>CP088210.1:1200000-2400000 GCA_021117315.1 Immersiporthe knoxdaviesiana
CAAAGCCTCATGGGAAAATCTCATGCAACGTTTGAGTGACAAAATGACGAACACACACGGCGCAGCTAAGTTTGTCGAGCCTTTTGCCGTCCATCTCGATCTTGGAATTCAACACGGCTGGCTGAACATCTCTACCAACTTGTTCTGGGACTGCATGTATGGCGCAAGCACGGTTGGCAGAATGGATCTGGTGCAAAAATTATGTGCCCTCTGCGGGGGTGGACCGTGGCCCGATGACGGCACAGAATGTCTCGAGGTCGTTATGACGGCTCTCATGAACGATCATTTCAAATGCGCAGAGCATTTGGCCGTCTCAATGGACCGTTTCAGCTTTGCACAAATTGCACATTGGCACTTGGGAGACTTTTTGCAATACATCAACGGCGACGATGATCAACACATGGCTATTTTAAGCGCGATACTAAAGAAAACGAAAAGCTACGAATTGTTGATCGAAGACGATCACGACATGAATTTCGACATTCCGTCGGAAATTCGTCACCGCTGGCCTTTTTCGTCGTAGACTATTTTTGCTACTTTTCGGACCCCCGGGTTTATCAGATATTCGCCCTCTACGTTCAAGTTCCAGACTCGCAGATCACCAGAGCAGGATTCCTGGCTTCCCTTGAAAGTCGTGAAACCCTCAAACAATATCTGTCAACGCACGAGACGTTCTCTCCGCCTGACATGGCACAATGGATCGATTTGCTTTTGCTGGAGTTATTCAGGCTCAATGGACGAACTTTCGATAAACGCTACCCCAGAAGGAGGAGAATTGGCTTGGCTGCTGTCGAGACACTGATCGACCTTGACGGTGACGTTCACTTGTCATCATTGTTCGGGGAGCGCAGGTCGCTACTACTCGAATTGGCGTTGGATGCAGTTACAAAGGAAAGGCCCCGGATGGATTGGTTCCCAAGTCTGAAGCTCCTCCTACGGAAGGGAGCAGTGGTCACATCTAATGTCCTGGCCCGGGCCGTTCAGCATCGTGGAGTCAGCCTCTTGAAATTCCTGATCCCGAGGGTGGAAGATCTACCAAAGAAAGGTCTACTCGCTCTCTCCAGAGCCGCTGTGTCTAGGAATATCGATGCGGTAGAGCTCCTTATAGGCGCTGGCGTTGATCCAAACGGGTTTGTGACCCGGCAGCCTCAGAGGACGGTGCTTGCTTACTCTGTCTTGTGCGCTTGGGCATGGGGAGGCGAGGATGGTCTCGAGACATTGGAGACGATGAAAATACTCATCAGTCGTGGTGCAAAAATGAGCTACGATGCAGAAGACTATGGAGGCTGTAAGTTCTTGAGAAAAATTCTGCTTGAAGGCCCATGGAATCACCCAGAGCAACTTTATGCATACGCCATCGACCAGATGGGCGGCTTGTCTGGCGCGACTCAGCCTTCGGAGTATCTCCTCGATGCATGTGCATACGGCGCCAATAATAGGGATGACATCAACTGGCGCGAGAGGCTGGCAATTTTCCAGGACCTCTTTCGGAAGGGGGCCAAGACCAGGCCTGGCTCCCCACTCGCTTCCTACATTTTCTTGAATGGAGGCACAGCCTTGGCTGAAGAGCTGTTGCAGGCAGGGGCAGCCATCGATGCTTACTCTTCTATTCGGTCTCCAACATTCAGTCACATGACTCCACTGCAGGCTGCCTCGATGCTAGCCAACGAGGAGATGGTGTCATGGCTACTGCTGAAAGGCGCCGACCCAAGCTCGCCCGCTTGCGGTCCGCGAGGGAGAACCGCACTCCAGGCTATCTGCGACTTCCATGCCATAACACCCGAGGAACATGAACGCAAGATGAGGATTATCGGAAGTCTTCTCGACAGCACGGAAAATGTTTGCAAAATGGTCAACGCAGCTCCTGCCTGGTGCAGCGGGTTCACGGCCCTGCAGATAGCGGCGCATCGCGGTGACCTGGACGTCGCTATCCTCCTGCTGAGTCGTGGGGCTGATGTCAACGCGCCTGCGTGCAAAGAGCATGGGCACACAGCATTGGATGGAGCAATTGAATACAGGAGGCTGGATATGGTGAAGCTCCTTCTGAACTCCAACGCACTGAGTGCCGACCGCGGAAGCACTGGATATGATGGTGCTATTCAACGGGCCAAGGATATTGGGTACCATGTTCTCGCAAACACGATTGTGGAGCACCACAAGAACAATCTGAGGTGGGACACACCCAACCCATGTTTGACCCAACCATGTCGAGATTATCGCGAGTACCCTGATTCGGAGTCAGACACCGTTCATGACCCATCGAGGGAGTCGAGAATTTGGCTCAGAGCCGAAACTTTCAAATTATATATTTCCGGCGATAAAGTCACCGAGGAGGATTTCCAAGCAGGTATGGGCAAGCTTGCTGGCGAGGGCTTGAAGGGGATGATCGATAATGATTCTATGGAGCAATTATATCAGAGTCTCTGCCGGGACTACTTGCAAGACGAGACAGATGAAGATTCTAGCGAGGATACGGATACTGACGAGGAGCACGAAACTTCGAGCAAGGATGCAGGCGAGAATGATGATGTGATGGACTTGGAGGAAACCAATGTCGACTCCCAGGCCCCAGTGCCAGGAGAAGGCGATCTTGGCGTTGAGGTGTCGGTTTTCATGGACGATGCTGGGCTGTGTAATCACGAGGGTGAAGTCATTGATTCGTTGGGACTCTGGTGAGATGACAGATATCAGCATCGGTGCTAGATTTGCTGTAGAACTTGTTGGGTGGGCTGGCGTTGATGGCGTTGAAAGACTCGGTTTCGTTTAATTACGGGGTGGCAATCAGCCTTGACCTGGAGATGTCTCTGCATCTACTCTCCCGTATCTAGGATGATGCACACATGAGTGTAACCCTTCTGAGCCATTTTGTGCAGCAGTAATACGACTGGATCAAGATCATCTTGGAGAACGATGCACTCTCAAATGCATCGTGAACTTCTGTGACGTTGGTGGTGACTTGCTTAGAGGCCCCCTCAACTTTGGCAGGGGCTCCCCGGCATTTAACCCCCGGTCCAAGCCGCCTTGGCAGAGCCGCTCGCCTGCCGCCGTCCCGCTGCGCATGAAAATTGACATTCGGTTAACTCCGCCTCAACTTCACACATCTTTGCTCCGTCCGCCGCGAGAAGCTTTCTGGACGCAGCTTCTTGTCCATGTCGCCGCATCGCCAGCCGCCAAGATGTTGTATGAGATGATTGGGATAGTAAGCACACCCCGCACTCGCCACAAATAGATGAGAATATGATTGAAGGGAAAAAGGACAAGGGAACTAGGTGCTAACGGTGTGGTTGTGACAGGTACGACCCGGCAATCTCGTCGAGGTAAAAGAGTACGCCTCTATCCTCCCCCACGAACCCCCCGTCTTCCCCTCTCATCACCACCTGCACCCGACAATACAGACAGGAAAATAGCTGACCTTGTGTGTGTGTCTTTGTTTTTTCGCGACACACAGAATCGTCCTGGCAGCCGGCCAGCAGGTCCTCAAGCAGGGCGGCGTGATCCGGTCCATCAACAACTGGGGCGTCTTCACGCTGCCGCGCGCCATCTCCAAGAACCAGGCGCTCCACCACAACGGGCACTACTTTGTGATGCGGTACGACGCGAGCACCAAGACGCAGCAGGAGGTGTGCAACGCACTGAGGCTGGACCCGCGCATGATCCGGTCGACGAGCGTGAAGCTGGGCGATGGGAAGCTGGATACCATGTCGAGGTTTGGCCAGATCGACTGGCTGACTAGCTCCTGAGGGGGGTGGAGGATGAGGTGAAAAAAAGACACAGAGAGAAAGAGAGAGAGCGCGCGCGAGTACACATTTGGGTGGGCCCTAGACGGTGTTCAACACGGGAACGGAGTGCGGAGGGTTGGAACACATACACTTGAAAAATATCACGGTGGCCGCGAGGTATTGCGCCGAGCAGGGAAAGAAGGAGGAGGCATGACCCTCTGAGAACACATACGGCATCTTTACTGTACTGCACCACGAGCAGCAGCAGTGAGGATAGTGGACAAGATTCCGGCGGACATTCAAGACGGTGAGGACCATGTTGGAGCACACCAGCCCACTTGGTCTGCATGTCCAGGAGTTGGGGTCAAAACAGGTCGAATGACATGAGCAGTTGCCATGGACAGCATAGAGCTTACCTGAGTTGCAACATATTATTGTGTGTTGAATTTTGGTGCTTTGACCAAACGTTTCCCGAACAATTAATCTTGGCCCTATAGAGCCTATTCCACATTGATTTGGGCTTGTTGTAGAAGATGGATACTTCTCGATGAGCCATGGGAGGGGGCTCTGTATTATGCTGCTGCACAGTGATGGTCTGTTTACATTGTGTGCATGTGATATTAATATTCCACTGCAGTATTCACCCTAGTCATGAGTCCTGTAGCAAACACCATAACATGTTGAGGCTCTCAATTGGCAATGATGAATCCTACTGAGGATGGCTGCTCCGGGTAAACATACACCTGTTTGTGTGCTTTGTTCCGGAGTCCCAGTACACTACACCACAAGATATAATCTCTAAAAAGCCGACAGCATTGTCGGTGGGACCCATAGCCATGGTACTCCATGTAGCATCAATGTGCATAAATCCATCTGAAGTCTTAAGCACTCGGGTTTACTGTGCTTTTTTCGGCTCGATGGTGAGATGGCGCGGCCTATCCTTATCCCCCTCCTGCTGGTGATAAGGGCATCCCATCTGCTGACCTTTATCTTCTGGACTGGAATATTTCACAGACCTTAGAGGAAAGTGGTTGATCAGGGATTGCTATTTAATGCAAGCAATAGGCGATTGCTATTTTTGCACTTGAGGTCTCAAGGAACTGGGCAACAACAGCCTACAGAGCCTGGCCAGGACCATACCTGTAAGGTGCTACGAGCATATCAGCAGAAGGTGTGAAATTATGGCTCATATAAGTTTGTGAGCTGGGTCAAGTCTTGCAGAAAAGCATGGATCTATTCTATGGCAAAGTTCATCGAAATGGTGGTCTTTTGTGCAATCGCCGACTAACAAGTACTGCGGCCACAGCAGCCCGAGACCCCTGGTCTCAATTTCACCCCACCTTTGGACACTGTTAGGTCGACCCCACTAGAAGAGGAGCAGCCATGCACTATGGGTGGTCGTTGTGCTTGGCTTGGCCCGGCTTTGTTCTCTCTTGGGCATCAGCGCTGTCGTCACTTTCTCTCTGCTCCGGCTCGCACCCCCTCCTCCCTTCCATCCATACTGTCTTACTGTCCTACCGTCCGAAATATCTCCCCTCCATAAAACAAGGGTCAAGTTCTAATTATACCCCCGACCCCGGATCTGCCCACCCTGCCCGCGCCTTGCTGTAGGTAATCTCCACGCGGGATCGTGCACCGCGATATTCGGGCCGACCTCGAGCAGGAGCAGAATCATACTGTAACCTCTCTGTCTCTCTCTCTCCCCCTCTCTCGCGCTCGCTCTCGCTCTCTTCCCTTGTGTCCCTCGGCTGCGGGCTTGGGAAAGCCAAACATGCCTCCTCTCACCACCATCCAGAAGGCCATGGTCCAGAGGTTCATGGTCGCCACCGGAACCAATGAGAAGACAGCCCAGAGGGTAAGGTCTCTCTCTCCCTCTCTCCCCCTTCTTCCTCCTCTGCATCTGCTGTGACCATATCCTCGTATCCCTGGTGCCGTTCCATCGAGCGCCCCCCGGAGAAGTATCCAATCAGACCTTGTGCGCCTGGCTTCCGGACCCTGCAGCTAACAGCTCTCCCTCCTACCCACAAACAGTTTCTCAAGAACGCCAACTACAAGTTGGATGTTGCGGCAGATACGTAAGTGTATCTTGTTGGCCACCCTCGACCTCCCAGAAATTCCACACCAGACTCTCTCGCCTGCCTCTCTGCCCTATCGTGTGTGTGTGTCGTGCCGTCGTATCCTGCCGAAGCGGACAGCATCTCGAGCTTCCTGGACCATCCCTCTGCCTGCCTGCCTTGCCAGCCTGCCTGCCTGCCTATCCATCGCATCGAATGGGACAAAGTTGAGAACAAGAGCCTAGGGCACAACCACAAAGAGAACTGTGGTGCCGGGGTGCTTCATCAGCGGCAACAACAATAACAACAACAACATCAAACAGAAAAAAAATACAAAGGACCATAAGGCTGAAGTGGGTGTGTGTCTGTGCTAGGACAAAGGAAAGTGTTGTGCTGTGTTGCTGGGGTTGGCTCGAGCTGGACTCCCAACAAAACTTGGGGTGGTGACTGCAAAATAAAGCAGTTGCCAGGAGAGAGGAAGGGTCAAGGCCAAGCTGCACCTGCCAGGCTGGTGACTTCCCAGCTCTCTATCTCTCTCTCTCTCTCTCTCTCTCTCTCTCTTCCCCAAAAAGGTTACCTGCCACCGGTGCTCTCTGCAGCCATGTTCAAGAAGCTGCTTCACAAGCTCAAGAGAGGGGCCAAGTCCAACTCGAGCCAACCTCCCAACACCTCAGGTTCTTCTTCCCAGTCTGAGCCACACACACCCTCGACGACCTCACCATCACCACTCACACCCTCTCCAGCCCAAGCAATGGCCAGGCAGAAGAGGAAGCGTGATGGCCAAGGTGGCCGCATCACCAATCGGTATGCGAAGAGACTGGACTGGATTGCCAGCGCCGCACCACCACCACCACCCACTCGATTCCTGGCTCCCCCCTCTTTCTTTACCATCCTCCAGGAAGCTCCTGTCGCCAAGATGCTGAACCTGCCCCCTTTCCCTTACAAAACAAAGCTGAAAACCGTTTCGAGAGAGCGCGTCTTCACTCAACATCAGCCTACTGACCATGGCGTTCGCGATTAGTTACCTGAGCTCTGGCAGCGTCGACAATGCCCGTGTCTCTGCCATCGAGAAGGCCTACGACGAGCTTGTCACCCCGGCCCGCGGCGACACACGCGATGTCCTCTCCACCGAGACCACCCTCGAGTACCTGCAGCAGACCCTCGGAGTCAACGTCGAAAACGCCGAGATGTTCGTCGCCATGGAGCTAGTCCAAGCCCCCGCCATGGGCGAGATCACCCGCCAGGGCTTTGTCGACGGCTGGAAGGCCACCGACCTGACCACCTTCAGCAAGACCGCCCAGAAGAAGCACGTCCGCGACCTCGTCGCCCGGCTGGCCTCGGACCGCCTCTACTTCCGCAAGGTCTACCGCCACGCCTTCGTCGCCGGCAAGGAGGCCTCGCAGAAGTCCCTGGCCCTCGAATACGCAAAGATCTACTGGAGCATCCTCTTCTCCCCGCCGGGCCGCCCCTGGAAGTCTGCCTCCCGCGACTGGTCTGCGCTCTGGTCCGACTACATCGACGAGAAGTTTACCCACTCGGTCAGCAGGGATCTGTGGAACATGACCCTCGAGTTCGCCAACAAGACCATCGAGGACGAGGCCCTTCTGTTCTACAACCCCGAAGACTCGTGGCCCGGCGTCATTGACGACTTTGTCGCCTGGTACCGCAAGAAGCACCCCTCGGAGGCTGTGGACGACAACATGGACGAGGACTAGCCATCCCGCAGGTTCGGGGAATCGCACGGTCTGGCGAGGACAAATGAGAGCCAGGCATTTGAGCCAGACCCTCGGGAGGGCAGCGGCGGTGGCTTCCTGATGGGGGATCTCGAGATGGCCCTGAGGGAGAATCCTGGCTAGAGGAGACTCGAGTGAGAGGTGGGCAGCCAAGGGGGTTGGCGGGGAGGGGGGGGGACGCTCAATCACCTGTGCTTCAGCGACGGCGTAATACGGATGTTTAGAGAAAGGAGCTGTCGGCTTTCTCGATCTCTTTGGGATCTTTGCCGTCGTCTTCCTGCCCGCTTGTTCATACCATGCCATGGAAAAGAACAGTACCTAGGGAACGAGGAATGAATGCACAAGACCATGCATGTCACTTTATCTTCAGAAGGTGGACTTGCTTGACCCTTTTTCCAGCATGCCACACGTGATCAGGTTGCGATGGTAGAAGAATGTTATTTGGTGAGAGAGATGTGTGTGTGTGTGTGTGTGTGTGTGTGTGTGTGTGGGTAGTGTTTGGGTTAAGAGTATACAAGTAATTGACCCTGGGATTGCAATTTCCCGCTCCAGCCCTCATCCTTCTTCATTAAAGCAGATTCGAGAGACACAGCAGCGGGGGGATTTCTTTTATCCAATCAATCTTGATACACAAATGCTGCCGTCGTCTATTCATCTTACTTCGTCCCTGCCTGACCCGCGCCTATAGGTCCACCAGTGATTATCTTGTTTGGGTTCATTCTTGGGGAGGAACCCGATGCGTGATTCCATTGCATCCTCCTCATAACGCATAATCCATACCCCTTGTCTTTCCTGACTGCCACAATCAAGACGAGTTGCCCTAGTCGCCCAGAGGCATGCCCTCGAGCTCGTCCAGGAGCCGGCGCCAGTTGTCTGCCAGCATCTCCGAGTACTTGACGCGCTCCTGCGCCCAGTCCTGGTTCCAGTGCGAGACGTGGTACTGCGTTGTCTGGAAGGTGATGAGCTCGTCGCGGATGCACTCCTTGACGAAGACGGAGCGGTTGTGCTGGTTGACGATCGACTCTTTATCCTAGTGGTCGCGACGATGGCGGGGTCAGTAAACTTCAAGAAACTGTGTAAAACTGCAAGGGCGGGAAGCTTTGACTGTACCTTGATGATGGCCTCCACGACCCTCTCGATCTCGCCAGGCTTGACCATCCCGTCGGGCTTGCCTCTGAGGGTTGCCAGCTTGGTCTCGTTGTTCTGGATGCGCTTCTCCAGGTATGGGATGTTGTCCCGGTCCAGCCGCTCCCGGCGGTCAAACAGGTCGCGCACGCTCACGAGCGCGTCGCGCTGCCTCTTGAGGTCCTCCAGCACGCCCTCGTCCCACGCCCGCGCCTCGTCCTCCATCAGCGTCTGGCTGGTGCGCAGGTGCTTGCTCATGGCGACCAGGCCGTCGTTGAGCAGCGGCACCTCGTTAGTGTCGGTCGCGTATGTGTCCGACGTAGTCTCTGTCAGAGAGGTCAGGCTCATGGCGATCCGTGCGTGGTCAGCGGCGACGCCCTCGTTGCGCTTGACAAGCCGGTCCATGACGCTGCACACGTTGATGTAGAGCTCAGCACTGCGGCGCACGCCGGCGCGGGTCTGCGAGAACAGATCCTCGAGCTGGGGCGACAGAGAGTCCTCCAGCCCTGCCGGTAGGGCACGCCCGGCAAACTCGTCCTGGACAGAGAGGTTGGCCTGCTTGCGCCAGACAGAGAGCTCGGTAGGCACTGTGAGGAACATGATGACCAGCTGCTCCTGACTCAGGACCGGGTGGCGGACGAGAGCGTTCAGAAACCTGGCGAGGCCGCGGCGACGTTTCTCGATGAACGCCCCATCATTCGATAGGTGGTTGCCATTGACTGGACGACGACGGAGTTAGCATGACATAAAAAGAGCCCTGGTAGTGGTGGTGGGCTGAGCAGAGAGTATGTGGGACATACCGGCGACGCGTTTTGGCGGCAGGAGAGGCAACATCCTGAAGGGATACCTCTTGTGCAAGCAGTCCAACAGCCACACGAAGTCGCTGTACCTTCTGATGACCTTGCTGCCGCGCCTGACACTGGCAACCTCGTAATTGTGGTGTTGGAACATAAACATGCCCTCCTTCTCGGGCATCAGCGCTACAACGATATTCTCCTCCAGCCCACTGCCCGTCCGGCCACTGCCTATCGTCCTGCTCGCGGGGCCGGGCCGTGGCTCGCCGGGATCCCTACCGCCGTTGCTTCCTCCTGGCGGCCCAAACGGACTGGCCCCCTCATCAGGGTTGCCTACAGCACCGCCGAAGAACTCGCTTCCCCAGGCACCACTGGGCGACTGGGCAGGGCCAAACGAGCTCTGCCGCACCGAACCAGGTGCTGCTGGGTCACCGGCCGTGCTCATTACATTCGTGGTGAAGGTGGAAGTCGTCCGCGACGGTGGCGCGATAGGGCTACCGCGGACTCCGTTGCCGTTGGTGTTACCCTTGTGGTTACCGTTGGTGTTTGGAGCATCGGCCTCGTCGGGTGACCCGTTGCCGTTTACTGGCTTGGGAGGCTCGACAGCGTGTTTGTGGTTTTTATGGACGTCTGGAGTGTTCCAGGGGTCATCTTGGTAATCCATCGAGGGCTTTCGAAAGCTCGTGGGTGTCCTGGATGTCGAAGACGTGCTATCTTTGGCCGGTGGAGTTACGGGTCGCTGCGGCAGCTTCGCGCCGAGTTCGCTGGCTCCAGCAAAGACCTGTTCTGCAGAAGGAGGCTGGTCTGTAATGCCAGGAAGTCGGATCTGGGGAGGTCTGTATTTTCAGATAAGTTGAGACACCGTCAGCTAATTAATTGATGGAATTTTGTTTTCAACGAAAAGAAGAAAGAAAGAAATAAACAGAAAACTCTCGTGTATAGAGAGAGAGAACTGCGCGTTGATAGTAGGGTATGAACAGGAAAACAAGAACAATGATCGGCCGCAGGCCCGCCCCACAGCAGCTCTATTGGGCCTCGACAGGCGGATGATGTCTCTAGGCCAACTGCCAACACAGCGCCGGGGCAGATCCGACCTCCACTGCTGCTGAGGTGGTTGCCGCCTGGGGGTCCCAGAGATAAGATAAAGGGCGCGTGTGCATGTCCGGACTATGCGAGTGATTTGCACATGCAGGGCAGGATATGGGGACGATATTGGCAGGGCGTGGCCGTATGCATGAGTTTGATATCAGAAAAGATATATGAGAAGGTGTGGGACTCACTTCTCCGTCGCTCATCAACGCTGTCTAGGCTGACGGTCTCTCCCTCCTGGGCGAGCCCGACCAGCGCAAGCAGCACATTGAATTCGTTCCGGCCCAGCGCAACCTCGCCACCGGCTGGCGCGATGATGCTCATGATCTTGGCCTGCGCATCAGCGTCCAGCGCCGCAGCAGCCAGCACGCGCGTCACGCCAGAGGACGAGACGTTGCCGCCGCCGCCACCGTCCCGGAGCAGGGCGTCGAACGTCTCGATGTAGCTGTCGGGGGTGTCGGCACCGGAGAGGAGGTTTCGGAGCAGGTCGGCCCGTGATTTCTGCTTGCGCGGGGTGGGCATGTCCCAGGGCGAGGCGTCGTCCTGGAAGAGCGAGTTGGAGGCAGACTGGGTCTGGGAGGCGGTCATGGAGTCTTCCTCGTCGAAGAGCGAGGCGCGCGAGCGGGCAAAGGACGAGTGCATCGACGGCGACTCGTCCGGCGGCGACGTGCCGAAGAGGGACATGTTGCTCTTGCTCGGAGGAGGGTGAGGATGAGGTATCCGCCTGCGCTTCTTGAACAGGGCAATCCGGTGTGCGATTCGAGGAGTTATCTTCGAGGCGTCTCGAGCGGTCGTTGCCTGTGTTGTATGAGTCGGGTGGAGCAGAGAAACGTAATCAACTCGGGCGTCGTGATGAGGATGCGACGAGATACGGACGGCAGGGCAGAACAGCAATGGCAGTGCAGACAGGTAACCGATACGTGCAAGCAAAACAAGATGGGGATATCAAAGAGACAAAAAGCTAAGAAGTGTGCAAAAGAGGGTATCCAAACGCAAGAGGTCACCCTCGAGAAATGGTGTCGAGTAAGGACTATGCTGTTGCTGCTGAAGTCCAGATATGTACAGACGTACTCTGCAAACTTGGAGTATGGAGCGTGCAGTTACAGTGCGCGCTACTGCTCCGGAGTGCTCCTGCAGCTCTGACTTGCGACGCAATGCAGGGGAAGCTCTGCGCTGTGAGCGGATCCCCCGCCCAATGGGAGCACCCCAAGCGCTAGAATAGGCCTAGGTGATCCAACGCACTATCGTCAGCTCAGGAAGGCCTGGCTTGGCCCTTGCTCTCGCAACCTCACCATCCCTCCCTACAGTAAATACGTACCTCCCTCCTCCTTGCTTCGTTTGGAGATGGATGGCATAAAATCTGCGCAAGAATCCCTCGGATGAATTACCCTTGATTGTTCTCGTAGCTCTAGCATGGACGTGTTCGGAGCGGCATCGAGCCGGAAGCCGTGTTTCTGTGTCTCGCGTTGTATTTGGACATTTGCAAACCTTCACATGTTGCGATGCCCTAAACTTTGTACAATTGACATGCCATTGAGTTTCACAACAATAGACCTCTTCTTATACATCTTAACCTGCTGGCTCTACCGAAGCGAGAACAGCTTCTTGTCACTCTGCTCCACCTCCTTGACCTTGGCAACCTTCTTCTTGATCGTCTTGCTGGGCACCCGGAAGAACAGACTGGGCGACTCGCCCGGCTTCAGCTGGTGGCTCAGATAACCCCTGTGCGCTGGATCCCGATAGTACTCGATGTGCCAGCGGCCCACGGGGTCGGGCAGCCTGTACAGGTACGGCCCCTCCTTCAGCTTCTGCAGCGCCGGCTCGACAAATTCCTTGCCCACGGGCAGCGGCTCGCTGGTGTTGACGCTCTTGCCGCGCATCAGGTTCCGGATCGCCTCCTTGGTGTAGTACCGCGTGACGATCTTGCCGCCGGCCGACTCGATCGCCTCGATCGCCTTGGCCGACGCCCGCGACACGATGATGTCGATCGGCTGCTTCATGATCGGGGTCCCCTCGGCCGGCTTGTCGTATCGCCCGTGAGCTAGTAGCTTGATCCCGTCCGGGACGCGCCCAATCAGGTTGCACGCGATGAGCTCCTTGGGCGTGATCGGCTTGGTCGGGTCGATGCGGCCGGCGTCGATCCACGCCTGCAGGCGTGTGAGGTTCACGTGGGCGATGTTCTCCTTGCCACTGTGCAGGCACACACACACACAAATATGTCAGCCAAACAAGAGCCTCTCGATATGTGTGCACAGGACGACGTAGAATGCTTGGAAGAGAGTACTTTGGGAAAGCACACATGAGGGAAAAAGACACCTACTGGTTTACAAAACCCATCCGTCCATGCTTGAAGATCAGCGGCGTCTGTCCACCCTGGAACCAGGGCTTGACCTTTCCGTGCTGGCCCTGACCCTTGTGACCACGACCAGACGTCTTTCCGTATCCAGAGGACGCACCGCGACCTTTTCTGATCCTCTTGTTGTAGGCGCCCCGGTTGTCGCGCAGGTCGCTCAGGATCGAGGCGTGTCGTGCTTGTGACAGCGTCTGTTGTGGTGGTGGGTTTTGTATGGAGAGGGCGGCAAACAGGGACGCAAGGGGCGCCGTGGTCGCCCTTGGTCTTTTTCAATCGATGTCCTGCAGCATCTTACGATGTGCGACGTTGGTATCCTGGGCGGCATGGTCGATGGGTGGTGGGTGGTTTTGAGAAGTCGGATTGCGAGGTTTGCTTGTTGCCGTCAGGCGTTGGAGCTCATGAATTTTGAACATCTTAACCCGCAATTGGCCTGCCGCTAAGTACGTATCTTATCGGAACTAACCCTGCCTCCCACCCAAGGCCCAAAAACGACACCCAGAGCAAGCAAAGGGTTGAAATAAATAGAGACATAGTCAAGGAACAAGTTACTATTTCCTGAGACACTTTTCAACACAAGAAATCACCATTACCCTCGCTTGGAAAGGCAACTTCATTAGAATAATATCGTCAATTTTAACAATCTATACCCGTAGCTTTTAGTCACGAGAATTGCCTATTCCTTTTTCACATCCGAAGTGAGCAAGACCGGTCCCATGCCATTAAGCCGAGTAAAGAAACAAAACCCCCTCTCAAAAAGCAGAACAACGCAGCGCGTCTAGCCACGCACAGCAGCCCCGAGAGCACCACCCGTGAACTGCGTGCCACCGGTCTGCCTGGGCCCCGTGCCGCCTGTTCTCGGCCCACCACGACCGCCCCTCGCTCCACCGCGACCTCCACGGCCGCCTCCCCTCGTCGACCGCTCGAAGGCGTTCGATGAGCCCTGCGTCCGCTGCTCGAGGGTTCTCTCGTTCGTCTCGATGAGGTTACTGGCCTTGTCTGACAGGGCCATCGCGAGGCTCTGGAGCCGGCTGAGCTCAACGCCCTTGCGGAAGATGACGGTCTTGGTGACCTGGTCGAGGGCTGCCGCCAGCTCCTCGTGGCTGATCATCTTGCTCACGATCGCCGAGGTCTTTCTCGGCTCGAGCTCGAACATGTTGCTCAGGGTCTCGATGGCCAGGGTGTCGTAGAAAGGCGCGTACGTGAACAGATACGTCCGGAGACCCTCCTCCTGGATCTGCTTGGCGAGCATGGTCTTGATGTCTTCAGTGTTGGGCATCAGCTCCCAGATCTTGATGGCGTGGATGAAGTCGGTCGCCTTCTTCCACTCGCCGGCAGCCAGGGCCTTGGACGCCTGCATGACGTGGTCCCTCGTGTTCTCAGGGGGCCAGTGAAGATCTGCCGCTCGTGGTACTCCAACATGCGGCGGTAGGTCTTGCTGATGACCCGCTTCTTGATGTCGGGAGACGAGCCGATGTGGGCCAGCAGGGGGATCTCCAGGAGCATGCTGCAGGTCAGGTACACGCACTCCAGGAGCTCGAGGTTGATGTGCATGTGGAAGGGCAGCTGTCGCTGTCTCTCCAGGCGCTCCTACTCTGGCGAGACCTGGTTGTAGCGCTGGATCATGACGCCCTGCGCGAGGAGTTCCTTTTGCCGGCCGCTGCCGCAGATCTCCTGGAGGGTGTTCTGGGCATCATACACGAGACCCTTGCGGAAGGCGCAGAGGCCGACCTGCACAAGTGTCCGGTTGTACAATATCTGTGATGCGACGTTGAAGCTGGTAATGTTCTCCTGCAGGTGAGACATAAGCATCAGGTCACGAGCCTTGTAGTAGTTGTCGTGAAGTGCGAGGAAGTAGATGTGGCACAGCATGGCGCGGGCTCGGTGGTAGCCCTCGCCGTTGGCGAAGAGATAGTTGCTGAGGATGTTGACGAGCTCCGACGTCTCGGCGCTGGTGGCACGAGGTGTGATCGCCGAGTCCACGTCAGAGGGCACTGCCTTCCAGGAGTTCTCCTCGAGGGTTTTCACAACTTGGGCAGGCTGCGAATGGTTAGAAAGTTAGAGCAAAGACTTAACAAAAAGATTAATTTTGGAAGCACAGAGAGTGGACTGACCTTGAAATAGATGTGCTCCAGGCGGCGGCTGACGATGCGGTTGACGCTGTCCTGCTCAATCTCCAGGGTTTGGTCCTTGCGCAGCATCTCGTAGTAAAGTTGTGACTTGAAGACGAGGTTGTAAAGCGAAGTCTCGTCGGTTAGGCGTTCGATATACTCCGAGGTGTGAGGGTCGATGTTTTGAAGAGACCGTGTCAGCTCATCATCGAGGCGCTCGATGTAGGAAACCACGCTGCCGGGGACCTTGATGTACTTCTGGCCCTCCTGCAGCGCTGGGGGTGAGTCGTCATTCTCCCACTCCTCGGCGTTCTCGATGACGATATACTCGCGGTGGTCGTCCAGGGTGCTCAAGAGGAGGCCGATCTCCTTCTCAGCCGCCTTCCACTGCTCCACAGGCATAGAGGTGCTCGCACCAGAGCCCAGGTCGAAGCGGGTGGAGACGAGGGTGAGCAGGACGCGGATTCGTTGGTAGGGCGTGTTGGATATCTCGTTCAGCTTCTCCATGACCCGGATCTGCTCCAGCCTGTCCGTGTTCTTCTTGCCTCTGGACTCCATTATTGTCCGGAGGTGCTTGAAGATACTCTCGGGGGTGTACTGGAGGACCTTTCCGCCGCGTCCCACCTCGGTAAACTCGTCACCGCCGATGTCTGCGGTGCTGTCGTCGAAAGTGTCCCTGATGCGAACCTTCTTGGGCTTGACCTCCTCCACCTCAGGCTCCGAGTCGAACATGTATACATCCTTGTCCTCGCGGTACTCCTCGATCTGGGCCTGGTACTCCTTATTTGTCTTCTTGATCTTTTGCTTGACGGCGTTAAGACCCTGCGCGTTCAGCTTGTTCATCTTCTTGGCGCTGACTTTCTGCTTGGCGATCGCCTCGTTCATAAAGTCCTCAAGGTCGGCAATGCACTTGATGTAGGCCTTGGGGGCCTTGGCGGCCACCCGCAGCTTCTCAGCCTGGCGGTTGAGCTTGTCGAATTCTGTAGCAGATCAGCATCACGGGCGCGGGTACGGCAGAGCAGGGGTGCATGATGCTTACCGCTCGAGATGATATTCCAGTCGTTGATCTTCTCGGCGTTGGTGATCAGGGTGATAGTGGCATCAAGCTCGTCATGTCGCTTGTCCTTGGCCGACTTGACCTTGGCCGTCTGCTCGGTGTCGCTCTCTTCGCTCTCGGACCAGCCCTCCAAGAAACGCGAGGCACCCTGCTTCTTTCCTGCATCGCTGTCGCTGGATTCGGAGTCGGACTCATCCTCGTCCTCCTCCTCCTCAGACGACTCCTCATCGGACTGCTCCTCCTGCTCCTCCTCCTCCTCTCCAGAGTACAGCTCTTCCTCATCAGAGCTGCTCTCAGAAGAGCTGTCGTCGCCGCTGCGGAAGAATCGAGACATATTGACCGTGGATTTGAGTTATTGAGATGGGTCGGCGATTCGTTGGATGTCGCGAGTCGGCCCTCGAGTCGAAATGCTCGCAAGTGGTGGCGGCTTTGTTGCGACTTTTGTGGTGTTGCAGTTGAAAGAAACGAGTGGACCGTTTGGAGGGGTCAACTTTTTCGGTCAGCTGTCTGTGGAGCAAATTTCTGCCAGCTGGCAAAAATCCGTCACCAGCTGCGAAACCTGACTGGCTCGACCACCACTTCAACACTCACTGCAGCGACCAGGAGACTTGGCAGAGGATAAGTTCTCGGTCAAGGAGGTTCAGCTAAATTTTCTACAACCCCAAAGTGCGAGTGTGAGCCAAGGCGGTTGATTGAAAAACTGGAAAGATGCAGTATAGCAGAGTCTGATGGCTACAAGAGTGTGAGTTGCCTCCCAGAGTGAGCCACTAGCCTACCTACCAGGACCTACCTGGGCTGGCATGCTAGGCACCTTTGCACCTGAGGCATGACCACTACCTAGCACCAGCCTGTATGTATTTCAATGATACTCACTGAGATTAAAGCAGGATTTCTTACAAGAACTCTCATACAGAAAAGTAAAATAGTCTCTTCTTCATGAATCTGGTATTGATCTGACATCATAAGGCAGCCCTTGCATTAAATGTATTATCTTCTCCAGCAAGCCTGTGCTGTACTTTTGACTTGAAAGTTAGTACCAGGTCCAAGGCTCCTGCCATAAGTGGGGGCGAATCCAGAGCAAAAGAGCTAGTCTCAAACCAAATTAGCGTCATCGCGTAAAATCAGAGGTCACCATCATCAAGCAACCTCAGCTGCCAAATGTGAAGGCGAAGTCGATCAGAGACCATCCTTTCTCATCCAGCACATCTTTCAGGTCTTGCCTGGAAACCTGCTGATGACATCGACATCCATCAAGCAGCTGTATGCAACTCAAAGAACGACACACACCCTCGAGGACTGCTGCTAAACTCCGCGGATAGGTGAAACTGCCCGCTCCCGCTGTTCGCGACTTGCGGGCACTGCGAACAGATCAGGTCCCTCCAGGTCCCTCGGGACGATTGAACGGCGCCGAACCACTCGATCAAAAGACTGCGTCGAGATGTCTGGGCTGCCACCACCGCCGCCTCCGGGCTGGGGCCCGCCTCCGCCTCCCCAGACTCCGCACAGCCTCCTCCGCCCTCGCACCTACCTCCTCCCCCGGCGCGCCGCCTCCACCTCCTCCTCCAGGATTTCGACCGCCGGCAGACCCGCAGCTGGCCAAGTTCGAGCAGAAGAAGAAGGAATGGCTTCGTATGCAGCGGGCACGGTTCGGCGAGAAGCGCAAGGCCGGATTTGTGGAGACGCAGAAGGCTGACATGCCGCCCGAGCATCTGCGCAAGATCGTCAAGGACATCGGCGATGTGTCGCAAAAGAAGTACACAGTCGACAAGCGAAGCTACCTGGGTGCCTTGAAGTTTATGCCTCACGCGGTCATGAAGCTGTTGGAGAACATGCCGATGCCGTGGGAGTCAGCTCGAGAGGTCAAGGTTCTATACCACGTCAACGGATGCCTGACTCTGGTCAACGAGATACCTCGCGTCATCGAACCGGTCTTCCAAGCACAATGGGGCAGCATGTGGACAATCATGCGGAAGGAGAAGAGCGACCGACGGCTGTTCAAGCGGATGCGATTCCCCCTTTGACGACGAGGAGCCGCCTCTGTCATGGTCCGAGAACCTGGAGGACGTGGAGCCCCTGGAACCAGTGCAGATGGAGCTCGACGACGAGGATGATGAGGCCATCTACGAATGGTTCTACGACCACCGGCCCCTGCTCGACACATCACATGTGAACGGACCGAGCTACAAGACGTGGAACCTCACGCTTCCGCAGATGGCCAATCTGTACCGGCTCAGCCGACCATTGGTATCTGACGTCTACGACAAGAACTACTTCTACCTCTTCGACCTAAAGGGCTTCTTGACTGCGAAGGCGCTTAATGTTGCCCTTCCAGGCGGCCCTCGCTTCGAGCCGCTGTACAAGGACATCGACCCCAATGATGAGGATTTTGGCGAGTTCAACGCTATCGACCGCATCATCTTCAGAAACCCGGTCAGGACGGAGTACAGGGTAGCTTTCCCCTTCTTGTATAACTCTCTGCCGCGGAGTGTTCATCTTTCATGGCACTCTTATCCTCAGGTTGTCTACAACCGGAGTGAGGACCCCAGCTTGCCTGCATTCTACTTCGACAAGGGGCTGAACCCGATCTCGTTGCGAGACGTGGCCCCCAAAAACCTCACGATCAGCCACGAGGACGAGCTATTCGGCAGCGACAGCATCGAGGAGCCGGAGGACGAAGCCTTTGTGCTGCCGGCAGGCGTTGAGCCATTCTTGGCTGACCAGGAGCTCTACACCGATGAGACTGCTTCTGCGATTGAGCTGTGGTGGGCGCCCTTCCCCTTCGACCGCCGTTCCGGTCGCATGGTGCGCGCCCAGGACGTGCCACTCATCAAGCAGTGGTATCTTGAGCACTGCCCTCCGAAGCAGCCCGTCAAGGTCCGCGTCTCGTACCAAAAAGATGCTCAAGTCTTATGTCTTGAATGAGCTGCACAAGAAGAAGCCCAAGTCGCTTCAGAGGCAGAACTTGCTCCGGACCTTGAAGGCCACCAAGTTCTTCCAGCAGACGACCATCGACTGGGTTGAAGCAGGTCTGCAGGTCTGCCGACAGGGCTTCAACATGCTCAATCTCCTCATACACCGCAAAAACCTCACATATCTCCACCTCGACTACAACTTCAACTTGAAACCCGTCAAGACCCTGACGACCAAGGAACGGAAGAAGTCTCGCTTTGGCAACGCTTTCCACCTCATGCGCGAGATCCTGCGCCTCACGAAGCTCATCGTCGACGCCCAGGTACAGTACCGACTGGGCAACATCGACGCCTTCCAGCTTGCAGATGGTATCCTCTACGCATTCAACCACGTCGGCCAGCTTACCGGTATGTACCGATACAAGTACAAGTTGATGCACCAGATCCGCACGTGCAAGGACTTGAAGCACCTGATCTACTACCGGTTCAACGCCGGCCCTGTGGGCAAGGGACCTGGCTGTGGGTTCTGGGCACCGGCTTGGAGAGTCTGGCTGTTCTTCATGCGTGGTATCATCCCTCTTCTCGAGCGATGGCTCGGCAATCTGCTCTCGCGTCAGTTCGAAGGCCGTCATTCCAAGGGTGTCGCAAAGACGGTGACCAAGCAGCGCGTTGAGTCTCACTTCGACTTGGAGCTCCGTGCCTCCGTCATGGCGGACCTGATGGACATGATGCCCGAAGGCATCAAGCAGAACAAAGTGAACACTGTGCTGCAGCACCTCTCGGAGGCATGGAGATGCTGGAAGAGCAACATTCCGTGGAAGGTACCTGGTCTGCCAGCAGCTATCGAGAACATCATCCTCCGATACGTCAAGGCCAAGGCCGATTGGTGGATCTCCGTCGCGCACTACAACCGTGAGAGGATCAGGCGAGGTGCCACTGTGGACAAGACTGTTGCCAAGAAGAATGTTGGACGTCTCACGCGTCTCTGGCTCAAGGCCGAGCAGGAACGCCAGCACAACCACATGAAGGACGGTCCGTACGTGTCATCCGAAGAGGCCGTCGCTATCTACACCACAATGGTGCACTGGTTGGAGTCTCGGAAATTCTCGCCCATTCCTTTCCCTAGTGTTTCCTACAAGCACGATACCAAGATCTTGATCCTGGCCCTGGAGCGGTTGAGGGAGGCATACTCGACCAAGGGCCGACTCAATCAGAGTCAGCGAGAAGAACTGGCCCTCATCGAGCAGGCTTATGACAGCCCGGGTACGACTCTGGAACGCATCAAGCGGTTCCTTCTCACGCAACGTGCTTTCAAGGAGGTTGGCATCGACATGAACGATAATTACAGCACCATCAACCCAGTTTATGACATCGAGCCAATCGAGAAGATCAGCGATGCGTATCTGGATCAGTACTTGTGGTACCAGGCCGACCAGAGGCATCTGTTCCCAGCTTGGATCAAACCATCAGACTCCGAGGTCCCGCCACTGCTTGTCTACAAGTGGGCGCAGGGCATCAACAACCTGGAGAATGTCTGGGTCACTGAGGATGGCGAATGCAATGTCATGATCGAGACTGAACTGTCCAAAGTCTATGAGAAGATTGAGCTGACGCTGCTCAACTCGCTCCTCAGGCTGATTATGGACCACAACTTGGCGGACTACATCACGGCCAAGAACAACGTCACGCTCACTTACAAGGACATGAACCACGTCAACAGCTACGGTATGATCCGTGGCCTTCAGTTTTCAGCATTCGTGTTCCAGTATTATGGGCTTGTCCTCGACCTTTTGCTCCTGGGTCCCCAGCGTGCTACGGAGATCGCCGGCCCGCCACAGAGCCCGAACGACTTCCTCCAGTTCAGAGACCGTGAGACTGAGTCCAAGCACCCCATTCGTCTCTACACTCGGTATATCGACAAGATCTGGATGTTCCTCAGGTTCTCGGCTGAAGAGTCCAGAGATCTGATCCAGCGATTCTTGACTGAGCAGCCTGACCCCAACTTTGAGAACGTAATCGGGTACAAGAGCAAGAAGTGCTGGCCCAGGGACTCTCGCATGAGGTTGATGCGACACGATGTCAACCTCGGCCGGGCTGTGTTCTGGGACCTCAAGAACCGCCTGCCACGTTCCATCACCACCATCGAATGGGACGACACATTTGTCAGTGTCTACAGCCGCGACAACCCTAACCTCTTGTTCTCCATGTGCGGATTCGAGGTCCGCGTCTTGCCCAAGATTCGCAATCAAAATGAGGAGTTCCCAGTCAAGGACAGCGTCTGGTCTCTGGTCGATAACACCTCCAAGGAGAGAACTGCACACGCTTTCCTGCAGGTGACCGAGGAGGACGTACAGAAGTTCAACAACCGCATCCGGCAGATCCTCATGTCATCCGGCTCGACAACGTTCACCAAGATTGCCAATAAGTGGAATACTGCCCTGATCGCCCTCTTCACTTATTACCGCGAGGCAGCCGTCTCAACCGTCAACCTGCTCGATACCATCGTCAAGTGCGAGACCAAGATCCAGACCCGTGTGAAGATAGGGCTCAACTCCAAGATGCCTTCACGATTCCCTCCCGCTGTCTTTTATACGCCCAAGGAGCTCGGTGGTCTCGGCATGATCTCAGGATCCCACATTCTGATCCCGGCAAGCGACAAGCGCTGGTCCAAGCAGACGGATACTGGAGTCACTCACTACCGTGCTGGCATGTCCCACGACGAGGAGACCCTGATCCCCAACATCTTCAGATACATCATCCCATGGGAGTCTGAGTTCATCGACTCCCAGCGGGTCTGGACAGAGTACTCGCAGAAGCGCCTAGAGGCCAACCAGCAGAACCGCCGTCTGACCCTGGAGGATCTCGAAGATAGCTGGGACCGCGGTCTGCCGCGTATCAACACCCTGTTCCAGAAGGACAGGAGCACTCTGAGTTTCGACAAGGGATTCCGTGCTCGCGCCGAGTTCAAAATTTACCAGCAAATGAGAAACAATCCTTTCTGGTGGACTAGCCAGCGGCATGATGGAAAACTCTGGCAATTGAACCAGTATAGAGGTGACACGATCCAGGCCCTTGGTGGTGTTGAGACGATCCTTGAGCATACACTCTTCAAGGCGACAGGCTTTCCATCGTGGGAGGGTCTCTTCTGGGAGAAAGTAAGTTGTTTATACCTTCAATCCTAACTTGTGTCCTAATGCGCCTTTACTAACATGAAAACTCGAAAAGGCCTCAGGTTTCGAAGGTATGTCAGGTCCTATTCATGGTTTTGTGCTCATCTCTTGGGGAATCTTGATACTCCAAATGCGAATTGAGGCACCTTGACCGTTATGAGTACGGAATATTTTCTGACTGCCGTCTACAGAATCCATGAAATTCAAGAAGTTGACGAACGCCCAACGGTCTGGTCTGAACCAGATTCCCAACCGTCGCTTCACTCTCTGGTGGTCACCGACTATCAACAGGTATGCATACCTCAGATATCCTGCTTCAGACGAGATCTGACTAACCTTCAATCCAGAGCGAACGTCTACGTGGGCTTCCAAGTGCAGTTGGATCTGACGGGTATCTTCTTGCATGGCAAGATTCCAACACTTAAGATCTCACTCATCCAGATCTTCCGAGCTCATTTGTGGCAGAAATGCCACGAAAGCATCACGTAAGTTTTTAGATGAAGGTTCGAGAGGAAGGCTCACTTACTAACTCGAGATTATAGAATGGATCTTTGCCAGGTATTTGATCAGGAGCTCGAGTCACTTGGCATCGAGTCGGTGCAGAAGGAGACGATCCACCCTCGAAAGTCGTACAAGATGAACAGTTCATGCGCCGATATCCAGCTGTTTGCCAGTCACAAGTGGAACGTCACTCGGCCCTCAATGCTGTTCGACACCAAAGATATCATTGAGCCAACCACCACGAACAAGTTCTGGGTGGATGTCCAGCTGCGGTATGGCGACTACGACTCACACGACATTGAGCGATATGTCCGTGCCAAGTATCTCGACTACACCACAGACAGCATGAGTCTCTACCCCTCGGCCACTGGTCTCATGATCGGCATCGACCTGGCATACAACTTGTATTCCGCTTACGGTCACTACTTCCCAGGCCTGAAGATCCTCGTGCAGCAGGCCATGGCCAAGATCATGAAGGCAAACCCTGCCCTGTACGTCCTGCGCGAGCGTATCCGCAAGGGTCTCCAGCTGTATGCTTCTGAGAGCAACCAGGAGTTCTTGAACTCTCAGAACTACTCGGAGCTGTTCAGCAACCAGACGCAGCTGTTCATTGACGACACCAACGTCTACCGCGTCACCATTCATAAGACGTTCGAAGGCAACCTGACCACCAAGCCCATCAACGGCGCCATCTTCATCTTCAATCCTAGGACCGGGCAGCTGTTCCTGAAGATCATCCACACCAGCGTATGGGCCGGACAGAAACGTCTCGGACAGTTGGCCAAATGGAAGACTGCTGAAGAAGTTGCAGCTCTCATCCGGTCCCTGCCGGTGGAGGAGCAGCCCAAGCAGCTGATTGTCACCAGAAAGGGCCTGCTGGATCCCTTGGAGGTTAACCTGCTCGATTTCCCCAACATCTCCATCCGGGCCTCCGAGCTGCAGCTTCCCTTTCAGGCTGCTATGAAGGTCGAGAAGCTGGGCGACATGATCCTCAGGGCCACGGAGCCGCAGATGGTGCTGTTCAACCTCTATGACGAATGGCTGAAGAGCATCTCGTCGTACACGGCATTCTCTCGGCTGATCCTCATCCTCCGTGCGCTGCACGTCAACATGGACAAGACGAAGCTGATACTGCGGCCTGACAAGACGGTCATCACCCAAGAGCACCACATCTGGCCCACGCTGTCAGACGAGGACTGGATCAAGATCGAGACGCAGCTCCGCGACCTGATCCTGAACGACTATGGAAAAAGAACAACGTTAACGTCTCCAGTCTGACCAGCAGTGAAGTGCGGGATATCATCCTCGGTATGGAGATCTCCGCGCCGTCGCTGCAGAGGCAGCAGGCGGCCGAGATCGAGAAGCAGCAGCAGGAGCAGCAGCAGCTCACTGCCGTGACGACCAAGACGCAGAATGTCCACGGAGAGGAGATCATTGTCACCACCACCTCGCAGTTCGAGCAGCAGACATTCGCGTCCAAGACGGAGTGGCGCACACGGGCCATCGCAAGCTCCAACCTGCGCACCCGCTCCAACAACATCTACGTCTCTCCTGTCGACAATGATCTGGACGACATCACGTATGTCATGCCAAACAACATCCTCAAGCGGTTCATCACCATTGCGGACCTCCGCGTGCAGGTGGCCGGCTACCTCTACGGAGCATCCCCGCCCGACAATGACCAGGTCAAGGAGATCAAGTGCATCGTCTTGGTTCCTCAGATCGGTGGGCTGCGGAACGTCCAGCTGCCCCAGCAGCTACCCCAGCACGAGATGCTGAAGGGGATGGAGCCCCTCGGTCTGATCCACACCATGTCTGGCAACGAGCTCCCGTACATGTCGGCGGCAGATGTCACCGAGCACGCTAAGCTCCTCGACACACACCCCGAGTGGGCGAGAGACAAGACGCTCACAGTTGCAGTGTCCTTCACGCCGGGCAGTGTCTCCCTGTCTGCATGGGCCCTCACGCCCCAGGGCTACAAGTGGGGAGTAGACAACAGGGACCTGCAGAGCGACCAGCCTCAAGGCTTCATGACCAGCATGGGCGAGAAGCGCAAGCTGCTGCTGAGCCCTCGGTACAGAGGGTTCTTCCTGGTGCCGGAGACTGGGCAGTGGAACTACAGCTTCATGGGCTCCGCCTTCTCGGGCCTGGAGAAGAAGCCCGTCCGCGTGAAGCTCGACACGCCCCAGCCGTTCTACAACGACGCACACCGGCCCATCCACTTCCAGAGCTTCGCGGAGCTGGAGGACATCTGGGTGGACAGGAGCGACAACTTCGCATAAGTTGACTCGACCAGGATCTGCAGGGCCTGGGAGGGGAGATAAGGACAGATAGGTTGACAGTTGAGGTTACGGAGGAGACGACTGCGTGAAACATGACTGATTATGGGATGAAGGGAAAGAAGGAACAAAATCGAATTGTAATACACACGCATACGTGTCGACTTGAGGCACGCAAGGTCGGGGGGTTGCTGGTGACTGATGATGGATGAAGTGGCTGGCGTTCACGGGGCATTGTGTTACTGCACCATATGCTATCTTGCAGGAATCGATTGAAATTGTACGATATAAAAAACGAAAAAACACAGGCCATGAATATTCCCAGTCCTTGCGCAGACAAGAAGCAATCCGGATCGAGCTGTGAGGCACATGCATCATCTACAAAGGTCACATCTACAGAGGTCAACTCCCGTCGTGCCTCTCCCTTGTAGAGCACAAGTTGAGGTCATCGTCGTCGCATACTATACACACACACACACACACACACACACACACCTCACATTCAGCCCCCGCTTGGCTAGCCACAGCCCCCGTGACACACTGTGCCAACGCCGACTTCCCGCGTCCGGCACACAACAGCTAGTGAGATGCAATGCACACACAGGTAACCTGTTGTGGCATTGCATTCGGTACTGTTAGTTTCTGGTACCTGCATTGGCGTAGGTAGGGCTTGCACTACGGTCTAGCAAGGCACGTCTCTGTCCCGTCCGTTCGTCTGACCGTCCATTCGTCCTTCTCGTAGAGCAAGGGCCGGATGGGCTTTCCGTTGTGTTACTTGGGGGCGGGCGGTGGGAACAACAGATCGCACCAGCGCAGGATACTGGCGTGCCGTGCCGACTTGGCCTCTGGCGTCCCTCTCTCTCTCTCTCTCCCTCTCCCCCTTCCCCGTCCCCGTCCCCCTTTCCTTCTTCTCTCCTTTTTCTTTCCCATCTCCCCCCTTTCATTTTCTTCTTCTTCTCCCTCCCACGATACCCTTCTGACGCATAGCAATCTCGTCATTCCAGGGCATATAATCACAGACCCTAGACGCTTCATCGATGTGAGAATAATCACACGCTGCTGAAACCAGCCCCGGAGGAAGGAGGGTAGGGATGGTGGAGATCACCGTGAACGTGCAAGTATGCATCGTGTATGCGAGGCGTAAGTAATGTTTGGAGTTCCTATACAAAGAACACACAAGGCATGACGATACGGGCGGGCGGGCGCAGAGTTGAGCCAGAGGGGGCAAAGGAGAGAAAAGAGAAAAAAAAAGGGGGGGGAAAGAGGGGAGGGGGAAGGAGGATAGGGGAGGGAAAGAAGTAAAGCCAATAATCAATCAGCCCATTCTCGTTGATTTCTAATTGAGCCGCGGTGGCTGATGTTGTTTCGTTTTCGGGTCTTTTTTCCTTCTTCTATTTTTTTTTTTCCCTCTTTTCTCTTTCTTTCCTTTCAAGGTGGAGGACGAAAGAGGATGAGGGAGGGGGGTGAGCGGGTACTGCGGTGGTACGGGCTTGTTTTCTGTAGGCAGGGCCCTTTGCGAGATTGCTGATATTCATGCATCAATGCTTCAGGCCTGTCAGGGTATTACAGCAGGCGGTGGTTTCTTTTTAGCGCTCTCGCTTCGGTGGTGTTAGTGGGGATGACAGGCGTCGGTTAGGCCTCGGCCCCTCCCTGGAGAGGGGGTGCACGGGGTGGGTTGGGTCCCCTACGGGGGCCTCTGGGGGTCTACTGCTTGTATAGCACATAGTAATCTGTACATAGTATGTAGTACTACGAGTTAGCCTTGTGGGGATTTGGAGTTCCCCCTCCACTGCCCTTCTCCGTGATACCATACATAGCAGCACTGCTGTCGTGGCAATGGTACATAGTAGTGGTAGTTGCGAAGTAAGTACATAGTACTGTACTGTACAGGTTGTAACTTTGTAACTCCCCATAGCAAGCGAATACGTAGCATGATACCTCATCCGTCTAGGCACGTTGTCCAGATTTTATTTTTACCCTGGCAGTCAAAATGTATTAGTACTTGCTTCATAGTACGACCGCTTCTGGCACAAAGCAGGGCCTCGCATTGAAGAAAGGTGGGGTGGAAACCCACCCATGTCAGCTGAATTTTGGAGAGAGAAAAAAAGACAGAGAGAGACGCAAGAGGCATCAAGGGCAATCCTAGGTTGGGATGAACCTCACTATCCAGTCGCAAGCAGAGGAGAGAGAAGATGGGACGCTCTGGACCGGGTCCCAGGTTCTTACATGGAGGGTAAGGTAAGGTACAGTAAGGTAGGGCCGAGTAGAGGAGTGACGATAGGATAGCAGCACACGAGCGGGTATCCTGATCTAGCCTCAACGGCTGCGAGGCTGAGAGGCTGAACCCGGCTTACGGGAAAGGGGGGTATGGCAGTAGTGATAAGTAGCTGGTACTTGTACCTCTGCCCCAGGTATGTATCGTATGTAGTTCTACCGTACCATACATACATCATATACAAGTACTACGTGGTACTATAAGGGCTTGAGGTTCTTCTGCAGCAGGTAGACGAGGCCAGTCAGCTTAATGCAAGGGCAGTCGATAGTCCGTCCGGGCTGTCGGGAAGAAAAAGAAATACTATGTACATAGATACTGTACAGATTAACAACTGTACATATTAACACACATGGTAAGCCCACCCTGCTGCCAGGATGAGGGGGAGGAGAAATACAATAAAACAAAGAGAGACGGACAGCCAACCAGTCAAGTGGGGGACCCACGCTCACGGTTCAGCCTTGGGCCCAGCATTCCACGCTGCATCACCTTCCCAATGGGGGCCGGGGAAACCTCATCTTGCTTACATCTTGCATAGATCTTGTCTGATTACATGGGCCTGCACGTAATTAAATTCCGTGGGATAGGGTAATTTTGGCCCGATCCCGGCTGTCTCTGTGTCTCTCTCTGTGTGTGTGTGTGTGTGCGTATGAGTGTGTCTGTGTGTGGGAGGCCGCCGACGTACGTACTAATTACCACCATAGCTTGCATGGGCCAAGCCAGCCTCTTTGGTACCATTGAAGCTTGAGCCTGTCGCAGATGGGATATTTCGGCCCTATTCTCGAAGAAAAGAAAAATGAAGAGAATACTATGAAAAAGAAAGGGTCCAGTATAGTGAGGACCGGGGGAGGGTTACTTACACGTATTATAGTACGTCCGTACAGTATAGTCATGGTACAATATTTTCCCAATTCGAGGGCCTGGTTCCAGAGTAAGACCCTGGTCCGTCGGGCGGTGGCATCCCGCAGATGTTTTGGAAGGGTACCCATGATTGACAATGCAGGCTGCCCCCTATCGGTTCAGGCAAAGGGGAAATAATGTGAGCCAGACGACAGTCCTGCTATGGTAGAAGTAGAAGCCTCGTCGAATTTTCTGGAAGAATGCATGGAAGTATCCTGGCCTGGCCACGTATCCTGATAGGCCTTGTCAATATGTCTCATCCTATGTAGAGTCAAGATTCCAAAGTAAGGTCAAAAATAGACTTGGGGGGATAGGACTGGCAGAGAGAAGGGGAGTGTCAATGACAAGGTTCCGAATCGTCCTCTCTCGGCTACCGCTCTCTCGACACACCCGCCCTCTGTAAGGAGCGATGGCTGCACGAGACGCGAAGGAGGCGAGGGGATTTTTTTTTCAAAAAAAAATCCCATTCGCAGGGAAAGGCCATATAACAATTAGAGTTTGCAAGGTTGCGTGTGGTCCAGGAGCCAGTGTCAAAACAAGAACGTTGAAGACCCTCTTCCCAGGGCGGGGGCCGGGACCTGTTCTGACACCCGTCAATGTGTGTAGCCTTAGGGCCAGGTGCAGAGACACCGCCAGCTCATGTAGACTTGGCGATATTTACAGGCTCACATGACGACCTAGACAGGCCGCTTCGTTCTTTGAAATGAGTGTCCCGATCGTGGTCGGAGTGGTTCTCTCCTGTCAAAAGAATCCGAGATACTATGTACAATAGCCTATTGCGCTTAGATATCGAACAAAAATGGAGCGAAAATAAAAAGAAAATAAATATTACAGGGCGTCCTTCCATCGATGATGATCAGCAGCACGGGGCGGGTTGGTCCCCTTCCTCTGAATTTAGGCACTGCCCCCCAAAAAGCAGGGGGTCACAACCCTTCCCTCGACAAGCTTTTTTTGTTTCTTCTTTTTTGGTCTCTGCGTTTGATGTCCCTGGAACCGTGCTTCAGAGTTGGGTCCGACTCAACAGGTCTAGTCGCGAGAACACGAGGAAGAGAAACTTGCTAGGCCATGTTATCTCAAAAGCAGGGGGCAAAAAATTGAAAACCCGATGCCATCACGGAGAAAAGAGGTGGTAGCTGTGGGTCAGGGTCGAGGGGCAACACCCAAGGCCCCAAATACAAAAGAAGAATAGGGAAAGAAGAATTGAGGGGCGAGGCTGAGGGTACATAGCAAGTAGTATCCCTATGACGATATATCTGTACGCTAAGATAAGAAGCACACAAGGATACGTATTGCTGTACGTAGCGAGTACCGCAGCCAGTACTATGTTCTGTACGGGTATGGTCGTACTCTATACGGAGGAGAAGTCCGTGCGCTGGTCTACTACTTTAAGTACTTATGTATCAACACGTGTGGGATTTTCTTGTTGGAGAAAATCAGCAGAGGGAAAGAGAGAGCGAGTTTATTTTAGAAGCTACGACCAGGGGGAGGTGGGCCTGGCAGACTGGGCAGCTGCAACCCTGGTCGGCCATGATGATCGAATCTCCACCATCACACACAGAAAAGACATCCTCACGATCTTCTCTCGAATCCACCAACGGGCACGCCTATATTACATCTTCCTGCTAGGCATCAAGCCATCATTTCTCTTTTCAAATACCGAGAACGAGGCATGCTACGGGGTCAGGCCCGTCATACGACGCCCGCGACTGCCGGCAGATTGGTTACGTCCTCGTAAGCAAGGCACGTCACCTACTTTAAGAACATTATCGGCAAGCCACAGCCCACAGATTGATCGTCAGGGCACCCTGCTCGGCTATCCCACAGCGGGTCCTTCCTCCGGGGCCGCCTACTACTATTACTGTACCTGCGTAAGTACTGTACTATGTACTCTGTACGCTTGTGTGTCGATTGTGAGCTTTTCGCTGGAAAATCATACAGGCCGGGATCCAGACAAGGCGAAGCATGGTGACATGAGATCTCCAGACGCGGCATGCAGGTCCGTTCGAAGAGCATCGGGACTCGGGGCCAGATTCAGAAGGGTGGGGCGATGATCCCTCATGCAGGGACAGACAGAGAGGGAGAGAGCCCTGACCACACTGCATATACGACGATGCCATCGTCAGGCCAAGCACACACTCTGACCGGTATTGCATCATCGAGCGAGGGCTCGTCGTGCCTCGACCCGCCATGCACCACCGCTCGAGACGAGATGCACGTGTGGCGCGTCGACCTGCAAAGCAGCCCGCGGTGGCGGATTGGAGCGACTAAACTATCCTGCTGCGTGCGTAGATCCACACAAGGAGGAATGCCTCGTGACGGGTGTCTCGGAACCCGTGTTGGTGCCTTTTCTGGCCAGCAGTGTGCGTCGCAGCCCCGGAACAGCTGCCCGCAGTTCCAGGACAAGCTCTGCAGAAACGCCTCTTTTTTTTTTTTTCTTCCGCCTCAGGACAGACAAACAGACATATAGCAGTGACTGCACATTTCTCGCCCACAAGACTGGACATCTCGTCGACACTGACGGCCAGCAGCGACCTGCCAGAGAGACTGCTGCTGCTGCTGCTGCTGCTGCTGCTGCCAAAGAAACATCCATTCCAGGGCCCTGCGACCTCGTCGTCATCATGACCAGACCCTTACTCATGTCATTCCTCCCCTGCCCAGGCGATGCCGTCCCTGCAAGATTTCGACGCGGGGCAGGAAGCCTGCCCTCCCCGGGACCGAAGGCCCATCCGTGGGCTTACCGCTTGTCCACAGAGACGGTCGGGGTGCTGCAAAAAGCACAAACAGCACAACCCATGCCCTCAGCTGAGCTTACGCGTGTAAGAAGGCTAATGGTCATGGTCCCAGCAGGCCGGTACGGGCTTGGGAGGGCTGCAGAAGGAGGAAGGGGACTCTGGCTGATCGCCCTGGCGCCGGCTCCCGGTAGAGGTGCCACTAGAAGCTCCTCGGACGCCTTCTAGAAGGCTTGGACCCATCGCCAGCTAGGCCCCTTTGGGGGCCGCATAATCCAGCTTTGATTGCCAGGTCCCATAACGCGGCTTGCATTTTTATGCGCAGCCCCGGGGAGCGGGCGGCTCTAGGTCCTCCGCCGCCAGCCAGTGTCACCAAGCAATGACCACAGCCTGCGCCACGCTCATCATTCGTTCGCGACAAGCCAGACGGCACGCCTCACGCCCCGAGATACATCCACATGTCTGCTGTTGGGGGAGGAGAGAAGGGTGTGGGCAAAGACGTGAGCGCTACTCGCCCTGTGCAATCTAGGGCTGCCGGCACCTGAACAGAAAAACCCCCGCCCACTCTCTGAAGGATCGAATATTTGCCCGCTGCGGATCCAAAGAGGCATTGAATCGCGCAATCTTGGGATGGCCGACACTGCAGGGGTAGACCTGTCCCTGCATTTTCTCCGGCGTCGACCACACACCATCCTGCCCAGCAGTCGAAAAATTGGTGGTCGTCGTTGCTCCAAACTAACCCGCGCCAGCAAGGCCCCCCTCCCCTCGTCGTCTTTCTTACTCTTGTGGACGACAGAGGAGGCGAGAGAGCACATGATGGGACCGTATGCGCCCGCCACCTCCTCCTCCAAGGGAAAGCAAGGAAGATCTGCCCTCTTGGGACAATCTCGTGTGGGTTCCGGAGTGCCCTAACTGTATGATAGCCCGTCGAGCATCATCATCACCACCACCACCACCATGAGTCCATGATCCCAGGGGGTGGTCCGCATGGATATGCATGCCATCCCAACTGGGGCTCCTATGGAAACAACGCTCAGATTTGCGGGAACAACCTAGCCTTGCCAGAGTTCGCGCCATCGATTGACACCATCCCAACAGCCGCATCCTGAAGCTCCGGTCGCAGACTGACCCCGTCCCACGTTCCCTCTCATACACACGCTACAGTACATCGTGGCCCGTGCTGGGTCTTGGGGGGTGGTCCCTCTCTCTCTCAGCCCGCGCATCGTGGCGGTTGTTGCGCCCCTTTCTCTCGCCCTCGCAGGAGCTCGGTCCATCCGACCGTGAAGCGCATCTCTTTCTCTGAAATTGCGTTTCTTTCAGGTGGATTGCGAACCCTTTCTTTTTCCCCTCCCCTCGGGGCTTGTTTCTTGGTACGGAAAGCTGTCATACTATGCCTCGTTGCGCGGGAAGAGACAAGCAGGCAGGCAGACGACGCATGGCCGATGGGCTGACTTTTTTGATTGACACATCTCCACAGGAAGACGACAACTGAGGAGAGGCCCCGTCAGCCCAGCGGAACCAGACACGGGCGCGCGCGTCTAAACTGGGAGACGGAGTTGAGGCGTCGGTGCCACATTTCGGCCTGAGCCTTATTCCCAGGCATGACTTATTTCGCTTTCTTTTAATCTTGCCTTTTTTTCTCTTTTTCTTTTTTGTGCTTTCGGCAATCTGGGTCACTAATGCCATGGGCTCCATGGCTTGCTGTTACTTTTATTTGGTACTGCTGTTTCTGCTATTGCTACTTGCTGCTACTATGGTCCCAAATGTACAATGAATGTACCACATACCCTGTTGCGGCGCACAACGCCCTATGGCGTGTGACGGAGGGCCACTCCTCTTTCTGCCCCCTCGTCCATCATATAGGCCCCCTGGGTCAGATATACCCCCTTCCTCTCGCAGAGCGGCGGGAGCTCTGACTCTGGTCGCCTCTGCCCTGTTTCTATCGAGGAACCCCGCCTCGCCTCTTTTTTTTTTTTTTTTTTTTTTCCTAGAGGGGGACCTGGCGCGGGTCAGAGCAAAGTACCGCAACCTTGCTGATGTACCCTCGAGTACCTCTTGGTTGGTCCGCTACCCACCTCCTCTCTGCCCTTGTCACCCTCGCGATCCCTCCATGCCCCCCCCTCCTCCTCTCACGCCCAGCGGGCGGTGGTAATCCTTGTCCTCTCTCTCTGTCTCTCACTCACCATCCCATGCTGCCCCTCCCCTCCTCCCTGTGGCCTAGTCAGTAGTACCTTTTATCGCATTGGCACGCACGCAGCCCGCAGAGAGGTACACACACCCCTAAACAGGGCTTGACCCGTTGTCTGGGACCATATCCCGGAGCTGGATCCTGTGCCCGTCATGCTGTCTTCCCTCTCTCGGACGGCATGGCTCTGCCCCGTTTCAGCTCTCCAATCTGCTGTGCCAGCTCCTGAGGAAGCCCTTCGGCAAGGTCGCGAGCCTGTCTCTGCCCACACCCACACACCACGCACACCCCCCTTCCCTCCCCCCTCCAAATCCACTCTCTATCCCGCTCCCACGGTACTCCCCTCGTTGTGGTTAGGAGGTCCTGCTGGTCATCCCGAGCAGCTCTCTGGGCGAGCCGGGTCCCCCTGCCCATCAATCTGGAGCTCGTCGACAGGGTGTGCCACAGCATCCCAGTGCGTCACTCGCCTCAGAGGGCCGGGGTCTCGTGTCGATGTCTAGTGACTCGGCCAAGGCATAAGATCCCCAAATTATGCTGCCGTTTTCTGCTGGGCCAGAGGTAACTCGAGTCTCCGCACTGGCTCAGGAACAGTACCGCGTACCTCACCTTGTGGCAGATCGCATGGGAGCTTCCCTGTTGGCATGTGCAGAGGGCCATAAAGAAGGTACCTCCCCTCGGCATCCACACATCCTGCTAGAACTTTTTTTTTTTATCTTCCACACGACGAACCACACCAGACGGTTAAGCGACAGGACGACACGGCAACAGGTCGCCTCCTCTCCTCCTCTACGACGAAAGAAACAGAAAAATTAAATTTTTGTTTTGCCCAGCCTTATAAGTGTTGTTGTTCAGTTAACCCTACTGGTCCGGCCAAGACAAACCCAAAGGGCGAAAATAAACACACAAGACAGTGTGCTGAGAGAGAGAGAAAGACAGAGAGAGAGAGAGAGAGAGAGAGAGAGAGAGAGAGAGAGAGAGAGAAAGAGAGAGAAAGGAATCCCCTCTACCCCCTCCTATTCACCCCTTCATCGAGTATTGTGGCTGGGAGATGGTGGTATAGGAAGGGTTGTGTGGGCGCTGTTGAAGAAGAAGACGATAAAGAGGCAGAGGCCAAGAGCAGAGGAAGAAGAGGGTGGTACCTCCAACCTTTGTCATCACCGACCGCAGAGCCAGAGCTATCACTCGCGCCTGACCCCTTCCCCCCCAGTCGGTGCGAGGGGTGGCCCAACCATAATAAGTCTCTTCTCGACTGCCGATATATACCCAGCGAAACCTGCCGGCGACATCCGCCATCAGCACGCCCGCCGACACATGTACTCGGCTGCTGTCTTAGCAGCAACGGAGCCAATCCAGCATAGCCCGCCGCGCAGAATCCCGTCCGTACTGAGGCGAGACTTGCGCCCGCAGATCCAGAGTGCCTTTCTCCCCACGACCACCGGGCAGCCCTGCGGGGCTCCAGACAGTCAAATTCTCTCCATACAGATTCCGGCTCCCAGCCAGAGCGGTTCGCTCTGGCGGAACCCATGCTCTGTAGACACGCTGGCGGGCAACTACCGACTAGGAGCAGACTACAATGTCGACTACTCACCACAGGACTCGCATCCGGCCGATCAGAGCCAGCAGCCTCACGGATACGGCGCCCCCAACACCAACACCACCAGCACCACAATAACAGGGCCTCGATGCACCACACAGGCGCCTCTATTCTCCATGAGAGCCCAACAGACACCCACTACACGACCATGCAGCAGCAGCAGCAGCAGCAGCAGCAGCAGCAGCAGCAGCATCACCACCCGTCTGCGCACCGAGCAGTGCCCGTCCTGATGGACCCTTCGCAGATGGGCGCACACCCTGGTCACCGCCTATCCCATCCTGGGCCCTCGCACTTTGGTGGGCCGGGCCCGTCTCCCCATTCCGTGGTCTCGCCTCTGTATCCCTCCCTGGCGCCAGGCCCAAGCCCCGGCGTGAAGCGGTCCAGGCCCGACGACCTCGACCTGTCGGTCCACGGCATGCCAGACCTCGACCAGGGAGACATCGACTCGATGCAGCAGACGCCCCTCAGCGCGGCCTACGCCCAGGCCACAGGCAGCGCCCATCCCACGCATCACCACCACCGCCTGCCAGACACGGGGCCGCCATCCAAGATGATACGGAGGGATGACGGGGCGAGCGGAGGTGCGCCGAGCGTGGTGGGCCAGGAGGGGATGCCGGCACCCGCACCGAGGCCGAGAGGGCCAAAGCTCAAGTTCACACCCGAGGACGACCAGCTGCTGATAGACCTGAAGGAGAACAAGAGCCTCACGTGGAAACAGATTGCCGACTTCTTCCCTGGTCGGTCGAGCGGGACACTTCAGGTGCGCTACTGCACAAAACTCAAAGCCAAGACTACGCAGTGGACAGACGAGACGGTGAGTTTTCTTTTTTTCTCTCTTCTTTCTTTCTTTCTTTCTTTTTTTTTTTTGGGGGGATGGTGTGTGTCTGTGCACGAAGCTACTAAGCAAGTTTACTGACGTCCTCCCGTTCAGGATCAAAAATTACACGCAGCTCTACAAGACTACGAGAATGAGAAGTGGCGCATCGTGGCGAACAAGGTCGGAACCGGCTTCACGCCCACTGCGTGCCGGGAAAGAGCTGCGCAGCTGATAGGAGGCGTGGGCGAGAGCTTATAGCAATCAGCGTCCTCTCCAGGAGTATCAGCTTCTGCAGAGGACACCAACGTCTACTCGCAGCCTCACGCCGCCGACCACCCTTCAAGCGCTGTCTACCAACAGCAACCACATCAACAACACCAACAACAACCTGGCGAGCCATCGACTGCCATCTATGGCCAACAGCTTCAATAACGGGTATCTGGCTGTGTAGGGCGCGCCACGACAAGCCTTTCTTGACAAGCAGGTGGACCGCGCCGGATGCTCTCCAGCGCACAGCTTCACCTCGAGGTCATCTTGTCATTGGGAGGTTGCCAGTTCAGGAGGGGGGAACACAACAAAAACAGGCCACGCGGTTCCTAATGCTTGTGATACCCAGACTACCCACATTTCCCCCTCCTGATCACTTGCACCAGATTCTCCTTCCCATATTCTCCTTGATCTGGGAGCTTTTTCTTTGTCACAAATCTTTTTTTCCACCCTTAATTTTTTTTTGGGTCTCCCCTATTTCATCCCTTTCCTTTTTTATCTCCCACTATAGATTGGCAATTGGGGTTGTGCTAGGACAAACAGCATACACGGTTTATTTTGATTGTTTTTTTCGTTTTCTCTTTGGCAGCTTGTCAGATTGGTCGTACGAAAATCACGGCCTACAGTAGTTTCACGACACACACACACACATTGACACATACCCCCTTTTTTTTTTTATGCTCTCACGAGCCCTCCTGTTTGTACGATTCCTCCAGCCGACCTTGGATCGAGAATAAAACGACAACCCACGCTGACAACTTTTCTAGCCTGGTGCCAGGTTGGGCATAACTCAATCTTTTTCCCCTCCCAGTCTCGGCGCCAAGACTTTTAATACTGTTCTGCGATGGTCCGGGTTTAAAGAAAAAAAAAAAAAAAAAAGAAAAAAAAAAAGATGCAAGATGCAATCGACGAATTGGGACACTCGTGTCGGAGGAGCAGGGATGGTTTCGGTGGAAGGGAGGGATTCGGATGTTCTTTTTTGGTTTTGAAGCAGGTGCCCGGTGGAAAAAGGAAGTTGGGGGAAGAGACGCGTGTGAGAATTCTCCCATGATTTTTGCACACTTCCTTTTTTTTCTTTCCTTTTTTTCTTCCTTCCTGCATGGCGTCTGGGAGATAGCACAAAGACGGTGGTGGGAAATATCAAGACGCAATCGCACGCATCATACATACTCTTTTTTTTTTTTTTTTTTTTTTTTGGAAAGCGGGGGGTTGTGGATTGGGGGCGGCCATTTGTGATTTCATTTTCATCTTCGCTTTTTCTAATTGTACTACTTGGTTCCGGAGTCCCGACGAGCCTGTTGGACAGACATGGATGGAAACAGACAGACCAGACAGCACTTCTAATCTTTTTTTGTTTGTTTGGTTTGTCATCACTTGCTAATGATGCCTCTTCTGTGGCCTACACGTATGTATTCTTTGGGGGGGATATTTTTTATTTTATTTTTTTTAAAAAAGAAATTTAGAGAAGAACCAAAAATCAATATATCCTTCTAATCATTCTCAGCCTCACACCAGGGCCGCGCCGCCGCCACCACCACCGACTGACTGGAACCGACCAGCATGAGGCAAGCCCCGAAGAGGATTAATAATAATTGGGGGGAGGAAGCAAACAAGGTTAATCTCAACGCCGCCCCTGCCTCCTACCCCCTCCAAAAAATAATAATAATAACATCATGGGTTACGCAATACAGTGGCAACTTTTTTCCTTCTTTTTTCTTTCCTTTTGAAATTTCCTTCAGGGAATAATACGAACTGGGAAGAGGTAAGGATCAGAAAAGAAGAAGAATAAAAAAGCAAGAATCACATCAACCTTCCCATTTCGGAAGCACACCCACCCCTACCCTCAATAATACTCTCAAGAGTTATTAAGTAAACCAAATGTACTATATGTATCATACTGTATATGATCGTCCCAAGGCGGCGGAGGGGGAAAAAGGTTTGCGAGGCTCTTGTTGGGCCGGGAGGGAAAGTCACCAATGTACATAGTAACGGCGTGCGCAAGACGGGGGGTGGGGAGGAGGGGTCACCCCTGTGGGGGAAATGGATATGGGGGAGGGGGGAGGCAACAAGGCGGCGATGATCTTATAATGTCGATCACCTCGTGTGAGAGAAAAAAAAAAAAAAAAAAAGAAAATCAAAGAGAAGAGGAAAGATTGATTCCATGGACATGCATACTCACGCACGTGCACGCACACGCACACACACCTATGTACCAAGTACTGTACACCCACACCCACACACCCCTTTCACAATGGCGATTCTTACTGTACATGATAAGGATGGGTCGTCAAAAATAGCAACCCACCTTTTTTTTTTTTTTTTTCTCGGCCTCAGCCCTTTTGTCTCTCTTCAACTCAAAACAGATCGGCATGTCAGCCCAACGCGCAGCCCAGCCGACCTAGGCAGCCCTGGCCCCAAGCCCTGGACGAGGCAAGTGAGGCGAAAGAATGAGAGAGACAGAAGAAAGACACACACACACACACACAGAGAGAGAGAGAGGCCCGTGAAGATTGTTCCCTCGTTCGATTCGCCTATCTACTATGGTAACTACTACTGTGCTATCATTGAAACTAAACTCCTTTGCGTACCTTGTCTAAGTTGCTTTTCCTTTTTCTTTTCTTTTTTCTTTTTATTTTATTTTTATTCTGGTTTGGACTTTTGTCCCAAATCCCGAGGGCTCGGGCTCGGGACTTGCCACCACCCACCCACCCGGCCACCCACACGACCGGAAGCGGTGGCCGCGGCCGCAAGAGACAGAAACAAGAGAGAATCAACAAGACAAGGTCAAGTCGTACTCGCAAAACCCAAAAAACCACAAGAGCAGGCATGGCCCACCTCCGTACGGAGGCCGAACTTCTTTGCTCTTTGTGGCACTCGATAGACCTAGGCAATGCCAGGCTTTCCCCTTGCATGCGCCACAGCGGAGAGAGAGGGTGACAGAGAGTGTGTGTACTTGGTATGTCACTTAGTACTATGTACACGCAAGCCCTGGTCTGTCGATCCATGCTTTCTTTGCTAGATCCAAAGATGGACGACGACGACACTGCGTTCCTTTTCTGGTATGCTGACATCTTGGTTGGTGTACGCCCACGAAGAAGCAAACCACACACACACACAGATGGTTGACCTTGCGAGCGTGCAGTGGTTCTTCTTTCAGCTTGCGCCAAGCCTAGGATTCGCTTCAAAAGGCCAACTTTTTGTTTCTTTTTGAGCTTTTACCGCGGCAATGGTCCTAAATGGGGTTTGGTAATCCGATACGATGTCAAGAAGAGGCGCTCAGTCCTAGTCACCAAATGGGGACTCGACGATTTCGTATCGGGAAAGCCTTCAGCACAGTAGTAATAAAAGGAAAAGAAATGAAGAAGAAAAAAAAAAAAAAAAAAAAAAAAAACCCCCAAAGACCCGCCTGCACCGTAGCCCGAGGACACCGCGCCGGGACCAAGAACTCAAAATGGGCAAGTCAGGCACATGTAATAGTAGTATTTCCGCCCCCCCGGTTAAGAGAGTAACGTGCGGGAGTCCCACACCCATGCAGCAACAACCCAGCGCCGATCTGGATTTTTCTCTTGCTTGTTGTACATGTAGTAATGCTGCTGGGTTGGAAAAAGTGACGACGAGATCGTCGGGTGCATGATCATCCCCCTCCGCACGTCCCTCTCTTTTTTTGCGTCGGCAGGGCTTTTCTTGCTTGCGAGGAGTATTAATGAAGCGAGTTTCTGTGGGGGAGGAGGGGGCCCAAGGTGTGCGCGTGTGTGTGATTTGGTTCCAGCTTTCTTGTCACCGCAACTTTGAGATGATGATGCCGCCGCCTCTCTCACGCATTGCATGTGTGTGAGTACCAGTGTGTGTACCAGTAGCGTGTCATTATGTGCAGCCCGTCTGAACGTTTCCCGGCTGCGGCGGCTCCCGGGTCGTCCCACGGGTCACATCCTCGACGGGCATGCAGCACATGTGCGTGGATGGGGTGTGCTCTGCAGGAAAGCTGTGAGGGGGATGGGAGGGGAGGTAAGGAAGAAGGAGGAGCTTGTGGCTGGTATCCTGCAGCCGTGAAGCTACCCTAGGCTGTGTGTGGGTACCCCCTCCCCTACAGGGTACCTACGACTACCAGCCCTGTCCTGTCGGTGTTGCGATGACGAGACTCGACAATCGTACCGTGGGATTCACCCCGAGCTGCTGCTCCTTGATGGAGGGTGGGAATGGTGGACGCTTTGGTCTGCCGCTCGGGATCTGAAGGAGCCCTCTGCACACACCATTGTCTCTTTTCCTCCCTCCCTCGCTCTCTCTTGGAGCCTGATGCCTCCAGCTGTGCTCGGTTGGGCCGCAACGTAATCATCGGTGATGGTGTGTGAGAAGGTGAGAGAGAGAAAAGGCCAGGCCTATAACGGTAGGCTTTTGGGGTCCGTGCTGTTGTGCCTGGTACATAGTAGTCAGATTGTGGGGGGGGGGGGTGTGTGTGTGTGGGTGTCTCTTTTGCCCTTGCATTCCGTTGCAGATACTGAGCATCAGGCGGGCCAACCACGGCGCAACAGTGGCAGCCGCATGGACTTCAGCACGCCCAGGTTCGAACTCGAAGGAGCTATCATGCCGTGGCCGCGATGTCACGTATCCCACTCTCTGCTCTCCGCACCGCACCAGATAGAGAGAGAGGTTGCATGGTCGATTACCTTGCGGTGAGTTCTCCCACCCCCCCTCTTCCCTCCCAGGCTGGGACCACAGGGGTCGAGAGCTGCTACAGTCCCCTACCCTCCCCCTCCTCCATCTTTTTCGGGAGGCGTCCTGCCGCGCCCCAGGTACAGTACACCCTATCAGCCGTAGAACATGAGTCCTGACGCCCCGGAGCATTCCCATCGCCTCGTCCTTTGCTTTCTGAGGCCCTTCTTTCTTCCAACAGGATCGCCGACGTCCATGCATGCAAACTAGTCCTCCAGGCTGACGCGGTTCCACGTCACATGGTACTTATAGCACGGAGCTGACAAGAGAGCTGGATCACCAGCTCGGGGGGGAGTACTCAACGTGAAACGTTCCCGCGTGGTTAGCAGATAGTCGAGGCCCAGCACGTACTATGTACCCTCACCTTGGGGCTGGGTTGTGTGTGTGGTACTCTGATAATCGTACGATCGTGCCTCCAACTGCCGTGGGGTCGTCAGGCGCGGGGCTGTCCCCAAAACAAAGATGACTGTGTCGCGCAAGGCCCAGGCCTCTCTCTCCCCCTCTTTGTTCCTCCACGAGACCTGTGGGACCACCCCCGGTTCCGGGCTGCCGAACGAGGGTCCGGACCTTTCGGCTCTCGATATTACTGCGCGCGCATTTTCGGACGCGGCGAGAAGCGAGCGAAGGATGCGATAGTCATGCATGCGCCGTACGCTCCTTCACACACTCACTTTTGTTTCCATTTACCCCTCCCCTCCTTGCTGTCGGTCATCTTCACCTAATTGTGATGGGGCTTGCGTTAAGCCGATGGTGAGCTCTGTAGGCGGGATGCTGTGAGGGGAGATGTGTAGTAGTAGCGAGCAGGCAGGGGTCTGGTCCTTGGGTGTGCTGCTGCATGGTCACTCTGCAGGGGCTGTCTGTAGTTGGTGGTGGTGTCCAGAGGTGTGCCCAGGGTAAGGTTATCTGGGTCCTTGTGTCTTAAGATCTCTTTGCAGTTTTGTACTAAGCGCGAGTCAGACCAGTCGCATGCAGGAGGGCTGGCTAACGTTGAGGGTGGTGAGGGGGTGTCAGGGTCTAGATACTGGGAGACCTTTTGGCAAGTAGTAAGTACTATGGTAGGAAGTATGGATGCGTCCTGAGCGGTCAGCAAAGCATGACTTACGGCTTGAGGTGTCCCATTCATCAGAGCCGGGGGTTGTCGCGTGTCGCACTGGAACGCCAATAACGTACCGGGTCTCTTGTGTGAGCGCCTCGCCTGCTCGCACGTGCCCGTGTGTGTGTGTGTGCAGAGGCCAAGATGCAGATGCGTGACTGCAGACTGCAGCCTGCAGGTAGGTGGGTGTGTGTGTGTGTGTGCCTGCTGATTCGACCGCTACCAGCCATTCTGAAATTGCTTGGCAGATAATGTGCGGCAGCATCTTGTCTTTGTCAGGGCTGAACTGATATTGCCCCTCCCTCCCTCCAGCATCGACTCTGTGATACTTTTGCGTGACCAAAAGATGACGACGGCACCAAGCTGTTGATACTACCCATTTACCATCATCCATGTTCGTTCAGGATTCGAACCACGACTTCTCCCAGCATTCAGGTCGCGAAATCTCCGAATCGGCCGGGTCAGGCCTGGAGCTACTAAGCCATGGAGATGACCAGAGCTGCTCGGCCTGGGGGGGCCACCACCCAAGCGGACGGGGGATGACCAATCGGAAATTACAGACTTGGGTTCTGTTCCGCAGAGGTACCGAAGAATGCAGTGTGTGTGCTGCGTAGTACTGTAGCATTCCTAATCAAGGAGGATCAGGTGGCGTCGCAATCAGGACTTTGTACCTGGCTTGTACCGCTGTGGCTCGAGGTACTTCCTAGATTCTGAGGTAGGATTATCGAGTCCAATCAGGCTGGAGGTGCGTCCTCAACCAGCCTCCTATCGAGACTTCCTTCGGCCTGGAGAACCAGTCGCGGATAGATCACCGGTGAGAAACTGCACGCTGCCGCCTACTACGTATCAACTGGGAACCTTCTTGGTAATTGCTGGCTTCCCTCTTGCTCGCTTGAGGTGGTGTGTAAATCTGCCGGTGGCGCAGAAGAACCAAGAAAGAGAGCCCTCGTCAGCCCTCCGCGGCCGCCCGGAGAGAGAGAGAGAGAGAGAGAGAGAGAGAGAGAGAGAGAGAGAGAGAGAGAGAGATCCTCTCACAACGACGCCGCCGCCTCTTTCTCTGTCGAAAAGGGCGACGATCTCAACGGTAATTAATCGGCGCATCGTCAAGGAGAATCAAACGCGTCGTGAGGACGTGTCGGTAGTTGGAGAGTCCTGACCACGTTGAGCTTCCGTTTCCAAGGCACTTGAGAGATTTGTACCGTTGGCTGAAATTACGTGCTCGCATAGACAAGGTTGATGCCCTGGGCTGCAAGTTTCTCCCGATAACGACGAACACCACACATCGATCTGGGAATCCCCTTGCTGAGGACACGATTTGGGGCGGTCAAAACGACATCAGCCCTTGTGAGTCGAAAATACTGGTTCGCTCGATCGCTGTGCTCGGAGGAGCGTGCCATAGATCCTTGCCGTTGTCCCCCTGCGAGACCTGGCTCGATCTCCAAGTCCGACGGCCAAATCATCCGGGCGATCAGCACTTGGGTGTGCTTGTGTGTGTGAAAGTACCTGCGGGGCCGCGATGCTTGCAACAAAACTTCCGCGAGCCAAAGTGCTGTATCACGAGGGATGCCCGTTGGCTGGGGACGGTAAAAAGTGGAGTTCGGGGTGAAAAATTCGATGCGTGTGTGCTGCAATAAGACGTTAGTTATAAGGGTATAAAGGGAGTTGAGTATAGGCGCATGGACCTATACGGAGCAGCGTAAGACACACGCTCACACACACCAAGATCCCAGGAGAAATTAGACTGACTTCATTCTCACACACAGCACATGCCTCGGCGGCGGTCGTTGGGTCGTCACACCCGTGGCAGGGGGTCCTTCAGTTGGTGGTGGAAGAGCGGTGTGCGCAGTTATCGAGCTTAACCAGACTGCCACTTGAGATGCCCAGGCCTGACGGTGCCTGTTGAATCCGAAGTGTGATAGCTCACTGGTGAGAAAATTGATTTTATGCTGTGTTTTACGGGGCGAGCGCAGGTCTCGTTGCTCTGGCTGCCTCTTCAGGTGGTTGAAGTGCGCCCTCCGTACCACCATTTCTTGAACAGTGTTGCGGAATGAATGCGCCGTCATATAGTTAGTTAGTCGCACAGCCGGAACAACTTGGCGAAGATTGATTTGTAGGCTTGGTGTTCCTGGATTCGCCCATCATAAGCTATGAGTGGCCGTCGCCTCTGTCCGGTGCCCGTAGGAAGATTCTGCTCGCATCACGAGCTCCATCCAGTCCACAAAGCCGATGGGGCAATCACCAAGTTGAGACTCCTCAGCATCTGGGCTCGGTAACTTTTTGGCGAGATAATCTGCCCACGTCCGGCCCTGGACGGTCAGTCATGGTGAGCTACAGGCTGATTTCAAAACAAGACAGGATGAGCACATCAGCGGTGGTCGTCCTGCTTTCTATAGCTTGAGCCGTTTTCTGCTGTACTTCCAGCAATCTGATGGCAGTGTCTAGCATTCTCGCGTCCCTGATGGCGTGGGCAATTGCTGTCAGCGGTGCAGCAGACGCCTGGCCAGCTCGGTCTCGTCGAGTTTGATGCCCTGCTCCACGAGATGGACCAGGACGTTGTGCCGGCTCACGTCCAGGCCCTGACCCAGGAAGTCTGCTGTCTCGATGAGCCAGCCATTGAACTCCCTGATCTCGGTCTGCTTGCCAGCCTCGACGTCTTGGAACATGGAGCTCTTGTTGTGCTTCACCTTCTCACCAACCCCATGTAGCATCTCTCTCAGGGCTGGGGCGGACAGACGGCGTGTCAGAGACTCAGCAGAGATGTTGCCGTCCTTCAGGATCTCCTGGCTGCTCTCGTGTCGGACCAGTGCCTGAAGGACGCCGCTTGTCTCCTTGAGCAGCTCGTCCATGACCCTGACCGTCGTTCCGTCTGGGTCGGCGAAGAGTACGCCGTTTCTGACTCGTAATATGGCTGTGAGGGGGTTGATGATCATGTTGACCACGAGCTTCTCGAGCTGCAGTATCCAGAGCTCCGGGCGGGGCACTGCCTGGCCCGCAAGATGTGGTGCCGTTGCGATGAGCCTGGTGAGATAGCTGGCCCTCTCAGCTTGTCGTCCACCCGAGCATACGGGCCCAACAACCACGCCAGCCGGGGCAGCATGTACGCTCCTGAAGGGGCCCTCCGAGAACACCCCGTGCATGGTCACACCGTGGAGGAAGTTGGGATGATGGCCGTCTGGGTACCGCCATGTGGTGTAGGTGGCCCCGTGCGGGGGCCAGAGCCTATTCATACCATTCTGAACAAAAAGGACAGTTGACGAGCCGTCGAGATACCGGCGCAGTCTGTCGACCTCGGGGATCGCATCTGGGGCCTTGGTCGCAACGATGAGGTTCGATATGCACCCACCGTCGACGGCTTCTCGGACCGGGCCGACGGACGGTCTCTCGGTAGTCCACCACTCTATGTCGAAGTTTGAGAGCCGCTCAGTGTGTCCATACCGCGTCATCTCTATGCCTGGATCAGAAGCCCAATGCTCCAGAAGGCTACGTCGATGCACGACGAGGGTAATCGGCGGGGGGTCTGAGAGCTGTGACAGACATGTGGCATACAGCCTACCGAGATTGCCCAGGCCCAAGATAAAGATTCGAGACTCGGGTGTCCCACGAACAGAGGATGGATATGGCTGGCTCGGCCTGTTATGTGCGCCTTTCGATGCCAAGTTGTCCAAGGACCAGGCGTACGATGTCGGTGGAGGCTTCGGGTCGTTGAGGATCGTCTGCAGCCAAGGTGGCCTGTCGCTCGACGCCTTCATCGAGGACTGGGAGAAGCAGCGAGTTCGAGCTTGTCGCCCCAGCCTCTGAGCTGCTGTCAGCCTCCCTGCAACGACCACCATGATGATGTTTCTCCAAGTCCTCAGGGCCACAGCGGCGAAGACCGGCTCCCTTGAGATGTCTGTGTTCTAATGAAGGTTCAGGTAAATGGGCAAGTATGCCGTTGAGCTGGGCCAGGGCTGACACAAGAGATGGAGTGATGGGACTCAAGCTTTGTTTTGTGTGTAGACAGGCAGGTCCTAGGGCAATTCAAGGCAGATGTTGAGTTGTTGCGCATGGCGATGTTGTGCTTATTGGGTGTCAGGAGGCAGTGACGTCTGTGAGGATGAGCTCCATGGTCCGTGCACGATCCGCGCCAGTACACCAGGAAGGTGCTGTCACTTACACGCATCCTTCTTTCCTCGTTTATATCTGAAATATCTACGTAGGAGGCAGGAAGTGATCAGGTGACTTCCACGAGACATTTCTAGTGGCCGCTCGGGTTGAATCTTAGATTTTCGTCAAGAAATTCAAGGCTTGTCTTCTGTATGCCATGCTCAGCCTGTCAGTTGCCCCTGCGGGAGTGTTAGGACTTCTGCGTCAAGGCCATTTCTACATACAATATCCAGACCACACGAGAACATCTTCTTTAGCCTTCTCACGACGAGTGCGGGCATCTGGGAAGGTGTTCCGCCTCCAAACACTTACCTACTCAAATCACTGATTGACTGAGAACCTCACTTCTTCTTTCTGGACCACACTAACTGTCAATCACCAGACAAATCATTAGTACCCAAATACTGAGCCAACGTGATTGTGCTCAAAAATATACATAGCTGCGGCACGCCATGTAATGCACGGGAACTAACACAAGAAAAAAAGGGCTGAATATTTCTCCCTTTGTGGCATTCGGTCTTGGGAGTTTCATGACTTCAGGTGATGTTTCAAGCAACGCCCGGACTTTATGTGGAGGTCTGATTGCACTACTCGCTCGTCCAGACTCTCACTTTAATGTATTTCTATTTTTTCCTCTTGTTTTTTTTCTAAAAAAAAACCCCCAAAAAACCATTAGGATAACAGATCTGTGCTCTCTACCCTCCTCACATCCTGAAGTCGTCTAGGTGTCAGGGAAGAAGATGAAGAAGCGGCCAATCCTCGCCGCCCTCGTGACGCTCACCCGCGCCGCCGCAGCAGCAGCCGTCTGCAATGGCCACGCCGAGCTTTGCGACCGCAGATACAGCAACATCACCTTCGTCGGCTCCCACGACTCGGCATTCGTCGGCACATCCGTGGCAGACAACCAGGAGACATCCGTCGCGGACCAGCTGGCCCAGGGCGTCCGGTTCCTGCAGGCGCAGACCCACCTCGCCAGCGACAACAACACGATCGAGCTGTGCCATACGCTGTGCCTGCTGGAAGACGCCGGGCCCCTGACGGACTATCTGAGCACCATAAAGACGTTTCTGGATGACAACCCGCAGGAGGTGGTGACGCTGCTGCTCACCAACCAGGACGGCCAGTCTGGGACGGCCTTTGATGCTGCATTTCAGAGCACTGGGATCAAGGGGTACACTTTCACACCGGCTGGGAACTTGAAGTTGGACCAGTGGCCGACGTTGGGCCAGATGATCTCGATGGGCCAGCGATTGGTCGTCTTTATGGGTTCGTTGTCCGCGTCATGGCTTCTCAAAATCCTTGTGATTATCGGCTGATGTGGGACAGATTATCCGGCTGGACCTCCTGTGCCATATATTCTCAATGAATTTCAGCCTTATATATTGTAAGTGTCTCATTCTCCCAACTGTGCAAGTTGATCAAGACCCATCAGCTGATAAAACGTGGTTGTCGCCAGTGAAACTCCATTCGAGTGAGTAATTAGATGACGGCAGCAAGCAGAATAGTTACTCAGCGACTCACATTTCTCAACAGCACCACCGACCCTACCTTTCCCCAGTGTGCCATCGACCGCCCTCCCGGCGCCTCTGCAGCCGGGCGGATGATCCTGGTGAACCATTTCCTCGACACCAACCTGTCAGGAATCCTCATCCCGAACCAGGCCGCTGCCAACGTGACCAACTCGGTAGCATCCATCACGGCCCAGGCGAACCTCTGCTCCGGCCTGTACCAGCAGACTCCTAACTTCATTCTGGTTGGTTGTTTCTTCGTCCTGGCGCGTGGGAATTGTCGTCATCGTCCTGGCTTGAGCGGCTAACGTCGAGGGCTTAGCTCGACTGGATCAGTATTGGAGATGCAATGTCTGTCCAAGCCATGATGAACGGAGTGCCCTTTACGGCGGAGACGACTACGACGACAACAACAACGACTGCAGGCGGGCAGTCGAGTAGTAGCTCGGTGACTGGGTCGATAGCCCCCAGTGCTGGAACGCAGGTAGAGCAATCAATCTCTGAGAAGTTCAAATGAACTATAATGATTGTGTCGGGTCGCTGACGACAAAATCTTGTCAGGTTTCCACGGTGCAAAGCCTTTCTGGGCACCGAGTCGACGGCCGATCAGAGGAATCATCTCGACTGGCAGTGATGTTGACTCTCTTTGCCCTGGTCAAGCATCTAGCTCTATAATCATTGGGGAGTCTGGCAGGTCTTATGCCTGATACACAAGTCGAGCCCTTCCAAGCAAGTAGTTGCAAAACTTATAAAAAGAATATTCTAATGACGAATTCTGGGTGGTGATCGTCTTAATTATATCGTATGATTACTTCCATAATAAACTCTTGTATGCTTTTGACCTTTGAGTCTGATATTGATGCAGCCGCTAGAGGGTGACCTCCATTTTCTTTTTCCCCGACCACGAGATGAGTATCATGTAATAAAAAGCAAAACCCATCTATAATGCAACGCCATGCCATGCTGAGGTATCTCAACCAGGGGAGGAAAACAACGACAAAAAACACAAGTCTTCAAAGTCGTGGATGTCGACGGGTATGCAGTCATGTGATCATTGCCCTTCACAGCCTTTTCCCAAATTCATCATCTCAGACCTCCTCCTGCGGCTTCTCAATCTCCGTCTCGTCACGCACCACGGACGCCTCAGGAGGCAGATCCGACTCCTTCTCCACCGACTCCGGTCCTGCGGCGGCCACACTTCCCTTGCGCGCCGTCGTCACCGTGCGGTGGCTCCTGCGCGACTGCCTGCTCATGGACTTGACCAGCTTCTGCATCCTCTCGGCGTCGCGGACCTCCTCCTCGGCCTCGCTCTCGTCGATGACGCGGTTGTTGTCGGCGCGCATCTCCTGCAGCACGCATGCGGCCTCGGCGGCGAACTTGCACTTGGCGCGGACGTGGGGGCCGTACTTCCAGAAGAAGAGGGGGAACGGGATGCAGGCGAGCGACAGGAAGGCCGGGATCGAGGCGGCCCAGTGGATGCCGAGGTTCTCGTACATCTGGTCGGTGAAGAGCGGGAAGGCTGCGCCGAAGAGGGACCGGAGGACTGCGTTGGCGGCCAGCACCGAGGCTGCGAACACCACATCTTGAGAGGGGCAGCAGTGCGTTAGTTTGGATGGACTCTATATAGACAGAAGAGAGTGTCCATTCGAGGGGGTGTAACTCACAAGAATCAATGAGGTAGTTCATCAGGGACAAGAACACCAGCACCAGACCCGTAGCAAAGAAAGCGCTGCCGATGATTGGCACAACCCAGTGCACATTATTGCCGTTGGTCCAGGCAAACCAGAACAGACCAACGGGAAGCAGGAAGGATCCGATAATGGCACCAGGGAGACGGGCCTCTGGAGGCACGTCGCCGTTTAGCTTCTCTGAGATCTTCATGTATCGCATGTTGTCGACCAGGGCGTAGCCGATGGCAAAGACCATGCCCACCAGGATACCTGTAAAGGCGAGGCCCGAGAGGCCGGCGCTCCAGTGCTTGTCCAGCTGGAAGATGATAGGGAAGGCGGGGGAACATCATGTAGAGGGTGCCGTAGACGATGGCTATGTAGATCGACACGAGGAGCACGATGGGCTCCCGGAAGAGGAGCGTCCAGGGCCGGGAGAGCGAGATGCGCAGTCGTCGGAGCAGGGAGATGCGGTCCTTTCCCAGGTCCAGCTTGGAGACGTAGACCTTGCCCGTCAGCTTGGCCAGCTTTGCTGCGCGGGTCCGCAGGAGGACCGGAACATAGGTCTCGGGGATGAGCAGAGAGCCCAGGATCCAGAGCACGCCGGTGAATATGGCCGTGACGCCTTCGATCCAGCGCCATCCCTCCGCCTCGCCGAGGAAGCCGCTCACAATAGGTCCTTAAGTTAGTAGTAGAGTCAGCAATGAAGCAAGTCTTTTTTATTTTTACCATTTTTTACTCAAAGATTGGTAAGGGGCCTTGGGGACTCACCCAGAGACGGGCCGAGGAAAGGGGCAGCAGCAAAGCACGCCGTGGCAAACCCTCGTTCTGAGGCGGAGAACATGTCTGCAATGACACCGCCCGAGTTGGTGAGTGGCGAGGAGCCAAAGGCGCCTGCGAAGAACCGAAGAATGACGAGGCCGGAAAAGGTAGGCACACCAGCAGCCGCGGCGTTGAAGGCGACCATGGCTCCATAGGTGACAAAGTATAGCATCTGGCGGCCAAATGACTCGCTCATGGGCGCCCACAGGAGAGGCCCGATGGCGAAGCCGACGACGAAGAGCGAGATTCCCAGTATTGACAGCTCCTCCGATACGCCGAACTCCTCGATGATGTAGGCAAGGCCGCCGGAAAAGGCACTGCTCGCAAAGGCGACGGCCAGGGTCGAAAACGCGGTCAGGACGGTGATGGCCCATTTCTTCTTGACGCTGTAGCCCTGCGGATTAAAAGGATCGCACGGTGTAAAGTCGACGGCGAAGGGGTCCTCCTCCGTCCCTGAGCCCGGATATCTCCATTGCAATGCCTCCTTCGTCACGCCGGCCGGGTCGAAAACCACCTTGAGATGGCTCACATGGGACTCCCGGGAACTTTGGGATTGGACGTCGGCCTCAGTGGCCGTGACAGCTGAGGCCAGAGACGTGCTCGATGTTGAGTTGGCCATGTTGAGAAAGGGGGGAGGGGAGAGGTTTGAAGAAGTTGTCCAAGTCGCATACCAAGAGGAAAGAAAGAGAAGGGGGTAAAGAAGGCAAGAAAAGAGAAAAGAAGGATAAGAAAAAACAGGAACAGGGCGTTAAAAATGAGATAAAAAAAAAAACAGAGTCATATCCCGCCGGATTTTAGAAACGGTTTTTCCCTCTCTTCTTTTTCTTCTTTTCCTTCTTCTCCTCCCATGGAATCGACTGTCATCTATCGGGCTCCACCGATAGATTCTCCTTCCAAGCATCGACCGACCCACAGGACACTCGGCCACGGCGCCGAGGTGGCTTCCGTGCCGAGGCTCTCGACTAAGAAAGACCTTTTTGAAAGAATGCTACGTAGTATACAAGCGAGAAAAACTGTGGAAATGCGGCGGGGTTCACACGTGTGTCAATGTGTGTGTGTGTGTGTGCGCGTTTGTTTGAGGAGGTTCTGCGGATCCTGCAGTTTTGGCGCGCCTCACCCGCCTGAAGCCGCTGTGGATCCCATTATCGAGAATGCCTCGGCTGCAGCCTTGCCCCTATAAGTATAGTAATCGTTGTCAAAAATTCTTTTCTGGGCCAAGCAGGGAACTTGAGAGAGAGGGGGCGAATATGTTGTGGACCTTTTTTTTTTTTTTTGTGCTCTCTTCCTCGTTTGTGTTCTGTCAGAAAGAAAGAAAAAGAAAAGAACAAGAACTCTTGGGAGAAGGAATTCTTGGCTTACCAAAGAAGACCCGATATCATGCGAGGAGACCGTCCTGGACCCAGATTTTAACCGGAAATAAAGCGGTGAAAAGAGGCCAGTGCAGTCCGAGGCTCGTAGTAGATAAGGGTTTTTTTTCTTTCTTTTTTTTTTTTTTTTCCCCCTTGAAGAATTCTTCTTCTGCAATTTCCGCCTCTGCAACGATTTGTCAGACGAGTCTCGCACGGGGTCCGAACCGCTTGCAGCCGACCCGGGCCGCCTTCACACAGGACGACATGTAGCCATTCCCAAAAGTCTGTCCGGGCTCTTCCTTCGTACAGCCTCGCAAAAGGCCGGTGTTGGAAAGGGCTCATCCTTGGCTGAAACGAAGGAAACCGTCTCGGGAAGCTCGTAAAGGAGACAACTCCATCTCTCACTCTGGAGCCATCAAGGTGTATGACGGGCCGGGGCCGGGATTCGGAGGCGGAGTGAGGCCTGAGCAATAGGCCCTCCTTCTCGTTGTCGTCGTACATAGTGGATTAATGACTCCAAGACCTCTTGGTATCCACATATTCAGTCATCAAAGCCGCCCCAGTCACTGTCACCACCACTCGAGTCCGCTGCCTCCACTCCGTGCTCGTCGATACCCGACTCAGCCACGTCAGGTAAGGGTGGGTCGCCGACGGACAAATCGCCTCTCTGCGATGCCTTTTCTTCACTGCTACCGTCGCGTATGAAAGCAGCCACGAAGAAGCCCATGACGCCACGGCCATCGTCCTTGTAGGTGCGGATGCAGGCTTCGGCAACCTCGCTGTTCCCATCGCAGGCGTCGGCTTGACCGCGGACTGGCCATGCTTGCATGCCGCTCACCTGAGAATCCCGAGGCAGCACCCGCCATCCACGCTGCCGTGCGATATCTGACTGCAGAGCTCTCAGGACCACATGCTCGTTCTCCTGTGCATGCACCGAGCAGGTTGAGTATGTGATTTTCCGCGCGGCTGGGAAGCTGAAGGCGTGCAGCAGTATAGCGAGCTGGAAGTCGGACAGCGCCTTGAGCCGTGCCTGGAGGTCCTTTTCCGAGACTGCCACGGTCGTATTGCCATCGTCGTCAACCAGCACTTTCTCGGGCTCGGAGGAGGAGTCGTCCTGCTGACGTTTCCGCTTTTTGGACGTCGCGCCTGCGGCACTCTTTGATATCGGTTTAGGCCCCTGCCTTTTTGCTCCAGGGGCCGTCGGAAGATGCAGATCGGGCATATCGTCGCGGCCGACAATCCCGCTCCCGGAGCAGCTCGGATCTAGGAGGATCGCTCCGACCCTGCGGTACTTGTCATCCGAGGGGTCAACTTTCAAAAAGTCTTGCCCCTGGTGTATCTGCGTAAATCCGTCCGAACCGGCCGTCTTGACCATCTTCTCGAGAGTCTTGGCCCGCCTTGCGTCCTTTTCGAAAGCATAGATGCTGCTGGTGGTGGTATGAGGCCCTGCTGGCTCGTGGTCCCGTGATCTCATGATTGCCGCCAGGTGAGTCGTCTTATTGCCCGGCGCGGCACAGCCATCAATGACATGTCCATCTTGGGGCTGCGGGTCAAGCAGGTAGGCTGGAAAACAAGAGGCCTTGTCCTGAAGTATGATGGCCCCTGATCTGTAGGCCTGCGATCTCGCAAAGTCGAACCGAGGGGCAACGGCCACGAGATCCGGGATATGCTCGTCGACGTAAATAAAGAGCCCGCCCGTCGTCGCCCCATTCAGAACCTTGGGGATCGAGTCTGTCCTCTGGTAGCCCTCGAAGGTGGTGGCCAGCTGCTCGTCCAGGGTAGACTTCAAGGTGTTGATCCGGACCCATCGAGGGTGCCGGTGGCTCCTCGAGCGCAGCTGAGATGCCTCGACATGTTGGGTCAGGGCCTCCACGGAGGAGCATGTCCTGCGTATCCTGGCACGGCTGAGCTCTGCCGTCAGGCGAGACCTGTGACGCTCGATTGTGGCCCGCAGACCATGCGAAGCTGGCAGGGCGATACCGCCTTTGGCCAGCAGAAAGTCATGCACCAGCAGCAGCGAGAGAACAGGCGTGAGCTGTGTGTATAGGAGAGAGGAGAATTGTGATGGTCAGCCTCGAGTGCTGCTGCCCCAAGTTGGAAGAGAGGAGAGAGAAAGAGAGAGACGAAGCTGCGCAGGGCTTACCTTTTTCTCATGCTGAAGCAGCTGCGAGTTATCAATGATCTCTGACAAGATCGATGACCATTTGCATGACTCTGCAGCCAGGGCATACACCTGGCCTCGGGGCGATTTCAGGTCTCTGTTGTTGAAAACGCGAGAGCGCAGGTTTCCACCAGCAGTTGCGTCGCCGCCATCGAGGACTGATGCAGCCTCATGGTAGAGGGACATTTCTCGAGGCAGTGGTGGCGGTCAAGTGCACACTCTCAGGTTGTGAAAGTGAATTGAAAAGGAATTTGGGTATTCCCTTGGGGTGTAAATTTGCTGATGATTTTGACCCCTGCTCCGGAACACTTTTGGGCTCCAGGAGCCAAGACGTGATCACACACATAAACCACACTAACAAGATTTATTTATTTAGTTATCCGCGAAAAAAAAAAGAAGAAGAAGAAGAAGAAAAACAGGTCAAGAGCAGTGTTAGCTTTCGCTTAAAAGATATCGACTAAGTCTGTGCATCAATAGAGTTCATATATAAATATATTGCTGGAATCTTGCAGCAAAATCAGTTGGAGGAGTTTTTTTTTCCCCACTCTCTTTTTCGGGAAGGAAAGACGAACCTTCTTGCAGTTCAAGCCCTGCACTAGTCTCATTATGGCATAGATCAGAGCGGGACTGCTGGGGGAAGGGGCACAGGGGCAGGGTGGTCGGATTAGCCTGCACTCGACAAACGGCAGGGAGCCCACTGTCGACTTCAACATGGCCCATATCACCAGCCGAGCCGAATCTCTCACGATCCAGGGCTCTACTCAAGTCGCTCGGAACTGAACCCGACCCTCATCGCTTCTTTTGTCCGCCGCCTGGACTCGCTGCAGGACGATCGGGCCCGGGCCCAAAGCTTCTGGTTCGGCGGTCTCCTCGCCGTCCTCGGCTCGGGCCTTTTGTTCTCTGGTCCACTGGTCCACTGGTCCACTGGTCCACTGGTCGCAACGCCATAATCCAGGCTATCAACAAGAAGGCTGGTAACCTCACCTGCGGCGATGTCACAACTCGTGCTGAAGCGGCGCACATATTGTGGGCTGACTTTGGAATTGATGCCAATTAGGGAGATATTCCAGGCCTGTGAGTACAGTACAGAATATCGTAAAAAGCAGTGGCAGCTCTGCCAGAAGCCGCCCAAAGCTTTCAAGGAAACCCCCAGAGCCAAGCGAGGCATCATCGTCAACATAGACACACAGAACAGCCCTCAAATCTCCTTTAGGAACCCAACCTCGATCATCTTGTCAACATCAATATCCAGATCCGCCAGTTTTGTCCGCGAGTTCTCTCTGATCCACAAGAACGCCCACAGAAGCGCCCTCCTGACCAGCCCAGCAGGCCGCAACAACCCGTGCGCCTCCTGCCTGATCCGCATCGTCTCCTTGCCGAGCACATAGACAACCTGCGCCTCGTGGGCCTCCTTTAGCTCCTCCATCTCGCGGTGGCGGTGAGAAGCAGCCCCTTCTCCTCCTGCCCCTCCGCCTCTTCCTCGGGATACAGACAGCTCGACCTGGGCCACGAGGTCCCTCGCCATGCCGGGCTTGAGCACGTCGTCCATGTACCCGTGCCGCATGACAACGCTGTAGGCGCGGTCGACACCAGGCGTGCGGACGACAACGTACCTCTCGGCGCAGGGGACGGTGGGCACGGGGATGGGCCGCATGTGGAAGAAGACGGTGACGGCGGGGCGGGCGGCGAACTTGCGCACGAAGTGGGTGAAGGAGGGGGGCAGCACGTCCAGGTCGCCGTTCTTGTCAAAGAAGATGCCCAGCCCGGGCACGATGGACACTGGGGTCCCGCCAAAGGACTGGGTCAGGCGGGTCACTGTCGTCTTCTCGCGGCCCGAGGAGGAGGAGGGCGGTGAAGAATCATCATCGCCCTTGACCTTTGTCAGCAGTGCTGATGCGGGCAGGCGGTCGAGGTGCTCTGCGGCCCACTGGGCCTCCTTGCCGAAGCGCCAGAGGATGAAGATGGAGCAGAGGGCGGCGGACAGAAGGATGGTGAACCAGGCCCCGTCGGGCACCTTTGTCAGGACCGAGCTGAGATATGTGCCGTCCAGGCAGGCGAAGGCGAGCCAGACAGGCAGGACCACGAGCAGCGGGAGCTTCCAGACGACGACGGCGACCAGTGCCACCATGCAGGTAGTGATGAAGGTGACGATGATGACGCAGACTCCGTAGGCGTTTCCGAGCGATGTGGTGTTGTTGTAGACGGCGGTGACAATGACGGTGCCGATCATGAGGAGCCAGTTTGCCAGCGGTAGGTAGATGTGGTCGTGGAACTTGCGGCTTGTGTGGACAACCTTGATGTGGGGGAAATAGGACATCCTCATGACCTGGGAAAGGAGCTGGAAGGTGGAGGTGATGAGGGCCTGCGAGGCCACGATGGCGGCGAGGACCGCGAGGATAAGGGAGAAGACCAGTGTTCCGGGAGGCACGGTGGAGAAGAATGGGTTGGCCCATGCAGTTCCTGAGGCGTCCTGGGAGATGTAGGCAGCCTAGCAAGACCAAAAAAAAAAAAAAATTGTTTAGCCTCCTAGAACTTATTGTAACCCCTTTTCAAGGAGATCCTCAGATAATCAAATTGGAAGAAGAAGCCTGACTTACCTGTCCGATATATGCAATGAGAAGACACGGATAAGCAACGCACAGCCACGACATCTGGATGGCACGTTTGCCAAAGGCGCCGAGATCCGCAAACAGGGCCTCGACGCCGGTGAAAGCCAGCAGCAGGCCGCCCAGAGACCTCCAGCCCTCCTCGCCGTTCCGGATGAGATAGGTAAAGGCAAAGTAGGGACTGAAGGCCTTGAGCACCGTGTAGTCGTATTTGGCCAGGTTGTAGATGCCAGTAATGAGGTTGAACAGGAGCCAGATGACAACCACGGGGGCGAAGCCCGTGCCGAGCTTGGAGGTGCCAAAGGGCTGGGCGGCGAAGAGGAGGATGAGGATGGCACACGAGACTCCGACGATGACTGGTGTCCCGAGGCTGGGGTTCACCACGCGGATGCCTTGGATCGCACCGAGGACGGACTGGGCGGGCGTGAGGACGCCGTCGGCCATGATCATGGACACACCCTGTGTATATTATAACAGACAATTTTATATTCCTGATTAGCACTTTTCTCTTCTTCTTTTGCTTGTTTATGTCTCTTTCTTTTTCTTTACTTTTGTTTTCGCCTGTCTTTGAAAGCATTTATCAAACTCACCAGCACGCCGACCATTTTCAAAATGGCCTTGGTAACACGACTGTTCTCGACAAACCGGCGGACAGACCGGGCCTCGGGTCGCAGCTCGCCGGTCCTGTAACGCTGCATGCGCACTCCCTTCTCGTAGGGATCGTGGTGGGCAATGTCGATGAACCGAGAGAGCAGGCTGTACAGGGCAAACGTGCCGCCCTGTCCGTCATCGTCGGCGCTCAAGACGATGAAGGCGTATTTGACGGTGACGATCAGGGTGAGAGACCAGACGATGATGGACAAGGCGCCGACGAGATTGTCCCATGTTGGTTGGCTGGTGAAGGTTGAGGACTGGAAGTTTGATCATAAAGCAGACGTTAGTAAAGTTGTAGTAAATAACAATTTAGTAGATATAATTAAAGGTGAACAACAAAACAGAGAGGATGATATTGACATACATAGACGTAAAGAGGACTCGTGCCTATGTCACCATAGATGACACCAGTTGCTAGATAGAACACGTCAGTTCCTACTTTTCCTTGATATCACAGGACGGTTGAAGTAATTGTTAAGAGTCTCTGTAGCTTACCTTGCCAGCTGAGCCACAATAGAACAAAACCACTGTACTTCTAATAATCATGTCTCAGCACAACGAATCGCAGAACGCTGTAATGGGTTTTTCCAATGTTTACTTGTTTCTGGGGCTTGTGCAGGTCGTCATCAGCAATCTGACGCGCATTCTCCTCGTCTCCAATGATGATGAGATTGTGGTTGGTCGCGGAATGGATCGACATGTCTTTCTCGGACAGCTTCTCGGTAGAGACGGCCTCGCGATGACCTGGCTGGAGAGGTTCCTGGAACTGGATGTGATTTGAGGGGTCTTCAGGGTCGTTGGTAGCAGCCATCTTGAAGCAATGTAGGTGTCAGAGCACGCAACAGAGCCGAGAAAAGGAGGGGGAGGGAGGGAGGAAGAGAGAGAGCACAAGCGTACTGGAGGGAAACGAGAAGAGGTGAAGAAGGAGGTGAGCAGGCGAGGGAAGCGGTGTAAAGTGAGTGGCGTGACGACAACAAAAGGGCAAACCGACGGGAGCCCGTGAACTCTTTATTGCTACTTGATTATTACTCTCCTCTCCTCAGTAAGGATCACTAGCTACGTTTGAGCCGCTGCTGATCCCAAACAACACCAACCAACCAACCCAAACCCATAGCGAGCTGATGCTTGTTTGCCATGGGATGGAGTCATCACCGGCATACTGAATGCGGCTACAGGTAAGGCAGGGGGGGCAAGGGAGACAAAAGTGTGGCCAGACCTGCTTGTCTCTCTCTCTCTCTCTCTCTCTCTCGCACTCTTCCCCTTTCTCTCTCCACTCAGGCTAGTACACCAATTCTATCTCAATGTATTAATTATTACGCTTCATAAAAGAGATACTCCCAAGTACATGACTGCGCCTCACTGACACGTGACGGGCGATACCGAGGGACAAGATATTTGTCTCATGATACCAAGCGTCCCTCTCAGCTTTTGGTGGTCTACGCAGCAGTAATTAGTATCGAGCTTCTTGTTCTTGGCCTTGTACCTCACAGCCTCAATGGTCCGTCTAGAGAAGAGAAGGACAACGATGGCCAGGTCAACAACCGCCCGTAGCCAAGGACTAAACCAAAACAGTGCCTGGGGGGAGGGGTGGTTTTGCGAGAAAATCGCTCATAGTAGGGGTGGAAGGGGAGGGGGGAAGGAAGCGATGGAGCAAGAGAACCATGACCAAGTTCAGTTCATCTCCCCGTGTGTGTGCGCACGCGTCCAACAACCCATAGCACACGGTTTGAAGGAAGAAATGCCGCATACATCACGAAAAGGCAGATAATCGCAAGAACCAGATTGGAGGAGAGAAGTGAGAACTGGAGGATGGCGGTGTTGGCCAGGCCAACTCGTCTTGGCTAGCCTGTCCGGCTTAGGGTAGGGGCCTGCTGTAGGGGGCCAAGGGACCAGCATTAGCATCATTCCTACTATGGATAAGGTGAACAGTCGCCCTCAAATTTACTTTTTTTTTTTTTTTTTTTTTTTTTTTTTTTGAGATCCCCCAAAAATGTCGCATACCAAAAGAACAAGCATGGATCTTTTTTCTTTCTTTCTCTCTTTGGCCCTGGGGCGGCAGACGTATACGAATTAGGGAATCCGAAGTTGTGGAGTGTGTGTTATAGTACACGAAATCCCTCTCATATTCTGGAGGCAGATGTCGTTGGTATGACGACGGCAGCATGACTACTGCTATACAAGAAAGACAGCCCACAGGAGGGCACTTGACGATCCTAGCACGACCATGTCGACCACGTTAATTACCTCGTTCTTTCGGAAAAGTGATCCATGACTCCACACCGTTGAGTTAAGGCGGGAGGCCTCTCTCTCTTTCTCTCTCTGCGACTGACGTTTTAGATGGTACGGACGTACAGTTGCTTGGCTGCAGCCTGTGCTTATTCAACTACACAAGAGATGCTGTGAAAGAAGAAACCTTGAAAGAGGACATTCAAAGAGATGTCATCATCTGAGGACCGCCTGTGAACTGAGAGTTTTCCTCACTGAAGCCAGCACCACTCTTGGTCGCCGTTCGTACCAATATTCCCTCGTTATTATATTCATGTCGAAAACAAAACAAGTCGAGTACAGCACAGCCCCCTGTTCTAAACTAACGGATAGACCCGTGATCCCAAACAACGACCCTTTGAGCAACCTCTGCTGTGGAACCACCGTTAGGGCTTCAAGCATAAAAAATAAGGAGAAGAAAAAAAAAAAAGAGGGCCAACGTTGACCAGGAAGACTCTTGTAATTTCCAGCCCGACACACCCAAAGCGCTTTTAAAAAAACATCAATGGCTTTGCTGATGCGCGAATTATCCCAATGACGGGAGGAGACGTAACATGAAGAAGACGACGACTAGTAGGAAATTCGCTCAGTGTCTGGCGGGTTCCGTGTTCCAAGTGTCTTCTTGGAGTGGAGTGAGAGGAAGCATGACAGCCATCAAAACTGTTCCCCGATGCCTGCAAAGAGTAAGTGACCCTTCGAATCTTGTCAACCTACTAATCTGTAGCACAGCTTGATAAAAACTGACCAAAAAACAAGCAGTTACACCACGTTTTGTCAGCAGCACATCCTGAAAAGAGCCATTCCAGATTAGGCCCACTCTGTCCTACAAGAAATCCGTGTAATGCCATTCGTCCAACCAGAGCAGGGTTTATCCAGGGAGCAGCGACACCAATACAGTATCTCGCACACACAGAAAAACGCCTTTATCGAGAAGAGAGACGGACAAGGCAGATATTGATGACTGGCAATGTGGTATGCATTGTGCCAGAATAGAGGCACCAGGCGAGTGTCTGCTGCGTTTGAAAAATAATACATACACAGAAGTAGAAAAAATACAAAAAAATTGAAAGCGAGTGACAGAACCAGCCTTCCCTTGGAAGCAAAAACCCAAGATGGATACTTAAGTATAGACACAAAGGTCCTCCCCGGAAGACAAGAACGAAGAAAGAAAGAAACGAAAGTGAAGAAAGAAGAAACAAGATCGAAATGTCCATGCAAATGTCCATCCAAAAGTCAGAATCAGACATAAAACAACAACAAAACAATATACACACGTAAATATATAATATACAAAGAATGAACGGACGGGTTTCCCAGCCTTTTCACACACAACCCCAACGTTTTCATGGTTGCGATGTGATCACCTCAGTGATATTGACCGGACCAACCCCAAAGACATGCGCCGCCATGGGCGCAACAACAACACTGGCACCATCACCTCCTGCTGCAGCAGCAGCGTAATGGTGACTCCTCGAGATCATGGGCATGACGAGATAAAAAGAACCAGAAAGAGCGCCATGGTGACGCGGGAAACGAGTGCGCGGACGGACATGCTGAGGAACAAGGTAAGAAGGCGGACGGCGAGGTCGACAAGCGGCCGCGTCCTCGCGTAGACGGGCGACGCCTCGAGGCGCTCGAGCAGCGAGGTGGCCCTCGCGCCCCAGCCGGGGGGACGAGCGAGGTCAGAGACCTGGTCATGAGAGAAGATGATGAGGAAACAGCTCCCACAGCATCCCGTGCGCCTTTGATCCCACCGCCGACGCCGCCGTTCATCAGAGATAATGCATCATGCTTACCTCGGCCGAGGCCCTGTTCAAGGTCCGCGTCTGCCGAGTTGTACCCTTTTTCTTCTTCTTCTTCATCATCATCACCATTGTCATGGCTCGCGTCACACTGTGCGCCTGCGAGCATCTTCTTCTCGTCTTCGTCGGACGTCCACCCAGAGTCCCTGCGGACCTGCTGGTGCTGTCCCTGCGGGCGGCCGCCAGGGCGCTGGGCCACGCGCGTGGCCATGTCTCGGAGCTTGACGGTGCTGGACGACGTGCTGGGCCCGCCGACGGTGACGGTGAGGACGGAGGGGTTGGGGTCGCTCAGGTAGCCTGACTGGTCTGCACCGCCATCTGGAGTGACATCGTCGCTGTAGGGGTTCGTCACGGTCAGCACACCACCACCTCTTTTTAAGAGAGAGAGAGAGAGAGAGAAAGACACACACATAGAGAGATAGAAGACTTACTATGGAAAGGCGTAGCCCTTGCCGTCAAGTTCGGTGGCGTGGACGATGCGCGCATAGTGGTCAGTGATGGTGTTAGTATAGTACGTGCTCACCACCTCATCATCGGGCTGGACCGCATTGATCAGCAACGTGGAGCGGACAAACGCGGCGGCCAGGCGCGGGATGATGGCCTGGATCTCGGCGCCGGTCTGGGCAAAGGGCCCGCTCGAGTTGGAGAAGATGTCGGCGCTCGAGGGCTGCGAGAAGGTGCCGACGCCGCTGAAGGTGAGCACGTCGTCCTCGACGGTGCCGTTCAGGGACCCGTAGGTCGAGGTCTGCGTGTCGACGGTGAGGACGGCCCCGTTGCTGTACTTGGACCAGACCTCGTCCACGTACGAGTCGTAGTAGCCGTCGAAGAGCGAGCTGTTCATGACGATCCCGTTGTTGGGCGACAGGGCGCGCAGGTTGGCGCCGTCCAGGGTGACGATCAGGTCGCTCCAGCCCTTGCCGTCGCTGGCGGTCTGGGCCGTGAGCGCGGTGCAGACGGTGTCCAGCCCATCCGAGGGCAGGCCCTCGACCGTGGTGACGGTCCCGGACGTGTTCTTCAGCGAGAGGCCGATGGGCAGGCAGACAAAGTCCACATTGGTGATGTTGACATACAGCTGCGAGCTGTTGAATGTGAACTCGCAAAAGTCCCAGTAGACATTGTAGTTGGGATCCGCGGTGTTTGTGGGCGAGGGCTCGACCAGCGCAGGCCCTTCATTCAGCAGAAAGGTCAAGGTCGCGTCTCTGGAGAACCAGATGCGACCTCCGTCAGTCAGGGGAACAGTGATCGTTGTGGTACTTCCCGGCGCCCCCAGCGGGATGGCACAGTCAACAGCCAGGGCTGAGCCATTGCTAGAGGGCGAGGTTGGATAGTAGATGGTCTGTCCATCACTGTAGAGAGAGAGGAGAGGGAGATGTCAGTTATTGTTTGTCGAGCAAGAGAGAGTATCAAGAGAAGGAAGAAAAAAAGGAGGAGAAGGGACAGGATCTTCTGAAAACATGGTCTTACCTCTCCAACAGATACACAGCATCGTTATTGCCCCCAGCAAGTCCGTTGACATAGGCATACGCGTTGGAGGAGCTTGTGTTGTTGACAAGAGCCACGGTCAGCGTGGTGCTGGCGGCAGCCGAGAGAGCGGCGTCGGCTTTAGCCGTGCTCTTGGAGGCCAAGTTGGTCGGCTGCTGGAGGATATGATCCACCTTGGCCCTCTGGATCGCTTCTGCGAGGGTCGCCATATTGCCGTCGTGTCTCGTGATGTCGACAGGTTGGGAGAAGGGCTTCCAATGAGTGTTTTTATCACACAAGAAGTGCAGAAAGGACTGTGTGGTCTCGCGGTATCGACGAGAAGAACTTGTAGCAAGAGAGTGTGGAGAGAAGGATCGAGCAAGAAGCCTTTTTGTAATTGTTTATGGCTTCTACTGTGTGGCTGTTCAAAAGAAGGAGTGACTAAAAAGGAGTGACTGAGGTAAGGGAATGTTTGCTTTTCCTTTCCATCTGCGAGCTGTCTGAGCGCTCCCTCACAATGCTGACTTGCGCACGTGTGGTTGACTTGTCAAGAGGCGTGCCTTCTGACCTTGATCCCGAGGGACGCCTCCGGGGTCTTATATACACCACCTACTGAACAGCTGGAGAGGGGCGCACTTGTAACGCCCAGCAGCCCTTCCTCAAACCACAAAGGACATTAATTTCCACAAAAACAACACTTAGTTCTAGGGGCGTGCCGTCACATCAACATGGCCAAATGTGCCAGGAGTGCCGAGTCACGGCCGAGGGTGCGGCTCAGAGAGGCAAGAGAGTAATAACCAATCAACCCTGTCGACGACCGCCCCCGACAGCAACGCCCTGGAGAGGGGGAATCTGCATGATATTGCAGGATGAGGACTTCGGACCAACTATGGTTCAATGTGGCGCCCAACCACCAGTAACTTGTGTGTGTATTCAGTTCCCTTCACACTGGACCCTGGACCTGCGAGGGGGCAACATCACTAATGGGCAAAATAGGGAGAGACAAAGGGGCCAACCTTCAAGCCCAACACCCCCGGATGTTCGGCTGCCTGCGGGGCGGTAGACTAGGGGCCTTGCCGACGGGGTGTGTGAAGGAAGAGAAAACAGATATACAGACAGACCGAGACAGAGAGAGGGATGGGGAGACAAGAAATTGTCACTATGCTTGTATTTAAAAAAAGCAAAGTAACGCAGACGGGAGATATCAAGCCCCATGCCCCATCGCGGGCCAGACCATCTGGTCCCAGAAGGGGACTGCCGCGCCGGGGTAAGTAGAATTAGCCCTTGTTCGAAGTGCGGGTAGTGTACCGAGCGTTGATGAGATTGTCGAGCGAATCAGACGTATATTCCGGTATTCTGGGTTAATGAAGGCTGATCTCGAGGGGCTTGCTCAGCCGCATAAGGCGTATGGGATGATGGTATATGGTCTCCTGCCCGTTTTTCTTCCCCGCCCAACTTGGATGATGTATCACCATTCCGTCGCATGATGCCGTGGTATGTGGTGCCCAGAGAGCCAATAAGTATTGGCCAAACGTAACAAGTCCATAATAAAAAAAAATAAAGAAAGAAGAAAGAACAAAAGCTGGAGATGACGCTGACAGGGCCAAGCTGTGTGGACCACGAGGCCGTGGCCATGTGAGTCCGTGACGATGTAGGCCCACCGGGCTGGCACTGCAAAAAGAGGGACGACTCTGGACGACGCCGGCGTCCGAGGACACAATCCACAAACCACAATCCACAACCAAAATCACACACCACCTCCCTCGTCCTCGACGTCGAAGATCGTGACAAGCACTTGCCTGTCCCGGAGGAGCTCAGAAGGGAAAAGAAGCCCGCCACAACATTGCGAATGGGGGCAAATGACCACAACAAAACCTGCTCCTTTGTGGCGCGAAGAGGAAGAGAGATCCAGAGAAAGAAAGCGTAACATAACGAGTCAGACCAGATGAGAATGCTGTGAGGGCTAATGGGGATGCGCGGCATGTATCCCGTAACCGCACTGTGGCAGCGAGAGAGCGCGCGAGAGAGAGAGAGAGAGAGTGTGTGTGTGTGTGCCTCATTACTGAGCGCCCCTCTCTCCACCAGCGAGCGCCCTGTGGTCTGATGGATGATTCGTGTGCGCCATCACAGGTTCTGTATCGTGATCGGTTGTCGACATGGGGGACCATCCAATCCGGAGTGGCAGCCGAGGATGTTCGTGACCACAGCGATACGCGGCAGGGGAAGGGACCCCTCCCCGTCGAGGAAAGGAGGTGTGGTTACGGTGGTGGATGGATGGATGGATGGGGAGAAGGCGTTGCATCGAATGCTGTAAAGAGGCCCCTGTGCTTTTCTGTTGTTGACAAATCGGGCCGCGAGGTGGGCTAAAGTGTGGTTGCCAGGGAGTCTGGGGTGTGCGGATGGCCCTTGTCGTGTCGTCTGGCCTGCAGAAGGTGTGGGCTGAGGGCGATGAGTGGTTGTTGGGACGAAATGAGGTTGTGTCGCTGCTCGGTTCAAAGTAGGCCAAGCAAGCGCACCCCTGTAGGATGTTCTGCCTGACTGACCAAGGCCCAGCCAGTCGCGTGCTCCAGGCATATTCTGAGCTATCTGATTTTCTGGGGGAGGAAGGAAGGAGGGGGGGAGAGGTACCGTAGTAGGGGCGCCAACTCCTGGGCCAAAGGGGAAATCGGGTAGGGGCGATTAGGCTGCCTCTGCCTGCCAACTTAGAAGCCTGTTATGTAAAGTACAGTACTTAGTACGTCCGTACTTACAGGCTTCCTTCCCTAAAGTGAGCTAATTAGCTAAGTACATAGTATAAGTATGTACGTCCGTACAGTAGGGGATTCAGTGCCAAGATCAGCGATCACAACTGCAGATCCCAAATGGAGAAAGAGCCCCTGCGCACATCAAGCATGACAGGGAAGGACCCACACAGGTCTCGATGTTTCTGTTTTCTCTCAAGGAAAGACTCACCGAGTCCAAGATCAGATGGCAGCTACGCTTTGTTCTTCTTTTTTTTTTTTTTTTTTTTTTGCCTTTCTTTTTCTATCATGGAACACCTTGTTTCCCCTTCATATGATGTATCAGCCACTCAGACTTTGGTCAGACACTTTCGACAAACACTTGTTGCATCCCCTCAGGAAAGGCCCAGAACTTTTTGAGGAGAAGGGCTAAACCTCCGAGATGTGACACGCCGTGGACAAAGAAAGCCATTTTCCATGCTTCTGTCAACGCCTCTGTCTTGTATCTTGTGCCCGTCAGATTTACGTTCCGAGGCTAGTGATCTTCTCTCTCTCTCTCTCTCCCCCTCTCTCTTCAGAAGAAGCCTCGACAGGGCTTGGACGGAGCGCAGGGGGTTAAGGGGAGGGGGAAAGGCGCCTCATCATCCTGGCTGCTCACCAGGGAAAAGAAAAATTACCCAAAAAAAAAAAAACTTTCTGTCCGTCATCTTGCATATGTGTGTGTGTGCCCCAGGCAGCCAGCAAAATCCTTCGGACCGACTCAGGTCTCTCTTTTGTCATGGTTGTGAAACCTCGTCGGCAGCCACCGAATTGCTCACTTTGCCCCAGAACTAGCCAACAGCATCTCTTCTGCTTCTCCCACCTGCGTGACAGTGAACCCGTGTGTGCCGCTCGTCCTGAGATCCCAGGTGTCTGCTAGATCCTGGGGTACTGAAGAATGTAAGAAGAAAAGGAGGGGGTCATCGAGGCTCTCGGATGCGGCGCGATCCGGTTGACCAAGAGAACATCACCAGATCAGGCTGAAGGGCAGTCATGACAACTTTCAGGACGTAGAAGAAAGTGCCTCTGGGCAGACCAGGATGCAATGACGGTGAATCCCGATCTTGTATGGCTCGCTCGACAGGAAAAGGCGAGCATGGGAGCAGCCCAGATAGAGCACGAGATCTCCGTGGGGCTCACCCCTTCCCTCTCTCCCTCCAGTGAGAGAAAATTGGCCCTCGAGAACTCCATCCACATTTTGTGCCAGGCATGTGAGTAAGTGATGTTGGTTGTGTTGGGCCGTCCTTTTGACGTGTTCATCCGGTGCCTGCATGCCTCGAGGGATTGTGCATATGCCGGCAGATGGAGACAGGTTTTTTCGAATCTGACCAAATAAATAACAGGGGCAAACAAAGGATCAATTTAACCCTGTTTCCAGAAAATACACCCCCCACTCCTTTTTACCCTCTGTTCGTGGCTCTGCTCTCCTCGGTCTGTCTTTTTATGACAGCGACGGAAATGGTCAAGGGAAAATAACTGATGCGACCAACGGAGGAGCTGAGCCCCAGAGTAGATCTGTTTCCGATGAAATGAGTGGACAGTCGGGCGGGTACCTCTCTTTGTCACATACCTATCTCAGCAAGTCAACATGCCAAAACAGCCGACACCTCTCTCTCTCTCTCTGTGTGTGTGTGTGTGTGTGTGTGTGTGTATACCAATCGAGTCTCGGTCGAGTGATGAGTGATGGGTAGTAGGACAATGGATGCACTTGAGAGCCTGATGAGACTGAGGGCGTGTGACCCTCCTCACATCACACGTTGCTTCCAAGGCATGTCGGCGTGATATTCTCTTGTTCGGGCCTGTGTCTTTTGTGTGTGTGTGTGTGTGTGTGTGTGTGTGTGTGTGTGTGTGTGCGGAAATTCAGTGCTTGGTCGGCTTTGCTCTTGGGTCATACTCTCGACCACAATGCTTTCCGGTTCTGTCGCCAGACCTTTTTTTCTTCTCTCTTTCGCACCGTTGCCTTTTCCTCTTCTTTTTGAGTATCACGAAATCTCATGGGAAACAGGAGAGAGGTATGCAGGAAGGAATGAGCTATCAGCACTGAATTGTCAGCAGGCATACGATGTTGGAATGTCCCTCCTCAGTCTGTGCTCGTGGTCTGTCTGCTCCCTCCAATAATGTCCATGCGAGAAGCCAAGGTGAGTACCCGTAGAGTCTATTGTATTTCATCCACCAGCGGCCAAAGGCCTTCCAGAACGCCTACTCCTGAAAAACCGAATGCCGGGGACCCAAAGCCCATCATCCACGGATATCTCCACCAGCCACAGAAGAAGAAGAAAAAGAAAAACAACAGCCCTCCCGTTGTGAGATGCAAAGTCTCACACGCATTAAATGTTCCCAGCCGCTTCTCCACGCGCCCCCCTTCAGAGCCCAAGCACCAAGCCCGCACCCGCGAGCGAGGCCCCCATCAACAACCAGCCCAGGCCGCCTACCCTCACCCCAGCAGCTGCCGAGCCCTCGACGCCGCTGTCTGACGACACTGTCTGGTTCGAGGTCATGTTCTTCTGTCCCGAGAAGAACCAGCCCGCAGCCGACGAGTTGGTGGCGGTGACGTCCGGTATGTCGCACACGGCGCCCGCCGCGCTCGGGTCAGCACACCGCGCCGCAAAGTCGGCCTGCCGGCTGGCATCGCTGCTGTTGAAGTAGGCCTTGATGTAGCCGACCTCGAGCACGGCGTCGGTGGCCGGGGGCCCGCCGGACCACTCCGCGTTGCCGTTGCTCCACTGGCTGACGGCGAGGTGGCCTGCGTGCGTGGGGACGGCCGAGGGGTCGTCCATCTCGGCGAGCACGGTGCCGTCTGCGTAGAAGAGGACGCGGCCGGGGACCCAGTCGATGCGGTACTCGTGGAAGTCGGCCCGCGGGTCGAAGGGGGAGGTAGATGACCTGGTACGTGTTTGTGTGCGCGGCGTTGTAGCCTGCCTCGCTTGAGGCGTCGGACTGCAGCACGAGGTTGATCGGGTAGCTGGCGTTGGAGGTCTGGAACTGCCTGGAGATGAACTCCATGTCGATCTCCTGTGTGTCGTTGTAGTACTGTAGAGAGATGTTAGCATGTGCACATGACATTGTTGTATCCTTGTTTGCCTTGGGAGGAGCGGTAGCAAGGGAGACAAAGGGAGAATGAAGGGTGTCGAAAGAGACAGAGAGAGAAAATTGCTCTCTAGGCTCTCTGCTGGCCCTGCCATTCACTCCAGATGACCACACCCAACTCTCTCTCTCTCTCTCTCTCTCTCTCTCTCTCCACACGATACAGTGGACTCACCCAAAAGAAAGCCGACACGGTCCCCGCGACCCCCGTAAGCTTCATACTGCTCCTAAACGTCCCATACGACACGTCCAGCCGGGCGCTGTCCATCTCTCCCCATCGACATCGTCATCCGTCTCCGAGCCTCCCTGGACCGTGATCTGCAGGCCGTCCCCTCCGACGACACGACGTTGTCGACGTTCATCATCTCGCCGTACCTGCCGCGGGCGATGGTGGCGTCCTCGCTCCAGTTCTGGCGCACCCAGTCCGTGTTCTTGGCGATGTTGCTGATATTGACAAAGTTGGTCTCGATCAGGTCCGTCACGACGTACTGCCTCGTCGCGTTGTTGGTGCTGTTGGTCGGCGCCGTCGTCGTGAGGCGGTAGCCGCACTCGCAGTCGGCGCGGGCAGGGCGCCCACCCGCGGCGAGGAGGAGGAGCAGGGTGAGGGTTGTTGTTGCTGTGAACCTCGAGAGGACGCCATTCTTTCTCCTCCTTGTGGTGGCCATCTCGAGGCTGCTGGAGGGTCGTCGCGCCATGGCGCTTTTTCCCCCTCCAAATGAATAATGGTGGTGGGTGGAAAAAAGGGAAAGGGTTTTTTAAAAGCTGTTCTGGATGTACCTGGCAGCAGCAATGATTCCTGCGAATTCCCAGCACACGGCTGCAGCAGGCGTGAAGGGGGGGCAAAACGCTGGTCTCAAGCGAGGTATCGCAGAAACGATATCAGCGATTGCACAAGGACAGCCAGCGCAGGAGTGTCACGCGACACAATGCTGCAACAATCAAATAAATTCAATGGAACCTCCCAAGAGAAGTGAGTCAATGCCAGTGATAAGCGACCGAGTGTGACTCACTGCACCAGTCAAGTGACGTACACAGGCTCAAAGTGTCAACGGTCGAGTCTGAGAAAAAGAGAGGTTATAGTCACTCTCTGCTGGCAGATGAAATGCCGAGATGGTTTTGGGACGGCGCTTCCACGGGTTGAGGAGGCAAAACTCCTCCCTCCCTCGTATCCAGCTCTGATCATTTGGTTGGCTGGCTGGCTGGCTGGGGAGAGAGACATGGTTCGAGATCCTAGTCAGGAAAGAAAATCAAAATAAAGGGCACCATGGTATTTCTGCAAGGGCAAGACAATGTACTACTACTGTGTGACTCCCGGGGACCAGGACGCGGGACGGCGGCGCCAATGCACAAGCAAGGATGGGGATTGGCAGGGAGAGAAAATAAAAGGCTGGAACGAAAGTGCCGATCTGGAGTCGTGCAGCAAGGAACCAGGACAGTTACCCAGAAAATGATCATCGCAAACGCCGGAAGATACATAATACAGCTACTGTGCAGGCCACAAAAAAAAAAAAAAAAAAAAATAGGGCAATGTGCCTGCACTGCAGACAGACAAAACAGACAGACAAGACCCTATTGACTGCTGTGGCGCCTATAGTGGAGGAACATGGTCGCCGCCTCCCTTGAGCGGTACGGTATAGTGCATCTGATCTATCAAAAATCACCTTCCCAAGGAGGCAATATCTCGGCGAACATCCCTGTCCTCAAGACCTCTCTGCGTGTTTCGCATAGAGAACAGTAGTAGTAGCTCTTGAGCATGCGCGGGACCTTCGACGACCGCCTCATAGCTACGCCGCAGTCGGGTCGGCCCTAGAAGAATCCCTACCAAGCCAACACGGTTGGCTGTGAGCGTCATATTATCGGCCTACAGGTCATGTCATTCATTCATTCATAGAGCATTGCCCGCGCATGTTTCTAGGGAGAAGAGAGACGTTGCTTGAACGCTAGACTAGAAAAATGCCCCTGTACACCTCGAGTATCCGAGTCCACCATCATTAATAAAGGAAAACAACGACAAACAACAAAAAAAAAAAAAAAAACAATCAAAAAAAAAAAAGAAAAACAATCAAACAATCTCGTCGCGAACCTCGTTATTGCATTAATTCTGGCCCCGACGCAAATCCGTTCCTACTGTCCCCCTTCCAGCATGTCCAATGTTTCCACGTCTAGTCCACCGCAACAGGCTGACATAAGAGATGAACGAGGACACGGCAAACCAAACAGCGCATCAGTATCGAACAAGGTATCAGAAAAAGGAGACAGAAAAGGAAAAAAAAGGAAAAAAACGACAAAGAAAAAAATAACACAAAACAGCAAACGATAAGCAAACAACAATAAAAAAAAAGAAGAAAAAAAAAAAAAAACAAAAAAGCTCAACACGCGAAGGATTAAAAGTAAACGGTAGGGTCGCCGTAGCGAAAAGGACAAGGAGAAGAAGAAAAAAGTCCTAATCCTCCCATTGGGGCCAGCCAACGAATCCATCCGTGCTGCAGATATTAGGTTGCCCGCCAGAAGCATGCTTCAGCCCTCTCAACCTCGACCTTTCCAAACCATGTGAAAGGGACCAAAAAGCATGACCGACCGGGCTTTTTGCCAAAACCTGCCCCCATCCTTGCTTATTACCAGTGACCCTTCGTAGACATATAGACGGAAAAAAAAAAAAAAAGAGAAAAAAAAGAAAATCAGAGAAATTCGAGGACAAGAACCCTTCGCCCCCGCGCCAGACTATGAAATCAAACAGCAGAAAGACATGAGAGGGAGTAAGTATGCTAAGGAAAGTCACCTCAACCCCCTCCCGAGAAGAGGGAGAAGTGCAAGTGTCAAGAAATGATTGTCAGGAAATCAATAGACGCTGTCTGCGTCAGCTCCCTGCGAGGTCATGGACGGCGTCGAGACATCAGACGACATCTCAACGTCATCGACATAGCCACAGAGGGCCTGCGCGTGGAGACGGAAAGACTCGCCCATCAGTCGGGTCATTCTGCGGAATATCAGTTAGTAATCAAATATATATATATATATATATATATCGGTGTAGTAGTGGGGGAAATCAAGACACTTACCCCCAGACGACGACCTCGTCGAGCATGGAGCCCCACAGGCGGGCCACGATCGAGCCCAGCTGGGAGATGTAGTGCTGCTCCAGGTCCTTCTCGAACAGCTTTCGGATCTTGTCGTACATGACCATCTCCTCCTCGGTGGCTGGCTCTTCGTCGTGTTCCAGACGGTAGAGCCAGAGGCTGAGGATGATCATGAGATCCATGCCGCAGAGGGGGTGCTCGATGCTCCAGTTGGTGGGAGAGGTGCGGGCAACCCAGCGGACGCCCTGGACCACCGCGGTCTCGATGCAGTCATAGCACTCCTGGATGACCTTGATCATCTCCGAGGAGCGCTTGACCCGGTCCCGCGCGCCTGACATCGCCGCAGCGACTTCGTACGAATCATGGTAACGAAGAGCTTCCTGGACGGTCTTGAGGTCGACTTCGAGCCGAGCTCGGGCGCTGCGGAACATGGCCGTAGCATTGAAGATCAGAGGGTGGCCCTTGTGAGGCGAGAGGATGGGCACGGTGGCAGCCTCGGGCTCGCAGAGGTCGAGGGATTTCTCCCACGTCTCGAGAGCAAGCCTGAGCCTGTACTCGGTGACCACATCCTGCAGGGCCTCGGGGCTGCGCTTGTGGTACCAGACCTCGAGGAAGAGGGCGTTGATCATCACGCGGGTGGCGAAGGCGCTGTACCTGAGCGCCTCGCCCTGGAAGAGCTTCTCGTGCGCCTCCATGAACGTGATGCCGGCCGAGGCCTCGAGCTGTCCCTGCCAGGCCGCCTCGTCGGTCACGGTCGCGTTCCAGAGAGCCTCCGTCGAGGGCAGGTGCAGGTCCTCGAACTCGTTGAAGCTGATGGCCGGCGTGTGGTTGAAGGACAGCGTCAGGAGGCCGAAGAAGATGTAGACCGCGTAGTACGTGCGCCTGCAGCCCTCATCTTCGACCCACTCGGCACGCGTCGGCAGGCGGCCCTCGCGGGCCTCCTGTCTCAGCTTCAGCTCGTAGCGGTTACCAGCAACCATGTTCGCCAGGAGGCTCTTGATCGAGCAGGCCCACTCCAGGCCCTTGGGGTCACCGCTCCAGCTCGCGAAGATCATGTTCAGCAGGGAGCCCTGCATGGCCCACAGCGGGCACTTGCGGGAGCTGAAGTTCTCCTTGTTCTGGAGGAACTGGTTGACCAGGATCTTGCTGCCGACGTGCAGCATGTAGGCCTGCTCCTGGTCAAAGGCATAGAGCGCGCCGATGGAGAGCACGGTCAGGAGCAGAGCAGGCGAGACCTTGGTCGGCTCGAACGAGGCCGGGTGCAGGAACGGCAGGTGGTGGTGGAACATGCCAAAGTAGGTCGAGAGATACCGGTTGAGGCAGGCGAGGTTCGGCAGACGGAAGCCATCTGGGATGGCACGCTCGGCATCATTGCTGCGGATGTTGTCCTGGATCATGCTGCGCTCCTCATCACTCTTCAGTTGAGGAGCCTTGAACCCGGCCGACGTCTGGCGAGCCTCACCATGGCCGTGGGCGCCCTGCGAGCTGGGCGTGCCGGCAGCAGAAGTCTGGACCGAGCCGGCGAGCGACTGCGAGGTCATGGAGTCATGACCGTTGGCCTGTCGGGGGAACATGGGGCTGGGCTGAGGCTGGACGGTGCCGGCGCTGGTGGCAAGCGAGTGCTGAGAAGCAAACGACCCGCTGGCCGAGGCGAGCGCGGAGCTCTTGTGCTCGCCGTGGAAGGCGTCCCACTGGGTAGGAAGGCCGATGGCACCGTTCGGATAGGTCACGGTCGGAGGGTCCATGATGCTGTCGCCGTTCTGGGGGAACGGGGGCTGGCCAGCCTCGAAGGATCCGCTGTTGCCGTGCATGACAGCAGTAGCCTTGTGGTGCAGATCAGCAACCAGCATGGCTGCTGTCTCGACATCGAAGCCGTTGTCGGCACCACCACCCATGTGCTCCAGAGCAGAGTCGTCGAGACCCAGCTCAGGCTTGGCAGCAGCGGCAACCGTCTTGGGCTTGGGACCACCGCGGCGCTTGCCATCGCTGTGGAGAGGAATGCCTCCATCCTTGGCGTGGACAGTCCGATCATGACGCAGGAGGAGATCGCGGCGCACGAATGTGCTCCTGCACTTCATGCACTTGAACGGGCGCTCCTTGGTGTCTGCATAAGGGGGGTGTTCAGGTCAGCTTACAGCCACACGCGAAAAGTTTTTATGGGCTACCGCGGCTTGTGCGACGCAGAATATTGCAACACCGTCCCACTCGAGACGTAAAAAGAGTGTCTGCAGGCGACGGTATGTATTTAAAAAAAAAAAAAAAAAAAAAAAAAAAGGAAAGAAGGAAGAATCGGAGGGGTGGGCGGGGGCTTCACGTACGAGAGCGCTCATGTCTGCTTCGGTGCTCGCTCCTGCTGAAGGCACGGGAGCAGTACTGGCACTTGTACTTCCTCTCTGGTGCGAGTGAGGTCTTTCGCGAGGCCGGCGTTGGAGACGCGGTGGCGGGCACAGGCATAGCGGAAACAGCTGCGCCAGGCATCTTGGGAAGACGGTCTGTCGCGTTGGGGCTGAGGTCGAACGAGACTTGCGAAACGGGAACGGCCGGGGGGGTTCCAGTCACGGCAGGACGGACGGACGAACGACAGCGCAGTTGGGCTTGACGGCGACGGTTGGCAACGACGGTCGGCACTCGGAAAACTTAATTAATTGACACCTCTCACAGAACGATGTTGAAGATCGCCTGGCTCTCCTCGCTCGCACGCGCTCCCGTGGGATTTAAAGTGTGTCGACTTGACTCTGAGGGGCGATGTGGTTCATTTGGGTCGGTATACGGGTCATGGACAAGACCTGTGGTTGGGTAAAGGGGATAAGATGGCAGCAGAGGCCAAATCGATGTACTGGAAGTGAAGGGAACGGTCCTGCTCTGGGACAAGGAAGATAGATGCGTGGTGGTTGGACTCGAGGTCGATGCAGGCTGTGCAGGTGGGTGGTGATGGTGGTGGTTGTTGGAAGAGGGAAAAAAAAAAAAAAGGTGTTCGCAGGTAATGCGGAGTTTGATGATGAACGGGAGGGAGGAGAGGAGGGGTTGGATTCTCGTCGCGGCGGGAGTCGCAGAGAAAAAGGGAGGGCCGAAATTTGGGTGGCCCTGGTCTCTTTGGAGGGGCGAGGGGGGAGGAGGGTTTGTGGGAGGGGGAAGAGGTGGCCCCAAAAACCGTCTAGCGCACATTGGCTGTGAAATTGCCCTTGGGACGGCGCAGTGCTGCGTACAGGCGACCTTGTGAGTGCGCCACCCGCCTGCCAGCCCGAGGTAGAGAGGACATGCGCATCCCACCTGCAGAAGAAAGTGGGGTTCCTTCTTTGCAAGCTCCGGAGGGGGGAATGGCCTAAACCTCACTAGACCCACAAGGATGCCACCGTTGTACTCTGGCCATAGTATGTACGTCCGTACTTTGCTAGAATAGTAGTAGGCCGCCAGCTGTGCAGGACGCTCTTACCACAACTTACCACAGACATAGTACATAGTACATAGTACATGCTACTATAAGTAAGCAAAGTACATACAACTATAGTAGCACGCTCTTACTTGCATGCTGTACCATACTTTACAGCTACTAAGTAGTAGTGTACACGACACGATGGGTGCCTTCCCTTCCCCCTCCTCTCTCTCCTTACTCTACAACAAACCACCTCATCTCATCCATTCTTGCTTTTGAAGAGGTCTTGAGATCATCACTAGAATCACTAGACACACACACACACACGCGCGCCTCGAAGTTTGATTACTTCTTTCTTTTCCGTACACAAGACAACCCTTTCATTTTGATTGATCGGCCCAGCATCTCATACCTCTTCCACTCTCCAGCAAGAGAGAGAGAGAGAGACGACGCGACGTGCCACAGCATGGATCAAGTATCATCGCAGGACAGCTGAGAAAGAGGGACAGAGGGGGAGACGGAGGGGTGTGTGTGGCCCAACCTCCCTCCTAAATTGCCCCACCCCCACGACAATGATCTAGTCCAGTGCCTTTAGGCAGCTCCTCACAACCCGAGAACACACGAGACACGTCGTACGGGCACAGTGTGCAGGGAGCTCCTCGGTCTCCCGGGTTGGTGGTGACTGTGGTTGGACAAACGACACCCGGCAACGTAGACGCGGGTCAGAGCCAACTTTTTTTTTTTTTCTTTCCTCTTTTTTGGCATCTGATGCTGCCCCTTCCTTCCCCCTCCACCCCTCCCCCTCCACGGACGGAATTATGGGCCCACCTGAGGTCTGCACATCATCACCATCATCCATGGGATCTTCTCCCTAATGGTGGCATACATAGTACGGACCCAGACCTGATCTCCCTTGGCCTTATGTGAGATCATCTGACTGTAAGAGGGCAGTCTTTTGAGAGAGAGAGGGGGGGGAGAGAGATCTTGCCCTCGATCATCGCCAAAGGGACAGGCTCTCGTGTCCTTGGGGGATCGAGGATTGGACGACGGCGACGACATGGAGATGGACCCAGCGGCACGAGCACAGCTGCATTCCAACTTTGGGTTCTGGGCCGACTAGCAGCACGAAAAAGTGGATTTGGACATGCAAGAGTGCCCGTCTCTTCCCAAGGGCGGTCAGTATCTTCTTTCCAACACTCGCGACTCGTTCAGACCAGTGGTCAGCCAGCGAGGGCAGGTGTCCTCGTGATGACGGCACCACGAACAGGATGAACTTGGACAAAGGGGCCACGTTGTGCGCCGGTGCAGCTGGAATGGCGGCCCAAGCATGCTACTTGTTCCCCCTCCCCCTCCCCCCGTCTACCCCCTCTTCCCCTCTCCCGGGAGGGCATGGCAGTCACATTCACCCCTTCACCCTGTGCACCACCCACACCTTACTGGGACCTGTCGACCCCCAATCAGCCGGGAGGGTAGCCCCACGTCCTGGCACGCCTCGGCCTCTCGCGTCTTCCAGAACAGAAAAGCAACCTTGGTGTCCTGAAATAGCGGCCTAGCGCCACCCCTCCAAGACGCGCAAAGGGATGGCCGCCCCGTCATTCGATTGTCTGGGATGCCGGCTGACCTGCACCATCCTCCACCTGCAAAAGAAATCCGCTACCTGCAGCGTACATAGTAGAAGTGAGGCTGGTTGCAACCTGCATTCCAGACTCCCTCATCCAATCATTGACCGTCTTCCTCATGCACCTCACTACTTGCTTCTTCCTGCCGTTTTGGACAGTCGGTGTAAATGTCAAGGCATGACTGACAGACCACCACGTCTGAAGCAATCACACAAAAGAAGATTTACGAACCACGCTTACCAGTCATTCGTCATGCGGGGCAGACGAGGTAAAGCAAAAACCACATGAGGGGGGAGGGAGGAGGGGCTGGCCCTTGGACACCGCCGCTGCACCATGCAGAGAGAGGGCTTGCCCCTCGGTCTCGGATTGCTAAAAGTGCCCAGCAGCTCACACGTGTGCATTTGCCGTCCGCGGGGTCGACCTCTCTCCCGAGCTCTGGGGGTGCGCACGAAATGACATTCACCGTCTGTCTGCCTGTCTGCTTGGAGCTTCTTGTTCTGGAGAGGGGGAGGGGGCGCAGTGTGGACCACATCCTTCTGCATCACGAAAGAAACCCGGATCGCTCGCTTATGACCGACCGATTTGACGGTCAGCACGGCATGGGAGTGGAGGGACAAGTGAGCATGAACTTTGATGAATCTAACACCCGCCATCGAAAAAATTTTCTCTGGTTCCTGGTCCGCTGCAACAAACCACGGCTTCTGGAAGACCAGGCTCGTGCTTCCGTAGCGGCCTTCCTTGGGTCGTCAATGCCCCTTGAATCCCTGCTGTGGTGGTACTGGCCGGTTCATCGATTCAGCGCCTCTCTCTCTGCTGGCGCGCCCCCTTCGTGCTGTGCGCAGGCGAGTTACACCCAAAGTCGTCTCGTAACAGCACATCACTGGCGTTGTTTTTACTTCTCCTCTGGCGCCCACACACGGCATCCGCACTGACACCTCTCTCTCGATGGCGTACATAGTACTATGTATGTCTGTCTCCAAAATTGAAGGGAAGCCTACTAAGTGCCGCCCGCTGAAAAGAAGAATCAGCACGCGTGCCTGAATTCCCCGGGAGGCCCGTCAAATTAAGGGCGGCTTTGACCCGCCAGGCCCGCTTCCTGGCAGGGCTGTCAGAATGTGGATATTTCTGTCTCCATTTCTGCGACTGTGGGAACAAGCGACGCGGCATTCTTGCTGTGGATTGCAAATTGCCCAAGCCACCGCTGTTTGGAGGGGTCGCGTCTGACCACAGACAGGTTTCTGAGCGGTCACGAAATCGACATTTGTTGTGGTGGTAAGAGCCCATCGATCGTACTGCCAAGGGTTGTGCGGGTCTTGAAGCCTCACACACACATAGACACTGCAAGCTGGTTTGTGGAAAAGAGAGAGAGAGAGAAACAGAGGAAGAGAGAGAGGCCTCACAAGCGAGCTGCAAGACCTAATCATCCTCTCTCCCTCCTCTCCTTACTCTCAGAATCCTGTGGATTGTCTTGTTATGAACGGATTTGCATCCCAGCAAGCCCTTGGCACCCCTCCATCCCTCTTTGCGGAGACCCCTCCTTGGTTTCCTTGCCAGTGGTGTGAGGGCTCGACTCGTCCTCGTGTCCTCCTTGGACCTTTTCCTCGTCATGAACGAAAACAAACCAACGATACGTTCTCAACGTCAAAAGTTAGAACCCCACGCATACGCGATCACCGCCCCCTTTTCCATACCGTCCAGGCTTGCGTTTCAGCAGTGTGTTCGTGGCAGTCAGGACAGATTTGTTACAGGGCAGGCCTTTTCGCATGAGATGCCCCTCCATTCCCCCTCTTCATTGCAGCTGGCCTTTCCATACACAGAAAGCAAGAGAGAGGAGGACCTTACGATAGAGGCGGTCTGCTCATCACCACGCCGTCAAGTCACAGTATAGCTTGCAAGTGCGTACAGAGTACGTGTGTGCGTGCGCGCGCGCCGGACGGCGGGTCCTACACAGTGCATCTTTTTGGACAACTCAGCGAACAGGCCTCGTCAGGTGGATCCGTCCGGACTGGCTCAAAACTCACCAGAGGCCCCCGCCCGAACGAACGACTGGGACCGGAGGGTCCGCGGCAGCCCTTCCGGGGTGCTACTAACCCTCATTCCCGGGGACCATTCCCCGGTGCATTTGACACATGGCTGCTAAAAATTGCATCCTGGTTTTTTCTCATTTCGACGTGCAGCACACCACCTAGCGAGAGGGACGGACGGAGTCTGGGCGCGCGCGCGCCTTGAAACCTGTTGTTCCGTGGGGCCTTGACGCACAGCTGAGCAGGAGCACCTACCTACTGCAGTATCATTCAGATCTAGGCTATTTCTCTCCCATGTCATAATGACAAAGAAAGAGATGAGCATCTTCTCCCTTCAGAGACTGTCCTCCTTGCCCGGTCGAAAACTGCTTTGCGCATGGCTTCTCTGCCCGCTCCGTCCTTGGGGATGGACGTCCTTCCTCATAAGTCGTTGCTGGCCTGCAATTTCCCTGGACAATCATGACAGGTCGTTTCCTGTGTCTCAGCCTTTCTTTTTGATCTTGAAGCTGCGGCTGATTTTCGCACACACACACACACACACACACACACACACACACGCACGCACGGATGGCTCGACAATCGCTCTCACAGGATTAGGTAGTCCGTACACCCCCACCCACCACCCGCCCTTTGCTATGACCTCGGAGCCTTCTCTTGTTTCTTTTTAAACCACTCCACACTCCCAAGCGACGGCATTCTCTTGGTGGATTCCCGAACGATAGTGCATCGCGAAAACAGTCATGGGCCCGAGCTTGGATCCACCTGATCTCATATATTCGGCGATCGTCTCGGAGGGGGTGGGATGAGTCTCAAACTCAGATTCAGGAGAATTTTTTTCAAATGAAAAACAATCATGGTTAGTGAGCTTGTGAGAAACTCGATCGATCGCCTGGGCCCCAGGAACCCCAGACAGAGCTGTCCTCCAGCACTGCGACTTGTTGGTGGTGGCGTATGAAACTGGAGCCGGGTATCCAGTTTGGAAAAGAAACAAAAAAAGGGGGGGGGGAAACATCAGACAAGAGGGGCAATGGTTGGTTGCGGTTGACATCCTTTTCTTGTGTCACGGCGCGTCTCACCCTCTCTGCCTCTCGCCTGCCCCCTCGCCCCTCCTCCTCTCTCTCTCTCTCTGAGCTGTCAAGCTGGCTTAGCAGAGGCCAATCTGAGATCCGAGCAGAGATCGTCAGACATCATCGCCGCGGAGAACGACCTCTTCGTCATTGGCTCAAAAGATGGCTGCGACCGTCATTGGCTTTGGCTCAGCTCAGCCCTTGTCTCGATGCCACAGCGCGAGTTCCTCTGCAAGGAGCTGCGAGATGATCTTGCCAGCTGGGGGAACGGGGGAAGAAATCCAGCTCGGGAGGTCGACATGTCAGTTCCCCGTGTCACAGAGCCATGTGTTATTGGGACAGTCGACCACGATGCTTGAGCATTAGGCAGCAACCAGCTGAGCCAAGGGGTTTCAAAGGGAGAAATCAGTGGCAACTCAAAAGAAGAAGGACAGATATATTCGGTCGAGTGGCGAAGGGGGTGCCTGTGTTCTGGCAAAGTGATGGCCGCCAATGTGGCGAGAGCCGCCATGAGCCAGGCCTCTTTGGAGCGAACGTTGCTCGCTGGGAGAGATGCCAAATCGCTTGCATCTGAAGCCCCCGCCTCCTGGCCGCCTGGCTCGGCGGTCCAGCCAAGGTGTGGAACACGCCACGACAAGTCACCAGGAGGATGATAGCCTGACGCGTGTGACGAGATTGGTACAAAGACCGTTCACGGTGGCGTCTCCAGATGCCAGCACTGCCTTATGTCTGTTTCGGCCTCACGCAAAAGGTTGCTGATCTCTCTATGCCTACAGGTGCCCCTTTGACCTTTCTGGGTACCCGAGCGGCGGTCGAAGGGACCTGAGATGGATTTAGCAACTTGGAAGAGACTGAAAGAGAAAGGGGGGAGGCAGCATGGAGTAAGCATTCACAAGTGCACAGCTCGGAAGAAAACATCGCGCCCCCTCCCCAACCCCCTTTCGCGCTTGTGTACCTCAAGAGGAGCGTTGCTAGGCAATATCGGTGCTATTTTACGCTGGGGCGCCAGACTCAACAGGAGCACACATACTCTCAAGCGGCATTTCTTTCGCTACAGGGCACAAATTTTATTGGGGGAGAGGGAGGGGGCCCGTGGTGGTATGTTTCACGGCATCAGCTACGGTCCATCATGGTTGTGCGCCCATCCTCCCGACGCTCGCCTCTGGTCGCCTTGTGTGGGCGCTTGAGGAGAGGAGGACCTTCTTTCTCCGTGCAGATGATTATGCATGAGAGGAAACTGGTCTGCGGAAGCTCATAAGAGAAATGCTTGTGACACATCGCCTTGTTCTGTCACTTCTCGATGCGCTATGACGGAGAATGAGGTTCGGGATCTGAGGCAGGCCCGAAATGTACTACTACGGTAGGTCCCTTTCAATGCATCGCGCCGTTCGACTTGAGGCTTATCGGTGGTATCTTTATCGCTGCTGAATTATGATGTCCGCGACTGTACATCTTGCGACATCAAACCCGTTCCCGATTGCACAAAGTATTTACTCTGTGTGTGTGTGTGTGTGTCGGAGAGGCCTCCTGTCACAAGATTGCACTGCCACCGGGCCAGCAGTCTCGATGAAGAATCTGTTTAAGATATCTCTCGTCCCCCAACCAAAAGAAGAAGACAACAAACAATCAAAAAGCGATTGATGCTCTCTCTGTGTATGGGGTGGGCGTGGGGGTTTCCTCTCCCAAGACCATCCGATTTGGGCATGTAGGAAAAGGGCCCACCTTCTTTCCTCCGCGCCGCCCCCCTCATCTTCCTCCTCTTTTCCGGGGCGGAGGAGGAGCCTTCAGGACCATGCGGCCCGTCCTGTGGATTTTGAACGTGCGTGTGTGTGTGTGTGTGTGTGTGTATTCGTGTACCATAGTTATGTCTCATTTCCCAGTTGGGCTCCTTTGCTCGCCGAGCTGGATTGCCCATGGGTCGGCGACCGTTTTTCCTTTCTGGGGAGGGGGAGGAGAGCAGGCCTGGAAGAGGAAGTTGCTTTTTCACATCTTTTGATGGCTACGGCCTTATGACTGGCCCGATTACGAAAGGAGGGGCGGCGGCGGCACGCACGGAGCAGGCAGCATTGGTTGTTGGTTTTTTTTCCTCTTCTTTTTGCCCTCCCCTTGATCTCGGAAGTAATCATTAGTCTCGTGTGTGGCCGGTCTCATAAAATAAACCTTGGCTTGGGGAGCGAGACAGCGTCGTTCGATAGACTCGGGAGGCGGCAAGACATTGCAGTAGCAGCAGAAAAAGAAAACAATAGAGACGCGCCAGCCAATCACCAGCTCGTCGGAAGATTTCCTCCCCAAGGAACGAACGTCTTTTTGCTTAGTTCTTAGTTTTTCTTTGAGACCTCTACCACACCCCTCCATCGTCTCCTACTCTTTCTTTTCCCCGTCCGTTCCCCTTCGATCCACGGGTGGCCATCGAAGTAGGAGGATGACGGAACGCAAGCTATTTTGTGGTGTGTTCAGCTATTATTCGATCTTATCGGTCGAGGATTTTGGAATCCTCCCTGCTGGGTGCGTGGGCATCCTTCGAAGGGGAACAAAGAGGGGGGGAAACACGGTGGTGGTGGGGGCCCCGTTTACATGGGAAGGGGAGAGAGAGCGCGCATAACTTTTTTGCTTCTAGAAGACGTCGTCATCTGCAAACCCCTGAGATCCTGGATCCTTCTTTTGATGACGAGCTGGGGAGGTGTCGGGGGTCCAGCGATGCCCTTTCTTTTTGTGTGTGTGTGTCTTCTCTTGGCTTTTTCTTTTCTTTCTTTTCTTTTCTCTTTCTCCTGCCCGTTGCCCCCTTTGTCAGCCGGCGCTCTATGCAGCACAGTGTTTAGCCCTCATTTTGTGTGTGTCTGTGACCATCTCACGCAATCTGCGAGTGCTCCTCCTTACCACAGCACACACACATACACACAAACTCTCTCTCTCTCTCTCTGTGTGTGTGCACTTTAGTGTGAAAAGAAGCGCAACCGCAGAAAACCCTCACATGAGAACACATGAGAAATTATAGAAAGAAGAAGAAATGAAATGAATGTCCCGAGCCTCGGCGCCAACACGCTGGATGCGAGGCTTGGCGGACTCCTGTCAGCTCAAATAAGGCCCCGGCGGTGGTTTGCCAGATCGGGACACTCGTGGTGCGAGAATGAAACCTATTCCCCACACCGGTGAGCCCAAAGATGCAGCGCCGTGCAGAAAGACGCAAACACCAATGCAACGCAACGGTGCGGCCTTATCTCCCCAACTTTCCACCCCCTCCTCCTCCTCCTCCTCCTCCTCATGCTCAGGCTGCCCGACGCTGCTGCTACCCCTCGTACAACAAACTGTAAAGTAGAGTAGAGAGAGAGGGAGAGCGAGAGCGAGAGCGAGAGAGAGAGTACACTCGGCAGGGTGACATCTCAAGCGTTGCACAGGCACTGTACACAAGTACCTCCGTACAGGGATCGATCCTCTCCTCCTCTTTGTCTGTGTTTCTCTCGCTCTCCCACACACGGCGGGGTGTAAAGATTGGGGGTCGCCCTCTTCGCATCTAGATCAGGTAAGTATGTACTATGGTATGCGTCCCCAAGCCCCCCCCTCCTCTTCTCACGCTGTCGATTCAATGCCACGCGACCAGATGCACAGAGAGCAAACCCCGGACTTTTTACATGCAGCAGACCTTTTTGGGCATGTGATTCGGGAGATGTTCTTGTCTCCCTGCACCGTGTTCGAGCGAGATCCAGGCCAAGGGCAAATGGCAAGCGCTACTATCACCAGGTGATCTGGGCTCTCTCCCCCCTCTCTCTTTTATCGTGTCGTCGCAGTCAGATACCAAAAAAGAAATAAAAATCTTTCCTTGACGCGGGTGAACCTCCTCGTTAGCTTTGTGGGGAGGGGGAGTGGAAGGGGGCTGACTGTAGATGCTAAATGACGCTCGTATGATTTTGGTATTCTTTCTTCTGTCTGCAAGGTACTTTTGTGTGTGTCTCTCCCCCTGGCACAGAAACTAGCTTTGGCCCATTCCTCGCCTCTTCCTCTTTCTTTCTCGAGTTGAGATTTGAGATGAGCAGCCAGAAATTTGTTGTAGATACTACGGAGAAGAACTTAGAGCGGCGAAAGAAGGGGGGGGGTTGGACCAGTCAGACGGGCCGAGCAGTGAGATTCCTGCTCGGTACCGCCATTCGCATGGCGAGGTGGTTCTTTCTAGGGGGGGCTCAGAAGGGGAAGGACTTGCGTGAGCAGATAATTCCGCCGTGACATCGCTCGCGAGCTGAGGACTTCCTGGCGGGCGGGTGGGTGGGTGTTAACGTACCGTACAACATCTGTACTATACATATCATTTTTCTATCTCGGGGTAGGAAAAGCTATAGGGGGTTCGGGTCCTTGGCGAGGCAAATGAGAGTCCATGTTCAAAGTGAACGCAGACATCGCACAGATACTCACACACACACACACACACACTCTCTCTCTCTCTCTCTCTCTCTCACTCTCTCCCAGGAATTAAAATGCGATATAAGATGGAGAGGACGGAGACCACTTGATGATGACGAACCTTTCTGTGCACAGCCCTCGTGCCAGTCAGCAACCCTCTGTGGTACTGACAGTTGTAGACGCACACACACACACACACACACACACAAGACAAGCTTGCCAGCGTCAGCTTCAAGGTCACGAGTTGGGCCAAGATGACGATGCGGTGTGGCCCTTTTCTTCTGGTCTGGAGAGAGAGGGAGAGAAAGAGGGAGAGAAGAAGAAAAAAGTCGGTTCCGGCTCATGCAATGTCATAGCTCCGTCATCAGACTGACTGCCCACACCAGTGCCGAAGCTCAGGACCCTTCGTGCCTTGCTCACCCAAGTCTGTGGGTTAGCGACATGGGACCCGTTCTGCTAGCTCGTAGGAAATCGGGAACATCATCTCGATAATCGTCGTGTGGGTGCTATATTATAGAAAGTGTATCTCTGGGGGGGTGACCAGCCAGAGTCCAGCACGCTGTGGTGAGAGACGTACAGTTACAATAAGAGGCAATCTTCACAACTACAAGAACATCTTCGTGTCTGTAGGATCAGTGGCTGAAACTGGCTGGCTGACTGTACGCAGTTCATAAATGTATTATCTGCATTCGTACCGTACCACATCGCATCCCAACATCGGATGTTGAGGGCCAGAAAAGTGATATCGGGACTGAACAGGAGGAGCTGCTGGGGCGGTGGTGGGGGGAGGGGCATGATGGATTGCGAAGAGAAGGGGTGGAGGGACATTCCCAGGCACCCAGGCTCTCACCCATGCTGGAGTTTATGCCCCAAGGACCCTGCACCCCGCTTCCTCCAGCTCCGTGCTCCCAGTGGTCCTCGGGGCCTTGGGCCCCTAATGCTGCTCTACCTCCTGCTCCTGCTCCTCTTTCTCCCCCTCCGCCTCCTACTGCTGCTGCTGCTGCTGCTGCTGCTGCTACTGCTGCTGCTCCTTGTTAGTACAGTTGCTTCAGTCCGAATGGTCAAGGCGGACCGTGTTCCCTCCTCTCCTCCGCCAAAAGCCCACCCCAAACCCAGTCCTGCAGAGCAGTGGTGCTCGCGCCACCCTCTGGCCCCCAACCCAGGTCAACTCCAGCATACTAAGTACTTACTTTAGTACCACCACAGCAGTTTAGCATACTGAATACTATGGTCTGTACTTACTTAGTAGCACACAAGGACTAGGCCCACCGCTAACTCACGGGGGAACACACGGGCGCAACGTCCCCCAAGCCCCCGCTCCAAACTCCACTGTAATCCAGCACCACCAGCAACACAAGAGTTAGTTCCCCCTTCTGTTGGGAGGACAAAAAGCAAAAAGAGAATCCGTCCAGACAGAACCCCTACCAGCTAGAACCCCTACCAGCTAGAACCAGAGTCTGAACCCCTACGGTCCGGTCTGCCACTTCTGCTCTCTACCGCTGCAGCTGCTGTAATGAGAGACGGGTACTTACAGGTCCTCCCGACGCCTCCTCCCCCTTTTTTATTTTTATTTTTTTATTCCCCTCTTTCCTTCTATCAGATGTTCTGTTTTGACTTTTTCGATATTGCTCCTTGTTTCTCTGCTGGTGTTTCTATCATTTTTTTTCCCTCACCCCTGCATCTGATCTTTTGCCCCTTTTGTGAACTTGTGTAAGCAGAAAAAGAGAGAAAAGACCTGTGTGAGACCTTTGGCATCCCCCCCACCACACACCACTGACCCCTGATCGGGCCCCAGCAATAGTACTTAGCACCCTCGTACAGGCGGTATCCATCCGTTCCCCCCCAGAAAAAGACCAGGGAGGGACCCAGCCCAGACTCTTTCTTCCTCTCTCTTACTCTCTCTCTGTGTTCCTCTCGCCCTCTCTGTCTTCCCGCCCACTCCCGCGAACGCACCCAATTAATAGCACAACAAACGCTTGCCGCCAGACACCGCACCAGGCCCCAGGGCCACACCAGACAGGGCCTAGCAGCCCAGATACGACCCTGCCCAACACCAGACAACCACTAACCCACTCCCCCTCCCCCAACCAGGTGCCAGGGACCCGTGTTTCTCTCTACCTCCGTATTTCCCTGCCCGCTACCCGCCCAACGAGACAAAGCTGCGGCCATTCACAAAGCCTATCGCGGGTCGTCCTGCCTGCTGCCAATCTCCACGAAAGGAAGCAGAGCACGCACATCCAGAGCACATCAGAACACGACGGACGGCACAGCACAGCACAGCACAACACTGCGCTGCACGGCACAGCAGCAGCAGCTCCGCTTGTCATCTCAAGCGGGGGAGAGAGAGGCGAGACAGCCCACCCCCTGGAACCTCGTGCACACCCCCTCCCGTTCCCCTTGGACCCTGCTGCAGTCACGAGGCTTCCCCAGCATCCTCGCCCAAGTCCAGCCCAGCCCACACCCCCCACGACAGTCGGACACTCACACGTTCCAAGACACTCGAAACCACCTGGTCGCCTCCTCCGATCCTCTACCGTCCTGGCCAGGAAGCGAGACACGAGCCACCTCCTCTTTCCCTCACATTATCAGTTCGACAAAAACACCAAGGCTGCATGGCTCGAGCCTCGAGCCTCCCCTAGACCCTCCCGCAGCTCACCGCATCGGTCAGGGCTATCACATCACGATGCTCATGACGCAGAGCGCAGTCTCAGCTTTTGCACCAGGCCAGCAGCAGAACAACGGCAGCGCATACGGCGCACGCCCTGACGACGCCTCGCAGTCCAGAGACCCGACCGGCCAGGCGTTGGTCGACAACAACCAACCCAGCACTACCACTACTAGTTCTTCTACTACCAATACCACCACCACCACCTACTACCAGCCCTTCGCCATGAACGGCATCGTGGGCACTGCACCCCCGGTGCCATGTATGTCCGTGCCCTCTACGACTACGAGGCCGACGACAGGACGAGCCTGAGCTTCCACGAGGGCGATGTCATCCAGGTCATCACCCAGCTCGAGAGCGGCTGGTGGGACGGCGTCATAAACGGCGTGCGCGGCTGGTTCCCCAGCAACTACTGCCAGATCATCACCAGCCAGGACGAGCTGCCCGAGGGCCACCAGCAGGAGACCGGCCTGGGCGACCCGCTCGACGAGGAGCTGGACGACGAGTCGTACGACGACGAGGAGGGCGACATGTCCGAGCTCGAGGAGCTCCCCTCGAGGGCACAAACTTTGGCGACAAGTCAAAGGCCGACTACTGGATCCCACAGGCCACCCCCGACGGCCGCCTCTTCTACTACAACACCATGACCGGCGAGAGCAGCTCCGAGCTGCCCCTCGAGTCGCCCTCGTCCGTCCACGAGAACGGACCCCTCGACCGCATGGGCGTCGTCATGCCCGACCGGACCAGGCCGCCCCCGGAGCTGATGGCCAGGGGTCTGATGCAGGACGAGGACGAGGACTCGGAGGCCACCTCCGCATCAGAACTCGAAGGGGAGAACCTGATGTTTGGCCGCCAGGTAAGAAGAAAAAAAAAAAAAAAAAAAGACACACCACCTGCAGAGATCAGGGGGAAACTGTCCACTAACCATTTCTCTCTCTCTTAGCAGGGTCGTAACCGGCGGTCCTTCAGCAAGGACGGCATATCGCCTGCGCCGTCCTTGGACTCGATCAACGGCCAGTACGCCTTTGGCAGGAACAACAGCACGATAGGCTCGGCGAGGCTGCCGGACCAGGCCCCCACGTTCACCGCTGGTGCTACCTTCAACCTCCCCACGGCGGCGACAATTCCTCGCTCCTTCTTTGACGACGGGAGCACGCCGCCGCTGACCTGGAGCCGCCTGGTGTCCAACATGAAGAAGGCCATCGACCGCTACCGAGAGGCCATCAACAACGGCGACAAGTCCGAATATGTAGCGCGGGCCGAGGACATCTCGGATCATCTGCGGCTTCTCCTGGCAGCCGGCTCAGGCACCACCGACAACCACTCGGGCCAGCCCTCCATCATCTCTACCAACAAGGCGCTGTACCCCCACTTCAGGGACATGATGTCCAAGTTCTCCAAGCTCGTCGTCTCCTCCCACATCGCGGCCGCCGACTTCCCCGCCCCTGAGTCCGGCCCAAAGTGTTTGCAGGAGGCCGACGGCGTCCTGCTGGGCGTCTTCAGCTACGTAGAGGTCGCGAGGCAGCAGAGGGGCGAGGAGATCCCCAGGCTGTTCCCCGGCTTCGTCATCGGCAGCACGACCGGCGGCAGCTGGCAGAACAACGGCCTCGGCCCCCGCGACCCCATCACGTCCAACTTCCTAGACGACGAGGAGGGCGTCGTCGAGCCGACGGTCATCCTCGACGGGAAGCTGCTGGAGCGGCTGGACGAGCTGAAGCGGATGCTCGTGTCCAGCATCCGCGAGCTCGACAAGAACCTGGTCGTCTCGGACAAGATCGTCACGCCCTACAAGCACGAGATCATCGCCAACAACGTCTGCTCCACCGGCGGCAGGGTCATCGAGACCTTCAAGCCCTGGATCGCCATGATCGAGTCCATCGACCTCTCGTCGCTCGAGAACAGCTTCCAGACCCCGCAGCTGACCGACTTCAGCATCAACAAGCAGAGCCTGTACGACAACATCTCGGACCTGATCCTGGGCTGCCAGGCCGTCGCGGGACCGCTCGCGGACGAGTGGTCCGAGGTCCGCGGCGAGGCGCTCGAGAACAGGCTCGAGTACGTGAGGCAGTGTGCCAGGGCGCTGGAGACCAACTCGTCCCACATCGGCTTCTCCCTGCAGCTGCTGTCCGAGCAGGTCCAGATCAACCTCCAGCAGCAGGCCGAGGCCCGCGCCAGGGAGGAGCAGCAGTCGAGACAGCAGCTGACCCGCGGCGAGACCATGCCGTACGCCGGCCAGCACGCGCGCACCGAGTCCCGGGTCACGAGGCCACCCCTGACTACCTCTCAGTCCTACACCGAGGGGGAGACCAACATCGCCAACAACATCAGCAGGCAGGCGGGCACCTACTCCAAGGTTAGGAAGATATTCGGAGAGGACCCGACGCCCCAGCAGAGCGTTATCGACGAGACCCCGGAGTTCCTGCGCCTGGACTACGAGCACGAGCTGATGTGGGACTTCAAGGCGTCGCCCCCCAGATCAAGGGAGGCTCCCTCACGGCCCTCGTGGAGCAGCTCACCCGGCACGACAAGCTCGACTCCAACTTCAACAACACCTTCCTCCTCACCTACAGGTCCTTCACCACGGCGCGGGAGCTGTTCGAGCTCCTGGTCCACAGGTTCGGCATCCAGCCGCCCGAGGGTCTCTCCCCGGCAGAGTTTGAGGTCTGGAGGGAGAGGAAGCAGAGCCCCATCCGCTTCCGGGTGGTCAACATCCTGAAGAACTGGTTTGAGACGTTCTGGATGGAGGACAGCCAGGAGGAGGAGACCAAGAACCTGATACGTGATGTCTACAACTTTGCCAGGGACACGGTCAAGTCGACCGAGACGCCCGGCTCTGCCCCGCTGATGGCCATGCTGGAACAGCGCATGAGCGGCAAGGACGTGGGCAGGCGCCTGATCCAGACCCAGAACCAGTCGGCCCCCGCGCCCATCATGCCCAAGAACATGAAGAAGCTCAAGTTCCTGGACATCGACCCTACCGAGTTCGCCCGGCAGCTCACCATCATCGAGTCGCGGCTGTACGGCAAGATCAAGCCCACAGAGTGTCTCAACAAGCGCTGGCAGAAGAAGCCCGGCGAGGGCGAGCCCAACCCCGCCCCCAACATCAAGGCCCTCATCGAGCACTCGAACCAGATGACCAACTGGGTGGCCGAGATGATCCTGGCACAGTCAGACGTCAAGAGGCGCGTGGTGGTGATCAAGCACTTTGTCGCGGTCGGCGAGGTACGAATCAAGATACCTTCCTTGCGGAGTTCCTGACGTGTAATATTTTTTTTTTTTTTTTTTGGACCAGCAGGACTAACTTTCCCCCCCCCCACAGAAATGCCGGCAGCTAAACAACTTTTCTACCATCACCTCCATCATCTCGGCTCTGGGCACTGCTCCTATTGCTCGTCTCAAGAGGACCTGGGACCAGGTCCATCAGAAGACCCAGGCTACGCTCGAGGGGATGCGCAAGCTCATGCTCAGCACCAAGAACTTTGCCGAGTACAGAGAGAGCCTGCACATGGCCAACCCTCCATGTATCCCCTTCTTTGGTAAGTCGGACATGATACGTGCTGCTGTTCCTTCCTACAACCCTAGTTTCTCCTCCTACTAACAAGGCGTAACTTTAGGTGTCTACCTGACCGATCTGACCTTCATTGAGGATGGTATCCCGTCCATCATCAAGAAGACGACGCTCATCAACTTCGCTAAGCGGGCCAAGACGGCCGATGTGATACGTGACATCCAGCAGTACCAGAACGTGCCGTATTCCCTCCAGCCCGTCACGGGGCTACAAGACTACATCTTGAGTAATATGCAGGCGGCCGGCGATGTACACGAGATGTACGACAAGAGCTTGCTGGTAGAACCACGCGAGAGGGAAGATGAGAAGATTGTTAGGTATGTGGCAATGAGGGAGCAGCAGCTGCTCTACGGTCGCATGGCCCTCACCGGCGGCTTCTAAGGCGGTGGTCATCGTCATCATCCTCCTGAATAACCATCATCGTCCCTCCCCGCCTCCGTCCCACAGCGGGAGGAGCCAACATCACACAGATCCATCTCGTGCCTGTGTCTCCTTACCACATCCTTCTTCCTCCCTTACACCCTCACAAACAAAACGGCCCGTTGTGGGATCACCTGGCTAACCTGACCCGTTCCGTGATACAGGGTTCTTGCCGAATCTGGCTTCCTCTGAGAGAGCACAGCCGAGCGAAGCACAGGAGAGAGGCTATCTGCGAGCCTCTCAAAGAGCCTCCGAGCTCCCGAGCTGTGCGACTGCAATTTATTCCGGCGGGACTGCATCACGAAGGGAGAGGCACGCCTCCCGATGCAGGCTGGTACGGTGCTCGTCCTCTCACCAGCGCGTCGTACGTCGTGGCTGCGGTCCTAATGCCTATGCGGAAGGGTGAAGCACAGCACAGCACAACACAGCATCATCCCACGGGTTGACACCAGGCCTCCTCCCTATGGGCTGGCTAAGATGGTCTTCTTGCTGGCCTTTTTCCCCCGGTGAGACACTGCAGACTATTGATCAAACGGTCCTGGGTCCCTTGCGGCTGGACCACACGTTCTGGCTAAAGCAAGAGAGAAAAAATGTCATGGGGCGCTGGACCAGGTCAGGAGATGAAAAATCCCGCCGTCTTGGAGTCTTGGGAAACGGTGGTGTGCAGAGGCAGTTGTTCGTGAGGAGGAAAACATCGACAGGGTGTGTGGCAGGCAGGGATGCTTGCCCCAACAAGGGCAACTGAACGGCGGAAGAACTATGGGCATAACACAAGTGAGAGAAAACCGGACCGCCCCCCTCCGGGCTGGTGAACCCATCAGGGGAACAAGTGCGGGGAAACGGAATACCAAAAGAGATGGGGCGGGCGGCCGGACGGACCAAGATGGGCCTGGACAGCTGACGAGGGTCGGGCTTGTTAACTTGCCTACACACCCCATTCTGGTGCTAAGAGTCATTTCATCCCAGCCAATCCGCCTGATCCTTCGGCCCTACCCTCCCTCCCCTCTTCCCTCACACCCATCAGATGATGGAGGGGCAGCAGGACATCATCAGCATGGGGGGGGGGGGGGGGTGGATGTGGGAAAGAGGCGAAGGGATGAATTCTTTACCTCGGGAGTTATATTTCATGTACTCTGGGCGCCGTAGCATGGGAGTTTGTCGGATCTTCTTTTCCTTTTTGGATATTTTACGAGACGGAAGAGTCAAACTTACTAAGAGGCGGAAGCCGTGGACGAAGAAGGGCTGGGAATGGCAGGCGTTTCTTATTTTTCTCTTCTCATTAAGTCTGTCTACCGGAACCAGGTAGAGAGAGAGACCATATGTTGAATTCGAGCAAGCAAGCGAGTCGTGTTTTGCAGATAGACCTTCCATCATCATCGTTTCCAAACAAGCTTCAAGATTCCAATCAAAGCTGCCCTTTCCTCACCTCTCTCATAAGAAGGCTAATAAACAATCTGACCTAGTCTAAATCCAACGTATAGATATTCGCCGAATGCATACCAGCATGATGATGACAACAATTCTATCACAAGGAGGCAAGACTGAGGGCACCACATATTGCAATAGAGAAGACCATTCAACCGTGCTGCCCTCGGCCGGCCTCTGCTTCTTTGTCTCAAACAATAACCCAACTGCCGGCATAGAATCAACGCCATAACGCCATCGCCAAACCAAGTTTCCCCTCCCTGGCCCAGATTTCCGTCCGCAGCAAATGACGATAAAAAATAGAAGAAAAAAACCACTATGAGCCTGACAGTAATTCTTTGTTTCTTCTGTTTCTCGCACAGACTTGTCAATTTTCTTCCCCCCTTCAATCTCTGTCCCCGTCCCGGACCTGGTCCTTGTCCTTGTCCACCGCCTTCTGCAGCCGCTCCTCCTGCCTCCGCCAGTGGCTCCCCTCCTCGTAGTCCTTGCTGATCTTGAGAGCGCGCCGCAGCCTCTCGCTCTCCTTGATCTTGGCGTCCGCCAGCTCGTGCACCTGGTGCATCTTGAGGCCCTTTCTGGGGGCCGGCGGAGCCCTCCGGCCGGCAGCGGCGGCGCGCTCCTGCTCGGCTAGGAGTTTCTTGCGGAGGGCATCGCAGCGCTCCTCGATCTCATCCTCGTCGACCCTATAAAAAGTGTTTGTGTATTGTGAGATAAAAAGTTTTTTTTTTTTTTTTTTCTATGTGTGTCTGCGCCCGAGCTACAGGACTGATGGGGGGGAACACAACGTACTCTTGATCCTCGAGCTCGTCGCGCAGCTCAAACACCTTGACTTCGACCTCGCGCTTGCGCTCGTGCTCCAGGATGCCCTTGTCTGGCTGGCGCTGCCTGTGGCGCAGGCTGTCGAGGTCCTTTGGGTAGGGGGCGGCGCTGTCGCGGGGCCTGATGTGGGCGAGGTTGCGCTGGACGTAGCCTGAGGTTCCTGAGCCGCGGGGGGTGGAGAGGCCTACGTTGTCGGACATGGCTGTTGGGGGCGAAGGTTTTTGTGGGCGTAGAGGGTGGAATGAAACGGGATTGAGTCTTGATTCACGGGGTGGAGGATCACAGGTTTTGTTTGTTGGTGGTGGTGCTGGTGTTGTTGTGGTTGTTGTAGTTAATCAGTTACGCAGTCAGTTAGGCCTCAACAGTAGTAACGGTTCCAGGAAGGCGGTCTGGTTGGGGGCCCCAGGGGGTTCAGGGCGTCTTGGCGGCGATGCGTTAGGCGGGCTGGTGCACCATCAGGGTTCTGAAGGCAGAAAAAGTTAGTGGGGTCGCCCCTCTGACGTTGTCCCGCTTTACGCCCGCGCTGAGCATAGACTCCGTACAGTACTTAAGAGAAAGAGACTATCAATTCTGTCCCGCGCGCAAAAGAGTCACAACTCTCAATTTTTGTGACTCAACCCGTCAAATCTCAACCGCGACTTACAATTCCTCATCTTGTTCTTTTTTTTTTTATAAATAGGGCCCAATTATTCCAGTGGCCTTGTCGGGAAACCTTTTTCTTGCTCTTTGCCTTTTTCTTCTCTTTCTTTCATCACAACTTGCATTCATAAAAGCAGCCCTTTTTTTGCCGAGTCCACACACAGTGTGGCCAAGATGCCTGCTTTCGAAGGCGCAGAGCAGGCTGTGAGCAGCAGCAGCAGCAGTGCTGAAGCAGGGTCGAGCATCTCGTTTCCCGTCACAAGGGATCATATCCTCCACTGCTCATACGATTATTGGTTTCCAAAGTAAGTAATTGTTGGACTATTCTTGCCCTGTACACAAGGCACGGTTATGAACAAGAGCGTTATAAAACAGATACCGCACATCATGTATCCGATCGCGCATCATCAAGTTGCCTCCTGAGTTCATCGACTACATCAGGGAGGACGGCATCATCCTGTCAAGCGACAGCAACGGGTCTGCTGGAGATGAAGATGGGGACGACGACGATGATGACTGGGAGCCAACATCAACGGCTTACTCTCGTCCAGTTCCTGAAGAAGAGGAAGAAGAAGACTCGGACTCGGACGACGCGGGGAGCAGCAGTCGTCCCTCCAGGCTGCCGCCCAACCGGCGGTTCCCAGACCTCCACCAGACCATCAAGGACACAATCAAGGAGCTGGGCGGGCAGGTGGCGCCCAAGCTCAACTGGTCATCGCCCAAGGACGCGGCCTGGATATCGCCCCACCAGAACACCATCAAGTGCACGACGCCCGACGACATCTACCTGCTGCTCAAGAGCTCTAGCTTCATCACGCACGACCTGGACCACGCCTTCGACGGGACCGTGACCACCGCATCTTCATCTTCTGCCACGGCCGGCCCCGGCCTCGGCTTCCAGCCAGTCCTGGTCCTCCGCTCCTTCTTCAACCCCCAGACCGCCCAGGAGTTCCGCTGCTTCGTCAAGCAGCGCAGCCTCGTCGCCATCACACAGAGGGACCTGAACCACTACGACTTCCTCCAGAGGTACCGGCAGGTGATCATCGACCGCGTCAAGGATCTCTTCGACACCAAGCTGCGCTTTACCTTCCCGGACGGGAACTTTTGTTTTGACGTCTACATCCCCGAGGTGACGAGGGACCCGTTCGACAGCAGCGACGATGACGACTCGGACCAGGAGGAGGACCCGGACAAGACGCTGGGGCGGGCGAGGCTGATCGACATCAACCCCTGGGCGCCGAGGACGGACACGCTGCTCTTCGGCTGGGGCGAGCTGCTCGAGCTGCACGTACCGAAGCCCATGATCGGCACCAGGGGAGATCTTGAGAAGGGGATGGTCCGGCTGCACCTTGCTGCTGGGGCTGCTGCTGCTGGCGGGGGATCAGGAGGAGGTCTGGGCGGCGGGGACGAGGGGACGACGACTGAGGAGGATGAAGAAGAAGAAGACGACGACGAGGAGGACTACGAGCCGGAACTACGGCTGGTCGAGAAGGATGATCCTGCAGCGTATAACTTTAGCTCGCCGCAGTACTCGGCGCATAAGCTGCCCAAGGAGGTCGTGGATGCCAGCGCGTCGGGGTCTGGCGGCCTGAGGGAATTTGCCCAGCAGTGGAACGAGATGGTCAACCGGAGGCGGTAGTCAGGAACAAGGAACAATCTTGGTTTTTAATTAAAAGGTACATCTTCGAGTTTTCTGGGGATGAAGAGCTCGTTTGAGTGGTGATGATTGAACCTACTACGTATATAAATACATAAATATATATATATATATATATATATATCAACTAACCCTAACCCTGTCTGCCTGTGCCAGGTGCTGATCCGTCGACCAGGGTTGCAGGGTAAAAACTGGACCTTCCTCGCCTGCAGCTTCCCGAACGACAGACAAACAAAAACACCACCACCACCACACACCCACACCACCAAAAGGCCTGCCAGCTGTCACCAGCTGAGTGCTGTCCCAACCTACCCTCGCGACGAACCTGGCTCTTATCCAACCACCCCCTCTCGGCCGCCTCTCACCCTCTCAAGAGCGATTCTTAATAAGATGCAATCAAGAGGACGGCCCAATCGAGTCGTCAAACCCACCGCCCAACAACGAAGGCCCAACACCGCCCACAGGAGGATTGACGAGGAGCAGCTCAATGCCCACTTTGGCAGCCATGGCAACACTGCCGCCGACGAGGTGATGGGCGACGTTGTCGTGCAGGGCTACGGCCGCGGCGGCGACGAGGACGACGATGCCGTGACCGAGCCCGATGCAGACCACGCCGCCCACAACCATGGCGACACGGGGCCTCACCCGCATGTCGACGCGATGGATCACGACATGGCGCCCATGGCACCTATGGACCCGACCCAGGAGCAGCAGCACCAGCAGCAGCAGCAGCACCACTCTCACCACGGCCACCACCAGCACCACCATCATCACCATCACCAAGGTATCGACGACCTCGCGAACCCAGAGCTTCTCCAGGACGCCAGTGGTCTTTACGCCGCCGCTGCCGCAGCAGCAGCAGCAGATCTACAGCCTCCAGCGCCTCCTCCGCCGCCGCTGGGCTCGACGATGCCAGCGCCACAGCCTCTGGTCGCAGCGACCGACTTCCAGCCCAACCCACCACCACCACCACCACCACCACAACAACAACAACCAAGGCCGCCAACGCCGACACCACCACCGGCACCGGCACCACCACATCCACATACGTCACAACCGCAACATTCAGTACCACTACAACCACCACCACCACCACCACCACCACAGGAGCCACAACAGCAACAACAACAGCAACAAGCACCCACACCGCCTCAGCCACAGGAACCCCACAAGACGACCAAGGAGATGGCCCTCGAGTCCGGGTACGAGGGCTTCAAGGTCGACAGCGCCTTTGCCAAGCGCATGTCGCGGGACCCGGGCCAGCGCCTGGCCGAGCAGCGCCGCCACGGACAGGACCTGAACCTTGTCCGCCGCAGCAACGTCGAGGCCCTGTTCGCCCAGATCGCGGGGTCCGAGGCCGCCCAACCTTGCGCCCACTGCAGGAAGGGCCAGGGCCCGTGGACCGTGTGTGTTGTCTATACCGGCCAGATGATGGGGAGCTGTGCCAACTGCTGGTTTAACGCCTCAGGGTCGAGGTGCTCATTTCATGGTTAGTATTTAGTAGGAGTAGTAGTAGAGCTGCCCCCGGCACGCGTGATGTCCTTTTCCACATAGCGGATTAGATTTGACTGACGACGAACCTACCTCTCTCTCGCGGCATTATAGAAAAGTCACAACCCCCTCAGCCAGCCGCCCACCCCTACGCAGTCCCCGTCCCCCTCCCCACAGGCGCCGCCACCAGCGACCAAGGGCCCGCCGTCGGCGTCGGCGTCGTCTCAAACGGCTTCGCACCCACCACAACAACCGGCGCCGCCAGCGCCTCGCCCGCTCAGCTGCAGGCCGCAGCCCTGTGGACCGCCTCGGGCGCCCTGTTCTCCCACGACGCAGGCGTCAAGGGGACCGTGCAGGCGGCGCTGGTCCAGGTGCGGCAGGCGACGGCGTACCAGCGGGCGCTGATCGAGGTCGAGGTCGCAGCCAAGCAGCTGGCCCTCAAGATCGTGCAGGCCGAGGAGATTGCCGGGGCGCTAGGGCAGGGGGAGGGAGAGCAGATTGGTGGTGGTGACGATGGTACTGGCGGTGGCGGCGGTAGGGAGGGAGAGGTGGTGATGATGGGGGGAGAGGAAGAAGAGGAGATGGTGGAGGGGAACGAGGAGGATGAGGTGGAAGGCGGGGTCATCCATCAGCAGCTGAAGAGCCAGTATGGTACTCCGCCTGGGGTTGATGTGCCCGAGGGCGGCGGCGGTTCGTAGGACGAGCAGTAGCTTTTCCCCCGGGGTGATCGCCATCAAGCCCTTGACTTTAGAGGGCTTGTAGGGATGTGGGAGTGTCGTCGCCGCCTCTTCTTGGCTTTCTGGAGGCAGCTTGTCTGTTGGCGAGCAGAATCTACCTATATAATATATATATTATATGCATATCTGATATATACCAAGCAGCCAAACCCCTAACGATACAAATAAAATAAAACACAAAGATCCAGTCGTGTGTCTACGACGCAACCCACAAGAGAATAAAACTAAGCATAATCCTTACTTGTCGCCTCGCCCACAAATGCTGCAGCCTCGCCTTGTCTAATGTCTACTGATGCTAAGCCATGAGAGTCTTGACAGCAGATGAGATGAGAGAGAGGCTATTGGATAAATCAGACTCTTGAAGTACAGGCACTCTCACTCAATGCTAGGGTGAGCAAAATTCCAAAGCCCCCGAACGCACATCAAACACCAAGCCGGAACGACCATCCCATCTTCCCTGTCCGAGCTCTGTGACCCTCAATAACAAAGGCAGTCAGTCTCCCTCCCTTCTCCCCTGTTGAACCATGCAGCAACGCGCCCCCCGGCCAGGTTCTACCAGATGAAGGTTACCTAGAGGAAAAAAAGAGGGAGAGGGAGAGAGCAGTTCTCCGTTCTCGACGAGCACTGAGAGGTAGTGAGTGAGTGGGACGTTGGTCGAACCGGCCCTGGACAGTCTTTTGGTCTTTCGATCAGAGTTATCTGCATTGCTCGTGATATCTTGAGAACACAGGCATAACAAGGCAGGACATAAGTGCCCAAGAAAGTTATATGAAGGGTTTTCAAGAATAAATTTCAGCTCGTGATGCTATAGACAAATCCGACCTTCCGGGGTCCTGTGGATGTCGGGACCGCCGTTATCCGAGAACCTGGTTACGAGATTGCTGTCTTCTTTCCTGTAGGCGGCCACGGGGAAAACACAACTACTCCCTCCCTCCTCCTTTTGTGTGCTGCTGATCTTACCTCCGCGGGCACACATCGCCCTCTCTCTCTCTCTCTCTCTCTCCTCCAGCCCCAAGTACAAGGCTCCTCTGACGCCCTTCGCCAGAAGGACCTTGATGTAAGAAAAAAAAAAAAAGGAAAAAAATCAAAGGAGATAAAACAACAGAACGACCGCAGTATTGTCAGACCTCATAATTAAACAACATATTGAACACCGCCCCCTATACCTCTCTCTCTCTCTCTCTCTTGTCTCTCTCAAAATGCATGTCCCACTTCTCGGCCTCCCCACACAACTGCTTCGTTCTGTACAGGCGCGACTTTCGAACCTGTCCATGACTTTAAGCGCAATGATATGGTAGGAAGGTGGTATCGACTTTTTGTTTGGTAATCTCTCGACGCGACGGGTAGAAAGGGAGGAAGAGGGCGGGGGCTGGCTAGATTGGTGAGAATCAAAGCATGGCCCCCGCACTGCCGCTTTTCGGTAGTGATCTAAGGTTTTTCTCATGAGACCGACGAGGGAACATCGTTCGTAAAGGAAGAAATCATGCGATTATAACGTGATAGGGGTATCTGAAAAGAGCGTTTTCACTAGATCAGACCGCAGAGACGCAGGTTCTCCTGGATGATGATGTCTGCGAGGGGGAGAGAAAAGTCAGCTTGGGGGTGGGTTCTGTTTCATCTTCAGGTAGCAGATGGGAAGTTGGGAGGGGACAGAGAGAGGAGCAGCGAGGCGCTGATTACATACCATTGACCGCAGCCATGACGAACCGGATTTGTGTCGTGTCGGTCGCACAGGTGAAATGTGTGTAGATCTGCTTGGTCTCGTGCTGGTTCAGGCTGACGAAGCGGTTGAGGATGTAGTCACAGGCGGCGGCGTAGTCGTCACCACCCTCGTAGTCGGGGGAAGTAGTTCTTCATGGGGCTGACGGGCAGCTTCTCCTTGAAGCGATCGATCTTGTTCAGGAACAGGATGATGGAGGTCTTGATGAACCACCGCGAGTTGCAGATGGAGTCGAACAGGGTCAGGGCCTCCTGCATACGGTTGACGGTCTCGTCCTCGAACAGCAGCTGGTCGTACTCGGATATGGCAACGAGGAACAGGATAGTGGTCACATTCTCGAAGCAGTGAATCCACTTCTTGCGCTCAGACCGCTGACCTCCCACGTCGAACATGCGGTAGGTGAGATCACCAATGATGAAGGTCGTCTCTGTGATACCAGTTGTCTTGACACGAGAGCGCAGGACGTCCTGGTCGTTGGGCATGTAGTCGGGGGCGGCGATGCGGGCGATATTATCGAAGTAGCTAAAAAAAACCAAAAACCCCAGTCAGTCTCGCTGTGAAAGATGACAAGAGAACAGAGGAAGGAAAGAAAAAAACAAGGACATTTGACACTTACTATCTGGCCGAGTCGTTCAGCTGGTATTCCCTGGATCGCTTGAAACACTCCTGCACACCACGGTCCTTCCACAGGGCCTCGATGGCGCTGCCGACCTCGGGAGGAAGGACGTCGCCCTCGATCTGGGCGGGCTGCATGAAGATGGTCTGGACGTGGTACTCCATCCGCTGGTCCTCGAGAGGGAGCTCCAGGGACTCCATAGCCTCGAGGATGACGCGCATGGACTGGACAGTGTTGCTGAAGATGATCTCCTTGAACGACTCTCGCTCGTCGCGCGAGTAGCCACCCTCGTGGATGAGCTTCATCTGCTTCAGAATGGTGGACTTTCCGGATTCACCAGCACCTGCGAAATGTCTCTCGTGTCAGCGGCTGTCCATCAAGGAGGAACAAGGTCATCGATCGAAAGGCTGCATGGTCCAGCAGGTCCCGATGTGTAGGCCGGTCGAATATGACGAGGTCGATCGCCCGAGGGGACATGACATACCCAGAAGTAGCATCTTGATCTCGTTACGCTGCTGCATGCGGTCGCGCTTCAGCTGGTTCTCGATCTCCTCGTTGCGGGCCTTGCCCTCCTTCTCCTCCGTGCTCATTCCGCAACCCATCTTGAATGATCTCTTGTCGCCTCCGCTCCAGACAGAAAAATTAGGTGATTCGTTGTTGGTTAAGGGGAGGGGGTGGTTAATTAATGTCGCACGCCGGAATGACCTGGTGTTTTGAATTGGAATTAGTATGTTGATTGTTTGAATTGGTTGTTGAGGATGGGCCTGAGGCAAGGCTGGCTGGCAGGTAGTATGGTTATCGGGCGAGAGAGTCGAGAGTGCGGCAAATTACAGTTTCCCAAATCACCTCAGCGTAATCTGAGGATGTGGGTTGCAATCTTGACGGGGCCGAGAGAGAGGGAGGGAGACACGGCGACAGCGTCGACCACGAGGCTCTGAGCAAGAGAGCAGAGAAGGCGCTCCTGGGGTGAAAGAACAGGAAAAGATCTTGAGGCTCACCTGTAGTAAAGATCAATACAGCAAGCAGTGCGTCGTATCGGTGGCGTGTGGTGGTGGATGGTGTATTGAAGAGTACGGTCGTTAGAGCGGTCGGTCGGTCGGGTCTCCTTTCAGCAGACTCAAGTGGACGCCAGGATGGTTGGAAGGGGAAGGAGCGTAAGGGACAGTTGAGGTAAGAAAGGAAAAAGAAAAGAGAAGGAAAAAAGAAGATTTGAGCACCGATAATGTGCAGGAGAAAGAAGGGTTGCCAGGATCGGACGGATTGTGATCAAGGGCAGGTTTTGGGTTGGCGGTGGTGGACGGAATAGTTTGTGTCGACAAACGGGCGACAGAGAAGAAAAAGAGTGGTGATTTGAAAGCAGAGAGAGAGAGTCTGGGCTTTGGGGCGGCTTTCAGAAGGGGGGAGGCAGGAGGAGGAGGAAGGCGTCGAAGGCGAGGCAAGGGTCGGCAGAACAGAAAGGATGGTTTGGGGGGGACAGTGGGTACCAAGCCAGTGTGGTTGCAGGAACAGGGGGACAGGGGCCAACTACAGTGGTACTCTCTGCCGCAAGCCTCAAAGCAGAGAGAGAAAGAGAAAGAGAGGAGGAGACAGGGAGGGAGGAGGGTGGACAGGGAGGGAGAGAGACAGAGGGAGAGGCTGCAGAGGGCCAAGGTGGGGGAGCCACAGGGCCAATACGGCGTAGTTGGGGGGTGGAACGGCCAGTCCAGGTGCTGACTGGCAGTCCTGCAGTGGTGCCTGTACTAAATGTTTATAGCGTCGTAGCTCCTGGCACTAGCAGATTTAGGTGGGCACACCCGAACCGCAGACCCCCGTTTCTGCCGTTTGGGGTTGGAGTGTTACACGGCCAGGGGGTGTGGAGTACTCAGCTGCAGGCCCTTGGTAGAGCCACCGGCGGGAGGACCACTCTATCACTAACGGGCGGGCGGGTCCAGGGACTTTAGGAGCTCGGGGCTGCGACAAGAGATGCACGGTTGCCAGCCGAGGGAAAAAGGAGGTTCCATCAGGAAAGCACCTGCCCATCAATCCATCATACCTGGGCGCCTCTATAGCCAGGGAGCCCAAGATTGTATCACCAGAGCCGTTGATCTTCTTTTCTCTTCATCTCACGAAAAACCCACAGGGCTCAGGGCTCAATCGGGCCAAAGGGAAGTCCAAGCAGCAGCAGCAGCAGCAGAAGCTACCTGCATCGTATATACACGGCAGCAGTATTAAAAACGGGTCAAGCCTTTCAATTGGCAATCATCAGGTGTTTGAAACTTGTATGGCTGAACGCCACCCCCCTCCTCCCTTGTACTAAGTACACACACACACACACACACACAGAGCGATACCTTGCAGCGCACAGATCCAGGGCGGAAACTTGTCAGATTGTGTGGGCACTATGGGAGGGGGGCTCGGTTGAGGCCAATCTCTCCTCCCAGACGAGCTTGCGCATCAATTGGGTGGCCGGTTTTTTTTTTTCTCTCTCTCTTTCTCTCTCTTGCTGGTGGGGCCTGAACTTTCAGGGGATTACGACAAGATTTGCCCTGACCAAAGACCAAAGTTGTGCTGGTCTGGTAGGCTAAGAGAGGATCAGAGAAAGAGTGTGGCTTAGTCCAGGCTATCTTGAGACATCACCAGACACACCTGATGAAGGCGTCCAACAAAAGGGCAATCTATTACTTCTTTTTTCCCCTTCCTGGGACCAGATGGTAATGAGAGAACAAAGAAGGGGGAGATGCGCCCCTGTGGGCACGTTTCAGTCTTCTTTTCATTTCAGGAAGGAGAGAAACAACAAAAGACAGAAGGAGAAAAGAAAAGAAAAAAAAAAAACGACAAAAGTCTATTTCTGGGTCATGTTCAACAACCAAACGAAGGGGCCCCGTCTTTCTTTTGCCTTTTGAATGCAAAGGATGGCCACACAACTGGAGTGAGACAGAACTACTTGACACGGTGGCTGGTCTCTAAGGCGCCTGTCAGCAGACGCTGTGCAACCCGAATCATACACCTTCCATGGGAAGAAGATCGGGACGGCCTGAGGTGCCCGTCAGACAAGTTCAAGAGTGCTTATTGAACACTCATTCCCCGTCACTGCCTTGTGGGAGTCGGGCCTATGTACGGACGCAGATTGATGACCCGCAAATAAGCTGACTACAGATAAAGTCACGTAACCTTAGGGTAAAGGGGGGGGAGGGAGGGAGGAGGGATGGTTATGGCCGTGGAGAGGCTTCAGATCTACACCGTGTCGGTGAACAGGTAGAAGATAGTTTGATAAGGTATACTATGAAAAGAAGGAGAAGGAGAAATGGCCACAGGACAGAGAAATCTCGTAATGATTTTTATTTTTATTTTGAGAGGCTCGTGGGCAGCAATCCCGAGAGTTTCATCACATACAAGATGAGAATGTCCCACTGCCGGCGACTCCAGTGATCGCTGGCGCAATTCTCAGGCTGGCGGGGTGCCTGCTGGGTAATGGGCAGGAGGGCGAAAGGGCTTTCCGTCCAGTCGGTTGCTGCGGTAAGGGGGTCTACAGGTAAAATCCACATTTGAATTTATTTTCGGGACGGATCGAGGATTTCAAAACGCTGCCCTGTGGTGATACTACTACTACTATAGTAGTGGTCAGTAGTAGTAATAGTAGTAGTAGTAGTACAGTAATGCCCCGGCAGCGTTTAGAGGAGTCAGCGTCTCTACCATAGTATGATCGACTATACTGCGTGCCCCCACCCCCACCCCAGGGTAGCGACAGTCACCTGTGACGGCCGGTCGGGGTGTGGTGGAAGCTCCGTGTTTTGTTTATAGTGCTGGGCGACAGGACTCGCGGAGGATCAGCCGCGCATAGTACGGTCTGTACAGTACATGCACAAGTCTCTATAATTCACCACACTTGAAAAATGCAAATGATCCTTCAGCAGGCCCTTACTCCTCCGCATCCTTGGCGAGCAACAATCAATCGTGCGTCGTGTGTGTGTGTGTGTGTGTGTGTGTGTGTGTGTGCGTGTTTTGATACGAAGTAAGTACATACAAAAAGTATGGTGCAATGTATGATGAGTTTGGAAATAAGCCATGATCGCTGTTTGCCGACCACCTCACGTGCGATTCGAAACCTATCAGATGTCGGCGCTGGGGGCCATGGGTCCTGTCCCGGAGATGATTGCTACGCCCACGGAGATTTTCCAATCCCAATCGGTAGCCACCTCGCGTTCGCCTACCAGGAGCGGCCATTGCAACAAGCGCAAATGTGGGCGCGGGCGACCGCCCAAGGTAGACAGACAAGACATAAGCCTCGGGAATTATCATCATCATCATCCATCTGCTTGCTCTCGTCTTCATCTCTCATCAGGTTCTTCCCTCCTCCACAGTACTTACTAACACATGATTTCTTGTCGTCAGCAATAACTGCACCTTGAATGGTTAAGAGTAAGTAACCAAACAGACATTACAACGGGGGCCCGAATCAACTCAAGATCATCTTTGCCTTCCCCCTCTCCCCTCTCCCCCTTCTAGAAGCCCGGCCGGTCCGCGCCGCCATGCTATACAAGCAGTAACGATAGCGCCTGGAAATCCTCCTCACCTCATCTCTCACCTTGGATTCGCCCTGGCCATTTAGCCCTTGGGTGGATCCCCAAAATAAAACCCACACCGCTCTCCACTCATGAGCCAGGATCACACATGAGGGAATGGTACCTGCATGAGTGGCCCTGTTCGTCCAAGCAACTTTTTGTTCCCAATTATCTTTTTTTTTCCCGCCTTTCCGGAGGGGGAGGGGAAGGGGGGCGCCTTGTCGTCGTCCCCCCTTGGGGAGCCACTTGTCCTGGCCGCTGCGAGATCAAACTCATCTGCTGGATTCATCGACAGCGAAACGCATGGCGTGCTGCGTGGCGCCTGGTCACGACGGCCACGAGGGTGTGGAACTTCTGACCCGGCGTGGATGGGGTTTTCATTGTAGGTAGTATTTTTTTTCTTTTCAAGATCTGCTCATATTGCTATATTAGTACATAATAGTTAGTAGTGAGGGCATCCAGCTTGTGTCTGTGTGTGTGTGCGCCCCATGGGCCTCTTTGATCGCGGCTCCATTTTAAGGAACTTGCCGCCAATGACCGCCCACATCACTTGACCACTACCCCTGGGGCTAGCACAGTTTCTCCCCCCCCCCCCAGGAGAACTGCTCAAAGCAGGACCGCTTCGCTGGGCCATGGGCATCTTGACTGCATTGTGGGAGAGAGGGACCTTGAAACAAAGCCCCCCGACGAGACCCAAAGAAATACCAAAGTACCTTGCAAGACCTGGTCAATCGATAAACCCAACGTCTGCTGAGCACGCATGCACTAGGCCTACAACCTAGTCCCAAGACAGAGCACAGTTCTCAGCCTGAGCTAGCCCAGTGTACCAGACGTGCCGTGGCATCTCAATCAATCCGAGCCGCCGAGTTGTAATCTCAATTCAGAGGGAGGCGCTAGGCCTCATGGAGCCTGATAAATGCACAAAAACACATGGCCAACAGGGGATCTTTTTATTTTTGTTGTACTGTGGTAAGTATAGTAACAAGCTACGCAGGGCTGCCAGGCGGGCGACCCCCGGTTCTTTGAGGAAAGGTTGATGTGTGATGCCATCGCAATTCGTCACTTCGAGCCCAGCCCTTGGACGAGGCGGCTGATCAGGGTCTGCAACAAGAGGCAGTGACAGGACAGGAATCTCCCCGAAGGACGGCGCACCCCCCGTAAGATTGAGATCTAGGTTAGCCAGGTCAGACTGTTTGTCGTCCAAGCTCAGAGCTTGGCTTGGGCTCTGTTGCACGTGGCTACTGTGGTGTGGCAGAAGATACTTAGTACTCCGTAGGAGCAGTGTCAAGAATCATTCCATGATGATGGATGGATACGAGGAGGGAGTGATCAATTCTTGTGTTGACGATACCTCTGACTTCTTGCGATGCGCGTCACCCTAGTGATGATCCCTTTCATCCTGCATGCACCTACGAAGCATCTGCAAGATCCAGGGTCGTTCCCGACGGGGGACGCGATAGTCGGTTCCAGCAGCTGCAGGAAGAAAAGGAGACTTGCAGATTGCAATTTGGAACCCGTTCTTTTTAGCACAACGCCCGCCCGCGACTTGACTCAGACCTGAGGTGCGTCGGGACGTTTCTAGATCTTGAGTGACGCAGCCAGCCAGCCAGTAAGCTGTGATCTTCCTCTTCGTTTTTGTCTCTCAACGGATGTTTTCTTTTTTCGTCCGGTCTGTTTCTTCCTGCGCAAGCATGACGACAGGCAAGCTTGTAGCCGAATTTGACATGCAAAAACGATAGTCGGCGCCGGCAATTGGAATAGGGTAGCCGATCTCTCCCCCCCCTTTCCCCCAGTTCCCTCTGCGATGTCCGCTGGTTGGCTGGATATCGACTAGCCAGCTTTTCAAGAAAGAAACCACCCGATTTGATCGCATCAGGGATCGTCTCCCCTCCTCTCTATCTGGCTTTTAGGTATTGACGGTACATATGCCTTGGATATGAGTTGTGATGCTGCCGCCCGCCGTACCGCAACCGGTGTGTAGCTCTCAAAAACCGTCTCTCTGAGACTCACCGACTAGCCGCCAGCCTCGCTCCGATGGGCCCTGTCGACGCTCTGGCCAAGGCATGTGTCGTCGGATTGACCAACCATGGCCGAGAAGCTGGCGGGCTGGTTATGGGCCTGGTGCTGCTGAGCTGGCCCTGCTTGGCTGGCGAAACCCTGTGACGCCTCTAGCCTACTTCGCGAACGCCTCTGGTCTTCCTTGATATTGTCTCAATTCTTTCCTTGACGAACTTGCTGGAGTTGAACTGGCACGTCCTCTCACCCGCATTATCATCAAGATGGCCCAGGCAGTCCCTATGCACCAGCAGAAACACTCGACGCGCCTCGGTGGACGCGGTAAGTCCAAGTCAATGCAACCGCTGGATGGTGTCACTTCAAGTCCACACACATCCTAATGAGCACGTCGTGACCACAGCACACACGCATGCGGATTCGGATGCAGAGAGGGAGTATGACCGCCTCCGCGACCTAGCTCGTGCCGAGGCCTCAAAGCGCAGTGCATGCTTCGACCAAGTACGAGCCACCCCCCTTGGGGATCTGTCGACCTTTTTTTTTTTTTTTTTTTGACCGGCTGTGGATCGAGCTCGAGCTCCTGGCTGACGTTGACGACGTGTCTATCGCGCACCTAGGCCCACGATGCGTACGAGCGCGGCGATGGCGCCGGAGCCAAGCAGCTGTCCAACGAGGGCAAGGAACACGCCGCCAAGATGGAGCAGTACAACAAACAGGCGTCCGAGTACATCTTCCGCGAGAACAACGCACCAGGCCGCGTAGCAGACGACACCATCGACCTGCACGGCCAGTTCGTCGAGGAGGCCGAGGACATCCTCGAGGCGCGCATACGTGACGCCCAGGCGAGAAGGCAGACACACCTACACGTCATCGTCGGCAAGGGAAACCACAGCGCGAACCATGTCCAGAAGATCAAGCCGCGCGTCGAGCAGGTCTGCCGCGAGCTGGGGCTGCAGTATGCGACCGAGGAGAACGAGGGACGGATGTACATCAACCTCGCTGGCGGCCAGGTCGACGGGATGCCTCCGCTGCCAGGTGGAGGTGCAGGATACGAGACTCATGGGCCTTCTCACCAGAGGCCGCCAGCATCGCAGCCGCAGCAGCAGCAGGGTGATGACGTGGAGGCGTTGGAGAAGAAGGTCCTGTCCAAGATCTTCAGCAAGCTGGGTGATTGTTGTGTGGTGATGTGAGGTGTGGTCCATCCTGCAGATGGGTAATTTACAGTTGGAAAAGAACTCTATGTACAGACAAACAATATAGAAGGCGCTCTGGATGGGATGTAGGAGGAAGATTCAATGCACCTCGACGGTTCAAACCTAGGACCGACGACGGCCTCTGCCTAAATCGTGACTTCCTAGCTTCCTGACCTACCCAAATACTTACTTAGCCTACTCGACATAGCCCATCTCATCCACATACATTGTTAGGACGCAGAGGGACATCAACTCAATTTCGATCAACGTACCTGACAGCCGTACTCTACTGCAAATCACAGCCTTCCCGCCTTCAACCTACACGCCCTATCATCACCCACCCCAACTCACTCAACCTATGCCAAACACCTGACTGCTCACCCGATCGATATGTCTACGCCGGTCAGACCATCGTATAGACTCAATAGCACACTCCTAGGAAGACATACATCTTCTACTGAGCTCTCCCTATTGATATACTTGTAGAATCAGACAACCTCCTCCTACCAATCTGTCCATTATCATGGAACCGCCTGTCGAGACACCGCCGTCTGCAACACGAGCTACAGCTTTCCCAACCCCGAACGCAGACCCGATCGATGCATATCGAACCGAGATTCTCGTGCTCGCCTTGGGCATATTCTTCCTCGTCAGCCAGCTCGCCCTCATCATCTGGCTCTTCGCACGCCCCCTGCGCCTCGGCAGGACAAGGCAGGGCCCAACGGAGCATCGCCTGGACAACTGTGGACGCTGGACCGCGGATGCAAGCCAGCAGCGATGACGAGCGGGGCAGATCATTGCACCGTCGAAGCTCCCGGCGGAGCAGTACCTAGAACGGCCGCTCCACAGCCGGCGCCAGCGATGACCAGCTCCTCCGCAGGCGCAAATCATACAGGCTCGAGCTGTTCGACCTTGCCAGCCCGGTCTCCGGCCCCGAGATGGGCTCGGACTCCTCCGATCTGGATAGCCTGCGCAGGGGCTGTCGGGAAGTCGGGCACATGGCCGCAGCACTCGCGATGCCCATGACGGCTCCGTCACCGCGACGACTTCGCAGCCCGCTAGGCAGTGTGGAGCCGGAGGGGTGCACAAGGGAGATGGGGATCATGCCAGAGAGTCCGGGCATAGCAGCAGCTGATTCGTCGTCAGGGTCGCCGAGGGCGGTGCTGCTTGACTAGGAGACCGTCGATACGATTGTGAAGGCGGAGAAACATCAAGAGGCAGACATGACGCCGCCGCTGCCCGGCACCCCGTCTGCCATGGGCGAGGGAAAGGACGTGGCAAAGGGGTTTCATGACCCGTTGGGAGTGAACAGACGAGCGACCGGCCTGAAGAACGAAGATATTTCGAGTGACGATGGTCAGAAAGGTTGAGGACAGCCCTGAACTGGCGACAGACACGCTTAGAACCTTGGTCGAGAGATGTCCCATATCTTCTTTTCTTCTTTCTAAAACACAGTGATTTATGACCTTTCCCGGGCACGAGGTTGAGCGATGCCCCCTGGGTAATTGTCAATAGCTCTTGTATTTCATACCTATAATGTCTACATCCCCTGGTCCGCGCACCAAGCGCTTCCACCCTCCTTCTTCCTCCCGCCTGCCCACCCTTCGGGGTCCTCTCTAAGATTGCTTTTGTTGTACAGTTGCTGTGTGAAATGCGTGAGGTGGTGTTGTGCGCGATCGGATCAGGTGGTCTCGTCTGCATGCTGACTCTCTATCTCTCTTCTATGCCTTCCCCCTCCGCTCATGCGTGCTTCCTGATGTCCCGAGCGGCCTGCTTGAGGCTATAGTTACACTCCTCGTATGCCCGTCCCGCACCGAATCCCAAGCCGACGATGGCTGGCCACGATCTCCGCTTGAACAGCAGAACTGAGAAGACGACGCCGAAGCCGAGGCCGAGGGTGGATTTTATCAGGAGGTTGGACAGGCATCGGTCCCACTAAGTCAGGTAGCCGCCAGTCAGCGCCTTCTCTCGCCTCACATGCTGCTTGCCCTTTTGGCTTGGGGCCCCCGTCTGGGCTCTCTAAGAGCATATCCGAAAAAGGTCTTCACTGCCTTGGGGGAAATGGTTGGGCTGCCGTACCTTCTCGTTCAAAAGTGCCTCACTGACTGGCCGCGAGACAGTGCTCGGGGGGTGGTGGTGGGACGGAGGTCTCTGCCATTATGGAATGTTTTCGTGGGGGAAGGTTGGTTCAAGAACTGTCAGGTCTGCTCGCGTCAGCATCAATTGGTTCCTTGCTGCGGAACCAGGACAGGAGAGGGGGAGAGAGAGAGAGAGCTCTATACCTCTGGCAGGGTGATGATGTGGGTGGGCGCGTTGCGAATGTGTGTGGACAGTGACGTTTTTTGCTTTGGGTAGTCGCGCTTTTGCGGCTGGTCTCCGGCGGATTTTCGAGGAACCTGCCTCTAGAGCTTGGGAGGTCAATCTGGGGCCCGGCCCCCTGCCAGGGCCTACGATGGCCTACCAAGCACCGCCCTAACAGCAGCACAGGGGGTTGGCTACAGTGGGTTATCAACACCGCCTGCCCTCCTAAGAAGATAGGTTTGGGTGCTATCAGTTGAGGCCTCGGCAGAATCTGACTTGAGCCCAAATTTTTGGGAGCGGTAGGTTTTGCGACAGCCAGTCTTTCTCTGCTGGACCAGGGCGGCAACTTTCTTTGGTGCAGGATCATGGCGCCCAAAGACCAGAACTATGTAAGTCCAGCTCGTCGAGCAGCAATCTGCTGCTTGCTACACATTCTGCCTCGTGTGTTCAATTCTAATGATTCGTTTACAGGGCCTGATCAAGGCAGTCCGGTCCCTCGACCAGAGCAGCGCAGAGTCTGTACCAGACACGCTCTCCAACATTTGGAGTCTCCTCTCGAATTCCATCGCCGGCCCCTTTCATGCCTCCGAAGAACTTGTGCTGCGATGGCTCCTCAAGAACATGAACGGCTCTGCCGAGGCTGCAGAGCAGTTCCGGCGGTACCCTCTGGCATGGCGTATCATGGCCTGCGTGTTCAGGAGGATACCCCTCATCTCGTTGGCCAAGTCACTCGCCGACCGACGCTTCACATCGATCCTCCAGCAGACGCTGAAAGAGATTTCCGGCCCCGCGAATGAAATTTCTGCCAATAAGGCGGCTGAAAGCTCGTCAGACGCTGAGATGACGGATGCCGGAAGTGCGAACGCCGGGAGGACGTCTAAGAAGAGGAAGCGATCATCGGAAGACCCATTCGATTTGGAGCAATTAAGAGGCGCTAATGAGTGCTTGCGGTCTGCAGAGGCTTTGTTCGCCGCTCTTCATAGCCTCCTTGCGAGGCTGGACCCGGTGGATACCGACGTGCCCTCTAAGATACAGATGGGTGCCGAGCATGTCAAGTCTCTCTTCTGCTCTCCCGCCAAAGACGCCGTGGATATCCTGCGACCCATACTGTCGATCTGCGACCTGGCCCTGCAAGAGGTGGACCCTGAACCTTTCGACAACCAGGTGTCTTGGTTGGCGGCGTTCGCTTCTTTGTGGGACCTCCATCTCCAGAGCAGCAGCGATGCCGTGGAGGTGGCCATGTCCTTGTATCCCGCAGGATGCATCATCTTGGCCAAGATGGACCGCTCAAAGGACCTGGTGCTCGACCCTCTCGTGAAGACGACGTGGACACGAGATCTGCGCCGCTTTTTCATCAAGAACATGATCCTTCCGTCAAGAGCCGCTTTTCTGAACCGCAAGGATATCGGTATCATAAAGGCTGCCGCTGACGTGACGAACTTCATGCCGACCGCCTCATGCCCGGTCCTGTTCAGTCTCGCGGTCAAGACTCCTCACCCTACAGACGACGCAAGTGCAAAGAGGGAGCACGAGGACTGGACGCAAAAGGCCTTTGAGGTTCTCGAGGAGCCAATGCGCGGCGCAGACCCAGCCAAGCGCAACCAGGCGATGAAGGTTGTTCTCGGCATGGCTCTGAAGAGCAAGGCCAGGCTTTCACTAGTCAGCCTTCGCACAGTTTGCAGGCAATACATCAGTGCCTCCGGAAAGATAGATCTGGAGCTCGTTACTCGTGTTGCGGATCTGGATGTCGACACTTTCCTCATCTCCAACGAAGGACACGCCCTACTCGACGAAGTCCTCGGGGCAGTCACAGATCTCAGCAACGCGGAAATGGAGTATGGTGAAGAAACCAACGCTGTCACTTTCATCGTCTCGCTGGCGAAGGGGTTTGCCAAGGGGCGAGATCTCTCAGGCTTCATCCAGAAGTGGTTGAAAGCACTGGCGACATGCCTGAAGAAAGGTGCAGACCATTCATCCATCGCTGGGCTGTGGTCCAGCGAGGCAGTCACCGGAATTGTGACAGATTTGCTACAGTCATCCATCAACACGAGACAGCTCCTGGCTCTCCTTGACTGGTTCGAAAGTCAAGGCGCCGCTTCGGAGCCCAGAGCCCTGCTGGTGGTTCTGGACGCCATCTCGCAGGGCATCACCCAAGAAGACTTTGTTGATGCCGTTGATCTGCGGATCTACGACATCGCCTCTGCCTTCAAGCTCAAGTCCCTTGATGATTCGTCCAAGGCGCGGCGGTGGCATATCGTTGAGAGCACCGTCTCACGAGCGATATCAGAACAGGTCGATATGATCTGGACAAAGGTCGAGTCCGACCTGAAGAAGGCGCTCAAGAAGGGAGACTTCGAGGACCTTGCCACCTCGGCGGCATTTCGATGCTGCAGCTCTTTCTGGTTGGCAAGTTATCGCGGAGGTGCCCACGAGTCCGAGGCTGCTGCGATGGCATCTTCTTTCCTGAAACGGCTCGAGAAGCACGTGCAGCAATCCGATCCCAGCTCTTTGAAGATATTCGAATCACCACGACTCGTAGACTTGCTCGTCAAGTCAGACTCTGGAAGACAGTATCTGCCGAAGCTTTTCACCCGCATGGGCGAAGTGAGGACCACTGGCGACGTCCGCCATGTCCTCTTCAACGAATCCAACCTCAACAACTACAAGTACATCAGTGGCTTGGTAGGCCACGCCGTCGAGATACTTTCTGAGGAACAAAGCCGGAGCTCGTCGTACGACCAAGCGCGTGTCGTTACGGCCCTGCAGACTCTGCTCGACGTTCCTCACGAGTCTCTTACCCGGGAACAGAGAGAACAGATCATGCCAAAGATACTGTTTTTCTTCTCCCATTTACAAGTTCAGGAGCCAGCCCGACTTGTCACTCTGATGAAGATGTGTCTCAGCTTGATGGTCAAGATTATGAAGAGGCCCACGTTCTATGAGGATATGAAGTTTGCCGACTTGGTCACAGTTGGTGACTTGATCGTCTCTACCTTCCAGACCTTGATGGGAAAAAGGACCGATCCGGGCATGTCACCCATATATGATTGCTTCAAGCTCCTCGAATCCCTCGCGTCAAGCACGCTGAAGCAAATGACCTCTAACATTGAGAAGCGAGAGCGCACCTATCTCGAAGAGGCTCCTCAATCAGTCACCAGATGGAGTGCCGATCCGACCGTCCTTTATGCCCATCGACCGATCCTTCTGAAGGCTTTGATCCTGGCTCTTGAATCTTGCAAGACCAAGCAGGTGGCACGACAAGTGGCTGATCCGGCTGCCCTGAAAGAAGCTTCATCACTCATGCTGGCACACTTCCTGACCGCCGGTGATCTTCGTCAGAGAGGCAACGACGCCGACTGGCTCAGAAAGGGATTATCGACGTGGTGTGTACTTGTTACCATGGAGCAGCTCGATGTGGCTGAGCCCGCGGTCCTACGATCTCGTCTACTAGCATCGAGGACAGAACTGGAGAGTCTTTGTGTGATGCTCTGCAGCAGAGGACTGAGGGCAGGCTGGCGGTTAAGGGAGCTGCTCTTCCATTGTTTTGCAGACGCGATCAGAGAGCCTCTGAATATCAGCGCCAACGAAGTCCTGCCGAGTTCGGATAACGACAACTGTATTCCGCTGTCCATGCGCTCCGACCCGAGTGATATCCACAGATACATCGACACTGTCCTCAGAAATATGGGCGACGAGACCCGGAACAGCTACTTTAAGGACCTTCGTCGGAGATTGCGGGACGATCTAGATCTCATAGGGCATCTGCTTACCATTCACCGGCTGATTCAAGCAGAAAACGGTATGTCCCTGAGAATTCTCTTTTCCCTCTTATATGATATTATTGGCCCAAGAGCTAACTTCCCTCTAGATCCAGCACTCCGATCATGCGTGGACAAGATAGACCTCGCTGAAATGCACAACACCCTCCAAGACCGACTGACCAAGACACGGTCTTCGTCGCAGTTCACGCTTATTGCACAGACTCTGCACATGCTCCTGGACAAGAAGGCCAGCGCTATGAAACAGTGGAACACCGAGATCACGCTGAGCACGGTGTCGACAATCTCTGCGGGTGGGGCTCACCCAGGTACCACAGACACTACCATCAGGGCATCTCCCAAGACGTTTGAGTCGCTCTGCCGCCTCGTCGAGGTCGTCATAAAGCGGCACCGCCTCCGGCTCGAAGGACACTTCCACCTCCTCGTCACAGCCCTGCAGCAGCTGCTCCACCTCCTCATCGTCCCACTCCCGCCTTCTTCATCTCCCATCACAGCAGACGATGACCCGGCAGCCCTGCGCGAGAAGCAGGCAAAGCTCTTCTCCCGCCTCCTGACGCTCGTCTGCGAGCCCTCTGTCGCCTCCGTCACGCGGGGCCAGCAGCAGGGCCTCGACTCGGCGACCGATGCTGCCAAGCGCTCCGCAGGCCAGCACATGTACCTGATCCTGATGTCGTATATCAAGCTGCAGCTGGAGAACCCGGTGCCGCGTGCCGTCAGAGAGGCGCTGCAGCCGGGCGTGTACTCGATTCTGGACATCACGACCCAGGAGAGGAGGAGAATCTTGAACGAGGCGGTGGACGGGAGTGGACGGGCGATTTTCAAGGAGATGTATAGAAGATATGTGAAGTTTGGCAAGTGGAGTGGCGTGTAGATTTAAGAGATGATCAGCACCACGAGACGCTGGGGTGCGCAATTCAAAAGGATCAAATCACTGAAAAATAATACGATTTCAACTTTTTGAGGTGTTTTGGAATACGACAATAGGTGACATAGGATACAGAGCACCGCAGCGTCAGCCCTTGCGCGCAGCACCGGCCTTCTTTGACTTGCGCGCCATCCTCTTGCGGCCGATGATCCTCTGCCTCTGCGCCAGTTTCTCCTGCGCGTCCTTCCTCTTGGGCTTGTTTCCTCCGTCCTCCTTTTCCTCCTCATTGCCCGCACCATCGTCAGTTCCTTTAACGTTGGCCTTCTTGTTGCCCGATCCAGCCTTTCCGGGCTGTGCGTTCTGCACCTCATCCCTTCTCTGCCTGGACCGCACCTCGTTGGCCTTGCGCCGGCTGACGACCTGCGCGTTCTCGATGGCGAACTCGACAATCAGGCGCACCGTCTTGCCGGCTTCGTTCTTGAGCGGGTGGCCGTTGAGCCAGCGCAGGCCCATGAGCGCCCACCGATGGGACGAGTACTCGACGAAGCCGTAGCCCCTGCTCTTGCCGGCGCCGGTCCTCTCGTCGACCTTTTTCCCCTCCTTGGTCTCAAAGACCACCTTGGCCTGCTTGACAACGCCGACGCCCTTCTCCTTGCGGCGGTGCTCAGCGTCTCGGTCCTCGGCGCCGCCGCGAGCAAGCTCCTCCTTAGAGAGGGCCTCGCGGCGGCCCTCGCGCACGTCGCTCGCGAAGCCGACGACGGCCTCGCGGGCGAGCTGCTTGAGGTCCTTGGAGGTCATGTCGCGCGGCAGGTTGCGGATGGCCAGGCGGGTCAGGGGAGAGGTGCAGGCTGGGGTTGCTCTGGACCTGCTTCCGGCGCTGGGTGGCCGACTGCTCGCGGAGCTTGACCTCGGTGGGTGTCAGGAGCGCGTACAGCGGCGAGTTGGTGGGGATGGTGCCCTCGGACAGGAGGAAGAGGCGGCGCCTATCCTTCTCCTGGCCCTTGCGCGCCGCGGGGCCGGCCTCGGTGAGCCTGGTCGCCTCTTCCTTGCTGACCGCCTGTGCGACCTGGAGGACGCGGCCGTCGAGGGTGTAGCGGCCGTCAGTATCAATGGTCTCGTCCTGCAGCACCGAGTGTTTGTTGGCCTTGGCCGCTGCCGGCTGGTGCCGGGGGCGTTCCTCACGCAGTCCTTGAAGTCGTCCATCTTGACGAAGCAGACAAAGCCTGTGCCGGCGGGCTTGTCAATCATCTTGTTCATGACAACCCTAGCATACCTCACAGGCCCGAACTGCGCGAAGTGCTCCTTGAGAGAGTCGTCTGTAGCTGTGAAGGGTAGGTTCCGAATGAAGATCGTGGTGGAGTTGTCCGTAGTCCGCTTGGGGGTTTCTTGCACGGGCTCATCCTGGGAATCGTCATCGTCCAGATCACTGCCCTCCTCATTCTCGTCGCCGTCAAGCTCACCACCACCTTCTCCATCGTCTTCGTCTTCTTCTTCTTCTTCTTCGTCATCATCATCCTTGTCCTCTTCAGAGTCAAAGTCCTCCATCTTCTTCATGAATTTGGCCATATCTCTGTCCTCTTCGGTCATGCCGGCATATTCATCTTCATCATCTTCGTCCTCCTCTTCCTTCTTCTTCTCCTTCTTCGACTTGGATTTCTTCTTGTCCTTCTCCTCCTCGTGACCTTCTGGGTGCTGCTGCTGCTGCCACTCGTCCTTGAAACTGCCCAGTCCACAGCAATGGGTCTTGCGTCCACCTCCTTGCCGTTCATCTCCTCCATGGCCTTCTCAGCGTGCTTCCTGGTCCGGAAGGTGACGAAGCCGAAGCCCTTGAGCTTGCCCCGGTCGTTGGGCAGGTCGGCAAACTTGATCTTGCCGTACTTCATGAACAGCTTGCTCAGCTGCTCAGAGCTCTTGATGCTCCAGGGGAGGTTGCGGATGATAAGCTTGGGCGCCTTCCTGGCCTCGGCCATCTCCTCTTCCCTCTTCCTCTTCTCTTCGGCGAGGCCAGACTTGACAGCACCGCCCGCACCGCCCGCACGGAGACGCGGCTCAGCGACGTCTAGCCTCAGCCGGCGGCCGTCGAAGAGCTCATTGTTCAGCTTCTTCTTGGCCTCGATGGCGTCGTCGGCGTCGGTGAACGTGACGAAGCCATAGCCGCGCGAGGCCTTGGTGTTGCGGTCGACGACGACAGTGGCGTGTTTGACGGGGTAGTGTTGCGAAAAGAACTCGGTCAGGGACTCGCTGGTGGCAGAGGCGGGCAGCGACCGCACAAAGAGGGACCGCCTCTCCTCAACGCGACTCTTCTTGGAAGGAGGTGCGCCGTCCTGACTGTCGGTTGCTGCGGCTGCTGTCTGCTGCTCGAGATCGGCCTCAGCCTCCCTGCGCCGTTTTTGGCCTTTTGATTTGGCCATTGTTCTTGTCCTCTTTCTTGTCTGCTTCTGCAGCTGATTAGGAGGAGAAGGAGGAGGAGGAGGAGTTGGGATGGTGCAGAACGGAGTCTTTCGGCTGTGGAGGAGAAGGAAGAAGAGGAGAAGGAGCAGAACTAAGTTTTGGATGTTCCTGCCCTGCAAGAGCCAGAAACTTTTTTGACCCCTGTCAGCGATAAGAGCTTATCGGCCCCCCCTCTCCCTGCCCACCCTGTGCCGGGGTAACCACGCCAGAGACGTGTGCGTGTGTTGACAAAACAGAGCAGAAGCGAGGAAGCACTCAATTCATCACCAACAACTTCAACAAGCTACGTTGTTGTTTGGCCCCAGACCGGACCTCTGGAAGCGATGCCCTAGTAGCACGCAGTATCTGGATATCTGCGAACTCAGACCGGCCACCAATAACAGCTCTGCTGAGCATTTATCCCAGTTTCTTTCTGCATCTGCTTCAGTATCATTGATTTGTTGTTGTTTCGTCTTTCCCCTCCAGGGCACGTCGATCAATCAACACCCAACAACAGCCTTCACGATGCCCGCGCGCACGACACGATCAGGGCGCGCGTCAACAAGGGCCGCCGCCAGCTCGACCGCCAGCGCCCGCGCATCCAACGCAGCTGCCTCGCGCCAGTCCTCACTGAACGTCGATGTGCCCGAAGAAGCGCCCGACAACGAGCTCCGCAGCCAGGTCGCGTCCGTGTTCCGCGAGGCACAGCGCAACACTGCAACCCACCGCAAGTCTGCAGTCACTCTGCGCAAGCTGCAGGAGGCGTGCTGCTACGAACCCACGAGCGCCAAGAAGACGGCCGCCGCCGACTTCGACGAGAATGACTTCAACAGCGAGTTCGTGCGCTGCGTGCTGCGCCTCATGCCTGTCAAGAAGAGCGAGGCCGTCGGCGAGAGGACGATCCGGTTCGTGGGCGTGTTTATGAGGCACTCGATCGACAAGGACAACGAGCTCGCCGGCGAGATCGATGAAGACGCCAGCACGATGCCCGAGACCCCGAGCACCAGGCTCACAGCCAGGCTGATGGAGGCCGTGCTGCCCCTGATGATGGCCAAGGACAAGTTCGTCCGGTACCGGTCCACCCAGCTCATCTCCCACATTGTCAACTCCCTCGACGCCATCGACGACGACCTCTTCCAGAAGCTGCGCTACGGCCTGCTCAAGAGAATCCGCGACAAGGAGGCCATGGTGCGCGCACAGGCCGTCCTGGGCCTGGGCCGGCTGGCAGGAAACCAGATCGAGGCCGAGGCCAACTCGGACGACAGCGACGAGGACGAGGCGAGCGGCCTGCTGGAGAAGCTTCTCGAGGTGCTGCAGAACGACCCCAGCGCCGACGTGCGCAGGTCGCTCCTCGTGAACCTCCCCATTCTGCCCAACACGCTCCCGTTCCTGCTCGAGAGGGCAAGAGACCAGGATGCCATGACGCGGAGGGCAGTATACTCCCGCCTGCTGCCGGCCCTTGGAGACTTCCGCCACCTGTCGCTGTCTATGAGGGAGAAGCTGCTGCGGTGGGGTCTCCGGGACAGAGACGAGACGGTCCGCAAGGCGGCAGGTAGGCTCTTCCGCGAGCGGTGGATCGAGGACTGCGCCGGGGCGCCGCCTCTGAACGAGGACGGACAGCCTGCCGAGGCGCCTGCGCCCAGCTTCGACGGCCTGCTCGAGCTCCTGGAGCGCATCGACGTCGTCAACTCTGGCGTCGAGAACGGCGTCGCCCTGGAGGCCATGAGGGGGTTCTGGGAGGGCCGCCCCGACTACCGCGAGGGTGTCACGTTTGACGACAACTTCTGGGAGACCCTGTCGGCAGAGGCTGTCTTCATGGCCCGCAGCTTCAACGAATTCTGCCGCAACGAGGGCAACGGGAAGTACGAGGAACTGGTCGAGGAGAAGCTCCCAGAGGTCACCAAGCTCGGCTTCTACCTGGAGCGGTACGTCAAGGTCCTGGTCGACGCCCTCAAGAGGATAGCTCAGCAGGAGGAGCTCGGCGAGGAGGACGAGGAGGAGGACACGGTGGAGCAGGAGTTCATCGTCGAGCAGCTCCTGCACATCGCCATGACGCTGGACTACTCGGACGAGGTGGGCCGCAGGAAGATGTTCTCCCTGCTCAGGACGACCCTGTCCATCCCCGAGCTCCCCGACGAGGTCACCAAGCTCACCGTCAACGTGCTCCGCGACATCTGTGCGCCGGACAATGCAGGCGAGCGCGAGTTCTGCAGCGTGGTCCTCGAGGCCGTCGCGGACGTGCACGACACCATCGTCGACGAGCCCAACGATGACGAGAGCTTCCACTCGGCCAAGTCTGAGGTCGACGAGGACGAGGAGCGCAGCGGCAGGCACGGGAGGGCAGCAGACAAGGACGACGAGCTGACGGAGGAGGAGGCGCACGCAAAGGCCGTCAAGGAGATTGTCATCAACATGAAGTGCCTGCACATTGTCCAGTGCATGCTGACCAACGTCTCCGGCAGCCTGCAGGAGAACGACCACCTGGTCTCCATGCTCAACAACCTGGTCGTGCCGGCAGTCCGTAGTCACGAGGCGCCGGTGCGCGAGCGTGGTCTGTTGTGCCTGGGGCTCTGTTCCCTGCTGGACAGGTCGCTGGCCGAAGAGAACCTGACGCTGTTCATGCACTTCTTCAGCAAGGGCCACACCGCCCTGCAGATCACCGCCCTGCACATCCTCACAGACATCCTGAACGTGCACGGCGCCCAGCTGCTCTCCAACAACCCGGCGCTCATGAGGGTCTACGTCAAGGCCCTCCGCTCAGGCTCCAGGTCGCCTGAGATCCAGGCCGTTGCCACCATCTCCGCCTCCAAGCTCCTACTCGGCCGTGTCGTCACCGATCCCGACGCCTCTGCCGAGTTCCTCAAGACCCTGGTGATTGCCTACTTCGAGCCCGCCTCCTCGCAGAACCAGAGCGTGCGCCAGGCGCTCAACTACTTCCTGCCCGTCTTCTGCTACTCGCGTCCCGAGAACCAGGACCTCATGCGGGCAGTGGGGCTCGAGGCGCTGCACACACTGTACAACGTGCGGGAGGGCCTAGATGATGATGACGCGGACGTGGATGATGAGATGGTCAGCCTTCCGACCGTCGGTGCTTGTCTGGTGGACTGGACGGACCCCAGGAAGTGCTATAGCCCGGACGCAGGCACAGATGCCGAGAAGAGACACGTGAATGGAGATGTGCACCTCGAATTCGCGCGGAATATACTCGCGAGGATGACTGCAAACTGCAGCAGTAAGTCTATACCCAACTTGACCACTACATCCCGTCGTCAAACACAAACAGAGAAAGAAGAGTGAAAAAAGAAAGAAAGAAAGAAAGAAAGCTGACAGCAGCCGTTCCCTACAGAGGAAGAAAAAGAAGGTCGTGGCGGCCCTCCTGGGCAAGCTCTACATCTCGCCCGCCTCCACCGAGGAGAAGATCCGCGAGCTCTACGCCGATGTCTCGGAGGCCGTCGAGACGAACCTCATCACCGCGGACACGACGGGCCGCAACGCCCTGTACAAGATCCACGTCTCCCTCGGCAAGATCGTCAATACCCTCGACCAGGCCAAGGAGTCCGCCAGGCGCAGGTCCACCATGAGCCGCAGTGTGTCGCTCGCGCCCGACGAGCACGTCGGCGCCGCCGTCGCTGCCGGGACCCTTTCTGCACGAGGCGCGACGGCCGAGCCGAGGATCAAGGAGGAGAACGAGGACGAGGATGAGGAGGACAACGACCAGGCTGGTGGCGATGGGCTGTCGAGGGCGGATGACGGTGGGGACGATGACGACGACAACGACAGCAACGAGGGTACCGTCATCCAGAACATGAACGTCACCACCAAGACGGAGCCTGGAGAAGACGGCGACTCGCTTGTTAGCGAGCTGTTGGATGATGACGGGGATACGATTATGGGTTGATTGATCTCTTCTTGCATTGTGTTTTTTTTTTTTTTTTCCCTTTCTTGTGTCTCTGGCTGCGGATATTTGTGGTCTTGATGAAAGGGATGACAATGATTGGGTGTTGGTCCTTCAGGGGCTGCTGAATGGGAAAGAGGATGGGTGGCTCGGTCTGGTTGGTGTCCGTCCTGTCTTGTTTCTTCTTTTCTATCGCGCGAAACGTGTGTTGAATCTTCCATGAAACACTTTTCATCATCCATATTGGATACATTTAAAAGAAAAAGATGGTCTCGTTCGGGAGGCCCGATCTGGGTCCATATTCTACTCTCTTGTCTGTTCTTGATCGACCTCTCTCTCTTTTTCTCTCTATGTAACTCGAAGAATGATAATTGTCCTGGCTATCTACCAAACAAAAACCTTTCACAGCGTCCCCAACCAGTACAAAAGTCCACCAGCTCCAATGTTGACAATCAGATGCTGACCGAGGGTCCACGCCATGCAGTAGAGGTACTTTGGCGAGAACACAGTCCAGATGAACAGGTGCGTCCTAAGCGCCGTGCAGGCCGCCATCACAGATGCCACGCTTGCGGCGGCAAAGACGGTCAGCAGCGTGACGTGGCGCACGTACACGGCCCTCTCACCGGCCCTGCGCTTGCGCACGAGCAGCACGTTGATCGCCGTCACCCAGTAGATGGGCGCGGCCCAGTTGCTGACGAAGATGAGGATGCCGACGGTGGCGACGTCGAAGTCGCGCACGCCGTTGTACGCGCTGGAGAGGTCGACAGAGGAGATGGCGTTGGTGCCGCCGAAGGCGAAGAAGGAGGCGTACTGCAGGAGGAGGGAGGTGACGGTGAGCTCCGTGAGGGTGAGGCCCTGCGCCGAGAGGAACTTGAAGAGGATGTCAAAGAGCAGGAACAGCGGGACGTTGGTCGCGCGGGACTGTGTCATGGCGAGGAGCGTGTACAGGTGGTGCAGGGTCTCCACGGCCGAGATGCGCTGTGAGACGCGGCTCTTGGTTGCCATAAAGTACAGAACACAGGCTGCGGCGAGCGCCAGGCCTACAAAGACAGCCTGTGCTCGCACGACCAAGGGGGCCCTGGACGAGCTCGAGGAAAGACCGCGCGAAGCCCGCCACGAGCTCAGGGGCGTCCTCGTTGGTGAAGGCGAGCTTGAAGGTGAAGGCGGCAAGGACCAGGCCAGTGCTGCCGGTGATAGCGAGGGAGTAGGGGAGGCCGTCGAAGCCCTGGAGAAGCTCGCGGTGCAGCCAGAGGTAGGTGACGCTAACGAGGGCCCAGAGACGGACAGGCTCGGGGTGCAAGAACATCTTGACGATATCTGGCTCCCCAGCGAATTTCTGCCCGGTCTGGTTCCAGCCTCTGACGACTCGTGTTGTCACAAAGGCGAAGACAAGTGCCGCCAGGTGCCCAACAGTGGATTTAGAGGTCCTTATTCACCAGAGTCAGTAAACAGGAGGGCCGAAGAACAACAGCAGCAAATGACCAGGCTGGTAAAACAAACGCAACTCACCCACTGAAGCCTCTCCAGCTGATATATGCAAACCATGCCGTGGCAGTGTAGTACCAGAAGTGGTGCTCCTCCTCTACATAGCTACTGGCAAACATCATCACGCCATATGCGGCGGTGATGAGGGCGAGCGGCACAGCTGCCGTAGATAGGCCTCCGGCATTCTGATATGCTGCAGAGACAACCATAGTAGTCGCTGCAATGACAGCTATCATTCCAGTAGTAAGTCTAGGAATATCATAATTGCTCGCCATGCTGCTCAACAGCCTCTGCGCGTCTCTGAGCCACTGCGGGTGGTTGATAGTCGTCAGCAACAAGCCCAAGCACACGACTTTGGAGGGTTGTTTGGAGAGAGTGCCTACCTGCGACATCGTTGCAGTCCATTCATCATCTAAACCGGCCTTGCTGTCCATGGCTTTATATGAACTCTTGAGCTGCCACCACCGGCATGCGAGATTCTCGACATCTGACTCCCTAAGCACGCAAGGATCAACGTTCGTAGACGCATCAAAAAGCTCTCCACCAAATGTAGCAGTTATAATGGCAAGAATCTGCTCGGCATTCCGCATGAGAATCTGCACTCTATCAACACCTACTCTTACTTATTAGCAAAAGTTCCCCGCAGAGAGGGCCCAGAATGGGACATACCACTCGGCCAGAAGGGCAGAAAGTCCGAGATGAAGGCCCCGAGGTTGTTCTTTAAGGCAGGAAAGCCAAGCAGAGCGCCAAGGGTCGGAGCAATGTCAGATTGCTCAATGACCGAGTAGTATCTAAAGTCATCCTGGAAGTCCACGGGGGCCTCAAATGTTCTTCCCAGAGCCTTGAGCTTCGGAGACAGGAAGACAAGTGCTGGGGAGGTTTCGCCGGGTGCAGAGCCCCCATGGTTTCCGGCGTCGTTCATGCCATGATCGCCCAGCAATATCAACAGCGTGGACTGAAGATGAGGTTGTGACTCGAGGGCAGTATATATCTGCTTGACTATGCCGTCCATCTCCGTCTGCTTCGGAATCATATTCGTGCTGTTCACGAATTTAGCACTCTATGGAACGGTGCACAGGGGGTAGGCTGCTCTATCTGACCTGCGCGGTCCTCCCTTGTGGCCAATATGGTCCAGGCCAAGATAATGCAGGACCATGGTATTCCAATCGTCATTCTGGAGCTCATCTGGAACGTGCCTCGTCACGTTGTTGTCCACCTCGGTAAAGTCCTATCTCTGCTGGTCAGCCCACATCGTCGTCCATTCGTTCGCCAAGAGGCAGTGCGCGGTGTCCGGGTCCGTACAGCGACGAAGAAGCTCGACGTGCCGTCCGCCCGGTCAAAGAAGCCGGGAAACAGCTTCAGCCAGGTATCATCTCCGTACAAGAGCAGCTTTCCCGAGTTCTTTGCCTTCATCTGCGCCAGCCATGTATCCTGCGAGGCAAGGGAAGAAGACTCGTCGCCCTCGTCGATGTTCAGTATGACGTCGAGGAAGGAGGGGATGGAGCCGGTCGTGATTGCCTTGATCCTCGGCATTGTAACGGTCGGCGAGGTCGCGTGTGCGGTGAAGGGAATCGCGTAGCCATCTCGTATTAATCTGTCGTGGGGTGTGTGGTCAGCATTTCGTGTCAGGTCGGAAGCAGTCCCTCACTCTGCCGATAGTTTACGGCGACTCACGACTGGGTATACTCGAAGCCGGACTTGGGCGAGTAGACGAAATCACTGGAGCTTCTTGTCAGCATAGAGCCAGGAGTGAGCTAGTTTTACTTTCAACTTATGCAACAGGACGTGCCTTCGTAGAGCATCTACGAGCATGAAGACCACCCGGTCGAAAGGCGCTGACGGCGGCGGTCCATATTCGAAGTCGTCGTAGGCGGCGAGGCCTGGGAGCAGTGGCTTGTAGGGGAAAGAAGCCGGTGCCAAAGACATAGATGGCAATCGGCAGGAGTAGGTTGGCCGCAGCGAGCAGGACTATCGAGAGAGTCGTCACACCATGTTGAGAGCCCTTCATCTCTTGTGCGCGCGGCTCAGCACAAGCTCATAGGAGAGAGTGACCGAGAGAGAAAGGAAGAGAGAGGGGGAGGGGGAGGATATTGAGGGACACGAAACTAGGGGCTTAGGGAAAAGCTCTCCATCGCAATAAGAAGAGGAGAAATTGGGGATTATGGGTGACCACTGTTGTTGTTCTTTGGTTACGCAGTCGATCAATTACGCTCAGAAGTGCTGTGTTCAAAAAGTATGTACGTGGTGGTTAGGCGTTCCCAGCTCCAATATGCTCAGTTGTACTATGTAAACACAGACAGTACTGCACTGGATGTTGTTGGCCAGCTAGACTACCTGTCAGCCTCGCATGTGGTCAGTGGTTAGCGACTGGGAAGCCCCTGTCAAACCACTTGGGGAGGGGGTCCCGAAGCCACAGGGGGCCACAAAGGGCCCATAGCCACTGGCCTCCAGGCGCTCCCCCCTCCCCAAATTGCGATACCGCCTGCCATTCTCGATATCACGGGCTTTCCTCTAGGATAAGCCCGTCCTCCTAGAATTATGTCTGTCACCCCGTCCTCTCTATGCAGATCGACTCCTCGATATAAATCAAAACTCGCTATATTCAGTCCCTGGACTGGCAACAAGAGTTCACCTCTTCTTTCTGATTGTCTTTCGGTCGCCGTATTTTGGGAACACAATATTCGATTTCCTGCCTCGTCTCTTGACGACCTTGCCCTTCTTCGATTTCGTCTGGGATTTGGAGGAGGCGTCGACGTCCATGGCTGCTGTTGGACAAGATATAGTAGTCAGTATCTCTCTCAGGAGACAGGAGACACCTATGGGGTGGTAATAATCTTGGAGGCTGCCTCCAGGCGGGTTCTTACTGTCGTTGGCCTGCTCCTCAGCAGCAGTGCCCTCTTTCTGCTCCGCCTCGCCCTTGTCTTCCGCATCATTCATCTCTCTCTCAGGAACTGGTTTGGGCTGCGACGCAATCTCGAGCAGCTTGGCCGAGAGCCGTTCCTGGCGTGCGTCCTCCACAGGCCCAAAGACCTTGGCTTTTAGCCTCTGGTTGTTTGCCTTGACCGTGCTCGCGCGGGATGACTTGGCCATCTTGTAGGATCTTTCGTAACAGACTCTCGAGGTCACAGGTGATCTGATAAAGTAAGACTGGTGCGACAGAACCTATGTTGGTGTTGTCGCAGCAGCTGGTTGAGGTCGCAAAGTGTTGGGTATTGGAAAATTCGGGGGTTCTTCCCAAGTCCAGCGCTGCGCCTACGCTGGAAAGATTTGGGGCGAACGGGTTCTCTCTCTCTTATCGCGATAAATTTCTGCCGCAGCTCAAGTTGCCCCACCGCCTTCCTGAATCTGCCGCCGGGCAGCCTTGCGTCAACGTCGTTTGTCGATCAGTCAGTCAGTTCAGTCAATGCCCTACCCTCTCCTGCAAACAACCTCATCCATCGCGGCAGGAGTCATACTGGGCCATAGAGGCCACAGACAAAGCCCAGTTGTCGGTCCTCTTGACATCCTTGTGGGCTCTGGCATGGCCGCCTAAGAGTCTATGCGCATTTGTTTGCCCCCCTCACCCCATCCTCTTGCCTCGCCTATCCCTTGACTTTTGGGTTTCAATTCACATGCCCTAGCGGGCACGAATCTCGATCGCCGTCCATCGTACCTACTCTCAACTCCCCCTACCGCGACACCGGATCCGAGAGCCACCCCCTCCCCTCCCTGCCCGTATCCCCCAGAAGGAGAGACAGCAGCGCGTTCGATCGTCAGCCTGTCTTATCGAATAACGAAAATAAAGAAGGACAACGAGGAGGAGGAAAACAAGGAGCACAAGCTGGGGCAGACTCGATGACTATGGCTTCTCCAGCGGATGCCGAGGAGTTACGCACCCTCACAAGGCACATCAATAGCAACACTTACCTGCTGAACAAGCAACTGCAGCGCGTATGCGTTCAGCACCATATGAGGAGTAATGGCGTCAAGGCTGAACTGCAAACCCGCTTGATTAGGAGTATGTTTCGATCGTTCCAGGACGGACCTGTAGTTCGTTTATTGTCACTTGCGTATTCAGGCCAGTCTGGGTGCCTACCTGCGCTCCTCTTCCAACAGGCTGCCGCAACCCCTCCACCCCCACCTCTTTCTTTCCATCCGACTCTTCCCCTCTTCCCAGATAGGCTCGCCATTCTTGACCTTTTTTTTTTTTATTCTTCTTCAAACTCGGCGAACTAACCCGAATCCTCCTACAGAAATCGAGACCGCCTACTACGCAGGCGACTGGCGCACATATCGCGGGATCGAGGCGAGCGTCGCCCGTGAGAAAGAGTTACAGGGCAAGGCACAGTTAGAGGCCCAGACACGGGCCCAAGCTCACAGCTTCGGCTCCCCCCTCTCCCTTCTCCAGCGGCCCTTGGCCCCGTCCTCAAGCATGTCTGGTGGTGGCTACGCCAGCTACCAGCAGGCAAATGGTCTCTCTGGCTTTGGGGCCTATGTAGGAACAAACGGCCAGAGGGCCCAGCATGTGCCTTCCCAAGGTATGTTGGACACTCTTGTCTTGCGTCTGTTGGACGCTCGCTCCGCGCGGGGGCCGCTCAGACAGGCTGAGCTGACTCATCTCCCAAGGACCCTCTTACCACCCTAGCCCCTTCTACCATTTCATGGAGAGAATAGGACACACGCATGTCTGCGAAGGTAAGCTGATGATGCACTCTTGTCTCTGGTGTGTGTGAGTGTGTGTGTGTTTGTATGAAGTGCTACGGGCTAACGAGAGGCAGTCATGGCACAACACAGGAACTCTATCAGCATAGGCATACAGGCACAGAGCTACCCGATCCTGCAGCAGTGCGCCACGGATAAGACCCTCAGGGTCATGGTGTTCTGTGCTGCTTCGAACTTCGGTACCCAGGACATTGCTTTTCCCCACCAGTCGGAGCTGAAGGTGAACGGCGACGATGTCAAGGCCAACCTGAGGGGCCTCAAGAACAAGCCCGGCTCCACGAGACCTGTCGACATAACAGACCTCCTCCGGCTCAGGATTCCATCCTACCCCAACAACCTCGAATTCACATACGCTCTTACCCAGAAGGCAGGTGATAAAGCCTTTCAAAGTCAAGTCAGGCGTTCCTCGGCCATTTCTCAACGCCTTTGTTGTAAAGACTTTCTTTCTTCTTAATGGGCATACAAGCTGACTTTTTCTTCTACTTCTTCCCGAGCCAGCGTTTCTACCTCTCCATACATGTCTGCAAGATCATCCATGTAGACAATCTCGTGCAGGCCATATCAGGCCGGAAGATCTCCAAGGACTCTGTCGTCAAGGAGCGTGAGTCTCACCAGCCGACAGCTCAGGCCAGGATGATTTTGATAAACAGCAGCTGACATGGTTACGCTAGTCACTAAAAAGGCCCACGATGCCGAGATTGAGCTCTCATCTCAGGTCCTGTCTCTGAAGTGCCCCCTCTCGTACATGAGACTCAACACACCCATCCGCGCGACTACCTGCACACACGTCCAGTGTTTTGATGCCACCTCATATCTTCAGCTGCAGCAGCAGGGCCCTCAGTGGGTGTGCCCTGTGTGCAACAAGCCAGCCCCGTTCGAGAGGCTGGCTATTGATGAGTAGGTCTCCTACCTAGGCTTCCTTTTTTTCTTCTTCTTTTTCTTTCAAGACTGTACCATGTACTAAGAGTCTCCAGATATGTGCGAGACATTCTAAACAATACTCCCAAGTCTGTTGATCAGATCGACATCGAGCCGAACGGTCAGTGGAAGGTTCACGGGGCTGCGGAAACCGTAGCGAGACCGGAACCCAAGCACGACACCTTCGAGCTAGACGATGATGATCTGGTCATCTCCGAGATCAATCTATCAAGAGACCATAGCACCAACAGCCCACAGACCGCGGGCGGTGCGACCGGAGTCCTGACGCCAGCCTCCGGGTTCTCCAAAGAAGGGTCCTCCTCGGTGCCAAGACCTGGAGGGACCAAGCGAACCCACGAGGTCATCGACCTGACACTGACGGATGACGAGGACGAGGAGCCCTCACAGCCGCCGCCCAAGCGACTTCAGACGACGCATCGTCCCTACCCTGGTGGCCCGTCAGCCTTTCTCTAATCATCGTTCGACATTATGGGGGCACAGCTTGGTTTGATAGCAGCAGCAACACCAGCCAGAGAGACCCGACATGTTGACCATGTGTCTAGAAACTGCGCACGGGGAAATGGAAGCCTTCAAATGTTCCGAGATGAGCACTGAAAGAAAGACAGCAGCGTCTCTTGGGGCCGGATAGAGTTACCCAAAGGGTATCAGTGGATACATCTCCCTCTTCTGAGGATGGTGTGCTGGGTGACTGCCGTCGCCGTGGACTAGGGAGGGCTGCTGTTAGGTTTGTTGAAGGGGCAGGGGAAAGAATGGGTTTTATTGTGGCATTGCAAGGCGTTCTAGGGGTTTGGACGGATGGGGGCAAAGGGGTTATACCAAATACCATATGGGCTGACTGGACGGCGAGAACGGTGCTCAAAATTGGACAGTTCATGACGGCCAAGGCAGTACATTACGGGCCCAAGGGAAGAACGAGGATCATAGCTGTTCAAAAGGGCTAACCACACACGGGGGGGAAAAAAAAAGAAAGAAAAGACCAAAAGAGAGAGAGAGAGTACCACTGTACGTCCAGCCATAGAACAAGGAGCAAATCGTCAACGAACGTCGCCGGTCTTCCCCCTTCCTCTCAAAGACCATGTCAATCTTTCAGGCATCCTAACGCCATCCACCACCCCCGCGGCCCAGCCGTGTCCCTGCAAATCATTAGAATTGAGGATGCGAGATGACGCTATCTCCCACTCCCGTACGGGACAAGGGGGAGGGGGCAAACATGTTCGTAGGAGTCTCACACACACACACACACACACAGTTCAGGGTACCAGCCAGCCTTTGGATGGAGAGAGAGAGTGGGCGCAGAAGATGGGGAGAGGGGACCCTAAAAGGAGCGAGGGCTCCACACAGCCCGCTAGCTACAGTTTCGTTTGCCTCAAAATTTCAAAGAAATCGTACTACATTTTTTTTTGTTTTGCCTTCTCTGATTCCAGATGATTTCCTAATCATTAATCGCTATAGCGGGTTGGTGGTATATGTTTCTGGGACCAGACCCCCTTCCCCTGTTCTCCCCCCGTTGTCAACTTGTTCGTTTCTCTCCCTGCCTTAGTTGTTTGTGTGTGTGACCTCTCTGTTTGTGACATCTTGACGCGACCCGCAGGACTCGGACCTGGATGGGGCACTCATTCAGTGGCCCGCTGGTAGGAGAATTTTCTCTGATAGTTTGTGTCCTGCTATAGTTACATATCATAATTTAATAGTATTATGTGCCATGGAGAAAAAAAAGAAGGAAGGAAAAAGGCAAAAAAAAAGGTACCAGTCAAGAAGGAAACAAACGGGCGGGAACCCCACCTGCACGGGCACCTGCTGGATTCGCGGCATCGAGGATAACGCCTGCAAGGGCAAATTGGAAATTTGTGTGTGTCAGTGTGTGAGTGTGCGCGTGCGTGTGCAGGCGGGTAATACAGTGGAGGGTGGTGATACAACACGTACTCACACGCACACAGTCCCCGATCGTTGTACGAGGAAGATCTTCAAGGGATTCCCACCCCCTTCACCCCTTCTTCTCCCCCACACCCACCCACCAAAGAAAGATGCGGACATACGTACTATGTACCACAGTAGTAGAAACGCATACACACGCACGGGCATAACGTGATCATCGGGAAGGAAGGGGGGCAGGGATACAAGAAGAGGGGAAGAAAAGGAAAAAGAAAATTGGAACAATTAAGAAAACCCAAAAACCAGCTATAGCGGTGATCAAAGGAGTTGGACCTATCAGCCTGGCTGGTGCTGGGGCCGGCTCGATGGGTGGGCATGGGTAGGCGAGATGAAAGGTTTCTGTATTGGGATGCCGCAGGCTTGAAATTAGGCGCGGGCCGAGCGACAGGAGGTCCAACGTTGCCCTGGGGTTGTTTTTTTTTTTTTTTTTCCCTTCCCTCCCTCTCTCCGAGGGTGAAACGAGATCATGGGACAACTGATAAGCAAGACAAGGGATAAGAAGAGGGAAAAGAAGAGAGAGAAGGAAACAAGAGACGGACAAGACATCCCTGGTAGTCCAATATACATGGTGCTTCATGAACATGAACGTACTGTAGGACAGAGGACGCGGTGGGGCGTAGAACGTTCAGCCCGAGCGTGGGAAGCACAGCAGTCCTACTGGACGTTGCTGCTGATTTGATACTCAAAGCAAAAGCAGGGTCCCTCTCCCTCTCCTTGATGGCTTATCTCGCAGCTGGATCGCGTGTGTCCGCGCCATGTCTCGCGGGGGAGGTTTGAGGGCTCTTGCTCTCTCTCTCTCTCTCTCTCTTCTCTTGGGGAGTACTTAGTACTGTAATAATAATACCCTGACCCCTCCTGGCTTCTGACGGACGGAGACTCTACCCCACTGAAGCAGTACAGTACTACAGTACCATGAGTGCGTACTATCGTCGTAGCAGTCGACTGGCGTAAGTAGCAGCAGCAAAGGCAAGAGGAGACGCCGCCGGAGATGAGAGAGGGCACTAGAGCCTCCAGTATCTCCCCTTGGGGACTAGACCCGCACTGGACAGGGTCCACATGCTCGGGAGGAGAGGAAGGGAAGGGGGAGGGGAGGGTTGTACATAGTACATAGTACATAGCACTATCGAGCCTAAGACCATCTCATGTCCCTCGACGCGGCGACGCGGCGCAGCGGGTACCTGCACTTGGACCAGAGCCGATAGCCTGGCGGAGTTTGGGGCAGCAACAGCCTGTACAGTCCGTACTGTGGTACCAAAGCACCTCCGTACACACATACTAAGCTACACACACACACACACACACACACACAGAGTAATACCACCACTACCTACGGAGAAAGAGGGCCAGTGTTCCCAGCATGCTCTCTCGGCTGAACCCCAGAAGGGGGTGGTGGGTGGTACCATCGTACTAAGTAGCATAGTAGATGATGTTCTTTCGTCTGCGGGCCAACAGAAGCCCACACAGGTGTCAGCTAGTCCCTTTCTCTTCCCTTCCCCCTCCCCATCCCTCTCTCTTATTATGTTTTGTTTCTTTATTCTTTTCGACAAGAAATACTCCGTTTCAGGAAGGTTTAGCCTAGTAGACGACGGATATGAGGCGGAGGAGGAGGAGGGTCAACAGCACAAGGAGGAGCATGGGCCAGGCGTGGGTTTTGCAGCCCGGCAGTGTGTGTGTGTGTGTGTGTGTGTGTGTGCGTGTTCGTGTGCTCCCGTTCCTTTTCCACAGTACATATTATCGGTTCGTGATTCTAGTATCACATACCTCACGCGATAAAGAGAGAAAAGGTGGTACCTAAATATCTATCTGCGCGCTGTACAGAGGAAGGTATCACGGCGAACACGGGCTCTGCGCTGCCCTGGCTGTGATCTGCCTGTGCGCACATCGGCCAGTCACCCAACTCTGAGCTGAGCAACTCTCGTCCTCGTGTAAGCACCAATGACTGGGTTTGGCCTGACTGCACCTGCACCTGCACCTGCACCCATATGCATACTTAAGTAGTCATGGCTGGAGTTCGGCCCTCCACAATTATTCCTGACGAGAGAGAGCGTATATCGTCCTGTCCTGAGGCAGCCAGCCTTGCAGCTTTTCTCCCCTACCCTCCTCCAGAAAAGGGTCATCATTTCTTTACTGGGCATGGTGTCTGGATATGGGTGGGGGTGTGGGTGTGAGTGTGGGTGTCGCATGTCTATTTGGTGAGAGAGAGTATGGGAATCAGAGTCACCGTCTTGCTTGCAAATCAAAAGAGAGGGCGGGTCAAGAAACAAGAAGGCTGCTTTGTAATTTGACGGAGGTATTTCGCCAGGCAGGTGTCATCATCTTTTTTTTTTTTTTTTTTTTTTTTGGTTCTGCACTTCTTCTCTCGTCCTCCCCTTTGCCGACCCCTGTCTTGTCTCCCTCCCCGGTTCGACCACTGCCCTGCCCTGTCCCGGCCCTGCCCTGTTCCTGTCCTGTCCTGTCCTGCAACTGTCGAGACTTGTCTCTCCGTTCCCTGTACTTAGTATGTCCTAACCCATCTCAACCCAGCCAGACAAGCAAAACCCACCCCCCTTCCCTCTTCTCTCTGCTAGATCCTCTCTCATCTTGGCCCACCCCGGCTCCTCGTCTCATCTTTTTCTTTCCAGCCTTTTTCTTCTACCCCTTCCTTGCCTGGAGGCATTTGGGATAGCTACATAGTACTTGATGCAGCCAGTAGCAGTCATCGGCACGGCACAGCACAGTAACACCTCTCCACACACAACAGGACGCCGGCCTTGAGCTGTGTGGCCCTGCAGAATAACCAGAATAACACACACCCTGATCCGCCCTTAGACACCTCTTGTTTGTAAGCTGTACGGAGGACTGTACGTACTAGAGTGTTCTTGTACCTAATTCGCGGTCCCTTCTTTGTTTCCCTCTTTTGGGTGCCCTCCCCCACTCCTCAGATCATCTGGCTTGTCAGGCCTGCCTGGCCACTCTCGCACCCTCTCCACTTCTCTATTCTGGCCCGCCTAGGCTTGTCTCCAGTTCAATTTCCAAGCAAGCATCCGGCCAAAAAGAGAGAGACAGAGACGGCTCTGCCGTACTCGAAACGTTACCGACCGACCGTTACCTCTTGGCCCTCACCACACGCACACGCACTCCCCCTTCTCCAAGCTCAAAGAAGAATTCCCAATTTAGGTTGTTTTTTTTTTTTCCTTCCTATCCCACTTGCGCAGCATCATTTCCACCCGCCCACCGTCTCCGCCTCCAACTCGGGTCCTATCATCAACCGCACATCCCCCGACTTCTGCCTCACAACAAATTCACACACAACACGAATTGTACTCGAGCACCTAGGATCTCCTACAACCGAAGCTACGACTACTAACAAAGGGCGAGGGCTCCTACCCGGCAGCTCCGTAGCCCCAGAGCTCGGCCTACTACAGTACCTGTCAGATATTTTGGATCATCCCCGGGGATCGACCTTTTCCTCGCGTCCTTGACCTTCCAGTGCAGATTGAGACCGACTCTGCACTCTTGATCCTAACTTTCTGGTATTCTGGCCTCGATAAGATCAATCACCAACCACACGACCAAGTTACCACCCAATAGTACATGGTGCTTGTACTCGCGCTGGATCCCTGTCTTGGTTGTTGCTACAGTACTACTACTAAGTACGGACGTACAACGAACACCTTCTGGGTCCTTATCCCTCTCTCTCTCCCCACTCTACTGCTCATCTCTCTCTCGCTGGCCCGGCTCTCTCTCTCCACACCTACCAGCCTTCGCAGACAGGACAGTCCGCCTGCCAGTCGAATCGATAATTACCACCGTTCTAATAAAGCCTAGGGTGGGTTTGGTTTCCACCTAAGCCCGTTTCGACTGGCCCGTTTACTGTGCACCGCTCTGCCCTCTGCCCAGCCCGGTCCGGTCCCCTTAGGGCGCTCTGGTTTAGTGGTCTGCGGTTCTGTGTGGGTACCTCTGCTTAGCGGCCGCACCGTCCCGAAGCACACAGTGCCAGGGCAAAAACGCTGTGCTGGGCTCATTTCCAGGTGCTGCAGCTCAGAGGTCACCAGGTGCCCTGCTGTCCACTCTGACAGACAGCGCCTCCCCTCCCCCTGGAATTAGAATTGGCACTGGCGCTGGGGGCCCTTTTCTCTCTCTTCTGCACAGTTTCCCCACCCCCCAAAGGAAAGGTCCTGCTTGTCCTCTCTCTCTTGCTCTCTTGCTCTCTCTCTCTCTCTCTCTCTTTCCCGCTCCCTCCCTGCTCTGCTGCCCAAAGCCCTGACCCGAGCCCAAAGCCCAGAGCCCTTTTGGCTGCGCCGCGGCTGGTACCAAGCTTTTGGCTCCTTGGTTGCCTTGCGTTCTCCCCTTCCCACAAGCATCGATCCCAGCTCCATCCACACTTCTGCTCAATCAAACCCATCCTTCAATCCAATCCCAATCCAAACCCACATTCATCCATCCATCTGTTCGGCCACCTTCCTTCCCATCCCCTCCCCCATCGTCCGTCCGACCGATTCCATTCAACACCACAAACCTGTCAATCGACAACATCGTCGGCGGCTCACCTTGCCGTTCCAACCTCCCCTCCTCCCGCGCGGTCGACCGCCTCTTCCTCTCTTTATTTCTCCCTCTTTCTCTCTCTTCACCTCTTCGGTCTCTTGTCCAGCTCCGAACCCCCTTTGTGTGCACCGGCCGCGTCTACCTCCCTCCCTGCGGCTTGAGCGCTACCCCCAAAGATGGACTCACAACGGCCCAACGACGTCTCTCCCGAGGCGATGCAGGCGCGCATCCAGCAGGCGCGCCGTGAAGCAGAGGGCCTCAAGGACCGCATCAAGAGAAAGAAGGATGAGCTCGCCGACACCTCCCGTAAGTCTCGCTCGCTGCCCTTTCCCCTTCACGCCTCACCGCCCCGTGTCCTCGATCGGATCAATCAGTCCATCACAAGTCAATCACGCCCAACAACACACCAGCCGATCGACTCATGATGCCCTTCCCTTTCCCTTTCCCCCTGTGTTTGTCTGGCCACGCCGCCCTTTGTCTCTCTCGTTTTCTCTCTCTCTCTCCTTTCCATTGGCTGACGTGATCAACTCGCAGTTCGCGATGTCGCACACCGATCACACGAGGCGATTCCCAAGAACCAGCTGATGAAGACGAAACGGACACTCAAGGGCCATCTGGCCAAGATCTACGCGATGCACTGGTCCACCGACCGGAGGCATCTCGTCTCCGCCTCCCAGGACGGCAAGCTGATCATCTGGGACGCCTACACCACCAACAAGGTCCACGCCATCCCCCTGAGGTCCTCGTGGGTCATGACCTGCGCCTACGCCCCCAGCGGTAACTACGTCGCCTGCGGTGGTCTGGACAACATCTGCTCCATCTACAACCTCAACCAGAACAGGGACGGCCCCACACGCGTCGCCCGCGAGCTGTCCGGTCACGCCGGCTACCTGTCCTGCTGCCGGTTCATCAACGACCGGAGCATCCTGACCTCGTCGGGCGATATGACCTGCATGAAGTGGGACATCGAGACGGGCACCAAGCAGATTGAGTTCGCTGACCACCTCGGCGATGTCATGAGCATCAGCCTCAACCCCACAAACCAGAACACCTTCATCTCGGGTGCCTGCGATGCCTTCGCCAAGCTCTGGGATATCCGCGCCGGCAAGGCTGTGCAGACTTTTGCGGGACACGAGTCCGACATCAATGCCATCCATTTCTTCCCCGATGGCCACAGCTTCGTGACCGGCTCCGACGACGCCACCTGCCGCCTCTTTGATATCCGCGCCGACCGCGAGCTCAACGTTTATGGCGTAAGCAAAATCCCTAGAAACACCGAAAACCCCCTTTTTTTATTTTTTTCCCTCCCCCTTGGCTAACATCTACTTCTTCCTCTTTAGTCCGAATCCATTCTCTGCGGCATCACCTCCGTCGCTACATCCGTCTCTGGCCGGCTCCTGTTTGCAGGCTACGATGACTTTGAGTGCAAGGTAAGTTTCTATTTCCCCCTTGCTCGGCTTCCATGATGATGTTCGTCTTCTCAGCCAGCCTGACTGACATGCCACACAGGTCTGGGACATCACCCGGGGTGAGAAGGTTGGGTCTCTCGTCGGCCACGAGAACCGTGTCAGCTGCTTGGGCGTGAGCAACGACGGCATAAGTCTGTGCACAGGCTCCTGGGATTCATTGGTACGACTCTTTCTTCCTCTTCTCTTGCCGCTCTGGCCTTCCCCTGTAACACGTGATGGCTAACACTTTTTGGGGGGAACAGCTCAAAATCTGGGCGTACTAGACCGCAGCTTGACGACTTAACTTCACGACGGTCCCCCGGGGATAGAACCCGGTCTACGCCGCTTTGCGTTCTCGATTGCTTTCATGGCTCTCTTAATTCACATGTGTACGCATTTTAATTCCCACAAGCGAGCCGGCGCGTACAGGACGAAGTCACGAAACCACCCCTTTCCGGACACACAACCTCCCGATCCGATGACAAACCCTCCAAGCCGCTGCGACGACGGCGAATCTGGTGTGTGTGTGTGTGTGCCACTTATCAACTTGGCGGCGGCTCCCGGTGCTGGGAGCTTCCGGTCGGATACCCGCTGGAGCATTCATACTACTTTTTTCGCGCGTCCCTCCCCCTATATCACTTCTCGACTGCCATAATACTACGTCGACCTTGTTTATTTCTTTTATTTTATTTTTTTGCTCCGCCCTGAACCGGCGGTCCAAAATACCCAGGCGTCCTCTTTTTCTTCCTATTTCTTTTATTTCCACGGTGGTGATGACTGTCCGATTGGGGGAGGAGATCGGAGAGCTGAGAAATGCAAGGTGGTCATGAGCACTGCCGGCGGTTTCCGACCGGCAGCGAGGCGCTTGTGACGAGGTCGGGGTCGGAGCGGGGCGAATCCGTAACGCATCCGACCTTTACGCTGAAATTGTTTCCAGGAGTTGAGGAAAATTTGTGGTTTCCGAATTGCTCGTACGAAGGTATCTGCAGCAGCCAACAATAAACTCGATATATCATGGGTTTTGTCGCTTTATCTCAGCAGCGGGGCGTAAGAGGGTATGAAAGAGAGAGAGAGCTTCTGGAGCACTGGACGACCCCTTCCCTCCCCTCTTGCCACAGCGAAAGGGGTCGTTCTCGAGGCTGGTGTGGGTCTGAGTGTGCGTGTGTTTTTGTGGGAACAGGCTATTTTATCCTGCCACCTTCATGTCGATATCGCGAAGAAAAAAAGAAACCTGTGGGCTAAGGTGGGGAGGAGAGGGGGGGATTCGTGTCGGCGTCACGTTTCTTACTGTCCATTTTGTGTCTTGTAGGATGCAAGTTCTTTTATTTCTGGTGGCAAAGAACGAAACACGGGAGGAAGGGAATCCTGGTCGCGGCATGTTTTCTTTTATATCGTTTTCTATTTGTTTTTGGTCTTGTCTATTTGCTATTCCTCGACGACGGAGCCCTGGGCCGGTTCCTCTGCTTTTCCCTTTTTCCGTGTTTTCCTGTCTCTGTTTCTTGTAGATATGGGGCTGGGGGCAAGGAGGAAGGGGGGAGAAAGAAGAAGGGGGTTGAAGAGAACTGATAATACAACAGCGGGGTACTTGAGCAAAGGAAAAGAGCTGGAACAGGGTGGTGGTGATGATCTAGCGGCTGGTTGGGCAGAAGGGGACGAAAGACAAGGCGGGGCGGATCAGAAGAAAGAAAGTACTGGTGTGGGATTTTCTTTATTTTCTTTTATTTTTTTATTAACCGGTGGTGACGGAGGCTGCCACTAGAGATACCTCAAACCATAGCCTGTTCAACTGCTTTTGTACTATATTCAACCCACTACAGAAAACGCCGTGTTCATTTCATCCATCTTCTATCATCACAAGTTGATGGTTCTTTGTGTGGTTTCTGAATCTGCCTCGTAGTGATATTATTCTATGGTGGTGTTATAATCTCTTGACAGGATGTCATCAAAGAGGGGGACAGAGGGACCAAAAAATAGAAACAACAATAAGAATACCAATAATCGTGATAATATCAAAAACCCCACGTACACTTCAGGTCAGTAGTCACCCGTTTGCTTACTGCATGCATGCAATGCAGCCATCCAACTTGGCTGGTGGGGTCCCTCCATCTCCCGTCAGCAGCGCGCCAACAGAAACAAAAATATATATAAAAGCAAACTTATGCATGTAATCACTTTGAACGCCGCACGCGCCGGCTAGGCCGATTGGGTCTGAGGGCTCTCTCTGCGTGTCTCTCTCTCTGTCTCTTCTCCCCCTCCCCCTTTGAGCTGAAAATACATGAGCTGCGTCTTTTTTTTTCTTCCTTTCTTTAAAAAAAGAAACATACGAATGGAACACAAAAGTATAAAAAATAAAAAATAGAATCATTAGATCGCACTGACCATGGTATGCAGCTTATGGGAAATAAAGATAAGGCTGGGGAGGGTTGGGGGGAGCAAAAGAAACAATAATGATGCCACCAAGAAATAAGAAGAAGGGGAAAAAAGGGCTGAGACCTGCGCCTGCGTGTACACAGGGACGGACAAGATCGACGGCAGATCATGTTCCTCCCTCTGCGGGCCGCCGCGCCTGGGGGAAGAAGGGAGTGAGCAGCCTTGGAAGCTCTGGTGTGTATGTATACTTGTGTGAGAGAGAGAGAGCTGGAAAATGGGTCAGTGTGTGTGCGCTTGCCTTTTTTTTTTTTTTTTTTTTTTAAGTGTGACAGAAGAAACTCTTTTGTATGTCTTATGTGTGTGGAACTCAGGGGCTGGATCTATTTTTCCTCTTTCCTTTTTGTTTCTATCTTGTATATTTCTTCTTCTCTGGAGGGGGGAAAGAGGGAGGAGGAAAGTCTCACAGGGTTAGAAGGGGGAGCCGGGTAGATGCGGTTTGCATGCAGGTTCAAGAGATTGGTTGCTTAATCAATTGACATGGCAGAATGTATCGGAATTCTTGTTCATATTGTAGTCAACTCAAGCCTTGAGAGGTTTTCCTTTTATTAGGACTTGATAAGTGTGAGGTGGTGCTGCTGGCTGCTTGGGCCCGGGTCGCACACACATGCACACACAGCCAACAACCATTCTCGCAAATGCCCGAGCCCTGTTTTTCCTACCGTCTGCCTAGACAATATATATCCAAGTCGACACGCGATCCCAGGATGGCAGCGAGCTAGGTGAGAAATGAGGCTCTCTGCTGTGGAGAGCATCAAAGTGCGCATACATCCCTCTCCCTCCTCGCTCATCATCCATCTCCCTTCTCTACCTCCCGAGCATAATGCACTCAATACTACCTCTTTACCGTCTTTGTTTTTTCCCTTGTCCTTTCTCTCTCTCTCTCTCTCTCTCCTTCTCCCACAGGGTCCATCGTGTGTGACCCGTCACAGTCACTCGAGCGCAACCCGGGTAGGATAAGGTTTTTCGGGTTTATTCTGTAAGGTCCAACCAAGCCGGCCCGAAATCTGTGATTGTGTATTTCTGTGGAGGGAGAGGATCATGACGTGCTGGTGGAACTGAATTTCTCGTGTGTGTGTGTGTGTGTGTGTGTGTATGTATAGGTCTCCCGGATGCTGGCAAGAATGTTGTACGGGTGGGACGGAGGAGACAGACGGCGAAGGGGACACGAGATAGGAACCTTTCTTGGGAGAGGAGGAGGACGCTGGGTCGTCGCGCGATGTTGGTGGGACTGTTTATACTGTCTGGTCTTCACCTAGGTGAAGCCGCCATGGCGGGATATGTCGTTGATTCGGGAATGGAGAGCAGCTCTCAGGATCAAACAGCAAGACGCGTTGTCTCTTCAGGACGCGTGCCAGCTGAGCCCTCGCTCGCTCCCTCCTCTGGGACCGGAGTTTAGAGGAGGGAATCTCGATTGCTACTTCCTCCTTCTTGGCAACACATCATAATCATCCTCATCAAGAAACGAGAACCCGGCGTGTCCTGGTTCCCCCAATGACAATGTCGAAGCCGCCGAATCCGCCCTTGGGAGCCGGGACTCTCAAAAAAGACAAGCTTGTGATAGGCATACACATGGTGGTGGGACAGTAGCGAAGATGGGGCCAACAGCTGAACCCCTTTATTGCCTCGATTTGGAAGGTTCTGGTCAGCCTTGTAAAGATACCATGACGACGGCTCTCTGGGGCTTGGGTCCAGACGCGAGCGCTTGTCTCTCTGCGTTGGGAAAAAGCTCCCATCTCTGTGTCAAGACAGGGACCACTTCATTTCGTCCAGACGGGAATCAAATGGACGATGTGTGGTAATGTTTTTTTTTTCTTCTCTCTTCGCTGTCTTTTTCCATCTTGTCAGCCATAGGTGTGTATGTCTCGTGTGTAACCCCTCGCTTCTCCAGGTGCTGATGAACAATCAGTTCGCCCTGGACTTTCTTCGAAGCCCCTTGTTACCCACTCCTGAGGCGGTAGACGACCACAGCTGCTCCTTGGTCCAAATATGTCCTGTGTTGAAGTGCGAGCGCGTCATAGTCCACTTGGATTTGTAGGATGGACATGCTTTGATGATGGCCTCTACGAATGACCAAACTCGGATCCGGCTTCAGGCCATGAACCTGTCTCTCTCTTCAATGCCACGTCACTCGAGTCGGCTCGACGGCCCAACTTCCTTCCCCTTGGCCTTCTGTAGGATGAAGCCCAAGTTCTAGCCCAGAGGATCTTGTGGGCATCTATAGCTGCTCCTCCTTCGCCGGTCCGACAAGATCCAACGGGCCAGCTGTCGTGAAATGTCCGCGTGTCCAACAACAAAAGGAAAGAACTTGTCTTGGCCGCTTTTGATGACAAGAATTGATCTCGACACCGTTTAGAGAGAGCCCTAGAAGGAGTGGTCCAGGGGAAACAGACCAGATCACCCCCTTCAAGGCGTACCGTGGGTCCTAGATCTCAAGTTCTCTGTCCGTCCGCCGCTGTCACTTGCAGCCAACACCCAAAACCGTGTCACACACACACACACTCTTCGGACTCTCCCCAGCTCCAACTATCCTGTACGGGCAGGCCGCTTGCCCACAGTCAGCCAATATGACAATAAGAAAATGGAGATGACGAATAATGAAGGAATGGAGCCCCCTTTCCCCCTTCTTCCCTTCCTCTTTGTTGTTCTTCCCCCTTCCGTCTTTGGGCGGCCGCAGTACACATCTACACCGCTTGTTGGTCCCACGGTATACTGACCTCATATTACGCCGGCTGGGAGTGGCTGGGGGACAAAAAAAGCCGAGGATTTTTGCCGGCTTTGCACATGAGACTACTATTTAGTACTTGTCATGCATTTCTCATCCCATGTGACCTTAATTCCTCCATCCGAGCTTTGGACCTTTTGGGGGGAGTTCGTGCGTGCGTCAGGTTGCGGGCGCCACCAAGAAAGCCAAGATTGGGGGAGTGTGTGAACAATCTGGGGTTGTCTCTCTTTCTCAAGGCTCAGACCTTGTCTCCAAGGAGCAGGGGATTCTCCCTGCCCTGGGCGCGTGCACCCCATAACGTTGCGGGCGCACGAGGGATCAATGTGAAACAAGGAAATGAGTCGCGTTGATCGTCCGAGCTTCTTCTGCCGCCTTTAACAACCATCGTCGTACAACAAGGAGAAGGGAGAGGACCTTTCCGTCTCTATATGATGATGCCTTCTCAAAGCACGTGGGTGTTGTGTTGCCATGCTGATGATGTTTGAAACATCTTGTAGGAGAACCTCGAAACAAGTCTCTCCATCTTCTAGTGGTGGGGATTGTTTCGTCTGTTGTGAGCCCAAGTCCTCAAACCAATGACTACGCATAAACACACACACACACACCAAGGCAGGCAGCTTTATAACCTTCCACTCGAAGATGATATCCACCACGTAATGTTTGAACCACGTTTCTTGCCAAGGAACGAACGGCCTTGCCCGTCGGAGAATATTGCAAATAAGATTGTGAAACTACCACGACAAGTCTCCGACATCATGTCCAATGCTTGAGATGGTCTCGCCTTGTCGGGCCGGGGCCAGGGCCAGGGCTGAGGTTTTGGGAGGTTCCCCAGGCCAGCAGCCTGCCACTTCTGTGCTGCTGCCTCTTCCGTGCGCTGAACAGAAAAGAGATATCACACTTGAGAGATTGTCCCGAGGCGGGCTGTGTGACCATGGATGTCATGTTCGTGTACAGGATCTCATGACGCACCGCACAAAGGCGGCTCGCACATGGTTGCTAGGCACGTGCTGGAAGGACGAGCAATCCTACATACGTCTCGGCTGTCGTCGTCAGTGACACGCACGCACGCACACACACAGGTTGCTGAGCAGGGCTGCCAGGTCAGACAAGGTCCCCCAGCTTCCTTCGCCCAAGGATCTGGATCCAATCAAGGACTCCTTCAACCTGGAGGAGGGGCACTCATGAACTCGTGAAACGAACAGGACGGTTAGCAAGCAAGGCCAGAATAATGCAATGCATAATTTGGAAGGGGGGGGGAGGGGGAGGAGGAGCAGGACTTGTTCTGTCAGCTGGGAAGGTGATCTGATGCACCGCACCGTCACGCCACCAGCTGAACTTTCCGAAAAGAGGAAACGAAAGAAAGAAAGGGGAAAAAAAAGTGACACCTGCACCAACACAACAACGCCGCGCAAAAGTTCAGCCCTATCGGCCGTACTCGGACTCAGCAGTCAGGATAACATCAGTCCATCTGCCCACCGCCTCGCACTTCTGACTAGTGACAAGGAATGTTGTGTGCATCGACACACAACATCTCTGCCCTCGAAAAGGTGCCGAGAAGGCTGGGAGGATGCGCTGTCCGTCAGCCCATGCCCGTCGCCCGTGCGGTGAGCTGCTCAGAATGGACTTGTCTGAGGGGCGCTTTTTCAGCCGGGAGGAGGAGGACGGTGTTGCAGGGAGACAAACTGGCGACGCTCTCGCTTCATGCTCTTCCCCCAAACCAGGTCTCACGTCCCTTCGCTGCCGGAAGGGTAGCATAGTAATACACCACCTCGCTTAGAAGCCAATCAAGGCATGGTCAAGCACCCAAAGAATGGATGGGTTTACGCGTGCAAGAATCACACACTCATTCTCTCTCTCTCTCTCTCTCTCTCTCTCTCTCTCTCTCTGAGCCTGCATGACGTCTCAAGCGGAGACCACATCTCCGTTCCCAGCTGCTGCGCTGCGGGATATGGGTCAAGATAACGGGTGGTGGAAAACAGCGGGACTCGGCGCTTGATCTCGAAAATGACGATGGTTGCGAAGGGGGTCCACGGGCCCGTCTGCGCAGTCCCCATCAAAAGAAATAAATGCCTTATAAAAAAAAAAAAGCGATGGGACCTCCGTCCCAGACAGAGAAGAAATTAATGTAGCCCGTAACCGGAGGGGCGCAACCGACAGGCAGAGAGTATAAAGTGGTTGACTGATTGGGAACAACGTGGTTTGTAGGTGGAATCGAAGGTTTGTCGGGATCTATTTTTGTGTGACTGCCTCGAGCATGTCCGAGCCCACCACGCATTATCCTCTTTTCTTCCCTTCTTTTTTCATTAGGGAAGGAGGCACTGGGGGTCAATACAGGAAGGGACGACGCTGATCGACCGGGGGTAACCCATGCGCAGCGCCGGCAGGGGTATAGGTACTCCACTCCAGTACGATACATAGTACATGAGCTGCAGGGTTGCAGGGGGATTGTGGGTGGCAATCCTGGTTAGCCACGAGGACACTGGCTTTTTTGTTCTCGAAGGCCGTGAGAAGGAACAAGGCAGGAAGGAGGGGGGATGCAAGAGGAGAGATGTAGTAGGATGAGAGAAGAGGGTGTGAAGGACAAGAAATAAAAGAAAGAAAAGAAGGAAGAAGAAAAAAGGATGTGGTCCTGCTCACACCGGCCGGATCTGACCTGTATGGACCCGTCTTACGCACATGCTATTGCATATATGTACTTGAGCAAGATCTGTACTAACGGAATGGAGGGGCTTGTCCACTGTTGTGCAGTGCCGTACGGGATGCGACACTGGACGCGCCCTCAATTTTGATCTTGAATCCTTCTACTTGTCAGTACTACTGTGCGTCTGTATACCATAGTAGCAGCACAGTATTGTCCCTCTTCTCAAACCCTCTCCCTCTCTGGACGTCCTCCCGCCCAGCTGAGCGATGCACCACCACCTAAGCTCGACGCCGTGTACCTGCAATGAACCTTAAAATAATCTGGTAATACTACACCATGACAGCAATGTGTGCATGATCAACGGTATGCCCGTCCAAGATGAGAACCAGCCAGGTGGTGGTATCTTTCCTCGCATGATGGTCCTTTTGATAGTTGCCCATTTGCCCCCTATTCACCGCCCTGGTCGGTCCAGGCGATCGAGTACTATTTAAGACGTGTATTGTATGGTACTACTTACAACAGTAGGTGTATTTTTACACACCCGTATTATATACCACAGTCATGCTATGCCCACGTGGACCGGCGCTTGCGCCACAATCCCAATAGGAAGGACCATAGTACAGCAGGTAAGAAGGAAGGAAAGGAAGAGGGAGAAGGGGGGGACAAGAAGAAGGAAGAGAAGGAAAAAAAAAAAGTTCAGCCCACCTTACCGGCCAAGCACGCGGTGGATCTGAAACACCCTGACACAGCATAGCGCATGACTGAACAGGGGGTGCTAGCCTCGCCGCTCCTCGACGCCCTACCTCTCTCTCGCTTCCCCATAGTAACTGAGAAAAGCCCACACCGCATTCTCCGTGCCCGGGTCCAGGCTCCAAGCCCCAAGCCCAGCACCAAGCCCTGCCACACCTGTCTCCCATCTTCTCGCTCTCTGCCCTGCCACACCTAACGCGGTTGCCGCACACCACACCACACCCACGCCACGGTATTGCCTAGTCCCGTCATCCAGGAGCAGCAGCAGCCTTCTCTCTCGTGCTTCGTTACACGACAGAAACAGCACGCAAGGCATCCATCCATTCTTACTCTCTCTCGCACGGTCTTACCCGATCTCCTGTGCATGACCACCCTCCCTCTTTTCCCCAGTTCCAGCCAGCCCAACCAGGCCAGCCAACCTTCCCGGCATTCCTCGTGACAATCTCTCCTAGATTCTGACACGGGGATCCATCCTGACGAGCAAGACTGTTCCCTGCCCAAGCCACGACGACAGCCCAGTCTCCAGGTACCTCACCTCCCAATTGGGCCCAGATACTCCCCCCTGCCCCAGCGCCCAGATACTTGTGCCCTGATGGCTCATAGTACTTACGCGTGCGTGTACCGCAGTACCTTTCGACGCAACCGTGGTTCCGCTCCGCTTTCTCAAAACAACGCCCATCCCTCTTGGAAACAGAGCCTGCCAAACCCTTGCCCGGACACCTGACCATCCCCGACCTGCTGGGACCGGACCACACACACATACGCACCAGGCACACACACACACACACACGCACACAGCCAGACTACACCTCTATTAATACATCACCGTCGCCCCGTCGCTCCCCGAACTCATCCTGCCTCCCCCCCCCTCTCTTGTTCATCATGTCTAAGACTGCCGCCCAGGAAGAATTCGACGACTTCCTTGCTAAGAATAGTGCCGACCCCGACGACAACGTCCACCCTGAGGACAGAGAAGAGGCCGCCTGCGATCGAGAGCTCCGCGCCAGAGACAACAGCGACGACGAGGAGGAACAGTACCGTGCCGCAAAGATCGACGCCGCCATGCGTATGCCAGGAAACGACCGCCCGGTGCAGCTGCCCCCGGCCAGCTTCGACGCGGGGCGTGCCACCGGCGTGAAGGGGGTCATCGCCGACGCCCGCAGCTTCGAGAAGGCCAAGAAGTCCTCCAAGTGGGGCGAGAAGATGCGCAATGCCAGGAGGAGCGTCATCGGCCTGACCTCCATGAAGATGACCACCGAGTCCAAGAGCAGCAGCGACTCCGAGGAGCACAGCGGCGACGAGGACGAGGAGCAGTTCCTCCGGCAGTGGCGCGAGTCCAGGCGCCGCGAGATCGAGGCCGAGGACCGCTCCAGGGTGCGGAACCGCAGGACCAGCCCCAGTGTCCGGAGCTATGGTCGCTTCGAGAAGGTTGATGCCATGGGCTACCTCGATGCTATCGAGAAGGTGGCCAGCGACACCACCGTCGTCGTCTTTGTCTACGACCCAGAGGTATGCGTCCCCCTTGTATACCCCCCTTCCCTTTTTGGACCAAGACCATCAACAACCGTCCATATGCTGACCCCGTCCCCTCGTTGTAGTCTGAGGTCTGTTCCCTGATCGAGTCTGCGCTGGGACCACTCGTTCTCCAGAACCCAAACACCCGCTTTGTCAAGGTTCACTACGAGGAGATCGAGTTCGACAGCGCCGGTGTCCCCGCCGTGTTGGCATACCGCAACCAGGGCGACCTGTTTGCCAACCTGACGGCCTTGATCGACATGATTCCTGAGGATGACGACTTCGATACCAACTCACTGAAGAAGCTGTTTCAGCGGCACCGCATCATCTGAGCGTGGGCTGCCGTAGGGAGAGGTAGCACAGCCCAGCTCTGGCGCTGAAACCTCGACCACCACCACCACCACCACCATCACCATTACTACTACGCAACTACTACATCAACACCACCAGCAGACTCTCTCGCGCTTCCGCATCCTCGAGCGAAATAGCTCGCCTTTTCAGACGCAGAAGTATAAGAGGTACTTGGTCTCAGGTGGGGCGGCCCTTGGTTAATCTCAACAACAAGAAGAATCAAGAAGGACAACGACAACGACTCAATGATGGGGGCTCCCCACTGCTCTTCACCTGATCTACTTTTGATGTATAACTACGATGAATTGAATGAAGGCGGCGCCACCCAACCTCCCAGGTCATCCTCAGCGTCCATCTCCCGTGAGGGATGGGCCGTGTGGACAGAGCATGTTGATGGATTTTTGTGTGTCTGTTGTTGACGCTCAGCAGCGGCGTGTCTGAGAGCGTTGGCATGACAGAAGGAAGATACCTTGACAGCAGGCCATGAATGGAAGGGGGGTCCGTCCACTGATGAAGCCTGGGTCCAGGAGTAGGGGGCTCTGTGTCTGTCTGTCTGTCTGTCTAGCTGGCTGGCTGGCTGACGAAGATCATGGCTGACCTGGTTCTGCGGACGGTTTGGGGCAGCCTTGCTGGAACGGGGAAATTACGAAGGCCTCAGGGTATTCACGGGAATGGTACATAGACTCAAAGACATAAGAAAGATACCCATCACCGAGACGAGGGGAAAAAAAATAAAATAAATGCAGAACTATCAATCAAGCCTTGCAGTCTCCACGACTTTAGATCACAAGTAGGAGTAGATTGTATGCAGTAGACTTTCCTTTTTGGAAGTGGAATGTGAAGCTGGTTGGGGGCGGGGGAGAGTGAGCAAGAAAAATAAAAAAGACAAACACGGCGTATAACGATCGTGCGCAAGTGCAGCAAGCCTGGCAGGTGAGTATGTTCTAGACTGTCATGTGTTAGCATGTGCGCATCTGCCGGCTTGACTGCAACACCATCCCACACTCCTTTTGTTCATGACGGTCAAAAATGTCCTCATCATTCATTTCCCCCTCCGGCACCACCTTGGCCTGAGCGATTCGTCTCGATAGTACCGCGGCCCACAGGGCTGACGATAAGACGTGGGGTAATGAGGCCCTAGGTGGGGACCTGTCAGTTCTCCCGCCTACGCACCCGTGACACCCCCCACTATCACGACTTGGCCACCTAACAAGAGAAGTGAGGAGGTCCCTCCCTCCTTTGCTCCTCTCTTGGTCGCGGCTGGGCTTGACCGTCATATCCTTAGCGCAGGTGCCGGTGGTGTCAAGCTTGACCTTTGTGTGTGTGTGTGTGTGTGTGTGAGGAGAGAGAAAGGGGGGGAGGTAGAGAGAGAAAGAGATAGAGAGAGAGGATCGACGAGCGTGGATGATAAGGTTGAGGAGTTTGAGGATCACTGGCTGACTCGGAAAGCCCTGTGTGATGCTGTGTGGTGTGGTGGTGTTAAGGCACATGCCAGCTGTTTTGATGGGGCTCCTGCAATCAATTAAACCCCTAGTCCTAGGTGCTACGACCCTTTGCGGCTTTCCTAGGGGGAAAGAGGGGTTAAGCATAGTACGTACAGGCCAGTAAACGTACTATAGTACGTACTACGTAGTAAGCCTGATAGAGCATTCACCACCCACTGACTTTAGGGCGCCTGCCTAGGACAGATCAACAGGCCGCCTGTTTGCACTCTGCATAGCAGGTTGGCCGTAAGCTGGGATCGCATGTGGTTTCGCCCTTTCATTCATTCTGTCCTAGAAGGTTGCCGCCTGACACTTGACCTGGCTTGCTTGTCCCAACCCGCCTGATCCGCCTCGCCGAACTTGGTTCCCCACCCTCGACACTGTTTAAGGACCAAAGTGGTCCACCTCCGTCCTTGACAACTCACAGCAACAACAGCAACAACTGCCACCCCTCGAGGAAGCGGAGCGACGGCTGCTTTTTTTCTTTTCTTTTTTTTTTTTTTGCCTCCTTCTCATCTAGACGAGACGGCCAACACAGTCGAACAAGCCCCTAAACCCCCTTCATCCACACTTCCTTGGGACAGCTCCGTTTCCCCCTTTGAGACGATAGGCTGGGCTGCCAGCTGGTCCATGGTTTCCCCACCTGATCCTGTCGAGCAAGGCAGCGTCAACCTCAGGGACGCCAGGCAGCATTCCCAGTCACGACAAGGCGAACAGGGCAACCAGTTTCCGGACAAGACCTTAGCAGCTGAACAATATCACTCTGTTAGTTGGTAGCTGAGATCCTCTTCCGTCTCTCTCTCTCTCTCTCTCCCCCCTCTTCTTATGCCCTTGACATCGAGAACTATCGTCCGTCAACCCGAGCCCTTGCTCATCCGTGGGCTCGCTCGAGCTCCCTACCTCCTCCCCTCCTTGTTCCATCTTAGCGTAGCACCAACCACCCTCTCCCCTTTGAGTTGCCCCTCACCCCACCAACACTCCAGCCAGCCCTCACTTCTACCTCAGATACCTCTCTCGTATCAACATCTAGAAAAGCATACCATCCTGATCTCCCAAGTCGATTCTCTACTGTCTCTTTCCTAATCTCGTCTGAACGTTGCCCTCTCTGAACGCCTCGGGTCGTCGAGGTATGACGTGGACTCGGCGAGGCTGACATCTTCTCCTGCTGCGTGATGGAACGACAGCCCGCCCGTCAGACCCCCAAGACAACCAAGCCAGCTCTCCTGCTGCTCAAGAACCCTCGACACGCTCGAGATCTGACGACTCGGTCTCGAGTTCTGTTCCAACCTTGCGATTTCCACGCCCACAAGGCAGCCAGCAACTCGCCATCTGGGTATCATCCAGTTCGCCTGACATCATGGCGTCCCGACCTCACTCCCAGGACTTGTCTGACAACAGTCTGTCCGAGTCATCCTTCGAGTTCATCCCTCGAGAGCTCGAGGAGACCAGCAGCCAGGACGACCGTGCGGATTCCATGTCCGAGTCTCTCTCTGAGTTCGAGCGATATCCCAACCCGGAAGAGGTCCAGGCTTTCCATGGCCTGGACGACATGAGCGTCAGTGCTGCCAGCACCATGGCTACGGATTCCGAGTCCGAGGCCGAGTCCGAGCCTGAACATGAGCATGAAGCGGGGCAGGAAAGCGAGAAAGAGGTCGATGGAGATGTTGGTGGTGGTGATGATGATGATGATGATGATGATGATGATCACACCCACTCTGAGCGGTCTTTCTCTCCGCACGGGCGCCCAGACGCGGATGAGATCCTGCAGAGCTCCCTCGACCAGCCCAGACCGTCCGCCCCGACCTCGAGCACGACCGTCCATACCGGCGCCATCGAGTTCGTCGAGCCGGACGATGCTGACGTCCACATCGACAAGATCTCTGTCAAGCACACAATCAAGGAGTTCAGCGAGGAGGAGGCGGCTGGCTTCTTCGAGAAGGCAGGCCTGGGCCGTGCGCCGAACCGCCTGTCTGCCACCATCAGGCAGACCATGTCTCAGGACTGCCTCTCTGCCCACGAGGTCTTCCATGTCCTTTATGTGGGCGACGTGGTCCTGCAGGGCGAGATAATACTCAAGATCTCTCGTGCCATCACCTGCTCCTCCTCGGGCGACTACAACGCCAACAAGATGCTGGAGCGAAGTACCGAGGGCGTCTACAATATCGTGCCTGTCACTTTTGGCGCTGCCAAAGATCGCGATGTCGAGCTCATGGAGGCATCTGCTTTTCAGATCAAGGTGGACACCTGCGTCGACGCCGAGAGGATACCCATCGACTCGAGCTACTTCAGCGACGATATCATCTACTCTCTGACGCTCAACAACGGCGGCAACAGCAGCAAGAAGTACAAGTCTGTCCCGGCTGGTGGCCCCGAGGGAGCTCGTGTCCAGCCTGCGTGGCCTCTGCCCCACATCGCCGTGTTCTTCTGCTCCGACGCCGAGCATGAGACCGAGGAGTCGCTGAGAGTCCTGCGTACGGGCTTGGAATTCTGTCGTCGTCATGCTATTCCCACCCTCTTCATCTCCGAGGTCTCCGTCTTTGACGACCGCAACGGCCCAGACCCGAGCCGCTGGCTCAACTGCATGCATGAGCATGCCGTCTGCGTCTCGCTCGAGTCCAGAGACTCAAAGACCGAGCTGAGGTTCCCTATCGACGTGAACTCTTTCCTCGACATCGACAACCGCCAGATGAACCAGAATCTCGCCTTTGTGACCGGCCTTCAGAAGCCAGTCTCGGGCGCCGATGAGAAGACGAGAAAGGACATGTCACTGGCCAGCAGCGAGCAGGAGCTGTCTGGCGCATGGTCCAAGGGCTGGAGCTCCTCCATCCGACAGACTGCGGACGGCTTCCTGGAGCGGTGGGACCGAGACCACTGTTACCGGTGGTCCGTGGTCATGTTGGGCCTGCTGGCTGCTCTGATGGCCTGCGTCGAGCTTGTCGCTCCTTGTTTCGCCCGTCTCCCCGTCTCAGACTCGACTGCTCGCGTCCCAGAGGTCGTGAGCGGGCAAGCACCCGCGGCCACTGCGACCATCACCATCAACCACACCTCAACCAAGACGGTCAGGATTGCCGAGACACCTTCCTTTGGCGGCCTTCTCTCTGATATTGCGCATACGGTGAGCTCAGAGGGGCCCAAGCGCACGGTGTGCTCCGTTCAGCCGTACAGCAGCAACGAGATCCTCCTCAAGCTCTCCTCCGGGACAAAAGAGGCCTGGCTGGCCAAGGGAGCAATCGACATTGATGTCTTCCGGGGTGACACCGCCATCCAGACCAAGCTGTCCAGCACCGACGAGGGCATCATCATCGAGATACCCTATGAGGAGGCGCACGGTGTAGTCAACGTCTCCATCATCACTACACGAAAACCCAAGATCAATGAGACCTTTGCGGTCGATTTTGGTCCTGACTTTCTCGATGATATCTACAAGGCCTTCGAGTCTGCCCAGACCGTCTTTCACGATGTGGCTCAGAAGATGGGCGATACTGCCGACGGAGTATACAAGCTGGTGGAGGAGAGCTATGCCTCCGTCTTTGCCTCGGACGACGCACCAATCTTAGACAAGGCTGCCTCGTGGTGGGACTCGATCAAGGAGGCCAAGAAGTCTGCACAGGACTACTCGTCAAAGAAGGCTGAAGAAACATACGGCTGGGTGAGAGACTCGATCCGCTCAGAGGATGCGGTCACATTTTTCAAAGACGTGCAGAAAGACGTGCAGAAGATGGCCAAGGATCGCCACCGTCACGTCGATGACCTCCGCGACGAGGGCGAGCTCGCCCTCGTCAAGGCTCAGGTCGCCTCGAAGCTGTGGTGGCTGAAGGTCCAGGGCCAGACCGAGCAGTACGAGACATACGAGCGCGAGGCTCGTAAGTTCATGGCCAAGAAGCACGCCGAGTTTGCCAAGGCCAAGAAGGCACGGCAGGCCCAGGCTGAGGCAGCCGAGTGCGCCCGCACTGGCAGCTGTAAAGACAAGGGACGATGGTCAATCTAGTAGCTGGTTCCCTCGCCAGGTCTTTATGATGTGCTGTATGGTTTGGGCTGCTGCTTTTTGCCCGCCGATGACAACACAAGGACGGCATATAACGGTGATGATGGGTTTACGATGGGAAGGAAACTGGCGTCTCGGCTTTTCTTTTCTTCTCTCCCCCCCGCCCGCCCCTCTTCTTCATGTTTTGTTTTGATTCGCGTATTTATTTTGAGTGCTTTCAGGTAATGTAGGCGCACTACCACACACCACTTCCCTCTGGTTTTTATTCCCCCCTTCCAAACACACACAGCATGTACAGTCACGACATGCCAAATTAGTCCTCATCACCACATTTCGTGTGTCACAGGAGTGAGACGGCAAGGGAGGGTTTCTCTTTTTATCTTTTGAATGCTGGAGGATCGCGAAAGAAGGATCGTCAACTGGAAGGAAAGTCATGGTTTCGTTCGGAAGGGGGAGGGAAATGGTTAGGATTCTGCTAGTTTATGTTTGCGCCTTTTCCTTAGTTGATGAATTTGACACTGATATGCTTTCCATGATTTTTTGACTTGTGTATGTGCGAATTCCACCATGTGCAATTAATGGTTTGAAGAATCTCGAAGAATGTTGGGTGCTGATTACTCAACTCACTCACTGTGCTGTGTGGTGGCACTTACAGCCAGAGTTGCCCGCCCTGTGGGCCCTGGAGAATTTGCGTAGTGGTGGTCTGTGCGTTGGCAGCCCACTCACCGGACCCACCCTGACTGCCTGGCTGCCAGGCTCTGACTGATGAGGGGCAATGTTGGTGGGTAGTTCTTCTCCTACCTGTCTTGTCTCTGCTCTGCCTGACACCCAAGCAACCACCAAAACCACTTGTTGATACCCAAGTTCTTTGTGGTTTTTCAGTCCAAGACAAGATCCCTTTCATCAACCCAGGTAAGCCTCAGCTCCCTCCCTGCGGCCCTTTCTCTCTTTCTCTCTCGGAACTGTTTCACTTGTCTTGTCATGGGCCAACTTTTCCCAAGGAGGTTTGTTATCTGCCGCGTTCCAGTCACACACCCCGCTAACGTAATTTTGGCCTTGTTTTTCCCAGGGTCCTTGCGAAGCGTCATCAGATCGCATCTCTTCCAACAACTTACCGTTTCCCCTCTTTCTCTCTCTCTCTCTCTCTCTCCCTCCCCTCCCGATAATCTTTCCGATATACCTTTCGTCACCATGTCTTCTGCCGAGAACGTTGAGAAGCCCGTTGAGGAGACCAAGCCTGAGGTACGTTGGAAGCTGCGTCTGAAGCTCTCTCGTTGGGGGATGGGGTTTTTGGTGCTGGAGCTGTCTAGCCTTGAACTGCTTTGCCTGCTGGCCAAGCTTAACGGGGTTGTGCCACCTGCCGACAGGCAACGAAACGACACCGAGCCATGTCAATCAAGCAAGCAAGCAAGCAGTCTGGCCCAAGACTTGAGAACGCTTCTGTTGTCGCCTGGCCTGGATGAGAAAGAGAGAAGTAACCACGATTGCTGACTGTGCTTGATTGTTTTCTTAGGGCGCTGCCCCCGTCACCTCGTCCGCCGTCTTTTCCATGTTCGGCGGTGGCGCGAAGAAGGAGAAGAAGGACGACGATGAGGACCGTGGCGACAACTCTGGCAGTGCCAAGGCACAGCGCGATGCTGCTGCCGCTGCTAAGGAGGGCGACGAGGTGAGCCGAACAACCCTTTCCCTCCTCCTATCTTGTTGCTTTAGATGGCCGTTGCTGACAAGTTTTTGTCTCTCTCCCTGCTGTAGGAAGAAGCTCCCGAGTCCGAGGACGTGCACTTCGAGCCTGTGATCCGCCTGACCGAGAAGGTCGAGACCAAGACCAACGAGGAGTCCGAGGAGCAGCTCTTCAAGATGCGCGCCAAGCTCTTCGTCTTCAAGAAGGACACCCAGGAGTGGAAGGAGCGCGGCACTGGTGATGTCCGCCTGCTCAAGCACAAGGAGAACAGCAAGACCCGTCTGGTCATGCGCCGCGACAAGACCCTCAAGGTCTGCGCCAACCACTACAGTATGTATACAAACAAGCGCGCGCGGCTATCAAGAGCACTCGTTGCGGAGGGAGATCGTGTGGGGTGTGTGACGGAGCTGACGTTCTTGTGTGTGTGATGTAGTCGTTCCCGAGATGAAGCTGTCCCCGAACGTCGGCTCCGACCGGTCCTGGGTGTGGAACGCTGCTGCCGATGTCAGCGAGGGCGAGCCCGAGGCTTGCACCCTGGCCATCCGCTTTGCCAACTCGGAGAGTAAGTACCTTGCTGCCGCAGCCAGCCGTCCTCATCCTTGTGAAAACCGTGCTGACTGGTTATCTAGACGCCAACCTCTTCAAGGACGCTTTCATCAAGGCGCAAAAGGACAACGAGCAGCTCTTCAGCACCGGTTCTGCTGCCGAGACCGAGGAGAAGAAGGTTGAGGAGAAGAAGGAGGAGGCTGACGCTGCTTAAGAGGACTGGCACATTTGTCCTTGCTCCTGTGTGTGCTGAGATGCTCTTTAGAGCAACGACAAGCTCACACCAACACTGCAAGCTCACCCTTGGCATCATGGAAAATCCCCTTTTTACCAAATGCATTATCCACACTACCCACCGCGATCATTATGACACAGCACACCAATAACCCCCTTTACCCCCTCCCCTCCCCAAAGATTCCCCCACAACAATCGCCACCACACCCCCTCCCCTCCCCTTTAGATAGTTCTCCACCAAAGACAGATGGATTGAAAAGGATGGACATAACTCCGCCTACTTTGATCTGCGAGATGCACTTAGTAGTTTCTCTCTACGGATCTGGGGCCGTCGAGTGACGGACCTCCTCCACCTGCCTGCACTTGGACCGATCACTTTTCGTATCTCCCTTCCGGTTGTCACTGCCAACAACGCAAGAAACTATCGAGGGAGATACTTCTTGGTCTGGTTGTGTAGTGAGGCTCTCAGAAAAAAAAAGTGGCAGGATGGGCGAAGGAGACTATAGAGAGAGAAAAGAAGAAAGAGCACACCGATTGTATGCGATCACAATACATGGAAAAGCCAGGCCTTCCAAACATCCCACATGTATATATCCGGATCTGTGTTGTGTGCCTGCCTGCCTGCCTGCCTGTCTGATACCTCTTGGCAGCGCTGCCTGAAGTGATTATGTCTTGTAGATAGTCAACATCTGATGGTGGTGATTTCCCCGTGTGTCTCTCGTGGCTGAGTCTGGTGATACATGCTTCCTGTTTGCACAGTACTTGGGAAGATCCACACCGTCCATCAAGCTTCCATAGACGTCCATAGACGGACTTTGTTCGTAGTAGCATAATGCTTATATGGTGCGTTTGGGGCCTTTCTGTAGAGCCGTTGGATGTGACTGACTGACTCTCTTAGAAGGCAAATATAAAAAGGGGGCGAGTGTAACCTTCGGGAGTCCGTCCACAGCCATATCGAGTGGCAGAAATTACGCCTCTCGGGACGGGTACCAAAGGGTGCTTTCTCGCTTTGCTGGATCACCCATAACGACAAAGTTTCCCGCATCACTACTTCACCATTACACATCTCACGAGTTCATGGTTAATGTTTAGGTGTGATGGAGAGAAAACAGGGATTGCATAGAAATATATGTATAGATTACAGATATAACTCTCCTACCATAACGGAGTAAGTGGTGTTAGTAGAAGGCAGTGGGCTGGGGATGAGAAGATCAAGGAGAGATTAAGAGTTCTGCATAGTCATTGTTCACAAGAGATATTTTGCCAAACCTTTAATTACAGAGTGACCAGCTAGAAGCTTCAAATTACTGGCTGCATGAGCCAGAACATTCACACCAAGAATGGAAGATTCGAGATTCCCATCGAGGGAGCCAGATCCCTTCACTAAGCAGCCAGAGGCTTCATGAGCGGGAAAGACTATTAGTGTGACCCCAGCTGACTGGGAGAATCATTCATAACATATATAATGCAACACATCTCCATGTCCCTTACTCATAAATTGTTCTCTTGGATCAGGCCTTGAGAGCCCTGGAGGTATCTCATGGTATCAGAGCACCAGGCCAGGAGCCCTGAGTGGGTCTCGACAGTGGTGGCTGCTGGTTAGCTGTCGCTGGATCACAAAACCGACTGAGGCTATCGTGGTCTTGGAGGTTTGGTTCGAATGGGGCTAGATGGGCTGGCAAGTCGTCAACCCTTTGTTACCACAACAACCCTCTGTAGTGGTTGTGGTCAACGCGTCTATCACCAAGGGTGTCAAGTGCATACCAACAACCATCACAGACAGCCACACTGCACCGCCACATCATCTACCCCGCACCACATCTACTCCGCACAGCACAGCCAAGCCACGTGACACCGCCACACGCTAACCATCACCACTTACCCATTCAGCTCTCAGCCCAGCCACCATGGATTCTTCTGATTCTGATTGGGAGGAGCAGGATCCCAACTGGGGAGTTCCCGAGCTGCTGTTCTGTGACAGGCAGAACAAGACCTCGATCCGGCTGGCAACGAACCCACGCGTACGTTAGGTGATGACCGTGTTTTCTGAGCCAGCTCTCCCGATCAACATGATATCAGATGCTAACGTTGTGCCATTTGCAGCGTGAGTACCCCATCTACGATCCGGACGACCTGCCCAAAGACACTGCCACCTACATCTGGGGCGTCGACACCAGCAACCTCGTCGAGACGCAGACGACGTGGTGGGTCAGCGAGACCCAGTACTTCCGCTACAGCTGCCCACGCTACCACTACGCCGGCTCCCACGATCTTGCCCACCTCTACTCGGGCACCCTGATCGCCCGCTTCAACGAGCTGCCCAAGTTCTACCTCGACGGCATCGCGTACAGCGTGCGGGACCTGGACATCGGCACGTGGGAGGAGCTCCAGCGCCGCATCCACGGAACCAACCTGGGCCCAGTCGCGTCCGAGATCAAGCGGCCTTCCCCGGACGACCACGACGACGCCGACAGCGAGTCTACCACCTCGATCACCGGCCGTGAGCAGCAGTATCCCCTGAACACCACCGAGAACTCTGCCTCCTCCGGTATCATTGTCCCCATTATAGTGCCAGGCGGTGCAGAGCAGGAGACGCGACAGGACGGACCCTCCAGCGGCCAACAAGTTCGACGACGAGGCCACCGCCGTGTCCAGTCCGATACGACCTGGAAGTACGACATCTACTGGCTAGGCTGGCCCGTTGACACTAGTCACCGGCGGAGCTCGTCCTGCCACCTCCCCCGAGACGGTCCTCCTTAGAAAGAGGAGGTGAAGGCTGCCGTGATAGGCAGCAGAGAGAGACAGCGATCTCTCTCTCGTGTGTCAGTATTATTATTGTACTATTACTGTGTTTCAATTGGGAAAATTTACAGTCAAGATGATGGTCGAGGTGAGTAGTAACCAAGTGTGGTGGTGGTGGTGGTGGTGCCCTGCCCTGCCCTCCCTTCCTTTCACTGCAGTCAGCCCTGTCTTTTGTGTGGAATACAGTGTTGGTGATGGATCAAAGGGGGAAAGTTTTGCCTGGAAGTTCTCCTGGTCAACATTTGAAAGCGCCAGTACTGCATTGTCCCGATCCTTTGGGCACCCCCAGTGTGGAAACTTCCAGTGTGAATGAACCCTTCGCCCTTCACCTGTTTACCCCCTCCTCCCCCCCCCCTCCCAACAAACACATATCAGACCACCAAGACACCTTCAATCTTTTCTTTTAGGGCCAGCCCACACTATTTTTCAGATGCAATAGTGCATTTTTTGGTTTGTTTGTTTATTTCAAGACCTGAGCTGCCTGCTTCTTTCTGCCCCTCCCAGTTTGTCTCCCAACCCAGCTTCTCTCAAGTCAACGCTGTACAAACCCCTTGGCTCAGACTCCTCGCAACCAACAACAAACACCTGCCGCGTTCTTCTTGCCCTTACTCCTCCCTCAACCTACTCATTCTGATCTTACCCATCTCATTCTGCTCTTTGCCCAACTCGTTCTGCTCTCATCCATCTCGCACGTCACCACTTTCGCAAACATGGGTCGCACTACGCGCAGCACGCGCCAGACACGCGCCCCCTCCACTCCTCCCCCTTCCATTTTTGGCAGACGTGGTCATTTCAACCGTGCTAAGGCCCCTGGTCCTAACGATACGCAGAGAACGATCAAGCTCGTCACCGAGCAGCACATTATGTACGTCCACAACGTGCGAAGATACCACCCTCTTTTGAGAGCAGGCGCGCCCCTTCCCCCTCTCTTAACTCTCCTTGATCGTGGCCGTAGTATGGCTCAACGCGACTGACGTAGTGTGGACACAGCGAGAACAAGGCTCCTGCCTCGGAGGGCTTCCCGTTCAGAAAGTGGAACGTGAAGATCTACATTCTTGATCAGCAGGGCAATCAGCACAAGGCCGACTGCTTTACCAAGGTCGTCTTCAACCTGCATCCTTCCTTCGAAAACCCCACCCAAAGTAAGTTGGACTCACGCCTGTGTTCTTCTCGGTTTTGGTTTTTCTTGGGGGTTTTTTTTCTGTTGGTTGTAGGCTGTTCTTTTGCTAAGCCTCTCCCCCCCTCTAGCCTTCCACGAGCCTCCCTTCACGTGTGAGAACGAGGGATGGGGTGAGTTCGAGATGCATATTGATCTTTACTACACCGACAAGAGCGGCAAAATCACCATCCCTCATGACCTGAACTTTCAGCAGACGCACTACGAGGACACGCACGTCATCACGTTCAAGAACCCTTCTCAGAACCTGCAGCAGATCCTTCGCGAGACTGGCCCCCTGCCAAACGATGAGGACCGTCGCAATAGGAAGGTGGACGGCAGCATCAAGAAGCAGAAGAAGCCCTTTGACGTGGAGAAGATGGCCGATGCCCTGGTCAAGCTCGAGGAGGATGACCTGCTGCAGGTCATCCAGATGATCCACGATCACAAGGCGGATGACACCTACATCCAGAACAATCTTGACGGTATGCACTCCAACAAGACACGCAAGGGCGCCCGCCCACGCCAGTCCCGCCCCTGTTCCAACCCAGCGCTGACGAGCGGTTCCGTTGAAGCCGGCGAGTTCTCTGTTGATCTCTATACCATACCCGACAACCTTGGCAAGATGATCTGGGAATACCTGGTAAGTAGTAGTACCACCACCACCAGCAGCACCGCCCCGGCCCTCATTCACCGTTACGGGTGAAGAGAACCATCATCATACTGAAACAGCTGGATCGCAGGTCAAGAACAACCTTGTTGATGTCTAAGGACCCTCCGACTTTCCCAAGGGCTCTCTACCTGGATCTGCCGCACAGCATGGCGAGTCTCTACCTCGCATCGTGCTGAACACGGACTAAGCTTTGGCGCGGCCTTATGCATCGTGGCTGGAGACGAGCTCTGGGGTTGGTTGTCCGACAGAGGCCTTCCTGGTATCATCTGCGTCTTTTGTTTTTCGTTTCGTTTTGTTTTTGTTTACGCACTGTGCTCTGCAATTTTTTTTCTCGAGATCCTGCTGAAAAAAAAAAAAAAAAAAAAAACGATCCATACTCCTAATAGCTTGCCGCTCTGGGCTGGCAGGATTCTTGGGTGCCATTTACGATACGTCCTTTTCCCTATGGTTCACAGTCGGATGGAGGCAGAATGACACGGGCTCTCATCATCGTCGGTTTGTCGACCCAGGCCTGTAGGGTCTTCCGACACAAGTGCGTTTTTGACTTCGATGGGAGGACTTTGACTGTACAAATAGGAGGGGAGAGATGATTGGTCGTCTTTCTTTACGGCGAGAGGAGGTTGTTGTGGTCTATGCGGGATGATCAAAAGGACCACCTCCAGTGACCAAGAAGGGGGAGGGTCATTCAATACCCCGAGAGTCGTGCGTTGAAGAGAGGACTGGCAGGGGTTTTTTCTTCTTTATTTCAATATGACCATGGACGGGGGCAGACCAGAAACAGAAGAGGACGGGAGGTGCTGTGGCATCAGCATCGCGGGCACTTTTTCGTTGTTTTAAAGAAGCCTGCACCGTTCGTCATGGAGTGGCCGTACCAAATCAATAAAAGGAAGCTTGGTGTTACGAGGACAGTAGTAATTGGCGCTGCGTGATATGTCCGTGTGTGTGTGTGTGTGTGTGTGTGTGTGTTTAAGGAGGATGGGTGGTGGGTGGGTGATCAGGTGCAGTCGCTTATCAGTGTCAGCCCTACCGTTGGCGATCCCTCTCCCCTAGCCTAGAGCCGCCTTGGGGGAGATGGCGCTGCGACCAGCTGGGCGGTGGCTGGATCAAGTCAGAGCTGAGCAGCGCCTCCTTCATGGCCTCTCCCTTCAACCCGTGGCCTCGGACCAAGGTGTGTGGGCTGAGAGAGAGTGAGGCCGATTGATGACGAGTTCGACGAGGTTTGCTTCACAATTCGAATGCCTACTTAATTGGTATATATATATGGTAATAAGTTTTTCAGAACTTTATCGACACACGTTACTACTTACTGCGCTGTGGATATGGTCCGAAAAGGCAGGTGGACAAGGGCGGCCGTCGTTCTTGAGAAATGTGGGATTGTCCAAGCTTGCGTGCTTGCGTGGGCACTATTCCCCTCCCCCTTGTTTTGTCTCTCATGTATGTCTTATCTTGGCTCGTATTGAGCGAAGGCCGAGTATCCGATGATTGGGAACATGTTGGGTAAGCAGAGAGGGTCGAAGTCGATTGTATGTACTAGGAAGCGATAAGTGAGAGCCTGTGAGGTTCTTGATAGGAATCTTTTGGGGGAAACAGGAGGAAACAATCTCCAACCATTATGGTCTCTCGGCTACTTTTTTTTTCTTTCTATCTTTCGATAAAGGTTAGACAATACGGGAGAGAGAGAAAAGAGAGAGACTACTGTAGACACTGTACATACATGCACAGTACTGGACTATTAAGGTACAACAGTCGAGACAAACCAGTTGGAAAAGGGCAAGCCGGTAAACTGAGGGTGCCCCCACCAGGGAAACGGGGCAGGAACAATCTGTAATATATCACATTTGAGGACGTCGGGGCCGCTGGTGTCTCCGTTTCCTTGTGCTATCTGGCAGTGGTAGTACATGCCCCTATTTTATTCTTTATTTTTCTCTTTTTCTTTTTTCTTTTTGTTTTCTCAAGGGAGGCATTCGTGTCAGTGTCGATCCCAGAGCAAGAGACAAAGACGGGCGGACTCGACCACTCGCCTACCCAATTTGCGGACAGGCAAGACTACTTACACACACAGAGGAGGGATCAATCCCTCGCCAGATTCCCGCCTAATAACGGTCCTCGTGATTTTTTAGACTTTCTCTTCTCTTCTCTCTCTCTCTCTCTCTCTCTCTTCTTTGCCCATTCACTTTTGCGGTTTCTCATTTTGACCTTCGCACCTTCTCGGTAAATAAGATCCCACTAGACAAACATACCACCCCCTGCCCCTTCGTACCTTCCCCTCCACCCGGAGCTCCAACGGCTCCCACTAACAGGCTAGGACGAAGAAACAGCAGGTGCCCCTCATCAGCAGGAGGAAATAACCCCCCCGATCCCAGATCCCAGCCCTCGAACCCCGCCGATTGCCCTCTTCTCTCCTCTCCCTCGCGTTTATCAAGGGCGCCCACCCTTCGCCCTCACCCCAAATCCCCGGCCTCCACTTCGACTCTCTCTTGTCCCGCCCGTACGGCCAACCTCCCAGCCCACCCCCTCTTCCAACCGCTGCAAGCCGAAGAAGACCGCCCTGCGACCACCCGCCCAGCGCGACCGTCTTGAGGAACCACACGCAGTCCTCCTCCTGCTGAAGGGGCGCGCGCCCGGTTTGATTGATTTAGACGCATTTGCGCATACACAGCATACACACCCACACTTGCTTAGACGCCCCTCCCCCTGTTGCTGGCGGCTCGCAGAGAGGCGAGGCCCAGGCCGGCTGCTGCGTCGCAGGCGATGGCTCAGGCTCGAGCACAGGCACAGGCACAGGGAACACACCAGCCGTCGTCGGCTCACTACGTCGGCACCTCTCCACCTCCACCGCCCACCGCCGGCTCCTCTGCCTCCAATCACCCAAACGACATTACAACCAACACCACCAACAACTCCTCCTCCTTCGTCACCACGAAACTAGAACAGCAGCAGGAGCAGCAGCCGTCCACCGTTGGTGCTGCCCAGCACAAGCGCGTCTATCAGGCCTGTATCCCCTGCCGCCGCCGCAAGGTCCGCTGCGACCTCGGCTCCGTCGACAACCCGCACGACCCGCCGTGTGTGCGCTGCCGCCGCGAGTCCAAGGAGTGTTACTTCAGTGCGACCCGACGCAAGCGAAAGACGGACGATGGCGACAACGACGGTGGTGACGCTGGCGACCTCCGCGAGGACGACTACATCCTGCGCAACGGCCGCAAGAGACCGCACACCGAGGGCTCGCCCCAGCCCGCCGCCCTCGACCGCCGGTACTACAGCGATGTGCCGCTGACCCCAGGCGGCTCCGTGGGGCGCACCCAACCCCTCCGGAGGCCCGGCGCCCCCGTGAGCACTCGCGCTCTGACTCTCGGAGCTCCATCTCCGCCTCCAGGGGTCGCGGCGGCGGCACTACCGAGTTTGGCGGCGACGAGCCCAACACCCCGCTGGAGAACTACGAGGCCCGCACCGTTATGAGGAAGGAGGTCTACGGCCCACATGATGCGCTGGATCTCCTGTACAAGGCCGCCCACGACACGAGCGCGCACGCCCTGAGCCTGCAGCACACCCCGTCGCTCGACAACATGTCTAGGACTGGGGGCGGCGGCGGCGGCGGCGGCGGCGGCGGCGGGGATGCGATGGCCTACGCCCAACATACCGTCTCCCAGCTGGCCTCCTCAGATGCACCCATCGACCCCCAGCTCACTAAAGCCCCAGGGGGCAGCCAGGGCAGCAGAGCCGCTTCCCTCACATGCCGATGCCCTCAAGGCCTGGATGAGGTTCCGCTTCGTGAGGGCAGGGGTGGTTTACTGCCCAGGAGGCAATCAGCTATATTGATTAGTAGGTTCAACTTACCTGGCATATCAGCCAAGCCAGCAGATTCTCTCTTTGTTGTTTTTCTCTTTTATCTGGTTTGAGGAGAAGAAGAAAACAAAAAGAAAGGAAAGCTCTGTGTGTGTGTGTGTGTGTGTGTGTGTGTGTGTGTGTGTGTGTGTGTTTATGCGTGGAGGGGTTCACTCTCGGTGCTAACTCTGTGTGTGCCTCCTCTCAGCTACTACAAATATCTGTCACCACTGACGCCCATATCACCGCCGACGTTCCAGGATCCTGCCACCCACCTGACCCTGCTGACCGAGGAGCCTATACTGGCCGTCACTCTCCTGACCATTGCCTCTAGATATCGCAAGCTGCCCGGCACGGAGGCCTGTGCCGCGCAAACGCCATCCATGAGCAGCTGTGGACGTACCTGCGGGGCATGATCGAGCGGGTGATCTGGGGCCAGGAGGCCTTTGGAGGCGGCTTCTGCGGCTCCGGCGCTGACGAGTCGCAGACCTCGAGCACGGCCCCGTGGCGGGGGCTCCGGAAAGGTAGCCTGCGGACGCTGGGCACCATCGAGTCGCTGATGATCTTGACAGAGTGGCACCCCAGGGCCCTGCACTTCCCCCTCGGAGGCCATCGACGAGCTGATGATCCCGGCCTACGACTCGATGATGGCGCCACTCGGCCCCGACGGCGTCAACCCCCGGCGGCCCTTGGCATGGGCGGCAAGCGGGTCGAGAGCTGGCTCGAGCCCGCGTGGAGGAGCGACCGCATGTGCTGGATGCTCCTCAACGCGGCCATGGGCCTCGGCTACGAGCTCGGCGTCTTCGACGACATCGACGAGCTCCTCGACTCGGGGGCCATCTCGCGGCCCGAGTACGAGGAGGAGACGTACCGGCTGCGGGCCGACCGCATCAAGCGCCTCATCCTCATCTACCTGAGCCAGCTGGCCGGGCGCCTGGGCTGGACCAACATGGTGCCTGAGAACTTGCGTAAGACGACGACCATGGCCCGGAGGCGGCCCACATCATCTGCTGTGGAGGGGACTACTCCCGGTACTAATATTTCATCGCTCTCTGCCCCCTTCAATTACATACCTAATCTAGCGCTAGACGACGCCATCATCCACTGCTGGGCTGGCATCAGCAACGCCATGCACAGCGGCAATGAGCGGCTGTTCAAGTCGAGGAAGCACACCACCGACATCATCCAGACCGACAGGTACGCCGAGCTGCTCAAGGAGTTCCAGCCCATGCTGCAGGACTGGCGCACCCAGTTCGAGCGATACGAGCTGCCCCCTACATCCGCCACATCCTCACCATCGAGTACGAGTACGTGCGCATCTACGTCAACTCGCTGTCGCTGCAGGCCGTCGTGGAGCGCTGCGCCAACATCGCCTCGGGCCAGTCGCTGGCCGCTCCGCCGCCCGGCAGCAGCAGCAGCAATAGCAATAACAACAATAACGGGAACAATGCCGCCGCCGCCGCCGCCGCCTCCACGAGCTCTGGCAACCAGCTGAGCCCCAAGACTCAGGACATGTACGGCAAGATGCCCATCGGCAACATCGGCGGCGTCAGCGCCGCAGACCAGGAGTACATCAGGGAGGTGGTCGAGGGCAGCCGCAACCTCCTGCGCACCGTCGTCGAGGGCCTCCTCCCCGACGACTACCTCAAGCACGCCCCCGTCAGGACTTACTTCCGCATCATCAGCGGCGCCATGTTCCTCCTCAAGACGTTCGCCCTCGGGGCCACCAGGCACGACGTCGAGGTCTCCATCCGCCTCATGGACAGCACGGTGGAGGCGCTGCGCACCTGCGTCGTGGACGACGTGCACCTCGGCATCCGGTTTGCTGACCTCCTGGAGAACCTCACCATGCGGCTGCGGAACCGCTTCATATACGTGGCCAACCCCACAAGCCAGACCCAGGCCGCCTCGGCAGATGGCAGGAGTCCAATGCCAGAGGTCGGACCGGGTGCCGGCCAGCATGTGCAGCACCACAGCCTGGGCGTCAACGGGCACGAGCATGCTGGGTGGGCTAAGATCAACGCACCGGGTAAGTTTTTTTTTCGGCATAGATTATTATTATTGCAGTATCCTGTTAAATAGACATGTGAGGGGGGTCCCTCCGTCTCCTCCCCCTGTTTGCCTCAGCACCGCTAACAACCACGACTTCTTTGGTCCGTGATACAGAACGAGCTGTTACCCCCGCCAATATCTCTGCGACACCCTTTGATATGCCCAGCAACTTTGCCATCCCGGCCGGCTTCGGCGCCACCGGCCCTGGGACACCTGTTGCTGCCGTCGTCGCCGGCCTAGTTGGTGGTGGTCAGAATATGGCGTCAGACGGCAACAGCAACAGCACCCCCACCACCACCACCACCACCACCAACAACAACAACAACAACAACAACAACAACAACAACAACAACACGACGACGCACGGTGCCGCTGGCATGCCCACCGCAGGGGTGGCTGATATGTTTGGCGGTGACGGCACAGACTGGGCAGGCCCCGCCGGCGACATGTGGTTCTTACCGGCGGGCCCTGCTTTCTTCCAGAACGTGGGCGGGCCTGGCGACAGCGGTGTAGGCATGTCGGCCGAGGGCATCAACGTGGGCGGCATGGACCTGCTGGATTATATGGCCATGGACCAATATCCCCTCGACGGAGGCGGGCCGCTGTAGCTAATGTAGCTTGCTTCTATGATTATCAGGTGAGATGTTAACTATATATAGATGTATATATGTGTTACACGTTATACCTGTGCTAGCGTACGGAAAAAGGAACATGAGACCACGTGCAAAGCTTCTTGTATTCTCTGCTACTACGTCGTCTATGGTGAGATGGCACGCTCACGAATGTACGATGCGGGAGCATTTTTGGTACACCGACTGTCTTGTAACAGTCAAGGGGGGGAGGGATCAAATCACTTTCCGGTCTGTTGGACCTGTTTTCCAATGATGGAGTGAAGGCCTTCTCTTCTCTACTGTCACACGCATTCTTTTGATTTCTCTCCGGCATGAAGCAGAAGCACATATGTCATCTCCTAGACTACATGTACGTTTTCCTCACTAGAGTCAAGGGACTTGACACGCAAACAAAAGAACGGAACAAAAAAAGACCAAGGTCAACAGCTTCCGATACGAGGCAAATTCAAAGATCATTTCGTCATGAGCCCATCATGGTATCTATCCACCAGAACCCCACGCCGCAAGAACCACAACGACAGGCAAAGTTGTAGTCCCTTCACCTGTACGGGACGAACAGGCCAGTCCCTTTTCGTTTTCAGAAACGCCCTCGTCTCAACTTGTGAAGATACGGAGCAGAACTAATGGGGAGGAACAAAAAGGGAGAGACATCGCCTAGCCCAATGCACCAGACAAGAAGACACAGCCCAGGGAGGAAAGGTAAGAAAGAAAAGAAAAAGAAGTCACCTCACTACCACTGCATGCTCTTCTTCTTGACCACCTTCTTCGGGTCCAGAACATTCTGGAAAAAGGTGCTGACAGACGCCTGACCCGACCCATACGGCCTGCCGCCAGGTCTCGACTGGCCCGACTGCTGCTGTTGCTGTTGCTGCTGCTGTGACGACGATGACGACGCCCCGGAGCGGAACAGGCTCGTTAGCGTCGAGCTGTTAAAAGGCCCCAGGGCTCCCGGACCGACGCTCGTGGGCCTCTGCGGCTGCTGCGGCGGAGGGCCCAAGGTCGGGTCCGAGTTCTGGCGGGCAGCACCCAACGGCCGGCCACCTGTGGCTGCTGCTGTGGCGGCGGCGGCGGTGGACGAGAGGTCCTGGCCCTGCACGCCGTACAGCTGGCGCAGCCTCTCCGTCTCCCTGTCGATCTCAGCCTGGCGCCTGCGGCTCTCCTGTTCCTCCTGCTTGAGCATCTCCTCGACGTGCCTCCTCTCCTCTGCCTCCCGCCTCTGCCGCTCGCGCGCCTGTCGCCTCAGCTGCTCGTCGTCCTCCTCCTTCATCTGCTTCATCAGCCTGAGCGTCTCCGGGTCGATGCCTGCTGCCGAGCCGTTTGGTCTTGAGGAGGAGGAGGCCAGGTTGGCTGTCGAGGTGGTGGGGGCAAGCATCGCGCCAGACATGGTTGTCGTCGGGGCGGCGTGGCTGTTGTTGTGAGTTACAGTAGCAGGAGGGCCCCGCCCAAAAGCACCAGACGGGAGGGGTGGGGGGGGACGATGGTCGGGGGCTCGCCCTGGAGTTCTTGCGCCTGCCGGCGGCCACAGCGACAGGGCTGACGCCGGTGCCGGTGTTGAAGAGGTCGGGCCTCTTCTCGGGGGCCAGGTACAGGTCCCGGATGACCTCTGCGCCGAGGACCAGGACAATGTCGAGCCCCTTGCGGTCCTCCATGTCGACGCGCTGCAGGTTGGGCTCGTAGACGGTGATGGCGGTCTCGCGGCCCATCTTGAACAGGGCGACGGTGATGTCGGGCTCCTTGCTCTTGTGCCTGCCCAGGCTCTTGCCGACGTTGTAGCACGTCATGTCCTTGGTGAGCCGCCCTTCCCTCTTCCACTTGAACATGTTGCGCGGGCGGAAGTCGGCGGCGGTCGCGGCCTGGCTGGCCCCGCCCTGCCTGTCGAGCTGCGAGGGCGTCGGCATCTTGAAGCTCTGCGACAGCATCTCGAACTCCCAGCTGTCCGTCCTGGTCAGCGAGCCGGCCACGTGCCGCACCACCACTGACTGGTCTGGCCCGTAGAGCTGGATGGTGAAGGTGTCTGGGATCACCGGTGCGAGCATAGGTCCTCCTCCTCCTCCTCCTCCTCCGCCGCCGTTGTTGGTGCTGCTGTTCTGCCCCTGCTGCTGCTGCTGCTGCTGCTGTGCTCTGATCTCGGCGGCGGACAGGGTGGGCTGCTGCCACTCGGGCGAGACGACAACCTCGGCGTAGACGACATCTTGGGCGTAGGGGTCCTTCAGGGCCACTGCATATTTGTTGGCGGCCGCGGGGGTCGTGCTCGGGTGTGCGCGCTCGAAGACGTATTCTGCCGCGGGCTCGGAGCCATTCCTCGTGAAGTAGACGGGGGCACGAGAGGGGGTTCTCGGGTTGCTGCTTGAACTGGAAGGTCGGGAGGTTTTCGTCGAGCATTGTCGAGAGAAGAGAAGGCGGGGGGAAGGGTGTATGATTATCGTGGATTGTTTCAGTAAGCAAGAGAAAAAAAAAGATGCTCTGGAGAGAGAGCACTAAGGGCACATGTCTGGTAGAGGAACGGAGGTATGTTTTTTTTTTGTTCTCTTAATCAGCACCAAGAGAGAGAAAGAGAGAGAGAGAGAAGAAAAATAGTCTCTGGGTGGGGTTGTCTGACGAGACGAGGCTGTGTGGGTAAGACGGAACAGTCACAGCCTCGCGGGAAAGTCACTGTGAATCGTTAGGAATAAATGGTCGAGAAAGTAGAACCAAGAGGGAAATCAAAGCGGAGAGACAAAGACAAGAGAACGTATAAGCTAGCACCCATGCACATTAAATGAATATATGAACGGGACGAAACAAAAAATGGGGAAGAAGAAATAGGCGCGACGGAGGGATTGTTTACAGTACAGTAGTGATGGATGGTGGCGGAGAAGGGGGGAGGAGGAAGGTTGCTGCTGCATGAAGAAGAATCAAGGAGGACAGGGCCTTGTTTGAGTGTTCAGCCAGTCAAGCCTGCGCATCATTGCTTGCGCATGCTCATCGGATCAGCTGGGCCAGGTTACCACCTCTTCCCTGTTGCCGTTTCATTGGCCACAGCGGGTCCCCGAGCAGTGCTGGGCCCCTGAGGCTGTGCACTGAAGAGCGCCTAAGGACGGCGTGTGAGAACAACTTCGCGATTTAACGAACCACGACAGAGCACATGAAAAAAAACCAAAAAAACCCATGGAATCCAGACCAAGACAATAATATGTCTTGAATCATGCTGGTCAATTCCGACTGGTAATCTTGCTGTCGTCCAAGCCTTCCATGACATCTGCAGGATGGAGCAGAGAAAAGAGCGCCCCTTGATCAGACCCCGTGTATGCATCCTCCGTCAGCGCCAGGTCGCGCCGCAAGCCGAACCCCACCATCACCCCGTCCCAGCGCCGGGCCCGCAGCTGTGCCTTGACCTGGGCCTCGACCGCGGCGGCCGTGCTGGTCCGGTCGAAGATGCACACGGCCGCCTCGATGCCGGCGCGGCGGGCTGTCGCTGTCTGCTCCGCTATGTTGCGCCGGATCACTGCTTCGTCCAACTCGGTGTCTGCCTTGAGGCCGATGGTCAGGATGGTCTTGAGCGGGTGGTCTGATGTGGGTGGTGGGGATGAAGTCTTTTTTTTTTTTTTTTTTTTTGGTTTTATATGGACTGAAAAGGAAGAAATTTCCTGTTGGTTTTCCTTTTGTGTGCTGTGGCTGTTTATGGGACTGATGCTCGTTGCTATGTTGTACACCACCACCACCATCCTCCCTCTTCCCTCTGCCACATGCCCTCCCTCCCCTTCTTCTATAGTCGCCATCTCCCACCAAGACTTCCCTACTTTGCCATTGAAAACCGTACAGTGAAACATAGTATTCCATGTCTCCCCCCTTTCCCCTCCCTTGAACCACGAATGTTACAACCGTTATAGTCACCGACACTCCACAGGGTTGGTCTGTTCCTCTGTCCTCTCTCTCTCTCTCTCTAGGACTAGATAGTACTTTTCCTTGAACTCTGGATAGACCTGTGAAATCTGAGTCTCAAGGAACAAGTCTTTTCACAAACAAAGAAAATAACATTCCAAGAGTCAATAACTCTGCAGATTGATTTGGCATACAAGGTTGGGATGTTGGGTGGAGGAATCAGAGTCAGCCTTCCCCTGCACCAGTCACAAAGGATATAGTTCCGACTTGTTTCAATCCTTGCATCACAAATAAGCTACGTAGCTCAGGGGAAGAGCGCCGGGCTCATAACCCGGAGGGCCTTGGATCGAAACCAAGCGTAGCTATTCGAATCTTATTTTTGCATTTTTTTTTGTAATTTTTGTCTTTTTTTTTTTCCTTCTTCATTTTCTTTCTTCTTGCTCTGTCGTTTTCTTTTTTTTTTTTTTTCTTTCTTTTACCTCTTGCTATTTTATTCTCGCACACGATAAAACTCAAGATGGAAGATGTAGCCTGCTTACATAAGTACCGGCTGCCTACACGTACTTTAGTAAGGACTCTCACGTACTCCTGCGATGGGTCAATATCGACCGACGTCTGCCTAGTTCGCGAACCCATTTATTTTATATATATTTGAATGCTGCGAGGTGCCCCAAAACTGAGTCAAAAGCCTCCTTTACCTTCGCCGGGAGCACTATGACGTTGAGTTGTCCTAGGACATACTCCTAGAGGGTCTGTAACCCGGCTGCCTACCTAAGTATGTACCTGATCAATCCGAATAAATGCCCCCTTTGTCTGGTCATGAATATATTCCTCTAAAACTTTGAAGAAGCAAATTAAGAAAGAATAAAGACAAACTTGAAAAAGAGATCATGGGATGATCGTGGGTATCATGTGTGGTGTTTTTCCCTTGTCCAGACCTCGTTTTTTCCCCCCATCCTTGATCCTATCTCGGACCGCCAAACCACACGGTCCAGCTAGCATATCCCATCGTCGCCCAAGAATCAGTCGTCGGACATTATAATTATTATGTAACAGCCCCCCCTTTTCCTAGTCCCAGTCCCAATCTTTGAAATCCATAATCTTTACTCCCTCGCCCCGCTCTGCATCCTCCTCATGGCATCCCGGTGCGCCTCCATGAGCTGCGTCTCGGACCTCATCCTCACCTCGAACTTGCGTTCCCCGCGGGCCCTCTCCGCCTTCCTCGCCTCCCGCCTCGTCGCGTCCGCCTGCTTCTGGTTCATCAGGAACTGCCGCTGCACCTCGAGGTCCCGCGACACCTCCGAGTCCCACACCTGCGTCTGATGCGGCAGCAGCGAGTGGCTCGTCGACGTTCCCGGAATGCCGTAGACCGAGTTGATCAATGCTCCTCCTCCGCCCCCACCTCTCGGTGCCGCCGCCGCCGCCACCGCCGCCGCTGGTGAACCTGTGTGCGACTGGCGATGGCCCGTCATGGCGGCGCCGCCGCCGCTGCTGTTGCGCATATTCATCATCTGAAAGGAGGACTGGCGGAGCCTACCGCCGAGCTGGATCTGGCTGGGCAGGTCCGAGCGGCGCTGCAGGTGTAGTGGCGCGGTAGAGTTGTTGTTATTATTGTTACTGTGACTGTTGCTGTTGCTGTTGCTGCTGCTGTGCATGGAGGCGATGCTGTTACGACGCTCGCGGATGATTGTCCTGCGCTGGCTGAGTGGGATGTTATCCAGGTCGGCCTCCCCACCAGTGGCTGCGGGCCCGTGAGCTCCCGAGGTCCGACGGCTGCTGGGGTTGCTGTTGTCTGGTGGGGTGGTTGCGCCGCTCGGAGTGCCCAGGGCTGTGACGGTGCCGTAATTGTGCATCGAGCCCGCTTCGGACCCGGCGGTGGTGGCCGGGGTCAGTGGGGATAGAGTGCTCCCGCGCAGCAGGGTGTCTGGGTGGAGAGCCTGGTTCTTTGCGCGCAGGAGCATGTCCCTCTTGCCAATGAGGGTCTGTGGGCTGTTGTAGGACACGATACCTGGCACAGGCGGCCTCGGAGCATTTGGCAGACTTGTGGCCGAGACGGCACCAGCGCTGTCTGCTGCTGCTGCTAGTGGTGGTGGAGACGGAGATGCGCCCAGGGACCTGTCGCCGATGAGAGAAGCCGCCGCAGCCTGCACAGCTGCCTGTCTGCTGTCACTGCGCGCTGGGCCGTGCCCTTGTTCGAGAAGAGGGCTGGCGACTCCCGATCTTCTTGAAGAGCGGTGAGGCGGCGACTTGGTGGGCGCGCCCCCACCAAGAGGTACAGCGAGGTTCTGAGCAGACGATGATCGGCTGCCGGTCTGAAGCAACGACATGGCCGAGACAGACCTGGGCAGGGCCGGGGGAGGCGCGGCGTTCACCGCAGTCTTCTGCAGCTCCACCACGTCCACCGGGGCCACGCGGTCCTCGGCTGCCCTGGTGACTGCTGCTGGCCTGACAGGTTGCGGCAGGCTCAGCTCATCTCGTGCTGGGGCCTCTGCGTGGCTCAAGTGTTTTACCCACTCGTTGGTCCGGTACGATAGAGCGACCCTGGACAGCCCGCTAGGAAGGTGGTCCTTGGTCAGGATTATCGGGCCCGAGTCGGTCTCGGGGGTCGATGAGCAGACTCCAGGCCTCGACTCTCCTTCATCATTCTCAACTGTCTTGCATCCTGCCTTCAGCTTGCCCTGCTCTTCACCAGGCCCCTTTACCTCTCCATCGGCGGACATGTCCTTATTCGGTGTAGCCACACCTGCGGCACTGTCCTCGTCTCCCGAGACCTTTTCTCCGAGCTCAGCTTTGATTTCCCTGCTGATGGGGTCTTCATGGGCGGACCGTGCCGAGAGATCGTCACCGTCCAGCGAGCTCTCATCGTCGAAAGTGGCAGCTACCGAATCACGCTCTCCACGAGCGTGGCTAGTCAGGTCCTCTCTGCTCTCAGCAGCCGCATCCGCCCCCTGGCCGCCATCTCCAGTTGCCAGAGAGAGAGTGCTGTGACAGCCTGCGGAAGAGATTAGCTGAGCTCGCAGACAGGCGCTTGGCAAACGAGCTCCTCCGGCTCTCGATGCTCTGGGTCTCCCGCAGGTCGTCGGTCTGGTCGGCGTGAGCCGCTATAGATGAGCTGTCGTCAACGTCATCTCCGGTGTCGGTCTCGATGGTGGGCACCTTGAATGGAAGGGGAACCACCTGGGGAGCAGGGGCATTGGTTGTCGAGCGCGACCCTTCTTTTGTCGTACGTTCGTCAGACAACCGAATCTCCTCCTCCTCCTCCTCCTTCTCTCTACCGATACCATCATGAGGTGAAGTCTCGCCAAGGACCTCTTCCTCGGGTGTTGCAGGACTATCTACTTCGTCCACTGCCACCCGAACAGTGACCTTTCCATCTTGGTGATCTTTGGTCATGACCGGCTCGGGCAATAACCTCGCCTCTGGTGGGGATGAACAGGGGAGGACGGCATCTTGCCGTCGATGGACATATCAGCCAACTCGATATGCTCTGGGTCGTAGTGAACCGGCGACCGCTGTGAGACTGTTGTGAGACTCGCGCTGGTGGTGTTGTCGGTGTTGTTGTTGAGGATTCCCTTCTCGCTGTCTGCGTCTCCCATCCCGGAGTCACGGGCCGTACGCACACTTGAGGGCTTTTTGGCCGACGGGTCGCCATATACTGCGTCCCAGTGGCGTCTCTCATGGGCATTCGTGCGCTCAATGTCCCTCCCCACATTTTCCTCCTCTACCTCCAGTGCGGCCTGTGCCTCCAGGCGATCTGCTTCTCTCCGGGCGCGTCGCTCCTTGATGATCTTCCACACCCTCATCTGTGACATGATCCCACAGAGGAAGAGGATGATGGTGACGGCCTGCTCGACGCGGATTCCTCTGGTCAGGGGGTAGGTTTTTTCGGCGCCGAGCGGGAAGAGGTTGTCGTTCAGGTCCCAGATCCAGGCCCAGTACTCCTTCAGGCCGGCGCGGCTGAAGCAGTCGATGCCGATGACGGCTGCTGTGGCGCCGCTGAAGGCGATGCACCCGATCATGACATAGGCCCTCGTCCTGCGGCTGAAGAAGGCAGCCAGGCCCGCGGCAGAGAATAGACAGATGAAGATGACGTTCCCAGAGCTGCTGGCGCCGAGGAGACCTCCAGCCCTGAGGGTCAAAAACCACATGGAGAGGCAGAAGCCACCCAGCAGGCACCCGAGACACTCGAGGACGTCCTGGAATATGAGGGAACCACCGCCCAACAAAGCCCCAGATCCCGTCGCCGCGACGACATAGGCACCCTGGACACTCTTGCTGATCGGCGGGTCCATCACGTATAGAATGAGCACCGTGACACCAAGAGCCGCGAGGAAGCCCACCGAGAAAAAGCAGTGGAGCCAGCGTGTCTTGATGCCGACCAGTGCGTAGGCAACGCCCGAGGCTATCAGGATGACGCCCGCGACCGAGAAGCCGGGCGTGATCTGAGGGTGTATAGGAAGCTCACCGGCGGCGATCGTGACTATCATCTCGATTTTAGAAATCTTTGCCAGAGATATATCCTAGCAAAAAAGAACAGCCAGGGGGAAGACTTACTGTTGAAGAGCGTGCTGTTGAGGGAGGCAGTCTGGGTGGCAGAGACGACAGACGAAAATGTGGATGTTGTGGTCGACCCGGCGGAGGAGGCCCTTGAGGTGCCCGAGGTAGTAGCATCCACTCCAGTGGCCGAAGTGACTGATCCTGACGACGGGGATGTAGAGGTGCCATCATCACTGGTTGCTGTCGACGAGATGGAGGCAGGATCTGCCGATGTCACTGCCTCTGCTGCTGTGCTTGTATCCTCCCGTCGTGGAGAGAGCGGCACGATGCCAGCGAAAGCGAGGTTCAGACACAACAGCAGGGCCAGAAGAGCCCATATCCTCCGAGCCGCGGCAGTAGTCCTCATGCTGTGTGATTCAAAAAGGCGGCCCGGACCTCGCCTCCAGCTTCTTCGCAACGATCAAGTTCGTGTTTCCCCTACCCAGAGGAGAGCATTCACACTTCCGTTGTCGAATTGGGTTGGAAGAAGCGTTTAGAACGTAGCGGGATGGTGAGTCGAAAGCATCCTCCACAGCAGAAGAAGAACAGACAAGAGAAGAGGAGAGGTGGTCAAGCTGTCTGTCTCTGTGTCTCGGGGAGAATAGACTGGGGGATCTAGTCCAAGCCCGTGTGGTCGTGTTGGTGTGAAACGAAGGTTCCAGGCCGTGGTGGAGGAGAGGGAGGGAGGGGCACAAGGTCAGTGCGAAGTAAGTAAACAGTAGTAGTAGCAGTAGTAGTAGGAGGAGGAGGAGGATTTAGGTTGAGTTTTCACTCGAACGGGGTTTGCAAGGGGGAATCTCCGGCTCTGAGAGAGAAATTGTACTATGTCAATGTACAGTACCCTTGAGGTGACGATGGCCTGCTTATTTGGCACAAGAATTGACTCGGCTGGGAGCCGAGCGTGCAAGTCCCAACAAGTTAACAGTAAAGCGGACAAAAGCAGTAGAAGAAAGCCATGTGGGTAAGAAATGACAACGCCGAACAGCAGCTAGAACTGCCCCGAGACGGAAATGATTGGCGACTGAGGCGCCGGGGAGGAGGTGGACCGGGACGAGAACAAGAAGAGAGCGGAGGAAAGAGAGAGAGAGACACAAGAACGCTTGAGGAGAGCTATCCGAGACCAGATGAACAGGTTCCCTGACCTAGGAAATGCCCCGTCGTGTACAACCCGTAGCGTGTTGATGGTAGCTCACGCCCGCAGGAGGACGAGCAAGTGAAGGTAACAGGAGGAGGACGAGGAGGTGACGACGGAAGAGGTCATCTCTCTGGCATGCCACTCCTGATGTGATGCCACGACGAGATCGGCAGAGGTGTAGTCAGTACATACGTACAGTACAGTATGATGTTGAGTGCCAACTGTACACTGGCAGACTGGACCCAGGGCCGACCCGAATTTGACATCTCCTTTTTTCCCCCCTTGTCCTGCTTCGTCCCCCATTCTTCGACTGATCACTGACGGTAGGCACATGGTGTGATGCTGTCCGTCTGGCCTGGGGAAAGGGGGGTGGTTGCCGAGTACCGTGTACATCCCAGGGCAAGGTACATACCGTACATGCTATGGTAGCAAGTAAAGTGAAAGTACTATAGCAGGTACCATATTAAACAGCACCAGAGAGCGAACCATAGTAATGTACTATGTAAGTAATATTGGGACGGACGATGCACCGCGGGGACCCACCAGCACATGCACGAGCGAGCGCGTGCTGGCCTGCGCCGGCGCCCTTGTACGGATTGGGCGGGCTGCTGGCCCTGCTGGCGTCATTGAGGTTGCATTCATATGGCCAAATTTCCCTCTTTCGAAGCTGGTTCTCGTCTGCTTTTGGTCCATGGCATGTCTGCCACCTCGCCGACCCTGGCTGGCCTGGATCAAGCTCGCACCCGACTGGTCCGGGCTGCTCGGCTGGTGTGTGTCGTATCAGCTGTTGGGAGATTAAACCTGCACGCAAGGACGGGAGGAAAGCAGACAAGGAGGGAGGAAATATGCAAGCGATCGGGAACGTTGTGGGCCGGGCCAGGATTAGGGATGGGGATGCAGAATAGGTTCTGATGGGGAAGAAGAGCAAAGCAGGCGAGGCAGGCAGCCCGGCAGCCCTTGAGGGAGTGTGTGTGTGTGGAGAGGGCCAGCGAGAGTGTGTCTTGACGCTTGGAGCTCTGAAGCTCTGAAGCTCTAAATGCAGACCTGGGAAGCTTGGAGCTTGGTGTGGCTTGCCTCTTTCCTTTTTTGGGGCCCTTGGCAAGAGCTAAATAAGGAGGGGGAGAACCCCCATGTGGAGATGAGGTGTGGGAAGGAGAGGCGGAAGACCGAACTGAACATTTGAAGATCAGGAAAGAGCAAGGCTTGTCACTACTAAGTTGTAGTGTCTAGTAGCTCTCTCTCTGCAGGGATCTACCCATCTGTGCGGAAAATTGACAGGGGTTTTCCTTCACCGGGACCTGCAGCAGGGGAGGAGCAAAATCTACTAAGTGGGAGAGGAGAGCCTGCTAACAGAAAGAGCGACAATGCTGCTGAATGTAGTCTGTGCCCGGTTCTATGAGCAGGCTGTGATTAGCCACACACACACACACACACAAAGTACTATAGTCCGATGCAACTGCAGCATGCATGCATGCATGTGTTCGTTGCGTGGCCCATGTCGACTGGTCCTTTTCGAGAGGTTGATTGTCAGACACACACTCTCTGATGGAGTGATGATCCTCAATCTCTCTCCCCGACCATCAAAGACAAAAAGGCTGTACCAAAAGACTCCTCCTCATGCAGATGCATATCGTGCTCTGAAACTTGATTCATTGCTGCAGGGAATTCATGCATGCATGCATGCAATCATCATGACTCTCTCTCTCTCTCTCTTTCCTTCTCTGTCTTTCTTCCCTCCTACACAGCCTCAGGGGCTACCAGCTTGATCGACATAGGGAAGTGACACCAAGATCAAGCCTAGGCCCTAGGCCCAAGTCCTATCCGGTATTGAGGTCCTTATTACCAGTTGTTCAGTTCAAACTTACTGCATACAAGTAGTAATTTCGACGATCCACCCACCTGCAGCCTACTAGATCATTTATTCCAGGTGCCCGCTATGCAACCTAGGCAAGGAGCGATTCAGCGGCCCATTCTCGTCGCCTGCGTGCAGGTCTGCCATCCTGTTTCTCACATGTGTGTGTCGATGTCGCCATGTCCGGTAGCACGATAGGGCAACACATGCTCTGTACTATAGGTCTCGTCTCATCCGTGTGTTGCAGCACCCGCCCGGTTTTTTTGGAGGGGGCCGGGTTGGCTTTGGCCCATCGCACACTACTACAACACATGCACCTCCTCCCGACCCGCAGCATTTTGGTGGGCGCGATGGGTGTGTACTATGTAGACAGCAATAATTATAGCAGCAACAATTCATTTAATGAATTTCCTTTTTAATTTTTATTTTGAGTTTCCCTCATTACACTGCGCCCAGGAAACCCAGAAATGTGGTGCATATTGTCTTGTGTCCCTCACCGGTGTGGCTGTGTACCATGACATGCCCGTGGAGTCCTGAACCTTGATATTTATTCAGCCGTGTCGTCGAGCCTCGCACTATTTCATCAATATACATTTCAGGAGCAAGATAAATATCATCATCATGCGGAGAACACGCACCAGAAGACAAGAGAATGATACTCAGCCTCAGGCAGGGCCCTGGACCCACGCCCTGTTTGTATGTATGAAACTCCGTTGTAAGTTGGCCCACCGGCATTATTTATAGCCGCTGCGTCTCGAACCCTGGCCCGTCTGGCAAGTGAGAGACCAGCGGCTTCGGGCGGGCGGGCGAGATCATGCACCCCCTCCGAGTTCGACACAAGTCACACAAACACAGAGACAGAAGCGCACTATGGGAGTGAATTCGTAGAACCTATGTCCTCGTGCCTAGATGCGGCACTCAGCTCGGCCGTGAGCACAAGATTACTGGCGCAGCCATAAAATTGAATGGTTGTTGTCGATAAGGATGAGAAAGTGCTCTGTAGTGCAGTAGTGCAAGCTGGCTCTGAAGACACATCCTGGTAAGCACTGCTGAACCCTGGCAATGGCTCCTTCCCACTGCAGTGCCTACCATAGTACATGTGCCACGTGTGTAAGGAAGGAAGGAAGTCAACGGACAAACTGCCAGCAGGTGTCGCCAACCTGCTTCACTGCTTTTCACATCATTTGGTGCAACCACTTCACTCACGCCCTGCTTCTGGCACGCTGGCACAGACGAAAAGCAGCATCTTGGCTCACGTCTCACCCGTGTATACCCGCGTATGATGCAGCCCGCTCGCTCGCTCGGCCTATATTGCCGTTAATGACGACCACCAATCTCCTGTCTGGGGACAGCGCTGTAGGTCTGTCTGACCATCTCTACCAAGAACCCAGGCAGGACAGCTTTTCTCAGAAGAACGTCATGGCACTGACGTCCTAAGCAGGAACCTCTATGGCCGACTCAGCCCCCTTTGTGTGCTACAGCACAGCATTCGGTGTGTCCGTCCGCGACTGGCTTACACATACACACACGCACGCTCCCGCGCTCGCACTTGCGTGGTTCAGGCAGAGCTGAAGAGGAGAAGCGATCCTTCGACGACATCCCGTGACCAGGTGGTCATGCGTGCAGTCTGTCCGCGGCGCCGCCTCCCCTCCTTCTCCTACGGCAGCTGGGCCTGACTGCTCGGTCGGTCGCCACTTGAGAGGGAGGAGACGACCTGGCTTAGAACTCACCTACCAGGCATCAGCCCTGCGCCTGCTCTTTTCTGGCGCTGCTGGCTTACATAGTATGCCAGATTACAGGTCACTGGCCCGATAGGCAAGGCTGGTGGCGTCCACATTCACGTGCGTTGTTTCTGTCAGCCCAGTGCCGTCCGAACCAGTGGGCAGCCGAGACCTAACGCGGCTGACCTGGGAACCCAATGCGGAGGCGGCGAGGAGCATTTCTCGCTCGTACCTGTATGGAATGTGGGAGACCTGGGGCGATGGATGCGGTGTGGGAAGGAATGGTTGGATGACGCTCAGTCAGGTATGGTTCGCAGACTTGGAAGGGCGGTCCCAGGATTTTGGTTTTGGTTTTTTTTCCGGGCGAACCTACTCTGCCAATACTGCCCGCCAGATTCCTTGCAGTCTGATGGGCACAGACAAGCTCTCATGCTGCTTCGGGTTGAAGCTGACAGGCACGAGGCTAGCATGACGACCTCATCCCTCGATCATTTTTACCTGCGCTGATGCTGCACACGCTCAAGACTGCGCCTGTGTTCGACGTCCATTTCAACATTATCCACATGCTCACATCCATGGCTTAAGTGTGCCAAGCTTCGAGAGAGAGCCAGCATCATGACGACGCCCAAGAGCCAGATCAGGACTCTCGTGTCGAGGTCCGAGCTATCGTGCTTGGTCAGTAAGTACTATAAGCTTACATCGACGGGGTTCGCCTGTCATCAGCGAGTGAAAAAGTGCCTATTTCCAACCCCCGCAAAAGAAAAAGAAAAGTCGACTCGTCACACGACGAATAAGACCGATGGGATAGGCACTCGGTAATCTGAGGTGAGGCTGGCATGACTGAGTGCCCTCCCCCATCGGAGATCCAGTCGAGGCTTTGCCTCCACAGCACAGCACAACCAAGTCTCGTGGCCTCTTGGAGGGACCTTTTGGGAAATTGATGGGCAAATGAGCAGACTCTCGGTCGGACAGACTCTGCCTCAGCTGAGGGAGCCCTCTCGTCCCAAACGGCTGAACTCGCTGACCACCCTCGATCGTGAAGGACGAGGAAGATGAGGAGGAAGATGAGGAGGAGGAGGACGAGGAGGAGGAGGACGAGGAGGAGGAGGAGCAGGAACAGGAGCTGCTGCTGCTGCTGCCGCCGCTGCCACCATGGCTCATTATTTGATGACACGAGGGGCGATGACACGAGAATGTACTGAGCCTGGGGAAGCCTCCTCCGGCGTCATGGGAACAGCTGTTCACTCCGAGCTCTGGGTATGCTGCCTGGTTTTGGGTCGTCATATTTGACTGTACAAGGGTGATGAGACTGCGCCCGGTGATCTGGCCATAAATACGACTGTCATCCCCCAGATTTTGATCCTGAAAGGAGGAGAGAAGGAGGAGGAAGCACGAAAGAGATTCTTGACTGTTTGACTGAAACTCAAGAGAACTCAACGCAATCATCCAAAACTAACACACCCCAAGCAAGCAATCACTTACAACATGTCTGACCGACGCAACTCAGTACGTCGACCTCTTACGCACACACACTCATAGCAATTCATTACATGAACATCACTAACAACACCTTCCAGGACGGTGGCCCCTCCCTGACGCCTGCACAGGCTAAGGAGTTCACTGACAAGGTCGAGGATGCGAAGCCCGAGTTCCCACACGAGTCCAAGTACAATGGGGACTATATCACCACCATGAATGGTAAGCAGAGCACTCGTCCATATGCACATGGAAGAAGAGATTTGTGCTGCATCCTCTATCAACAACCTTCCTCTTCCTTTCTGACACCTAAAATTTTACAGGTGCTCCGGTGCAAAAGCCAGCCGCCAGCCAGCGTATCGGCAACCAGCTGCGCGCCACGACGCTCCTCCAGGACATCAACCTCCTGGAGCTGATCCAGCACCTGACCCACGAGCGTATCCCCGAGCGCCTGGTCCACGCCAGGGGCACGGGCGCCCACGGCTACTTCGAGGTCACAGACGACATCACGGACTTGACCAGCGCTGCCTTCCTGAACAAGGTGGGCAAGAGGACACCGCTGTTCACGCGCTTCTCGACCGTTGCTGGAGAGCGCGCGTCCGCCGAGACGGTGCGCGACACCCGGGGCTTCGCCTTCAAGCTGCGGACCGAGGAGGGCATCCTCGACTGGCTGTTCCTGTCCACGCCTGTGTTCCCCATCCGCGACGGCGCCAAGTTCCCGTCCTTCACCCACGCCACCAAGAGGAACCCCAAGAGCGGGCTGCCGGACCACAGCATGTTCTGGGACTACTTCACCCACAACGAGGAGGCCATCCACTTCCTCATGTTCCTCTTCAGCGACCGGGCCACGCCTGTCAACTTCCAGCATGCCGACTGCTTTAGCATCAACTGCTACAAGTTCACCAAGCCGGTATGTTTCCTTTTAGTTCTTTTTGTCCTTGCTTTTCACATCCAAAAGGCTGACACTTCTTCTTCTTCTTCTCACAGGACGGCAAGTTCGTCTACGTCCGTATCCACGTCAAGACCAACCAGGGCGTCGAGAACTTCACCGTCGCCGAGGCCGCCACGGTCGCAGGCGAGGACCCAGACTTCCAGACCCGCTCGCTCTTCGAAGACCTCGGTGCCGGCCGTTTCCCGTCGTGGGATGTCTACGCGCAGGTCGTCGAGCCTGACGCCGTGTCGCGCTCCCCCGTCGACATCTTCGACGCCACCAAGACGCTGCCTCTGAAGGAATTTCCCCTGCGCAAGTTTGGCCGCATCGTGCTGGACAGGAACCCCGAGAACAACTTTGCCGAGGTCGAGCAGTCGGCTTTCAGCCCGACCAACATCGTGCCTGGTTGGTCGCTGTCGGCAGATCCAAGTATGTTTGGGACAAAAAACCCTCTATCATCACTCCTGTTCCTCTTCTTTACACACACACACACACACACACAAGCTAACAATTGATCCTCTCCTCCTTCACAGTCCTCCAGACCCGTGCCCTTGCCTACGCAGACACCCAGCGTTACCGCCTGGGCACCAACTTCATCCAGTTCCCCATCAACCGTCCGGCCTACTCCTTCACCCCGCTCAACCGCGACGGCCAGGGCGCCACCGGCGACAACCTAGGCGCCACCCCCAACTACTACCCCAGCTCCTTCTTCTCCTACGGCATCGCAGCCCAATACGCCACCTCGGGCGTCAACGAGGAGCGCTTCGACGGCCCCGTGGTCGACTACGAGTCCCCCTCCGCCCCGACGACTTCGCCCAGGCCACCGCCTTCTGGCGCGACGTGCTGGCCCACGAGAAGGGCCAGCAGGACAACTTTGTCGGCAACGTCGCGGCGCACCTGCGCAGCGCGGTGGCCCCCGTGCGGGCCGACGTGTATACGCTGTTTGCGCGCGTGGACGAGGACCTGGGCAAGAGGATCGCGCGGGCCACGGAGATCCTGGTCGCCGAGGCGGCGGCTGTGGAGGGCGATGGCACTGTGAAGGGTGAGGCGGCGCAGGCGGCTATGAAGGTATTTGGGCTGCTGCACCGGCAGAAGGTTGATATCGCGGGCGGGGAGCGCGGCATGGTCTCGCAGCAGAAGTGAGACAAAGCCTGTCTGCACTAGAATGTTGTCTCGTCATCCTTAGTATGTCTGTTGAGTTTCTTGCTTGTGGTGACAAAGGAAAGTATTTTATTAGGTGGTCCAGATTGTCTCACTGAAGGATATATATGTTTATGTTTAGGCAGGCCAGTCTCTCCATATAATTTAGCAAGTTGTTCTGCTTATACCATACTTGTATATCGAGAGTGAGGAGAGAGAAGAATGGGTACTTCGTGTCTGCCGTATTCTAGTTATTAGGACTAGTAATTTGATCCTCATCTAGGAGAAACCATCCCTTTGTCTGAGATCGTGACACAAGGCTGTATGAGTAGGAGTCGTCATATCGGCCAATGCTTTTCACTCTTTTCTTTTCGTCACTCACTTGGGTCTGATGTGCCGACCGCAACAAGCGCGTGGATCTCCCCCATAAGCACACTGACTTAAAAGATGTATCGTTGTCAACAATCTTCCAAGTTCGTCTTGTGGACGGGCAGTGTATAGCTAGCTGCACATTGTCTTCTCATCTATTCCTAGCAGTCCGCCTCCAGAGAAATCTCCCTTATTTTCTTCTCTTTGGCATCACTGTCGAAACAATACGAGCCCCACCCCTATGAAACTGACTGACTCACAGACATTCGCGCAGCAATTCGACAGGGCTTGAAATGTGCAGCCTCAAGGCCATTCCATTTTCATGCGGGTTTTTTTTTCCATTTCCGTTCACGTAGGAGCCGCCGCCAGTAGTAACATCGCTCGCAGAGTCACAAGAAAAAGAGGGGAAAAAAAGGAAATTAGAAGAGAAAATTCCCCGTGGTATCATAATTCAACGTCAAGATAAGTTCAAAACCGGTAGCAAGCAGCTAAAGTCAACCAGTACCATAGTAAATAGAGCCTGTTTGTGTGTGTGTGTGTGCTTCACGGGCTATACCGCCTCGACAGCCTCGACGGAACACGATCCCTATGTCGGTCCTTGTCAGAGCCGGAACCACTCCGTGGTCCCTTGAAGCCGGAATGTCGACCCGACCTCCCGTGCCCGGTCCTACCGTCCTTGCTGTTGCTGCTGCTGCTACCACTGCTGCTGCCGGGCTGGCGTCCCTTGAAGCAGAAGCCTGCGATCGTCCGGAAGGGCCACATGACGACAAACGTGCCCAGGTGGTAAGGTATGGTGACGATGGTCAGGAGCCAGTCTGTGATGCACGCCATCAGCGCCGAGATGCCCCACTGGGACCGGCTGCTCTGCTTAGCGGCAGCCGCGGCCAGGGAGATGGCGTCGTTCAGCCTCGTGTCGACGGTTCCGAGCCTCGACTCCGTCTGGAGGGCGAGGACCGTAGCCTTCTTCTCGTAGCGGCGCATGGCACGGTTCAGGGCATCGAGCTCTGGCTGTATCGCGTTGCGGACCTCACGGACGAGGGCCGCCTCCTGCTTGTTGCCGCCGCCGCCGCCACCGTCCCGACGAACCTGCTGCTGGGCTGCTGCGCTCGCGATGGTGGTGGCGGTGACCTCCTCGTTGGCATCGGCGCGGACCTCGAGCTGGGCCAGGCGGGCCTGCACCTCCTCGAGCTGCAGCATCGTCGACCGGGCCACCGGGGTGGACTGCACGATCCGCTGCAGGTGGAGGGTCCGGGCCTGCAGAAGCTTCAGCGCGTGGGAGATGGGCCGCAGCTCGGCCGCGAGGAGGAACACGGTGATGTTGAAGTCTGTCATCAGGCCCTCGGACGGGCGGCTCAGCTGGGCGCGTATGGCGTGGAGGAGGTATGCGCCGAGGGCCGGGCTCAGGAAACAAGAGACCAGGGCCAGGACCTCGTGTATGTAGAGCTCATTGACCGCCGCCTCCTGGGCCCTGGTACGGCTCGCCGCCCTGTCTGTCTGGCCTTTGGCACCGCGCTCCTCACGCTGTTGTTGTTGTTGTTGTTGTTGTTGTTGTTCTTTTTCCGCCTGGTCCCTCTGCTGCTGCTCATTGTCCTGTTCGTTCTGCTCGTCCTGGAGTGGTTCCTCGGGTACCTCGTCCAGCGTCATGACAGACGATGTCCTCATCCTCGCGGGTTCCTCTCCGTCGCTGTCCTCCTCGATGGCCTGTTCGAGCCCAACCTCTTGCCTGATCCGGACCTCCTGGGCCTCGTGGTACCACCGCCAGGGCTGGGTGACTGTGTATCGCAAGAAGACGAAAACCAGCCCCAGGAGCATCACGTCTGTGACAAGAGAGCTGCCTCCCTCGAAGAAGACGCCGACCAGCGCGGGCAGCAGGGCAAAGGCCAGAGGCAGGGTCGAGAGCAGGGACTGGGATTCGGGCGTGTCGTGGTCCTGCTTCGCGCCGCTCGGGTTGAGGATCTCTTGCGTGCCGTCGCGAAACGAACGTCGGGCCTCGGACAGGCTGAAGTCGGACAGGGTCGAGCTGCGCCGCCGCAGGCCCGGGATTGGGCCGTCGCCGCCCTCGGGAGAAGGGAAGGAGGCTGCTGTCATGGTGCCTGGCCGGCGGCGCAGCAGTGGGTTGCCGTCGTCCATGGTCACAGACCGCCTGAACGCGTGACCTGCTGGTGCAGGAGCAGGAGCAGAGGATGGGGAGGCGTAGGAGGAGGCTGTGGCATGAGGGGAGGTCGAAGGCGGCGGCGGGGAGGACAGACGCTGTGCTGGCGCGTCCTTGTCCCTGTCTGACGTTATATTCATCGCCATGATGATGACGGCCGCGTGGCGAGGAGCATCTGTCGAGCTGTGTAGCAGCTGGCGACTGCAGACAAGAATCCTTGAGAGGTCGTACAGGAAGGGAGAGAGGACAGGGAGAAGAGGGGGAACACAAGAGATAAGAGAGAGAGAGAGAGAGAGAGAGAGAGAGAGAGAGAGAGAGAGAAAGAGAAAGAACGAGGTCGAAAATGAGGGACCGAACAAGTCTGGAATGACGACGGACAAGGATTGTTTGTGAAGGTACTGCACGGCAAAGTAGGTGAGAAGCTGAGCGTGCCGCCCTTACCAGTCAAGGCCGAGGGACCAGGACAGCCGTGACGCCTAACACGGCAATTATCTGCACTAGTTTGCGCAGCGTGGAGTCCCTCTGCGGATGGAGGAGACTCGTTGCCAATCGAGTACAGATGCTGTGTGCGTTGTACATGCAGGAGGGGCCATTCGTACCGGAGTATTCTGTGTAGATAAGTAGGCTGGAGTGTAAGTGGCCCTCTTTTCGGTTGGTTCCTACACCATCTTCTTCTTCTTCCCCCCCTCTCTTCTTCTTCTTCTTCGTATCTGCTCAGGTACGCTGACAATATACCCTGCATACTTACTTCAATCGATCCCAAGAGTGGTCCTGTAAGGCAGAGAGGCCATACGGTGGATGATGGATGATGTCTAGCCTCTTGTATACTTGTATGGATAGATGATGCAGTGGGCCCCGAGCCAATTCCTGTCGCGGAGGTGGACATTGGCTTTGCACTTTCTCTCTCTCTTTCTCTCTCTCTTACCGCCAGTTCAGAGACAGGTCAGGTTGCACAGTGAGCCCAGCTGACCTGACATCTCTCGGCTGAAGCCTGTTGAGAGGCTTCAGACAAGTGCAGTGCAGTGCAGCGCAGTGGAGTTGTAGCTTGAGAGGAGCTGGGAAGAAGGCTAGGTGACGTGACGTGACGTGACTGACTGACGTGACTCGACGCGAGCAGAGTACGAACGCTGAAGGAGAAGAGAGACCTCGGGTGGTTCCGAGGCTGGAGGGAGGAGGGAGCTTCGATAGGAGCTTCCACTTCTTGGCCACCGCATTGACCTCCTATAGTAAATATGTACTATGTATAAGTACCATTCGCTATGTAACTATAACTAACTGCTATATCTGACAGAAGGAGAGCAAGCAGCAAAAGGAGGAAGTCGAAACTTTCCGGCCATTGAAATCCTAACAAGTGGGCTCGGAGATTCTCTGTGACGTCCCACCGATGACATACGAAGCTAATGACAAGGATGAGAATATGCTCGACAGGGGGCGAATTTATTGTCGTATCGTGTGTGCCGTTCGCTATCTGCAGGGAATCTTCCAAGAAGAACCTGCTGCTACCAAGTCCTCGTCCCTTGCATGAAAAATTTTCTTCTTTTCTTCTTCTTTTTACTGTAGAAGCTGGACAGAAGACGGGACAGGGGACACTACTGTAACAGGACTCGGGTATCTGGACAGATCTACAAACCTACTGCACTCATCCTCATCTGTCATCCAGAGGTGAGCCCCCTCCGCCTCAAACGCAGCCCTATGGGGTCCGGAATGTGTGTGCTTGGGGAGCTGGAGCTGGGGGCCGATGGCACCAGGCACAAGCCACCCCTTTGGAGCTCGTAAGAAAAAGATGACGGGGGAAGAAAAGAAAGAAAGAAAAGGCACCCTGTCACATAATACCTGGCAGGTGGTGCTAAGGTTACCTTGCACCCATCAACCAGTCACAGACAGTTGGTGGAGAGATAATAGTGCATAGTAAGTGCCATGGTCATCATGTAAGAGACGTGCGCGGATATACCATCCCCAGCAGCATCTCTTATGGTAAGTGGCTGGAAATAATAAACCTTGAATGGAATGAGCCAGCCAGGCTCCAGGCCAGGGGGGAGGAGGAGGAGGAGGAAGAGGAGGAAGAGGAGGAGGAGGGAGGGGGTGAGAAAGAAATATGTCATCGTGTTGGCAAAGTAAGTACCGCGCAAGCGCAGCCTTGTACGATGGGACATGGACACGCCGATGCTCAGCTCGTACGCTGGCGCCTTCGGAGAAAAAAAAAAAGAAGAAAAAAAAGAAAAACGAGGAGGAAATTATGCGGACCCCATATTGAGAGACACGCACGCCAAGGTGTGTCTGATGTACATATAAGAATGTACATAAATGGTATATAGATGCCTTGTGCCGTCTTGGACTGCCTTGTCTCGTAAATTTGCGTTTGGCTCGACGACATCTTTTTTGGAGTCTCGCCTCCCAGACACGCTCACAAAGGTTAAACAATCTTCAGGAGCGATTTGTAAGTCTTTGTCGCACGGACGCGAGCACGAGCACAAGTTTTCTTTCAGAACTGAACCTGGGGAGACCAAAAGCAAACACCTTTCAACATCTTCTCTTCCATCTCACAACACACACACACACACACACACACACACACACACACACACGCCATGAACTGCAGTCAATGAAAAGGCACGCCGAAGAGCAAAAAAAAAAGAGAGAGAGAGAGAGAGAGAGAGCATCACATGCACATAACACCACGACAAAAAGAACAAGACCAGTCAAGCAGCCATCTGGCGTGGATCGGGACAGGTGTGATGGTGGTGCGATCGTGCGACCACTGCTGCGAGCATCTTGACCTGCAACACTCACACTCACACTCCTACTACCCCTACTCTCACTCCTACCCGCCCTCTACAACCTCGATCTGCAGCAGCAGCAGCATTGGTGTTGGTGTCTGTGGTGGAATTCGAGCTGGTGGGTGCGATAACCGCCCCAGCTACCACCCGCCACCCCCTACAGACGGCCATCTGCAGCGGCAGCTACGGTTACAGCAGCACCTGCAGGAACCACAGCACCCGCCAGGTCTAGGCCTGCTGGCACAGCTGGATCTGCAGGCGACCCTGCATACGACAACAGCGCTACTGCTGCCGCTGCCGCTGCTGCTGTTGCAGTTGACGACGACACCCTTTCCTCTTCAGGCTTTTCTGGCAGGAGGACCGCATAATCCTCATCTCACCACCCAGGATCCTCGCATACGGGGCCACCGAGGAGCGGCACATCCACCTCCACCTCCACCTCCAGGTCCCGACCCGCGCCCAGTAGCAGCAACCACTACTGCAGGGGCCCTTCACGATTGCCGGGAGCACGCCCAGAAGAAACGTGGGAGCCCCTGTTGCTCAATCTCCTGCTCCTCGTGGCCTCGCCCTGCCGCCGCCGCCGCCGCCGCCGCCGCCGCCGCCGCCGCTGCTGCTGCTGCTGCTGCTGCTGCTGCTGCTGCCACCACTGCCACCACTGCCTCGACCCCACCGCAAAACTCAACCCTCCTTGTCCTCGACGCCCTCGACGACCTCGGCCTCGACCTCCTCCTCCCATTCCCACTCCTGCTGCTGCCTGGTGGCCCTCAACGTCGACGATCACGACAACATCTGCACCGCCGCTGGTCCTGTGTCTCGTCACATAATCGAGGGCAACAACATCAACAAAAACAACAACAAAACAAACAACAGACACGATCACAACCACAACCACGAGGACGAGACGTGCGCCTGCAGGAGCGGCAGCAGCTGACGACGCACCACCCCGACCAGCTAAAAGATACGACGAGCCCGGCCAGAAGGGGACCCGAGGCCGTCCTGGCGGCTACTGCTAGTTGCAGCTCGTTACCACGGCTTCCCACGCTGCGTCCAGTACTGATCGACCAGCTGAACTCGCCCCCTGACCACCGACATTGTTCCCATCCCAGCGGGCCCCGACACCGACACCACTGCCAATGTCCATGCCCATGTCGATACCGGTCACCCTTCTACCCCTACTACTGCGACTCGCCCTCAATACTCCCCTCTTCCTGCTGCGCTAGCCCCTGCACCCGACAGGCCTCTGCCTGAAGTACCCCTACCGCCGTCGCAGCCCCGGCACGCTCCTCCTAATCATCATCCTCATCAGCAGCACCCGCAGCCGCAACCCCCGCGACAGCGAGCACGAGCACGAGAGCCACCACAGCCACGACCACCACCATCACACTCGATTTCCGAGCCACGGCTCGTACCTGCAGGAGCTGCAGCAGCACTCCCCCTTCCGGGTCCGCAGCGATTCCTCCCCACCAGCCATCGCCATCGCCGGTCCTTTTCCGCCTCCCGCCTCTGGAACCCGTCCAACTCCACGCGCAGTTTCCTCTCGCGCTCTACCCCTCCTCGACCGCCGCCCCGACCCCCGAGCCCTGCGACACCTCCTGCCGTCCCCATCCCGCACTTGACCCTCGACGTCTCCTCCGTCAACCTTGCCGGCTTCCTCACCACCACTGCCGGAGACGTCCCGCTGCTGTCGCCGTCAGAGCAACAGCAATTCAAGGGGTCCCGGACGAGCCTACAGATCGAACAGGCGGGCCGGGACAGCGTCAGCCTGCCCAGGTCTGTGAGACAATCCTACGACGAGACACGCAGCAAGAGCAGGAGCAGCCTCACGCCATCCCCGAGCCAGGCCGCAGAAGCAGGGCCGTCGTCGAGCGGGCGGCGACCTGAGACTGTCCAGGAGTTGGAACCAGAGGCGGCAGCAGCAGCAGCAGCAGCAGCAGAGAAAAACAGCGGGAGGGCACGGCGAAAACATCCCAAGGCGGCGCATCGCAGCAGGCCGGCAGCGACGGCCACCGGTCACGTCTTGGACAAGGGCAAGGGCAAGGCTGTAGCAATCATGGCGTCCGACAACGACGCTGAGCAGCAGCAGCAGCAGCACGTGGGAGCGTCTTTCGAACGGGACCTCGAACAGGGACCCGACCCCCACCGCAGAGACTCGATCGGCTCGCTGGACGATGATGGTATAGGCTCTGCTATTGCATCTAGTGATGACTCGTCCATAAGGGGCGATCCAGATGCACCCGTCGTCGACGAGGAATGGGGCCCCCAGCACCCGTGCTTCCCACACCTGAACCCACACGTCCCCGTCGACTCGCCCGAATACGCAAACACCCGCATCATCAGGGTAAAGCGAGACTGGCTGCTCCAGGGCGACCTGGCACCGACATTCTCAAACCTGTACCCGGAGATCCTCGACTCGGCAGGCCTGTCCGAGGTCGAGTTCCGGAGGGTCATCGACAAGCTGAACTCGGAGCTCGTCACCGTCTTCGATCCATACAGCTTCAGGAACATCATGGACGGCGTCCTGGGCCTCCTGACCGGGTGGCTGTGGGACGACTTCGGGCTCACGTACGCCAAGGCCAGGCTGGCGAGCCTCGAGCGGTGGATTGAGCGGTGGAACCAGGAGATGGAGAAGACCTCCGGCGGCGACGATATTGTCATCCCGCCAAAGCTTGTACCTCTGAGGCAGACGGCATACATGACAGTGAGTAGTTGAGAGCCCTCTCGCGGTGGGCACGAAATTGAAGCAGCAGCTAACAAGCCTCCCAAGCTCGACATCCAGATCTTCGCACCTCAGATCCAGCCGGCCCAGGACACGACAGGCGGCGAGTCCGACATACCCACCGCACCCCCACGGCGGTCATGTCGAGCTGATTGACGCTTCTCTTGTGTCTGCTACCGCCTCCTGATCTTCTCCCTCCTTACCAGACAAGCTGCGACATCCTCGGCTGGCTCCCCCCCTCTCTCTGCTTGTCTGTCTCGTATGAAAACACATAATTGGCTGCGCGCGATGAATTACGACAATACCCCCACCTCTTTTTTTTTTGCCTTTACCTTTTTGTTTCTTCCGTTTTCCATATTCATCATACCTTGTTGCTCTTTTATAATACGTACAATTTTGGTTCCGAAACGTACAAAGCGCAACGCATGAGCGTGAGGCGTTCTGGTTTCTTTCTTTCTTTTTTTTTTTTTTTCCCGGTGGTTGGCCTCGCGGCCACTCATTTGCTGTGCACAGTTCACTCTTCCCCTCCGCCCCTCCCACCCTTTCTTTCAGTTGCGATTGAGTGGATGATAGAGGAGGAGGCGGCGGAGGGATTTAGTTATGATTTTCGATGAGTGGGCTGCTAGAAGAAGAAGAAGAAGAAGGTTTATGATTTAATTTATTCCGAGTTGAATGGGAGTCGCTGTGAGCTTGTGTGAGTTTCTTGTCCCGTTGAGGTGTGAAATCTGTGGTCGTCTCCTCTTGGAAACTGGCACAAGAATCAAGGCAAGCCCAGGCCCGATTTCAACATTATTAGATGATCAGAAAATTCATAGAGCGATCTGACCTTTGCCGTATTCCTCCCCCTTCCATGTACAACTACGGACGTACACTACATGTATCCTCTCCCGCAATCGATGTCTACACCAACAACTTCACCAAGGGTTCCATCGAGAGACTTTGCTACCAGGCCTTGACTCGCAAATGAAGGAAAGAGGGCTCTTATTCTTGCTCAGCTAATCAATTGCACCCCCTCCAGGACGACCAGCGAGGACAGCCCCTTTCATTAATGAATCACGTTATCTTCTGGTTGATCCAGCCAGCCGAGTCACACTGGACTGCGTCGCTGGCCGTCTCGAACTGGAAGCCGCCCACCGACGAGTTTTGAGAGGTGAAGCCGAAGCACTGGCCTGGGTAGGTCGAGTCGAAGGTGTTCCACCAGCAGATAGCGTTGCTATCATGTGTGTCAGTTGCTGTCATAAACACACACACACACATATATATATATATATATCTAACATGCGCTGTGACGGTGGGAAGCAGACCGAGGAGCCGGGGTGGGGGGGAGAGGGGGGAGGTTAAAGAAAAATACAAGATGATCGATCACCGAACGTACCAGACATCCCCACCCTGCGCAATCTCGGTCGCGTTCGCATTATTATACTCGGCACACAGGTCGATACAAGAGTCCAGGTCTGTGACCGGCTTGTTCACCATATCAATGGCGTTCCCCACCAGCGTCATGCTGCAGAACTTGCGAAATACGTAGTCCTCGGACCCAAAGGTCACCGAGTACAGCGTGTCGTTGGACGAAGGGCAGTCGCGGTACAGCGTCGAGGTCGGGCCGACGATGTCGGTCGTGGTGACGGAGACGGGCTCGGTGGAGGAGGAGGTTCTCGTGGGTGTGGTGCTGCTCGTGGTGGCCTTGGAGCCGTCTGCTGTTATTGAAGAAGAGCCTTCATCAGAGGAGGAGGACGAGCTTTCGGGGCTCTTTTGAGCGGCTAGGGAGCCTCCGACACCGCCGCCTACTGCGGCGCCGATGATTAGCATGAGGCACACGCCGAGGAGGATGTAAAAGGTCCTCGGGGCGAGGCGGCAGATCCGCTTGTGTTTCGTAGGGGTGGGTGTCGCCTTGGTTGTAGATGCTGCTGTATGGTAGGGCTGGGCGGCGTGGACGGGCCCGGGGAACTGATCTGGATCTGTGACAACTTGAAGGTGTTGGTCTGAAGGTGGTACTGCCTGGGGAAGGTCGGAGTAGTGGCCTTCGTAGGCCATAGCATTTGAGCTCATGCTGGGACCAAATCCTGGCTCCTCTGAAAGGGGGTTTTGGGGGGCTGGAATATGTATTATTTATTCTCAGGTTCCGGAGGGAAACGGTTGGGTGCGCATGATAACTTTCCAACAGTCGTCTTAGCAGCACAAGCTCCCGTGGGAAGAGAAGCAACAGAGAGGAAAAGTAAGCTTCTTCGGCACAGGTCTTTTGATACATACTACAGTGTACTCTTTATTAGTGAACAGTAATGGGTGGTCGGTCAGCCTTGTGGTATACTTTGTGAAACCTCTGGTCCCCCTCGGTCAGCTCAGCTCCCTCGGGCCTCCCACGGCCCCTGCATGAAGGATTAGGCGTCCAGAAATTGGAACAGCATGCATCTGTGATCTAGCCACTCGCAGCATTATTTATAAGCTGGCATCACCAGTGGTGGACATGGCTTCGTGGAGATCAGACACAAGGATATAATAGGCATCCTCCTTTCTGCCTCCTTTCATTGGCGCACCATAAGGCTGTAGGATCTGGGTCTTGGACTCCCTTGTAAGCAGTTTACGTTGGGTACAAGCTTTAAGCAGGGACACTCGGCACTGTAATAAGTACTTAAGTATATAAATAAGAGAGTGTACTACCTTGTTGTATCCGAGTCCTCCTAGGCCGAGCAATCTTTATCATCTTGGAGCTCTTCCAAGATGATAATCAGAACCATCTTTTGTTCAACCCAGATGGAAATCATGAATGGGCCCTTAACATGGCTCATATCTGTAAGTGAGAAGATAGGAAGTGAAAATAGTGGGACCCATGATGCAGATCATCGACTTTGTAAACAAAATTGTAGCTGAGGTCTTGCTTTATGCTTAAATTGTTGATTATACAGTAAGACTAAATCAGAGTAGTTTTGAATCTGACATGCCTATAGGACAACCTCTGTTCTAGCCATCAACAGTTATCCAGAAGGAGGGAGACCTTGCGGCACCCCATCCTCAACCCAACCCTTCTCGACCATGATTGTGCAGACTGTTCTTTCCACCAGCATCAGGTCAAAACACCATTGCGGACTTCGGATCAATTAATCCGGATTTTCATCTTGAAAAGGACTCCACTCAGCCACTCAGCACCTGCCTGTCAAGTAGGATAAAGAATGTCCGATCTTCGCAGGGGCGGAGCGGCAATAAGGCGGGTCTTGTGTGTGTGTGTGTAAACATGGCGAGCTCTGCCATCCCCAACCATATCTCACCTTTGACCTCTCTTTGGATAAGGAAAAATATAAGGCCCCACTCATTCAGGATCAACTTCATCCTTCCCATAAACCTTTTTGTTTTTATCTTTGTGCCTTTAGAGAAGAAACATTGGCATTGTTGCTGTTGATTGCGAATATAAGCCAGATTCCATTCACAGAACCCTCTTCCCTCTCTTCTCTTGCGGTGGTGACGTCCAGATGAGGAGGTAGGCGGACTTTGAGAAGCGATGGTTGTGACTATCAGAATACCAGATGATCATGAGGAGAGGGAGCAGATCAGCGGCGGAAAGCTGCCCACCAGACCACGAAACAAATACGTTCAGTTCATGTCTGAGCAGTGGCTGGTGTTTTGTTTTGGTCTGGCTTGTGTGTTGGCGTGGAAATGGCCCGGTAATCCAACTCCCATCATTAATCATTCCTGTGTGTCACTGAATAGCTGGGACAGGCTGAACTGACATGTTCCCCCTCTCAAGATGTTGCCGCCACCGGTGGTCCGATCAAATCCGAGTACAGCATCCTGTACGGCTCCGTCGCCGTCATCTTTCTCATCAGCGGCCTGCAGCTTTCGACGCAGAAGCTCCGCGAGAACCTCTTCAACTGGCGCCTCCATGTCATCGTCCAGGGAATCAGTTTTGTTGTTATCCCTGTGATCTGGCTTGGTCAGTTCTTCTGCCACCAAAACCCCCTGGCTTGTCTGTGTGTATTGCGAGCGGGCTTCGAACTGTTTTGCTGACCCGAAAATCTGTGGGAGGGGAAAGTCATCATGTGGATCATCATCGCAGCCGGCGACCTGGAGACCAACACCATCGAGATCCCCGTCCTCATCGGGATGCTGGTGACAAGCTGCCTGCCCACCACAATCTCCTCCAACGTCGTCATGACCCGTAACGCGGGCGGCGACGATGCGGCGGCCATCATCGAAGTCGTCATCGGAAACGTATTTGGCTCCTTTATCAGCCCGGGCCTTATATACGCTCTCATCCCGCGCAGGCCCGAATTTACGTCGTGGATGCCAGCCTCGCCGAGCACCCTGGGCGCAATGTATAGTGGCGTCGCCGAGAAGCTGGGCCTCACGGTCATCCTGCCGCTGGTGGTGGGACAGTCGGTACGGATCCTGTCTGAGAAGCAGGTAGTGTGGTGTGTGGCGCACCTGAAACTCGGCAAGCTGTCGACCTTTTTCCTCTGTACCTTGATATGGTCAGTATTAGATATTGCACAAGTTAAGAAACAAAGATTAGTAGGAGAAAAAAAAAAAAAAAAGAGGCTGACTATGATAACCCTTAATTATCCAGGTCCACCTTCTCCAACGCCTTCAAGACGGGTGCCCTCTACACCATGCCCAAGGCCTCCATATTCTTCACCGTCTTCATGAACATTGGGCTCTACGTCTTGTTCACCATACTCTGTTTTGTGCTCGCCCGGCCGCCGCACAACCTCGTGAAGAAGGCGGTAGGATCGCGGCTCGCGAGCCTGTCGATCCCGCGGCCCATCAGGCACTTCATCACCCCCAGGCAGATGTCAAAGGAGCAGGCCGTCGCCGTGTGCTTCTGCGGGGCGGCCAAGACCACCGGCGTCGGCATCCCGCTGGTGGCGGCCATGTGGTCCGGCAAGGACGAGCTGACGACGGCGTACCTGCAGATCCCCGTGCTGCTGTACACCATGGAGCAGGTGTTTCTGGCCCAGGGCCTGGTGTACGTCTTCAAGTGGTTCCTGAGGCGGAGCGTGCACAGCGAGATCGATGTGGAGAGCCTGAGGGGAGAACGCGGGCTGCGAGATCTAGACGGGGCGGACGAGATGGGGACGGGCAATAATGATCAGAGGATGGTGGAGGATGCTGCTGCTGCAGGGAGGTCCGGGGAAGCCAAGCTTTGAAGGAGAAGAATAAGGGGTGTCCGAATCTTATGTGGTGTTTGTGATTTTATCTGCGGATATTATGGATTATTATACCCCTTTTGTTCTTGAGGAAAGTGTTATTAGTCAAACGAATTGCATTATGGATGCTGTTACGCACTTGACTGTCTACTGGTCTTGTGAGCATGTTGCGTTGAATCTCTGAAGAAGGCTCTACTGTTGATGTGCTTGAGACTCATATTCTTCATCAAGATGGCACATCACCTACCTCCCTCCACTGAGCCTTCGAGTATTTCCCACGCCTACATATACTTATGAATCTACTGTGATGGACTTCCAGGTCATTGACTTACAGCGTGTCGAACATGTCAGTCCAGGACAGGCCATAATCAATACTTGCAGAGCCTCCTGCCCACAACTGTGGATAGCGACAGAAAACCCTTTGGAGACACCCAAGCTGGTCAGTGGTCAGACGGACCATTTTCAAAGCCGAAGCCTCGGCCCAATTAGATAAGAATTGTATGAGTTGATATTATTGTGGATTTTATTTTGCCGGACAAGGCTGTTGAATGGATTGAAATGATTGTGAATGTTGCAGTGATAGAGGATCTGCACCCCCGACACACTCCGTGTCAGGGCTTAGAGCAGCTGCTAATGGCGGCAAGGAGCCCCAGAGATAGTGACACGGCGTGCATGGCAGGGGCCTGTAGCAGGCCTGTGTACTGCTGTACTTAGTACCGGGCTTCTTCTATACACGGGTCCAGGAACGGAAGGCCAGAGGGTCCTCTATGATCTAGCACCTGCTAACCAGACCTGGGGGTCACCGGCTTTACCACGTGTTTGGGTCTCGCATAGTACAGCTGCTGTATCTTAAATAGGAAACCTCTCTTTATTTGGTCATTCTTTTTGGATGGATCATGAGGTGCACCTCTTGATGCTCGACACACTGACGACATCGAGACAGTGTGGATTGTGTAATTGAGCACACCAGGAACAAAAGGCTGGCACACTGTTCCTGCCCCTTCCTCCCTGACAGCACCCAAACTAGCACCTTCTCCAGTGAGCTGCTTCCTTCAACATCACATTGAAGGGGCCAACCCTCACTCACTCCTGAAAAGATGGGCAGCGTCCACAGCGGCAGGGACAAGCTGCTCGTCAGCTCCTCATCCCCGCCCCCTCCAGCTTACCATGAAGCACACGCATATCCAAAAGTCCAGCCGGGCCGTCGCCTGCGGAGGACCCTCTCCCTCCGTCTGGTCGTGGCCCTGCTCCTCGCCATCCAGCTGTCCTGGCTGTACCTCTGGAACAGCCGCACGCGAGGCCAACAACAGCCTCGAGCTGTCCTGTCGCCCCACGAGGAGAAGAAGTTCGAGGCAGGTCTGGCATCCTGCGCGGCCCTGGCCACGTTCCCAGCTCGGATCGAGCCCCAGGACCGCACAGAGAACCCGAGATGGAACAATGTGAGCGGACAGGCCGGGACGGTGGTGCTGCGCAACGCAACGCTATTTGACGGTGAGGCGTTCCTCGAGGGGCCCGTCGATATTGTCTTCTCCAAGGGCCTCATCACCTCCGTCTCCCCTGCTGGAGCGGTCGCGGCCGTGGACTACGACGGCGACGCCGTTCAAGACACCAAGCAAGTGGATCTCCGCGGGGCATACGTGACGCCCGGCCTGGTAGACATGCACGCACACCACCTGGTCATGGCCTGGCCCATCACCGAGGCCACAGACGACTCCAACGAGGTGAACCCCAACTTTGGCCCGCTCACGCCCTTTGTGAGCACCATCGACGGCATGAAGGCCAACGACGTGGCTACCAGGCTCGTCGCCTCGGGCGGCGTCACCTCCAGTCTGATCCTCCCGGGCAGCGCCAACATCATGGGCGGCGAGGGCGCTGTCGTGAAGAACGCGGTAAAGGCTGGGCCCCATGGCGAGTACGTGATCGAGGAGATGCTGCTGGACCATGGGGTCGCCCCGGGCGATAGGCATCGGTATATGAAGATGGCCTGTGGTGAGAACCCCAAGAGGGAGTATGAGCATACGAGGATGGGGAATGCGTGGGTGCTGCGGAAGTGGCTTGCGAGGGCCAAGGACCTCATTGACAAACAGGACGCATGGTGCGAGGGCGCTCGCATGGCAGCGATGAGCAGCAGCAGCACCGAGGCCAGGGTGAGTATGCTGGCTGACAAGGGCGGGTTCCCTAAGGAGCTCGAGCTGGAGAGCACAGCGGCCATGCTCAGGGGCCGTGTGGCCATGCACAACCACTGCTACGAGCCCGAGGACATGGAGACCATGCTGCGCATCTCCCACGAGTTTGGATTCCGCGTTCGGGCTTTCCACCACGCCACCGAGGCCTGGCAGGTCCCTGAGATGCTGAAGGATTATGGCGAGTATGTTTTTTTTTTTTTTTCCCTCTTTCCAACCGCATCTCCTCCTCACCCACTCCACTTTTCTTGGACGCCTTGTATCATGATGTTGAACCTTGAGTGCGTGTAATAGGAATATCACAGTCGCGATGTTTGCAGAATTCTCACTCTACAAGCAGGAGGCATACTCCCCCAGCCTGTATGCCGGCAAGATCCTCAACGACCACGGCGTACCTGTGGCCTACAAGTCTGATAATGCCCTTGAGGATCTCTCGGCGCAGTACCTGCGGCACGGGGCAGCTGTGGGCCACTCCTTTGGCCTACCGGCGGACAAGGCGCTGCAGTCCATCACCTCGATCCCAGCCAGAGCCATCGACCTCGATTTCCGCGTGGGCTACGCCCGAGCAGGCTATGATGCCGATCTTGTGGTCTGGGACTCGCATCCTCTCTCCGTCGGTGCCACGACAAAGCAGGTCTACATCGACGGCGTGGCGACCTTGGACCCCGTCAAGGTCGAAGAGAACACGGCTCATGTCGTCTTTGCGGCCGCGGACGATGTGCACAGGGGCGCAGGAAAGCCCGAGATGCGCGCCACGATCGATTACGAGGAGAGGTCGCAGGTCTGCGCCGACGTGCGCAGGCCAGGCCAGACCTTTGTCATCAGCGGCATCACCAGGTCGTTTCTGGACGAGAGGTCAGGCGTTCTGTCCACAGGCGAGAGCGCGTCGTCTTCGTCGCCCCTCGACTCAAACCTCACGCTCATTATTCAGGACGGTCAAGTCGTCTGCCTGGGACCCAGCGAGGCTGGAGACTGCGCCAGCACTGCTGTCCAGCTCTCCGATGACAAGGACCATGTCGTACACATCCATCTCAAGAATGCCCATCTCACTCGAGGTTTGACGGCTGTGACATCCACGCTGGGCCTTGCCGAGATCGCCATGGATCCAGGCACGGGCGACGGCCTGGTTGAAGTGGTCAAGCCCAAGGAGGCCAAAGACGCCGAGAATGTCGACTATGCGAAATATGCCGTCAGCCTGGCAGGCAGAGAGGTCAGGGCCAAGACTTTTGCGCGCGCCAGGCTGGGGGGCGTCACCCGGGCTGTCCAGGCGCCTGCCACAAAGGGCGGACTAATCAAAGGCGTGTCTACTGGTCTGAGGACGGGACTACACAGTACTCTTCTCAACGGTGGCCTGTTCCAGGACGACGTCGCCATGCATGTTATGCTGGGCCCGGAGGCCAAGGCGAACGATGGCGCTGTGAGTATGGCCATCGAGAGGCTTAGGGCGCTCGTGAAGGCCGGAGGGAGTGCCGCCAAAAGGGGGCCGAGGACGCTGATGTTACGAATCCATGGGCCTTGGTTGCCAATGGTTCGATGCCCCTAGTTATTAACGCTGCCTCCAACGTAAGTCTTGCTGCTCACTTGCACGTGTCCCTCTGGACTTTTTTTTTTCTCCCCTTCGCCGTTCTAATGAGCAAATTTGAGAGCAGCACGATATTCAGCAGACAATCCTACTGAAGAAAGACTATCCTGATGTCAAGGTCGTCATCCTGGGAGGTCATTCGGCACCCCTTGTAAGTTGTGTGCCCCGGATGGGCTTGCTCATCTATCCCACGGAGAGGAGCTTCTTACTGATACTCAATGCTACTTCCAACACTTCCAGTTCGCTCGGGAGATTGCGGAGGCAAAGGTTCCTCTGATCCTGACGGCGACCCGCCCTGGTCCAGACGACTGGACCAAGATCAACTCGCTGCCTGGGCCACCTCTCAGCAGGAGCCCAGCAGACGTCCTGAGCGAGGCAGGGGTGTTTTTGGGATTACTATTCTTAGTCAAGGTGGTAAGTTCATGTTCTTCCCTTGTTTTTTTTTTCTTCTTTTTCTTCCTCTTCTTCTCGCTTTCTTGCTGTAGCAACACACTTGCTTACAATTCTCCTTACCAATCAAGGACCCATCGGCGATCCACGCATCCAGTCCACCGCCCTCGAGGCGTCCTGGGCGGCCAAATACGCAGGCCTGAGTGAAAGCCAGGCGCTGGCCCTCGTCTCGACCAACATCGAGCAGATCCTGGGCCTCGAGGCGAGCCGTGACATTGTGGTCTGGGAGGGAAACCCGCTGCAGTTCGGGACGCCGGTGCTGGCTTTCCAGGCGCAGGGCGGGAGGCTGGAGGTTAGCAGCTGCTGGCCCAATGAGGTGGATGAGTAGACGGTGCTTTTGAAACTGTTGTACTGGGTCTTTCGTCTTGGTTGACTCCCACCAGTCGGCGGCTGTTGGGGGTTTCAGCGTGGCGCTGCATACTTTTGTACATATATACATAATACTTGTGTATATGAGTAATATATCTCACTCAAACATGTACCACAATTTGTCGATCTTAAAGCCTTTTTTTTTTCTTTTTTTTTTTTCCATTCACCACCTGAGACCATAAACAATTGCCCACCATTCATCATCCTGTTATGGGCATACAAGAAATACACAACACCCATTTCCATAATCACTGGTTGACCTTGCATATCTCATACACAACAAGTACTACGTCGTGATCAGAAGGAGTTGGGAGAAGAAGAGGGGCGGGGGGGAGGGGAGGATCTCGACGAGTCCCGGCCTGGGTGGTGATAGGACCCCCATTTCCCCTAAAACTGGCCTAGATCAGAGCGGGCTTGGGAATCTCTTGCAGCCCATCTGCAAGACTATTAAAGTTTGAAACAGGACCGTGTGGGGGTGGCCCTTTACAGTTCAGTCAGCTGGTCCACTTTTTCTCTGTCTCTTTCTTCCCTCCTCAACGCAAGAATCTTACACACCACACATAGCACCACCCTTGGATACTTTCTTTCGTTTCCGTTTCTTTTTCTCCATGGACAGGCTTGGAGCTAGAGTTACCTGGATAGTCAGACCCGCTGAAATCTCGGAACATTTTGTTTGTACTTATGTAGTGCACTTTCTATGGAAGGATGATTTGTCCTTGGCGGTTCTTTCTTTCCGCCGAGAGGGACGAGCCGCCGGGCGAGAAGGTAGGGGGAAAGAGGGGGGGGGAGGGTGTCCAGCGGCTACCAAGTGGAGGTGGATGGTTGTGATCGTCTTATATTATATTAATAAACCGCATGTTAATCAACACCCTAGTGATCGGACGAACATGTTTCGTTTCCGGGATCGTCGGCCCATGACAGATCACAAGAAGCTTATTTCTTGTCCTTGGTTTTGATCTCTCACTGCCAGATTCAAATGCTCCGATCGATTGAAAGCCCACTGAACTAGATTTCTGTGCTCCACCAAGGAAGGGCGTGTGTGTGTGGTTGGAGGTCCTGCTGGGCAGCCATGATCTCTGTATGTACTGTACTTTATAATTCCATACGATCTGCAATATTCAAAGAGGGAGTGAGTCAGCTTGGAAACGTTCCAAGATACTACTACATACTTAAGTAGGATTATCACAATGAGATGCTGAATGAACACTGAGCTACTCGTGGACGCGCTCACCCGACAAAGGTGTCCTCCCCTTTTCGCGCTCTTCTGGGGCTGAAAACCCCTTGATTATTATTACTTACTCATGATAGGTGGTGCCTGGCGAACGGGCCTCGCATCAAATTGTGTGCCGCCCGTGCAGATGTGGCATGGCCCCCTCCCCTCACCCCTCCCCTTTTCCTTTCTATTTCTTTTTTTCTTCCTCTTCTCATCTCCTGCAGAGGTCTGACTGGTTCCATCCCCACTGATTGGACCGCCCCAGACGCTTTTCTCTACTTAGCACACCCACCAACCTGCCTAGACTTACTTTTGGCTTGTTTGATATTTAATGTGTGGCGCGGGCCTGATTGATGATGACACACACCACCTACACGGAATCTCTCTCCTCTCTGTCTTTTTCTTTTTCTTTCCTTTTTCTTTCAGCTTTCAATTTGGTTGGTTTAGAGTCTCTTTCCGTCCTGACAAGGCCAAGCGCCGGCCAGGCTTGGCGGGTGATTGATAGCCATCGCTGCTTGAACGTTATCGCATGGCATCTAGGAGGAGGAGGAGGAGGAGGAGGAGGAGGAAGAGAGGATCACATCATGTTCCAACAATCACCCCAAGTCTGGCAAAGCTTGGGAGGAGCAAGCAGATCCTTCCTCGTCCTCGCGTGGCGGAGAGACGCCCCTTTCAAATTTTAACCTTCTCGATCCTCCTTTACTAAAGTACGGACGTACAAGGTTGGGTTTCCCGGAACAAACTTGGTTCTGACGGCTTTATTTTCTTTTCTCCTTCTGATGGATGGGTTTGAGAAAAAGCAAGGCACTGCCGCCACGGGTAAGGAATAAAATGCAGGGGAGGCGGCTCGGATTGCAGGGCCCCTTGCTCGTTTCTGCTGTAAATAAGCAACCAACCCTCTTAGAGCGAGCGCTTCAGCTCTGGGCGTTCCCTCCCCTGCCCTCCTCCTCCTCCTCCGGCCAGTTCTGGTAATGCACTCACCAAGGGGGGGGCGCACACAGAGATGGAGATTGGGTCCGTGGGCTGGCGGCGGCACCTCCCTGCATCTTGCATTTGACATACTTAGCAGTACTAAGTACATCTAAAGTAGACATATCGTAGAGGCTTGATGCCAGTGGATGGATGGGATGGGTTGTTGGCGCCTTGCCCATCTTGGATGCAGGCTCGTTTGTTCGTCCACAATCCTCTATCTCTCTTCCTCTCTCTCTCCCCCCCTCTTTCTTTCCTGCTTAGTATTGCCTTGTCCTGATTCACCTTGTTCTTGTCTTCTTCATTTTCTCGTCCCTCGTTTTTCTATTCTCTACGCATTCTTTCTTCCCTTTTCTTGACCGGGCTTGACTTGCCGTCAACTTACGTTCCTTGTTGGTTGGTCTCTTGAGATCACACACATTCCCTTCATTTTTCTCTTTCATTCTGCACTCTCATTTAGCATCAAGGCTGCTGAGCAACACAATATCCGATCTCTACTACTGCTGCTACCAGAACTGTACTTTTCCTGCATACAAGCAGTATACAGAGTTCTTGACTTCTCGCAAAGAGCAATTCTTCTTCTTCTTCTTCAATTTCTGTCCCAGTGACAAGATACATTTCCTGTTCCGAAACAAGTCGAGCAAGCGCATTTCAATTCTCAACATACTACTCAAAGAACAAGATGAGACACACGCTGTTCACCGCAGCAGCTCTGGCTGCTACCACGGCCAGGGCCGCCCAGGACGAACGAACCTTTGCCGTGCTGCGCTTCTACGGCGATGGACCGCTCATGGAAGGCCGCGTGGACCCGATCGTCTCGCCCGGCAAGGTCTCGAGCCACGTCCACACCATCCAGGGCGGGTCCAACATGGGCATCAGCGCGACCGGCGAGGACCTGATGGACTCCAACTGCAGCAGCGCCCTGGTCGAGGGCGACAACAGTGCCTACTGGTTCCCCAAGCTGTATTTCTACGACAGCGGCAACGAGACGATCGAGCCGGTGGACTTGTACTATGCCAACATCTACTACTTTTTCGAGCGTACGTTGATAAATAATCTCTCAGAATTCTGGCTCTCCTATTCCCTTTTACAGAAGACTTTTCTCAATTTTTTCTACTCTTTTCCTCTTTCTTTTCTATACAAACACTAACATGATTCTCGATAGCCACCGACGACGATGTGGTCGCGTTCCCCGTGGGACTACAGATGACCAGTGGAGACGCCAGCCTTCGAGAGTGCCCCAACTTCTACGGATCTCTCCAGCTGGACGCGGGCAACTCGTCAGGCATCCAGCCGACGCAGTGGACTTGCCCTCGCTCGAGCTACGAGCCTGCCTCGTGGGAGTGGGCGTCTGAGTCGGACGGCTCCACGGCTGGTATTCAGGACCAGGTCAACCAGGGCGCCGGTCAGGGGTTTCCATTGTATGTGAATTATGCAAATCACAAGCCTTTTCTTCTTCTTCCTCTTCTTGTCCTTTTAAGATAAAACACAACACAACAGCTGACTCAAGTGTCTCTCCACAGCGTCGAGTGTGATGGCCTCTATTCGCCTCTCCGCCAGGACCTCCACTTCCCCTCCTGCTACGACCCGTCCAAGGACCTCGCCGACTACGAGAACAACATGGTCTTCCCGACCACAGACTACGCCACGGGCAAGCAGAACTGCCCCACGGGCTTCACCCACGTCCCCCACCTGTTCTTCGAGGCCTACTGGAACACCCAGGTCTTTGCGGACCGCTGGACCTCCGGCTCCGGCTCGCAGCCCTTTGTCCTGTCCAACGGCGACCTGTCCGGCTGCTCGGCCCACGGCGACTTCATGGCCGCCTGGGACACCGACGTGCTGCAGAATATCATCGACACCTGCAACGCCGGCGACATCGGCATGGACACCTGCCCTGGCGTGACGGTGCGCGACAAGAGCAGCACCTGCAATGTGGCCTCGCCCGTCGAGGAGAATATATTTTCCGGGCTGGTTGCTCTTCCTGGCGATAACCCGCTCGATGGCTGGGGCATGTCTGAGGGTAGTGTTGGCGTGACCAGCGCAGCGGTTGCTTCTCTTGCTTCTTCGTCTGTTGCTGCTTCTACCTCTGCCTCTTCTTCTTCTTCTTCGTCTTCTCTGGCGAGCAGCAGCACTGCCTCGCCTGCAGAGGAGGGCAGCGGGTCAGAAGAAACCGCGTCGACTGCTCCTGCTGCTGCTGCTGCTGCTGCTGCTGCCTCAATGACTGCCACAGCTTCTTCTGATGTTTCCGAAACATCTTCACTATCATCCACAGTAGAGGTGGAGGTGGCGGCGGCGGCGGCGACGACGACCCCTGCCGTGGTCGAGGATGTGGACCCTGCATCGACATCTGCTGCTGCCCCAGCGGCCACAACGCTCATCAAGCAGTGCAACAAGAAGAAGAGGGGACTGGGCAGCAACGCTCATGTCCACGACCACATGGCTCGGCACCAGTCTCCTCATCATCGGCACTAAGATGGTCACTCACATTCCTCCCATGTGCCCGAGAATAGGATCAGATTTCGGACTTCACTTTAACTGGGCATGATATGAGGTGGTTTGGGGATAAAAGAGAGTTACAGTTCAGGCTCGGGAGCAAGTTCTGTGCAACATACGACGAGCTGGTCGTCGAGCGGGCGTTTCGACAGCCACTTTTTTTTTCTTTCTTTTCTTTTCGTCGGATGGTGGATTTATGTCTGGGCATACATATATCTGAGATATTCTTTTTTGGGATGTGCCTGGATACAGACTTTCGATTCTATCTCCTGTACAATTCTATACAAGTGACAGCAAGCTCGAACAGTTATTCTCAATGCGCCAGTGACACAATAGTTCATGTTCCCATGTACGAACTCTGAGTGACGACAATGTTTGCTATTACTTTAATTGGAAAAATAAGCTTGTTATTCAGAATAACCTCAACAGCTAGCGCCTTAGGTAATTGCCGAAGACGCCAGCTGGACATTTGTGAATTACTGAATTACGGGACGATTTCATAAGATAACTTGAGCTTATAGAAATTATCTGAATTGTATTCTCGCACCAGATCTATACGTTTTGTCGGTTATTAGAAGTCCGTCACCGGCTCAAGGAGTCCTCAGTGACATCGATACAACAACCTTTCCGTCCATCATAAAGCCTCTGCTCCAGGCGAGACCTCCTCCCACAAAACAAGCATTGATACAACACTGTCTTTGGCAACACTGTTTGCCTGCCCGCACGCACACCCCGGCACAGGAAACCGAGTAAGTTATTCAACAGGACGCACATACATGCGTAGTAGAACTTTACGTGGCCCAATGAGATTCCGTTCCTGGCACGAAAGAAGAGTGCCGAGGCCTCACCAGCTCAGATCAGATCCATTAATCTGGTTATTATAGACCGGGCTCTAGATTTTGGTGTTTACAAAAAAAAAAAAAAAAACTTAAATCCCGTGTTGGAGAAAGGCGGTCTGACTCTTATTCTTGAGATATTAATTACACCATTTAATTAATACCCAATACTATCACAACACTTATCAGATAACAAATTTAGGGACAAGTACAAGTATCCAAGGGATGGTTCATGTCCTCTTACTGATGTTATTATAATAGGAGCCATTATATAATTTAATACATATTATAAGTAGCAAGTACCATGAAGCCACGTACAAAAGATTGTGGAGGAGCCGAGGGAAATAACTCTAAACTACCCGGCCAATATTATGCCTACCGAGACACACAAGACTCCTTCCCCCTCTTTCTTACCTTCCAAGGTCGTGTGCTCCTCAGGTGGTCAAGAGTTCTCAGCCAAAGAAAGTGAGCAGATGACTTTCAAGCCATAGGACACCAACCGGGCACCCCTCGACCCGGGCTTGGCAAGCCAGTCTTTGAGGAGTATTAGTCGTCCCTTCATGACGTTATTCCCGCCAACCCCCAAATATGAGTAAGAAAAAAAGGAATTTTGGGGCGGGGAGGGAATGTCTGTCCATTGGTCCTGATCAAGCCCCGTCATCAACAGACCACCCTCATGTGGATCTGCGAGAAATCTGTCATTCTGTGATTGGGGGGAGAGAGAGAGAAAGAGTGAGAGAGATTCGCGAGTTAAATACAGGTTTTTTTTTTTTGGAGGCCAAAAGCTGACATGGCTATGTCCTTTTGTTCTTTCAATGGTCAATTTCTGGTCTGCAGCTGGGGGCGAGTAAGCAGCCGTGGAGGAGGCCCCGAGGATTTTCCTGCTGTGTGCAGAAAGAGTGCAGTAGCGCTCATTTCTGGTGGTCTAGATAACTTTTTTACGTTTGAGTGTTCGTCATAGACAAGCTTAAATAACAAGTTTAAAGGGGGAAAAAGTACTCTCTAGGGGAGGGGGTTGGGGGAGTACATGTGTTGCGCTCCTGGTTGGCGGTCAGCATTTCCATCTTTTTTTCCTCTTGCCAGTGCCATTATCGTACGATGATTTTTTTTCATTTTTTTTTTTCAACAGAGATATGTAACTACTGCATATTATAATAATTTACTGCTAGCAGGGTCCTTCATGTTACCAAACATTGCACCGTGATCGAGGGAGATCGATCTATTAATCGATCTTGCCAGAGATGCCCTTTTCCCCTTTCTTTTAATTTACAACAAACCTCCGCGCGCAGCTACCCATCAAGTGCCGGCATAAGGCTGCCTGAAGACAGGGGGAATTCCTCAATAGTTCCATACGGATCTTCCCGTGATCAATCATGGGACTCGCCAAAGACTGGCCGCCACATGAAATGGCCAGGACGTCGTAGTTACAACCTACCCTGAAAAATACGCACGTCACACACACACACACACACACACCACACCACACCACACCTCGCGCCTCCTTGTCTTCGTCTCCTCCTCCTTCTTCCCTCTTCTTCTCTTTTCCCCTCTCTAGCTACTGCATATGCATGCTTAAGTTGAACTAATCTTACGTCTTCCCTTCCACCTCCACCAGCATCGTCATCCTGGCTCTGGGGCAAACCCAACCCAGTAAGAAAAGGACCTGACAAGTCACGACACGCCATGTTCCCCCCCTCTTCCTCCGGCCCTTCGGAAGAGGGTGCATATCCTGTGCATCCTATCACGACACCGGACTCTGCGGGCAACACAGGCTCTGACCTTGCAGGGCTAGGGTCCCTTCTCATTAGCTGTTGTTGAGCTGTTGTTGGGTCTGCTTGTGTGTGTGTGTGTGTGGCATGTCACCGCCCCCATTCCCCCTCCCTCTCTCTTCCTTGGTCTCGTGGGTCTTGGCGTCGGGTCTCTTTTCCCTCTCTCGAGAAGTGCGAAGATGAGAGATCGACAGTTGACCTGTGTGTATGTGTGGAAAAGGACTTTTGGGCCACCTGCCTAAGTAGAATGACTCGAGGAAACAAGTCATTGTGAGCCGCTATTAAGTAGGTAAGAAAGAGAAGAACAGCTCACACCCGCTTTCTGAGATTCTCTCACCACCCAGACGAGCCTCTCTCGTCTTACAGCGTTGGCTTGTGAAGACGGCAGGGGTCTCACCACCTCCCAACGAATCTCTGGTCCATAAAAGCTTGGGCACATGACCACGAAGCCATCTAGACACCCATGATTACTTCTGACTTACCCTCGGGGCAGACATGACGCTGCCTGTCCCATGGATATGTAACCCTCCTTTTCCAAAGGTGACAAACAGTCGGGTACGGCCAGACCTATCCTTTCGCCTGCAGGAAGCCCCCTCCTTCTCCTCCTCGGAAGAAGCAGCAAGAGCGCCAAGCACCACCACCTTTTTCTTTTCTCTTCTTTTTTACCTCGTGGACCACCCCAAGCAAGCCTCCTCCACCCCCGATTCGCGCGCTGTTGCTCACCGTAGTCCTACTTTATGTATGACATATGCAAGGCGCGCCGATCCACAAAGCTCGGCCCTTTTTTGGGGGAGGTCTCTTGACTATTTTACTTACTTGCATACACACACACACACACACACACACACACTAATCAGTTACTACTAAGTGGGAGGGATGGAACCATGGAACGTCAGTGTTCGACCGTGCGCCTCAAGAGAGAGAAAGAAAAAAAAAAAAGGGAGAGAAACCTACTCGTGGCTTGTAGGGATCGGCGAGAACAATGCCGTCATTGAGGCACTTGCCAGCAGCATGCTCACGAGAACAAGAAATTCCGAGGGCGGACTACGATGGGGAAAGAGGGAAAAGCATGCGGTGCTACTTACTTAAGAGGAGTAGTTGGCTGTTTCTAGACGGACACACACACACACACACACACACAACACGACCCAAGGTGAAATTCTTCTAGTCTGTTACTGTTACTGGTACTCTCATCCAGCCTCTCTCCTTTGAAGTTTTGTGTGTATATGAAAGAAGAAAGGCTGTGTGCTGGTCTTATCACCTCACTACCTTACTCTTCTCCCTAGATTCATCATGGCAGGGCACTCCGGACTTGCAGTGCTGGGTCTTGTGCTGGCCTCGCTCTCTGGGTCTGTCATTGGAGTACCGTTGGAGCCATCTTCTCCTGTGAACCCCCATGAGAAGAGGGGCAGAAGGGCTGGCCATCAACAAGGATTTTCCTGATCCAGCCATCGAACAGGCAAGTAGGAATATTTATATCTTGATTTGTTTTATCTTCACTTTGTGTTTCTTTCCTTCACTGTTGCTAACGATCTGACAATATATCTATAATCCTCCAGGCATGGGACGGCACCTGGTATGCCTTTGCCACCACAGGCAACGGCTTCAACATCCAGGTGGCCAAGGCCAGCTCGCCAGACGGGCCCTGGACCTGGCTGGACCAGGACGCCCTCCCCAACAGCGGCGCCTGGACCACTGGCGCCGAAAGCTGGGCCCCAGACGTCAAGAGGATGCCGCCAGAGTCGCAGAGCCTCTACATCCTGACGTACTCGGGCCAGCTGGCCAGCAACACGGCCCACCACTGTGTGGGCATCGCCACCTCGCACAGCATCGAGGGGCCTTACACGCCGCAGGACACGCCTGTCATCTGTCCTGATATTGCCAGCACGGGAGGCGCCATAGATTCTTCCATGTATTATGATGAGCCCAACAATAAGCGCTACCTCGTCTATAAGGAGTGTGTTTCTTTTCTGTCCCTGCTGTAATTACAAGGTCACATGAGAATTACTTACTGACTCACTCTCGCTTTTCTTTTTCACACAGAGACGGCAACAGCGTGGGCAGCGGAGGAGACTGCGGCAACGGCATCGCCCCCATCCACGCCACCCCCATCATGCTCCAGGAGATGAACGTGGACGACTGGATCACCCCCGTAGGCAGCCCCGTCCAGATCCTCGACCGCGAGGATGACGACGGCCCGCTCGTCGAGGCCCCCTACATCATCGGCACCTCCGACGGCCACTACATCCTGTTCTACAGCAGCCACTGCTACACCGACACCGCCTACGACGTCAAGTATGCCGTCGCTACCAACATCGCGGGGCCCTACACGCGCAAGGGCGAGCTGCTGGCCACGGGCGACTACGGCCTTACGACCCCCGGCGGTGCGAGCTCTACGCCTGGCGGGGATGTGCTGCTGTTTCATGCGAGCTGCGCCGCTGGGAGGTGTCTGTATACGGTTGATATGAGCATCTCGGGGGGCGTTGTTACGCTGAATGCTTGATTTAGTCTTGTGTTGTTTGTATATTGTGCTTTTTGGATAAAACGTTGACGACCGTCATGATTTTTTTTGGATTTTTTTACTTTTTCTTTTGGGCTGTGCCCTTGTTTTGACAAACTCGAGATACCCCTCCAAGACTTTCGTTTCAGGTAGACAGACAGATACTCGAGATGAAGACGATGCCATTGTTTCTATGTATCTTGACTGCAAGTTTCCGTTCAGGCTTCGAAACGGGATGTAATTGTAGCAAGACAAAGAAGAGTTGCAGCAAGTAAAGAGAGAAGGAATCAGCACGGTATGAGATGTTTTCTTTCAAGACCAAGCTCCAGAGCGGACAAAATTCCAATGTAAAAAAAAGAAACAGACTTTAGGACTGTAGTAGTGTTTATTTAAAGAATAAAGAACACTCCTAAATAGGAGCCAAATGACAGAAGGTCTGCTCGTCGAAACGCTTGCCTAAGATGGTAATAAATCAATATAACGGTTGAAACCCGTCCGTCTGATCATAATTAGCGTCTGGTAGTGGTATCATCTTCCACGACCTCGTCCATCTCCCAACAGCCCCTGGTCTCCCAGAATATCCAAACCCATTCTACAAGTCTATAAGAAAGTAAAATCCCTCTTTGGTAACGAGGCGATGCAATGTTATCTCGCATCATCATATTATTCCAACCCATTTTAACCAACCCTAACCATGATATTCATACCCACCACCACCACCACCTCCTCCTCCTCCTCCTCCTCCTCATCTTCCATATGCGCCTCCACCGTAGTGAGCCCCCTCATAGCTGGTGCGCTGGTCCCCCAGGTTCAGGCTCGGACTCTGCTCGTAGACATATGCTCCCTTTCCTGGGCCCCCACTGCCAGCCTTGTTGCTCTCAGAGAACATGGTAAACGAAAAGACGATGGCGTGGATCAGCTCCATGGGGTTCCAGATCCAGATCCATGCCTTGACGCCCAAGGGTCCGCCCTGGTAGTGGGTGGGTGGGAGCCGGGGAGGAATACCACCAGCGCCGCCCCCGCCGCCTACTGCAGGGCGCATCTCCTCCAGGTCGGTGGCGAAAGCGGTGACAGCAGCAGCACCAACACCAGCACCACTAGAGAGGCGGTACGGCTTGACATCGTAGGCCCAGTGGAAGAAGAGGCTGAAGGGGACCATGAGGAGGCAGTTGATGAGCATGGGGATGCCGACGGTCACGTCGGAGTAGCTGAGCTGAGAGGTGGGCGCCAGCGGGGACGGGCTGACGCCGTTGAGGATCATAAAGATGATCTGCAGGACAAAGTTGAGAAAGACGAGCAGCTTGAAGGCGAGGAGCTTGGCGAGGGGCTTGTGGCTGGAGAGCTCGCTGCGGAGGGCCTTGTAGAACTGGAGGACGGACATGACGGCGATAACGAGGGAGAGGAAGTGGATGAGATTCAGCTGGGGAGAAGACGGGGAGACGATATTAGTAAGTAAGCCCTTTGGATGGAGATACGTATATATGTATATATATATATATAATTAAATAAACAATCCACACTTACCCATAAGTGCGCAAAGTATGGTTTGCTGCTGGTCAGGCAGTATACCTTGGCCGCCTCGGTGATGCAGGTCAAGATGCCAATGAGGATCGAGACGGGAGTGAACTGAAAGATGGAAATCCATTTCCTCTGTACGTGGGAAAGAAAAGTTGCTCGGTCAGCATGTATTACCCTAGAATCACAACAAGGTCTTGGTTTGACCAACCCTGTACCAGGTCAACCCATCCTGCGGTGAGGAAGCACCACCCCTCCTGCTCTTCTTGGCGGGCACCTTGAGCGCGGCAAAAAAGGTATCACGCTCGTTGTCGTTGGGCGAGACCAGCTCGCACAGTAGGAGGAAGAAGTAGCCCAGGGCCACAGCCTGTGCGACATCCGTCCATGGGTGTATGTAGACGTATGCCTCGGGAGCCAGCACGGAGAGGAAGCAGAGTATGCCGTATACGGGGATCAAGAGGCAGATGCGCATGATCCTATCATATGAATATTACGAACTTGTTGTTAGCCTTTTTCTTTCTTGACCAGAGGGAGAAAGACTGGACTGAAAGCAGACTGACTTTAGCTGTTCATTCGGCTTGCTGAGGTGCATTGCATGGTTCGCCATGAGTATGAAGATGGAAAGACATGAGAAGGCGATGGCGGCACCCGAGATGACGAGGTTGAGTTTGTGAAAAGTCCAGGACCCGGTGATGGGATCGGTATCCGACTCGTATAGGGAGAGGGTTGGGCATGTGTGGTTGGAGGAGCTGCTGTCTCCTGATTTATGATGGAGGAGGCCCATCTTGACTGTTTTGCCGCGAGGCTGAGAAGATATATTTGATGGAGATGTTCGTGGTCACAGAGGCTCGAACTCTGGTAGGAACGTTGTCTGGGCAAAAGCAACCTGGGATAGATAGTCTTTGCTGGTTGTGTGATAATAGCGCTACAGTATTGCAAATTGACGTTACGAGGAATAAGTGTAAAAGCAGGACAGAAGGAGGGAGAGGAAGGGAAGAAGATTATTTATCTACTGTCGATATTTATACTATAACAACGGACACAAAGTAGGCGTGCCGTTACCTTGCCAGTCTTTGCTGAGCTATCCTCCCCCCTATAACAACTAAGAGGGTCCCAGTGACTCCCAGGGCTGAAGATCCTTCGACCCACCACCCATTCCATCACTGTTGCGGCCGCCAGCGATGCGTGCATGCATGAGAGGAGGGGGGAAGGCGTGGCAGGGGGAGCACTGTTGAAAGGCTTCAGCTTCAGCCACGCACCCCAGAAAAGGATCGAAGCGGTTGCGATAGCGAGGGAAGCGAGCCAGGCTGACCCGCAAAACAGGAACGACAGATACGCACAGGGTTAACCAAACGCGGAAGCACATTCGAAGTCTTGCTGGAGGGAGTCGTGAGGCGCAGCACAAGCGAGGGCCTACAAACCAGCGTAAGCACTCTGGTTACCTAAGGTTGCTTTGCTGTTGCCGCTATACATAGTACTGCATTGGACAAGGAGGAAATATTTTGTCGTCGTCGCTTTTGCGTCAGGGGTCGCAACGAGCTGAGGAGAATCTTGGTTTGACAGATCTGCGAGGGAATCTTGGAATAAGTACCACTAATACTTAGTTGGCCTATCTATTACAGTATTTGCTGTAGCCTAGAAGCGGGCTCTACTTGCAGTGCCACGGGTCGTGCAAGCAATGGATATTCCCGATGCCAAGGTGCTTGGTTTCCAGGGCCCCCGAGACAAGCCAATCATCTTGGCTCCTAACTCGAAAAGACTTCCAGAACGGGAAACTCTGTATATCCGCTACTAATGGACCTTGGTGCACCTTTGAGGCTGTTCCCTCACACCGCCGCCCTGTGCTGATCACTTGTCATGTCATTCTTGGACATACAGTAATGCAACACATCAAACTGTCGATATCGTCCACACCAATGTCGTCACGGCCGCTGCCTACTCGCCCGTTTTTTGAGGGTGGCCCAGCTGGAGGGTAGAGGCATGGTGTGACTAGGAGTTAGGCTCCCATGTGGAGGCGCAATGGGAGTGTCCTCTTCTTGTGTGGCGGCTGCTACACACTCCTGTCTGTCTCTCTGCGCGTATGACATGGGAGGCGTTGGCAATATGGAGGATGAGTAGATCCATAGAGAGAGAGAAACATTGATGCAGAGAAGTGATTTCGATGTGTGGATGAGGGAAGGCAAGCAGAAGGGCAAGGGCTCGCTATCTACAACCCACATCTAGGGCTGGACAAATTCATGCACTGTAATATTGGCTTCATTGCTTCATGACAACGCTCTCAGCCCCTAAGTGTACAGTACAACTCAGGCGCAGTGTTATGGTTATACATGCTGGATACGAGTCTGTGAAGCAAGCAAAATTCAACATTATAGCAGCGTGTTTCTTCTTTCCTTTGTTCTGCTTGGGTTGGCCTACACCGAACCTCCTGTCTCGCCTCGTGCCGTAGAGTACGCGTTTCCGAAAATCCCATCACGAGCGAGTGTGTGCTCGGGGGAGAATCGCAAGACAGGAGATAGGAGCTGAACAAGGAAGTCCAGAGAAATGTATCAGACATGTAGAAATCGCGCATAGAGTACAAAACAATCGAGAGAGCCCATTGGCAGTCTCATTACTCGAGGTTACCGACGCGGGATGCTGAAAGAGCCGAGATGATGATTGCCATCGTATTACCAGCTGATGAGTCTGAGGAAATCATTCGATTTGGGCCTTTTGTTCATGACTTTTTATATTTGTTTTGGGATATTAATTACAGCACTGTTCGGAAAGACCTCCATCCAGCGCAAGGCGATCGGATTTAGTTGAGACGAAGGCGAACAGAGGATTTGCAAGCAACTTGGTCGTGTTCTTGGCAAGTCTGATTCGAGTACACAAGTTCGAGGATGACACGAGTTGTAACTTGATCAGAACACTAAGAATATTCTACGCCTTTTTTTTTTTTTTTTTTTCTTTCCCTTCTTCCCCTCTGCTCTTCTTCTTCTTCTTTCCCTTCCTCTCGTTTCTGAGTTCCTCTTTTATTTTCTGTCTCTCGACTTTTCCTTTTATATGAACAAGGGTGCAAGTGATACAATGCCATGGCGACATGATTGTTCATAAGCATCCGAAAATGGTACACTGCAGTTGTGCATGTGAGCCATTATTGTAATATATGTACTTAAGTACTTACTTAGTAATTATGGCCTGCGCATTGCCAGGATCATCTGACTTTCTCGAGCCCATCACCACCAATACATGTGTGCATGAAGACGCACCCGTCCTGCCGCCTCTGTGCTGGGCCCAGTGAAACACGTATGATGTACGAGGTCCGTTGGAGGAGACGAAGGCCTGTACTATGGGCTGTGGGCTGCCTGTCGGGACCTGTGTGGAGAAACGGACTCGCTGGCGCTGCTGGTGGGTGGGGCAACACACGAATGCTTGTACCGTACTGTACGTTACCCCCCAGGCCTGTCTCCAGACCATGTCAAGCCGCTGTAGTGTGCTCCAGCAGCAGTGCTACAGCAGCAAGCAGCACTAACCAAACACCTAAGGTACTACTAAGTATGTAAAGCACCACCACAGCAGCAGCTACGCACAGGCTCCCGTCTTCTCCGCAGCACCTTACCCGCACCTTACCCCCAACTCCTTCTCCTCCTCCTCCTCCTCCTCCTCCTCACATCAGCAGCGACTTGCTACACAACAACCGCTTAGTACCTTTTATTTTCTTTTGGAGAGGGGGGATAGCCTTCTTTTTTGTTCCCTTGGCCGGCCTTTTCCTCGCGCATGACCTCGTACCCACGTGTCCCGCAGAGAGGGCTGCACGACACACGGCCATCACGTTCTCTGTCTGTCAGACAGTCATCGATGGGACAAGGCCACCTGTCTGCCCTGCCCTGTGGAAACGAGACCTGACGGCGAACTCGCTGCTGTTTCGAGGAGAGAGGGTTGACATTGGGGTTTGGTCGGTGGTGGCATGGCCTGGCCGGGGCCCGTCTTTGCTCACGTCGTCGACCACCTGTTTCTTGTCTCCTCCTGTCTGCCGACCAACTCAGCTCAGCCCTACCAGGGACTCGGTTTCAAAAGAACAAGGACCGCTTATTGTCTGATGCTCACAGACGGATAACCCAAGAAGAAGCAGAAGAAAAAAAGAGAGAGAGAGAGAGACAGAGAGAGTTAGAGGCGGAGGGTTTTGTTATAACCCGCGTCATCCCCACCGCGGGCCAGATCTGCTTGGAGTAGTACGTCGCACCGTTCTCTTGTAGGTTTCCAGAGCCATCTTTTGCTATCTTGTTCCTCTCTCGGTGACCCTGCAAGACACACATGACCCTGGTTTTCGATTTTATGCCAGCAGAGGCGTTGACAAGCAGCTATGCTTTCCAGCTACAAAGTCACCTGGAGAGGGCCATCCCCCATGGCCTCGCCGAGCCGGAGGCCGAATCCCCTGAGGACGACAAAGTCCTTTACCAAGATCGAAAGCAATGACCCCCTCGCCTCCCCCGCCCAAAGAGGGCTGCCACCCTGCAGAACGGCGCCCTGCCCAAGCTAGTCACATCCAGCAAGGAGATGGCGGGCCCGCAGAAGATCTCGGAAGAGCCAGAGAGCGCCGACGCCTTTGAGAACAGACAGGGCGACGAGACGACGCCCGTCGAGCCCCAGCCGAGGGGCTCCGTCGACCTCGACGACCTGCCCATCGAGCTCATCAGCCTGACGGACAACTTTATCGAGTCGCTGTCCACCAAGAGCCGACCGGCGCCCCCGAACATCGACAACATCTCGCGCATGTTCCAGGACTTCTACTACACAGCCGCCCAGCACATCAACACACACATCTCCGCACTGATATCGAAGCACCGCCGCGAGACGTCCCCCGCACCCTCCGCCTCCTCGAGGACCTCGACCGCGAGCCTGCTGAGGGCCAAGGCGGCCGCCTCCATCGGCAAGGACAGGCAGAAGGCCGGCACCCCCAAGACGGACGGGCCTGAGCAGCAGATGATCACCGCGGACGAGATGACGGAGCGCAAGAGAAAGAGAAGGGCTATCGAGCAGCAGCGCGGCACCCTCGAAGAGGCTGTCGAGAGGCGCCTGTGTGAGGGCATCTACGCCAAGATATACCGGCACCGGACCACCCAGGACGAAGCCCAGGACGACAAGCTGCGCTCCAAGACCGCAGCCCTGGCGGTCGTCGGGATCGGCCTGACCGACCTGGGCGTGCAGTTGACCGAGTCATCCGAGCCACCCGAGGCACAGGCCGAGAGGGCCGAGGAGGTCCGCAGGTGGCTGGACGGGGGCGAGACAGGAGCTGGTGGCCATGAACGAGAGCCGATACCCGCTGGGCAAGCTGAACCACCTCAAGACCGCGCACAAGAGCATCGTGGACACGCTCTCGCACTTCCACCCCTCGTCCTCGGCCGACGAGATCATGCCCATGCTCATCTACACGCTCATCACCCTGCCGCCTGCGAGCCTCAACGTCATAAGCGACCTGAGGTTCATCGAGAGGTTCAGGTGGGAGCCCAAGCTCGTGGGAGAGGCCGCCTACTGCATGACGAACCTGGAGGCCGCCATCAGCTTCCTCGAGACGGTAGACCTGTCGACGCTGCGCTCGGACGAGGCGCCGTCGGGGCCGCCCAGGTCGTCCAGCCCGCCCAGGGCCGAGACGTTCCCTCCTGCTTACTCCCCCGACGCTGTCGGCCGCGACGAGCACCACAGCAGCCAGCGACGCCAACCCGGCCGGCACCGTGCGGAAGCCCTCGCCCTCGCCGGCCAGCAGGCTCAAGGTCGCACAGGAACGCAACCGCCGCTTCAGCGACCTCGTCAACACCCCCGCGCAGGCCCTGGGCGCCGCCAGCGATGCCGTCCGCAGCACGGCAGACCAGGGCCTCAAGAACATCAGCAACAGCCTGGGTGACAGCTACAGGATGCTGATGGGGAGGCTCCGCGAGCCGGCCAACGCAGACGCCGAGGTCGTCGTGCCCAAGACGCTCGAGGACGCCCGCAAGCTGATCGGCACACCCCCGCCAGAGGACGACGCCTCGGTCGCCAGCTCCCAGAACCAAGAGGACAACAGCACCACCACCACCACCACCGCCACCACCGCTGCTGCTGCTGCTGCTGCTGCTGACCCTGGCGCGCGGCGGCCGCGTCCTAGAGAGGACAAGGTGCTGAACCTCCTCTCGGGCCGGACGATCAAGTCGTCTTCCGCCGCCCGCGACCACTCTGCCGACAGCTCGCGCAGCGGCGAGAGCGGCACCCCCAAGAGGCTGTCTGGCCTTTTCGGCGGGGACGATGGCGCCGCCGCCGCCTCCTCCTCCTCCTCCCTCGGCAGGGAATCCAACAACAGGACGCCCGGCGCCGGGGGTGTCACGACGCCGAACCCACTGACGGAGAGCATGCGGAACCTCAGCAGCTCGCTGAACCCCATGGCCAAGTTTGCGAGCGGCGTGGGTATGGGGATTGGGTCGTTCCGGCCGTTTGCGCGGACGCCAAGCCAGCCTATCACGCCGCAGGCCACCACCACTGCTGCTGCTGCTGCTGCTGCTGCATCGTCGGGGTCGGTCAAGTCTGGGCCGTCTTCTGGGCCGGCGGGGCCCGCAGAGGGGGTGGATTTAGCTACAGTAAGACTTATCCCCCTCCTTGGCAATACTTGCTTACACACACACACACACACACACCCCTACTACCTAGCAGCACTTTTTCACTCACCATGGGGGTGTGACATAAGCGCGAATTTATGTCATGAAACACTGAAAAGAAACAAAAAAAAAGCTGACGATGAAATAACAGGCCTTCCCCGACCTGGCGGCCAACCTGCCACCCAAGGAGACGCCCAAGATCAACCCGCCCGTCAAGCGCTTCATGGAGATGCAGAACCCTGCCGACCTGCGCATCGCAGAGGTGCTGGAGCTGCTGCGGGACTACAGGCGGCTGGCCGGCGCCCTGAAGGAAATGGATGCCTTCAAGGAGTGAAAAAGGAAGGAAAAAAGTTCACTCTGACAGTTCATCGATTTCAGTTCATCGCTTTTTTTAAGAGGAAAAAAAGAGGGAAAACACGTGATGGGCTGGGGAAATAGACTCATAGATGGTTTGGCTGGGTGTTTTTTTTTTTATACTTTTTTACTTTTTTTGTCTTCATTTTCTTCGACCGGCATTCTCGATGGTGTAAAGGCGTTCGCTCATCCTGATTCCCCCTTTTGTTTTCTTTGCTTTTTTTCAATTTGCGTGCTCGTCTCTTTCACACAGCATTGGTGCATTGGATCGGAGAAACCTGGGGGTTTCAGGAGTTAGAGGCCTCGATGGGGAATGGGAACTACGGGAATCAATTTGCACTTGCATTCAATCAAACCTTTGGATTTAGACCGGTACAAGCTCAACAACAGAAAAAGACTCCAAGAAATAAACATGCACATGCAATAACCTTTTTTTTTTTTTAAAAAAAAAAGACATCTTGATATTAAAGGTGGACAAACAAGACAGACAAGACAGACGAAGATTTCAGAATAGAAAGGTGGGCGCACCTCTCTATTTGTGTGTTTTCTTTTCTTCTGATTTGGTAATTTATTTGATTGTCCCATTCTCTCCTGCGGAGTAAAACGCCTATTTGGATATCGATTCCCAAAGACCCTTTTCTTCCCATCCCTCTTGCATCACACGCTCTCAAAATTGTCTGCGAGGGAGCTAGTCGAAGCCATCACCTCTCTCCCTCTCACCGAGGGCGCAATAGGCATGCTTGGGTTTGATCTGGTGCTCAATGGCATGCCTACCAGCCATGTCTTTTTAGACCATGCCAATCTTGTTCTGGCGTTTCTTTTTCCCCAGCGCCCTTTTCTCTTCTCGCGTTCGAGCTATCACTAGAAAGGTGTGGCAGGATGTTTTTATGTTGCCCCGAGGCTGATGAGGGGGCCTATTGTCATTCTTCAGAGCAGGCCTACATATAAATATATGTATATATATGGTGTGTTTGTGGTTATTATATCGTATGGATGTTGTGGCTCATCCGGTCGGGTGTTAATGCAAGCAAGGTGGTGTCTGCAACATGTTTGTGGATGTTGGTTGGTATGCGGTTTTGAGCAATCTGGATCTTTTTTCTTTTCTTTAATGTGTGATGATGCTTGGTTGACGGCCCATGGGAAGGGCCAGGTTGGCCAAGGGACCACCCGCGTTTGTGACTGCATCCGAATTGCCGGCTCAGACAATAATGAAAGAAGGGGAGAAGGAAAAAAAAAAAAAAAAAAAAGAGAGTATAACGAAGGTGTCAACGGCAACTCAGTGCGCCCCATTCATCTTGCCCCCGTCAGCCCGAGGACTGCCCGAGCCGTTGGTCACGTCGCTCAGCGGCGCCTTGGCTGGGCTGGATCGCCCTGACGCCTCGCCGCCCGCAACAGAGGCAGGCCCCACGCGGCCGTCGGTGATGAGGCGGTCCATGAAGGCGATGTAGTCGTACTGCGGCTGGCCGCGGTCTGACTGCATGTCGGGCCCCGTGTGCGCGGGGATGATGTCGATCAGCTTGTCGATGACCTCGTCCGGCACCAGGGAGTGGCGGAGGTCCATCTCGGTGACGTAGGGCTTGCCGTCGGCGACCTCGCGGAAGGACTGGAAGACCTGCTCGGCCGTGTTCTGGTCCTCGGTGACGTCGACCATGAAGCGGATGAACTGCTCAAAGGAGACGCGGTCGTGGCCCCCCGAGGCGTCGACAAAGTAGTCGTGCATCTCGTCCTCGGAGTAGACGAGGCCTAGGGAGGCGAGGGCCGCGCTGAACTCGATCTCCTGGAGGTTGTTGGAGTCGTCGCGGTCGAAGTAGCGGAAGACGGACTCGAACTCCTCGAGCTGGATGGGCGTGAGGTTAGTCATGCTGCGCGCCACCATTTGGTTGTCGAGGAAGGAGAGCTTCTTGGAGATGGACGACTGCACCAGCGACAGCTCGTAGCACAGCTCGTCGTAGGTGTAGGTCGTGAAGTCGTTCTCCTCGATGTTGGCCTCCTGGCACTTGGCGTCGACCTCGGCGATCTTGACCAGGTAGGCGTCCATCGGCGGCAGGTTGTCGCTCAGCTTGCGCACGTGGTGGAGCTGGTCCTCGACATCGCCCTCTAGCCCTGATATGGCCAGCTGCATGGTGTTGAGGGCCATGGCGAAATCGTTGGCCTTTTCGGCAAAGGACTTGCGGAGAGCGTTTTTGATGCTGTTTTTTGTCAAATTGATCATTAGCTCGGGCCTCCCGAGGGTTGTTCGTTCCTTGGGTGCAGGACATGAGACTTACTCCCTGATGGTCTCATTTATCAGCTGGCCCCGGGCCATCTCTGCACTAGAGAGTCTTGCCCACTCCCTGTCCAGGTTCTCCAGGCTCAGCTCGGCCGGCGGCTCATACGGCCTCAGCCTGTAGGTGCCCAGCTTCGTCTTGATGTTGCCGAGCAGGGTCGCCAGCTCGCTCTTCTCAGCGACCCAGTCCCTCTTCTTGCCCCTCTTGTAGCCCGAGAAGTCGGCCGCCTGGGCCTTGGCGTCTGCGTAGGTGCCCTCGAACTTGGCCGTCTGCCAACCCTCGACCTGCCCGCTGATGGCGGCGAGCAGCGCCCTCATGCGCCTCTCGTAAGCGCTCTGCATCTCCCAGGCGCCCTGCATGTTGTTGACAAACTTCTCGACCCGACGCCCCGCGTTCTCGACCTTCTCCATCTGCGAGAAGGCGTGGAACCAGTAGGCGATGTAGGTCATCAGACTCCTCTCGTCGGGCTTGGCCACGTCGCACACGTCCTCAACGTCCAGCAGCTTGGGGATGCCGATCTCCTTGTGGGCCAGGTCGAAGGCGAGCTGCATGTTGCCCCTGTGGTCTGACTTGTCGAGCTCGTCATAGTCGATCAGGTCGGGCCGGTGGATGTCCAGCAGGGCGCAGAAGGCGAGGCCGTCGTTCCAGCTCCCGCTAAAGTCCCGCACGTCACACTCGTCGTAGCATGCCGTCTTGCGCTGGCACCACAGCAGCAGGCCCTCCTTTGCCGACATGCCGGCCTCGTTGATGTCGCTGATGGTGAACCTCAAGATGAGGGTCCATATCAGACCGAGTATGATCTTCCTGTTGCCGTCGACAACATCCTCGGCACCGATATTGGTCATCTGAATTCCTCTCGACTTGACAAAGTCCAGACCCAGGTTTACGTTCTCGAACCGCTGCACCCGCAGCCTTGGCTTGGCGGCATATCGACCGAGGGACTCTTGGGACAGACACTCGAGCAGATGGATAAGCATGACCTGTTGGAAGAAATGTTAAAGTCAGTTATCTTATGTGTGTTTTGGATAAATTTTTTATTATAAAAAAGAACAGTTGCAGGAGACTCAAGAGATAAAAAGAGACATACACCATCGCTCAGGTCCTTGACCAGGTCGACCACCTCCAGCCCCCTAGCCTCGATCTTGGTGTTGAGCCATTTGGTAAATGTCTTTTGCTGGACGGTGATCCAGCGCTGCTGCTCAGCAAACGCCATCTTGGTCAGGAGCTGCTCATGCGGCGGCTCGGTGGCTGCGAGGGCGGCCTTCGGGTTGGCGACCTGGTACTTGCGTGTGGACGCGCCCCTCTTGCGGCGGGGGGGGGAGAGTCGTTGCAGCTGTTGGGGTCGTCGTCGTCGCCCTGGGTGCTCCCGGTGGTGCTGGCGGCGGTGCTTGCTGCAGAGGCGGCGCGCTGTCGCTGCAGGCGTGCCTGGTGAAGCTGTTTGGCGTTCCCGCGGCTTCGGGTCAGGGGAATGCTCTGGTGGTGGTGGTGATGATGGTGGTGGTGGTTCTGCTGCGGGGAATCTGGAGAGGATCCACCGGCCTTGCAGGAGGAGTTGTTGTTCGAGGGCGAGAGTGAAGGTGAAGGTGAATATGCTGCGTCGGTGCCAACCTGCTGCTGCTGCTGCTGCTGCTGCTGGTTGTGGTTTTGGTTTAAGTGGTGGTGGTGTGGCGGTGGTTTGAGCTGCTGCAGTAGTAATTGTGGTTGTTGTTGTTGTTGTTGTTGTTGTTGTTGTTGTTGTTCTTGCTGTTGTTGACTATGACTGCAGGCCGCGTCGGAATAAAGGCTGCTGACGGTGGACCTCCTCGAGTCGTAGCTGGAGAACACGTCGGAGGCTTCGTCCGAGGTGGCAGAGGCGGCGGAGATTGAATGTGGTCGGCCGGAGATCAGGGCAGTGCCCAAGGCCGGTACAGGTGGTGCTCTGCTGGGTGGTGTTGATGGGACATCTGGCGAGGGCGACTGGCCCGTGCAGGCGCCCGCCTCGTAAACACAACCACCACCATTTACAACATCCCCACCAGGCAACGCCTCGCGCTGCATGACTGGGCCGCCGTTGCTGGTTTTGGGGTCCCTACCCTTGTGTATGCGTGGCAGCGGGGCAGGGGTGGTTGGCTGGGTGGTGGGTGGTGGTGGTGGTGGTAATACTAAGCACTATAGCGCGTACCGCACTACTGCTAAAGCATGTACTGTACTTAGTACACTATAGCGGGTACTGTAGCGCTGTAACCCCCAGCGTTGGTGCCCGAGTGCCGCCGTAAATAGTATTTACAGCGGTACTGTCGGTACTACCGGTAGCGTCGGTAGTGCAATGCACTGACACTGTTGTTGGCCAGGCCCAATCGACTCGACCCGACCCGCCTTTGACCCCGCCGAGGCCCAATCGATAGGTCAGAGTTGCGGATGTCCAATCTCGAGGGTCGAAAAAAGAGATGGAAATAATTTCCCAGATGAGGCTATTCGCAAAAGAGAGATAGTGAAGTTTTTTCTTTTCTTATCTTCCCTCCTTTTAGATCAGGGATGAAGGGAACAGAAGGGGGAGGGGGAAGAGGAAAGAAAAAGAAGGGGAAAAAAAGGAAGAAAGAACGAGAGAGGCTAAGAAAAAGGGAAGAGGTATGATTTATCCATTCATTTATTCGTTCCTTCCATCAAAGCATCCTTCCATTTCTTCATCAAGATCTGAGGATCGAGAAAAGGGCCTTCCTCCCCTTTTTTTTTTTTTTTCTTTCCTCTCAACTTCTACTCAACCCACTCTGCTCTCCCTCAACTCCAAAACCGTCCCTGTCGAGACGAGGGATGAATAGGGGTCTCATCATGCCGTCCGCGCCTCTTTTGCGTCCTTGACTCTTTCAAGTTATCTGAAACGTCCTCCCACCCTCAGAAACCCGCCCTCCATCAGCCCAATTGGCAAATCAGATGCCTCATCGGCCACCGCGACAGGGCCGCACCCTCTTTCCCAATTCTGCCCTTCTTTATGCGTCGCCTCTTGGGCTGTCATGGGACATCCTGGACATCCTTGGACCTTGCTGTTGGTGGCACTTTGGCAAAACTGCTGAGAGATCGGGGTGGCGATCATGGCTATTTTCGGGCCACACGCACGCACATGCACATACATGGGCAACCCATGGCTTGCGTGATGGAATGACGAGTCAAACTTGTGAGCTGCAGTGTCTGAGTGGGCATCACTGGCGTCTGTCTGGTTGTTTGACGCCCCGAGACGCATGAAAGATCCTCCCACACCAGATTCCCGCGGGAACATGATGCGCACAACATGCTCAGCCTGAGGACGATCATCTCTCTTCGGTGGCCGTGGTGGTGAAATTTCTGGGGACTGGGACGAGATCCCCAGACGTCTCATGCCTGCAGTCTTTGACGAAGTTGTGGGCTCAATTGATTTGGACATGTGTTTTGAAACATTGCACCATGCATTCAGGACTCCCCACAATAAAAGGTCGTTTTCAGGAAGAATCTGTCGAGAGGGGGGAGAGGGAGATGGACTCTTTTGGGTGAGTTCTCCTTTGTGGGTCAATTTCACATTCCTGGGAGGGAATAAAAGCCCCGACTAAAGGGGGAGGCTATGCTTGTGATCCCCAGTGGGTTGGCGAGCACGTCTCCCATGTTGTGCAAGCAAATCTGGGAAGAGGCTGAACCGACGGAGCTGTTCAGTTGGTGACGACGATCTCCCCTTGGGCAAATCACAGACAGCACATGGTATTTTCCTCCAGTCGAGTGCCCCAAAGCTCTGAGCCAGGCAAAGGGGTGCGTTTCGTCGCTCGTCTGCGACATCAGATGGCCAGTCCAGTTGGAAGCCGGTATGACTGCCAAAACCGCTCCACCAAATGTGTCGGAGTGTGTCGGCGCCAGCACTGACATTCTATGTGTCCAGCGGGACTGTGGCAAAAGATGATGGGTCCTGTCCTGGGACGCGTTCTGCAGAGCCCAAGGTTTCCCATACCAGAGAGCGAGAAGTTCCTGAAGAATATCGGTCGAGGGAGGCCGCCGGGAGCATCTGCTGCAGAGGTTTAAGTACACTGCGCGTCCCTCGAGCGAGTATTTGAAAAGGGAGGCTCATGATGGTGACTTTGACGCCTTGGCTGAGCTGCGACACAGCGCGAGTTTCACACCACGTTTTTCGGGGCCCATTACTCAAATGGTATCCCAGGTTCGCTGGCTGAGAAGCAGCAAAGCATGCTTGCTCACGGCGCCGGCGAGTGCCTATAACTCTGTCCAACATTGCAGTTGTCGTCCCCGACTCGGCATGGGGAGACAGCCGGCCTGCATTTCCTGCCTCTTCGATGGTCATCAGGATGCCATTCACAGGCAAAGGAAGATTCTGCGTCGCCTGGCTGATGGGCAAGGATATTCCATCGGTAAAAAGGAACGTCGCGGCGCTCGGGAACAATGCCTCACTGATATACACACAACATGCAGGACCATGGCTCATACACTACATGCGCACACCTCTTTCCGGGACAGCAGGGTGTAACCACAGCACACAACACCGCCACCATCCCAGACCCTAACTAGGCGGGCTACTTTCCATCACAAATTGTTATAAAGTCGATCGCAGATAGCAGACGAAATGAATATCCCTTACATAAGTCCTCTCCGGCCATCGTCGAGTGCCGAAGCATCGTCCCTACCTATTTGAGCTGTGAAGACATGGGGGATTTCCAACATTCCGCGTATGCCCTCTGTCAATTGCCGCCCACGTCCTGGCCTTGGACAACGAAAATACTACCTACATGATAGTCTGCGCCGCAACCTTACGTTTCTTCACAGAGAGGGGGGGCTACGATACCCCTCACGAAGCGGCCCTGACCAAAACAATATCACAACCCCTGGAGTTACGTGTACCCATCCACGCATTGCCACATCTCTTGGACAGAATGCGCACCGCCATGCTGAGGCCAACACCATTCACCTGCCCTACTCTGGGGCGTCTAGGCTGCAATTTGATGAACACATCCTCCACCCCCCCACCCCCTTCCTCCTCTTGTTTTCGAATCCTTCATGCAGAGTAACAAGCCACGGTTCGTCGATGGAATTTATTAGCCCCAGGACTATCAATCATGGAAACTTCAAGATCCGCCTCCCATGCCTGCCTGCCTTCCTGCCGAGGCGCGCCCACACACACAGAGACATAAGTGGCGGCCAGCACGAAACCCTAGCCGGCGACCGAGGAACCTGGTCATCCTATCAATCTATTTATTTATCCGTTCTGCCTGCAGAGATTGGACTTGGTAGCGAGAAGGGTTTGATCAAGCCCGTACAAAGGTGGCAAGGGCGGCCTCGGAGGCCGTCTACACGATATCACGTTGGAGGCACGGAGTACACACAGAAAGAACTTTTGCTCGAAATTTGGGCCCCGAGGTAAGTTGCTTGCGGAAAAGAGAGAGAGAGAGGGAGGGGGGAGGGGGAGAGAGATTTGCTGCTGCCTACCTAGACGGTCGGATCAGCCGCCCATATACCTGTCGAGGGAAGGGGTCTCGATGTCCTCGACATGGTCACTGCTGGGGGCCAGTTGCAGCAACGCCACGATGTGCTTTTTGGCTGGATGGGTGGCTGGCTGGCTTGGACAACTGTAAGGATTCGCGCGCAGCTTTGCGTCTGCCGCTTGGCCCTGCGAGCCGATCCATTCCATCCGTTCCGCCTGATGCTAGCTGACCCAGGTCGAGGTGGGGAAAATGTTGATGTTGATGGGTCATTGAGTGGGGTCGAGAACGAGGTTGACTAGAAGCGAGGAAAGCAACCTAATGGAATTGGATTCCCTCGATCGGCGTAAAGACGCCGGTGTGATCTCGATGTGTATAGGTCTCAGGCTTGCATCACTTGGGCTGGGCAGGTACAAGTTGAGAATCAAAATGAAAATAAATAAAAAAGGGAGAAGAAGGGAAGGCCAGGAAAGGAAAAGAATGTGTGGTCAGCTTCACACAAATCTGCAGTTCCTAGGGGTGCCATTGCAGACACGTGTCGACGGGCATATGCATCCTGCTATAGCATCGACCTGCAATAGGTTCAGATCGGTTTGCCTCGCTGCATAAATGATTACACCTAAATTTGGCGCGACGTCTCGGGGCATTTAACATCAAAGTGTCAATTTTTTTAATTTTTTTTTTTTCGGCCGAGACAAGGCAAAGTGTATCAGTCAAAGGAGCACCAACAGTCTAAAGGGGCATACAACTTTTTCATTTTTTTTTTATTTCCGCTAGCAGGTTGGTAGGTACTTTGAACATATATTTTGCACATTCTTCCTAATAAAACAAACCCCCACACTACTACTTGTACCAAGGGAGGCTGGCATCTGACCTGCATGCTAGTTGCATCCTATACAGGACGAGATACATGATGAAACCGGGATTATACAAGTCGAGGATGAAGGAAGAAGAAGAAAATGCGCAGAGGTCGTGTACAGGATGCGGTATTAGTAACATATTATCCGGGGTAAAATGCTAAGCGCATCCCTTTACACACGCGCGCGCCTACATCTGAAGGACCGACGGCATGACATGATTCAGAGTGCTGACGTGCGCTTACGTGCGTTATTGGAGCGGCGATCGCATTCCTGGGGATTCAAAAAATGATACCTGAAAAGGCACTCTGATAGGGAACATCAGTACTTAGTTAACGAGCGGGGTGGGGGTCTGTCTGGCCGGTGTCTTTGATTGGATGAGCATACGAAGTGTAAAGCTGCTAGAAAATCACATTTCTGGTAGCTGCATGCATGATATTCCTTGGAGAGAGACGGAATGCTCCCGAGAGAGGAGAGAAGGGGGGGGCGGTTTCCTTGACACTGCACGAATATGGGCACCTAAAATAAGCCTGAACGAGAAGACAATAATTAATTGATGGCCTAGGTATTTATATTTAGTTTCAATTAATGATTCAATACTCTTGACAAAAAACGGCTTATAGCTACGACATGCTCTTGTATTGAAGCACGTTAGTATAGACGCAAAGCAAAAAAAAAAAAAGAAGACGAAGAAAACACACACAATAGATTCAAGTATCAAAGAATGAGCTCCGCAGCCAAACAGTTTGGTGGGCGGTAACAGGCCTGTGCTTCCTCTGAGTATCCATCCAGTGCTGAGGATCACTATACGCGCGTAAGCCGCCAGACTCGAGGCCCCATGCATCCGTTGGCATCCCGCCATCTCTTTCTCTCCCTTTCTGTCTTTCGACCTTTGCCACCACCGAGATCAACAATCACCAGGGGGAAAAGCCCCATGGGCGGGACTGTAGCAGGCAACAGAATGACCAAAGGCGCTGTGAATGGTTCGATGCTCGACAATTTGCCTCAGCTGGTGGAGGTAGATGGCGATCACATAGGATTGTCTCCCCCCTTCGAAGGGATTTTTATTGTCACGGGCAACTTTGGCCCCCATGGAGTGATCGTCTCTTCCCCTCGACTCCCCCTCCTCCTTGAGACACGATGGATGGCTGGATGACGTTTTGGTCTGCGTGTAAAAGGACTGGCCCTCTTGCTCGCACCCTGGTTATTGGCTTTTCCTGCTCTCCATCCTCTCGTGGCTCCTTGAAAATGTTGACAGGGTCGCCGTAGGTTCCCGAGGTTTCTAAGTATATCAAAAAGAAAAAAAAAAAAAAACCTTTGCGTCTCATGTACAGTAGTGTGTGCACTGATCAACCATGTTCCCTCCCATCCAGCCCCTCCGGCTCCGACCCGGCTCCGGGAGAGAAGGGGTAAGAGAGTGAGGTGAGAGTGACTAGGGTGCTGAGAGGATAATTAATTGCCGAGCCAGCTAGAGAGGAAGGATTATAACCCAGTACAGTGGTTCAGGCTACCTACTAAGTATTTGGAATCTACCTTAGCCCTTACAAGTTTGCGTGCCGGTGTGGGAAGCCAGGCAACAGAATAAAACCGGCCAATAAAGTTCTGACAGGTAGCAGTTGGGGTGGATGGATGGAGGGAGGGGCGGGTTGGAGGGCTGAATTTAGAAACACACACACAAGGAATACTGACCCACCTTGAAGAGTCTAGATTTCATTACCCATTTGATCGACCATGTTCTCTCTCTCTCCATCACTATGGTATACAGCAATTAACGTACACGATCCTTTTATAGATCAATTATGTTCTTGGGAGTGCTTGCTAAGGAAGCCAAGAAGGAAAAGATTTGTTGCTGGAGAGGAGGGAAAACAAGGAAAACATAGGATAACAAAAGATAATAATCCAACGTGCTCTAAATGCCAGCCAAGCTAGAATATGTGTTGCTACAACAGAATCAAAGTAGAAGAGAAAGGAAACAAAACTAAAATTCAAAAAGTTAAGAATACAAGAAGGAAAATACAGTGGTTCGTCCCATCGTACAAAGAATTCGTGTTCGTACAACAACAACAACAACTCTAAATCACCAGTCCGCCAGGTCCTTCCACCCTCTGCTCATGACCAGGCCCGCCAGATCCTGCCCTCTGCCCGCGATCCTGTCCTTGAACCCCGCAAGCCACATCAGCTCCATGGCCCCGTCGCCCGACTGCGTGACGAGGCTGATGCCGCCGTAGAAGGTCTCGGCGACCCGCACGGGAAATGCAAGCAGGTCAGGCTGCGCGGTGGCCGCCAGCGCGGCGTCCAGCCCGCGACACACGCGCGCCGCGACGGGGCGGAGCTGGTCTGTGCCGTAGGCTTCCGGGTCGATGTTGTTGTTGGGACGTGACGAGGACGAGGACGACGGCCCGTAGCCCGCCTGCTGCCGCGGGTCCTCGTCGATCACGGGCGCCGAGATGGTGTGGCCCAGGAGCCCGATGCAAGGGTAGAAGAGGACCTGCGCCGTCCAGTAGTAGATGAAGGTCATGGCGGCCAGAGCGTCGCGGAACGAGATGGGCTCGCCAAAGGGGACGTGGGCGGCGTCTGCTTGGTGGCGGTGGTGATGATTATGATGATGATGATGACCTCCGCCTCGTGAGCTGCTGCTGCTGCTGCTGCTGCTGCTGACCCAGTAGGCGGATTGCCCGCGGTAGACAGACTGGTGTAGGGAGGCGTGCCAGTGCTCGAGAGCTGCCTGGATGCCCAGGGCGCTGTCGAGGAGGTCCTGCGCCATGAACCTGCGCGCCGTCGTTGCGTCCAGGCTGAGGAGGTGGTCGAGCTGCTGGAGCACCGCGGGGACCGAGGAGAGGATATCGAGGAGGTGGTCCAGGGGCGCCTTCGGGTGGCGCTCCCACGGCGTGGTTGTCCATTCCGCCTCGCCGCAGAACACCGGCTTGCGGTTGATCAGGCCTGTGACGATGGCAGCTGGCCGGTATACCCGCACGAAAAAGTGGTGCGCAGGAAAGCTCGTGAAGCTGCCCGGGCCCATCTGTCGGATCTTATTGTCCTCCTCGGCGCCAAGACGGTCTTCCCAGCCCGTCATGCCGGTGTATGCCAGCGACGAGTTGTGGTCAAAGAGGTAGAGCAGCATGCTGTCTGAGGTGGATGCTGTACAGGTTAGACAGTGCGCCTGCAGCTGGAACTCTTGGCTGCCGTATCGCGGCTGGACGTCTACGGGCGCATAGGGCGGCAGGGCGAGCAGGGTCGTCCTGCTCCCTCCGCTGCTAGCCCTCCCGTAGGCCAGAGCGGGCACGTATAAGGCGGCGATTCGAAGCTGGTACGTCTTTCCAGACTTGGACAAGGGCACGATCTCGTCCCAGGCAGAACGGAGAGGCTTGACTGGGGAAAGATGTGAAGACGGCTCTGGGACCGGCGTGGCTTGTCTCGACGAAGAAGCAGCATCGTTTTGGGATTTTGAGTTTCGTGGAGGATGCGAACTGCATCTCCCCTTGTCCTCGACAGTACCGACGATAAAGATGGTCTCTCGTTCTAAAAAGTTTCCGAATCTACTTGTCAGTTTGATCGAGTTCGAGGTGCGATTACTTGCCGAATAGGTGGTGTTTCTCATTCTTCTTGCTTTCCTGCTTCGCTCGCCCAGATGCGCAAATATTGGAGCTGAGAAAGGCTTGGGAACCATAGAGGATGAAAAAAATAAAGAAGAAGAAAGAGGGAAAGAAAGAAAACATACCATATCCCTGACACTCTCGTCCAGAGTCTATACACTTTTTACACAGCGGGCGCTGATTATCACACTACACAAGAAGACGAGGCGTTAGAGCGAAGCTGACAGCCCTGGAGTAGGAAGAAGGGAACCCGATGGTCCGAACGCACCTTGACCCTCCTGGCTCTGCAGGTATTGCATCCTTTGTATTTGCCAGGTACGCCCACCATATTCAACGGCTGATATTAGGATGTCGAATAGAGCGACAACGTGTTGCAGTCGACGATGCTCTCGGTTTGCTTTGATGCTGGAAATAAAGCTCGACTGATTCACAGGAAGGCAGTATATATAATAAAGATAGAGACATGCCTCTTGGGGCTTCCAGGACGACCAAGAAAGTCGCGTCTATGGGAAGATATAGCATGGCTCTCAGTGCGAGGAAAGTTGTGGGGGCTGAGGATTTGGAGAAAGGAAGGGGGAAAAAAAAAAGAAAAAAAAAAACATCATACTGCCAATGCCTTGGCCCAGGTATAATACGCGCGCTTGGCCTGGACAGACACGCCGTCCATCCGGTGCGCACGTACGTCAACCGGGAAGTGTCTTGTGAATCCTCCCGGCTACTACTTACTGGCCCGCATCGCTAACTTGGAGCAAGGGATTCCCTCGACTTGGTACAGGTGGGTACCAAGACGAGCAGACCTCGAAAGGCCGATACTGGACACCGACCAGGTTCGAAGTTCGTCTCCCACTGAGACGAAGGAGCGGAGGGAGGGGCCGACAAAGACAGCATCATGGAATGGGGGAAGATGGTTACAGCGGGAAGAGGCGAATGGGAGATGACACCACTATTTTCAGCAGACGAGGAGGCCTGTAGAAGGAAGAGAGGGGGGGAAGGGGAGGGGATTCCAAAGCAATAAAAAAAAAGAAGAGGAAGAAAAGAAAAGAAAAGAAACCTCTCCACTGGCCGTTATCGGGTTGTGACGATGTCTTACATGGCTGACCTGGGGGAGGAGCGGCAGCCTCAGGATCGCCCAGACGGCAGACACACACATGCGTGCACACACACACACACACACACACACACACACACATTATTCACGCAAGAATAGACCCAGTAGCTGCTATTCATTCACCTCCTCTAGCATGGGCAGATTAGGATTGCCGGGTCACTAGGAACCCGAGCGTGGTGGCCCTGGTTCGCTGATGGAGTAGTTGCAGGGTGCCTTTTCTCGTTGCCTGTTCCTTCGCGATGGGCCATTGAGCATTGACCCACTCAGCTGCAGGCCGTATACTCTGCGGGCATAACGTACGCAGCACACAAAATACTTGTTGACAAAGGAGTGAACGTGTGTATGTACTGTAGGAGGACACAAATTGCACAGTCTAGGGCCTTTCGAGCTGATGTGTGATGCCGACCCGCAGCACAGCTAGATCTCGTTCCGGACGCGGAGAGAGAGAGAGAGAGAGAGAGAGAGACAGACAGACACACACAGAGAGAGATAGAGGGAGAGAGAGAGACAGAGAGAGAGAGTGTGTGTGTGTGTCTGTGTTGTATGCTCCCCGCTGGCTCTCATGCTCCGCCGACCTGGGCCATAGGGCTGACATGGCGGTCCTTCGAAAACCGTCTGGCCTCGATCCGCCAAGTCCCCTTCAAACGAGGGCCCGCCCAGTCCATCCTTTCGGGATCGCTACATAGTACCGCCTGTCCTAAGCCTGGAGTTTGCTAGTCCCCCCCAATCCCCTCCTCTGCACAGGTTTGTCTCTACAATGGGATCCAAGCTAGCTCTCTCGGTCGCCCGCAGTGCCAGACGCAATGCCTAGTGAACGTTGATCAATCGCGGAATGTCGCGGAATACTGCTGGATTCCCGTCTGACGAGTGCTAAGGAACGATGAGCACTGGAAGAGAAGGGTAGAATTATCAAATCCCACACGGAAAACCGGAGTCATCTAACATGCGGCCGTCTTCCGGCTCCTCCTCTCTCTCTCTCTTCCCTTTCGTGCCCTGGGTAGGATGCTCATTTTGGGGAAAAATCGAACCGCCCACTTTGGTTGAGATTGAATATAAGTTGGAATCAATTTAGGGGCGCTGCTCAGCCACTGCAGGGGTGATGTTGGCCTCCAGGTATGGCACGGTAATTTGGTAGCCTAGTCAGACACGGGGCGCCAAACGTTCCGAACATAGGGGGAGAAAACAATTTGGTTCAGGGGGTCATTGTATCCAAGTTCTTGACTAGCATCTCATATATATTTGTACGGGTTCATGATGCCGTTCTGTTCAAGCCAATTGGTCAGCAAACTCGGTCAAACTCGGACTTTTTGTGTATTTTGTAGAAGGCCATGGGGCCAAAAAAGAGGAGAGAGAAAGAAAAAGAAAAAAACGAGGGAATAAAAGAAACAATGCAAGAAAAAGGTCTCCTCACCGGATCGTATAGGTTCTTGATCTGCTTCATCAGACCAATCATCGTGTCGCTGCGGCTGTAACCGATGAACTTCTTCTTCGCCAGGCCGAGCCCGTGCTCAGCGCTGATACTGCCCTCGTGGTCCCTGATCCACTCAAAAACATAGGGCTCCAGGATCTTCTCGACCTCCTTGTCGTACCGCCTCACGCAGACGTTGAGGTGCAGGTTCGAGTCGCCCATGTGGCCATAGCCCACCACGTCGAGGACTGGGTACTCGTCCGTCTCACCCATCAGCCCGGCAGCCTGTACCTTGGCCTTGATATCCTCGACCAGCTGGTAGAGGGATTTCAGGGGTATGGAGACGTCGTACTTGTACACGCCCCCGAAGTGGCTAGACGCTTCCGAGATGCCTTCCCGCCACCCCCAGAGCGACCTGATCTGCGTCTCGTCCTGCGCCACCACCCCGTCTGACACAATCTCCTTGCCCATGACATCCTCGAGGAATGCCTCCAGCTTCTCGCTGTCGTGCTCCGAGTTGGAGCCGCTCGTCTCGACGAGGCAGTAGAATGGGTACTGGCTCTCCAGGGGGAAGTTGTTCTTGGTGACCCGCCGCACGAGCTCCTGGCTCTCGTTGTCCATGAGCTCAAACGCCGACAGGATCTCCGACAGCTGGCCCTTGGCCTCGCGGAAGGCCAGCTGGACCTTCTCGTACGACCCGAGGCCGAAGAAGGCGACATTGACCGCCTTGGACCTCTGGGGACAGTGGATCGAGACCCCGGTGATGATGCCGATCGTGCCCTCGGCACCGATGAACAGCTGCTTGATGTCGTAGCCCGTGTTGTTCTTCCTCAGCTTGAAGAGATCGTCCACCACCGTGCCGTCGGGCAGCACAGCCTCGACGCCCAGCACGCTCCCGTGTAGGCTTCCGTACCTCAGCAGCCTCAGACCACCGGCGTTCGTCGCAACATTGCCCCCGACGTGGCATGAGCCCTTGGCAGCCAGGTCCAGGGGGAAGATGTACCCTCGCTCCGCCAGGTAGTTATCGACAACCTCGAGAACAGCGCCGGCGTCGGCGGTGAGCACGCCGCTGACCTCATCAAAGGACCGAACCTGGTTCATCCGGCTCATGTTGATGACGATCTCGTCAAAGACAGGGACAGATCCTCCCACCAGGCCGGTGTTGCCACCCTGCGGGACGACCGCCAGCATGTTATCGTTGCAGTACTTGAGGACCTTGCTGACCTCCTCGGTGGAGCCAGGCTTCAGCACCAGCCTGCAGTGGCCCTGGTACTTTTTCATCCAGTCGCGGTTGAAGGGCTCCATATCACCTGCCGCTGCCTCATTGGTGACAGCATCCAGGACGGCGGCACCACTGCCGAGGAGCTCCTTGAAGTACTTGACATGGTCTTCCGTGAGCTGCGAGAACCTCGAGTCTCTCTTGATCTCAGGATACGAGTCTGTGGTGAACTTGGCACTGCAGGCTGCGGAGGACCTGAACTGCCTGGCCGTTGTCGTCGAGATGGTCTTGGTGGTGGCTGCCACTGAGAAAGATAACGAGGCTGGCCGTAAGCAGAGCGCAGAGAGGTTGGCCTTCTCAGCTCTGGCCAGAGCACGAGTGATACGGGATCGAGACGCCATGTCGCAGTGGAATTGAGGACCAGAAGGCTGAAGAACACAGAGAAAACAACAACCAAAGGACAACGAGCTGGCGACCTGCGAGCCTCTAGGAGCAAGGAGAGATGGAGGATGTATATAGAAATTGTTGGGTGAAAGAGAATTACCGGCCCGGGATCTAAAAGGCATGATGACGCCTTACCCCGACCCCTAAGCAGTGGCAGTGCACGACCGAGGTACTTAGCTGGTGATGTGGGTCTTGACAGGGATCTGGTACAGCTTCCAGCAGCCCAGCTTCGTCGTCAGAGCTGCAGCCTGCCTTCTCCTGCCTGCCACACGCATACTCACACTTAACCTCACATTCGCGTACCATCACATCCCACTCCATCCGACCACCCAACGGATTTCCTCACAGTCAGTCAACGGCCGATTAGGACACTGCAGTCCCTGTCTGTTCCTTCGTCCATCCACCCATCACCCACCTACACAGTAGAACACAAGCAAGATGGCTTCAGGATACGACAGAGCTCTCTCAGGTAAGCGCTCCCTTCGGCCGGTTGAGTTGTCTGAGTCGCAAGCTAACAGATGGACCTCCGTCAGTCTTCAGGTCTGCACCAGCCCACCTCTCACCACGAAATTCCGAAAGCTAACTTGTAGCAGTCCTGATGGACACGTCTTCCAGGTCGAGTACGCGGGCGAGGCTGTCAAGAGAGGTACATGTGCGGTCGGCGTCAAGGGCAAGGACATTGTGGTCCTGGGATGCGAGAAGCGCTCAGCAATGAAGCTGCAAGACACACGAATCACACCGTCCAAGATTGGCCTCATCGACACCCACGTCTGTCTCGCCTTCGCCGGCCTCAACGCCGACGCCAGAATTCTCGTCGACAAGGCGCGGCTAGAGGCGCAATCCCACCGCCTGAACCTGGAGGACCCCGTCACCATCGAGTACATCACAAAGCACGTGGCCGGTGTGCAGCAGCGATACACCCAGCGCGGTGGTGTCCGGCCTTTGGCATTAGCACCCTGGTTGTCGGCTTCGACCACGGCAGCAAGGTGCCGCGGCTCTACCAGACCGAGCCTTCTGGCATCTACTCGGCATGGTATGTATCTCTGTGGACGGAACCCGCCCCCAACCCTCCTTGACTTCTTCCCGGAGCAGGCCTGCGTACTGACACCTATTCCAGGAAGGCGAACGCCATCGGACGGTCGAGCAAGACGGTGCGCGAGTTCCTGGAGCGAAACTACAAGGAAGATATGGACCGTGAGCAGACGATACGCCTGGCCATCAAGTCGCTGCTGGAGGTTGTGCAGACGGGCGCAAAGAACATCGAGATAGCAATCATGGCACCGGGCAAGACGATGGAGATGCTGCCCGTCGAGGATATCGAAAACTACGTCAAGAACATCGAGCAGGAGAAGCAAGAGGAGGCTGCCAAGAAGAAGGGTGGCCGGTCGACCGGTGCAGGAAGCTCTTCGGTACCATCCAGGGCCGCCGGTGCCGAGACTGCTGATGACCAGTAGAGGGGAGAAGGGGGGAAGGGACGAAATAAAGATAGCCTCAGCCCGACGCGCGCTGCATGATAGAGAGAGGGCCATTGTACAGTATGACTTCATGACCGGGCGCGTCTGCGGTGCCTCGTAATGATATTTCCTTGACGCCAATGCTTTGAGAACTCCTTTCTATAATGATATCCGTGAAGACCCCCTCCAGCCTCACCCCAGCCTGTCCGCATCATCATCAGGGTCGAATATTGTCTTCAGCTCTTGCTGCTTCACCCGATCGTCCTTCAACATCCTGTTGTCCACCCGTGCATCCTCACCCTCGATCTTGAGTGCTGGCTTGGGCGTCAAAGCATCGAGCACGAAGTGGTTGTCGCAGTGTGGGCAGTATTCGTCGGCCTCCTCGAACTCCTGGGCGTCCTTGCGGAAGCACTTCTTGCACTTCTTGCAGGCGAAGATCATCTCGAACCGCTGCAGCAGGGGGTGCGTCTCTTGCTCCTGGTGGCACTCAACGCAGTCGAACCATTTCTTGCCTAGTCATCATTTGTGAAATCGTCAACCAGATGCTGCATTTGCCAGGGGGGAAGGGGGGGAGGGAGCCGAGAGCGGGGAGGATATGGGGCGGCGTACAACATGGCGACCTGATCGATACCTGAGCGTTGAGGATGTGTTTGCTATACGAGTTTTTGATTAGCTGGGATCAGCCTTTGGATTTGAGAAGCCCCGTTCACCTACCACATATTTGCGTAAAGGGAAGGCGTAAGTGTATGTACTATGGGCAGAAAATTGTATGCCTCTTCAAAGTCACAATCGACATGATTTCTCAGGCGGCGGCGGTGGCGCGTGGAACACGTCTATGGAGATCGAACATAATAGGCTGACTGGCCCACCTTTTTTGGGCACCTCCGCTGTGGTGGAACTTCTGCAAGGGGTGGCGGTGGGCTTTATCGATAAGGGCCATTACATACTCCCATAGTACGGACGTACTTGCTATGACACAGCGGCCGGACCATCCATCCTACTAAGCGTCAGGCAGTCTTTCCAACATCCTCTTTCTTTCTTTTCCCCTCACATCGTCGATCTATCTTTGGCGGTGTCATTAGAGTCGCCGTTCTCCTTGTCTTTCCTCGGCACCTTTGTCTGTCTCTTTCCAGATACTCCCATCATTTGCAAGCTCACACACAGGTCACTCACTACCGAGCAGCAGCCATGGCCCCGAAGCGCAAGGCCGGCGCCGTCGGAGGCGTCACCAAGGCTGGCAGGTCCTCCAAGGGCTCAACCCCCGGCCCAGCGACACCTCGCAGCATTGCTAGCGACTCTAGTGACGTTTCTGACAATGAGGTGGATGTCGAGATCCCGGAGGAGATGCGCAAGAGCATGGTCAAGTTCGACACCAGCTCTGACGAGCACAGATACAGCATGGGCCGCGGCGTCCACGACATGGCCTCGAGACACTTCGACAGCAGCAGAGACTTTACTGCCCTGAGGCCCAAGCACGACGCCCACAACAGGCCGCTGTGGATACAGGGCAACTTTGTCATCGTCCTCGAGAGCTTCCACCAGCTCGCGCCGCAGGCCCAGGACTTCCTCGTCACCGTCGCCGAGCCTGTGTCGCGACCCCAGTTTCTCCACGAATACAAGCTCACCACCCACAGCCTCTACGCCGCCGTGTCCGTCGGCCTCAACCCGAAGGACATCATATCCACGCTTGAGCGATTCTCCAAGACCCCGGTGCCCAGCAACGTCAAGGGCTTCATCTCGGCATGCGGCAGGAGTTATGGCAAGGTCAAGCTGGTCCTGCGGAATACAAAATACCTCCTGGAGACTACAGATCCCGAGGTGCTCCAGATGCTCCTGAAGGACCCGGACATCTCGGCCTGTCGAGTGCACGGGGCGGAACAGATCACAACGAGCGCCCCAAAGATGTCTGGCCTGGCCATTGCGGGAACGAAGGAGGCTGCGGGCATACGCGAGGCTGAAGGGCTGAACAGCGCGGAGCAGGCTACTGCAAACCCCTCTGAGAAAGAGGTCTATGCTGCGCTGAACGACGACGATGACGATGATGACCAGGAGGTTGTCCACGCCTTCCAGATTCGAGACGATGCGGTCGAGACGGTCACAAAGCGGTGCCAGGAGCTACAGTACCCTGCGCTGGAGGAATACGACTTTAGGAATGACAACATTAATGCCAACCTTGAGATCGATCTGCAGCCATCAACGCAGATCAGGCCCTACCAAGAAAAGAGTCTCAGCAAGATGTTTGGTAACGGCCGGGCGAAGAGCGGTATCATCGTGCTCCCTTGTGGCGCCGGCAAGACCCTCGTCGGCATCACAGCTGCGTGCACCATCAAGAAGGGCGTGATCGTGTTGGCAACAAGCAACATGTCGGTCATCCAGTGGAGGAACGAGTTCATCAAGTGGTCCAACATCAACCCCGACGATGTGGCCATCTTCTCTTCAGACCACAAAGAGACTTTCAGTGGCAACACCGGTGTCATTGTTACGACCTACTCCATGGTCACGGCGACGCAGAAGCGGTCGCACGAGTCGTCCAAGATGATGGACTTCCTGAGGAAGAGAGAGTGGGGCCTCATGCTTCTCGACGAGGTGCATGTCGTTCCTGCCAACATGTTCCGGAAGGTTATTGGCAACATCAAGGCCCACTCAAAGCTCGGACTGACAGCCACGCTCCTGCGAGAGGACGACAAGATTGAGGACCTGAACTTCCTCATCGGCCCCGAGCTCTACGAGGCCAACTGGATGGAGCTCTCGCAGCAGGGCCACATCGCGAGGGTCCAGTGTGCCGAGGTCTGGTGTCCCATGCCGACCGAGTTCTACGACGAGTACCTGAAGGCCGCGACGCGGTCGAGGTCGCTGCTCTACGTCATGAACCCGCTCAAGATGCAGGCGTGCCAGTACCTTATCACCTACCATGAGTCCCGCGGCGACAAGATCATTGTCTTCTCCGATGACGTGTACGCCCTGGAGTTCTACGCCCGGAAGCTGATGAAGCCCTATCTGTATGGTGGCACCAGCAACGCCGAGAGGCAGGAGATCCTGCAGCGGTTCCGCGACTCTTCAGAGTGTAACACGATCTTTCTCTCCAAGATCGGCGACACCTCCCTCGACCTCCCTGAGGCTACGTGCCTGATCCAGATCTCCGCCCAGTACGGTTCCCGCCGTCAGGAGGCCCAGCGCCTCGGGCGTATCCTGCGGGCCAAGCGACGTAACGACGAGGGCTTCAATGCCTTCTTCTACTCGCTCGTGTCCAAAGACACGCAAGAGATGCTCTTCTCCTCGAAGCGCCAGGCCTTCCTGGTGGACCAGGGCTACGCCTTCAAGGTGATTACGACGCTACACAACATCGAGAAGACGCCCAACCTATGCTTCGCGACCGCACAGGAGCGCCGCGAGCTCCTCCTGGGCCTGCTCGACGACATGGAGAAGAACAAGTCCCAGGCCGAGTACGACCGCGAGAGCAACGCGCTCCTGGCGGACGGCAACCTGTTCAACTCCAAGAAGGCCGGGGCCAGGCCTAAGCCTAGGCCTAACAAGATGGTGCGGCGCGGCGCGCACCTGCTGGCGGACCTCAGCGGCGGCCAGGACATGGCTTACGTGGAGCAGAACAAACCGGCCAGGGGGCAAGAAGAAGGCTGCGCACAGTGACTTCTTCAAGAAGCAGCAGCGTGACAAGGAGAGACGCAGGAAATTGGCCGATGCTTAGTAGAGGGGGGTACGACAGTTGTCCCAATATCTTTGGGGGCGTTTCTGGGCACAGACAGGATAAGGACACTTTCATGGTATGCATGCATGGGCGTTTTCTGGCTTTGACTCTTGCGACTGAGACTGAAAATTGTCGCTGGTCATTTTCCCCCTATTTCATCTCTTTCTTCTTTTCTTTTGTTTTCTCTCTTGCTCTTTCGTTTAGTGGGAAGATTCTCAACGGAATGGCGTACCCGGCACGGTGGCATTGGAGAGCCTGGTTACCATAAAACCTCTTTAGATGGCAACTCAACATGGGTGGGCGACATCGCATGGCAGGCAGGCGTTGATGGAATGGAACGTAGAACGCTCAGTTAACAGAAACCAAATTCATTCGATACCCAGAGCTGATCACTCATGAGCGTGTGGCTTGTTGGCGAACTTTCCAGCCGGAGTCACATACCAATAAATGAGCACTACAGTGGAACGTGTGTCCCACAGGGAGTTCGCACAATCATCTGCATGCCAAGAATGTCGTTCGCTCTGTGTGCTAGTGACACATAGTAAATAGTAGTACGACTCGGGAGTGAACAAAGTGTCTCAAAGGGGACAGAGGGGAAATAAGACAGAAAGGGGGGGGGGAAGGCAAACTGAGGATCTGCCAGGAAGTAGCTTCAGAAAACAACCCTATAGTCTAGACACTTCCAGGTCCGGGCCATTCATTATTCATACTCACCGCCGGGGCTGGCGCCGCCGGGCCAAAAAAGCTTCGAGAAATATAGGAGGTACAGTCATATTACAGCGTGCCCTTTTGTGGACATCATGTACCACTATTAAGGCACTGTACGCGTGTGTCCTCCCTCCCTTTTTTTCACGTATCACGACAGTAGGCCGGAACGGAATCTCGAAATCCCATAGGATGTTGATACCAGCTTTATTTAGCCACTGAGAACGCCCGTGCGGTCGTCGTGCGATATGAGGTGACGGAGGAGCAGGGGAGGAGAAAAAAAACAAAAAAACAAGGCATACTATCGCATATCACCTGCAGGACATTGAGGGGTTCGACTTTGACCCACTCAAGTCTGAGCCCCCACAACCTTCGGCATCGTGCTCTGATGATAACCTACCGCATCCAATAATGGCATCTGTAAATCGCAGGCGAGATTACTAGTGCTCAGAAACGCTTCGTAAAGATGTACATAGATTGGACAGGTCAATCAGGCAGTGGGGGAAAATATACTGTATATCTCTTATCAGTTGGAGAAGTGGGACACTGTTTCTGTTTCGATAGTCCTGGGACATGGGCTGCATGGCCGGAGGAGAAGGAAAAAAGGGGGCTCCACGGCTGCCGGCAGACTGATCAACAACAGCATCATTGTTGATCAGTATTGTCGATCAGTGACCCAAGCTTCCCATTTGCTGAGGGTGAGGGATATTTCGGATCCTAGGAAGAGGGGAACTGAGGAGAGAGGGAGGGGGAAAAAAAGAGACTCGACAATGTCGCTGAGGGTAGTTTCTTGAGAACACTGGGCAGTGTTGTTCTCTTTGACATGACCAAGAATTCAGCCTTGCTAGATGCATAAGTAGTCTTGATGCAATATCACATGTTCTTGTCTGACTGGTTGTGGTACTAAACAAAAAGTACCTTTGCTTGGTACAGGATGGGCTGACATGCTTGAGTATGAATAGAGTTCACCTCGCCTTGCGCGGTTCTCAGAGAAAGTCTGGAGGAGGCATGCAGGCATTATTCAGGCCTGCCCACCACCATAATCCATGTGACAGCTCATCCTTGGCAGCCAATGGGGTGCCGAGAGAGGACAGAGGCGATCATGTTGGGATGAAATTGAACACAGTGGTGGACCACTCTCTGGCTGTTCTTTTCACATACACTGCAGTGACACTCGCGGCGTGTGGAGGGACTAGGCTGAGATCTGACAAAAGGAGGTGGCTGCTGCTATTGCTGCTGCTGCTGCTGACGATTACACCTTTCTTGATATGCCGGAAGAGGAATTTCCCACTACAACAAACAACAGTAGTATGTACTAGAATATTCAAGTATGTTACTATCTATGTACACAGTAGTGCCATAGTCCGGACTACAGCTGTATATGCAGTAAGATCTGATCTATAGATGGAAACACACTGCCCCTCCTCTAGCACTACCTGACAATCCCTCCACGCCTGCTACTTATACTTAGTACTTAGTACAGGGCCTGAGACCCACGTGTGGTGCTAGTTAGTGGCTGGACAGGGGTGTGGACAGACTTTTGAGTAAACTGGGAAGAGGCCTGGACCGCGATTGCCAGTGTCAAGAGGAGTGCCACTGCTAGGGCTGGCTGCTAATGGGGAAAAAAAGATGGGAGTGAGGTCACTCCTTTTCCATTCCTCTTTTTTTTTTTTTCCCTTTCTTTCTGCTATTCTCTTCTTCCCCTCTCCTCATCTTGAGATCACGGCTTGGGCTCTCCTTGGCCTGCCGCCAATTGCAGCACGCGGGATCAGACAGAAACAGCACTACAGTCCCGCCAACCCCCGATTGGCAAAACTTCAGCGTGTCCTGTCTTTTTCCCTTCCCACCTCTTCTCTTCCAACCCGGCCGGCGACTTTAGGGCTCGGAACAGGTGGTGCCAGCAGCTGTCGTGTGACGACGCCACCACCCTAGGGCACATTTGCACTACCGGCATTCTCGATTGTGCTCATCTCTAGGACTCTTGCAGGTTATCATCGTCACTGGTCCTTGGAACTCGACTTTTGTACTACCTCAACCTCAATCCTGGATTGCCACTGGTCTACAGGTCTCAGCCGAATCGCCAGCCAGGGCGTGTGTTCGTCTTCACGCGTAAATCAATCCAGACTACTCTCAGATTTGCCTTCGCCACCACCGGACTTCAATCCTCTTGTCGCCTGTGTGCAACACCCTGCTGGGCACAACCACAGCTTTGTTCTCCCAGCAGCTTTGCGTGCGCATCGGCTTGTTGAGAGAGGGCTGGAAACGTTCTGATCGCCACTCCACCGCCTGGAATCCATCCTCATCCACCCTTCTCGAGAGATCCAGGATTGCAATCATGAAGCTTTGGTTCCCGAGATCCCAGGACAGGCATTCTGCAGTGTCTTATTGAGACTTTCAATTCCTTCCCAACTCTTGTCGACATACACCGGACCATCTACCCTCTGCGACTGATCCCCCGGGGTCTCAGTTGGCCCAGCATGGTGTCACCGGTCTACAGCATCTTTTGGGACCAGATCAAGTCCCTAAAACCTTCCTTTGTTTCCAAGAAGCCTCACTTTAACTTCATCACAATACACTGTGAGTTCTCTCCTCAGCAGCTCTGCGAACCCTCCTCAACCTCAACTCTGGTGGCTGATCTTGGTTTGGCATAGACTTCTGGGTCGTGGGCCTGACCATATTGGCTTCTATTCTACTGTATGCTTCGGGCTCAGGAGAGCTGGCCTACATCAATGCGCTCTTCTTTGCCGCCGGGGCTAACACCCAGGCCGGGCTGAATCCGGTCGACGTGAACAAGCTCAACACGTTCCAGCAGATTGTCATTATGATCTGCTCCATGACCTCGAACCCCATCTCGATCAACTCGTTTGTGGTGTTCCTGCGTCTCTTTTGGTTCGAAAAAAGTTCCAGGACCTCGTCCGCGAGGCACGGACACGCCGGGCTACCATGACCAAATCAAAGTCCAAGGCGAAACCTGCGACCGAGCGGCCCGTGAGTAGCGTCAACATGAGCGACATAAGGGTTATGCACAATGGCGCCAGGCACAGGATAACCAACGATGGGTTTATTCTCGACGAGCCCAACGGAAAAGCGACGAGCGGCGCCAGCTCTGGTCAGAGCCCTGGGGACAGCGACGACCAGAACACGGCAGACGAGAAGACGCCCGGCATCACTTTCGCCGGCACAGTTAAGAGGAGTGATGGCGTGGAGGATGCCGTGCTCAAGGTGCCGGAGAGGAGCGACGAGGAGCACATTGCCATTGTCCAGCGCCAGCGTAACACGGACAACGCCGAGGTCCTCCGCATCCCCGGGCCGAGGGATGTCGAACTGGGCGAGCGGCCGAGGAGGGTGGAGGACGGCGCGGCCGAGGAGGATCCGGAGCCATTGTTCACGCCTGGGTACGCCTTCAACAGCGACAGCGAGGCACAGACAGCAGCAGCCCGCCCCAAGGGCATCACCATTCAGGAGCCAGCCAAGAAGCCGAGCCGGAGGGAGGAGTTCAACGACGACGCCATTGCATTCCTGAACGTGTTCACGCCTTTCAAGCTCAGAAGGCCCCGCTTCATGAACAGCGGCGACGACAAGCTGCATCACCAGGCCACCGGCGGATCGTTCGCGCGGGTGAGACGGAACACGGTCTCCACGATACGAGGTGCGCTCAGTAGGGACAAGAACGACCTTGCCCCCTACCTGAGCTGGCAGCCCACGCTGGGGCGAAACTCGGCCTTCGTGGGCGAGCTGACAGACGACCAGAGGGAGGAGCTCGGCGGCATCGAGTACAGATCCCTCAAGACGCTGTCTCTGATCCTGTCGCTGTACTTTTGGGGCTTCTTCGCGCTGGCCATCGTCATGCTGACCCCATGGATCCTCCACAGCTCCTATGGTTCGATCGTCGACGCCGACGGCCAGAGCCGGGCCTGGTGGGGCATCTTCATGGGCACTTCGGCCTTCATGGACCTGGGTTTCACCCTGACACCCGACAGCATGAACTCGTTCAACACGGCCGTCTTCCCACTGCTCGTCATGAGCTTTTTTATCGTCATCGGCAACACGGGATTCCCCGTGATGCTTCGGTTCATCATCTGGGTCACCAGCTTGTGTTCCACAAAAGGTTCTGGCCTGTGGGAAGAGCTTCGCTTCCTGCTGGACCACCCCCGTCGCTGCTTCACGCTGCTGTTCCCCTCAGCAGCTACGTGGTGGCTGTTTTGGCTACTCGTCATCCTCAATGGTATCGATCTGCTCTTCTTTGTTATTCTTGACGTGAGTTATAGTCCTGGGGGTGAGCCGCGCACCAACTCGCGGCCCCCCTTCTCCCCAAAAAGAACCAAAAGAAATTATCAGCTGACACGTAACAACAGCTCGGGAGCGGCGTGGTCGCAAACCTTTCCCCTGGAATCAAAGTCCTCGATGGAGCTTTTCAGGCCTTCTCGACGAGAACTGCCGGGTTCTCCTGTGTCAACCTCGCAGAACTTCATCCCGGCGTGCAGACATCCTACCTCATCATGATGTACATTTCCATTTTCCCCATCGCCATCTCCGTCCGCCGCACCAACGTCTACGAGGAGAAATCCTCGGCATCTACCACGGGAGCGGGCATGACGACCACGACGAGGCCGAGCCGGCGGGATCTCTCAGCTACGTGGGCGCTCACTTGCGGCGCCAGCTGTCCTTCGACCTGTGGTACATCTTCATCGGCTTCTTTATCCTGTCCATCTCCGAGGGCCCACGTATCCAGAACAACGACTTCAGCATGTTTGCCATCCTCTTCGAGATCGTCAGCGCCTACGGCACCGTCGGCCTGAGCCTAGGCTACAGCGGCGTCGATGCCAGCCTGTCGTCCCAGTTCACCGTCATCGGCAAGCTGGTCATCATTGCCATGCAGATCCGTGGTCGCCACCGCGGCCTGCCTTATGGTCTCGACCGCGCTGTGCTGCTGCCGTCCGAGTCCCGATACCTGAAGGAGGCCGAGGATCCGGTGCTGCCCAGGGCGAGGACGCTGCCACGGCGCAACTCGACCGCCTCGGTCGCGACGGACGCGAGAAGTCTCAGCCGCAGGCGCAGCAGGAGCATCGGCGAGAACCGCGTCGACCGTGTCAACAGCAACCTGCTCACGTCCTTCCTGCACCCAGGTCCTGCCGTGCCCCAGTCGCCGAGGAGGCCCATGAGTGGTGGTGGTCATGGGGCGGACGACCAAGACCTGGGCTTTGAGAACTCTCGGAGTATCCCGAGGAGATCAGAGACATTCTCGCTCTCGAGAAGGTCCGAGTATAACACAAGAGGAAGGGAGGAGGTCTAAAGGCTCTCTTCTACACTTGAGGATTAGATTTTCATACCTTCCTTTTCTCTCCCCACATCCTCCCTCATACACATTGGGTGGCCCCTCTAGACTCTGGGCTATTTATTATTGGCGCAAAATGGCGAAACAGAACATATTTGCGTATGCATGGGGCAGCGGATATTCGGAAAACCTGGGATACAACTAGAAGGAGTTTCCTGTTCTATCATGATGCCCAGGCCTTGGATTACGTTCATTTAGCGGTATTTGGTCTGGAGTTTTTGTTTTCTCCCCCTCTCTCGATACCCTTCGGCGGCATACACGTGTCAAATTCTGCAGAAAGGGCTGTTGTATGTATATTGTGGTCCGTCTTAGTTTTGCGTACGAGAAAGACCAGGGCTCAGGCTCTACGTACCGGCGTGGGGAGGCTGGTTGTTGTTTTTATGATGTACATATAGTCGTCGACAATATTAATATCTCTCTGACTCTGCATTATGCGCACACAGTACTGCGTGCTTTCCTCTCAGGGCTTTGTCATGCGAGATTCTTTTTTTTTTTTCTTCTTTCTTCTTTCATGTGCCATACATGGGCTATCTGGGAGTAGTGGTGCCACTAGACTTCGCGGCTGCCACCAGATATCTCTCGCACCTCCAGCAGTGCATCATCATACCGTCTCTCAAAACTCCAGCACCCTCTTCTTCTTGCCCTTCTTCTTGCCCGCACTAGCAAACACGTTCCGGCCCTTGCGCCACTCCCTCACGATATGGTCGACGCTGCCGACATCGTGCTTGGGCTTGCGCAGGTAGGTCAGCTTGGCGCGCCTGGCCCTCTTCTTGGCGCGCCTGACAATCTCGATGCCCGTGACGCTGCGGCTGTAGACCTTGAACCACATCTCGACGCCGATCTTGGTCAGCTGGCCGCGCAGCAGGATGGCGGTCTCGATGCCCCTGCGGCGGATGCCGACCAGCACGCCGGCGAAGGGCTCTGCGGCGCGCTTGCTGGTGACGAGGAGGATGTCGCCCACGCGGGCGCTGTCCGGGTTCTGCTTGGAGAAGAGGCGGGTGCGGGCGCCCGAGGGGTCCATCTTCTTGATCTGGTAGGCGTGATGGGCGGCGATCGGGCACGGGGCTGGGCGGAGGATGTGGGGGTGGGTTGGTGTCGGTGCCAGGCCCAGGTGTGGGCGTGCTGTGAGGGGGTTGTGTAGACGGCAAAGGCGGTGCGGATGGGGCTCGAGGTTGTTGGGTTGAGGTGATGGGTCTTGTTGGCGATGGCGTCTGTGTGTGTGTGGTGGATTTTGTTCGTGTTAGCAAATGGGTAAGGAAGGAGGTAAGTAAGTACTTGGTAAGGGTAGGGGGAGCAGGGTAAAGCAAGCTCTCTCTCTCTGTGTGTGTGTATGTGTGTATTCTGGAACTCTGGACTGACATATTTTGGGAGTGGGTGTTGGTGGCACTGGAGGAATGTGCTGAGGCTCTTTGAGGATGGCATTGGCGTAGCCTCTCCTCTGTAGTCGTATCCTGTTCTGACGAAATATGGTCTTCAGACAGCCAAGTGGCCGTCTTGATGATATTGCGCTCATCATGTGTGTGTGTGTGTGTGTGTGTGTTGGTGGTCTCGCGACCAGCGATGGGATGGACCAAAGGTGCTATGAGATCAAAGTCTCGTCGATGGCACGGCAGCAGCTCAAATTCTTGGGGCGGTTGAAGATGTCGAGCAGGGGTTGCCGGATTGGCGGGTCGTGATTGGCTTACTTTCCCTGCCAGACCGGGACGGCTCCTTCTTCGGCAGGCACTTGCAACTTTTGAGCCACTGCTCGCGCGCGCGCCATTGAGACGACGAGCTGCTGCACCTTGCACGACCTGGGTTGTTTTGCAATTCAACCACACGCACAGCGGGCATGTCAATTCATACAATACGGCCGGCCCTCAAGGCTGGCCGCTCTCTGGTAGTGGAGGCGTCTATAAGATCAGCGGCACCTGCACAGACAAGATGTTTCTCCGCCACAGCAGCCCAAGGTGAGAGCAAAAGCCAAAGCATAAAGCGCAGAACTTCTTTCCTTCTAATCCTCCCCAGACGAAGGGGGAAAAAATGCAATCACTGACACGAAAGGTGTGCGGCGACAGGCAGCATAATAACCTTCAGCAGATCCTCCAACCAAGACCTCGACAGGGTCCTCAAGGAGCTCACCCACAAGATCATCCTGCCCTCGTACCTCTCCGTGCCGCAGCGCAAGAAGCTCTTCCGCTCGCGCTGGAAGCACAGGCTGGAGCAGGACCCCATCGAGATCGAGCTCGACGACCAGCGCATCCGCCTGCGCCATATCAACTCGGCCGGCGGCGATGTGCCCCCGCCCGCCGCATGCTGTACCGGGCCATGGACAACATGCGCACCACCGACGACTGGCAGAAGCTGCCCGGCCTGCTTGAGGCCCTGTGGTTCAACGCGAACCGCAGGTTCCTGCCGTCCGACTGGCCCAAGATCGTGAGGAGGGCCGGCAGGGCAGGGCACATGGGACCTGTGTTCGAGGCCATGAAGAACCCGGCCCGCACGGGCCTGAAGCTAGACTCGTCCGAGACGGTGCAGGCGGTCATGACAGCTGTGGTCGAGCAGGCTGCAGGCGAAGGGTGGACGCCCGGGGCGACGGAGAGGGCGTACAGGAACGCGGAGAGGGTGGTCCAGTTCATGGCGGAGGACGAGCACCAGCTGCATGGGCAGGCCAAGGTGGCGTTCGAGAAGACGGACAGGTTCCCGCTGCGGAAGGACCCCCAGATCCTGGCGACACCCCTGCTGCTGGCAGCCGCCATGGTGGCCAGGCACGGCAAGGACGGGGAGTATGTGAAGAGGCTGCGCATCTACGCGCAGGTGATACTGGAGCAGTGGCCCGAGGACAAGGGGCTCCTGGAGCTGCACCCGCACGAGGCGTACGTCGATCCCGAGGGCATGGCGTACCTGATGGAGAAGAACAGATTCCTGGTGGTCGCTGCACCGATCCTGAGGGGCTTCGACCTGGCCATCGAGGCTCTCGGCGCCGACGAGATGGCTCGGAGGCTCAAGCCGCGGAGGGACGCAGTGAGCGCAGAGGTCCATGATGCCCTTGCGGCGCATGACACTCAGGGCAAGCGGGGGGCGGCCATGTACGAGAAGTGCTTTGCCGAACCAAAGGCCCAGAAGACGAACAAGGCAGCATAAAGAGTTGTTGGTATGACACGAGAAAATCCATGTTCCTGCAGTGATCTGCAGTTCAATTGTAAATTTTTATTCTTATTTTTCGCCGGCTCTCTCATCCATCATGGCAAGACAGTGTACTTGCGCAGGCTCTCGGGTATGGCCTCCAGGAGCTTCTTCTCCGTCAGCCACTTGTGTGAGAACAGGCGGTCGGCGTATCTATACGCGCCGTCGCACAGCATGGTCACGACCGTGTGTCCCGGCCCCATCCTCTCGGCGACCTCCTTGGCCGCGACGACGTTAAGCGTGGAGCTGGCGCCCAGGTACAGACCCTCCTCGTCCAGACACCTGTACACCATCTCGATGGTCTTCTCGTCCGAGATGTGCAGCGAGTCGTCCACCAGATCGATATCAGGCTTCAGGTTGTCCGTGATGCGCCCCTGTCCGATGCCCTCGGTGATGCTCGACCCCGTCCTGTCGACCAGCTTGCCGCCGGACTGCACGTACGAGTGCAGCACACTTCCTGGCGGGTCCGCAAGGAACGACTTGACCCGCCCGCCGCTGATCTCCTTCAAATACCTCGTCGTGCCCGCCAGCGTGCCGGCGGTGCCCGTGGCACACGTAAACGCATCGACCTTTCCCTTGGTTTGCGCCCAGATCTCGGGGCCCGTGGTTTCGATATGTGCCTGCCTGTTGGCCGTGTTGTCGAACTGGTTCGTCCACACAGCGTTGCCCCGGCCCAGGCGCTCGGCGTGCCGGCGGGCCTGGTGGTTGTAGTTCTCCGGGTTATCAAAGGCCACGGCGGGCACGGGGTACACCTCGGCGCCCAGCAGCCGCAGCAGGTCGATCTTGCCCTGCGACTGCGTGTTGGGCATGTAGATGACCAGCCTGTAGCCCAGCGACCTGCACACGTGCGCCAGGCCGATGCCCGTGTTGCCTGCTGTGCCCTCGACCACGGTGCCGCCCGGGTTCAACAGCCCCTTTCGCTCGGCGTCCCGCACCACGTAGAGTGCCGCGCGGTCCTTAACGCTGCCGCCTGGGTTCATGAACTCGGCCTTGCCCAGGACCTCGCAGCCTGTCTGCTCGGAGATGGTGTTGAGGCGGATGAGGGGGGTGTTGCCGATGGCTGGAGAGCAGGGAAGAAGAAGTTAGAAAGCGCGATCAAACCAGCGTGTTTTTCTCATACGCAATGTGGAGAATCATATATATTGGCCTAGAGGAACTCTCTTCTCTTGCTTACCTCCTGTCAGGCCTCTTGCGATGCCTTGCGCCTGGGCGATGCCCATATGAGGAGTCTCGGCCATGCGGCGTGCGCTGCTCGCGAACGAGCGGACGGTCTGGCGAATCATCTTGACTGCTGCTGCTGTTGCTGCTGCTGCTAGAGGAGGACGGCTCCAGCTATGTCGGCGTTTCTCTCTTCGGTCACGGTTCTCCGTGGAGGGGGTAATGGTGTGTTTTATTGTAGGAGGGAGATGTTTCTTTTTTTTTTTTTTTTTTTATTGAGAGAAGTTGCTTCCAAGGACGCCCCCGCGTGGGGCCGAAAGCGGCGCCGGATCACATCATCAGCGGCCGATGTGCAGGACACTGCATTTGCAAGACGGGTAAGATTACTAATCAACACATCCTCAGCTTCTTCCTTGTTTCCTTGAATAAGTAAATTATTCCCTATCTCCCTTCTCTGTCTCTTTCTCCTCTACCCTCCTTCCCTACATCGTCTTTCTGTAAATTGGATATCTTTCTACAAAATGGCATACATGCTCGGTCAGATGAGGATTCTCATTGTTCAACCTGGCACAGCTCCTAAAAAATGGCCTTGTCCTCTCTTCCATCCTTTGGCGGGCCAATTCTGGCTCAATCACCACAATGAGCTTTGTCCCATTGGGCACACCTGTGAACCTCTCTTTTCAAAGACGAGGGGGTATAAATTTACCACAATGGCAATGTCTCATGTGAACAAAGACAGAGAATAGTCCTTTCCTTCCTCCATGTTAAATAGAGACCTGTGTGCTCGTCCTCTGATCTCAGCCTCACGATGAATTTTCTTGCATCACCTTTCCACAGCTTCACCAGGACCCAAATCCCCCACACACATACTGTGTACACACAACACCCAATCTAGCAAAAGGCACAACCCATTGTTCACCATACAAGAAGCTTGATAATGACAAAACAACACCTTGCTCGGGAGAAAAAGCTGCCTGGATCTCTCTTCCAGTGGCGAGATGAGCAAGGCAGTCTGAGGCCACTGGACTCCGGGTTCGATTTTCTGCCCAGAAACGTCTCCGAGTATCTCATCTCCAGAGAGGACTGGCCCCACGGCACCGCGCCAACAGTTGGTAGGGCCCTGCGCAGGACCTCGCAGTCCATGAACTGCAGGGTCTGTAAGCAGCGTGATAAGGCCTGCCCAGGCCGGCCCTGCGTCAAGGAATTCCGCCGCACCATCAGCATCCCCGCCGAGGAGATGATCGAGATCCGTGAAGCCGGGATCCTTGGGATGGGTGCCTTTGCAAAGTGCCCATCCCAGAAGGCACGCCGCTGGGTGAGTATATTGGTAAGTTGTTCTCCACGGATACAAAGATCGCGGACGGTGATCTCTTTGACTTCGACATGTCCAGACAGGTTTACTGCACAGCAATGAAATTCGGTAATTGGACGGTAAGTATGGACTGATGATCCCCCTTGAAGTAATTGTTTGGTATATCTACATGCTTGGCACTGCCATCAGCAAGTGTTGAAGGCGTGACAGCCCTTGCCCCTTCATGCTGCTGCAGTATTATGCCGCAATGATGACAAAATTGCTAACTTGGTGTCAACTCGGGCAGCGCTTCATGAATCATCACTGTCGCCCGAACGTGTCTTGCCGAAATGCAATGTACGGCCGTCGCTATAATGTAATCTTGTTCCGTGCCGCCCGTGATATAGCTGCAGGTGAGCAGCTGTTCATATCATATGGTTATGCCTATTTCGCATGCAGGAAGATGACGTGTCTTTGCGATGCACAACAGCAAGCGCACTATCCTCCTGACGAAACGTTGACTATGGACGGAAATGATGATGATCATATCTGGGTTGAGAAGAAGAGGGCGGAGGAAGAGGAAGAGGAAGAGAGGCATCAGGAGGAGGAGGAGGAGGAGCTGTTGGAGCTGTTGGAGCACCCGGTCGAGTTCCGCTACGAGGAGGACAAGGACGAATACCAGCAGCAGCAGCAGCAGCAGCAGAAGCAATGTGAGTCTCAGCCCCAGTCCCAGTCGCAGATACAGCAGACGCAGGCCGAGACACAGCATCAACAAGGTGGTGACGAACTGCCAGCGGCCGAGGAACAGGCTGTCGAATCTTCCAATTTCTCTCTCAAGTTTCCTTTCAAATCCTTCCCCAAGTCCTCGTCCGGCCCACAGGCGGCCAAGAAGAAGAAGAAGCAGCAGCAGAAGAAGAAGATGGGGGAGGTGGCCCTCCAAGACACTGCATGACACTCCGGAGTCACAAGGCGGGCGGCGACAGGAAGCAGTATCACAAGTACTACAACAGCCGCCTGGCCTACTCTGAAAAGGTAGGTGCTTACCTGATGTGAATGAGACCTCGATAAGTACGATCTGTCTACATTGCAAGCAGAGGAAAGTCTTACACACTCCCTATATTTTGGTGTGTTTTTTTCCCCTCTCTCTCTTAATAATAGTTTCCTTCCTCTCACTGTGTTCAAATGATATTGTTCATTATTACTCATGCCTTGTGTTTCTTGAAATGGAATACTTGAGCGACAAAATATGGCTTTTAGATTACTTACTGAGTAAGTACCTTTCTGACATGGACCGAACTGGAATCCCACAACCTTTTCAACAACAAGAGGAAATATAAAATTAACAAGGAATCTTCAAAGTCTGGGGCAGTGCTCTAATCATGGCTTTCCCTTCCTTGACAATGCAATTCATGCTTTTTTTATATTGAATCTTATTTTATTTTCCCCAGAATATGGATGACGGAGTCGAAATGTCAAAACCATTTACTTGATTACAAACCGAAAATTATGACGCGGAGGTGATGTATCGAAATCACAAATCATCTTGCAGTTGATCAAGGTTGAGTGCCTACTTATACTTTAGGTACTTAACTTTAGGTAGAGATAAATTTTGGGTAGACATCCCTCGGAAGAGCCATGGTGAGACTGGCCTGAAGATTCCCCGAGATAAGAAGGTTCAAGAGCCAAGAGAGAAGAAAACGACTTACAAATGTAATAAGGACAGCCTAGAGAAAAGATCAGGCCAGAGCAAAAAAAAAAAAAAAAAAAAAAAAAAAAAAAGAGGGCATCTTGGGTAAGCCGAGGCTGCCGATCCCTGCATCTATCCGATCTTGTACTGTTTAACGGTCGGTGGAGAACTGAGATGCCTCGGTCGGCCCTGGTCCCCAGAAATCTTGAGGAATTTGTCTTTGAAAATTCGCTCAGGGTCACCTTATTTTTCACCCCCTTTTCCATCCTGCCACGTCAGATTGTTGTTCTGGTGCCAGCAATACCTCGGAGATCTTGTCAACAAAAATAAGAATGGTCTTGACTGACAGGGGATTTTGTTGGCGGAAAGGCACAGAAGGCTACTAAGTAGTACAGTAGTACTAAGTATCTTGGCGACGCTGTCACGTCGCCACTGTTGTCTTTAAGGTTCCGCTCAGGCAAGTTCCACTAATTCACTACGTAAGTACCTAAGTGACTACTGTGGATACATAGTACTTAGGTATGTACCTGGCACCAACGACGTCTCGGGTCGGGCCTTCCACTGCCTTATAAGAAGCTCAACCGTCGCCCCTCCCCTCAAAAGTTTAGCATTCTTGCTCTGTAGGCTTTGCTTCAACCCACAATCCTCATCCACCTCATCGCCTACCAGGAGTGCCAGGGTCTTCTCCATCCTCACAAACAACCTTGGATACTCACAAAACAACCCACCACCATCATCATCCATCACTCCACGCCATGCCCGTCGACAAGCTCAGGCCCACTGACCCACGGGTCCAGTCCGCCACGGCCAACCTGCGCGGAAAGACATACCACTACCTCCACGGCAAGCCCTCGGGCGCCGTCAAGGGCACCATCCTGCTCGTCCACGGGTGGCCAGACCTCTCGTTTGGGTGGCGGTACCAGGTGCCGCTGCTGCTCTCCCTCGGCCTCGAGGTGATCGTGCCCGACTGCATGGGCTACGGCGGCACCGACGCGCCCCAGGAGCTGGCCCTGTACAGCCTCAAGTCCGTCAGCGACGACCTGGCAGAGCTCGTGCGGCAGATCTGCGGGCCCGACGGGCAGATCATCCTCGGCGGCCACGACTGGGGCGGCATGCTGGTCTGGCGGTTCGCCCTGTGGCACCCGGAGCTGCTCAGGGGCGTCTTCAGCATCTGCACCCCCTACGTGCCCCCTCGCCCGTCTTCATCGACATCCCGGACATGGTCAAGAGGCTGCCCAACTTTGCGTACCAGGCGCAGCTCGCGGGGCCCGACGTGGAGCGCGAGCTCGGCAGCAACCCGGACAGGATCCGCGGCTGGCTCAAGGGCATGTACGGCGCGCGGGGCCCCGCGGGCGAGTACGTCTTCACGGTCGACAAGGGCGTGCACTTTGAGAACATTGACAAGATGGGCGACTCCCCGCTGCTGAGCGCCGAGGAGGTCGACTTCTACGTGCAGCAGTACTCGAGGAACGGCGTCCGGGGCCCGCTGAACTGGTACCGCACGCGCAAGGTCAACTACGAGGAGGAGCTGGCGCTGCTCAAGGACGGGCAGCAGCCCAAGATCAAGGTCCCGGCCCTGATGGTCACCGCGGCCCAGGACGCCGCGCTGCCGCCGGCCATGGCGGCCGGCATGGACGAGTTCTTTGAGAACCTGTCGAAGGGGACGGTCGACGGGACGCACTGGTCGCTGTGGGAGCCGTGGGCGGAGCAGACGAATGGGCATATTGAAAAGTTTGTTCAGAACCTGCTGAGTGATTCGGCCAAGGCTTCGATCTGAGGGGGAAGGTAGATTTGATGTTCAGTCCTTGATCTATTTGTCACAAAAGGAGGAGGAATGAAATGAAATCTGTCCATGACCAACGCCCGAATTTTTTTTTTTACAGATCAGAACTGTGTAACCCCCTTCCTCCATGCCAGCCCTTGTGAGAGTCCTGCTCATTTCAGGGAGAACTTCTGTCCAGATATCTGTGGGGCCTTTCCAGTTGCCTTCTTATTCGGCTTGCCACACATTGCACAAACTGTCCACACGAAAATCAGCACTCAGTATCTGACAGTCTCTCCAGGCTGATTTTACTACTTACCATCTGCTTGGTATGCACACTTGTGACAGTAGCTATGCCCCTGGGCGATCTTGGTCTTGCACTTGGTGCAGGAGCTGCATGAAAGAAAGGAGGTCAGTCCTGTGTGTCCCCAGTAAGGGAGGTCCAGTCACACTCACCTGGAGTATTGCGCATATGGATTCTTGGCATTCTTTGACAGCAGCTTGCTCTATTTTACATTGCATCATCGCAGTCATCGCCAGTCAACTTCAACTCCAGAAACTCATGGGGCTACTGGTGGCATACCTTTCCGACACCTGACTGGCCCTGTACTGCTGCTGACTTGGAGGAGGATGCTGATGCTGATGCTGCGGGCGATCCGTGGTACATCTCACTCTTCTTCTTCACCCCGGGAGTGGCGAGGGTTGTCCCCTTGGACAGTTTCTGGCATTTTTCGCATACCATGGTTGTAGAAAACAATGCAATAAGAGGGGGGCCACACTTTATTGTAAGACTTTGGTAGTCCTGGACCCAGTTCTGATGAAAAGAGGGAGGAGGGCTGGGGATGCAGGTGGTCACACAGAGAGTGTGTGGTGGTGTTTTGGAGAGGTTGAAGTGCTGACAAGAGGGGAACAGGGAAGAACACAGGGCCTAGCCTGGACACTAAACACTAATCACGGGAGCCAGGGCCCCTAAAGACCACCCCAGCTGCAGTGTGTGCAGCACCACAGGTAGTGGGTGGATCCCCTGTGGATCATGTTGTTCATTGGTCAGGAAATCAACCTGTAGATTTACTTCATTCATTTCATTCCTTTTTTAGACTTCTTTCTTGAACAACAGCTTTGATCTTTTACACAGTTCGGTGTTTGCAAGCAGCATTCATCCAGTCTTGGCTCAATTTCTTCACAATGCCGGTTTCTGCAGCAGTCCCGATAGCCATGATGCAGTCACACACCTCATACAATACTCCCCAAGCCCTTGGTCTTCAACAACCCGGCTGGTCAACCATGTTGTAATGCATCGAATCTGTCTCTAGATTTCTACTATATAAAGTGATCATGCTGATCCTCTGAATTCATCATCTTCTCCGACGACATCTTTCCTCCATATCAACTCTACACTGAGAGAAACCAGCCCGACTCCATCACTACATTTTAGACCATCGATCTCCTTTACACCAAGGCCATCATGGGTTCCATGTCTGGCTTGTCAGAGTTTGCTGTTGCATTCGACATTGACGGCGTTCTGGTCCGAGGCAAGGAGCCGATCCCCAGTGCTAAGGCTGCCCTGGACATGCTGCGGGCTCACCTGATCCCCTTCATCCTGCTCACCAACGGCGGCGGCCTTACTGAGCGCGCCCACGCGGAGCGGGTGTCGACGCGGATCGGGGTGCCCATCCGAGAGGACCAGTTCGTCCAGTCCCACACCCCCTTCAAGCAGTTTGTCGACCAGTACCAGAGCAAGTATGTCCTCGTCCTCGGCGGCCACGGCGACCAGATCAGGGAGCTGGCTGCGGCCTACGGGTTTGACCGCGACCACGTCCTGACCAGCAGTGACCTGGTCAAGCACTGCCCCAGCGTTCACCCGTTCCCCCGAGATGACCCAGCAGTCTCACGCCCTGCACGGCAGGGCCAACGACAAGTTTGCCAGCGAGCCTGCCGTCTCGGCCATCTTTGTCTTCTCGTCGCCTCGGGACTGGTGCCTGGACCTGCAGGTGTGCGTGGACCTCCTCCTGTCCGAGGGCGGCCGCCTGGGCACGCGGTCCGCCAAGAACGGCAACCCAGCCCTGCACAATGCAGGCTACCAGCAGGACGGGCAGCCCAGCCTGTACTTCTGCAACCCGGACCTGGAGTGGGCCACCAGCCACCCGCAGCCCCGCCTGGCCCAGGGCGGCTTCCGTGCCGCGCTCGAGGGCGTCTGGGCCGGAGTCACCCAGGGAAACGCCCGGCTGCAGCAGGTCTGGACCTGCGGCAAGCCCACAGAGACCACCTACGAGTACGCCGAGGCTGCCATCCAGCTCTGCCACGCCAGGCTCCGGTCCCAGCTGGAGGCTGCGGCGCCAACTGCTGCTGGCGTGCAGACGGTCTACATGGTGGGTGACAATCCCGAGAGCGATATCCAGGGTGCCCTGCTGGCTGACAAGGCGGCTGCGGTGGCTGCCCACTACGGCTGCTCTCCTCCTCACCCCACGTGGCGCAGCGTGCTGGTCAGGTCTGGAGTCTACAAGGCTGATGCCGGCCCGCCTCGGTTTATGCCTACTGCCATCAAGGACAATGTCTGGGAGGCTGTCCGCTGGGTCATCCAGCAGGAGAGGGGCCTGGACATTGGTCCTTACAACTGAGAGAGGAGAGAGAGTCTCGTTTCTTGGAGAGGAGGTATGTGACAACCCTTGACTGACTGCAGAGATTGTGAAAACCCCCACCAACATAGTCCATGTGGACTCCTTTTCCTTTTGTCCTATCGACGAAACGGTGAGAGATATCGTAGGATTAAGTACTTTACCCAGAATTCATAACCTACTCAGCCCAGTCTTGTCTTTACAAGTGCCTTGTGACCTGAATTTATTTTCTTCTTATAATTAATTACTTTGAGATTCAGTCTCGATTATACTATCCACCTTGCATCTTCTGTGCCAACCTGTTCTGTGAATCTCCTTCACAATTCTTGCCATCTTCACTTCTGAGCAGAAGTGAGGAGAATAAATGGACGAGAAGCAAAGAGAGGAGGATAAACAAACGAGGTCCTACATGGGATACTTGACCCTCTTCTGTGTATTCTTCTTTTAGAGACATAGTTTCCTACTTGATATACCTTTCTAGTTGTTTGATAATCAAATAAGTCTTCTACTATTCTACTATTCTTGATAGCCTGTAGGCCACTTTTCCTTTCACAGTACAGCAGCGATAGCCGCGAGTTCCTCCTGCCATGTATGCAGTTTGGTGTCCCGGGCGGGTGGTATTAAGCACTAAGCAGGCTAGCACCAAAGAATATCTATTCACCGCATTACTTACGCCGCGTCTAACCAAACCCAGAGAATGCTCCCTCATCAGCCAACGACGCAGCCGGACAAGAATGATGGCTTTGTAGCGTGACGGACCCAAGACTGCCAAGGGATGCCAAGTTCATTTTAGGGCCTCCTTCCAGGACAGTCTGTGACGTTACCGTGCATGGCCGGCCCGTCTGCCCTTTGCACAGAGAAAGGCGAGAGAGAGACGGTGATAATATTACCTACAGTAGCAGAGAGTCTCTTATTTTCCCTCTGAGAACGGCCGCGATTAGAAGAGGGGGTGGGGTTATCAGTACTGCCCTGTTCAATTACATATTACCACGATTTACAACACAACAACCATGACAGTTTCTCGCTCCTTTTATTTTCTTCGGCTTGTGTGTTGTGTGTATCAATAATACCATACTTCCTTTATCGGGTTCTTGGGTCTCATCACACCTTTTTTTTTTTTTTTGAAGCCCTCCCAGCTCTTCCGGCACCTCATCAGTGTGGGTGAGATACATAAGCTCATGTTGAGGATGTCATGATGACCCGAAAAATGTCTCTAAGCCGGCGTCGCTTTCGACGGTCGCTATCCACCCTGCGACTCTTCATCTCAGCCGTATTCATACTCATACTTCTATACACAACCCTGGCCTATGACAACCCCATCAGGCTGTCCCTGCAGTTCAACACCCAAAGGGCAGGGCGGTTCTTCCTCACCGGGCCGCTGAGGAACGACCGCTGGCTGTACGAGGAGCCCCAGTTCCCAGTGGACTGGGCGGCCGATGTGGCCATCATCCTGAAGACGGGCTATGGGACCCAGGACAGGGCCCTCGCGTGGATAGAGGCGCTGCCGCTGGGGATCAGCATGGAGGAGAATGTGCTGGTCGTGGGGGACTTTGCGTCCGAGGTGACGATCAACAGAGGAGGCCCTGGTGGTGAGCAGCCGACAGGGTTCAAGATCCACGATGTTGTCTTGGACGCCGTGCAGAGTCGCGACGGCGGCGCGCTGTGGAAGCAAGATGTTGACGTCAAGGGGCCTGGCCGCGCTGAAAAGTACAGGCTGCTTGGGGCTGCTATTGCTGCGGGCGAGGGTGAGATGGCCAGGAATCTGTCGGGTGCGTTTGGATGGGAGCTGGACGCCATGAAGGTATTTCCCTCCCCCTTGAGCCGACATCGACACACTCGTGTTCATTACGATAAGGTTCTTGATCTTATTTCTGACCTGCTAAATAATAATTGATAGCTCATCCCAGCTCTCGATCTGGCCTATCGCACCATGCCGCACAAAAGCTGGTTCATCCTGGTGGACGACGACACTTACCTCATCCAGCCCTCCCTCAGCCTGGTGCTGGGCCACATCGACCCCTCCACCCCCACTACCTAGGGCAACGCCGTAGGGGACTACCGACAGCGCTTCGCCCACGGCGGCTCCTCCATCGCCCTGTCCCGAGCCACCCTCCAGACCCTCTTCTCCCAGGCCAACACAGCCCTGGCGGCCGAGGCCCGCCGCGCCTCGCTGACCGAGACCTGGGGCGACCGCTTGCTGGCCAGGACCCTGCGCAAGGTGGGCATCGCCATCGACGAAGGGAGCAGCCGGTTCTTCAACGGCGAGCAGCCGTGGGCGTCGAGGCTGCGGGGGGACAGGTTCTGCGTGCCTGTGGCGACGTTCCACAGGCTCTCGGCCGAGGAGATGCGGGATGTCGGGCGGGCGTTTCGGACCGTGGCTGACCCGGTGTTGTGGATGGACCTGTGGGACATGTACGGGGCCCCGCCGCTGCCGGAGTCGTTCCTGCGGACGGCATGGGACCATGTGGGCCGCTTGGATGAGCATACCACCACAGGGGAGGGCGTGAGGACGGCGGACGGGTGTCTGCGGCTTTGTGAAGGCCGTCGTGGGTGCTTGGCGTGGACGTGGGAGGAAGGGGAGGAGGGGTTCTGTCACATGAGTCCCTGGGTCACGGTAGGGCAGGAGGCTGGAGGGAGAGTGTCTGGGCTGCACGTGGATCAGGTGAGAAGGTTAAGTGACGAGTGCCGATAGTGTGTGGTGGAAGAAAAAAAAAAAAGAATTTGCTGTCGGTTTGGGCTGGAGACATAATTATCTGTAAAGCTGGCGTGGCGTATTTTGATACCCCGGGATGGTGAGAGGTCATCTCTCAAGTTGTCATTAAAAGGAATCAGTTATTAATGCTATTTCACGATAATGAGCCCAGCGTTCTGGAAATTGTGACAAAGTATTTGCAGTAATTGTGCTGATGAACCAGCGACTGACAAGAGCCTCAATCACATCTTTTCTTACGCCTTCTCTGTCTATAACCTTAGATGGAATCAACATCTAGATCATAACGCCTTGTGGACTGGCACTCTTGTACTTGAGACATATGAAGCCGCTAAGTTCTAGGACTTGAAGCATACATACCACCACCAAGACAATGCGCATGTGTGATACGGATGTCTACGCCTCTACAGGTTATTACACGATGCATCTTGTGGCTCGCAATCCTGTGTAGTGACTTCATCATCCATTACTCTCCTCCAATATGTAGGTATACCACCTGCAAGCGGGCTTTACAGAACGGCCTCGTTCAGAATTATACTGTCACGATATAGGGACTTGTGGTCTGCTGGTGAACCCGGGCTCGGATTCGAATGCTGAGGGTCAGCTATTATCCCACTGCAGCTATTGCTATTGGAAAGTTCCAATGCATCAATACCACATCCTACTTACTACTCTGCTTCGTGGCCTCGTATATATCGCATCTATAGCACCTCGAATCTGGTTCAGGAAGCGGCGGAAGTCGGATTGCATAAGCTCAGATTGATTCACGAGACAGCCCTGGAGGCTCATATCTACCCTCCAACATAGCTAGCAGCTACCTACTGGTATCGTCTCTTCATGGACCGATCGTCTCCCGTGTTCGCTCGGCGGTCTACTTCTGCGTTCCACGCTGACCAGTACTGATCCAGCTCGTCGCCTTCTTCGTCGCCACGAGCCTGCTCCCGCTGTACTCGTCGCTCCGAGTGGTCACGTCGCTCCTGTCGTTCCCGGCTCGCTTTCTCTGCCCGTCGCTCCTGTTCTTTCCGCCGCTGCTCGTCTTCCCACCGCTCCTGTTCTTCGCGTCGCTCTCGCTCATCCCGTGACTCTCGGTCTCCTCGCCGCTCCTGCGGTGCTCCTCGCCGCTCAGGCTGGTGCCGCCGCTCCTGCTGGGCCTGTTGCTGTTGCTGCCCCTGCTGAGCCCGTTGTTTCCGCTGTGCCAGCATGTCCCGCTCGTAAGCAGCATCGTCGTTCACCAGATCTTGCTCCTTCTGCTCAAAGCGCTGAGACCGCGAGCATGTTAGCAACGGGCTCTCCGGTGCCAAAGCCTACCATCATCAATGGGGAACATGTTGATGATCAAGAACAATGATGGAGGACCCCCTATCCTGAGCAAAGGCTGCTGGGCTTTTTCTCACCTCGGGCTTCCGCAGAAAACCTGGACACTCGACGACTCCTGGCACTTCATGGCTCGTGTGTAGTCTGTCCTGGAAAGTATCCCAGGTGTCATTCCCCAGGAGCACCTGCGAGAGATCCACTTCACGCTCCCTGGGCACAACAAAGAACCCAGTGTTCCAGGTAGGCCCCAGAGGACTGGTCCAGGACACGTCGACAGACTCATTGCAGACGCTGCCCCCTCCGCCGCCCCAGGAAACGGCCACGGGCTGCCTGAGCGGCTTCTTGTCGAGACTGTAAAAATCGGCTATGGTCTCTGGCATCACGTTGACACCTGATGAGTACTGACGGGGTTGCTCGCAGCGGAGCTGTGCGTCATTGTGCACCTGGAGGAACTCGTCCTCTGAGCTCTCGCGACCGGGTGAGAGGCACATCCATCGTGAGCATGTCTCTGGCGAGTTCGGCCTATTAGCCCCTTGCTCGTCCTGATCGCATCCACTTGTCAGCTTGTTCGTTCTGGGGGGTGTGATCGGGGAGGGCTGCAGTGTCTCATCGCGCCATTACTGACCTCTAAGAAAGCCACGATTTCTTCCGCCTCGCTGTCCGTAAAAGGATGCGGCCCTATGGAAGCGGCTCCTGAAGCTGCGCGGTTGCTTGCATAGTTCAATTCATTGATGGCAGCATTGATCTGATCCGGGGTGTAACCCTCCAGCCTGGTCCGTGGGGATGTCATCAGAGGCATCCTCTTCGCGTGTACCCAAGTACCAAGTACTTAGGTAGTCGTGGCGACCTGCGGTAGCGAGCCAATGTGGATGGTATATGAAGGACTAAACAAAAGAGTTCAGGATTAGGTGTCAGACGTCAAGCCAGGCAGGCGTCCTGGCTTTGGCCGCTCGCCACCTGGGCACTGGTCTGATTGGCCCAGCGGAGATATTGAAGAGATCCTCAAGTGATCTCAGGTGCAGAAGGAGGAGGCTGGAAGGCCGTGGATGCCCATGCCATCGCTTCAAGTCCTGATCGCTCGTGGGGTCTCTGTGGCCTTTTAACAACGTGGCGCTCGGGTACTAATACAACAGCCTGACCTGAACTGCCGAGAAAGGAAGCCTTGGACAAGCTCGCCCCCGTGATTCGAGACAAACTTTGAAGAGCAATGTAGCAACTGAGCAAACAAGTCAAGAAAGGACACTGCACTCGGAGGGGTGGGCCCTGTAATATGCCTTGAGGCGACCTCAGGCTCTGAGCCACAGACTGCGGTGAGACTTGGGCGGCACTTTTCTTCTGCTTAATGGTTTTCTCTCTCTCTCTCTCTCTCTCTCTCTCTCTCTCAAAAGGCGAGTCTGCCTTGTGATACCACTTGGAAGCTTTCAAGTGCCGAGATCACGCGCGTTGGTCAATTTCGTGATGCTAACACAATGCGACCTCAGTGGGTGTGGCTGAGTAGCGCATGTACACTTAAGAAGTACGCAATGCTGTGACACAGGCACGGATAGTGACCGAGAACAATATTTAGAAAAGGATTGAGGGGTCCGTCATTAATGCAACACAGGTTTTCCCAAAGGCTCCGCACGCTTGGGCACGACAGCTTTCAAAAACACACACCATGGAGCTCTCTTCCTCCCCCGACGGCTCGAAAAAGCAAACCCCTCACAATCCATCTGAGAATATGGAAGGGTACGCCAAAGTCGGCCATTTCATGGCCAAATACGAGCAATACGCCATTCTCCGCCGGTTCAAGGCTCTCGACTACCAGAGCCTCCTGTACAGACAGGCGGAGATCTTGCACCTACAAGAAGACCTAAAGGCCTTGATCAAGAGGGACTCGGATCTCCCCGATAGGCGAATGTTTGCCAAAGACTGGTGGAGTCTGGCCCACGAGGAAGGCGGGGGGAGAGCAGTGGGAGACGGTGCAGGAACTCATGAAGAAGCTCGACGAGTACAGTAAGCTCGGGCAGTCGTGGCGGCAGCGGCGCCGACCTCCAGGGACCGCACTCGGGATTATACTGTATCAATGACAGCTAACAAAAAAGCGTGCAGATGAACGGCTCATGCGGCAGGCTACACTGGCCAAGCTGGAGACGCCAAACGAGGCTGATCTTGACTTCCTCAAGGAGTGGCTGGGACACGTCAAGGCCGGTGCCCACCCGCTGCGCGGCCTGGATGGAGATGCTTGGAAGAACTCACCAGAATGGGATTTTGTCGCCGTCAATCACCAAAAGCCTCGGGACAAGATATCGAGGTTCCTGAAGAACGTCATGTTTCCACTGTTTCATCGACATATTGGCGAGAAGTTCAAGGTAAGAAAGATGATCCAAGAGACGGGAGAGAGAGAGAGATCTTCCCTCTTTCAGTTCGAGCTTTTTTTTTTTTTTTTTTTTTTGGACTACTGATCCCTATCAATAGTTTGGAGACTGACGGCAAATACAGAACCCCGAGGCACCTGAATGCGGACAAGGCTTCTGGTACTACGAGGAGTCATACATATTCAGGACAGCCGACGTGCTCACGACCGTAATGGCTTCATTACTGCCCCTCATGTCGATCATAGTGCTCTTCAAACTCGAGTCCGACACCGTGAAGCTTGGCCTGGTGGTCTTGTTCTCGGGGTGCTTCTCGCTGGCGCTTGCACTCATGACGAAGGCGAGAAAGATAGAAGTGTTTGCGGCGACTGCTGCGTAAGTCTCTCCTTGCCAATGCCATTCATTATGATGACCACTTTATTGATGACGACCATGTGTTATAGGTTCGCCGCTGTCAACGTGGTATTTCTTACCAGTGGTCCTACGTTTCCCAACTGAAAACGCAGGTATCATCGGTTGGCAGATTAGTTTTGTTCACCTGCCTGGGCAGTCTTTAATTAGTTTCTGAAAGTAACAAAAACAAGCACTACACATTTGTCTGCAAATCTTTTTGAGTCCACTGTTGACATGTTTGCATGCTTCCCAAAACAGTCTGACCTATAAGACAATCATGATGCTTAGTCCCCTGGAACTTGGAATTACTATACCTCATGAAAGGACTTCTAATTACTTCTTCTTTCTCTCTCTCTCTCTCTCCAGGTAGCAGTCTCGACACTTTTCAACAGTTTCTACACTTGAAAAAAAAAAAAAAAAAAAGTCTGTTTCCACTCAGCAAGCTCCATTACAAATAGACAACTGGCAACTCTCTACCACATCTGAATTACTGGAACTCAACTTGCTCAAGCATAACTTTATAACAACATTCAAGTCTCGAGGAAGAAAAAAAAAAAGAAAAAGGAGAACAACGATCGTATACCGAAAAGCTACAGGGTTAGGGTTGAGGTGGCAAGCTAAATGTGGCTTGTTCGCAGGCGGAGGAACGGAGCTTGCGAGTCTCTCCGACTCCGTCCCATCTGCAGGGAGTCGTTGGCAATGCGCACAAGGAGGCTCCGGACTTCCCTTTTCAACACTCGTCATGGCGTTTTACCTGGATTTCGAGGTTATCTTTTGTGAATACAGATAAGTCATTATCAGTGTCGACATGACGTCGTGAGGCTACGCGCGCGCCTCTGCAAAGATGGACCAGAGGACCGAGACCAAGGCCAACAAAGGCCCCAGAGCATGTACGACTTGTGCTAAGGTGAGTTTTGCGCAGGCTCTTAAGAGGCCCAGTACTCAATTGGATATATCGGCTGAAACTCTTCCTGCCAGGCAAAATCCCGTTGTATACCGGGTCCAACAGACAATATCTGTGAGAGGTGAGCTGCGATGTTGACCCAGGCTTAGGGTCCGAGGGAGACGGTGACGAGCTTGGCGACGACTTGCAGGAGATGGCAAATTTCCCATGCCAACATGGGCTCACCAGGTCTGACTTCTTCCCGCCCGCCCAGATGCCACCGCCTCAACAAGCCATGCTCGGCGCAGACACCAGCGCCACCGCGCAAGAGAAAAGCCCCAAGCCGACCCGGGTCGCAGAGCTGGAGAAGCGCCTGGAGGACCTGACCGCCCGCGTCGAGTCGGGACATGGCTTCACGCCGACACCCTCAGAAGATGCGTCGCCCGTCGACAGCGAGGGCCGACAGCGCAAGATGGTGAAGCACGCCCATTTTTCCCTGCCGGGCTGTGGACCACCGCAGGGCTTCAACTTCTTGTGGCCTCCCGGCAGCCCAGAGGACCAGGACCAGCCGAGCCCAGAAGATATATCTCGTGCCCAGAAGGGCCCACAGCGGACAGATGGTAGTCATGTGCACGGGATTGTCGCCACATCGCCGAGAGAAAGCTCTCAGAACGATACACATGAGCGTACAGATATGCCATCACCTCCAAAACCGGACTATCCAGACCCGGATGGGAGAGCCGCTCAGACGACGGCCTCACGGGCTACACACGTGCAGCCGATGGGCAACAGTACACACGCTGACTCTTCGTCTTCTGGCCACGAAACCACGAGTCAGTTCTCGTCACCGACACATGCGCGCCAGGCTCCAGCACCGCACCAGCCCAGACCACACGGAACCCCCGGCAAGGCACCCTCTCAGGTGTGTCTGCACCCAATGAAAGCGGAATCCCCGAGTTTTATCCCGACCATGAGGAAGGACAGCGCATCTTAGAGGAGTACGGCCCTCGAATAGCGACCATCTTTCCGTTTGTCGTGGTTCCGCGAGAGATTATGACTTCAGAGCAGCTGCTCCGGCAGAGGCCATTTCTCTGGAAAGGCGTCATGATGTCGGACACGCTTATGGATGCAAAACGCCAGTCACTGATGGGAAACGATCTCCTAAACGACGTCGTGACAGCCACGTATCTTAACCCTAGCAAGAGCATCGACCTGCTCCAGGGCCTCCAGCTGCTGATCGCCTGGTGAGACCCCTCTCCTCGTTCAAGATTTCTCCCTGCGGAATGGGCAGCAACCTAATCGTTTGTACGAAACAGGTTCAATCTCAACTCGAATAGTTTCAAGGTGACGAATTTCCTCTACTTGATGCGCTCGATCTGTACATCCCTGGGCTTCAACGAATCCCGAGGCTCTCTGAGGCGGGGGGCCATGACCACAACAGTCTCGAGCACATGCGGGCCTTTGCTGGGGTGTATTACCTGGTGACGATGGCTTTCACGACTAACAAGATGCCCGATGCATTCATGAGCTCCAACTACGCGCTTCAGTGCTGTCGGGTCCTGGAGGAGAAACAAGAGTACCCTACCGACCAGCTTGCCGTCCTGCTGGTCCGCACCCAACAGCTCTCGCAGTCCATCTCCATGGCCCTTGCCTTCCGCGACAGCGTGAATAGCATGCCTCTGAATTTTGTCGTGAATACTTTTGAGCGCGAGATTGAGCAACTCCGGGTTTCGATACCGGAAACCCTGCAAAAGCACAGTAAGTAACGAGCGAGAAGAGAGAGAGAGAGAGAGAGAAGAAAATGAATTTGGTGGCAGTTCTCTGAGGATTCACTTGGGCTGACGCGGTGTGTGTGTGCCTACTTGCGATACAGCCGTTCTCATGACCCAGCTCCACGTCGTCGAGGTCGTCCTCTACGAGGTAGCAGTGGGCGAAGAGTCATCTGCGAGCCTGCTCCCCACAGGGCGCTTTGAGCTGCTCTGGAAGTGCCTCCGGGCCGTGCGGTCGCTGCTGGAGGCACGATTCTTCCTGCAGCCAGAAGTACGTCCCAGGTCGTTCTGCCTGGCGTCTTTCGACTACACATACGGCATGCTCGTCGCTCTCAAGCTGTCGACCATGGACCTGCCAGGCTGGGACCTGCGGGTGGTCAGGAAGGAACTGGACAGCGACAAGTACCTTTTGCTGCAGATCCAGGAGCTGTTGGACCTTGTGATGTCGAGGAACAAGACAGATCTGCCTGTTGTTGACGGTGGCGGTGGTGGCGGTGATGGCGATGGCGATGGCGGCAAGGCAGAGCAGGAGGGCGCAGCCCAGAAGAGACAGCTCAGCTTTCAGGATCCCTACAAACGCCTGCTCACAAAGCTGATCCAGCTGCGGGCCTGCATAGTGGCCGAGCTCGCCGCCAGCATGCCTGCAGAGCAAGAGCAGTCGACGACCGACGCTAGCACCCAAGGCGCAAATACACCGGCGACCGGAGACGCGAGCGCGCACATGCTGCCGGACATGACGGCGCTCTTTGGGGAGGGTGTTTCGGGGGCCGTCATGCAGGATATGGACGACCCTTTCTGGAAGGAGATGATGGACAGCGCTGCTCAGCTGGAGACCAGTTTCAACGCGCTCCTGGGATGGGGCTCAGATGATCTTGTTGGGCCTGTCTATTCCAGCAACTGGACAGGCGATGTGCCCATATAGAGAGAGAGAGAGAGAGAGAGAGAGAGGGGGGTTTTTTTTTCTGCTTTGCCAAGTGCGATATCTTATTACTTATCGAATACTGGCTGTATAGAGCGAGGCGTTCCGGATGGATTGGTTGGGAGCGCGGGTATGTCTGTGTGGTTATATACACCGTACCTGTTCCGCTCAAGTCTTCAACCACAGACATAAAAGTCAATACTTTGCCAAGAGTGAGAAAAGAATAAAAGAAGAAAAAGAAAAAGAAAAAGATTCGTACTGTACAGTACAGTATAATTAATTGTCTTGCCTGGTCCGGGCGCGCGGTTGAGAGCACCCCTGATCCCTGGCAGGACGCACCGATCACCAACCTTATTTAAACAACATGGGAGCAAGGCAAGTGCGGACGACGGCCAGGTTCGTGATCTGGGTGCTTGCCTGTACAGAAAGGCTGGGCCCTGAGACCAGGCGTCCTTCCCTAGAAGACGAGAAGCTCTTTCCTCGTGTCGCCGCGTACATTACTGGAGGAAGGCATTGGTTACGTAATTCACTTATCCCCCACCGCCTTCCGATCCAGGCAGAGTGATAAGCTCCTGCAGGCGTGCGTCCCTTCAACACCGTCACCGACCCATCAACAACTTCACTCACCCCAGGCCACAGCTCTGCGCAAACTCAGCACACAAGACGGTGAGGGAGCAGGCTGCTATATTGTATGACCCGGAAACCATGGTGAGAGCCGATAGACGGCCGCCATGACTACTACTCTAGACACACCGCCCAAAGCGCCCAGCGCCAGCAACTCGAGCGCAGGCGCGAGTATGAGTGCGAGTGCAGACATCATCAACAGCACTTCTGCTGAGCCCTCAGCACCCACAAAGACGGCGACGGCGACGGCGACGGCGCCAGAACCCTCATCGCGCCCGCGCTACAAGCACTCTCACTCCAGCTCGACCTCGTCCAGGCGGCGTGTCGCGCGCCCGGACCCGTCAGACTTCCTCTCGGACCGCGCCACCTCGCAGCTCATCCGCCGCGTGCTCTGCCCACAGCAGGCGCCCGACCGAGGCAGGACCACCACGCCTCCTCCCATCGACGAGCTGCTGCCGCCCCTGACGAGCCGGAACGACATCGACCTACAGCTGTATGCGATCATAGCCATCGTGCTCCGGGATTTTGTGCAGACCTGGTACAACAAGATCACGCCGGACGAGGCCTTTGTCGCCGAGATTGTTCAGATCATTGCCCACTGCACGCGGGCCCTGGAGCAGAGGCTGAGGAAGGTCGACGTAGAGAGTCTGTTGTTTGACGAGCTTCCCGACCTGCTCGACAAGCACGTTCAAGGTCAGCACCCCCTCTTTCTCTCTTTTTCTCTTTTCTCCCCTCAACCGCCAGCACTTTTGTTAACGGCTACAACTTGTTTCCTCCCCCCAGCGTACCGGGCGTCTCGCAGACCTCTTGTCCGGCCTCCCATCGAGGCTGATGGGAGGGAGATCTACCATTCACTATGCCCTCTACCTTATCTTTCTCCCATACCGAGAACGGACAGGCCAGAAACTGCTGCTGAGCAGGCTGAAAACGAGGTGGCCTACCGCCAGCTGCTCGTCCAGGGCGTCCTGGCTGTCCTCTTTCCGACCGAGGACCTGGAGAACGAATGTCTGACGTCTCTGGTCGGTCAGATCCTGTCAGAGATGATCATCGGCGGGGTGGTCGTCAAGAAGGCGTCTGAGCCTTGGATGATCTGGACCGGCCTGACCATCCTGGCAGATGTGATAGCGCGTCGGGGACAACAAGGAGACTCGTCTTCTGCTTCTTCAGGACCTGCTGTAAAAGCGGCCGGCCGTTCTCCCTCGGGGCCGAGGGGGCTTCTCGATACCTGGGCTGCTCTGGTCTTTTGTGCATTACGTATTTGCACTGGCGGGCTTGATCCGAGTCCTCTTCACGACGCTGGCCATGAGCCGATCTCTGCCCCCTCGAGGGCATCAGCTGTCCCCGCAGAAGGATGACGGGGCTGTTCATCATGGTGGTGATGATGACGTGGAGACTGCGACGAAGGCTACGGGCTGGGCTCAGCTGGAGCCAGGCTCGGCACAGACACCTATTCTAGCTTATGCCATATGGCCCATGATATCAGATCTGATTGGCATGGACCGCCGTATGCCATGGCTCGTGGGCAGCCTCTCTATGCTACAATGGCTGGCCATTGGAGGGCCCGGGCATGTGGCTGGCACCGATGGGATCATCGACAGGTAAGAGACTCAAAACACCTTCCTCTTCCTGCTGAGGCACTACCCCCCTTTTCTCCCCCCATCATCACGCCCACCCACACTGGTCATCACGCCGCATGAGCTACGGGTCACTTGACCTCGATATCCTTCCATTCAGCTTCTCAGGAACCCGATCTGTCTCGCAAGCGCAGGCGGCTGACGCTGTGCACCTGCTCTGGAGAGCGCGTGTGGAGCCAACACGAGATGACCTTCCGTGTGGTCATTTTCTTTTTTTTTTTTTTTTCCCTTTTGTTCAACAACCACCGGGTGCAGGAACTCGGTGGTGGCCTAATACGCATCTGGACCCACACCTTTTGGGCCCCCTCCCCTCCCTCAAGTGTCAGGCGAGCAATGTGTGGAACACACACCTCGAGGATCTTCTGCGGCCAGATCGGCAGCCACAAAGCCCGACAAGCGTTCCCACAGAACCCGCAGGCCCTCGGGCCCCATATGCAGCCGTTCCCAGATGGGTCACCTCAGCCGGCCAATTGCGGCATGCTACCATCATGCATGCACCCCGATTGCACAGGGTTGGCAGTCGTGGGGCTTACACGCTTACCACGGCCGTCCATCCGCGAGCCTCATTTACGCGCCCACCTCCCAACCATCAGGGCTTGGTCTGCCAGGATTGGCTTCTTTTTTTCTTTCTTCTTTCTTACTTCTCGCTGACCAAGCACCGATCTCATCGACTGCAACCCTCCCCGCTGCACCCACACCCCTCCCCTCCCTCCCCTTGCTCGACCACCACTCGCACCCTTTCGCCCGCTACGTTGTGTCGAGACTTTGTGTGGCACGCAGGCCTGCCCGTCCTGAACGGGGGGTATCGATGACCCCGCCCGTCCAGAACCAGGACCCGCCACAGTGTCAGCACTTGGCTTCTGCACGGTACATTGACATCGGACGGGAGAACCACCCCACGCACCTTGCAGCGACGACGTCTTCACATGCGCACCCGCTCCACAGGCTAAGACTCTTCCGACGGAGGAGGGGGAGTCTTGTCATTTTGGTGGTCAGGGACCTCCACAGCTCGGTTTGCAGCATTGGGCTGCTATAGCCTCCCCACAAGCAAGCCTGCAGGAGGACCACTCCAACACCCTTGTCATGCTGCCAGGGGCTTTGAACACCATCTCGTCATCCCAACAATCGTCCGATTTACCACATCGGTCTGGAGGGAGGGGGTTCAGTGCTGCCACAGGATGATGGGCTTCTTGGCTCGCGGTCGTTGAGGTCTTGGCCTCGCGCTGCCTTTGACCCCTTGGTGATCACGCCCGCTTTCTCCTACACAACCAACCATCACCACCCACCACCCACCCCCTTGAGGTTGTCCCTGCAGCAAGCAGGACGAATTTGTCATTGCTTGTGTGTGGTGCCGTCCCCACCCTGTGTCGGTCGACTCGTCCTCTATGGTCTAGGATCCGGACGTGGCTCCTTTTTCTTTTTTTTTTTTTTTTTGTTTGTCCTCTTCTCGAGACCTTATTCCGCGTATTGCGCTTGGGGGAAAAAAAAACAAAGAATCAGGGCTGTCATGGTCATGCAGGACTAGGCACCAGGTCTTTTGCTTTTTCTTGGTCGGCAGATGCTGTTCGTCATATCGGCGCTCTTTCACCATTGTTTTTTTTTTTTTTTTTGTTCCTTCTCTTGCCCTGTCCCAGCCAATTGCCCCCACCTTGCAAAACATGTCAAGCACACGGGATGTGTGTGTGTGTGTGTGTGTGTGTGTGTGTGTCCACTGCTAACAAGCAGTTTCTTGTCATTCAAACAGGCTCCTCTCTGACGCGATCCATCGCCATGTCCTCGACCCGGGCATGTTACCCATGGCGCTTCGAAACCTCCGGGGTGCTATCTTTCCGAACAATGCCATGGGATCCCCGACGCTCTTCCCACCCGAGTCTGACCACGAGCTGCACGCCCTGAGACGCAGGTGCGCTAGTGCGCTCTGGACCTTGGTGCCCAAGACCGCTGGCAGGCTCTACTTTGGCGGCAAGGCCTCCACCTGGTTGGCAGCTTGGTTTACTCCTCCTCAGAGTCCACCGCCGTCAGAAGCATCACTGCGGACCGATCCGATTGGCACCGGTGGCAACAGTGGCAAAAGCGGACATGACCTACAACAAGAAGAGGGTCCAGACGCGCACATCATCACCACAATCGAGACGGACATCCTGGATGTCTTTAGCGATTCTTACTGCAACAAGCATCTCATGTACAGCGCCCTGGAGCTGGTCCTGGTGAGACTGATACCGGAGCTAGCCGAGAAGGGCGTCGAGGAGCTGCTAGAAGAGCGGCTAAGCTAGTTCTGAAGATACAGTGGTGCCTGCAGCTCTAGGACACACCAAGAAATTTATCAATGTGGCAGTCGCCTCCGAGAGTTCTAGCCTCAAGCCCTGGCAGCGCCAGAGCGCCCTATTTTCTCTTTTCACCCCTCTGTGCTCTGGTCCTACCATGCATAACCAATGTTGTGTGTGTGTGTGTGTGTGTGTGAGAGAGAGAGAGAGAGAGAGAGATGGTATGGACATTATACCCAATCCTCCCAGCTGATGTAACTATGACACAAACACACACACGTCGAGGATTGTCATGTGTATCCAGCCGCAAATGATGTGTCCAATATCTTTTTTGTAGATCTTTCCATATAGGTGAAATTAGTTAATAGGAAGTAAGTTGATGCCCCCTGGCCATTACTGGGAGACCCAGGCTACCCCCTGGCCCCCTGGTCCCCAAAAAGAAAGAAGCAGAGAACGAAGAAAAGTTGAGATTTGATATCCTTCTCAATCCTGAACCGGAACGCGGTAACCATGGGTATCGCTTGTGCTTGTGTGCCATGCCACATTGCAGCTAGCCCAACCCCTCCTTTCGTAAAGGAAGAGGGGGGAGGGGGAAAGGAAGCCGAGGGGGGAGGGTGGGTGGTTGGCTTAGAGAGAGGGGGAGGATGAGGGGGGAGGGGAAGAAGAAGCTAAGCTATATCTGCACTTTCCTACAGGTCGAGTCTCAAAAAAACAAACACGGGAAAGAGAGAGAAAGGAGAGGGGAAGCTAGAATTTGAATGGCACGTCTCATTACATCGGACTACGAGACGGGACAAGGGGCAGGAAAGGGCAACCAGACCCATGGTTTTTGGCCTTTGCGCCCTGTCCTGTCTCTAGTTAACCAATCATAGGGCATCAATGCAAGGCGAGGGGGAAAAGAAAAGAAAAGACAGAGACGGGTGGATGGATTGGGCCCGACGGCAGGGGGAGGGGGACAAGAGACGAGAGAATTTGGTTCTCCTCACCACCATTACCACCACCAGCAGCACCACCCGACATACACACCACAAAAAGTCACCCACATACCAGAATCTGATGACACTTGTGTGTGGAGTACAGTTACTTATGGTGGTTAGTTTAGTGGCAGTGATAGTAGCAAGCAGGGGGTTTCTAATTGAGATGGATGGTTGCTTTCTTTTCTTTCTTTTTTTTTTTTTTAAGGGGGTTTCCTATCTGTCTCATCTTGGCCTGTGGGCTTGTTCTGTCTTCTTGGTCCCATCATCCTGGTCGAATATGCAGTTTACCCGCCGCCTTGGGGAAGGAGGAGAAAGATGTGGTGGTGTGTCTGTACCATAGTATGCACATCTGATCTTTTTGTCGCTCACTTTCTTTGTTACCTGCTTTGCTGGATGGTGATTACTTTGCCCCCCCGGTGAGTCCTTCTCCCTTCTCTTTCTCTTCCCGCCCCTACCAATAACAACCACCCCCCTTCCCCCTCTTCACACGTTGCATCTCACCGGTGGGATGATCAGATCAGATGAGCCGCCCTGAGAGGTCTCCACACAGCTGCCTCCGCTGCGAGCCATAGGGAGTGGGACCTGGGCATCTCCTGCGCTGCTCTTTCTCTCTCTTTCCCCCCTCTTTTCTTCTTCTTTTCTCTCCCTCTCCCGGCCTTCTTCTCAGGGCTGGTTGAATTGTGCCCCTCCCCCCTCCTCTTTACCGTCCCACCACCCGGGTTAGAATAACCGGGGGCAACAGTAAGCACCCCTTGATCCAGGTCCTCACTTTGTCCTCTTGTCTCGCGTAGTTAGCTGTTGTACCATACAACCACTTACCCCCCTTCCTCCCTCTTTAGGCGCTGTTCAGATCTGAGCAATCCCAATCACACATTGAATCCCGGTTGCAGTAAACCTCGACCTAGAAAACGTGGGAAAAAAAAATAAGAGTATTTATGTAAATGCCTAGGGGGAAAAAAAGGGGGGGGAAAGGGGGAAAGAAAAAGAGGGGACAAAAAAGAGAAAACGAAGCGTAACAGACATAGAGCCAGAAAAAGAAATAATAATAAAAAGAAAAGAGGGGAGGGGAGAGACAGATTCCCGCACCTTGAATCTTTCCTCCCCTCCAAATACATGAAATAGGATAGCTGAACGTTCGAGTGTGTTCGTTTTCGCGTGAGCGAAAAGAAAAGAAAAAGTCTTCAGTTTGAGGGCAAAAAATGTTAGAAAATCTGAAGGAAAAAAATCTGGCATGACAGGTTCAACGAGAGGGTATATAGTGTTGCGTTGCCGCCGGTGTGTGTGTGTGTATGTGTTTGTGGTGAGGAGTTGTGGACGACTTTGTTAGGTATTTGCAAAAGATGTTGTTTGTTGTTTGAGCCCTCGTTTGTGAGTACACATATGAACTCTGCCCGTTTCCCACGTGTATGTTTTGTACGCATGTTGAGAAAAGGTGTCGGGCAGGGCCATCATCCACTGATTGACAAGAGTGCGTGTGCATTCTTGAATCAGTGCCGTAGTCCGTCGCTTCGTCATTCGATTTGTAAATGTGTCGTGGGACGTGGTCTCCGTGTAAAATAGAGAAGAGAAAAAAAAAAAAACCACCTTTGACCGTGAGGCCAATCTTCTTATGTTTGCTCAAGTCCCTGTGGAGGGAAAAGCCCATCTCTCCGTATTTCAGACGCCGTGATTAAAGGCTGTTTTTGATATGTGTAAGCAAGCAGTGATTTCAAAAAAAAAAAAAAAAAAAAAAAAAACGGGCTCGTGAAGCTTGCTTGATCTCTGAGTGGATGATGATGTAAGGAGGAGGAGAAAGGGCATACAAGGATAAAAATGGGAAGGGCGGTTCCCCCAAAGAGAGCAGATTTTTCTCCCCTTTCCGAGAAAGTGTGTGTCAGACAACCATGGCCTCCTCGCTCTTGACAAAATCGCCCTCGTCTTCGACATGCTGCCCAGTGTTGCTCATCTCAGCGTCTCCCTCTGGTATGCGATCCAGGCCGCCCATGCTGATGCCCATACCCAGGCCGGTCACGGCCGGAGGCCCTATGCTCATGTTGGTCGGGCCCCTCACGGTGGCAGCGGCCTGTTGGGCCTGCTGGTGGATCCTCAGCTTGTCTGTGAGCCGGACGACGGCGTTGTAGTCGGTCTGGTCCACGATGCTGTTGGGCCCGCTGTTGGCAATGAAGGAGAGCAGCGTGTCTGCTGCGCGCCGGGCGTCCTCCTGGCTGGGCGAGACAGGCGACGAGGCCACAGACGAGAGCGGGGCGCTCCCGATCACAGGCGTCGTGCTGCTCCCTCCTCCCTGCTGCTGCTGCTGCGACAGGCGGCCCTGCAGGCTGCTTGTGCTGCTGCTGTGGTGCAGCCGAGGCCGGACTGGCTGCTGGTGGTGCGGCGACACGGCGCTGTCGAAGCCAAAGGGCCCCGCCGCTGCAAACTCATGAGCGGGTGACTCGATTGCCGAGGATGGGCCGGTCGAGGGCACGCCCTGGTGGCCTGGCGGGAACTTGGGCGTCATGGGCTGCTCGTGGGACGGCGGCATGGGCTCTGTCTGGTTCATGTATTCGAGGTTGAGCGTGGGAAACGTCTGGCTCCTCGGCCGCTGAAAGTCCGGCCCCCAGGAGGAAAGTGTCTGGCCTCGTCCGAGGACAGGAAACCGCCGACGTTGGGATCCGGCGAGAACGTGAACTGCCCTGGGCCGGTCGGGCTGAGGTTGCTCTCGGAGAAGGATGAGCCAGCTGTCTCGGGGTCGAACACGTGGTGGTGATTCTTCAGAGGATTATTACCACCACCCCTCTTGGAGGGCTGCTGCTCGCTTAGGTCCATCATCATCGAGGAGGCGGAGGCGGAGGCGGCGGCGCCTCCACTTTCATTGTCATCCTCACGGGCGGCCGAGAAAGGTGACGGGGACTGCCGATGCGCCGGAGACCCGGAGGAGATGGCGCTCGAGGGCTGAGAGATGGGCAGGATGGGCGAGGTCGTCACCAGCTTGGAAGAGGCAGCACTGGGGATGTTGGTCTCGGAGGCGCGCCGGATCAGCCGCCCTGTCGCACCGTGCTTCTGCTTGAATTTCTCCAGCCACGATGGGTTGTTGATCTTGGTCTCGGCCTCTCGGAACGGGCGGGCATACATGCGCGCCTGCTCCTGGATCTCGGCGTCTGACACGCGTCGTCCCTTGTGCTGCTCGTTGCGCAGCCAGTTGGCCAGTGTCTTGTCGATGTCCGGGATCTTGCTCTTGGACTTCTTGGTGGGCGGAGGAATGCGCTCCTCTGGATTAAGCCACTTGTCTTTCCGGCTCAGGACCTTGGAGACGGTACTGGAACATGTCGTTAGCACCACCGTGACTCTCCTCCTCTATCTCTCTATGCTTTGCTGTGTGGTCTCTGGCTTGGTCTCTTGTGCCAGGCTCACCGCTACACAAAAGCCCCGTTGCTCACCTTCTTTCCACCCCAAACATTGCGCCAATCTCAGTCTGCTTCATGGTCGGGTTGTCGAGATGGCACTGGCACATGCGCCGGCGGTCCTCGTCTGTCAGGGTCTTCCTCGGCGCGCTCTGCTGTGAGGATGATCTTGTGGCTTTTACCGACGATATGCTGCCAGGAGGGGCAGGAGGCATAGCGATCGGAGGCGATGTGTTGAAGCTTCCCGGGTTGGTCAACATGCTTGGCCACGTGGGGTGCGACGGTACCATGAGCAGCGGGAGCGTCGGGTGGTGCGGAGGCGGGTGAGGAGGATGCGGTTGAGGTTGCAGGGCCGGCTGTGGAGGCGTCGCTGGCGGTGGCATCCGGCCCAGCGACTCGGATGGAAGGCCATGGCCGTGGTGAGAGATGGGAGACATAAAGGTGTACGCTCCGCTGCCGTAGTCTGCCATTGTCGTCGATATGTATGGACTCATGTCGCCCCATTGGTCGCTTGCCGCAAAGGTCTGGTCATGATGGGCGAGGTGAGGAGCATCATGGTCCATACTTGAGGAGCCTCCCATTCCTCCCTGGCTGTGCATCGTATATACGCTCTCTCCAGGGTGAGGATTCCTCTTGTCTTGAGGGACGAGGACTACACTCGAGGGGTGTTCTAACGACCCCGAGAGCCGGCGATTGGCCTTTCTGTACCCTGAAGAGATCTTGGAGCGTATGTGTGTGTGGCTTGGTGTGCAAGTGCCGTGAGAGATAGAGAGAGAGAGGGTGGGAGAGGGAGGGAGGGGGGAGGAAGGGTTGTGTCTCTCTGTGCCCGATACAAGACTGGCCTGAGTCGATCTCTCATGAACGGCAGGCGACATGCATCAGAGAGGAGCGACAATTCTTCCCGCAAGAGGCTCGTGTTATGGACGGAGTCTTCCGTCTGTGGTTAGGGGCTTGGGCTCGTCGACAGCTGCAGCTGTTGGCGGTGGGGAGGAGCAGCGAGCGGACTGCCCGAAGAGGGTATATGCAGATGCAGTGCAGATGCCGAGCTTGGACGAGCCAAGTAAAGGGCGAAAGGCGAGAGAGAGAGAGAGAGAGGGAGGGAGAGAAAGAGGGTTCAAACCCCAGGATGGCTTTGTCGTGCTCCCCGGCAGTCTTTGAAACGGGGCCTGAAAACTCCTCCTCATTAAGGTCGTCGATCTTCAAGCTGCTTTCCTCGTTGCTGCTATAAGCACAGAGGCCGTGCTGTTTAAGTCGTTGCTGCTGGTACAATGCGCATAATCAGTTCCCTTTTTCTTTCCTCCAAACCTCCTCTTATACGGAATTCCTTGCCAGCCATATGCAAGAGCCCCCACTCGACGAGTTTTGCTTCGGAATCAGAAGAAAAAGAAAGAAGAAGGAGAAAAAAGAAGGATGAGGACTGCTCACAGTTTGCATAAGCCGCTCATCGAAGAACATAGTTCAGGCCAACTGCCGTAACATGAACTTTTTGCTTCTTTATAAGTAAATAACAACAACAACAACAACAACAACAACAACAACAACAACAACAACAGTAACAGATGCTAAGGTAGGGGCCCAGGCCAGAAACGCAGGCCAGACAGCTCATGCAGCAATCAGGATGAGCCTACTGCGGAGCAAACGCCGCAGATACACTTGCAGACGCTGATGTACAGTGGGCAGCCATAAGAGACCAGGGCGGCGGGCTGCATGGCGATTACATGTACTATGTATGTTTTTCTCCCAGGACTTGCCTGTACCAGCAGGGGTGTTGGTGCTGGCTGCACCACCCCCCAGTCGGGTAGGGTAGCAGAGGAGGGGGTGGATTGGCAGGGGCCGCAGAGAGGAGGGAGATGGGAACGGATCAATAAGGGCAGAGATAGCCTGCTTGGGTTGCTCTGGAGTGGGTACGTATTGATGCGAGACCTGGCAGCTAGACAAGGCTTGTCCAGAAGTACTGTTGTGTAAGTAGCAGCACCATAGCAGCATGGGAGGGGTGGTTGGATCCGACTGCTGCTCCCATGGAAAATGGATGCCACCAGGGACTGCTATACAACGTCTGAGGGAGACGCGCGACACGGAGCAGGTGGGAGACGCCCACGCCCGAACACTGTCCCAGTGGCAGTATATGATCAGATCAGTGGGAAAACAAGGTGTGTGTGTGAGAGAGAGAGACGACCCGAACCACCCAAGAGAGATAGCTTCTTTCGCTTCTGTTCACTGTGGAGGTGGGAACTTGGGATGACAGTCAGCACCACACCTCAATGTTGCGTCGTGGGATCGGGAGATGGGGCCCCAGCAAGCCATACGAAAAGGATGGAGCCGATCAGGAAGAAGAAGAGACGACGATGTGTGTGGGGAGAGAAAGTCTGATGGAGGTGGTCCAACTTGGGGGACCAGGGACATGGAGAGGGGGGAGGAGGTCCAACGATTTGGCAGTGTCGTTATTGCTCGCCCAATACCTCACCCAATAGTACTATGTACTACTACCGTGTGAAAAAGACATCGGCCGAGGCGTGCGAATCAACGAGTCTAGACGGCATGTCGTCCAGCGAGGCTTCCTGACAAGGGTGGATCGGACCGGGTGGTACTGGAGACCGCCCCACCTGCGATGGCGTCCCTTGGCCCCGTTGGGGATGGAGAACTCTTTTCCAGCCGACAAGTGGTGTTGGGCGAGGAGCGACCGCGAGAGCTCGTGATGTCTCAGAAAGAGAGGAGGGAGGGACCTGGCGCAGCGAGATGATCCCCATCCGAGGTGATGATTAATCTTGGGACCGTAAATGGACAAGAGATATGATAATCGACGACAGGAAATTCGAAGACCCTCATCGTTCATGCCAACAAGCATGCGAGCAGCTGAGCGGACGGACCCTGACTGATCAGTGATCATGCTCTCGAGGCCGACCCCGCACACTTGGATCCAACCAAATCCTCAGAGAGGCTTGAGGCCGAACAAGTGTTGGTTCGAGATAAGTCGTCCTAGTAGATTCATTATCATTTCGACTTCTTGCTCTCCCTCTTTCCTTGCTCCTTCTCTCTCTCTCTCTCTCTCTCTCTCTCTCTCTCTCTCTCTCTCTCTCTCTCTCTCTTTTTCTCTTTCTCTCTCTCTTTTTCTCTTTCTCTCTCTCTCTCTCTCTTTTTCTTTTTCTTTTCTCCCCGCCCTTGCGGCAGGCAGAGAGGCATGCATCATGCCTGTTAAAAGTTCTTTGCCAGACGACGAGCGGCCAACAAAACACATTGTCCGAGCGGCTCCGATGCGGCCCGCTTGTGCAGTATGCGCATCCCGCCAAAGCCGGCCGTCGTTGGCTGCTAGGTTGCTAGGTAGGCGAGGTATGCCTTGCCAGGGTATGCTGCGATCGAGCGCTGCTCCTCTTCTCTCCAGGCTCCAGGCCCAGAGAGTTAAAAGAGAGAGAGAGAGAGAGCTATGGCCCAGGGTTCGAAGGAAGATCTGCTCACCGGGGCGGGTCCCCCTCCCAAAAGTGGGACCTTGCTCGATGGATTCACGTAGCAAAAGTAGGCACCTGAAAAGCGCCCGCCAGGATTCCTTGCGAGTCATTCAGGGCGTTGGAGGGGCGCGCTGGGAGACATGATTTTGCAGAATGGTCGGGGTGGTGAGTGGTGAGTGGGGAGCTTCTGAAGAGCCGGCTGCAATACCTCAAACTTTCCATCGTGCCCGCTGTCAGGAGGGTGCCGTTCCTGCAGACCTAGTAGCACCTGCAAACCCTGGACGTCGACGATCAATGCAGCATGACGAGGGGTTCAACGGTTCGCAGTCCCTAAGTCCAGGCAGGCAGGCAGGCAGGCAGGATGCGCATCCCCTTCACAAAAATGAGCCCCAACCCAACCTGTACAATGAGTATATGGACAACAAGTTCTTCTGTCTCTTGATGTGTATGTATGTGGCTGTGTCCTTGTAGTGTGGTTGATGATGTTCCCTGGTCCTCGCCAACGCCGAGAGATCAGACAAGAGACGAGACGAGACGAGGCCGGTTGCAGGGGAACAAGAGTGAGCAGTATGCCCGCCGCCGCCGCGGGCGTAGGAAGCAGGAACCGGTGCTAGCAGCAAGCATGGTCCCCATCAAGACATCACGAGCCGGTCGTTTAGCGCGGTCCCTCGCTACCAGCGGCTTTCGTGGTAGCACCACCGTTGGCTGCCATCATGTCGGTTGGTTCGAAAGAAATTGCGGTTCCCGGTTGGCAAGCAGATCCATTCGAGCGAGCAGAACCAAGATCTTGAGGGAGCCAGAGCACATTCAATGGACAGCATCATCTGAGTGAGATCTGCGACAGCCCCTCCGCCCCGACACATCATCTTAAAGGGGATGAAGCATATGACCAAGGACACTGGCCAGCAGCATCATGTAAACCAGGAGAGACAGAGAGGGGCGCAAGCGGTTGCATGGCCCAGTCGTCGTTGAGGACGTTCTCCTCTGGAGGAAAAGGTTTGAATCATACGCGTCGGAAGCGGCCCTGGTAAACTCTGTCGATTTCCCGGCTTGGATTCCAGTTTGCCAGTTGATATCGTCTATCCCCGCTCGAGGGCAGCTAGACCCCCTTCCCAGTGTTCTCTCCCCCATGCCGCTGCTAGTGGAGGGAGGGCACGGTTACAGTCTAGTGCTGAAGCTGACTGCGTATGGCACTGAACGCCCCTGTCGACCCATTGCCCACATCGCGCAGAGGCGGCCGCGTGCAAGAATGAGAGGTGTGTGTGTGTGTGTGTGTGTGTGTGTGTGCCTCATTCATTAGTAAGTAGCAGGTGAAGCAAGGCCCGGCCTAAATCGGCCTCGGCATGAAACATGCCTTCCGCGCACCCTGTCCTGTCTGATAATGGAGGGATGTGGCAACCTATACTCTCAAGAATGAACGGTCCGCCCTTCTCTCGCGCATGGACATCTCGAGGCCAGGAGGGGGCTTGTGGCTCTGACAAACCAATCGCAAGCAGGTCATGCGGGGGCCTGCCAGTCTCTAAAACAAGCCATCCAGAGATTCCACGTGTGAAGAACGAGAAACTCTGGGGCAGGAGTTGTTGGTATCGACATAATTGCTTGGTGGACATGACGAGGCACCGCATGGATGTTCTCGGAGATTTTTGGGGGGAATTTTGCGTGGGCCAGATAACGGCCGTGCAGGCTGGACGCCACACGTGTGCATCCGAACATAACCAAGCTCGTTCGAAACGTGCAACCTTGCGTGATGACGGAGACAAGAATCAAATCGAGGCCAGACCCGGCACAAGGAGCCCCGTCGAGACTAGGCGAAAGAGTGAGAAGGGGGGAAAAGAAGAAAAAACGATGCCACAAGTGCTTTTTGGCAACACCATTACATGTTCTGCTCCGTCCAGCACCCTAGACGACCAAAGGAAGAAAAAAAGAAGAAAAAAAAAAAAGGGGGAGGGGGTAGGGGGACAAGGACGCGATGCTCCTGTTCCTTCTGTCAGGAAAAAGAAGTGAGGCGACATGAGACAAGGCGTGGAGATGACCTTGCGTAGTAATTGTCCCAAAGAGTCGCAGTGGTCCGGGCTCTTGCGCTTAGCTCTCTTCCACGAGAATACCAGAGTGCCAGTCTGCCAGTGTGGTGTGGCAAGGGAAAAGCAGTGCGCCTCACTAGCCTCAGGCACAAAGACCTGCAGCGCGTCAGTATGCAGGCAGGCCACCCCCGCGTCCTCCCTCGGTTGACTAGGCCCGAGCTGCCCAGGCCCGCATAAGCTCGTCCAGTGTGCGTCTTGTTCGATGTCTACTCGATCGCTGCAATGAGCGTCGCGGCCATGGTTTGGAAGATCAAAGATAGCGCAGTCCATCTAGACTGAATTCATTGAGAATGGCGAGTTCTAGAGCTGGCAGACGCTGTTGGTGAGGTCATTGTTGAGCATCTGCCGGGGTGCTCTCTGTCTGATCACTGCCCTGCAGGTTCTGCCGTGACTTTTTGTGGCATCTGACCCTGTGTGGTATGGACCCAAGTAGAGACACAGTGCAGCAAGGTACAGAATCTCGAACTGTGGACCCCGGCGGCTAGAGTCCTGTCGTGAAAGGCTGATCAGCCCGCAATGGTGCATGCAGAAACAGGGGCACACTTCCAGAATCGGCTGCTCGGCTGCTGATTGGTGCAAACACTCCGGGGTTGGGTGGGTGTACAGACTTTCACCGTGATAAAGTGTACGTACACACCCTCAGGTACATAGTAGTACAGAGTACCCTGTCGCCGTCGGCAAATTTCCGTCTCCTCAGAAGACAGTCAGTCCGTCCAGAGTGATCCAGGTCAGTCCACAAAAGTCGTTTCTTCTGCGCAGGTCTGCGATAATTGCACAGATGATTGGTGTTTCTCCTCAGCCCTTTGCGTCTGACAAGAGATCTCGCGCTCTCAGCACCACCAGGGCGCTGATGACATGACTGCCACTCTCTCTCTCTCCAGAACAGGCAGCGGGCCTGAGCAGCGCAGCACGTCACAACACTTTGACGTCGTATCCCGAGCTCCCAGTGTCATCGTAGGTGTGTGTGTGTGTGTGTGTGTCGAGGTCAGTGTAGGTGGGGAAGTCGGAGGACGCAGCAGACCCAGAAATCAAAACTTTAGTGTCAGGTCGCTGGCCGCGGGTGAATGGGCACCACTCCATTCTGCGCTGCTGTAAGCGCTGGCCTGACTTGACCGCCACTGCCTATGTCTGCATGTACATCCTGTCTGCATTCTGGGCGCAAGGTCAATCTGCACTTGGCACACCGTTGCCCATGAATCCACCTGCCAGTCATGCAGGCTGCCCAAAAATGTTGAGGAGTCAGGCGTGCCATCCTCTCAACGCAGCGAGAAGACTTTTCCCCGGGGGTGGGGGTGTTTCTTTCACGGCCATAAGTAGTTTTGGTTGGAGCGGCTGGCTAGCTCAGTGCTCTCGAATGAAGAGAGGCAATTTCTGCAGTGCCGAGACTGTGGCTGGGAGGAGACCGGGCGAGCACTGAATCTTGTTCTCATTTAATGTTGCCAGGCAACGTTGCTCTCTATACTCGTCACTAAGCCGCTGCATATCGGTGGTGAGTTGACCGGTTGGCTGAAGGTAACGGCGTCACCCGAGTGCCGGCTCATGGACATGCCCGGGGCCAGAAGACTGCTGCATTTGAATCGGGTCGTATTTCCATAAATCCGCTCTCACGAAATTGCAAATAATTGCTGCGGATCTAGAAAGACCCGCGCGTAGTATCCGAAGGATTCCGAAGGCCTTGGCCTTTTTATCGGTCTATGACTCTCCGTCATGGGATTGACCTACGTCCTGGAGCCTCTCGAGCCTTGCAAGGCGTCAAACGAAGATGTGTCTGCAGCGGTGAGAGACAAGAGGCCGACGTCTTAGGCGGTGAACCGACAGCTTGAGAGATAGATCGTGGGCTATAGGGGCTCCAGGCTCATCGCTTGACAATGGTCACTTATTTTAAGCGAGTGATTGTCAGTATCAAGGCTTTCTCCACTGCGCTCAAGGATGTCTTACCGATATCCTCATCAGCAAGCTCATGAGAGAGGCCGACTCGCTGCGGCTGATGCTTTACAGACTTTCCGTAGACGATGGCATTCCTAAACTGCTCAACAATAGTGCGATGAATGGCGTTACACTGAGTAATGGTCCAGTCAGCCCCAGTCATTTGACACGACCGCTTCACACATAAACTTACAAAGTCTTCCACCGTGCACCTCGAGGATCGTAGCACGACAGGTGCGGAGTAGTCTGGCATTCTCCCCTTGGGCTTGGTGTAGACTCGAACGAGGTTCAGCTTGTCCCACCTGTTTCTGTCAGCTCGTTCCTCGACTGTGTAGCACTGAGAGAGAGAGGGGGAAGGGGGGTTCAACGTACATGGCCTCCATCAATTCGTCAACGTTCCACCCATGTTCCGAGCTGATGGGCACCGCGTTGGGAATCCGATACAGGAGGTCCAACTCCTCGATGCTGATGGCGTCGATCTTGTTCAAGACGTAAATGACGGGAATGTAGCTCCGGGATCTGGCCTCTATTATGTCAATGAGATCATCGACGGTCGCGTCGCACCGGATAGTGATATCCGCCGAGGACATCTTGTACTCGCTCATGACGGCCTTGATCTCGTCATGATCTTGCATCGTCGTCAGTACTGTGTTGCTTCAGAGGAGTGGTGCGTGGTCTATCGAGACTCACCAATGTGGGTCAAAGGCACCGTGCTCGTGATGTTGAGGCCACCCTTGTCCTTCTTCTTGATCGTAATGTTTGGTGGTTCCTTATTGATTCTGATTCCGAACCCCTCAAGCTCGTTTTCGATGACCCGCTTATCCGTGAGGGGCTTGTTCACATCGAGAACAATGAAGATCAAATGGCATGTCTTTGCGACGGCGATGACCTGTCGGCCACGTCCTCGGCCATCTTTGGCACCCTCGATGATACCTGGCAGATCGATAATCTGCAGCGGTGCTCCATTATACATCACCTGACCTGGCACACTCGTCAAGGTTGTGAACTCGTATGCAGCGGCTTCCGAGTGTTGCCCTGTCAGCCTGCTCATCAATGTACTCTTTCCCACGGAGGGGAATCCTATGAACCCAATACTGGCGACACCCGTTCTTGCCACGTCGAAACCGGCACCGCCGCCGCCGCCACCACCGCTTGAGGGGGTGAGAAGCTCTCTCTTGAGTTTTGCGAGCTTTGCCTTCAGCTGACCGAGATGGAACGATGTGGCCTGTCGGTGTTTTGTTAGCAAACGTCCAGGGAAATCAGGTGGACATGGAGGCACACTGACTTTGTTTTTCTGCGTCCTGCTCATCTGTTAAGTTTGCCATTGTCAGTTTGTTTCTGGAAGTTGTGTTGATGGTAGAGATGGGCCCCCGAGTCCCGCGGTTATGCTGAGCTTCCTCATCCGTCGCTGGAGATCTTTGGAGCCAGAGCAGTCCCGCTGGCTGCTTGATCCCGTCATGTAACCAAGAGGCACTTTGTCCTCCCCCCAGCCTGGCCCTGTGCCCTTCTCCCAAGCTCTCCGCGCATCATTTTCTAGGTGGGGCATCCTCCGCAGGGAACTCGGTTTCTGTCTTGGCTGCTGGAAGGGTGAAATCGTAGAGGGTCAACCGTACCTCCGCCTCAATCTCCTTGATCTGTCCGTTCCTGCTGTCAGCTCAAAGTTCGCCCAAAGGTACATCCTGCGGCCACTGACCTTCTCCACCGTGGTCGACATCTTGGCGACTGTTTGATAAAAAGAATAGCACGCTCTATTGGCAGTCCTGGACGCTCGAAGCAGTAAAGAAGATGGATCTGGTTGTGGCTTTGAGCTGTTGTGCCCACGAGGTTTTGAGGGTCGACACTTTTTGGTCGTCTGGGGAAAGAAAACAGCGGGGCAAATTTTTTGATGGGCTCTGAAAGGCTTCTGCCCCTCGACTGATGTCACCTCTGCAGGCACGACCAACCCAAAAGGGTTAGGGGTTGTCTAAGTCTTGCCAGCGCCTCTTCCTTCCCAAAGAAAGAGGAAACCTGCATTTTTTCAGGCTCTCAAACAAAAAAGGGGGAAACCATTTGTTTCCTTTTAATTTCTTAACCTCACGAGCATCAGCTCCCACCGACAAGAGTTTCATCACTATCAGCACAAGAGAGCCATGCGTACAATCCCGACCGTCTCAGGTAAGAGGTCAAAACCACATGCAAACTCCAGGCTGTCCCTGCACATGCCTTGCACTACACATATCAACAGATCAGGATTCTCACACTGGCAGTATCTTTAAAAAAAAAAACCACCAAAAAGACCGGCTCTGTTTCTTTCCAAAGCTGTCGGTGCTGCGAGGTTCCTCCACTGGGGTGAGACGTGTGTCACTGAGTGCTTAAGAACCTGAGCACTTACCTGGCAAGTAATTCCCGCCTGTTAGTTGTGTTTATTGTCTCATCTATAAGCCTGAGGGGAAAGAAAGCATCTATTCTCTCTGATCACCCATTCCATAACATCGCAATCATGGAAACAAGAAATGAAGATTGTAAAGATTCATCACTTACAGTACGAGTTGTTGGCCAAGACTTGCCGAGGCAGGTGTTGTGTTTTAGTGCTGCGTCAAAGACCTGTAGGCCTAGGAGTGGACCCCTAATTAAAGTTAGCACATGAATACAGGCTTAACGCCGATCAACTAGGCACCTGATAAGTGACCATGTGGCGCCTTGTTGTGTCGTCATGCGGGAAAAGCAAAGCAAGAGAGAGAGAGAGAGAGAGGACGAGAGAGGAGTAGCCTCACATGCCTCGGTCGAATATGTTTCATAGTAGTAGTACAGAGGCAGCAGTCATAGATAGTACGTGGTAGTAGTTGCAAGTATACAATGTAAGGGCAGTTACAGTGCAGCGCATCATACATACTACGTCCGTACTTGAGAAGTACGTAGTGCAGCGCAACGGCGGTGCCGAGAGCGGCCTCAACTCACCACGCAACGCAGTCACCCTCCTTTCGTTCCGCCTCAACCAATCGCCTTCCACCTCGCCTCCCCTTCTTCTTAATTGTCTACGTCGTCCTCGTCCTCGTGACAGCGTGTCTGGACCCAACAAAACAACAAACTCGTTCCCATGATCCTTCTTTTGTTTCTTCTACCACTTTCTTATATTCCTGCCTCTTCTTCTTATATCGACATCGCCGTTATCTTTCCTTCCTTCTCTTTCTCTCAACACTTCCCCGAGAAGCCCTATTAACCAAACCCTCCGCCACTCCGCAACGACAGCAGCATCATTATCATCAGCAAACCCCGACGACGACCACAACGACGATGATCCTCAGGCGCAGGGGCAGTGGCGGTGATACCTGCACCTCCGCCGGCAGGGTGACCGCCAGCCTGCTCCTCTCGTTCCTCACCCTTGCACCGGTAGCATCCGCCCACGCAGGCAGCTCCAGATCGAACGAACAGGCCGACCTCCCCTTCAGGCCCGACTTCTTCAACCCGTCGCCAGAACCTCCCGCCCCAGCTGATCATGTCTTTGTAAGTCTCTCTCCCTTCACGCCTCCTCGTCCTTCCCTTTCTCCATCATCGGCATCAGCATCATCATCATCATCATCATCATCACCAAGTGTGATAAAGCAAGGCTGATCATCGAGGTGGAAACCAATAGTCCCTCCGACATGTCTTCCACCACGGCGCGCACAGATACCCGAACCTACACAGGCGTCAGGACGTGGTCCACACACACGAGCAGGAGATATGGCTGGCCGCCGAGGACGAGCACGCCGCAGAGAGGCTGCCCCCTGAGGGCACGGAGCGACGCGACGAGGATCCAGCGGCTGGTCGACCGGCGGCCGAGCGTGGTTGACCCGATGGTGGCGCTGTCGCGGGAGCGAGGCTACGTCTCGGTCCTGTCCGAGGACGCCTGGACGCTCGACGACATCCCAGGGCCCGACATCACGGACAGGGACACGGTGGTCAGCCTGGCCTACATGTCGGCCAACGCCTACGTGGAGAAGGACGCCGACGGCGAGTGGCTCGAGGTCGGCGCCCCCTTCAACCGGTCTGCCGACTTTGGCTGGGAGAGCGACGGCCTCCGCGGCCACGTCTTCGCTGACGCCGACAACTCCACCATTGTCATCGGGCTCAAGGGCACGTCCATGGCCGTGTTCGACGGCGAGGGCACCACCACCAACGACAAGGAGAACGACAACCTCTTCTTCAGCTGCTGCTGCGCCCAGCAGGGGCCCTGGCTCTGGCACCAGGTCTGCAGCTGCGCCACCAGCACCTACGCGTGCAACAACACCTGCGTCGTCCAGGCCCTGCGCCAGGAGAACAGGTACTACATGGCCGCTCGCGAGCTCTACTCCAACGTCACCGAGCTGTATCCGGACTCCAACGTCTGGATTACCGGCCACTCGCTCGGCGGCGCCATCAGCAGCATGCTCGGCCTGACCTACGGCCACCCCGTCGTCACCTTTGAGGCTGTCCCCGAGGCCCTGCCCGTCGCCCGCCTCGGCCTCCCCGTGCCCCCAGGCGCAGACCCAAACGTGCCCCAGACCCGCGAGAACACGGGCGCCTACCACTTTGGCCACACCGCCGACCCCGTCTACATCGGCACCTGCAACGGCGCCACCGCCTCGTGCTCCTACGCAGGCTACGCCATGGAGTCCGCCTGCCACACCGGCCGCGAGTGTGTCTACGACGTCGTCGCCGACAAGGGCTGGCGCGTTGGCATCGGCACGCATAAGATCCGGTCGGTCATCAACGACGTCATCCTCAAGTACGACCTGGTGGCCGAGTGCAAGTTCACCCCCGAGTGCCGCGACTGCGCCAACTGGAAGATGTACGAGAGCAACGGCACCGAGTCCACCACCACCACCAGCTCCTCCACCTCCACCAAGACCCGCACCAGGACCGAGACCTGCAAGACGCCCGGCTGGTGGGGGTGCCTGGACGAGACGGCCACGGGCACCGCCACGGCCACCACCACCACCAGCTCCTCCTCCACCTCGACCACGAGCACGAGCACGTCGACCTGCAAGACCCCTGGCTGGTTCGGCTGCAACGACAAAACCACCACCACGAGCACCACATCCTCCTCCTCCTCCTCCTCGCCTACCAGTACCCTGTCTACCACCAGCACGACCTGCGCGACGCCAGGGCGCTTCTGGGGCTGCTACGACAAGACCACCACGAGCGGCGGTGGCAGCGCAACGTCATCAGCACTCACCTCCGAGCCGAGCATCACCGCGCCGCCGGCGCCGACCGTGACCACCACGCGTCCCATCACACCGAGGCCGACGGGCACGTCCACGCCCACGTCCGGGTCTGTACAGCCGACGCAGTCGCACTGCACGAGCAGGAACTGGTTCGGCTTCTGCAGAGGATACGGCACCAGTGAGGATGAAATATAGGTGAGGAAAGTTGTCTATAGCGAGAACGGAGGAAATGAGTGAACGATACGATACGGTAACGGTATGAGGAGGGGGGAGGGGGAGGGGGAGTGGGCATCTATTCTATGCGTATCAAATCTAGTTATAAATTAGGAGTTGGGTTTGGGCAGAACAGGCGGCGGTTGGCCAAGGCACAAAGGCAACGCAACGGCCTCGCTCAATTCGGAGTTGTCTCATTTGCATTGCTACATCACATTTACAAGGCTGCTCATTCAGGCAGGCAAGCCAAATACAGACTGCATTAGATCTCAATATTACGTACGCATATTTTTTATTTGTTTGTTTGGGGAAGTGAATACAGACGGAGAAGCGGAACAAGGGCGAATAGATGGCTTCACTTCACATTTCAGCAGTTGAACGCTTTTGATGAGCAACTTTAGAAAAAGTGAATAAAAAAATAAACATAAAAAATAAAACAATGATTTCATGCCCGACCGAGATCCATGCTATTCCGAAAAGATTCCTATCCTAGTCCTATACGTACACGAACGTACAAACACACCGTGCAAAAAGACGCTTCTTCTTGTTATTGTCTTCTCCCAAAAAAAGAGACCATCATGCAGATTGCCGTGCGTGCCTGGAAAAAAACATGCGTGGTGCGCGTTGTCGTCCATCTGTATCTGTCGTTCGTGCTCATGCTTCTCTGGAAAAAAAAAAAATATCCCGTAGCAAGCATACGCGGATACTTTTGCTCATCATCAACAACCATCCCAATTAAGAGAAGAAAGACGTGCTCTTCCTTCCATGCTGTATGCAGCGCTGCCCCAAAATCTTCTTCCAACTTTTTTTTCTTTCATACTGATCCAACAGCCTCAGCCGTTGTCTCCGAAAATTTCCAATTATACCCGTTGTCCTCCCCACCCCCTCCCCCTCTCTCTTCTCTCTTCTGCAAGGATTGAAACAAGAGAGGCAAGAAGAGGAGCAGAGGGCAGCCAACCCAATAAAACAAAATCATAGACAGGAATTTGGTAATTATAAGAGGGGATAGTGGTTAAGGACAGCGCAGAAGAAGGAACTTGCTTGCAGTCCGAGAAAAGAAAAGCGAAATCAGAAAAAAGGCTGATGATTACAACAACTGTATTCGACCCATTTCGCAGCAGCAGCAACAAGAAAAAAAAAGCGCTCTCTAGTTGGCGACCTCTTCCTCAACCCAGCCGTTGAGACCACCCTGGATGGCGAGGCCGTACCCACTGCCCATGCCGCCGAAGCTGGCCTGGTACTGGTGGCCGCGCCGGGCACCCTCGTCATTGACGCCTCCCTGAACGCTGCTGGGGCTCGTGCCGCCGTTCTCGAAACCGGGTCCGAAGGCGGGCAGGCTCACCGCTCGGCTGTGCTGGCCGCGCGCGTTGGCGGGGGCCAGCAGCCCGCCGATGGTCGTCGGGCCAGACGTGGAGTTCTGTGTGGCGTAGCCGTTGGAGATGCTGGCGGACTGGCCGTGTCCAGAGACGGAGCTGTCAGGCATCTGCAGCGTGATATCGCTTGGGGAGGACGCCGCGGTCCCGAACAGCACAGCCTGCTGGGCAGCGAGGGCCTGGTGCTGCTGCTGGTGGTGCTGCTGGGCCTGGTGGGACACCTGGCTGAGGTAGACAGTCAGGGGGTTGCTCTGGTTGTTAAACAAGGCCGGCTGGCTTCCCGCCGAACCATTGGTTGGCGATCCGCTCTGCGGGGCCTGCTGTCCCGGAGAGGTAGGAGGGACCTCGTTGCGCGGCGAGCCGGCCTGCCCCTGGAGCTGTCGTGGCGGGTTTCCGCAGCGATCCTTGCCGAAGTTGACCTTGAACTTCCGGTACTCCTCCTTGCTCCGGACAGCCTCGATAGCCTTGATGGCGTTGGCGATGTTGGTGAAGTTGACAAAGGCGCAGCTCTTCTCGCGGAGGGTGTTGACCAGCTCGATCTCGCCATACTCGGAGAAGTCCTGTCTCAGCCTCTCCTCTGTCCATGTCTCGTCCAGGTTGCCGATGTAGACGTTTCGCGAAGCACCGCCGCTGACGGCCAGGGCGATAGCCGGGGGCAGGGCACCAGAGTGCTTACCCCAGCCAATCTTCAGGCGGCGGTTGTGGATCATGAGACCCTGAATGTTGCTCAGGGCGTAGAAGGAGGCGGCCGCGGTGGGGTCGATGAAGGTGACGAAGCAGATGTGCTTGTCCGGGATGTAACGAATGTGGTGCAACAGGCCACCTCGCACGACGTTGCAGATCTCCTCGATGGTTGTCTCGGGGTGGATGTTACCCAGGTAGATGGTCCGGTTCCCGAGGTTGTTGATGCCGCCAGCAGTAGTGGCAACAGCAGCAGCAGCGACGGACTGCTGAGCCAGGGCGCTGGAGATCACGTCACGGTCGGCGCCAGTCAGCATGTGCGCATAGCCAGGAGCAATGCCGAGATACTGCGCTGCGTTCTGCTGCTGCGTCTTGGAGACATAGGCGCACCGATCCTTGCCGTAGTACACGCGCCGCGGGGTCTGCCACTTGGCCTCCTGGGGAAGCTGGGAGACCGCCTTGATGGCGTTGGCAATGGAGAGGAAGTGGATGAAGGCGATGTTCTTCTCCCGGACGATCTTTACGGTGTCGATGGCACCGAATTTACCCAGGTCTTCCCTGATCTCGTCCTCCGTGACCTCCTCGGGCAGGTTTCCGAGGTAGACGTTCCGGGAGGCACCAGACTGCTGCACGGCGAGAGCGACAGAGGTGGGCACCTGCGACGGCTTGCCCCAGCCGACCTTGATGTCCTGTCCCTTGATGCAGAGCTTTTTCAAGATGGCATCAGAGTGGAAGTGGGTGGCGGAGCCGGCGTCCAGAAAGGAGATGAAGGCGCAGTTCTTGTCAGGGAGCAGCCTGACGGACTCGATCTGACCGCTGCGCACATGGCCCAGGATCTCCTCAGCAGGCGTGTCCTGGGGGATGTTTCCCAGGTAGACCGTACGGCTGGACCCGCTGACGACGGGGCTCATGGTCACAGGAGAACCGGGGTTCATCTGCATCTGCATCTGCCCGCCCATGTTGCCATAAGCCGTGGTGGGAGACTGGGGAGCGAAGAACTGGGGCGCCCCATAGGTCGAAGGCGAGACCATCGCCTGGTAGCCACCAGGCGACATGGGCTGCTGCACGGGGCTGCCAAGCCCGTTCTGCTGCTGCTGCTGCTGCTGCTGCTGCTGCTGTTGTTGCTGCTGCTGCTGGTGGCTGGTCTGCTGGGCCTGCTGGTAGCCGCCCATGCTCTGGAACTGACCGCCGGCAAAGGCAGCAGGAGTGCCAGGCTGGAAGGGGCTGCCGAGGAGCAGCTGAGAAGGAAGCAGAGGGGTGAACTGCATGTCGAAGCCAGAGCCGGGAGTGGTCATGTCGGCGACAGTCGGGTTCAGCGTCTGCTGCTGGACATTCTGGGTGTTGATCGTGGGGATGTTCCCACGGCGCGGGTGCCTGTCGGCGAAGCCAGAGACGTTGGAGGTGAAGGCACCGTGAGAGAAGCCGGTGTCGCTCGTGGAGGGCTTGGACGCGTGACCAAAGCGACCCAGGCCACCGCTCGGGCCTGCCTGACCACCAATGGGACCTGGCTGATGCTCCTGCATCCCGAGAAGATGAGGAGGGACAAGGTTGTCCCGGCCGACGTGAGAGAGGACTGCCGTTTTGAAAAGATTAGAGGTGCCTCCCGAGAAGAGAAGGCACTCGTCGAGAGAGAAAGAAGCCGAAGGTCTGCGGTGTTGTACAAACACCGAGGTGTCGTAGAATATCAATAAAAAGGGGGTATCTCAAAAAAGAAAAAGAAGAGAACAAGTTCCACAACCACCAGTGTTTTGCAGGTTGGTCGTGCTCTCTCTTTTCTTTAATATTTTTGTGTCTTTTTTCTCTTTTTCCCTCTTCCTTCTTAAGCTGCTCTCAAGAGCCGATCCAGACAAACCCAAGTTTGCAAGACAGAGGGGAGGCCTAGACCAGGAATTCGAAAGAATACAAGTATATGTCGTATATGCAGGTCTGAAAGATCTGGATGAAGGGGTTTATACCAACATGCAGGCCGGTCGGGAGTCGGGGGTCTCTCGAAACCTCGAGAGCCAAAGAAAGTTAGGTTGAAGAAGCCGGGTCTGAGGCGATCAAAGAACGAAGGGCCCTAAAGTGCACAGCGAACCAAGTGTGTATGAGATCCGCAGAAGGCTGATCGAACGGGATAGGAAGGTCGAGACTGGCGCAGAAACACCCTCCCACTTTTGTGGTCGAACAAAGACGGTCGGTATTAAAAAAAAAAAAAAAAAGAAAAGAGGAAGAAAAGAGCAAGGTAGCCCGTAGCCCGTAGCCCTGGCGAAGGTCGAAGGAGAGGGGGGATGCCTAGGCGGAAGAGACACAATGCCACGAAAGGGACGACCGAGAGGGCTCAGGGCTGATCCTGATCCGTTCGTCTGTGTTCGCGGTGAGACTTGTCGCGTCAGGCGAGGCGGAGATTGGACGACCGACAGGAATCTGATCCGGTGTGGGGGACTTTCAAAGAGAAATGATTGCAATAGATATATGCTGGACAACGAGCGTGTAGTAATTCGAACAACAAAGTCGGTGGTGACGTGGTCGAGGGGGGCGTGTGTTGGACGGAATAGGATGGGAGGGGCCAAGTCGCGAACGCAAATTAAGACAGAAGAAGGGCGAATTAAGAAGAGGAGGGGTTGCGTTGAAAGAAGAGAACAAGAAGCTCAAACTCAAGGCTCAGGTTATGGGCAGAAGCTAAGGTGATGGTGTAAATATGAAGGTACCACCAAGTAGAAGCAGGAGAGGGACGAAGGCGAAGTCGAAGTTGAAGGTCGATCCAAGAACGAACATGAGCGAAGGGAAAAAGAGGAGGGGGAAGAGGAGGATGAACCTGGATGAGGGCCAGCAGAAAAGAAGAATCGGCAGGACAACAACCAACACACAAGGGGAAAGAGAGAAGAGAAGGAAAGAAGAAGGAAAAAAAGAAGGAAAAAGGGGAGGTCAAATTGAGAGTGCCTCGAGTGAGGATCTGGGGCGAGGAGGTGAGCGGAGAGAAAGGACCTCTCTGGACATGGAGACAAGGTAAAATTGGACCGGGGCCCAGCCTATCCAGGCAGGAAAAAGGGAACTAGGGTTACTTAGTAGGGGGGCATGGGAAGGTACTACACACAGGACAGGACAGGACAGGGCAGGTCCAAAGGCTGCAAGGAAGGAACCGAACACTTGGTTTCTGTGATCAAGTACTTAAGTACTTAGTAAGTACGCACACTGTACTGTGCTGTCAAAACATTTACTTACTTAGTAGTAGATCAGGAGACCCTTTCGCAGATACATTCTTTCTTTTTTTTCTCTTTTTTTTTTTCCCCCTTCTTGTTCCTTTTTGTTTTCGCGGTGAGGGACCTGCTGGGGCCCTTACCTGAAGAGGTGTGCTCACCAATGAGAAGGGTTTGGTGGATCCCCAGGGTGCTGGCCCAAAAGGGGCAGGGACCACCGCCAAAGTGCAGGCATCCCTGGCACCGCAATTTAACTCTCCTCACGCCTTCTCCCAGAGGAGCCATGGCCCTCCGCCAAGCGTTACCGCTGTACGATGTACAGGCGATACTGAGTAGGTACGGAGTACTTTGGTCAAAAAGCTCCAGCACGCCGGTTCTGTGGCACTGTACTATGAGTACATACTTTTTTGTAGTACTATGGGCACACTCACCACCATGGATGGCACTATGGTGGCCTCATGGCGGTACAATGTCCCTCTTCTCTGCCCTCCCTTCAATTGAAATGGCGGGTACCGCAGTGTACAGTACCAATGCTGTGGATCCGGATATCGATAGGGAGAGAGAGAGGATACTGTAAAATAGTATGGTCGGCCTCGTGATCAGGCCAGAGAAGGAATGACTAGCTGACTAACGAACTGATGGATTGGACTGACGATGGTTGACTATTTTCAGAATGGAGGGCCCTTTTTTTTTCCCCCTCCTCCTCCTCCTCCTCCTCCCCCCAATAGGGTGGCTGCGATTCGCGATATCTTGTAGTAAGCTCGGAACACACACGCACGCACACACGGACTGAAATCAGCCGTCTTTTTGTTCTGCTTGGGGTCAGGGTCTGGGCCAGGGGCATCATGCATTACATGGTCGTACATGGCTGGCCTACTACTTTACTACTACATAGTACTTTGTACGTCCGTACTCCGTACTTTACATGGCCTGGGTTACCCCGTAGTACTTACTGTGTGGCTCGCCTGTACAAAGTACGTCCGTACATGGCAGGAGGACTTGGCACTGCAATGTGTACGCATTTTCTGACCTGTCTCAAGCCTATCGTCGTGGTGGTACCTCTCTATCTATCTATAGAGTCATTAAATCAAGAGTCAGTCAATCAATCAATCAATCACTGCACCACAAAGAGAGAGAAGGAGGGAGGGGAGACATGACCGAGAGCGCCACCGGAGAGTCCCGTATAGAAGGTGTATACTTAGTAGTAGTAGTACGTATGCACAGCGTTTCTCTCATCTCATTATTCTCCGAGTCGTCTTAGCTTCCTATCAATGAATTGATCTACCTACTAAGTACCAAGTAAGTACTGCCGTAGGAAATTATCCTGTGCAGTAGCGCTGTCGTTTGGGTAACATTGATAGATGACACTGACACTGTCCCGATGATTGTCGTCGTCGTCGTCTTCGTCGTCTTCTTCATCCTTTCTCAACCTTATCCAGTGAAGAATAACCTTTTTGGTGAGTCGAAGTAATTTTGGGGCGGAGAGAAGGAGAAGGGGGGATCGAGGATCAGCCTACGTTGCCCGCCCGTGAGAATGCGCAGTGGAACCTTATCATGAACCATGAACCATCAACAATCACTGAATCATAACATTCACCACGTCCCCCCGCCCCCATTCATTCCCCAACAACTGGCCAATGTGATGCCACGCTGAAGAACACACACTATATACTACGGCGTACACACGTACCATAGTACTAATATTAGCAAGTACTATCCGTTTTAGCAAAGTAAGGAGGGCAGACTTGACTGTCAGGTGGGTATACCGTCGTTTCAGAGAAAAAAGATCCGAGGGGAAACGAAACAACATATACACAGTCTCTCTGCCTTGTCTCCTCTTCTCTGGCTTGCCCCGGCCTGGGGAGGGAAGAGACAAAATCCACCTCAACCACCCACACCCACCCCATTCAGGGGTCCATCCGTCAGGTCCAGCCCTAAGGGACCATCCGGGGTACCGACCAGATCGCATATGCTTTTTTCTCTTTCTTTTTTTGTTTGCTGTGAAGGGTCATTCTTTTTGTTGGCTGGCCAAGCTGGCTAATGAAGATCTGCGAACTAAAAAAAAAAAAAAAGCCCCAGACGCAACTGCAACAGCTGGTTCCTTTTTCTCTGCCGCAGCGATCGATCATGCACCAGGTGGGCCAGCTTGGCTTTCTTTTTCTGTTCTTCGTCCACAGTCCTGGTGGGCTTCTCTCCATTCGGAAAGGCCTATGGCAGCCCGTTTGTTTGTGTCCCTCCCTCCCCTTCAAGGTCGCATTCTGTCCCCGAGCCACCTGCACGGTATTTTTCTGCAAGGGGTCCCAATTGAACAAAGCGGAACAGAGTGGTCTGGCCAGCCAGAGAGACAGAGAAAGACCTACTACACCACCCCACCCACCCTGACAAGGGGCCGGTCAAGCACGCCGCCCGCTCGCCCATGATCCAGCCGGCGCCAAGGTGGAGTTTAGCCGCGCACGCGCTCCGACATCGTATTGTTGCTCCCACAGACAATCCCAAGAACCTGAGAAAGAAGGGAGAAAAAAAGACGGAGCATGGGGAGGACACACAGGGTACGGTTAAGGTAAAGCAGGGGCCTTTCTTGATGCAACGGAGCACCACAGTAGGTATAGTGAGTGAGAGAGAGAGAGAAGGACCTGCCTGCTAACGCCACTTTATTGCTTTGCTGGCTGTGGGCCCCCCTTTCTGGTCCGACCAACCAGGTAAGAAAAGTCTGGCGCACGCTTCTGCAGGAACACACAACAAGGGCGACACACACACACACAAGAGAGAGAGAGAGAGAGAGAGAATTCCAGCGTCGTCCGCTCTCAAAAGAGGGCCGCGGAGTAATGAGCTGCGTTGCTGCCATCTCTGCGAGGGCATGGGGGTCAGGAAGGAGAAGAAAGGACGGAGGAAGGGGTCTGTACCGCGAAAGGGGAAGAAAAAGGAAAGCCAATCCCTGCCGCCCACGTTGTTTTATTCTTTCCCCCTTCTTTGATCCTGCGCGACCCCAAAAACCTTTGTCCCACTCCAACACGTTGTCGACGGGTACAAACACTTTAGGGGAGCCTCTTGACTATGGACCAGAGTTTCAGCTCCAGAACCTGGACAGAAAGCATGGATATGCTAGCCAACGACTCTCGTGCACCCGTAACAAGATTCGAAGAAACGAATTCAAAATATACATAGTAGAAAACGAATAAGAAAAAAGAAAAAAATACCTAGTAACCCCATACCCGCTGGGTCTGCCTCACCCCACATGTCTCGCCCCAGGGGAAGGGGGGAGGGGCGGTGGGCGGTTTCGTGAGTCAAGCTTAGCCTCTCTCTCTCAACGGCTGCATGCCGCATCTCAGTGGCATCTGCATGAGCAAGGAGGAAGGAGCAGGCCCACATGTCTTTGTGGATATATGTTTCCTTTTGCCTCCGCCGGAGGCCAAGGTCCCTCGAATCTCGACTGTTGAAGCTGTGAGGGCCACGCGACCAGGGCGCGATGCTGGTGAATTGAAAACTTGCCCCATCGAATGTCAGTGGATCTGTCTAACAGACTGCGAGGTACTATGTACCCAAAATGAAATGATGCCCTCCAGTCAGTCGATCCATGATGGACGATCCCAAGCACGAAGTGTTGGAGAGACCAAGCAGCCGGCATTCAATGGCCCAGTAATTAAGGAAGACTGTCTATTGTGTTGTCTTTTTGCCTCTCGAATCTTAATGCTGCAAAACGATCAGGTTTCTCGTGCCATTGAGCTACTCTCCCTCTCCCCACCCCGCCCCCCCACCCTCTGGTCAGATTGTAGACGCTCTTCAAGGCTTGCACCGACCCATGAAGCGAGGATACATGCAGCACGTCCGGACCGTGTGCTGGTTGGCCAGCCAGGCCAGGAAACGCTCGAGGCCGAGACCGTAGCCACCGTGCGGGCTCGTGCCGTACTTTCTCTGGTCCAGGTACCAGTAGTAAGGCGTAGGGTCGATGCTGTGCTTCTTGAATGCCTGCTCCAGCTCCTCGTATCCCTCCATACGCATCGAGCCTCCCACAATCTCGCCCACGCCAGGCATCAGCACGTCCACGCTCTCCGTCACGCGGAGGTCGGACGGGTCCTTCTTCATGTAAAACGCCTTGATCTCCACAGGGAAGTGCGTCAGGAGGATGGGCTTGTTGATCGCGTCTGTCATCTTGCGCTCGGCGGCCTCGGCGATGTCGTCACCAAAGACGTGAGGCTTGCCCTCTTCATTGAGGATGGGAGGATCCTGTGCGTTGAGCCTGCAGAATGGTCGTCAGCATGGCCAGTCAAGGTTTTCTTCAAAAGGAAGGGGGCTTACCAGTCAATCGCATCGGTGTACTTCATTCGCAGGAATGGGCGGCTGGGCTTCTTGAAGTCAGGATTGACCTGCTTAATGTACTCGGCAATCTCAGCATCCGCCAAAACCATATCCACCACACCGCAGATCATCTCCTCGAGGTGGTTGAGCAGGTCGTCGAAGGTGATGAAGTCCAGCTCGGCCTCGATATGCGTGTACTCGGCAAGGTGACGCCGCGTAAGACTCTTCTCGGCACGGAACGACTTCTCGATGCAGTACACGTTGCCCATGGACGGCAGGACAGTCTCCAGGTACAGCTGCGAGGACTGGGTGAGGTATGAGCCCTCTCCGTAGTAGTTGAACCCGAACAGCGTGGAGCCGCCCTCGACCTGTGTCTGCACCAGGGCCGGCGGAGACACCTGACGGATCTTCATCTGCTTGTACAGGTGGCGGAAGGCATAGTCGACCTCGGACCGGATCTTCATGACAGAGGAGGCCTTCTCTCCCCCGCAGGACCAGGTGTCTGTTGTCAAGCATATCCGCCTCCCACGGGTCCTGCGTGTGGGACACCTTGTTGGTGATGGCATCCATATCGCTGGGCGCGGTGCCGATAACCTCGTAGTAGTCGACATGCAGCTCGCGGTTGTCGGGGGTCTTGGCAGAGGGGGTGCCTTCTTCATCTCGCCGTACAGGACGAGCGAGGTGCTCCTGGCAAAGGTAAGGGCGTCGTAGGTCTGGGTGAGGGGTCCGCTTGGTATTATGCACTGCAGGTGGCCATAGCCGTCCGTGAAGACAATAAAGGTCTAAGATGGCCCCATGTCCAGTGTTGTGTCAGCTCCCCAGAAAGGTCGTGCAACAAAACAAAGCCTTGAGAACCGCATATGTTGTGTTCTTGTCAGGCGTCGGGGAAAACGTACAGCCTGCTTCTGGGGCCGCAGCTGGTCGATCCGGCCATACACCTTGACCCTCGCGCCCTTCTTGTCGCCCTCACCAAGCTCGACGGTCTTGTCGTCGATGCGGATCTTCTTGGCCTCAGGCAGGCTGGGGTCCTGCTTGATGACAATCTTCCTGGCCGCCTCGAGGTTGTCCAGGCGCTGCTTCTTGGCCTCCTCCTCCTTGGCATCGCTGGCGGCCTTCTTGGCCTGCTTCTTCTTGTGGGCGTCGACGGCCGAGTTGGCCTTCTTGACGGCACTCTTGGCGGGCTCCTTCCACAGCAGGGCCTCGGCCGGGTCGTCGCCGGTCTTGGAGGCGCGGGTCAGGTAGGTGGTTGAGGGGCGCTCGATGTTGGTGATCATGGCATAGGCCAGAGACTTGTAGGGTTTGGCCTCGGAGCCGTCGACTGAGGAGTCATCGAGGCCGGCGTCGACATCGACGTAGCACTTGTCGCCCTCGGGCTTGACCCGCTCAGCGAGTTCTTGTATAGCTGCCATGTTAATTTGGAGGGAGGAGTAGTCTTTGTCTCTGGCAGCCAATTGATCAATTAACAAAGAGGAGCTGGGGAGTCCAGAATGGTGACAGGACCTCTGAGTCTTGAATCTTTGAACAATCGAGGAGCAGTTGGGCAGTCAAACAAGGTGTGGTGGGGCAGAGAAAAGATAAGGGAGAGAGAGAGAGAGAGGGAGCTTTAGTAGCAGCTTGGTGGGGTTGAGTCAACTGTAACACCTGGACAGGGGTCCTGGGAGTCTGCAGTGACTCACTGAACACATCTGCTCTTGAGCCTGAAGCACATCTCGGTTGAATGCCTATTATCGGAACTGGCTGTCTCATCAAAACAAAAGTACCATTGAGTGAGATCCTGAATACCATATCTCGACTGTGCGAAGTCCTTTCAAGGAGGCTTGGAAGCATGAGTCACTGTTCCTACTGCCAACCACAGCAGCAGCCTGGGAAGGGCCGGTTATGGTGGAAGCCGAGCAAAGGTCAAATCATGGCCCATCTTTACCATGGTACATATATGCTCAGATATGACAACCCCTGAACAGAATTCTAATGAAATTCAGTACATAGCATATACTATGCATATTGTAATTGAGGTATTCGAAAGCTGTGAGAATCCTCTTGTAGATGAAGCAGGGAGCTCGAGGCATCACCTCAAGGCATACCACCCCCTCCCTACTCTTTCCCCCTCTCCCCCCTTTCTCAGGCTTCATGCTCTCCTCTCCCCCGCTGAGGGCTCTCTCACAGCTCATCCCTGATCTCCTTGTCCTCCACCGTCCCCTCCTTGCCCATGTCCTCCATCCCCTTCTTGACCATGGAGCTCAGCATCTCATACACGACCTGCGCGGCCGCGAGGGCCGTCTCCTCCCCTGGCCCTGGTACGCAGGCGACACCTCGACCACATCGGCCCCCACCAAATTCAGGCCCTCGATCCCCCGCAGGATGCGGATCAGCTCGCGCGTGGTCCAGCCGCCGGGCTCCGGCGTGCCCGTGCCAGGCGCGAACGCCGGGTCAAGCACGTCAATGTCGATAGACAGGTACACGGGGTCGTCGGCGGGGATGGCGTCCAGGATGGTCTTGACCACGCCCGCGGTGCCGAGGTCGTCAATGTCGTCGGCCACGACGCGCACCCAGTTCTGGGAGGTGTCGTCGTCAAAGTCCTCCCAGCCGTTGCCGGACAGGCGGGTGCGCAGGCCGGCGTGCACCGAGGGGCGGGTGGTGTCGTTGATCAGCAGCCCTTCCTGGCCGGCGAGCCAGAACATGGAGCCGTGGGTGAAGTGGGCCTGGTCCGAGGGCCAGGAGCTGGGGTACTTGCCTGGGTGCCAGGTGTCAAGGTGGGCTTGAGAAAGTGAGATCGTTAGTTATTTTTTTCTTCTTTTTCTTCTTTCCCCTGGACTGGGAACGAGGAGAAGATCGAGGTGAAGAAAGGAAAGAACAGGGGTTCAGAACCATCAAAGTGCAACACCCTCAGCGGCTTTCCATAAATCTTGTTCAGCGCCCTCAGGGCCGGCAGGGAAAGGCTGTGGTCACCGCCGAGTGTGATGAGCTTGGGCTTCTGCAGGAGGGGCGACACGGGCGCCCGGCTGCCCAGCTCGGTTAAGGCCTCGGTCATCTGCCGCACGGCCACGGAATTGTCGACGGGTATGACGGGAATGTCGCCGCAGTCGATGACCTTGGCCCAGTTCTGGTAGGGGTTGATGTTGGCCCTGGGGTTAAAGCCCCTGAAGCTGGTCTGCCGCGACGAGGCCTGGCGGATGGCGCGTGGGCCGAACCTCGCGCCTGGTTTGATGATAAGAGGAGAATTGATGGATTAGCTGGCTTTCTTTTTTTTTTTTTTTTCTTTTTTTGCTTCTTTCTTTCCTTTTTTTTTTTTTTTTTTTTTTTTTCCCTCTCGGCGCCGGTACCCAGGGACAAGAGGGACTCTCAGCTCACCTGGCCTGTAGCTCACAGCCGTGTCGAAGGGTGCGCCGATGATGGCAATATCAAACAGCTCCGACGGCGTCGTTAGGCACTTGGTGTGCTTGAGATGCGCAAAGCTGCCTATTCCCGAGAAGGGCCACTGAAGGGGGAAGCCACATGTCAGCCTCGCTCTTCGTAACCCTTTTTTTCCCCCTGTCTTCTTCTCTCCTTGTAATAATGAGATTCATTCCATCACAGCCGGTCTCCTGCAGTTGGACATGCCTCTTCCCGCGACGGCCAACCCGGTGCGGTCATTTCCACACCTGGTCTTGAAGGTCTTGAGGAAGTATCCAACTCTTGACGAAGAAAAACCACTGTCCCTCCCCCACCTTTCCACAGTCATTTCAGACATTGAGTCCCTGCTCAGACGAGTTGTACGTACCTCCATACCCCATTTGTCTTCCAGCTCGGCGAGCTCCTCGGCAGTCCACTCGTGGTCATCGTGCCCGTGGTTGCCGCAGGCTGCCGCGAGGGAGGCGAGTGCCGCCGCGAGGAGGATCTGCGGTCCTCGCATGGTGGTGGTGGTGGTAAGACGGGGGATTCGAGAACCCAAGTCTCACTGTGTGTGTCAGTGTGTTGTTGTTGTTGTGTGACAATCCTGTATATACTTGTTTAGTAGGTATCGACACCTGCCAAGCTCGCTCCGTTGTTTACTCACGCAGGAGAAAATTTGAACAGATCTTTGTTGTCCCCTGCAACAACAAGCAAGTGAGAGAGGGAGAGGCAGAGAGAAAGACAAAGGCATCAATGAGGGCCTCCGCCCTGATTGATATGATATGTAATTCCTGCATAGTAAATAGCTTAACTACGGCCCTCTATCGGAGCCGGCCCGGCAGCTACTTGTGGATCTCTCAATGGGTGTGCGCCTGATAAAGTCCAAAAGGCCCTTTTTTTTCGGCTTGGCGGGCTTTTTTTTTGCACCTTGCTGCAGAGCAGTGTCCGCCATGGGAATTACTCAAGAATTACATATGGTTCGACTATCTACTTATTGAACACAGTACCGTCGCAAGTGCGCAGCGCAGCTCTGGTTCGCTGCACGTGGCTCCCGTGTAGTGGTTCGCCGCAACCCCACATGCTCGGGTATAACTTCTAAATTTCTGTTAGCTATCACTGCATTGTGCTTGATTTGTGTGTGCGTGTTTGTGTGTGTGCAAGACAAGTGCTACTGTGGTACTTTACCGAGTGTGTTGTTGATAATCCCTCTCGATGCCATTGGTCTCTACACTTGCTGTGAGTGGAAGCTGGGGTCTTTTTTGTGGTTGAGCCCACAGTTGCCTGTCCCGATTCCCTTCCTCCTGCAGGACTAGTCTGCTCTCCTCTCTCTATCTCTTACTACAGTAGGTCGGCACAGTGGCCACCAGCACCACCAGATGAACAATAAGTACGTCGTCGAGACTTGGCTGTAGAACACCTTCCACGCCCGGCTCAATAGAGGAACAAGGAAACCGTAGGAGAAAAGTATTAAGAATCCGTGGAAAACTCGACGTATTCAATTTTTTCTGTTTTAAAGAGACACACAGCTGAGGACCATCCCGACCTGAGGCAACTAATACCATCTCAGACAGAGCAAGAACGGTCAACTCACCACTCGGGGCTCTGGCCACCATGACTGTCACCCAGCATCCCATCCCGCCGTCTCCTCAGCCTGGCAAGAGTCAAGCCAGCCCGGTGTAATGCAATGAGGGGGGCAGGTTCAGGAAAGGGTGGTTGTGCTCTATCATGGGGAGCTCCACTCTTAACAGAACGTGGAGCTTTGGTCCGGGGGGGTTTCTGTCTGGAAAAGGCGGGATGTATCAAGTAGAGAGGTGGGAACTGCCTGCAGTGGCATATGCTTGAGCAAAGCTTGATGTTGGATGGGACACGCCCAGAACTTAATACTTTGCACTCCGGTTCTCGGATGTGGCAGAGAAAAAAAAGGCAGACAAAAACAACCTGACCATGAATTCCGTCGGTACATATATGGCAAGGGCATGTACATACATACATTAGATACATGTGTGTGTGCATACATCTACGTGAGCACTACACTGCAGATGGTTACAGTGGCGCTGATGACACTCTCTAGTGCACAAAAGAGCCAGATCTGTTCGTATTGAAAAAGGGTGATAAGAAGGTCGCTTCAACGGGTGAGAAAAAAAGACGATAACGTCCAGATCTAATAAAAATAAAAAGAGAGAGAGAGAGAGAAGCCTCCTCCTGTCCTCATTTACCACCCTCCTCTCGTTCCCCAAAACCACCCAATGTTCATCAGAAGCACCTTCTAAAGGGGGTAAGGACAAGGGTCAGTTTGCATGCTTTCAAAACCAGCATGTCCAGATCCAGGCTCGAGTCGTAGTGCTGAGAATGTCTTTCTCGCCGAATTCTCTTGCTCCCTCTTCTCACCTTGGACAGCTCAAGTAATACCCAAGGGGCCAACACCGTCTGCCGTAAGGGAAGGGGGGGTTGGGAAGGGGAAGAAAAGGAGGATCGAGACTTGGCATAAGACCATGCAGTCATCCCAGTCACCCATCTGACCTCCTTACTGCCATATCTGCAAATCCCTGAGGGCCGAGTTGTCCCGCCCTCGTGTGAGTAAACACGCTCGGAGCCCTTGGGTATGATTACAACACCAGACACTTGTGCTTCTTAACCTTGGTCTGCTGAGGGGGCTCCAAAGCCGCCACGATCGCCTGTGAACGAACCTCTGTGTCAGTCTCTTGCGGTCCAGACGTCTGAATTTCTCCATATTTATCTCGAGATGGGAGGACGCCCTTACCTCGTCAAACACGTCCTTGAGCTTGTACTGCGTCAGAGCACTACACTCGACGTACTTGACCGCACCCAGCTCCTTGGCCATCCGCTCGCCATCCTCCTTCCTCACAGGCTGCATCTTCTGCTTGGCCAGCTTGTCCTTCACGCCAGGGTCGTCCCTCAGATCGACCTGTGTACCAACTATGAGGCAGGGGACGCCGGGACAGTGATGGTGGACCTCGGGGAACCACTTCTCGCGCACGTTTTCGAAGGATGCCGGGGAGGTAACGCTGAAGCAAACAAGGAAGACATCGGTCTGTGGGTATGAGAGCGGTCGCAATCGGTCGTAATCTTCTTGACCAGCGGTATCGAACAGGCCCAGGGTATATGGCTCATCACCGATCCTAGATTCGGGAACGCAGCGGGGGTCAGCCAACAAGGTTGCACTTTTGACTTAGGCAAGAAGCACGCGCGCGGGCGCTTGTTTGGGATTCGGCTAGATCAAGAGTGCTCTAGATTTGAGACAGGGAGGCAGGATAGCGGGGGTGGTGTCGGAATTGAGACGCGAGGCGCGACGGCTTGACACGGGCGCGTGATCGGGGGAAAGGATGCAGGAAGGTGCCCTGGTCTCGCGGCAAAAGGAAGGTTTGGACAAGGATGGAGGAGGAGGAGGATGTCGGCCTTACATGACGGTGACAGCATAGTTGTCGAATACTGTAGGGACATATTCGGACGGGAACTTGTTGGTGGTGTAGCTGATGAGCAGACATGTCTTGCCAACAGCACCATCACCAACAACAACGCACCTAGGTAGTCAGGTTTTCAGGTCAGCAAGCTACCAGTCAAGAAGGAGAGCCGCCGTCGACGACGACAACCTTCATTTTATGGTTGTGATGATGTGACGTATGCAAGCGGCGGACCGGGCGGAAGCCAAGGCTGCAGGTATGATACATGGGGGGAAGGGAAGGATGGGAGACAGGATGGCGGCGTGGCCTGCCTGCACAGGGCCGGAGCCATGGCGTGGCTCTGTCAGGTTCCGGTGTGAAGGGGGTTGAGGTAGGGATCGATAGGCAGCGAGCATGTCGTGGTATAGAGAGAGAGAGAGAGAGAGAGAGAGAGAGAGAGAGAGAGAGAGAGAGAGAGAGAGAGAGTACAGGGTATACCGACTTGATAGTTGCGACCACCATCTTTCAATGAAACAGTGCTGCACCGACGACGACGACGACGACGACGACAACGACGGGGGGAGGAGGAGGAGGGGGGAGACAGCGATTGCGTGTGTGGTTTGAAGCAGTCGGCTCTTTTTGACGATGATGCAACACACACAGAGAAGGTCCCTGCAGAAAAGCTGGTACTGTTGCTTGCTTATCGGAGAAGCGTCGCGTGGGTCGAGACGTCGAGGACGGATGGGCCAATGGGCTCTGGAAGGTCTGTATCTGCTCGCAGATGGGCCAGACTCGAGATCGAAGAAGGCGCAAGGGCTATGAACATCTAAGAGTTGACTGGATTGTATGGTGTGGGTTTCGAGACTCTGTCTCGCTTCTTGGGGGTGGTTTTCTTTTTTCTTCCTAGAGTATGCCTGTTGTTTGTGGTAGCAGCGGTGGGAAAAGGGAAGAAAGAAACCAAGGCTGGGATTGTTGGCACCCTGTGGGAGGGATTAAAAAAAAAGAGGAAAAAAGAGGCGGGCGGTCAAGAGCAAAACCGTCCAAAAGAGAAGGGAAATGAAAAGGAAAAAGAAGAAGAAAAAAACAGGCTAGAAGTGAAAGTGACGAGGCACGGACGATGGGGAGGGGGGATCTTGATCAGTCGCAGCCAATATGGATCAGCACACAGAGGTGGTTAAGTGAGTGTTTTGTGTTGGCAGGTCGGAGCAGGAATCAATTGGACTGAGCGGACGACGAGGGGGTCAGCCTCGTGAGCATTGGACGAGAGAGACAGGCGGCGGGCGGGTGTGGGTGGTGGTGGTGGTGGTGGTGGCGGCAAGTGGTAGTTTAGGTTTGGATGATCTTTGTCTGTCTCTCTCCCTGTCTTCTCTCTCTTCTCTGGCAGTGGCAGTGGCAGCAAAACGGCGGGAGGACAAGAGCGGCAGGAAGGAGGATCGCATGAAAGAAGACGTCGGGTTCTGGGTCCTGGGTCCTAAGGCCTTTAGGGGGCCCTGGCTCTCTTTTCTGGTCTGTGTCGGGTCCTGGGTCTTGGTTGGGGGGTGACGAAAGTCCTTGGGCTGTCCGCGGTCTAACTACTGGAGGTACTAAGTAATGGATGCGACGGACGAGGCGCTGGAGGTGAAAGTGGGGGTGTGGTTGGGGTGTGGTGGACGGGCCAAGTCCAAGCAGGCCCAGGGGTGTCCTGGACCGCTGCATAGCGCTACTATTCCTGATGGGGCGGCCTACAATCTTGGGGCCTGGGGGTCACTTGTCACTTTGTGTGTGTGTGTGAGAGAGAGTGTGTGGTGGTGACGACGTTTGATTTTGTTGGAAGGCGTCACTGGCCGTTTACCTACTGCACACTACTTACTGTACTTGCTACTTACCGCATGTACCACAGTACAAAGTACCTGAACATTTGATTGTTGATTGAGTGCTGCTAAGTACTTTAAGTATACGGATAAAGCTGGATGCCCACTGCTGGAGGCTGTTCGAAGGTACTCTGAGCATTTAGGATCGATCATAACTCAGCGAGGCACAAACACTTCTCTGGTGCCCCTATTTCCCTCAGACTCCTCCTGACCATTCTGCTATCTCAGACCCTCGCCCCCTCCCCTCTCTGCTGATCTACTTCCCCCTCCCCTCGCACATCTCCCAACAACTGTGCTCGATCCTTAGTTCCAAATTTAAACAAGAAAAAGAAATAATTACAAAAAAAAAAAAAAAAAGAACATGGCCTTCTTGCAAAGTTCTGACCCCAAGTGTCAAGAGACAGCCTTCACAAAAGGTATCTCTGACTGGTCCCTCTCACACTGGCCCTCAGACGGTACGTAAGCTGCGCGACCATCGTCGGTTTTGTTCTGCTGGGGCCCAGACCAGGCCCACCGACAATGGGCGTACTTAACTCTCAAGTGTGCTATGAAGTGGTACCACTCCATTCAACCAGCCGCTCGCGGCTGATAACGGTCCAGCAGCAGTTGTGTGCTTGTTGCCTTACCGACCAGGGGACCGGATGCTGGTAGCCGAGACCATGTCCATTCCCTCGGGCGACGAAGCCCCAAGCAGCTTAGGACCAAAAGGAGAGAGAGAGAGAGAGAGAGAGAGAGTTCGAGCTCGAAACCTCATCAACGTCATTATCCGCCCACTGCCGTCGTCGCCCTGCCAAGATGACCTCGCCAGCTCAGAACTCCCCAAGCAGCAGACGAATGGGAAGGTCCTGTGGGTCCCTCACTACGGAGAATTTGTTTCTTGCTTGTGCCTGGCTGTGGTCGGACACCATCTCATCTCCACGGGGGGAACGTAAAGTAGTGAGGCCAAGAGAAGGCATTTCGTCGATCGCATCTTCTCGGTTCAAATGCGACTGGCCCGCCACACGCACACGCACGCACAGCAGGAAGACTTGCACAGCCAGGCCCGAAACAAGAAGGGGGCCAAATGAACAAGGAAAGAAGAAAGACAAAAAAAAAAAAAAAAAACCTGCCGCAGCATATATGAAGCTGCTTTTTCCCTTCTTAATTGATGGACAAATGAATCTCCAGTATCATATATACAGAGAGGCTGGTTGCATGAGTCCAGGATGTTGTATTACTATGGTACTTTCCAGCGGCTGAACTCACACGCTCGCCCAACCCTGGACCTCCCCCCTTCTTCCTTTTTCACCCTGATAACTTTACTTTTTGCGTGGCAGAGTCATGTTCATCCTTAGCAGTCGGGCGATGGAACGCGGGAACCTGCTTCTGCAGACCGCCACACAATGTTGCTCGGGTCTCAGAGGAGACCGACCACCCCCTTCTTCACCAGCCCTGCCGATGGCCCGGCAAGGCAAGGCGAGACCTGCATCCAAGCCGCCTGTTGGCCCCTACCTCTTGCGCACGTGGTTGAGGCTCGCGATTTATACCATAGCAGCATGGTCGACAAGGATGATGAGGCCTTTCTCTGACACACAAGTTCCCCCTGGCATAAGACTGCAGTACTTACATAGTACCACCACCCAGCAGCGGTTGTGCCGGGTGGCTGTTGACACTTCGGCCTGCATTACTCAATACTTCTCACTGGCTGGTTTATGTGCTCACCTTGGGGAAGGAGAAACAAAGAAAGAAGGGGGAAAAACAGGAAAAGCCAGGAAAGATCAGGACCCGAGGCGATCAACCATCCATTTCTCATTCAGCCTAGGTGACATTCTCCCTGGCCTTTGCCTGTCTGTACCTGCGGCGGCCCTGATGGAGAACCCCGCCGTTCGAAACGGCCACTGAAACATGAAGCTCGCATGTGCAAAGCACTATTGACGGAAGCAGATAAGCGGTTGAGGAAGAAAAAAAGGAAAGAAAAGAAATGCCTCGGAAGATCTATCTCTGCCCATGGCTTACAGGCGGTCGAGACGGAGGGATCGTTCCTTTTATTCCCCCTGGCAGAATGGACGGTGGTATGCAGACGAGTGTCTTGTGTGTTCTTGTGCAAGGCAGAACATAAGCAGCAAGTACTACTTGTTCCAAAAGTACTGGTTACTAATATACCGTTTATTGTGCTTAGGAAGAACAATACAAACGATGTTGATAATGCGAGCCTTCACATCAATGACTCTTCCTTCGTCCACTCCTCAGAGGATCTTGGTGTGCGGCAAGGCCCGCCCGTTAGCGCTCTCACTCGACCTGTCTTGCTCACTGTTGACCATCAGCCTCATTTCACACTCACACTCACACACACACACACCCCTTTAGGAGGCTAAAAAAAGAGGGTAGTGGTTATGCCGGGAAAACGGGGTGCGGATTTGTTCTCGTTCGTTAATACTTGCGGAAGCTAAGATTGCTGCTGAGGGGGCGAGGCTGACTGTGACCGGCAAGCCTAAAAAGTTACGGATTTCGGAAGGGTAGCGCCTGCCGACCCCGCTAATCACAACCTCCTCATCGATCGACACCCGCCTGCACAAGTGCTACGCAGTACCTACCTACCCTCGCCGATCCTTGATTCTCACAAGCTCAAAACCTCAAAACTTATAGTTTCGAAACAGCGGCACCCAAACATTACAAGACCCTCTTCTCCATCCTCTAAGACGTCTCCAGTGAGCAGTTGGGGTTGGCCAGGAGATAAAAGATAAAAAGATAAAAACAAGAAAACAAAGCTGTCAAAACACACACACACACACACACACACAAATGGATCTCTACCACCCAGACCCAATCGACAGGCTCCTGGAGCGCTACCTCGCCCTCCTCGACGAGTACACCTCCCTGCGAGAGGAGCTCACCCGCCTGCAGATCTCCACCTTCCAGCACCTCGCCCGCGCCAACTTCACCGCCGAGCGCGGCGCGCGGTACGGCGCCGATTCTTATGACGAGCGGATGCAGGCCGGCAGGACTGTTGTGGTCCAGGAGAAGACCGGGCCCGGAGGAGTTGTGTTTCGAGTGGTCGCTGCGGGGGTGGACGACGATGATGCTTCCTGGGAGCATGAGACTAGAACTGAGGAGGCCCTGTACGAGACCAGCGGGGGGTGTCACCGGGGACGGAAAGGATGACGGAGAGGTTGAGGTGAAGAAGGAGTGCGAGACGGAGAAGGAGAAGAAGAGGAGCAATAAAGTGCCCGCCGACCCTATACGCTGGTTTGGCGTCCTCACGCCTCCCGCTCTGCGACAGGCACAGTCCTGCGCCGTCGACACCGTTGAGCGCGTCATCCCTCGGCTAGTCACCGTAGACAGGGCGATGCGCGAGGTGGAGATTGAAGTGCGGCGGGCGAGGAAGAAGAGGGCCAAGGCGGAAGCTGCAGCTGCCGCTGCTGCAGTTAAGGATCTTGGGCGGGAGCAGAACCCTGTTGCCCATGAAGAGGCTGCGGCCTCGTGATTGATATTCTCGGAAAGATCCGCCTCTTTGGGAGAGTGGCCGGGAGAAGCTATGATGCTTCCATCGATGCATCTGAGTGCACAATAGATCTGGGCTGGGACCTCTTCCAACATCGTCTCCCCTTCTTTTATCTTTTTCAGACCTCTACTTTGCATCTTTTAGATAAACAGTAGTGATATAACTTTTCTCCTAAGGCAGACATGTGGGTAGAGTTGTCCTCCACCCTAGTATAAAGGATGAGAGGGGGGAGGGGGCTGCACATAGGTGACACCTGGCATGTCCTCAGTATACAAGCTGGTCCTACACCAAGTCTTCTTCCATAAGCGTCATACATCCATCAAGACCTCATGTATCCTCTTCAAAAAGTGGGAGGGAAGAAGTAAAGGCAAGGTCCCACCACGGATCCCAGGTAAACCTCGGGTATGTCTGCCTGTTAAGCCTTACCGCACTCCGCGCTTCTTCTTCTTCTTCTCCTTCTTCCTTTTCTTCTTCCTGCTGCCGATGTAGGCGCTGCTATAGCGTGAGAGTTGGGCAGGCCTCTTGCAACCGCGGCTGTCGTGGTATAGTGAGAGGGGGCTTTGTGGAACCTGGGGTTTCTGTGCTGCTTATTGCTGGAGATCGAGAGGCGCCACGTAAACCCTGGATAAGCGCGGGCCCCAGCTCCTTTATCCCCTCCCTAGCAGGAGGGGTGAGGCTTTCTTGGCGACGTCGCCTGGCCCGTGCTATGCATCAAGGTACGGTAGGGGTCGGGAGAAGAGGAAAGGGAATACCGGGAGAATTAATATAAGGGACACGAGAGGGAAGGATAGGTATAGGAAGAAGAAAAATGCTTGCAAGCACTAGTATTGACATGAGAAATAAAGGGAAGAGGAAAAGAAACAAAGAAAACTACTGGACTGCCTCCACCGTTGTGGCTCGTCTGTATAAATTCGAACAATACTCAATGCCAAAAGTAACAGCTCCTCTTCCCGAGTGCGAGTATGATACACTATAATCCAGAAGTACGGCTTACCAGTTAGTTCATCATTACCATTCAAAAACCCCACAGATCCACTAGAACGGTGCTCATTTGAAAACTGATTGGGCCTCTAGTAGCCAACTCCCGAGGATCCAGTCGTACTGTACATCCCTGGATATGCAGAACCGAGTCTTATCTATGCCTAAAAGGCCTCCGCCACCCGCCACGTATGTATCACCTGGCAAGGGAAACCAAAAAGGAAGAGAACTGAAAAAAACATTCCTGGCTAGTATCCGGCAGGCTCCTCGCGGACTGGGAAAGCAGGCTGGTCTCTGCCCTCCTTGCACTCCGCCTTCCAGTCCTTGGGGGTAAATTTGTCAACAATTGCTTTGAACGCAGCCTGTTGTGAAGTCAGTAACGAAAACAAGATGCTTAACAAAAATCACATCAGCAGCTGGTGCGGCGTCTCTCGTCAAGCATACCAATGTGCAGAGGCTCTCGTCCCCCTCAAGGTGGTTGCCCTGGAACTTGCAGCCAGGAATCTTGACCACCTCGTCGTTGTATCGGATACGGACATAGTAGCCATCCAGTTTGCTCTTCTCGGTCTCGGTCAGCTCTTCGGTGGGTTTTCGACCGATCCCTGGTGGTGGCTGTCCAGCCGGCGACCGAAAAGGGAAGAGAGAGCGAAGCCAGCTCGTGGCAGAGGAGGAGGAAGAAGAAGAAGAAGAAGAAGAAGAAGAAGCCGCCGTGGTAGCATCAGAAGTCTTGGTAGCTCCGGTCTCGTGCGCTGTCGAGGTGGTACTGGGCCCCTGAAAAAGCTCAAAGGCGACGTGGCTTGTGAATGGAGGCCACCGGTCACCAGGAAAGGCGCCCACGCTGTTCAGACACGCGGCCAGGGTGGTGTCGTGACAACCACTCATGCCAAACTTTATAGAGCGGTGGCCCTGGCCAGACTTGCGCATGAGCTCATACTCGCCGTCCGCAGGGCTGTGCTCCACGCTGCCGACCATCCGCGCGGTGATGTCTCCCAGCAGCCCGCCGACGCCCAGCTTCCGGTACTCCTGCGACTCCTTAAACCCGCTGAACCACTCCTCGACGCCGATCTTCTCGATGATACGGCGCGCCTTGGGATCATAGAACTCCTTGGGTAACCGGGTCTCTGGGCCGTGGGCGTCTGTGGAGTTGACAGTGTCCATGATCCCGGACAGGCGGGGTTTGGCGTCCACGGCGACCTTTGGGCTGCCCTCGGGCATCCACCTGCCGTAGATCTTGGTCAGATAGGCCATCTCCTCTGTTGGGTTCCACCGGTCAGCAGTCCTCTGGCCAAAGGCCTGCGAGAGGACGGCGAAGCGGCGACAGGAGCTGTCGTTGGGCAGCAGCGTCTCGTCGCTCAAGGGCCGGGCCAGGATAGTGGGCGGTGGAAAGTCGGCAGCGCGGGTGTGTCTGGGGTACAGGCCTGTGAAGGTCTGCTGGAGGGACTGCAGAGCGCGGGGGACAGGTGTGGCGCGCAGGTAGATGAAGTCGGCCGAGTCGATGGTCTTGGGCAGAAACCCGAGCCTGTCGACATAGAGGGTGCGCAGGCGCTCACCCAGCTCGAGGGTCGTAAGACGCCCCTTGTCTGTGAGCATGCCTACACATTGTATGCCGGTTAATATGTCTCTGTCTTCTTGACACGAGCATATGGAAAAAAGGGCATGCTGGAACTTACCCATGTCACATACACTGTCCAGTTCACCTCCAGGCCCAGTGGCAATGATAGGTGCATCATTGGGGCCAAAGGTCTCGAGGCGACGCTTCCACTCCAGCGTCGAGAAGACCTGCACGTTGCCATCCTGCCCACGCTCGAGCACAGCATCTCTCATGTGGCGGACGGCTGTGCAGTAGGGCCAGAAGGCCTTGAGACCAGCGTTCTGGAACCGTGGCGAGACTGGAGTCCGCTCGCCATGGCGGAGGAGGATCTGAACCTGCTGAAGCCGGAGCCCCGGAGGGTAGAGCTGCCGCAGCTCCTCGTCCGTGTAGGGCTTGCGAGGCTGGAGGGTCGTCATGCTGTTCCTTTATATAGTGTGCAGCGGGATAGTCTTGAGAGTCAACTGGCAGCTCACTATGGGAGGTGACAAGACATGGAACATAGTAAACAACAACGAAACCAGGACAGGGTGAGACTTGGCCGTAGCAGCAGCCCCGCTTTATGCTCCGTTCCTGTTCAAAAAAAAAAAAAAAAAAAAGGTTATCAGTTGAGCAACAGGATGAAATGTACCTGACAGTTAGGACCGTCTGATTATATGTACAGAAAATACATCAATTGAAGAGAAATACTGTAAATGAATAATGATCAAGTATATATCCTGAAGGAAAAAAAAAAAAAAAAAGGATTGTACAGTAAGTACAAAGTGAAGCCTTCCATGATGCGCAGTGAGTGTGACGTCGGTTTAAGTCGATCCACTGCAGCCGGACCGAGGTCGGCTGTGAAATCCGAGAGGACAGGGATCCTTGGCCCAGAATTTCCACCTGCAGTCGCGAACGTGAACCTCCTGCTCTTTCTTTCCTACACATGTTCTTGTTGAACGCTGCAGCAGCTTTGCACAGCGCAACCTCGCCATCCTTCACCTCCCTTCCAGGCGCCGACATACAAGGCTGCCTTGGCGCACCGTCTCCCACCCGAGTCCCATGTGGTAGAGACCTGCAGATCTACATGGGCTGCGCGGTGCTCCTCTACCCGGCGACTCGGACGCCATGCAGTCGACACAGGTGATATGCTTCCCCTGTCGCAGGCAGCTCCTCGCAGCTGCTCAGCAGCGCACCCAGGCCTGTCGAATACCGCAGTGGCAGGCAGGGCTGTGCATCCGCTTGGCATCGACCGGGACGCCCAGGACAGAAGCAATCCCAGACAACAACGACTTCATCCCCTCGATCGACGGCCTGAACATCGACGAGCGGCGAGGCACACGAAGCCATGAGGGAACAAAAAGATTGCGCAGCTCGAGACCACAGGGCCACCGATTAGCCAGGCGACTGCCGTCAGACCTTCCCTTTAAAAAGGCCTGGTCTCCTTCGAACAAGAAAGAATCGCTGGATTTATTCAAAAGGTCGTCGAGGAGCAGGGCGACCAAGACGAGGCCGCCAGTGACGCCCCAAAAGACATATCTCCTGCTACTGTGGAGTTCCTCAATGACCTATCCCGGCTGCGGCCGATGATGAAGGAGGAGAGTCTCGAGGCATGCCTCGACTTCTTCCTGACCAACGTGTGGCCCAAGGTCTTGTCTGGAGGGAGGCCCCGCCTGGTCAAGCAGAGAGGCACATACCTGGTGACCAAAGTCGCCGCGGCCAAGTTGGCTGAGATCGACAACGAGGGGCTGCCTTCGGTAGCCCGGATCACTCAGCTCTTTCACGACATGGACTCCCTGAGCCCGGCAAAATGGACCGACCTGACGATGGGCTTGATTAAGAATGTCATCGCCAGGAGCTCCGCCAGGCGAGACTACCCCAGCGACGAGGCGTATGCGAAGGCCATGGCCCGGAAGGCGGAGCTTCTTGATGACCTTGTTGAGTCGTGGATCATTTTCCACCGCTACCGCCTGCCCGCCAACGAATCGGACCTCCAGACATCTGCTGAGGCCCAGTTCCGCCTCCCCGACATCAACGAGATCCGCCTCCGTAACTATGCCAGGAACGGCGATCTGATAGGTGCCATGAGCATGCTTTTTCACAACTTTGCCGCACAGCACAGACAGGTACCCGCGGTGGCCGTCGCCACCTTTATACTGCTCATGGACCCCGAGCACACGACCGCCGATGCCCAGCGCAAGGCAGAGCCCCTGCTGGCCCCGATCAGTCATATCCTGGCTGCTGTCGAGCTTCGACGACCTCCTATGTACTCCATGCTGGAGCCTCATCCTAGTGTCAGGTTGTACGTTGTGAAACGCTGGGACGGCACCATAGCACAGCTTCGCGCGCCGCAGAGGCCCACGCCCGTGCAGCCTAGGAGCGCAGAGACAGTACTCGGTGCAGTTGGGCCACGAGCTCCGACGATGAAAGCCCAGAACAGCATTTCTGGGTATCAAAGCCAGATCACAGGTGCTCTTGCTCTGGGTGATGTGACGGCAGTTGAGACTGCGTGGACAAACTACTGGAACCAGTATTGCAAAGGCGGTATCCCAAAGGAGCATGAGGCCCTGTTGAACGCCTTCATCATGGTGTTCACTGCTCTCAGGCGGCCACAGCGGGCCGTCGATGTCTGGAACTTGATGGAGCGCGCCGGCGTTGCCCCCACGCTGAAGACGTGGACCTGTATGATTGAGGGCTGCAGAAAGGCCAAAAACCCAAGCGGTCTGGAGAACGTCTGGAGAAGACTCGTGGCGTCCGGCCTGAAGCTAGACAGCACGGTCTGGATGGCTAGAATCGTCGGGCTCATGGACTGTCGTCAGCCCGAGGCAGGGTTACGGGCGCTCAGTGACATGCTGCGCCAGTCCTCAAAGCCAGGCGGTGTTCCTCTGCAGATCGACTCCGTCAACGCTGCAGTCGCTGGTCTGATCCGCCTCAACGCCATGTCGGCCGCCAAGAAAGTCCTCGCCTGGGCCTCCGACAATGGTGTTGAGCCGGACGTCATCACCTACAACACGCTCCTTGGTCCGCTCGTGCGAAACGGCGACGCGCCCCAGATCGACGGCCTCCTCAGGATGATGCACGAGCAGAAAGTCCAGCCCGACAGCGCCACCTGGACGATCCTCCTCGACGGGATGATCAGCAATATCAAGAACACCAGCCCCGACGAGCAGCGCAGGAGGGTGGAGAAGCTCCTCCAGACAATGGACGTCGAGGGCGTCAAGGCCAACATGGAGACCTTTGCGCGCATCATGCACCTGGTCATCCGCGACGGCCACCACCAGAGCCTCCACCACACCGAGGGCGCCGTGGGTGCCATCTATAGCCATATACGCAGCAAGGGCCTGCAGCCGAGCCCGCACATGTACACCATACTGCTCGACCACTACTTCTCGCGCACGCCGCCGGCCCTCGACGAGATCAACAAGCTCCTTGCCGAGTGCGGCTTCGACAGCGACCGGTGTGTCCTCGACAGCGGCCGCAGGTTAGACAAGGTCTTTTGGGAGCGCGTCATCCGGGGCTACGCCCTTGCAGGCGACCTTGACCGCGCGTTCGGCCTGTTCGAGCAGGTCAACAGCCTCTCCGGCTCGGCCATCACCCTGGAGGCGCTCGAGGACCTCTTGAGATGCCTCGTGCGCGACAATATGATGACCGAGGCCAAGCGGGTCGTGGACCACGTGAGGCTGCACCGCATGAGCGCGCACGCGCATGCTGTGCCGACGATGCCCGGTGCGGTTGAGATGTTCGGCGCCGGGCTGCCTCACGGGCCCGAGAGGTCTAGGAACAGATACTGGAGGCATGGGTTCTGGGCTGTTGCGCTCGACTGCGGGCTGCTGTCCAGGGCGGAATGGGAACAGCTCAAGGTTCGAGGGCCGGGGACGACGCATGGACAGATCCCATAGGCTCAGTAGTCTTTGTGAGGTTGGCGGATATTTTGATGCATGCTTTGTGCATAAAAGAAGGGATGAAGCAAGAGGCGAAGCCAAACATCATATAGAAACATTCATATGTACTGAATGATATAGAACTGATGGCATATTGCACTCAGTCCCAAGAGGTATCTCAATCATTCTCATCCAACCAGCCCGTCCAGCCTGTCCCGACGCCACTGAATTGCACAAAAAAAAAAAAAAAAAAAAACGCCTTTCCCCTACTCCAAGATCATAAGGCAATCCTTCAACTCGCCTCGTGCTGGTGTTGAAGCCCCTCTCATATGTGTGAAGGTAGCTTTACCAGCTCTAGCCTTCCCTTGGTGTCACGTCCCAGCTGGGACCCATCTACTCCACGGCATCCTCCTCCTCCTCCTCCATCTCCTCATCACCATCACCATCACCATCACCTCTCCCCTGCCCTTCTTTACTACCCAGCATCTGCACCACGCCCTCCAGCGCCCCGACCTCCCCGGCTCCTAGCCTGGCGCCCTCGCCCTGCCACTCACCATCCCTCACCTCGCCGTTGCGCCCCAGCTCAAGACCCCTGACGGTCTCGAGGTGTCTCCTCGCGGCGCCCTCGACATACTCGACCCTCTCCTTGCGCCACGTCCTCCTCGCCGCAACATCCACCACGGCGGCAGCATCACCATCGCCATCGCCATCCTCGCCCGCGCCAGCAGCAGCTGCGCCCTTCAGATCCGGCATGAGGCCCGACAGGCTCGCCGACAGCGCCCGCAGAGCCTGCAACTGGCTCAGCGCGAACGCCGTCGTGGTGGTCAGCGGCGTCGCGGCGTCGGCCTGCGCCAGATCGCCCTTGTCGTGCAGGAACGCGAGGGCCGGCTCTGGCTCTGGCTGCTCGCCCTCCTTTAGGGCGGCGGCGGCATTTGCGGTGGTAGTAGTTTTGCTGCGGCCCGCAATGGCGCGCAGCTCCTGCAGCAGCGCATCGTTCCTCGCTCTCTCGGCCGTGAGCATTGTGTTGAGCTTCTGGCTTGCCTGCAGTCGCCTCCGCAGCCTCTCAACGGAGGCGACGGTGGGCGTGTCGGGGTTGTTCTCGTCGTCGGCCTGTTGCCCGCCTGCAGCAGCAGCAGCAGCACTATCGACATCCACCATCCTTTCGTCCTCGTCATCGCCGCCGCCGCCCGTTGTTTTCGGCTGGAGGACGGACGCCGGCAGGTTGTCAAAGTTCAGCCCCTCGTAGTGCCCCAGGCGGATCCAGTCGCGGTCCTCGGGCCGCACGCACAGGATGTTGCGCATGACGTAGAGCTCAAACTTGTCAAAGTTGCGGTCGATGGAGGTGCACAGCAGCGTCTCGAGCTGGTGGGTGCCGGCGGCGATCTCGGCGCGGGCCTGCTCCTCGATCTGCTCTGGGGTGAGGGGGTCTGCATCGTCGCGGTCGTCGTCGGAGGTGGGAGGTGGTGGCGGCGGCTCGGGCTGTTGGCGCTTGCGTTTAGACCTGGGATTTGCATTGCTGCCGGTGTGAGAGGAGGAGGGGTTGTTTGGTCTGCCGAAGCCGAGGGAGGTGGGCGGGGCGTTGAGAAGGCCGGTCTCGACGCTGGTCAGGGCCTTGTCGGCGAGGATGTTGATGCTGTTGATGATCTCGTCGATGAGGGACTGCGACACTTAGTCTCCAACTTGTTTAGACTTCCATATATTTATACTTACGACTGGGGGGTAGCCAAAGTGCTCCGTCAAGAGCTCTGTGTCGTTATCTGCTGCAGCCATCTTGAGAGAGAAGGTGGGAGATGTGTCGGATCATGTGGTGCAGCTGGGCGAGGAGAGTTTGAATTGACACTGGCAAGACGCGTCTTAGTCGCGGTCCAGGCCTACACCTACATGAGGTATGTTTGGAAAGCTAAAATTCAACAACCGAGGCTGGCTGGTTGGCTTCCAGGGGGTTTTGATTGGTGCCAGGGCAACTCGCTGCACGCCAACCCTGTAACTGACCAGTAACTGACAAGACTGACCACCCCTAACCAGAAGGATCGGCCGCTGAAAGACATGCTATGGTAGGGGTCCAAGGGCCTTACGTCACGCCCGCCAGCACATCCACACTCACCGTCCAGTAAGTACAGGCGACAGTAGATAGGCCCATAGCCACTGACTGCACTAAGTACCTAAGATATCGCGCAGTCTTGTTTGAATCAGGACATAAAATACATACAACACACGAGATCAGAACGAGACCCCCCTTTTCGCGCTTGGAGTCTTGTCTTCTTTTCTTTCGTACCCCGCCCTCCAGAAGCCTATTCCTGGCAGCAAGGGAAGTAATGCCTTCGGAGGCTCACAATGGACAAGTTTAAAGGCATCGCTAAGAACGGCTGGCATCCAGACTCGGTATGCAGACCGCAATAATCTCCTGTCCCAACCGTTCGTCGAGATACTTTCACCGCTGACCACCACCACCCAAACCATCCTGCAGGGCCAAGAAGGATTCAGGAACCAAGTAGTACGTCCGCCACAACCACCAGACCCATAATCACTTTCTTTTGCTTGTTCTCGGTCGTCCATGAGAACCAAAATTCCTGCTCAACCTCCTGCTTCTCCTAACTTATATATAGGGCGCCGTGTTCGGGCGCAAGAAGGAAGACCCTCGACTGCAGCACGAGTCGACACCCATCTCCCAGCTCCGCGACCCGTCGACCTTTGCGCCTCCTCCCAAACGTGTAGACGGCGGTATCCTCCCCCACCGCCGTTAGCCTCCTCCTCCTCCTTCTCTGCCTCACCAGGCACGCAGGGCTACCAGTATGCCCAGCAGCAGCAACAACAAGCCGCAGCGGTAGACGAGCCCCCGCCCCCGCCCAGGCCCTACCACGTCGACACGACCGGCCTCTCCACAGCCAACCTCCCTCCGCCCCCAAGGAGACGAGACGGTGCCGCCGGCAGCTCGAGCCCTAGGACCGCCTCAGCATCACCGCCGCCACCACCTTACACGGCAGCAAAACCCCCACCGCCAAGTCTCCCGCCCAGACTGCCTCCTCGGGCGAACAGTGCGTCTCCTGCACCGGAGACACCCCAGTGGACAGCCACGCCGCCGGAGCGGCAGCACGCGGGGTTCCTGAACCAGGGCGCTGTGAACAGGCTCGGCGCGGCGGGGGTGTCGGTGCCGGGGCTGGGCATTGGAAATGGTGGTGGTGGTGGTGCAGCAGCAGCAGCAGGAGGAGGAGGGGGGCGTGAGTACGAACAGGCCGTCCGGCGGCATGGGCGAGTTACAGTCGCGGTTCAGCAAGTTTGGCGTGGGGGGCTGGGAGCTCGGCCTCGGGGTCCACGCCGTCCCCTCCGCCGCCCAGCCAGGGGACTACGTGGGCGCAGAAGCAGGCCGCCCTGAGGACCATGTCTGACTTCAAGAAGGACCCGAGCTCTGTATCCCTAGCGGACGCCAAGAGCGCGGCGTCGACGGCCAACAACTTCCGCCAGAGGCATGGGGACCAGGTCGCTGCCGGCGTCAAGACGGCCAACGGGCTGGATCAGAAGTATGGGGTGTCTGGCAAGGTCGGAGGGTACATGGGCAGCAACAGCGGGACTGGACACGACGGAGCAGCAAAAGCTGGGGGTGGTCCTACATCTATGGCCGGAGCACAGTCGCATCTGAATACTATCGGTGCTGCCGCTGGCATGCTGGGAGGGAAGAAGAAACCACCTCCCCTCCGCCGCCCAAGAAGAAGCCTGACATTGGGGCTGGTGGCAATGGTGTGAGGGAGGATGAGCCCCCGCCGGTGCCAATGTCGACAAGGCCAAATTTCTAGTAAAAGAGTGTGCTGCTGCTGGTGGGAGCTGTCTTTTTGCAAGACAAGGCTGGTGGTAGTCATTGAGCATATATAGCACAGGCGCTGGGGTGTCAGCATAGGAATGACTGTGGCAACTTCCACTTCTGCAAAGAGAACTTGGTTGGGGTCTTGACAAGATAAGATGATCCCAAGGTCGTCACTGGTATATTCTCTCTTCCTTTTTTTCTTCTTCTTGTTCTTCTCTTCTTTTCACACAACATGTATGCCAGAATTTCAAGTTGTGCAGCGCTTGATCGTCGATTCCTCCTCAGCTTTGTGAAGGCATGAAGAAACCACAGGACTAGAGTTGAAGGCGAGCAGGAGCAGGGAGCTCGACTCTCCTTAGCCTTAGACCTTCATCTCGCTCAGGCCATGCTTCCAGAAGGTGAAGAAAGGGGTGACACCATCCTCACTGGAAAGAAAACAAAAGAGTCAGTGGTTTTCATTGTCTTTGTGATACAGGAAATTGTTGGCTTACCGGTAGTTGAGGAGGGCAACCATGCCATCGGGGTTCATGGACTCGCCGGTGTAGAACTCGAAGTCCTTGAAGTTGGGCAGCAGCTTGTCCTTGACGAACTTCTGGGCGCCGCTCTCGAAAGCCTTGACCTCCTCATCAGACTTGCCCTCCTCCTGGAGCTTGGTCTTGACGGCCTTCATGTAGGCTGTATGTAACTCATATGTTAGTGGTTTTGATTATCTTCATGTTTTTTATATTTTATTTTTGGGGGGTTTCGCGCAAAAATGCAAACGACAATCTGTCTGGGAGGAGGGTTGTTTGTGGCGGATTGGGCAGTAGAGGATTTTCTTTTTGATTTCTCGTACCCTTGAGGTAACCCAGGAAGCCCTTCTTGTCGAACTGGGTGCTGACGAGACGGAAAGACGCGATAACGTTGTTGACCTTGACCTTCTCGTCGGCGAGGTCATCAGCAGCGTCCTCAGCAGAGGCGTTGGCACCAATGTCTGTTTATCATGAAAGCACACGCTCCCGTCAGCAGATAGCTCTCTCTCTCTCTCTCTCTCTCGCCCTCCTCCCAACATCTGGGTCAGCATACCAATGTCGCCGACACCCTCCTCGATCATGGCACAGTCGGCCTCGTAGACGATCCCGTCAATCTCCTTGAGGTCATACGAGTCCGAGATCATCTCGTCGTCGGTGATCTTGTCCTTGAAGATAATCATCTTGCCGGTGGGTCTGACGAAGGAAGAAGGGAGGGTTGGAAAGAGGGTGTTTGTCAAGGAGTGGGAGGGATGGGGGAAAATTTCTGGACGGTGAGAAAAAGAAGTCGAAGGAGGGGGGAAAACGGTTCTAGAACTGACAGATTTGGCGAGGAAGGGGTTGGGCGAATAGCGCGGGGAAAATTGTACTCCAAGGGCAGCTTTGCCCGACCAGCAGAAAATCCAAAAGCGGGTCATTGGAGGGGTCTAGCCACTAATGAGAAATGGGATTAGCCGCCTGCTCTTTTTATCACCCAGTTCTGCCAGTTCTGCCAGTGCTGCAGCGGCTATCTGTGGTTGAAGGTATTTGCTTACTTGCTCATTCACCCGGGAGGGAACTTCTGGTCAGATTGGCAGTGAGACCTATGTTTCCGTGTAAATACTGCTCAAGGGGCCAGCAGCATAACTGCCCTGGAGGAAGACATCACAGAGATGGGCTCTCATACAAGAAACTAGCACTGGAGCACATTGATTCCCAGTCCAAAATACCACGCTTCTTCTGTCAATGGTTGAGAGTCTTAAGTACCTACTGCAGGTTGAAGCAATAAGAAGCAACAACAAGAGTCGACAACCCCTGATCTCTTGTCTGACCGACTCTGAACAGGAGAGAAGAGGATGGATACCAGTAAGAGAAGCTGAGGGTAGAGCAGCACCTAGATTACAGGCCCCCTTCCTCCTCCCCACCATCTTTAACCTGATTTAACAGTTGACCACCTGCAATAGGTGGCGCGGTGATAGTACCATGGTACCACTCAACTTGCCACATGCACCGGGAACATTCGGTGCAGACAGCCAGCCAGACTTGAGGCGTGGACATGACTGCAGGGTTGCATTGAATAATTTCCAAGGACACCATTTCTAAGCTGTTTATGCATGTCATGTCATGTCATGTTAATGTAATGTTGACAGGACCTGCATTTTGCATTGGTGTCCTGGTCCTTTGGTGCCACAAAAAGAAGGCTCGCATTCCAACCCACTCATCCACTGCTACTGTCCTACAGTACTGCTCAGCAGCTGACTACCAAATCCCCTATTCCAATTCTCACTCATCCAAACCCATAATCTTCAAAAAAGTGGTCCGACGCAGTGGCAAACAACAGGAGATCCTCGGGAGGAGCTGGGATCGACTGACAGGCTAGCGAGATTGTTTAAAAGAAACCAGACGCCGCTGGTCCTTAACCGGACGAACCTGTCCACCCAAAACTCCGAGCAGATGACCGACCGGAAGCCTTACCTCTCCCGATACAGCTTACTACACCAGGCCTATTTTTTTTTCTTTTTCCCTACTCTCCTTTTTTTTGGTTGCTTACACAGAACTCCTCTACACTATCACAAGGAGGGGAAAAGGCCAAATACCAGAATTCAACCCCCTCCTGCCCCTTCTAATTGGCCTTTCGGTCTTCTTCAACAAACGACACAACCCCATTCCTCAATCGCCTCCCCCAAGTTCTGCAGCGCGACTTATCGATAAAGACCCAAAGCGCAGATAACACGAGACCTTGAATCAGACCACAAATTGCTGTCACCACCACCACCACCACCACTACCGTCGTCGTCGCCCTCGTCTTCGTCCACCCACCTTCCTCGATCTTCACCGGTCCTTTTTTCTTTCTTTTCTGCATTCGGCTCGAGACCATCGTGTCATGGTCGCCTCTCCGACCACCGTCGCGATGTCGACATCCGCCATCATGACCAACAACACCGTGGTCAGCGACCTTCCGCCCCTTCCGGCGTACAGCGTCAAGCCCATGCCAGACCTCTTCCCCGGCGTCATCTCTGACTTCTGGCTGTCTGTCATCGGCCCACATGTCGCCTACTGGGTGATATCGGGCATCTTCCACCTCATCGACGTCTACGACCTGTTCCCACAGTACCGCCTGCACACGCCCGAGGAGATCTCCCAGCGCAACCTGGCCTCGCGGTGGCAGGTCGCCCGCGACGTCATCATCGAGCAGATCATCCAGATGATCACCGCCGCCGTGCTCTCGCTGACCGAGCCCGCGCAGATGACGGGCATGGAGGACTACGAGGTCGCCGTCTGGGCCACGCGCATCAGGCTGGCGCAGGGGGCCCTGCCGACGGTGCTCGGCCTGCTCGGGCTGAACGCCGCCGCCATCTCCAAGAATATCTCGGCCTCGCACCCGCTGCTCGCCGGCGCGCTGGCCGGCGGGCACTACCCGTTCCTGACCACAGGCCTGGACGCCGCCTCCTCCGTGCCGGCCTTTGCCGCGTGGGAGCTGGTGCTGGCCAAGGCCATCTACTGGGGTATCATTCCTGCCTTCCAGTTCTGGGTTGCCGTCGTCTTTGAGGACTCGTGGCAGTACTTTTGGCACCGCGCCATGCACGTCAACAAGTGGATGTACAGTACGTCGAAAAACCTCCCCCCGGTTCCCCCTTTGATGATACTCCTCAGTGCTCATTGCTAAATGTCTCTTTCTACACGCAGCACACTGGCACGCCCGCCACCACCGTCTGTACGTACCCTACGCCTACGGCGCCCTCTACAATCACCCGGTCGAAGGTTTTGTGCTCGACACAGCGGGCGCCGGCCTCGCCTACAAGGTCAGCATGATGTCGCCGCGCATGGCCATCTTCTTCTACGTCTTCAGCACCATCAAGACGGTGGACGATCACTGCGGATACGCGCTGCCCTTCGACCCCCTGCAGCACATCACCAGCAACAACGCCACATACCACGACATCCACCATCAGAGCTGGGGTATCAAGACCAACTTCAGCCAGCCCTTCTTCACCATCTGGGACAGGTGGCTGGGCACCATGTGGCAGGGGCGACACAAGCCTCAAGTACGAGAGGACCAGGGAGAACGCAAGGGCGAAGAGCGAGAGGAAGGCTCAAGAGGCCAAGGCCCAGTAGTAGTAGTAGTAGGCTTCTGCTGCTGGCTGTCGGGTCTCTTGCCATCGCGGCCACCTTTTTGTGTGCCATACAACACGCCCTTCCCGATTCTTCCTTCTTGAGAGGGATCGGAATGATCCCCATCATTCATCCCTTCGCCGGGTTGTGTACATACCTGGGGAAGAGGGGTTTTTTTGGTCCCCCATTTGCGCTTGGAGGATTTGGATTGATGAAAACGAGACGTTTGAAATAGCAGTCCACGACAATCTTCGGCATGGCAGGCGTTTTTTTTTTTTTTGTATCTTTTTTTTTTTTCTCCCTCACCGGCTCTCAAGAACGATCGAGAGGTTTCAAGCAGGCCGGAGACCTGATCAGACTGGTGCGGATGTGGATAACATCTCCCACCTTCGCCTCCGTTTTTCTCTCTTTCTTTCTTAATTGCTCTTTTCCTTCTACCGCGATCAAAGTGTACATAGTTACTTGCGTTGTCAGTCTGACACGCTTCCATCGAGGGGTACGGCAGCTTGGTTGGGCTGGGCTGGGATACTGGTGCCCAGCAAACGACTGCTTGTCACCGGCAGGTATTAATAGTAATACAGGAGCTTGCTCCTTGGATTTCTACCTCACACTGGCAGACCGGGAAGCCGCCGGCGGTCCTCGCCATCTAAACAACATTCTAATGTGACTGGTGAACTTGGAGGTTTGGTGGTTATTGTTTTGGAAGGAAGGAGCTTTACCGGCTTCCTTTCCTTGCTAGCTGTGATGGCTTGTGCATACGTCGTAATGGCAGTGGCAGCCGACAGCACTTTCCACAAACGCGGCCTTTGGGGGCAGGGGTTACGACATCTGAGCTTGCTTTCCTGCTCCTTTCCAGTCATCACAGATAAAGCACCGAGAACACGAAATGGCCAATGGTCTCGGTGATGTTCCTCGTTCACAACACGCCTACGATACGACAGAAATTTGTAAAGGTTGGCGGCCAAGCAGCTACATAACTACTAAGTACTCCTCCAGCCACTCAACAAGACGACAAGCCAGCCAGCCAGACAGTCAGTCAGCCAGCCAGCCGCCATCAACAAGCCACAGACGCGACGCTGTCCAAACAAACAATCTCAGGTCGCACACCTTATCTCCTCCTCGTCCCAGCAACCGCAGTGGAGAGAGACAGTCTACTCAACAGCTGTGGACTGGGGTCGGCCGCCCTCGCGTGCGCCGAGTTGAGCTGAGGCGCACCCCGGTGCAGATTCAGCTGAGCGACCGCTCAAGTCTGGTTCTTACTCACTCCGGGGAAATTTGAGTCAGACCCGCCCCAGAAGCAAATAATGGGCTGGCTGGGAGGGAGGGAGGAAGGGAGAGAGAAAAAGAAGCAATATTCTAAACACTAGCGCACCCGTCCAGCCGGGTGTGGACGCCAGCATTTATTACTTTGCACACACACACACACACACACACACACACACACACACACACACACACACACACGCACGCATACACACACACGGTGAACAATCTCGACTCTCACACCCTTTTTCATAAAGCCATCTGCCGAGACCCCTCGGTCATTTTTCTCTGTGCGACCTGACACAAGAGGAGATTACGCACGACAATCTTGGTTCTGTGTCTCGGCTCAGAGCTTTCCACGCTCGGTGTTGGGGGTTTCGAGGCGCGTACTGGGCTGCTGCTTTAATGTCCGGAGGGGACGCCAATCCTGCGGTCGAAAACTCGCAGTTACTGTACGGACGTAAGTGGCTTGACTTTTAGTACCCGCAAGTCTCAAGTCTCGAGGTTTGGTGTCTCGACCTTGTCTTTCGGTGTGACAAAACTCGACCCACCACACACACGAGCCTCATCGGACTCGAGAGTCAACGGGCTGCCTCGGATTGTTCACGAAGCCTCCAGGCATGTGTCCTTGGCCGGCAGCAGGCAGCCCGTTTATGAATTACTTGGTAGAGCTTCCTGAGCTCATCCTAGATCGATCAAGATCAAGCGTGGATGAGGCTTGTTGCCTAGTGTCATCTGGTCCCCATGTGGCGGGCAGCTAAATATACAGCTCGTCAGATAGGAGCCTTGATCCTATGCCACTAATCTTAAGCATCATTCTACTACGGTGTGTATGACCCAGGACGTCCAGGCTTCACACACACACACACACACACACACACACACACACACACACACTTCACCAACGAGACATCTCTGTGCCTGGAGGAACTTGTTTGCTGCTCCGGGTGGTCGTCATTGTGAGAGAAGACGCTGTCTAACATCGGGAGGAGGGGTTCGCAGCAGTGCTGTACCATGGCAACTGATATGTCAGGGTCCGTGAGGGTCTCTTGGAGGGCGCTGTCCGATCGAATCCTCCGGAACGATGCGGTACGATGCGAAAAGAGTGGAGAAGCGAGGCTCGTCAACCAAGCCACAGGCAGATCGCGGCTTTCGCTGATAACCCGTGACCGGGCAGCCCAGGAAAATCTTCTTACTGCCATGGTATGATATGTAAGATTTGGATGTCGATCATGTTTTTGACGGGCCAGGCACGTGTTTTCTCCGACGGAGTGGCCATTATACCGAGCGCTCGACGAGATGTGAAGAAGAAAAGGGCTCGCCCCTCAACCGCGCGCGCGCCCCCTTTCGAGAAGGAAGAAGCCTGAGACAAGCTTGGCACCTGAACTCTGCAGGGCCAAATTAACGAGGCCCACCATCGGAGCAAACCATGCAGGTGTTTATCGAGGACGCTAACCTTGAAGACAGAGCCGATGTCACCTGGACCATGCAAAGTTATCCTGTCCTTGGTCGTAACTGGTTCGAAGCCAGAGTCCAAGCAGCCAGCAAATGATGGGGCAGGTCGACCCCCACGGTATCACGATGATGCTCTACTTTTTCTGCCCCAACACTATCCTACAGATGTAATAGGCTCTTTAGCTTTGATACCAATCGAGCACAGCTTGTGTCCATCGCCATCACGATGCCTAAAAGAGCACGAACTACTGCCGGGATCTCCCTCGTCCTGTGTCCCCTCTACTCTACCAGTGGGGAAGACCGACCCAGAGGAGACTGACACAGACAAGAAGAGGGAAGGGGGATGGGGACGAAAAAAAGTCTGCCTGGAATATGTAAATACACCAGAAGGGCCACAATTGCATCAAGAGAGCCCTGCGGCGTCTCACCTTGTCTGTTCGTGTGGTGCCTTATTCGACCAGCCTCACACGCCTTTTCCCCGAGACCTTCCTGCAGCCTCTCCTCCATCTCTTCAAACTTACTCTCTCTCTGAGACGACAAAGTTGAGCGAACGAGCTGTCGTCAGAGTATGCATATTCCACCTTTTCCTGAGGCACACCCCGGTCCGACTTGCTTCTGAATTTGAATCTCAGGGCCTTCGCGTGGGAGACATCAACTTAAATCTGAATCCGACTCCACCTTTAATCAACCCCTGTGAGCCTGCAATAACATCGCAGACGAGACCAGGAGAGGAGAAAGGAAAAGAAGAAGTCTAAATATCTGGACAGAAATCGTGGCTCCCAATCCACCAGTGCGCCGCCGCCTCACCCAGCTTGAAGGGAGGGGGAAAAAAGAGAAAAAAAAGTAACTGTCCTGGCACGCCAAAAGACAGTCTTCGAATACCCTGGTCTCCAACCTTTTGTCCTTCGACAGCCTGGAACCTCCAATCTCTTGGCTCTGTCGCCCAATTTGGAATCGTTCTACCCAGGAGCAGCGAGTTCGGCAAAGGAGAGAGGCTATTTATTACTGCCCGATATCGACAGGAGCTGGCCTCACCCCGCGCCCGCGCGCTGTGCGCTGAAGTATCCGAAGGACGAGCAGCGTCGACTAGTTCGCCTGTTACGATTCTCGAGCCACGCCTTCAGCCAGGGTTGGAGCACTTGTTCCGGTGCTTCCAGATCTGCTTCCCTTTCCTACCCTTTTCTTTTTCTGATTACAAGGGGCCCAAGGTTGCATTGCAGGACCTCCACCAAAACTTTTCCACCTGGCGGCGACCGGTGCGTTGGGAGCTTACAGCGTGCAGCGTGCGGCGTACCCCCGGGCGCCCATCCCATACATCGCTCCGTTTCAGCCAGATTATTCTGGTGTGTGGTGGTGTTGTGTCGGCCCAGGGCTGTTGGCCAAAACAAAAGCGTGCCGACAAACCCTGTCAGTGCAGTGCTTTGTGTCGGCAAGCGCCGTGTTCGACAACCTTGGCTGTATCTGGAAACAGGGCGCTTCGAGGAGAGCGAGACGACGCTCCTCATTGGCCGGGCCGACTGGTGATTCGGCCTCATCACCAGCTCCAAGGATTCACGACGATACCCTCCAACTCAGAGATTGTTGCGTCTATTTCGGATTGACTTGGGCTACAGGGCGAGGTTCAGTTCACAACAGGCTTTTGGCGCCTGGCGCTTAGCTGAGGTCGTCTGCGCCTGAAAAAGCCCTGAGGCTCCGCTCATCGACACGGTTTACACGAGGTCCCTTCTTGATTTCTCTTCTTCTCTGTGACTATACGAGGAGTTGACCTCCCGAGCTCACTGCCATGGACCCAACGACAACTCTTTTTACGTTCATGCTGTGAGTATTTTATTTTGTTATACTTTACTTTCTTAGCTTCACTTTTTCATGATACTTCCCGAAGGCGGCGATCTTTCTTCCCCTTGCTGGCCTTTTTTTTTTCTTCTTCCTTCCTTTCTTATCATTAGACAAAATTACCTGTCTCGGTAATCCACCTGTGAGAGACAAGAGTTGCTTCTGCTGTTCCGCCTCAATTACCCACCACCCATCACCCTTGCCGCCACCTCGCCTCAATCTCCTCAAAAAGGCAAATACTTTTTATTTTCTTTGCCCTTCCCTCGCACCCTTGCTTTGTTTACTTCTCGATCGACTGCAACCACCCCACGCCTGACAGACTTCGGTTCCGACTCCTTGGCTCGTCGTGAGTGTGTTTCTCAATACTTTTGTGTGGTGGAGGATTTTCCACAAAGTTTCCACTCCCTTTTGGCGAGGGCACTGCCCGGCTGCATCAATCTCCGTGGGTACCGAATGTCAGAGTTGCAGTAGGATCCGTACCTTGCACCTCGTGGTCAGCTGCAGGTGTGTGTGTGTGCATAGCCCCGGCAAGGCCTGGGGGCGGGTACCTGGCAGTGGCGTCAGCCTGAACATGCTTGTTGGGCTATTGACCTGCTGAAAACCCTGGCCTGCATGCTGTGTGTGTTCCTTGCCAGCCACATGGCAGCCCTACCCTATACACGCAGGCATCTCTTGCCGTATCTGGCCCCCATGTTTATTGGGCGTCATCGTCTTTCTGGGGAGATTTGATAGCAAAGCAAAAAAACCAAAAACCGGCCAAGCCGGCGGAGGGCTGAACAGTGTTTACTGCCCAGCTGACACCCCCAGGGCTCCACATTATTTCCTCCTGCAAAAGAAACTCTTTATCTGAAGCTCCTATTGTATATAACACAGAGGCATGGTCCGGAACTTGCAAGCTAACTCTCCCTCGTCATCAAAAACAGTGAAACGCATCCGTCAGTTCAGACAGTCTCCCTTGTTGGATCTTGGGACAACTTCTCCAGACAGTACACCATGGAACGAGATTCGCGACGGGATCGAGGACAGTGGCGAGGTTGTCATACCTTCCAGGATATCGTCTGCGATGGAGACCGACCAGCTCCTTCTAGAAGGAATGGTGGCCTGAAAATGGGCCAGCCCTATTATTTTTATGTACGTGGGTGGTTGGTGTGTGGGCCTGTTCCTCGCTTGAGGACATCCCTTGTGCCTCTGTGATATACGGTATTATTACTGGAGCGAAACTGACACGAAGATTTATTTTAAAAAGTATGAGCTGGACGGCTCCCGTGAGACTCACGACCCGACTCGGCCCTCAACCTCTACCTGCCCATACATGCCAGGCCAGACCGTCAACATCATGATGGTCCCGACCGAGAAGTCCAACAGAAACCGAAGAGCATCGCTCAGCTCAGTGAACGATGACGACCTGATGACCATGGACCCCAGCGACAAGTTCCTCACCCCGAGGCCAGCACCTGTCCTGCCGGCCATCCCTGACTTTCTGGGCCCGAGGCACCGGCTGCCAACCGCCAGTGCAGCACAGGACCTCAAGCACAGGCGATCAGACCGGTCACTCCCGTCGATGCCTCCGCCGCCGAGCTGGTGGCCGCCCAAGAAGCTGTTCAACCGCAAGCACGCCTCGTCGTCGTCGTCGTCATCATCGTCATCTCAGCTCAGCAATGAGGAGACTCCAGCGTCGAGGCCATCGTCGTCCGAGGAGCAACGAGGCGCTGCCGCGTCAGAGTCAACGGGCCCACGGTCCATGTCCCCAGAGTCGCTAAGGAGGTTCCTGATGGACGAGGCGCCTGTTACTGTGTCTTCGGAGATCGAATCGTCGCCCGAACGGCTCGGTCTATCTATTCCGGATGACATTGCAGAGGAGGACGACGATGACTTTGTCGTCGCCTCAGCCATCTCCGAGTGTGGACTCAAAACCATCCTATCGCCGCCGCCTCCTCTCTCCTCCTCAGCGTCCTCATCAAACAACATACTTCGCCGCCTCTCGGAGAACGAATCAACCGTCACGCTAAAGGCTGCTGTTGCCGCCGCCAACACACAGGGCCGCTCAGCACCCTCACCGCGGTTCCCAATGCGGCCTACCACCTTCTACCAGAAGCAATCACAACAACAGGCCGAGGACGTTGACGTCCCCCCGTCGCGCTTCTCGCTCTCCTCAGACGAGGGGTCCATCATCTCTGACGACGACGACGACGACGACGATGCTGCCGACCTGGACTCGCCCACGACCACGGACAACGAGATCCCCTCGTTCTACTTCTCAGATGCCGAAGACGATGACATGGACACCGAGTGCCTGCCGCCGCCCAGGCAGCCTCCTCCTCCTCCTCCGGCTCCGGCTACCGCCTTTGAGGGCTACCGCCTCCCGCGGACGTCCATGGATGGGAAGACCAAGACGGCCTCACGGGCTCAGGTCGATGTCGACCCTGCTGACGCGCCCATGTCTGTCGTCAACAGCCCGCCTCTGCTTCCCCTGCCTGCGATTGATGACCTTGCCAGCGAGCTGAAGTCGGCCGGCTTGTCTTTCTAAGGCCAAAAAAAAATTAAAAAAATCGGGTCTTAGGACCCTCGACGCCACACTCCTTGTACACACCATCATCATCAATCTGTACCATCGATACTCTTTTTTGTCACACATGACACTTGTCTTCATACCAACTACGACCTTTTTACCTTTTTTTTTTTTTTTTTTCCCTGTCTTAAATTTATATGGCATAGCACGGAGCGGGCGATTTTCAAAATGGTTTTGATACTCGGTCCAAACTACACACACACACACACACACACACACACAACATGTATCATCATGTACAACCAAGCCTTGTTCCTATTGATCTTGTTCTCTATGTCATAAAGCGTTGTCTCTCTCTTGTTTTCTCTCTTTCCCTCTGTCTAGACGATGTACGATCAACAGGAAAACGGCTTTCTATTACTCTTGTGTGGGGGTGTTTGTATGAGATTCTGGGGCCCGGCTGCTCAGGTTGGGCGAAGAGAGACGCAGGACGGCTTCGGATACAGCGAGAGGCTTCGACGGGCTTGCAAAGAGAAGGGGGGCGGAGGGCGCATGACAAGGTTAGATGGCGAGCACATCATTTGCAAATATGATTGGAATATCTTAAGATTACTACACTACTGTACATTGCATTCACCTCTTCACCCTGCTTCGTCTTTACTAGGACTACGTATATCTCCTGAATTTTTCACCAACCTCTGCCAACAAAGAAATTTCAGTTCTTTAAAGTTTTCGACCACATTTTGAAACCAAGAAGAAAAAAAAATACACGTCATTTAGGTACCGAAAAGGGTCCGATCATGAAGTGGGGGTCCGTGAACCACCCTTTGGACCCTCCAGTCCACAATGCATTGAAACCAATCTTGCAGCGATCCGCAACGACATTTGTAGATCATATGTGTGCTCCGCACATAGTACGACTCGTATCTCAGGGTCCAATTATATCTTTTTATATACATCGTACACATCTGTGCGCCAACATATACCGAAGCTAGTATAAGTATGATACCACCTCATGTAGCAGCAAATACAGAAACTTTTTTTTTTTTTTGTCTCGAACAGACCAGACCAGACTTGCTTCACAGCCCCCTGATTCATTACGAATAATCGAGCACCCATACCGGTGAGGTGAGGTGAAGTGACCTCATCATCGTTGTAGAATCAGTCGAACAACAATAAGGTTTGATTAATGTGACATGTACCATACATAAAGCATATCTCTCCTCTCCCCTTTCCCCCTCCCCCCTTTCCAGCCCTACATAAAGTAGCAGCCCATCCACAGTAGCAGAGAGGGTGGAGTAACTTTTTTTTTTTTGCCCCAGCTAGAGTGACAATGGTTAAGCGAGGAACCCTGAAGAGAAAGAAAAAAGAAAGAAAACTTCTGGAAAGGAAAAAAACAACATCTTCAGTGATTATTAATATGATGGTTTTTATTTCCCCCTTTGCGAAAGTAAAAACTTAGGACGCTTTTCTCCGCGATACCACCTTGGGGGACCACGTGAATGCAAATGGGATATCTTGGCAATGGAAAGTTACGCTCTTCATTGCTAAGTACTAAGTGGACACGGTGGAAAAACCCAGGGCTAGAAAATTCTCAGAACGTGAAGCATAATCATACTTTTAGGCGAGTGGCCGCGGAGGGCGGAGAGTAAGGGGAAAAAAAACAAACAAACGGCTGTCAGGCATTAATCGAGAGGGCGGAGAAAGAATGATAATCCGGGCCAAGAAGTTCTCAGGCATCAAAGAAGAGGGCGGAGAAAGAATGATAATCCGGGCCAAGAAACTTTCAGGCTTCAAACTTAGTTATGGAAATCCGCCTGATGATAACAAGGAAAATCTCGCTCGCCGTTGCTTTCAAGGGGTCATGGTAAGTTTGAATCAGAGCTCATTGTTTCAGAAATTGTGCAAGATCCCTCCAGAGTTTGTCAGAGTCGCTTACCATGGTCTAGACCTTTTTCTTTCCCCTGTTTCATCTGTGGCAAAATTGTTTTGATCTCGATCTTGAACATTTATTACGAAGCTGCTTGAAAATAAGGCAGTTGGCTGGTTGCTTGATGACGACGGTAAGAATTATAAGCTCCCGACTGGTCCGCCTCGGATAGACATTTCAAGTGTTGCCTTGAGTATGAGGTGTTTATACTCCCTGAGGCTCATGAATTTAGGCGGGCTGATATGATATGAGCTGATGTTTGTCCGGATCGGAAATCCAACTCGGCAAGTGTTGTGTATTCCCTGAGCAAAGCTTACACTGTCGCGCATGTGATCGAGGAATCGGCCGGCTCAGCTTAGATCTTTACAAATCAAGTAGTTAATTAACCTTTGCTTCTTAGCTGTACACTGCTTCTAGTGTACACTCTATTCTTTGCAACCTTGCAGTGTCTCTTTTCTTTGGAGCAGCAATCACTTGGCCAGCCGGTCCTGACCACAAGCTTTTTCTCTACATAGGTACTGCACCCACCTGAAATGTACTATGAGTGGGTTATTGGAAGTGACCTTTGAGGTACATATCTGTACAAGTTTCCTGCGTGAAATTCTGTAGTAAATGTATTGAATGGTTCCAGCAAACATAATGTGTCAACCTGACTCGATCTGAGATCTATCAACATGTCAACTCCGTCCAAAGACACATCAATGCTGAGCAGGACTCAAGTACAACAACTAACAAAGAAAATCCCACAAAAAGAATTCCCTGACACGGGCTTCGCTGAGTCGCTTCGGTCCCACTGGGGGTCCCCGAATCCACGGCACTCCGATGGTCCGTCCCCACTCCGGGCCCCACGAACTTCAGAAAGGGGGAAAAAGAGACAAAAAATGATATCTCTTACACCGTTTCGACGCGGGCCTGATTCGAACAGACGCCTCCGAAGAGAATAGATTTCTAGTCTATCGCGTTAGACCACTCCGCCACCGCGCCTTGTGTGTTGTTGTTTTGAGGCTTGATCTGAGGGCTCATGAGGTAAAGGTTTGGTGGAGATGTGAAGCCACACGTGCAGTGGAGAGACTCACCCACACCACACCACCACATAAAGGTCAGTCCATGCTAGAGTGCACACATTGCCAGTATCAAAGATGTGATATATCTGATCAACAGCAGTGTCTACTGTCAAAGTTCTTGTAGGTGAATATTGTAGGTGCTATGCGAGCTGGAACAGGTTGGTGGTTTGCAGCCGACAGACTACAGATTCTAGTCTTCAATAAGGCTACTACACCACCCGGCTCACACCTGTCAGCCCAGTACTGGTGTGGTGGGCTGAAGCCATGGGAAGACCCGCAAGGCCTGACCCAGTCCAGAAGAAGGCAAAATCCGTCCTATCGTGCTTTACAGTATATAATTGATACATCCAAAATAAGTACATCAATCACTCAGCTGGGCGCATGGTTTAGTGGTATAATACTCCCTTAGCAAACTTCGGTTCGTACATTGGGAGTGGTCCTGGGTTCGATTCCCAGTGTGTCCATTTTTTGCCGTTTTCCCGGGAAACAGGGACTAAAAAAAAAAAAGGAAAAAAAAAAGGGACATACGTCCGTGCTGGGAATCGAAGCCAGGACCTATACGGTCCTGGGTTCGATTCCCTTTTTTTTTTTTTTTCCTGCTTTCCCGGAAAACGGGGCTACAATACTACTCAGAACAAGACGAGAAACGAGAAATTGAAAATTCGCCTCTGAAAACGGTGATCATTTCTCAAACCTCGCTATTGCTTTGCGTTTCTGTTTTGAAGAACTTGTCGTGATCATCATCGAGGGATGTTGCACGGAGGCTTAGGGGGTGAATCTCTCTTTCCCGTTTCTCGTTCTGGTACGGCAGTCCGTTTTTGAGCCTTGGGTACACGCCTATAGCCTTTGTACCTGATATGTAGCAGGTATGTAAAGTCTGCTAGGCTCTTAGTGGAGGCTGTGATACTTCTTTACTTCTTTTGGTGGTAAGGGGGAAGAGAAAAGGGGGGAGGAAGTGTGGGTGAGAGTGCAATTCTTCTTTTCACTTCCTTCATCAGCGCATCCTCTTCCTCTTCTCACTTCCTTCATCAAACGGGAAATTGAAAATTCGCCCCCGAAGCCTCAGTTCAAAATTATACAGAAATAGCAAAACGATATCACCGAAAGCAAAATGACAAGAGTGGTTTTCGAGCTCACGTCTTCTGCAAGACCACGAAGGGATATTCAAGTCTCGTAGCACCTGAACGTGGCGTCTTGGGCCGCTCAGCCATCTTGCCAGTAGGGATAAAAATTCTCAAGCGACGAACGTAGCTCATGGCTCAACAAGATTGCAAGCCTTGTAGGATTGTTATACATAGCCTCTTTTTTTTTTTTTTTGTTAATGCAGCACATAACGCTGGAGGGTTCTCTTCCGAGAGCTCAAGTCCTCCATAGCCTTTCCGTGCATATAGCCATCGACGTAGATATCCCCGATGAATCGGTACTCGCCGCGATTCCCCTCGGGCCGCAGCAATATGGGCGACGAGCACCCCAATGGGACGACCACCAAATCATTAGGGGCCGTGAAGCCCGTCCCAAGGCCCATCCTGCCCTCGTTCGTCAGGCAGAAGCACCGCCCCATCATGCGCGAACCGAAGTGAGCCTGGAGGAAACCTCTTCTCTCGTCTGGCTTCAAACCTACATCCACTTGTGCGTACTGGGCGAGCTCGCTGTCAATGGAAAGGCGAGGCAGCCGCTCACGGATCAGATAGGCGAAGACGTGGTAACAAGCCTCCATCCAAGCCCGTCGACCCCTGGCTCTCCACTCATCAGGCACCTGGCGGAAGCACAGGGTCTCGCAGAAGCCCTCCTGGACGGAGCTGGAGAGCTTGTCGTCCGGGGCCAGGTCGCCAAGGAGCAAAGCGCGCCAGTTGAGAAAGGCCATTATATAGTCTCCGAGCGTGCACAGGGTACCCACGGAGATGCCGTGCCAGGAGACGGAGCCCAGGGGTATGGCGGAGATGCTGAGCTTGGTCCGGCGGCCATCCACGAACTTCCACTCTGCCTTTGTGTCCCCGGAGGCCGCAAAGTCTGTGCCTCGGGACAACGATATGGCACTCGTGTCTGGAACATGTGACCAGTCGGGGACCCAGGTCGGAAGGTTGTGGGAGCTCATGAACACCGGGAAGTGGATCGCCTCACAGATGACGTTCAGGCGCTCGGTTGTCGTGAGGAGGAAGTCGACGACGTCGGTGTACACATGCTTGACGGATTTTCCATAATCGACCACAAACTCCTCGCGCACGTCCCTGTCGAGGATGCCCAGCACGCCAAAGACCTTGTCCTTTGGGTCCGAAGACAGCTTCCGCCTGCACTCGCGCATGACCTCCAGGAGCGCCTCGTCTCCCAGGCCGGCCAGCGCGTTGAGGTCCGGCAGGCTCCCCGGGCCCTGGTATGCCAGTATCTGGGAGTAGGAGTACCGCTTCTGCGCCACGACGCTGTGCTGCCTCGGGAAGAATTCCTCCAGGTCCGGCTTGTGTTTCTGAAGGATGCGCGACGCCCTTTGGTACACGCTCCACGGCAGTGGCTCGGAGGAGCCACAGTATACATTGACGGAGGCTGCGTTGAACACCTCTTGGACAACCCAGAGCCGCTTCCAGTAGTCTCGCTCGAACAGCGCGGCAAGGGCAGGGAGGCTGCGGCCCTGAGCCGTTGATGACAATATGTCTCTGACCCGGCTGTGGCCCGCCCCAGCCCGGGCAGCGGCGGCCAGATCTTGCAGGAGCTGGAGGGAGAGCTCGCTGTCGTCGCCCTCAGGCCCGAGCCAGACGGCAACGGACTGCGCCTTCTTGTAGATATCTGTCATCAGCGAGAGCTGCGAGTTCTTCTCGGCCTGGTTCTGCTGGTCGATCGACAGCGCATCTGCCCACACCAGCACGTGCTCGCCCTTCTGTCGCAGTGCCTCCAGGGCGTGGTATAAACTCTTGGCGATAGGTACCTCGACGAACTGGGGATAGTTCTCATCTCGGATCTGGATCTTGGTGCTGTCGGCTGCATCTCCCCAGGCGTATGATATGGCTGTATACTGCGGGGGGTTCCCAGGGGCCTGTGCAGGATCTCACACTTGACCTGGGAGCTGCGCGCGGCCAGGATCCTCACAAGCCGAAATTCCTCCTCCTCTAGCCCTGAATATCGATATACCTTGTCGCCCAGCACCCCGGATGTCATTGACAGCCTCTGGGATGCATTTGACCGCGACCGAGATGGGCTGTCCGAGGGGAACAGGGCCAGTGTTGAGGCGCCACTTGGTGGTGTCTGGGCTCCCCCAGGCCCACCAGGCTCTGTTCCAATGGTTCCCAGCGCCTCAGTCGAGCGTGCTATAACCGGCAGCGACCCTGTGAGCGTCGGCGTCGGCCTTACAGGGCTCGATGACGACCTGGCCCTGTAGTGCGCACCTCTCTCTCTGATGCGGCCGGACCCAGTCGGTGGGGATAAGAACCCGTCCTGCGCTCCCGGCACTTGAACAAGATCGCCTTGGTTGATGTCCCCCAGATGTTGCTTTCGCTGGCGCAGGGAGGGGGGTGATTGTGCCCGCGGCGCTGACTTCATGCGTGTCCTCGTGTGTGTCGTAGGTTGATGCTGCAGGTTATCCTGCGGGCGCTGGATGCGTAGGGCAGGAAGCGGTCCTTGATGTCTTGTGCTCACCGTGGTTTCCTCTTGCCCAGAAGAATGAACCCTTCGGCGGTCTATAGGAGGGGGTGGCGATGGTATTCGAGAAAGGCTGACGGGCGCCGTGCATGTCCAGATGCCGGTTGAGGTGGGTTTCGGGGCCTTGCGAACAGCCTCTGTGCTCTTTGGCTGCGAACGTGGTGGCGAACGGGACGGGACTCGTCTGGATCTGTTGTCTCTGCGGCCTTCCCTGTCCCGATTTCTACGGCCATCGTCGTCGGCATCGTAACCTGGATATGCTTCCGGAGCCTGGGGAGGTTGGTCAAACAGCGGGACACGATCGTGTTCTCTCTCTCCGTCTCTCTGGCGGTTGCTGCGGCTAGCCATGGTTTCAAACAGCTCAGACCGAGGAACCAGTCATGCCTTTGTTGTAATTTAGCAATGAAGAAATTATGTAGTAGAAGAAAGAGGGGTAAGATTCAGAGGGAAGATGAGCTGGGTGATCGCAGCCTTATAAGCAATGATAAGCTGACACCGAGCTGACATTTACCTGCACAGCTACACCCCACTCTAAGCTCCCTAGGGAAGTCCCCTTTTCCTATTTCTTATACTAGTACAGTGGTCCGTTTTCTGGTCTCTAGATTCTTATTTCCTTTTCCAAGAAAATGTCACAATTATCACTATAAGGGATTTGGAACTGAGGCATTGGGGATCCCAGGTCCTGGGTTCGATTCCCAGTGTGTCCAACTATCAAGGTTTAATTCCTTGACCACCTTTTTGGTTTTGTATCATTCTTGTTTGTTCTTTTTTTCTTTCCTTCTTCCCTTTGCTTTTATTTTATTTTTTATTTTTTTATTTTCCCTTGGTTGATGCCCCAAGATGTTGCTATCCCTTGCGCAGAGGAACGGTGCTTGCTTACTATTATATCTACGGACTCTATCTAGTAGCGGAGCGGGTTTGATGGACTTTTCCGTATTCCTTTTTCATTCTCTCTCCCCCTCTTGCGTTTCATCACCACAGTACCCTTCAGGACCTACTGAAGAACCCACTCCTGCTGAGGCCCGGAACGGGTACTGATCAGGTACCGCGACGGGTTCCTCCCTCCCTCTCGATTCAGTCTCTCCTGTTCACGACGTTCCGGCCACTCCTCCTCCGGAACGACCGCCAGGTCAACCCGCTCTTCAAACCGGCCGCGCATGACAGTGCCGCTGCCGAGAGCATGTTTGATATTGTTGCTGCTGTTGTTGTTCTCCTTCTGAAGAGAGATCCTGATGGCAGGATAGCTCAGCTGCGGCTTCCGGGCCAGGGTCTCGACGGTCTCGAGCATGAGGACTGCGTACTGTGTCGACCCCGGCCGGAAGCCCTCAGCCTTCTTCGTGCCATGGACAGAAAAGGCGGTGAAGTACGCGCCCGTCTCGTCACGGAAGTGAAAACCATGCTGGGGCACCAGGTCCGGATGAGACGTGTCCAGCACCCACCCCGGCGTCTGGAGGTGCAGACCGTCCCCGCGTATCGCTGCGCAGCGCGAGTTGTCTTGCAGGACCGAGCTGCTGTTGAGCATAGACATGGGCGCCCAGCCGAAGGGCTCCTCCTGCAGCCTCGAGTCGCGCGTGAACAGGATCCCTATGGGCACCACCCTGACGAGTTCCCAGAACCTTGCCATCCTCTGGCCGGCCGTGTCCGCCCTCACAATGTAGCCTACGTCCAGGTCCAGCATGCAGGCGAGGCAGGCGGCCTCGTCCTCCCTCTTGCTCGTCTTTCGAAACTTGAGGGCGGCCTGCAGCGTGGAGATCTTGTAGTACGAGAGGTCTCTTCCTTGCATGTCGTGCCACTGCGGGTCGGCGAGCGCCCGCCAGTCGTGCCACGGGCTCTCCAGCTTGCGGCCGACCGGGACGACCTGCTCGTCGAGGTACCTGGCGAAGGCGTCCTGCATGGCCTCAAAGTTATATGCTCTCTTGTTCATCCAGACCGACAGCCGCTGGGCGAGGACGCCCTCCTGCAGGGTCCACAGGCGGCGCATCCAGGACGAGCAGAAGAGCCGCATGAAGAACTCGAGCGGTGTCAGGTCCTGGACCCAGACGTCGAGGTCGCCCGACAACACGAGCACCCTGTGGGCTCGGGCGTATGTCTCTTTGAGCCTGGCGATGGCCATGTTGCGGGTCTCGCGCTCGAGCGGTATGGCCAGCGAGTCCAGCCAGAAGGGGATGTTGCCGTCGAGGTCCTCGCTGATGGTGTTTGCTATGCTCTGCACCTTCAACAGCTGACAGCGCGGTATGGAGTTTGCGTGTGGGTTGCCCAAGCCGTCGCTCCAGACATCTTATTCTTGGTCCGAGTCATCAGTAGACACATAGGTAATACGGATAAATCACAGCTAAGTAAATGTATGGATGAGCAGAGGGAAGAAAACCCCACGAGAGACTGCTACAAAAACACGCCGCTTTGAGGCGTCGACAGGCTTGACTGTTAAGACGCCGTCCGAGTCCTGCCAGGTCTCCAGAATGGGCACGCCTCCAGCTCGCAGGATGTCTCCGACCTCGTCGGGGTCGGCCGAGACTGGCTCACACCGGCACGCGTCTCGCAGGTGCCTCTGCGCGTAGCTGCCCTCCTCCACATCCAACGCCGCGCACTCGTCCTCGGTACAGACCGAATGTCGGCTCGAGTGGTATGCGGTGGACTGCGGGAGCAGGCTCGCATAATACGACTCCAGCGGCGTGAGGTGCAGCTCCATCGCGCGCACGAGGTTCGGACACCACCCATCCTGCCTCAGCCTCCGCCTGGTAGAGTGAGCCGGCCTCCAGTTCCCGAGCGGCCGCGACGGCTCGAGGCTCTTGTAGGTCTGCCGTAGCCTCTGGTGGGCTGTCAGATGGGTCTGCTCCAGCGCCAGCCCGAGACATGTGACTGCGAGCGAGAAGGCCGCCAGCGTTTCGTCTCCGTGGTCGCGGCACCAACTGTCCACCACCTCGATCACGTATCTGACACAGGTCAGGACCTGGTCCATCCGGCGGCAGTGGAGGCGCCAGGGTTCCTCAGCCCACCTGCTGCTCCCAGCATTGCTGAGGTACCCCGACAGCATTCCCGGGAGGCTTGTCATGGATATAAAGCCGGTGAGATTGTTGTTGGTGGTGGTGGGGAGGGCGAACTCCTTGGCCTGGACCGTCCGCTCCAGGAACTCCGAGAGCATCCCAAAGAAGAGCCATTGCTGGAGCATCACAAACAGCTCCTGGGTTCGTGCCGGGTCGAGCAGTTCGGCGTCCAGCTCCAGCAGTGCGAGCGACGGACCAAACGAGAAGCCATGTGACAAGGGATACTGGTTGTATGGCACAGAAGGGTCAAAGCAGTACTCGAAGTCGGCTGCGCACAGGAGGGGGACTCCAGCATGCGGGTGCCGCGGGCTGCTGGGGCTTGGAATGTAATCCATCAACTAACCTGGCCGCAGATTGCCCCCAGTAGATGGTGAGAAGTAGGATCACCACGTCCTGGATGCAGTGGATCAATTGTTGGTTGCTGTTGATGATGTTGAGAGGACAAACCCTCTCTACTGGTGTCGACCGGCCCCGAGGAGATGCTCTGTACAGACGTAAGCACTGTACATAGACCCTGTCGAATGCTCCCTCCTGCCCACAAATGTACTTAGGGCTGAAAGCACCTGGCACTTGTGGCCTGATACAGCGGATCAGGTCTTCGTGCTCCGTCAGTGCTCTTTTGTCCTGCCCCCGACTCCTGTTGATAATTAATTTCTAGAATTCTCAATTTTAGGCAGCTTTCTCGCAACCCATCGTAGACAAGAAGCCCCTCTCAATCAACCAGAAAAATTGTGTAGATATAAATACACATATATTGATATAACTGAGCACAGCTTCATCACTTCGCCCACCTCAACGCCGTCATCATCAACGAGACTTTACAATTGCACCCAGAGTAGCAGTCAACGGTGATATCCCATATATAACGGGCAGTTCTACGGCTTTTCGGCCCGTCACTCCCTCGAGTCTTGCTGTGAGCAGGCAGACAAGTGGATAATAATTACCCAAGTGACAGGACTACGGCACAGACAATGCTACACCCCCCCAAAGAAAAAGAGAAAAAAACACTAGAGAAATTCTCGTCGTGATCGGGATCGGATTCTCGGGAGTCGGTCATGGGAGAGGGAGTAATTCTGATTTGATAGAGCACAACAATTCACTCGGTCGCCTGGAGGCGCTCAGCCTGCATAACACGAAGGAAGACTAGTGAAAGGCACAGCACATATGTTGCCTGATTTCGGCCTATGAAAAAGATGACCCAAAATAAAGAAAAGAAGAAAAAATACAGTCAGCACTTGATCTGTAGTCTCTGTGAAGCGAATGTGGAAGAACCAAGGCTCCCGAGCAGCCACACAACCGTCTACGCCTCTCACCATACTGGCAATTTGTGGATACTCTGCCTACGATGTGCATATACTATTGATTTTCTTCTTGGTGTTTTCTCGCTACCAAGTGGCCTGACTTCTCACTTGCGTCCGTCCTCCTGCGAACTAATTACCCTCTGCCAGGCATCCAGGACCCCCTTCCTGGTGGCAACACACACAGAGATATAAGAAAACATGCATAAACGACCTGCAGATGACAAGATGACTGTTGGCGGCGGGATAGGTCAGGGTACCTTTGGAACCGAAATGAGTCCGAGCTGCCCTTCGCGCTGCAGCTTAAGTCAGCCTTCGAAAACTATTAGTCCTCACCTCTTATTGCAACGGGGGTTTGTGGTGCATCTGCAGAGAATGTGAGTCACAGTTGCAGTTGATTATCGTGAATTACTTCCTAGTAATTATTAGGTAGCAAAAAGTGGCTGGAGGAGACAAAAACACCGTAACATTCATCACCGCTTTTGAGATAGCAGCTGATTCCAGCAGCACAGATCCAAAGAAGCCTCAATTACCATGTATTCATTAGTATTAAGAAAAAAAGTATATAAACCGGCCTTCTGCGCCCATCATCTGTGTAGACATTTGGACCTGTGTCTGCATCCCCTTGAACAGCAAGCCCCGTCTTCTATTTGCTTAAGAACAATACTTGAGAAAGGAAAAAAGAGAGAAAAGCAATCCAATATGCTCTCCACCAAGACATTCACGGGACTTCTGGTCCTGGCCATCTCGAGCCTCTCTGCTACTCCTGTCACGGCCCAGAGCACGACGACCACCACCTCGGCCACCACCATCGTCACCCCGACGCCCGCCCAGCCCGAGATGGTCGACGACTGCGAGAGCTTCTACCTCGTGCAGACCAACGACACGTGCGACAGCGTCGCGGCCAAGTTCGACCTCGACTTTGACGACATCTACGACTGGAACCCGTCCGTCGGCGAGCTGTGCCCGGACCTGATCCTCGGCGACTGGGTCTGCGTCGGCACCATCGGCTTCGCCCCGGCCCCCACGCCCACCCCGATCTACTCCGACACCGTCGTGGGCTGCTACACCTTCTACCACGTGCAGACCAACGACACGTGCTCCAAGATCGTGGCCGAGACCGACATCACCCTGGACCAGTTCTATGAGTGGAACCCGAGTGTGGGAGGCGCTGGTTTTGACTGCCCTGCTCTGGCCTTGGATCACTGGGTTTGTGTGGGTGCTTGAGATGGCCATCGACGCGGGTGGCTCTTCGCTCGCCTGGGAAGTAGCAATGTTCCATGGAATGAATAGTATCTCCAGCCCAATGAGTGTTGTGGGGGAGCGATGAGTTGGACCATATGGCAGAGTTTGGTTTCGAAAGACTGCAGCGTTTCTTTCCTGCTCCCCTTCGGGCATACACACTTTCCCTTCTTGATCCAGGCTATCAGTTGAAACACTTATGATGCCTACTATGAGCAGCAGAAGGCGAGCTGCAGTTTATAGCTCGAGAGTCTTGCTCACACAATAAATTTTAGTGTGAATTGTCACCAGTTCGGTGCTCTCTGATCACATCTAAGACTTCTCTCCCAATGTTACCCACCGAATGTGTCCGCTAGAATGCCCATTAGACCGAATCAAATTATGATCCCCCCCCCCTGAAGTTCTGCTACAATAAATTCATCCTCCTCGAGAGTCTGGAAGCAGAGCACTGAGAGCAGACACTTCCTGCTAACATTCCTTGATAATATAACAATACAGTTTCTCAGTAAATCATACAAGTACTTAATCAAGATGCTCGAAAATCTAGTTATTATCTTCCATCTGCTAGTAGCAATCTGCCATCTTCTATCATCATTACTCTCCCAGTCTAAGAAGAAGGGTGCGAGATACTCACTCCAAACCTGAGTGTTCGACAGAGTTGTGAAGAAGAGGTGGATGAGATCGGCACAAAAGAACACAGGGATGATGAGCTAGGCCTTCTGTATACAAGTTATTGACCTCAGAATCATGCGAATGAGTCACTGCAGTCAGGTATAAAGGCATATATGTTGTCACCATCAATAGCACCAGTCCTTCACCTCGAGTCGGGAACCTTGCATATAAAGGAAAGAACATGTCCATCTTGGGTTTATCTGTGCCAGACTGAGTAAGAACCGCATGGCTATAAAAAAACACAAAAGGAAGACAGAAGAGAGTAAAAACTATCCCGGAATCCTTTCTCCATGTACCAAAGACCTTGTACTTATATCATTCATCCCATCTCATCCCAAGTATAATTAGGTCCAGAGTATCAACACAGGGGTAGTATCAAGACAAACCTAGTAGTAGAGTCCTGTAGGTGTGTGTGAGAGAGAGAGAGACCCGGGTATATATACCTAAGTCAGGCACACACCTTTGCGCCTCAAAAACCTCAACACAAGGTAGTAAGTAATATACCAGAAAGACAAGAATGGAGATCAAAGGAAACAACAACAATAAAATGAGTGTTCATGCTTTCCCTCCTTGGTGCCATAGGACGTGAAGATCAAAACCATATATATATGAACCTATCCGCCCATAACATCCACCAAATTCAAAGAGAGAAGTATCAAAACTCCATTTTAACAATGTCAAACTCCAGAGAATTATTTTTCAGAGAACCAAAGGGACATTAAGGCCGTGAACTTTATCCAATACCCGTCAAGACTATATCTTGCCGCTACGCCTTATACCCTGGCCAAGTAATATTTCCGCGATAAGAAATCTTTTTTTCCCCTTCTCTTGTCCACACCGTTATGGCCCGCTCAAGTGTGGCCAATGTATATATATATATATATCCAAGAAGTCATCGAAGGTGCGTTGTTGAAATGGACCCAAGTCTGAAAACAAGGGGTGATGAGTCCATCAATCGATTAGAGTACAGTGGAACTGGAACTGGACCAGGAGCGTTGGCTCAAGTATTCCGCTCGCATCATATCCGCATGTCGCCTCGGGGGAAGGATGGCGGTGACATCATCCTCCCCCACCTCAGGACCAAATGTTCAGTCAGTCGTCGGTGGGTATCAGTGTCGAGATAAAAGGGGCTTCGAAAAGCCGTCAGATGGTCGGTTTCTGGGCTGCATCTTGTTCGGCAGCGTCGTGGAGACCAGTCTTGCTGAATTGTTCCACAATGTACCCCTCATTCGGTTCGAGGGTAGCGTCGTTGGTGTCCTGCGAGGAGCTGGTCCGTGGGCTGTTGCCGCCTGTGGTGAGGTCGGGGGTGGGCATTGCAGAGCCAGAATGCGAGTGGGTTTGGGATATGGCGACGCCGTTCGCTCCGGTACCGACGCTGCTGACGCTGCCCTGCCTCGAGGGAGTAGAGAACTGATTGATCAGTTTCTCGAAAGACAGCCACTTATCGTCGGGACGACTGGGCTTCTTCCGCGCCTCGAAGTAGGTCTTGCTCTCCTTCACGAGAGCCTCCTGCTCAGCTCCCTTCAGGCAGTGGCACAGTTTTTTTTTTGTGAGAGACAACAAAGTTAGCAGTGTGCGCATATCGTGCATACCAACAGGCCCACACGGTGGTACTTACGGACGACGTAGTTGGCAAAGTTGTCCTTCCACATCGCTTGCAGCATGTTGCTGCCGTCTTCTGCCTTGCGGGTGATGAGCCGGTACATCTCGAGCCGGTTATCCTCTGTTCCGTACTCGATGCAGTGCTCCATGACGTTGCTGGCGACCTTCTGCTTCGAGAACACGAGAAACTGGTCAATGCAGAGTCGGATGACCTTGGCACGCGCTTCCTGTCCACCTTGACGGATGACGGCCTGGACAACGTAGTTGCCCCAGCTATCCGTCACCAGCCGGGCAGCCACATCGTGGAACTCTCGCAGGATGAACTCCTTGTCAGCGTCCGTCCCCTTCTCGATCATCCGCTGGATCACCCTGCAGGCATACTGCTGCTGTGAGAGCTCGGATACCCGGCCGCGGACGGCGTTGTAGACGAAATCAATGCGGTCGCGAGGCAGCTTCGTGAGCAGCTTCTGGACAACATGATTGCCGTTGTCGCTCTTCATGATGCGGATGATTTCAGGCTCAAGCTCCATGGCGAGCTCGACCTGCTGCTCGACGAGGACGTACTCTAGGGCCTGGTGGGGTCCGTCAGCTTTGCTTTGGACATGTGGTCTCCATGTTCCTTTCCCTTTCCGGTACTGACCTCTTGGACACATCTACAACCGTAGAGTTGTGTCGAGAGCTGCACGACGTGGCCCTTCATCTTGCCGGCGAGGAGCTTCTTCTGGACCATGGTGCCGTGCTCAAAAAGCTGCTGTACGACATAGTTGCCAAACACGTCCACCATCAGGGCGTTAGCATCGACCATGATCTCGTCAAATACGCGCTGCCGATCGTCGCTGTTGGCGGTCGGTATCTTCTCCTGCAGAAATCTCGAGCCCTGCTGGTCGCCAGCAAACTCGACCACACGGCCAAACACGTTCTAGTCCTAGGGTGAGCATGTCTTCAATATATAGAGGGCACACGCAGGCAGGAATGAACATACCTTGAGCTCCCACTTCCTGTTGGATTTGGAGCTCCGGCGGAAATCCTCCAGCTCCTGGCACCGGACGCCGACGGTCAGGTCCTGAGGACGACCTCCTCCTCTGGGGATCATGCCTGCAGGGCCGGTGGGCGGGAAGAAAGACTGTCCGACGGGGGAAGTTATAATTCGGGTATGGTATGGAAAACGCCGGCTGGATCTGCTGTATCAACTGTACTGGGATATCGGCATAGGGGTTGTAAGTGGCGTCTAGGTAGGGAGACTGGGTCGCCTGCCTGGACATCTGACCCTGTGACCGCTGGATCCTGTTCAGTGCGTCGAAGTCCAGAGGTGCCGGCGCTGGGGTCCATGGGTCTGCCTGTCGTGGCGCGCCAAAGTTGCGGGGGCTGTTCACGGCTGACTGGTGTACGCTGTTGGCCAGCGAGTCCCTTCTTACCTCCTGCACGCTGCCGTTTGCCAGGGAAAACCTGTTGTTGGGTGTGAAGTCCTGCCAGGTGCCCAGCTGAGGAGCTGCAGGTGTGCCCGCCTGGGCTGCGCTGGCACGGGGCCCTGGAGAGCTCGCCTGGATGCGGTCCCTAAGCAGACCAGCCCGGACGCTCTCGAGGGCTGCCTGTGCCTGCTCGCTTCCTGGGTTGAAACTGTGGCTCTGAGAGCGTGAGGCTGTCGGCTGCTGTGCGAACGAGGTCGATGCCGCGCTCAGCGACAGTCGGGATGGGTGGCGGGAGTGGGAGCCAAGAATACCAGATGTCTCGGTCCCAAACTGCAGGGGCGCCTCGCTCTCCGAGTGCCGAGAGGGGGCAAGACGTCGTCAAAGGTAGAGGACAGGGTCCTCTGAAAACCCATGTAGCTCTGCTGAAAAGCATTCCCGCTGTCCACCTGTGCATTGTCGGCATAGCTCGCGTAGTTCACCGGAGCAAAGGAGGATACGAGGCCGGAGTTGGAGAAAGTCGGGTTCTGTGTAGTCGCGGCACGGTTCGGATTGAAGGATGGAGAGGTGTTGGAGGCGTTCTGGAGGGTGTTCTTTGGAGAGGCGCTTCGTGATGCGCTTGGCCGAAAAGCCTGGCCGTCTGCAGAGTTCCACGTGCTCGCCGTGGGCCTCGTCCAGGGACTGCTGTCGGTAGCACCGATGGCCTGTGGTCTCTGAGCAGGGGCTATAGAAATCTTGTCAATATTGTCTTTTGTTTTTCTTCCCCATACTGGCATGCATCTGCTGTACGGACCTGTTGTGCCAGCTGGATCCCTTGAGGGAAGGCTCTCGGTCAGATGGTTGTTTAGCCATATATTTCCTCCGGCGCCGCCCTGGATACCACTGCTATTCATCCAGCTTGGGAACCGGCTGACTGCGTTTCGACCTTGCTGCGTTCGACCTTGCGAGGACTGGCCCTGGCTCTGAAAAACCTATATATCAGCACACTGTCGATTTTCCGACCAGACAAGAAGGGGGGACGGGGGGTGCGGCGAGGCTGGCTCGCGGCGGCCAACGAAGGCATTTCGAGGAGGTCGGCCGGTGCACTTGTGCTCTCGAAGCGCAAACTCGGTTGAAGTGGACAATAGGGGGACAATAGGGCTAGACTTACACCATTCTCCATGGTGGGCTTTTTTTTTCTTTCACAGCGGAGCTCTGTACTGGATGCCGTGCAGAGAGGCTGTGGTCGGTATGGTTTTGGGTTGATAAGAAGAACAACTATATGCTAAGAAAGAAAAGTTTGTGTGAGAAGCAGATCAAAAGGGCTGTGATGGTGGTCGACAAAACAGAAAAAGATTCAAGGTTGTGTAAAAGATGACGATGTGTAGGAGGCGGAAGCCTGGAGGATGTGACGAAGGAACAATGCATGGGAACGATGGATTTCCCAAGAAAAGGAAGTGTCGGGTGCAGATTGGCTCTTGCGCTAAGATAAAGGTATTCATCCAGGTTCAGCTGTCAGACTTCGCGCCCAAGAGCAAGTCAGGGCAGGGCAGGGCAGGTAACTGTGTCATAGCACACCCGCCTGGAACCGGTGGAGTTCTCTGGTGCTCTTTTTTTCCCTTCTTCCTTTTCGGCTTGGGCCCAGGGGCCTTGGGCGGGGCCTACCTCGAGGAGGAGGAGCAGTTAAGAGAGGGTGCTAGGAAGGCTAACACAACCACGTACCTCCCAAGATAGGAACGAGATAGTAATTGAGGCGTTGTGTGCTGAGGGAGTGGATGGATTCTTGGGACGGGGCCAGACTGGCCTGGCTGAGACGGGCGCAGTGACTGAGGAGGGAATGATGTGTGTAGGATACTGACCACACTGTTTTTCTTTCTTCTTCTTCTCTTCCCCCTGGTTTGGCGGGAAGAGGTGTCGGGTGTAGCTGGACGGACGGACAATGGGACTTGTGAGCGGAAATCAGATAGGGATAAGGTTGCAGCGGAAGCTTTTTGAAGGGTCGCAGTCCCACACCAGGGGGCGACCTAAAATGGGGTTTGGTCTTGTGGGCGAGACTCCCGAGATCGACCAGAGAGAGAAGAGAAAGTGGGAGTTCAGGACCACCAGAGGCCCCTGTGGGGAGAAGGGGGGAGAAGATAGAGAGAAAAGGAAAAAAAAGGGTGAAGAGTGTCAGCAGTTTCTCTGGGAGGGGGGCAAGACACGAGGCTCCCGGTAACAGTGACGACCGCCTGTACTAGTAGCGACGAGCCCTTGACGAAGAGACAGCCCTTGTAACTCGGTTACACCTCGACCCTGAGCCCCAAATAAGCCCAGGATGGGAATAGAGAGAGGGAGGGAGGGAGAGAGACGGAGCTGTAGAGCTGAGTCTGGCTTGTGGTGCGGCGAGCCTCTTTTTGTTCCTTTTCTGTTCTTTCCTTTCTCTCAAGTTTCCTTTTTTTTTTTTTTCTTTCTGCCTTTTCCTTTCCCTTCCCGGAATCCGGGCCCTGTCTCGCGTGGTATGACGGCCTCGAGAGAGAGGGAGGGAGGGAGAAAAGAGAGACGAACGAACCCACGAAACGAGGGGCTCCAGGCGGGTGCCAGGGGAGGATGGGCTGCGCTCCTTGTTTAGCGCGTTGCTAGTTGCATGTCAAGGGGGCCTGTCGATCATGGGCGGACGACGGACAGTGCTTCCTAGTCACGCACGACTCACACCGAAGATGGGAGGTCTCGTGTGTGCCTGGACAAGCTCCTAGTTGGTCGCGATATAAGAGACGGACTCTGTGCACCGTCTATCTTGCAGGAGGACGGCGTTCGTGAGGCCAGGAGACGAGCGATGCGGTGAAGTTCTGATGACGAGTGACCTTTTCTTTTTTTCTCTTTTTTTTTTTCTTGTTCTCTCTCTCTTGTCTGAACAGTGAGTGACAGGTGTCCAGACGTTGCCCGCGAATCTGTGGGTCAGGCGCAGGGTCGGGCGAAACGCTATCTGGCCTAGTCGCTGACGAGATGGGCGTCGAGCTGTAGGGCTGATGCCTCTCTGATGTGCTAGCTCCTAGTTTCGAGAGGAAGAAGAGAGGAGATGATGTTCGGGCGAGAAGACCGGATGATACGAGAGGAGGATAGGATGGTGAATGTTGATGAATGGATCTAGGACTGCCAGCAGATCCTGGTGTGTCCTGCGCAGGAAGGGGGAGGGGATTGTGGGGTGTTTTTGTTGTGTGCTGCTTAGATCGAGAAGCCTATTCCTTAGGAATGCTGTGTCGTCCGGCAACGGGCCCAGGCCAGCCAAGAGTTGTTCCTTTTCTTTCTTTCTTTCTTTTTTTTCTCTGTTCGATGGAGCTTTTCTGGAGGGTCAACCTTTTTTTTTCTTCTCTTTTCCGACTGCCCAAGAATTGTCCGACGCCTTCTACTAGTGCTGACAATGCCTTGAGGAGGGAGCCGGAACGTTGGTTGCTTTTGCGTGGGGGGAGAGTGGAGCTTTGGTCGGCTGCTGATGTACACACGATAATATATATCTACAGCGCAGATGTGATGGTCGGGTAAGGATGGGAATGTCCAGAGAGCAGGCGTGGTGAAATGGTGCAGCGCAATGCAGTGGAGAGCAGAATAGAGAAGGGGGAGGGAAAAGACAAGATGGGGAGTTTGTACGATTTTTGTCAGTCCTCGGGATCAGACACGGACAGGATGATAGGGAGGGAAGGGGCGGAAGAGGTTGGGCAGTAGGGAGAGCGAGAGAGGAAAAAGAGAAGAAAGAAGGAGCAAGGAGTGGCCTGTATACGTGGTCTCTGAAGGGAGGAGCGACCAGAGGCTAGTTATCATATCACGGCAAGTCCAATTGACGTACTGTACTACCAAGTATGGCATGCGTACGTTCTTTTTCTCCCACGCCACGGCTTGGGCAAGCCATTGCACCCCCGCCCCTCCATACCGGTACCAGCACTGTTTATCTACTTAAGTAAGCACGGGGGAGAAATGTCTCTCGCGCACGGCAGCGACAGGAATGTTGGGATGCCGCCAGCAGCCAATCCCAAGGGAGACCTCCGAAATCAGAGAAGCAGAAGAATCAAAAGTCCATGCTTGAGATTCAGGAGAGATATACCGTCACTACTGTGTATGATCTCACCCACACCCTCTACTACAGTACTACAGTACAGGGAGCGGAGGCGCCCTCCACGACGGGTTGGCTTAGAATCCAGACCCAAGGCTAGTGCGATATGAGAAACGAAGGAGACCATGCTGCGTGGCTGCGTGGCTGCATGGCGAACAAAACAATCTGCCACTGGGGGTCATAGCTCCAGACACTTGTCTTGAGAGGAGGAGAAGCCGGCGACTCCAGGTTGGTGTTGTGATCCGCAGTGCCTGCGAGCCAGCGCAGCCAGGAATGTGGAGAAGAACCCTTGCCCTGATGTACAGATAACAGTATGTATGTCATGGTACGGAGTACTTTAGCCAGGGCATTTACTCAGTTCATGCCAACCGTTTTATTAGGGTGGTGGCAGTGGTGCTGGTGATGGTGGATTGCGAACCCCCACGGATCATGTCTCTTCCCCCTTTGAGGGAACGAGGGGGCACTGAGGGGGGGAGAGGATATCACTTAGTATAGCACGGGAATTTGGGAAATGGTGGTGTTCAGTGCCTTGTATGGGTATGAGGTAGCATGTGTTTCGAGTCCAGCACACCCTGGTTCCTCCCCCCCTTCTCCTCTCCCCTCTCTGATGCAACGCTCTTCGGAAGGCCCCGCAATTTTGGTGGGAATCACTTAACATAGTAGTAGAGGGTTCAGGGCCTGAGGCTTGGCTGGGGCCCGCAGGCCTGGGGAGGGGGCGATCTGGCACCTGCACCTGGGAGGTAAAATTCCCGGTAGCAGACTGCGAGACCAAAGCCCTTGCTTGCCCTAGAGGGGGCGTGGAGACCCTGCCGTTGTTGTACTTATACTATGTATGTACATAGTAGCATAATAGGTACCGAAGGGGGTAAATAGCATGAACATAGTAGAGAGGGAGGGGCGAATCCAGGCCAATTTGATTAATTACAACACAACCGGACGCGCACCCCCTCCTAACTTAAATTTACCATAGTACTATCATGGTATTATTATAGTATCTACATGTACAGTACTATATATATATATATATATATATATATTGGCACTCGTGATGTTCCTATGTGGCCACTCTCAGCCATATACAGAGTATGTCTCGGGGGAAAAGAGAAACGGGCGAAGAAAACAAACTTAAAACGGGTTTAAAGTGAACAAAAAAAGTGCCTTTCTGTGGTCAAGAGACCATTTAATGGAGAATGTTATACATAGAAGAGGATCATGTGTTGATTCGTAGGAGCCAACAGCTTTGCCGGTCTGACCTGAGCCTGCAGACCCAGACCCGCAGTAGAGAGCAAAGATGACCTGCCGGACCGTCCGGGTTTCTATTTCAAGTCGCTGACAGATCCGGCCCACGAGAATGTCGGAAGCCAGCCAGCCAGCCAGCCAGCCAGCCCTGTCTACTACAGTATTGTCTACTACAGTAGAAAACCAGAAACTTTTTTTTCTTCTTTCATAAATTAGAGAGAGAGGCCTGCAAGGCGGGGGCGGTGGCGGCGATGGTGGAGAGTCAACTGTGTGATTCTATCATCTTTGCACTGCATAATGCAAATGTGGTCCTCCTCTCAAAGGCCAATCAATTCCTGGCCATTCCTAGGGGGTTCGTGGCCCCTAAGTCCCCGCCCTTGTGCGATGTGCGACATTGAGGTGAAACATAACCAATTGACGCTCGGACGAACCCTCCTCTTGTCACGATACGATGACGCCTTCTCGGAGGCACTCCTTTACTGTTTGGGTTGGTTTGGTTGGTGACATTGTAGGAAGGAAGGGGGGGCGGTCTCAACAAGGAACGGGACGAGAAGTGCCCTCTTGATCGTTCAATAATTTATGCAACATGTCGCTACGCCATATCTCCCTGTTTGTCGCGCCAAGTCTGCTGGCCTTTTCCACCCTCCCCCTTTCTCTCTGATGTGGTAGGGCAAGCTACGGCTGGGTCTTGACATCAGGTGGGTTGGATTGGCTATTTCGTGATACAGTACACGCGCCCAGGCTGAATGCTTGCTTGCTTGCCTGCTTGTTCGCCCACCGTAGGTATCATGAGAGCGTGCAGGCACCGTGCACCTCCCTTGTGCCAGGGGGTGGGGGAGTTTGTCAACAATGATCACACGAGCACCGCTTCGCGTACGTCGCCCTCCTGTGCACCGGTGGTGGTGGTGTTCCTTCGCCGCAATTTCACCGGGCCCTTTGGATCTGCTGCCAGAGACACATGCCGTGCGAAACAAACGGCTTTGTGAGACGTGCGAGCCGTCGCCCTGGCTGCAGGTGTCCGATAGTGGCAAAGACAAGATCGCGGATTCATAACGTGGCAGCCCAGCCTCACCATGGGTCACACTCCTTTTTGAACACGAGTGACGTGGCTGCTGGCCACGAGAACGTCACGTCTACTTGCCTGGTTGGTTTTTTTTTTGGGTTTGGTCTTCTTTTTCGACTCTCCCCGGGTGATGTCCACTTGGGTTGTGGCGCAGGAATAGTCTGCCCAATGGGCCCAGTTGGTGATGAGTGAAGGGGAATTCTGCCTAGCTACAGACAGTAATGCCATTATCCTTGAACAGCAGCAGCAGCAGTACCCTGTGGGATTGCCGTCGAAGGACTGAAGGTGCCGGATGTCTGGTACGAGTCTGTCTCGCACGAGAGAAATTCTAGACCAGCCGACGCCCAGACACTTGTAAGACGTTCCTGCCAGAGAAAACCACTCATCTTTAAAGTGGCGAACTGCATGATTGTAGTAGGCACAGCATGCAGTTAGTAATCGTATGAGCAGACAAGACAGATAGATGTCTTCCCAATCCTCTTGGGCGATAGTGCTGATGTTAGCTCTTTTGCATGCGCTCGTGGTGGGTGTGTCAGAAATCCGTTTGTAAGCCAGTGCATCGTGTCCTGAGTTCGTCAATCTCTTTACGCAGCGAAACGATCGTTGCGAGAGAAAAAAAGAAGAAGAGAAGAAAAAAAAAAAAGGCACTGCAGATTAGGCGAGGGAGGGATGGCTCGTCACTAAAAAGACGAAGAGAACAAATAGACCATATAATGTGACACATGTATAGGCACGGATAGACGGATGTGGTGCTGCTTGGTTTTCTTCTTGTGGGGGCGAGGAGAGAATTCAGGAGAAAGGGTACATAGTAAGAAAGAAAGAGAGGGAAAGAAAAAAGGCAAGCATTCGAGCAAACGAGGCAGGGGGGAAGGGGAGGGATAACGTTGTCGGTCCGCTAAAGAAATGATCACGATCCCGGCGCTTGGTCCATCGTGATCCATTGGAGGATGTGGTGGTTTGTTCCCTCTTCGATGACGGATGACAGCTTTCGCTCTGACACTCTGACAAAGAAAGGAAAAGAAGAGATCCTAAGTAAAGAAACAGGAAGAGACGAGAGACGAGAGAGAGAGAGACACACACACACACAGAGAGAGAGAGAGAGGAAAACCAAATACAGACGTACTTAGTACTTAGTAAACAACAGCAGACTTTGAGGATCCTTGGATAACAATAGTGTCCCCGGGATGAGGAATAGAACCAGGGCTGCCCAAATTGGAGGATCCACCCTGGTGGGATCGGGGCTGGTGATTGGCGGCCTGTTTACTGAAGATTGAAATTGAGCGCGGGTAGAGCTCAGGGGTAGCAGCAAATCAGCGAGGCCCGCGTCGAGGTTTGCTTCCCCACAGCGTGCTTTGGCGCCGTTGTGATGCCCCATCGCCCACCTCGACGTGCATTGGGCCTGCATGCAACCTGCAGGCTCATCGTTGCATTCGGTGGTGCTGGTGGCTTGTCGATTCTTCCCCGTCTGTCTCCCACTCTCCTTTCTCGTATCCATCTTTCATTTTGGACTGGAGCCGCCCGTGGCTGTCACTTGTCCAGTCCTGGTCCAGTTCTGGTCTGGTCCTGGTCTGGTCCTTGGGTTCCTTCCTGTCCAGGCCTCGTCCTTCGTTATTCCTTCCCTCTCCTCCTCCTCCTTTTCCTTTCTCCCCTTCTCTTTTCCTTTTTTTTTTTCTTTTCCCCCTCCTTCACCACCTGGTCCATCGCTGCCGGCGTCGTCAATATCACCAGCCCTCCTTTCGTTCCTTCTTCAACAACCCAGACACTGCTCGTACACTCCTTTATACGAGCGTGTCGACACCCTCACTCGCTTGCACACTTTGCACATTTACACACACCCACCCACACTCTCTCTCAACCAATTCTGGCCCCCGACTTCATTCTTTCAGTCGAGCCACGTCCTCTCATTTGTTCCTCGTCTCTTTTTTGGTTTGCAGACCCGCCCGTGCGTATGAAACGCCGGACTGCTAGTAATACTTAGTAAATATTGCTCCGTCTCTTACCACAACGAGGTCCATCTTCTGCAGAGGTATGTGATATCAGCAGCATCTTTGTGTGTTTCTCTCACTTAAGGTTCGACCTAGATTTGGGGGTTGAAACCATAGACTGACTGATGATCATCACAACATAGGCTCGATCATTATCCAACAACCCCCTTCGATCGTCGTGCTATCCACCGTCAATCCCAGAGATATCGAGGATCTACCAGCCAGCTCACGGCTGCTCAAGAGAATAAAAATAAAACCGAGACACTCATTTTATATTGCAGCCTAATAAACAAAAGCAATAACAGCTCCCGGCACACAGCTCGTCAATCTTGCCATCATGCCTGCTATCCTCGGACAACCCCTCCAGGCTCGTGCCCCGATCAAGATCGCCCGCGGGGATGACGACGACACCGGCAACACCAGCGTCATCAACCTGCTGCTCATCGTCCTGGCCATCATTGTCGGCCTCGGCCTCGTCCTCCTGGGGGTCCTGCTGGTGCTGAAGCGGGTCAGGAACCAGAGGGTGCAGGCCGCCAGCCCGCCCCGGTACAACGATGTCATCCACGAGAACAAGAACCACCACCACCTCACCATCGAGACAAAGGACGGCCGCTCCAGCGTCATAGTCTACAACAAGGACGGCCGCCCCATGCTGGCAAACCCCAACTCGCCGCCTCACTCTCCTGACAACGTCCCCGAGATCCACATCACCTTCCCCGATGAGGAGGACACCACCAGCGGCAAGCGCAAGTCGGGTCGCGTCGTGGTCGTCCGCGTCGGTGACAATGCCGCTGTCGGTCTGGAGCCCCTGGACGAGGATGAGCTGCCCGCGTACGAGAAGAACGGCAACTCTCACTTCTATTCGATCGACATGGACGATATCGGTGGCCTGAGAGAGAAGGAGCGCGAGGACTACCACTAAGCCATTGGGGGAAAAGGGGGAGGGAGGGGGAATGCGGACCATGAGCAATGCCCGCCGCTCAACATATTTCCCCAGTCCATGACAACCGACCCGGCCCGCCTACTCATTTTTTATTTTTATTCACGACCTACTCATATCCGTGCTGGGGGCTTTTGCGACTTGGGGGAAGCCTTCGCGCACTGTAACGACTTTTGATACCGTATTTCAATGGGGACTGGAGTTTGGAGGAGATGCCCAGTTTTTGCTGCCTGCAGCGCCCGATACCCTGCACGAGCTTTTCACCTTCCTCATCCTGTCGACCAGTTGACCGCATTCTCCTTCGTCTTTCTTTTTTTCTTTTTCAAGGGGCGGCGCGTGTGCTAAGTCGGTGGTAGTTGTGGTGAAGGGGGAGGGAGAGGGAAGGGGGAGAGGGCCAGCGCAAGGAAGATGGGCTGTGGCGTGGTCCGACAACAACGACGACAACAACATCATCGTCATCATCAATGAATCTACCGCACCCAACCAGGCGCCCGACGAGCCCGAACCTTGGCACCTGGCAGAGAGGGGAAGGGGTGCCCGACCTATACACGACGGATCTACCTCGGACATCATCACCATGGCCGTCTTGTATATGGCTCCGGCATCGGCATCAGCATCGGCATCGGCTTCGTTTGCATCCCGTCAAGGCTTCATCAGGACGCGGGAGGATGAATTCCATGACCAAAAGCGAGCGTCTGTTCAAGCATCGTTTTTCCCCGTTCGAACATTTGACTTGTGTGTGTGTGTGTGTGTGTGTGTGTATGGAGTTTGTACATTCTCAATATTGTATAATCATTATTATCAGGAAAGAAGAAAAACCTAGACCAAGCAGCGTCTACCCCTTTTTCTACTTGGAGCAGTGCTCTCTCCCTCTAGGTTTTTTTCCCCCTTCTTTTGAATCAAATTGGATTTGGCAAATGGAAGCTTTTGGATCTTTCGCCCATCCGTCCACGCCTTCTTCTTTGTGTGCGCTGTGCTGTGTGTGCTGCTGTGTGTGTGTGTGCTGTTTACCACCAATTCTTTTCCCCCATCTCGTGTCTTGGAACTTACAAGTCTGGTAACAGCGGTGTCCCTTGTAATCCAAACAAAAAACTTGAGACGAACCCTTCCCGCCGCCACCGCGCGCACACGGGTGTGGATAGAAATTCCCCGATACGAGGTTGCTGACCGAGTCAAACAACCGTTTTATTGACAGGTAGCGAATAAATAGTCCAGAGCCCGTTGTCACCCCCCTTGGCTAATACTTAGTTCGGTATACTTCTCTCTTTTTGTTTTGTTTTTTCGGCCCCCCTTCACATGAGTGGTGGAGGTATTATGCGATGGATCGCTTACGTTAGTTGTTGTCGTGTGTGTGTGTCTCTTTTGCTTTTTTTTTTTTTTTTTTTTTTTTACGAACTTAAAACTTTTCACTTAAGTTTGGGACGACAAGACTTATCTGGAAAAGAGAGGAGAGAGAAGGGGGGGAATATTCACCTTCATCAGTCAGTCAGTCTGTTAGGTCCCTCCTTCCCAAAATGGTCTCCTGCTTGACGTGGACAACATCTCAATCGCCGGCGGCCAATCTACCTGAGGGAACAACAGGCTATGGGGTCCAGGGTGATGTGGTCGTAGAGGCTGGAGAGCAGCTGCCTAGGGATGAATGAAGACGTAGAGAGCCGTGTCTCTCTCCATGCCGGATCGAGAGAGCATACTTAGAACCATCAAGTGCAGACGCACAGGGTATCATCATTGATCTATACATGAGCCACATCTACGACCGCGAGGGCTTCATTGAGTACCTTTGGACTCCTCTTTGCCCCGTCCCCTCAACATTCTCCTTCAGGGCTGCCTCAATTGGGCTTGATATACTAATTTGAAACGATCTCTCTTATGTGCCGACGATCTCAAGAACCCCCGTTGCAGCACCAACATACACGTCCCTCGTGTGAAAAGAGCGGTCTCGTCCCGCAACAACAGGTGAACCTTTGTGTGTAGCCAGCCGTTTCATGAGGCGGAGGATTCGCACAACCTCGCCAACATGCCGCACGCAGCCTGCCGAGTGCGAGCAGCAGCATAAACACGACGATGCTGCGGCAAATGAGGACGACTAGCTCACTGCCAGCTGCGCCCACTGGACCAGAGATGTCAGATGATAGGCCAAAGACGAGCGACGTAGTAAGGCAGGGAAATTCGACTGTGCTTACCCTAATCATGCATCATTGTGAACTGAGCTTATTCGCACCACCACAGAACAATCATCACATGCGTTTTCTAGTCGAGTCTAGACGTCTTCCTTCCCGGGTGCTTTTTTTTTTTTTTTTCTTTTCTTTCTTGTTTGAATCGTCCTAGGTTCTGACTCTCCCAAGAGAGTCGCCAAGATTGTGAAATCAAATGGTATCATGTCTAGATTTGCGCTGAGAAGAAGCTGAGCCCCCCAAAAAGGAAAATCATATAATCGAGTCGATATCAGGGAAGGGCAGCGTCTTGCCCCCTGCCCTGTGATAGAAGCCCGGATGGTCGTCATGAGCTGGACCGGGTCCGAGGATAGAGCCTGTGTAGGCATGTTGATCCGTGGATGAGGGAGGCGGCGGCGGCGGCACTGCCGAGGGGGTAGTATTATACATGCTCGTCGGGGCGGACCAGGATCCGGCTCGGGCGTACACTGGCTGCTGTTGAGGAATTCCTTGACTCTCTGGCGGCTGAGCCAACGCGACTGAAGGCATGACAGGAGATTGCTGCGGAATGGCCAGCGTACCGGGAGCGGCCTGGCCGTGTCGTGCTTCGGCGAGCCAGACCGGGATATCAGGTCTTTGAGACGCGCCTGAAGCCGCTGCTTGGGCAGGTTCAGCCGAAGGGCCCACGGAAGACAAGCTTGAAGGTTGCCTTCTTTGGCGCAGGAGGACGTCTGCACCGGATCTGTTGCGGTATTTGTCTCGGTCCTCGTAATCTGGAGGAGCGATCGCTTGTTCCAGCATATAATGCGGTCCTGGCAGCCGAACATTCTCTGGTGGTTTTCTGGCCGGCATTCTGATGAGACGGATTAGGAGTTAGCACAGAATAGAAACGAAGAGGGTACGAAGAAGTGCGGTTTGTTTGAGAAGGAGGGAATAATCAGAACCAAAAAAAAAAAAAAAAAGGAAACGTACCCAATGGTTTCCCTGGGGTTATCGTAAGGAGTGCCCTGTTGGATGCCGTCAACGGCAAGTCGAAGGTCACTGGTCTTTTCGGGTAGTTTGTCAGTAAATAATGGTATGGACACACATCTGGCAGCAACAGCCTCTCTCTCTCTCTCTCTCTCTCTCTCTCTCTCTCTCTCTCTCTCTCTCTCTAGACTTACGTGGTTCTCAACAGTAGTTGGAAAAAATACAGCAAAGGCATCAAAGAGTTTCATGTTGGACTGTATCAGCGCGGCTAGGGTCTCGTCATTGACAACTTCTTGCCGTATGAGTGGCGCCGAACTGCCCTCCTCTAGATTGTCGTAGAGACGGTGCTGTCTCGCGGCCAGAAGTATCTTTGTGACCTGGATAATGTGGATAATCTATCGCCAGGACGAACGTTAGCCTCTCTCTCTCTCTCTCTCCGAATCAGTAGAGCCGAGCAACCTTGAGGGACACAACATACCAATGTCTGGTCAACTGTTAGAAGCCTTTCCCTCCCGTCGACCCACGGCCTCTGGTCGGCCATAGCCTGGCCGCATCGCCAGAACCGCGAGAGGCTGATGGCATATCCAACTGCCTGCTTCTGCGACTTGACCACAAAGTCTGGAGGTAGTAGCTTCGCCACCTCTGCGCTCGCCTGTTCCCGCAGGCCCGGCACGGAGAATCTGTAGAGGTCGATGTAGAGCTCCCAGAATGTGGTGTACAGCATGACGAAGCTTCCGCGCTGCGGCGAGTTGAACCAGCGCTGGATGGTAACGATATCTGAGACTTTCAGGTGCTCCGGTAGGCTCTGGCTGAAGGTGAGGAGCATCTGCTGCAGCTTGTTGACCTGGTTCAGAAACTGCGAGGGCTCCAGCTGGGATGGCCGGGGATGGCGCGTGGGGGATCCGCCAGCTTTTTGTGACCCCGAGGATGTGATGCTTTGCCCTGTGGAGGTGTATGTGATAGACGCACAGTGGTGTCTGCGCGGGCCGGGTCGTCGTCAGTGCTGGTGTGGGCGTAGCCGTCATCATGCCGCCCTCTGTGGGAAAGTCGCTGTCGGTGGCAGGAAACTTGAGGTGCATGACCTCGTCCCGCAGGGTGAGGTGCTCGTCAAAGCCGCTCGCCAGATAGCGGTCCAGCTTCCAGATGGACCAGACAGCGCGGCGGATGATCTCTTGTTTGATAGGCGTGTCGACGGCGCCGTCCCAGTTCATCTGCAGAGCAGTGATGAGACGCCCTGCAAGACCCATATACATCCAGACCTTTCCAATCTGGGACTCGACCCAAAAGTGACAGATGGTAAGCAGGAGGATGAGGAGGTTCTCGAGCCCATCACCGCCCCTGAGAAACAAGCTGATCTGCTGTAGGACGTACTGGTCGACGTCCTCGGCACATTTTTCAGCGAACAAAGGCAGACTTCTGGACCCCGGGATGAGGAACCTGGCCGTCATCGCACACACGCATCGAACAATGTGCGGGCTCAGCGTCTTGTCGTGTATTCCCTGATACGTCTGTCCCGGGTGAAAGATGCTCATGAGAGGCAGTCTGCCCCAGGTCTCAAACCAAACGTCGAAATGCCTCGAGAGCAGGTCCACACGGGCGAGGATATCCCTGCAACACAGTAAGCAGGTATCACAAGGAGCTTCACGTTCCAAAGCACTACTTACTCGGAATTAAGGGCAGTTACAAGCGAAGGTCTCCGGTTCAGGTCCGTCAGGCCGGGAGACACACTCGATGCGCTGGGCGAGATGAGCTGCTTGGCCTCGGCACTGACGACAGACGGCAGCGATCGAGAGGCGACGCTCTGGACCAGGTTAAGAGGGGTGGTGGGTGAGGCACTCGCGCTCGGAGCCGCGGTGAACTTCCTCCTGGAGACCTTGTACTCGCAGTTGAGACCATTCTCCAGGCATCTCTTGCATCTCGGAAATTCTCCGGAGCACTTGGTCTTGTGCGAGTGACAGGCCTCACAGGCACGTTGAGCACGTTTCCGACGAGTGCCGGCCTCTGTAAGATCTTGAGTTGGAGTCACTCGCGAGACTTTTGGGCACAAGTCAGGTTAGCTGAGAAAACACTGTGTGTGCGTGTGTGTGTGCGTGTGACATGACTTAGATTCGATGACGCGCACAAGACCGACTCTCACGGTGAGGATGCTGCCGGGGATTAGGGGTTGCGTGTCGGGGGCTGTTAAGTGTGATGGCATAAAGACATAGCACAGAGGGAGAAGAGAGGAAGGGCTTGAAGGTAGCGAATATGCAAAGAAATGATGGCAGATAGCAGCGCGACATGACGGCTGAAGGGAGATGATGATGAAGTGACATGGTCATACACACACGCACGCACACACTCTCTGTCTCTCTCTCTCTCTCTCTCTCTCTGAGTACGATATGAACGCATAGAAACAATGAAAAGATGGTCCTGCTCACCTTTCTCCCCGTCGTCGGCGACAAAGCCGCATCTTATACTGGCCTTGGCGCATTTCTCACAAGGCGCACCGTGCTGATTCCCTGGCCTTCCCGAACATTTAATCTAGAACGATCAATCATCCTCGTCAGCCAGGCAGGCCACACACGCGCGCGCACGCACACACAAAACCATGTTGGGATGGGAGGTGCAAGGAGGTTGCACATAGAAGAAATGAAGGCTGCATGCATGCGTGGGTCGATGGCCGCCTGTGTATGTGTAAGATTTGTGATGGGGATGATATTGTTGTTGGTTTTTGTGTGTATGGTACAGTAACGGTCTTACAGCAGGCGATCGATCACACGTGCATTCGCTCCGTGCGCCGTGCTGGACCGGACAATCGGGATGGGTGGTGACGCAGCAGCGGGCATCGCCCTTTGCTTCAATTCAATTCTTGGTTTTTCTTCTTGTTTTCTTTGTTCCCTTACCTTGCGCAGTCTGCAGGTCGAACAGCTGTCATTGGAGCCTGCCAGCCGGGGCCGCTTCTGGGCGGGCTGTTGGATCGCCGGCGGCTCATGCTGGTGCGGGTGCGGGTGCGGGTGCGGGTGGTGCTGCTGCTGGTGGTGAAGAAACGGCGGGCTCGAGCTGGATGTCGCGATGCTACCGCCGGCTGTCGCTGCGAGCGCGGGCGCGGGCATATCCATCTACGCATCCGGTGCTAGGTACGTTGTGTGTACGTGCCCAGGTTGCGATGTGCAGATAAACAAAACTTTAAAAATGTATATATAAATATATATATATAATAAAATAGAATTCAAAAAAAAAAAAAAAAAAAAAAAAAGAAAAGAAAAGAAAAGGAAAAGAAAAGGAAGAAATTGCGGGTCAACAACGAGGACGAAGGGTACCGAACATGACTTGAGGTTAGTAGAGAAAAAAGGGGGGGCGTTTATCGTTCCCTCTCTCCTCCTATGACCTGGATTTGACGATGACGATGTAGTCACAAAACATAGACAACAGGTCTCGAGAGTGGGCGGGAAAAGGGAACCCGTCTCCCTGGCCAGGCAAGAGGGTAAGTATTATGGAGTTTTCTTGGCCGCGGCCCAGCTGTGTGTGCATGGGCACGTGGGTAAAAGTTATCGAGTCTGGAACCTGGATCTGGCCTGGCGGATCGCTTTCGAGGGATTGTCTCCTGGTACGAGAGAGAGAGAAAAAGAGAGGGGGCGGGAGAGAAAGAGAGAGGGACAGAGAGGCTGTGTGTGGTGGTGTGTGGGTGTGTAGTGTAGTACTGTAGGATGAGTGGTGGTAGTGAGAATGGGGGGCAAGAACCACAAGGGGAGAACCACAACAACCCCTCCCCTGGCCTATGTTGATCCTTCCCAGAGCCCTGGAACCTCCCAGTGCCTCCCACTCTCCCAAGCTCGAATCCTTCGCAGCGGCACGCGATGGAAGCTAGGCTGTGTTGGTGGCTGTCTTACGTGGGTGTGCCGTCTCGATGTGGAAGGAGAAATCTTTGCCCCCTTTTCATCCCCCCTTCTCGCATCCCTTCTTCAGCATGAGCACGGAAACCCTGGTGGTTTTTTTTTGTTGCTCCCACTGCGAGCCCGCAGGGCCGTTGACTGGGGACTGCAAGGCCCCTCCTCCTTTGTATGGGTGTCGGGGGGAGAGCGGAGGGCCGGGTCCACCCGTAGTGTCACCCAGGCAGAGAAAGAAGTATAGATGAAGTTGAATGAAAAATAATAGATAAGAAATGTTGATCAAGGAGTTGGGGAGTAAGGTAGGAAAGCAAGAGTGACGAAAGGAACAACCAAACTCGTTCAACTACATTTTCAGGTGACAGGGCAAGAGCCATGGAAACAGTACCTACCCGCAGAGAGGGAGGGGTACTTAGTAGAGGGCATTGGAATTAATTGCCGCGACCCGCTAACTTGGGCAGGAATAGGCACTGTGGTAGTGGCGACGCTACAACTATGGCGCCACAGCGTGCATACTTAGTAGATCCAGCGCTGTGGGAAGGAACCAGTGACCACACAGCTGAGGGTTTATTCTGACTGTTGGGAAGGGAAGGAGGGGGGTGGGCACCAGGGAATCTCTCCGTTTTCTGGCTGAGATAATCGTCCTCTGGTCGGCGCCCTCTCTAAAACGACCCGGCCCCCGCAACAGACGCTGGGTTTTCCTTTTTTTTTTTTTCTCTTCTGCAAACGGTTATCGAACCATAGTGTCGGCGCCATCCCAACTAGGCCCTGTACACTAAGCTGTACAGTAGAGATAGTACTACTATAGTAGTACGCTGTACTCCGTACAAGATGACTGCCCATAAATCTTGTCTCTCACTTCAGTTCTCTCTAGCAGCTCAACAGACAGCAACCCAAAACAACCCCATATTACGAAAGGTACATAGTACATACCATACAATACTTGCATGAGATACTTTCAGACTGGCAGTGGATTTGCCAACCACCCACCCACTCATCAAATGCGAGACGTCGCGAGCTGGGTCGGCTCCTCCTTGTTTCTTGCTGGGATCCGGATCCTTCAGTAATCACACACACCGGCCAGGAAGACAAGGGCCCAGCCGGATTCTCTGTAGACGGACGAAAGCTTAGGAAAAGTCATTCGAGAATTGTAAGCATTTTTTTATCTTCTTCCTACCTACAAAGCTGTGAGTGCAGAAGAAATCCTTCTGAGGAAAGGAAAAAAAAAAAAAAAGATTAGTCACCAGCGCTGAAGGAATCTGTAGTCTCCATCATCATCACCCACGTCTTGTTTATTGTTATTTTGCTTTTGTCTTAAGCGCCTGCCGATAGCCAATAGATAAAGAGAGAGAGAGAAGAAAGAAGATTGCTTGGATCTATAGTTTTACTTTTATTCCTGGCCCCCATCTCGTACCCATCTTTACGACGTACCACCTCGTCCACCGGCGGCATCCCTCGCACTCGCCGCGTCGACCTTGATGTCTGGCAGCTGCCTCCCCGCCCCGACGGCCAGACGATGTACTTGATCTCGGCGAGATACCTCAGGTACCTCCCGACGTCCTCCCTCGACACGCCGTACCCGGCGCTCTCGTCGACGCCCGTGAACCGGTCCGCGTCCCGCCGCAGCACGGCGACGGCGTTGCGGTCGTCCAGCTCGGGCGCGCGCGTGTTGGCCGGCAGGTCGTTGACGCAGAAGTGGAACAGCGGCATGAGCGCGTTCTGCTCGGCGTCCTTCTCGAGCGGGCCCGACGACACAAAGGTCTCGAGCGCCGCCTTCCAGTCGTCGTAGCTCACCTCGGGCGTCTGGTACCCGTAGTGCTCCAGGATCGAGAGGTACTCGCTCATCCGCAGGCGCGGGTGCGCCGTGACCTGCACCACGTTGACGCCGTGCTCGTTGGCCAGCGGGTTGAGCGCCCCCGCGACCACGACCCGCGCCACGTGGTTGACCGGCACGGCGTTGACCGTGTTGATGATGCGCGGGCGCGACGACAGCTGGATGCAGCCCTTGAGCATGCGGATCAAAAAGTCGTCCACGTTGCACACGCCCGTCTCGCAGTCGCCCAGGATGTACCCCGGCCGGATGATGGTGCCCTGGAGGCCGCGCCGCCCTGCCTCGCGGATCAGCTGCTCCGACACCCACTTGGTCTGGCCGTAGCCGGTGCCCAGCCCGACGCGGCTGCCCTGCATGTCGTCCTCCTCCAGGATCGAGCCCTGGCCCGTGCGGGTCTGCTCCTCCGAGAGCTTGATGTAGTGGTCGGTGTCGAGGACGGCTGTGGAGCTGACAAACGAGAAGAGCTTCGGCCTGCCCGTGTTGCACAGCCTCATCGCCTCGATAGTCGACAGCACGTTGGGCGCGACCATGTCGTGGTATCGCTTGACCCAGTGCACCGAGGCGCCGTTGTGGATGACCACGTCGACCTCCTCGGCCAGCGACGCCCACGTCGAGTCGTCGATGCCCAGCTGTGGCTGCGAGAGATCACCGACAGCACAGCTCAGCCTTGACGTCCAGTCATCATTCCACACCCCGTTTCCTCGGAGGGAGCGCCGTATGCGTTCGAGCGCCGCCGCCGCGTCCTTGGCACCTCGCACATGAGCGATCAGCCTGATGCCGGACTGCGTCCTCTCCAGGATCTCCTTGATCAGGTAGGAGCCCAGGAACCCAGTAGCACCCGTGAGGAAGACAGTCAGGCTGCTAGAAGACCCGATAGAGTCCGCGTCTGCAGACTGGTACTTCTCCGGGAGGGTAGCAATCAGCTCGTCCAGAGACTTGGCGTAGGCAGGCACGCCGTCCTCGGCGGCCTCGCTCGCACCACTCTTGCCCTTCTCCACCTGGGCGGCAAAACCTGCCAGGGTCGGGAACTCGTAGAGGGCATTGATAGAGACGTCCGCGCCCAGGTCCTTGCGGGTGGTCAGGAGGAGCTGCTGGGCCAGCAGGGAGTGTCCGCCCAGGTCGAAGAAGCTCTGATCCCGCCTGATGGTCTTGGGATTCAGACCGCGCACGAGCTCTGCCCACTTCTCGGCGACAGCCCTCTCGGCCTCGGTCAGAGACTCCCAGGACTCCAGGTCTTCCTCTGATGCCTCCTCTGTCCGCTCAGCAACATCAGGGAAGGGCAGGTTGGGCTTGTCGACCTTGCCGTTGGGGTTCAGCGGCAGCTTGTTCAGCACAATGTAGATCGTAGGCACCGCGTAGACCGGCAGGCGTGACTTCAGGTGGTCCCGGACCTCGGTCTGCATCCGCCGGTACTTCTTCAGGTAGACCCTGACGGACCCCATCTCGACACCCTCGTCTTCCACGTCCTCCAGCTTGTAGGTCGACAGCCACTTCTCCCATTCCTTTTGTTCAGGAACCACGTAGCTGACCAGGGTAGGCTCTTCGTTTCGATCTCTCCGGACGAGCGTCTTGCAGTCCCGGATCAGCGAGTGCTGGCTCAGGTTGCTGTCGATGTCGTTCAGCTCGATGCGGAAACCTCGAATCTTGACCTGGTCGTCGGCCCGTCCAGTGCACTCGACGTCCCCTGACTCCAGATACCGACCCAGGTCACCAGTCCGGTAGAGCCTGTCGCGAGGGCCGTGGTAGTACTTCCGCCAGGGTTCGTTCTTGTTCTTCTTGGCGTCCAGCTCAACCCACTTCTGGTTGTCGACGAACCAGTTTGCGATGAACTTCTCCTTGTTCTTCTCCTCGTCGCCGAGGTAGCCCTCGGCAAGGCCGGCAGCACGGCAGTAGATCTCGCCTACCTCGCCCACCTGGCACATCCGGGCTCGATCCTCGCGGCTGACGACCAGCAGCTGCACATTCTGCATACCCTTGCCGGCGGGCACGGTATCCTTGAGCTTGTCCAGGTAGTCAGGGTCCCTGGCGGCGCTGGGGATCTCGTAGTAGCTCACTGCTCGCTGCGTCTCGGTTGTGCCGTACATGTTGATAATGTTGGCGTTCACCGCCAGCCGCCTGAGCACACGGCAGTCTCTTGTCGTCAGGACGTCCCCGACGAAGAAGACATTCTGGAGACTTGGAAACTCGGCTGTTGCGCCGCCGACAAGAATCTGACCCATGGCTGGCGTCAGATGGCTGACGGTTGGCTTGTGCTCTCCCATCCACTCTGCCAGCTTCTCGTGCTGGATATCCTCCCTCGACGGCACAAGCAGCTGTGCTCCCAGGAACAAGGGCGTGAAGACATCTCTCTGCACGGGATCGTGAGCGATACCAGAGAGGAGAGTAAACCTGCTCTCCGACGTGAGGTTGAAGCGCTCAGACATCCAGGTGTAGTACTTGGTCAAGCTGAAGTGCCGACCAAGCACACCCTTGGGCCGTCCCTCGCTTCCAGAGGTGAAGGACAGAGTGGGATTCGAGTCTGGGCCCACGATGACGTCTGGAGGGGCCGCTGCCTTCCCTCTGGCGCCCCCAAACACGTCCTTCCCGTCAACCTCACCACCAGCGAGGTAGCCGTCATCGCGGATGCGCAGGTCCGGCACCTCTGCCTTGAGCTGCAGCGACTCGTCGATATAGCTCTGGACAAGAGACGCCAGGGGCCCGTTCTCGTCCGTGGCTCGGCCAATCCGAATGAGAGCTCGCGGCTGGGAGACTTCCAAGTATACCTTGAGAGCAGTGAGCATCCAGTAGACAAACAGAAGTTCGCAGGGCAGCTTGCCAAGTGACTCACCTGTTGACGGGCTGGAGGATATGCCGGGTCCAGCACAGTCATAGTCGCACCAGAAGCCTGACGATCGTGTTAGCACAAAATTGATCTACCCTCTCAAGTGAGAACCACAAAAAGAAATAGAAGAAGAAGAAGAAGAAGATTGTAAAGACTCACCAGTGTGCCCATCATACAAACAACCAGGTCCACCGACCGATGCGCCCAGATCATGACCACATCCCCATTCGTAACACCTGCGTCGTGCAGGTAGTGAGCGAGGACGTTGGAGGCCTCGTAGATCTGTCGGTAGGTGAATCTCCTCTCTGGCGTCGTCGACGTCTTGGTCTCGACGACGCAAGTGCTGTCTGGGCTCCTCTCGACTGAGGCCCTGAAGCGCTCGTGGATGGGGCCGACAAAGCCTGACCAGTCGAGGTCCACGGTGGGATCAGGAAGTTGTGACATGGCTCTCTGCTGCCTCCCGTATCTTGGTATCTCGAGGAGTCCAAAGATGCCAATTGAGAACCAGTTCGAGTTGTAGGTGGAAGCAATTGATGAAAATGAAAATTTTGGAACACCCGTTTGGGTGACTAACACGAATCCAAGGCACAGCAGCAACGCTCACAGTCAATCCGAGCTTCCAAAACCCTTGCCGACTACTTATGATGCATAGGGATCCGACTACGGAGGCTGGAGGGGCAGGGGCATCGGTGTGGGCTCTGGTGGGGTTGCTTTCTTAAGTAAGCCTTGAGTGCCTGGGTACCTTCCCTTGACACAATCCCACTGGAAGATGTTGCACTCAGATCAGGAAGTTTAAGCCTGAGTTCTAGATATGAGAAGGTCACACATAGGTTTTGTTTAAAAGAAAAAGAGAAGGAAAAAGGTATAGAATCAAAAGGGGGCTTATTTAAAGACTGTGAGATGAAGTTCTAGGTACTTGTTGATGCTACCACTACCGAGAGAACAGCACTATACTGTAAGTAAGCTTAGGGTGCCTTTGCTGGGTGTGCCTGCCTACTACCACTGTAAGTACTGACCAACCCGGCCACTGCAAAAGGGCAATACAGGAGGGTGGGGCAGTTTAGTGGAGAGCTGTGGACTCAACCAGCTTCACTGCTCTCTCCAGCTTCCAACATCCGTAGAACCGAGTCCAAATCACAACGAATTGTTCAATTCCCTTTGCTGCTCATCCTTTCTCTTCCTGAGCCATTTTACCTTCGCTTCCAATCATGTTTCTATAATTTCAACAAGCTTGTCGACGCCAACCTCTCCCCTCCCCTCCCCCTCCCCCTTCCTCCCTCTTCCTCCAAATACGCACCATGCCTCATCGCAATCCTCGACCTACCGACCGCTCGAAGCCCCCTCCCACCGACTACAACACCATCGCCGCACAGTTCGCAGCAGCCAAGCGTCGGCAGCTGGCCGAGGGGGCCGATGACAAGAATGGAGAGGACACAGCGGAGGAGAACAAGCGCACCAGCGCCCTCAAGAGACAGCGCGCAGCCCTCGAACTGCGCCGGAAGGCCGCATACGAGCGGCGTTGGGGGTGGACAGTCGGCTTCTGGGTCTGGATGCTGTGCATACACGCCATCGGCATAGCCTACTTCACGTCTGGGTTCCTCCTGACGCGCCTTGTTCTCGACGAGAAGTCCAACTGCACCATCAACCCCGTGGACGCCACGACGACAGGAGACCTGAGCGTGCTGTCGGACTGGAAGGACCGGGGCACAGTCGAAGGTGGATGCTGGCACCCCAAGACGTTTGAGCGGGCAGTGGTGGTCATCATCGATGCGTTGAGATATGACTTTACCGTGCCGGTGGAGGACGATGCCGAGTTCCACAATGCGTTCCCGTTCATGTACGAGACCGCCTTGAACTCTCCAAACAATGCCTTCCTGCGGCCCTTTATTGCAGACCCGCCGACGGCAACCATGCAGAGGCTGAAGGGGCTGACCACCGGGACGCTGCCTACCTTTATCGATATCGGGAGCAGCTTCGCGGGCACCGCCATCGAGGAGGACAACCTGCTCATGCAGCTACGGGACGCCGGGAAGAAGATTGTGCATCTTGGAGATGACACCTGGGAAGCCTTGTTTCCTGGGTATTTTGAACCCAACATCAGCAGGGCGTACGACAGCTTCAATGTCTGGGACCTCCACTCTGTCGACAATGGTGTCCTGGAGCACATCTTTCCCCTGGTGACGCCGGAGAGAAAGGGAGAGTGGGATCTGCTCATTGGACATCTGCTGGGCGTCGATCATGCTGGTCACCGCTACGGCCCTGCTCATGCTGCCATGACGGCCAAGCTGCGCCAGATGGACGATTTCATCCGAGACCTCACCGGGAAGATAGACGACGACACGGTCCTGATCGTAATGGGTGACCACGGCATGGATCCCAAAGGTGACCATGGCGGCGAGAGCGATGATGAGATCGAGGCTGCCCTGTGGATGTACTCCAAGAAGCCTGTCTTCGGCCGGACGAAACCCGAATTTGTCACCCCTCCGCCCACAGCCAAGACCAGGCCGGTCAACCAGATTGACCTTGTCCCGACGCTGGCTCTGTTGCTCGGTATCCCCATCCCTTATAACAACCTGGGAGCGCCTATCGAGGAGGCCTTTGCCGGCAAAAAGGGCGACGCTTGGAATTCTCTGGCATCTGCGGCGCGTGTCGCGGCTTCTGGGATCCAGCGGTACCAGGCATCCTATTTTGCGGCCAGGGGAATCGACCAAAAGATCGAGGCCGGTTCGCCTGCTGAGTTCTTCCAAGGTGCTGAGGGTGTGCTGAGGGATCACTCCTGGGGCAAGTCCTACGAGATGGTGTACTCTGCTTTCAGGGACTACCAGGAAGAGAACTTGAAAGTCTGCAAGAGCCTGTGGGCCAGATTCGATGTACCCAGTATGATCATTGGCCTGGCGATCACCGGCCTCGGCCTGCTTGCACTGGTCATATACATCACCAGGGATGACGACGACGACCTCGCTGAGCTAGATGACTTCGAACTGGACATGGCAGAGCAAAAGCTGGAGGTCGAAGACGTCAAGGCGGAGGTGGAAGTGCCTGCGTATCAGACTTTCCCCAAGACAGCCGTCAAAGCTGCTCTTGCGGGTGCTATTCCAGGGGGTGTGCTGGGCACCGCGTATGCTGCCTTGACGAGAGCGGATGATTACCGTCTCGGTGCTGCCGCGGCTGGACTTGCAAGCACAGCAACGGTCATAATAGCATTGCTGAGAAGACGTCTCGTACTCCCGGTTCCATCCAGCATTTGGGGCTGGCTGGCAGCCATTTTCACAATCAGCCAGTCTATCGGCTTCGCTTCCAACTCGTACACCATCTGGGAGGACTCCATCCTTCTCTTCTTTATAACCACGTTTGGCCTGGCAAACGCATTGGCCGCCTTGAACATCGAACACAGGCAGAATCGCTACCTCGCCATCTACCACTCAATTTTGTTTGTCGTACTTGGACGTGTAGCTTCTTTCTCGAAACTCTGTCGCGACGAGCAGTACCCTTACTGCAAGACCACCTATTACGCATCTTCAACCTCTTCGACGTCGGCACCGTGGCACCTGGTCATCCCGTTTGCCGTCTTTGCGATTCTCCCTTCCATTATCAAGGCGTACTATATACCCACACGATCCTATCACGGCCTGGCGCCCACATGGATCAGCTACGCCCTCCGTCTCATCCTGTTCCTGTCAGCAGTGTACTGGACCATGGACACAGCAGACAACGCGAACTGGATCACCTCTCTGCCCGCAGGCATCCTCAAATACGCCAGCGTCTACACTGCGCAACTCGCCCTCGGGATCGCCCTCGTCGCAGGTGTCACCGCGTTCGTCTGGGCCCCTCCATGTATCAACATCATCACGACATCCGCAGACCCCAAGAGAGCCCAGATCATCGTCCTGGGCTACGGCAACGCCAATGGTGCGCGGTACCTCCTGCTCCCGCTCAACATCATGGCCGCCTGCATCCTGCTCTCCAAGCCCATGGGCGGCGGCGCTGTTGCCCTCCTGATGTGGCAGGTGCTGTCTCTGGTCGAGCTCCTCGACCTCAACGACATCGCCGGCGAGACCATCGGCCCCGTGATGCTTGGCCTGCTGGGCAACTTCCACTACTTCAAGACGGGCCACCAGGCGGTGTTCAGCAGCATCCAGTGGGACGCGGCGTTCATCCCGCTGTTCACGCTGCGCTACCCGTGGAGTCCGCTGGTGGTCGCCATGAACCACCTCGCAGGGCAGATCCTCGCCGCGGCGTGTGTGCCGCTGCTCGTGCTGTGGAAGACGGGCCCGAAGCGCAAGGGTGTGCTGGAGGACGTCAGCCGGGCGCTGGGTGTGTTTGTGGCGTTTTTTGCCGTGGAGAGCCTGGCCACGATGGCGTGGGCTGGATACCTGCGGCGACATCTTATGGTGTACCGGGTGTTCTGCCCGCGTTTCATGATGGCTGCCGCGGTGCTGTTGGTAGTAGATATAGTAGGGATCTTGGTGGCGCTGACGGGTGTCAGGATCAATACTCTGGCCATCGGCGAGGCATTTGGACTGGCTGATTGAAAGAGTCATGTATGTTTGTGTGTTGTAGAATATTGCCTATCTGGTTAGGACGGCAACTTTTGTGTGTATGTGTATGTGGCCCTCACGGCTGGATATAGAAACAAGATGAAAGAAGAAATAAGGAGCTTATAGTCACCTCTGCATGCTCGGCGAATAGAGAAGGGTTTCCTTTTGGGCCAAGACAATACCCTGGAGTTCAATATCTGTTCAGAAGAATAGCTTGCTTCACTTATTGAGAGAGAGATATAAAGGACGAAGAAGCCAAATATGATTAAGATGCTGACAGCCTTGAGAGGAGATGAATAAAATGGAAGATTCAAATAAAAATAGTCTTGGGGATATCAAATCGTCTCATCCTTACATGTCGTGCTCAGAAAGAAAACCAGGCGCATACTATATATACATGCCGACGCAAGTAGAGAGGAGACGAAGGACGATAGGAAAATAAAGAAATAATGAAAAACCCAGCTAGATCTTCAACTTACCACCGAACTGTACTACCTACAGCCTGACATTTAAAAAGAAAGAACTCTAGAGTCCATATTTCCTCCACGTCTCATAAATCTGGTCCCGAATAGCCTCGCATCCCATACTGCGAGGATGAAACGTCTTCCCATAACTCGTAGGAACCCACCACATCCCATTCTGCGCTGTCACGCCCCCGTCGTGCGTAGGGCGCAGTGAAGGGTCGCGGTCCTTGGCCATCACCATGTAGCACAGCGCCAGCTCGCCCCAGTCCCCACGGGCCTGCGCGGGAGGCAGACACGTCCGCGGGTCGACGAGCTCTGAGTCGGGCGACAGCGTCATCATCTTGCTTCTGCTGCTGCTGCTGCTGCTGCTGCGACGACCATCATTATCATCGCCGTCGGGCGGGTCGCCGTTGGTCCCGTTGGGCCAGGACGTCTCGTTCCGCGCATTGTCGGGCCCGCCGACGAGGAAGAACCAGCTCTCGATGCGCTCATATGCAGGCTCCACGACGCCGGGCTCACAGAAGCGATGACCCTCGAAAAGCGCATCGTAGTCCACAAACAGCACCCTTGGGCGAGGACCTCGGAACCGCGCGGCGGCGCGCGCCACGGCCCCGCGCAGCTTGTGGTTGGCGGCGTCGACGAGGTCGTTCATGCGGCGGCGGATGTCGCGGGACAGTTTGGGCCCGCCCCACCAGACGCCGAGGGACATGGCGTCGCACTCTGGGGTCTCGTCGTTGAAGAAGCGGGCGTAGCCGGTCACGGTCAGGCTGAAGAGGGGCCGCTTCTCCCAGGCGACAGCGTCGAGGATCTCCTGGAGGATGATGTCGAGCCTGTGCTCGAAGACGCCGCTGGCGAGGGCGGCATCGCTGGCGGCCAGGGCGGCGTCGCAGGTGCCGCTGTAGAAGGAGTAGAAGCGGAAGATGCAGGCGTTCATGACGTCGAAGAAGCCCAGGTCGTTGCCGCCGATGGAGAGGGTGGCCAAGTCCAAGGGGAGAGAGGTGTTGATGGCGTCGACCTGGCTGGACGCTTCTACGCCCGAGAGGAGATCGGTGGTCACGGCGCCGGTGCAGGAGAGCCACTGGAAGGAGGTGTTGGTCCTGGTGGCATTGTCCAGGTCTGCGTGGAGGAGGAGAGGGTAGCCATGTTGGCCTCGTCGGCAGTCTCCCTCAGAGACGAGGTAGTGCCCGTCGAGGCCAGTGCCGATGCCTGCGGAATAGGAATCGCCGAGGGCGACGAAGCCTCGAGCCTGTCGGTACGAGGGCGGGGGAAGAAGAGAGGTTGGGCGGTTCGTCCAGGCTGAGGATATGCTGTTGGCCGTCGTCACCTCGGCTGGGATGAGGAAAAGACGCCGCTTGGCGTGATGCTGCGAGGATGACAGGAAGGAAAAGGAATAATCTGCGCATAGTTATGATCAAGTCTTGCCTGTAGACATTGATTCACTTTGTCCTGGAATTGCATGCCTTCTTCCTTTTAGCCTCTAAAATGGAGATATTGCATCCGTCACAAGAATGAACCCCCTGTGTTGCCATGAATCACCGATGGTGAAGCCTCAAGAAGAGTGGCAGTGTAGATGGAAGAAGCTTGAAAGTCAGTCTGGCTTGTCATTAATAAGGAGATCAAAGACTATGAGCACCCGACCATGTGACGAGGATGCTAAGTACTTAAGTACTAAGTAGACAGCAGACAAGAGAAGGCAGGCACATAAGCACTAAGTGTGACCAGACAGGGCTGGCTGGCTCTCACCATTTTGTGGTGGTGATGGCGTGTGGTGACTGCGCGTGATGGGTGGTACCTGCTGCAGAACAAGATTCTAGAGCCTCTGTACCCTGCAGTACAGTGATCCCGGGAGCCAATGGGCCAAGCACATGTTCCCGATCAGGGCAGGGAGTAGCAAGCCAGGTATCAGAGGTTACATGTGGTGAATTTATAAGCCGAGAGGCTATAATAGATCTGATAAGCAAAACAGTGTACAGATATCTACCCAAAGATCCGACAAGACAGAGAAAGCATTTGATTTTATTTGAGTTTTTCTTTTCTTCTGGGAGGGGAAAAGAAATCGGGGCAGGGGGTGGGAGTGGGGCACTTACCCTAGACCTCAAATCAGTTTTCCAGAGTTTATTACTGTAGGCAGTTTGTCTGTACTCAGTACTTGCCTAGCTGCATTGAATCGCACTCTCCTTCCAAAGCGATACAATATCACATCCTCACACACTTCTTGTCTTCGCTTTTGAGAGGGCTGAATCTTTTGGGAGGGCTGAATCAGCTTGAGTGCCAATTGTGGCCCACACCTGATCACTGATCACAGCAGTCAGGAGAGAAAGTTCTCATGCCTGATTTCAGCATCTTGCCCCAGCAGCCATGGCTCAGGTCTTTGGGATCCCACCACATCCATACTACCCACAAGATGCACAGATTCCAAACTACGCTCCCAATACGAGCTCACTGGTCGAACTACTCGTCCGCCTGGCGAGTCTGCTGAGCATCACCGTCTTCACTGCCCTGTGGCTCGCGACGAGGTTCAATCCGAGACTCTCTCTGGCCGACAAGGCTATGCTGGGATGGTTCGTTCTATGTGAGTTCCCAAAGGCCGCTTTAGTGGATCTTCTCCTCTTCGAGTCGTGAGATCGAGTATATATATGAGTAGGAAGTGACTGACATACGTGCAGGTGGATCGCTGCACTGTTTCTTCGAGGGTATGTACTTGACATCGTGGCAAGCCATGGCATCTATCGCTGTGAGGTTTAGACGGATCTGACGAGCTGACTACTTTTTGGGCAACTCATCAGGTTACTTTTTGTATAATCATGCTACCCTCGCCGCCTCACAAGACCTCTTCGCCCAGCTGTGGAAAGAGTATGCGCTGTCCGACTCCCGCTACCTGACATCGGATCCCTTCATGCTCTGCGTTGAGGCCATCACAATCGTGAGTCGAGACACCAGCTCTCTTCGTTTTTCTTCAACCCCCCCCCCAAAACAAAGCATAAATCAGTATACCAGGCTGAATCGTGCTCTTGTAGGTCGTATGGGGACCCCTCAGCTTCGCAACAGCCGTGTCCATTGCCCGCACGGGCAGCCTGCGCCAGCCCCTCCAGATCATCGTGAGCGTCGCACACCTGTACGGCGTAGCCTTGTACTACTCCACCTGCTACGTCGAGGAGAAGTTCCATGGTGTCGTGTATAGCCGGCCGGAGTTTCAGTACTTCTGGGTCTACTACGTTGGATTCAACGCCCCGTGGGTGGTTGTGCCTGCCGGTGAGTCGAGTCGCTTCTTGCATCGTGGAATGTGCACATGAGAGAGGACTTTGCTAATTTGACGGCGTTGATATCTGCTGGAAAGTCATCATTATACGTAGCATCCAAAACATCAACAAGTCGACCAGGGCGTTTGACAAGGTGGCCGCCACTCTGGACAGGAAGAGAGATAGGTTGAAGGCTGCGTTTCAGTAAGAAAGGCCCTTCTCATGTTACCTATACGAATATGCATGCCGTATTGCATGTACATCACGGCATCGGGACCCAATGCATACCTAAGCGGTGCCTTGATTTTGAAATAATCGCTCATGAAATTGCCCTGCCTTGTACGCCTGCAGCCCCATTCCTACCGCACATACTTGCTCATGAACCGCTTGTGGAAGTCGCTCCGCAGCATATCGTTCACAAACTCCTTGCTCCTGTTCTTCTCCTCCGTGCCCCTCGCCTGGTTCTTGAACACCACATCATCATCCCACCGCCTCTTGACCGTAAAGTCCGGCTTGTTCAGCAGCGGGTTTCCCCTCGCAATGTCCTTCTCCCTCTGCTCTGCCTCAGCAGCCGCCCGCTCCCTCTCCTCGCGCTCGCGCTTCTCCTGTCTCTCGCGCTTGACCCTCTCGAGCTCCCGCTGCAGCTCCGCCTCCTCGTCGTCCGAGTCGCTCTCGTCCGAGTCGCTGTCGTCGTCATCGTCATCGTCGTCCTTGCCAGAGCCATCTGAGCCATCCGAGTCGTCGGCATCAATGTCCCGCGTTTCTTCTAATATCCGCCGCCTTTTTGCCTCCGGATCCTCGTCGTCTTCGCCATCTTCAGCGCCGTCGGCAGCCGAGGAGCCAGACTCGAGAAGGCGCTTGGTGCCATGGCTGGCCGGTGCGGGCTCGTCGTCTGCAGCAGGGACTGGGCCGCCGTGCAGTTTGGCCTGGTGCGCGGCCTCAGCGGCGAGGAGCTCGGCGCGCAGGTCGCGGGTCTCTCGGTCGCCTGTGCCGCCCTGTCCTGGTTGCCTGTTTGGGGGAAAAGTGCGTCAGCTGGCCGCAGTACGCAGGGGGAAGGGACGGATGGATGCGTGGGACACGGAGCATACCGGAACTTGAGCTGGGTGTGCGCGGGCAGGAGTCGCTGGTGGTAGGCTGGGCCCCGAAGGGCCTCTTTACCACGTGCCTGGTGACTTTATTAGTATCCTAAGGGGGTGGTGGTTGGAGGATGAGGGAGACAGGTAAATCTTACGGGGGTCAAAGGTAGGTCTATGTGCGGTAGTCATCTTGTGGTTGAGCGAGAAGGAGAAGCGCGCCCAGAGGAAGGTTGGTGGTGTGCAGGGCGTCAAGTGAGGCAGTTCAGTTGAGAGTTTAGAGAGAAAGTTGAGGTTTGGTTTGAAGTAGTAAGTGGCCGGCTGGTCGGGCGTCCCGAGGCTCTGGTGGTACTGTTCATATGCTACGAAGTAAAGGCCAACCCCCTGTAGATCAGCGTCACCGCCTGGCAGAACTGGTTGCGACCTGCTGTAGGATCCCTGCCACAGCGGGCTAGCAAGCCAAGCTTCCCGCCTCCCCCGCGATCGAAAAAGTTCAGAGACGAGACAGAACAACCACTTTTCCTCCGGGCTAAACGACAAAAGGCATTCTGCGGCCTCAGGCATGATCGGTATCACCTGAGATCTTCTGGGCAGAGAGGAGTGAGAGAGAGAGTGTGTGAGAAGATATTCCAAAATGCCCCGAGAAGCAGAGCCTTCTCTCAACGAGAAGGCGTTCGTCACGCAGGCCCTCCGGGAGCACCTCCGGCTCGACAACCGCAGCTTCGACGAGTACCGGCCGATTGAGCTCACCTTTGGGGACGAATATGGTACGGCTGAGGTCAGGCTGGGCAAGACGAGGTATGTGAAAAAAAAACGGGTATTGCTGGGCAGAGATGGGCTACGTTCTCACGGATTAATCAATCAATCGTGCAGGGTCCTCGCCAGAACCTCGGCCGAAGTTACAGTCCCCTACCCAGACCGGCCCTTCGACGGCGTCTTCAACATCGTGACCGAGCTCAGCCCCATGACCTCGCCCGCCTTTGAGGTCAACCGCCCCACCGAGACCGAGGTGCTCCTCTCCCGCACCCTTGAGAAGACGGTGCGCCGCTCGGGCGCGCTGGACGTCGAGTCGCTGTGCCTGGTCGCGGGGCAAAAGTGCTGGTCCGTCCGCGTCGACCTGCACGTCCTCTCGCACGACGGCAACCTGACGGACGCGTCGTGCCTGGCGGCGGTGGCGGCGCTGCGCCACTTCCGCAAGCCCGACACGGGCATGGAGGGTGAGGTCCTGACCGTGTACACGCCGGCCGAGAGGGAGCCGGTGCCGCTGGGCTGGCTGCATTCGCCCTTCTGCGTCACCTTCAGCTTCTTTGGGGACGAGGCCGAGACGGCGCTCGTGGACGCCAGCTGGACTGAGGAGCAGGTGCGCGTCGGGAGCTGCACCGTCAGCCTCAACAGGCACGGCGAGATCTGCCAGATCTCCAAGCTGGGCGGGACCCCGACCGAGGCGGTCGCCCTGCTGCAGTGCACAGATGTCGCGCTCACCAAGGCCAAGGAGTTCTCGACGCTGGTGGACCAGAAGCTCGCCGAGGATGCCAAGAGGAGAGACAAGGGAGGCCTGATCGCGGAGCTGTTGTCGGCAGAGAACGATAGGCAGGTCGAGGCTTAAGAGACATGAAGGCTTAGAGACAAGAAAAATAAATCCATGATACCCCCGAGAAAACTTCCACCCCTGATTTGTCAAATCATCTGGAGATTTCTGATTCTTCTTGACATTTCAACTGCCTGATTGTGTTGACAAGATGTAGAAAGCCCCAGTCTTGCTCTCTGCTGTATTTGATTGTGCCTCCCAAGAAAATCACATACACTTGAAACTCCGCCGTCCCTGTCCAACCAGCCACACTCTATGATACCCTGAAGCCCTTACAGATCCGAGAAACGCCTGGACATCACTCTATGCACACAAGCACACAAGCACACCGCCTCGTACGTCACCGCATCACGGGCGGTCTCGACTCCTTGTTCCACTTGACCCTCGACCTCACCCACTCGACAGCCTCCCTGACGCCGGTGCCGGTCAGGGCGGAGACGGGCAGCACCCTGGAGTCGCGGATGCTGCTGGCCTTCTCGCCCTCAAACACCTTCTTGACCAGGCCCTCCTTGATCCTGACGACCTCAACGCAGTCCTCCCTGTCCTGCTTGTTGGCCAGCACCAGGACGGGCACGCCCTCGGTCTCGCTGTGCTGCAGCACGTCCTCGAGCACGAGGCGGCACTCGTCCAGGCGGCCGGTGTGGTCGTGGTCCAGGTTGCCGTCGCCGATGTCGGTGCTGTCGATGATGAAGATGATGGCGTGGCAGCTGGCGTAGTAGCTCTGCCACAGCTTGCGCAGCGAGTGCTGCCCGCCCACGTCCCAGATCTTGAGGTACATGTCCGGCACGCTGATGGTCGACACGTTCTGCCCCACCGTCGGCACCGTGTTGAGCTTGGGCTCCGGGTTGTCGGGCAGGAAGAGGGACTTGACCCGCTCGTGGAAGGTGGTCTTGCCGGCATTGTCAAGGCCAAGGAGGATTACCGAGTACTCTGTTGGAAGGGGGAATTCGAAGGATGTCTTTTGGTTAGCCTATGGTTTTGGGTTGGGCTGGACAGCATGCGAGAAGGTCACATACCTTCCTTGCTGGTTGCCAGCAGGTAGAGCCCCTTGGCGAGATGGTACATCTTGTCATTGAGAAGCAGTGTCCTCAAAAGAAGGGGGAGGGTGAACAACAATTTTGCGATGGGAGCTGGTGAGGATGGTGATTTGAGGACAGGGAATGATTTCCCATATCAATGGGCAGGGAATACCTAGACAAGGGCTGCAGCTGTCATGTACTAAGTAAGGTACTATAGGATTGTTACTTGCAGTACTGCGATCTTAACTGTTACAGAGGCAGAACAGGGGTAGCCCCAGTGATCCCCCAGAGGGTCAGTGATCCACCACCACCACTATCGCACTACAAGCTTAGTACCCCCGAACATAGTATGGACTACGTCCGTACTCATCCACTCAGTACTGTTGGATGCCTGTGATGCCCTGCTACTAGGTACTGCTTTTCTACTTCAACCATCCAGCATCACAGCCCTCTTTCCCCGGGGGCTCAATTGGATGGCTCCTTCAGTGCTGCCTCTAAGTAGACACCCAAGAACACCCAATGCATGACTACTGCAGGTTTTCACACCGAATGTTAGATTGTCAATAGTGTCTTGCCCTGCATATGCACCCTGCTAGATACCTGCCTCTGTTTGGGTGGTTGATTACACAGCCACAATTAACGGCGCAAACAAGGTGACAAGGAGGTGGCCTACAGCCTTAAGGAGCAAGTTACCCATCTAACTCCAGATGCACCTTGATCTGGTGCTTCTCTCACTTCTCTTGATCATCCTCACCGAACTTCCTCAACATTGAAGTCTTCCTCCTGTGGTTTGACAACCCCCTATCCACTAACTCATGGACTAATTCATCTCCACAACTCTGCGCCAGTCACGGTACTTACTTGCCCAACCGGTCCGATGGCAACGTCCTCCTCAAAGGAGCCACCTTCGATATATGGGACACTTGACAAGACCCGCAAGGACATCAGGCTTCTTGAGATTGTCTCCGTCCACCCGCAGGTCTCTGTCGCACTGCACAATGAGGCCCTCTCGCACCACCCGGTCTTCAGTGCCCTCTCTTACGTCTGGGGCGATCCAGAGGATGTCACTGATATCCTGGTCGACGGTGCGGTCTTGCCTGTGACCAAAACCCTCGCCAACGCCATAATTGATGTATATCATCACTGGGAAGCCCAATCTTCGTCGGACGGAACAACGCCACTTGGTTCAAGGCGCCTCTGGGCTGATGCCGTCTGTATCAATCAGAGCGACTTGCTGGAGAAGCGTCACCAGGTGCCGCTGATGAAGGAGATCTTCTCAGGGGCAGAACAGGTTCTGTCATGGCTTGGCCGAGCGGATTTCTCATCGGACAGAGCCTTGGATGCCCTCAATATCATCTCCGAGCAAGTCACCGCTCGGGGCGAGGACGCTGCCGCAGACCTCGGATGGATCACGCAGTATCCGGTTCTGCGTGGTCAGATAACATGGAACAATGATATAAGCATCTGGGAAAGCATCATGTTTTTCTTCGGGCGTCGTTACTGGTATCGGCTCTGGATACTGCAGGAGCTCTTCCTCTCACGAGATGTCCTCCTGATCACGGGCTCGAGGACGATTTCCTTCGACCGCGTCACGCTTGCTCGGAAGTGGTATACTTCGGCTTTTGTCGACCGAGAAATTCAGCCAGATTTCATGAACACCTTGACGTGGGGCTTTGTTCATGATTTTTGCGCCCAGACCTCCGGACCTTTTAGCTACATATACTGGTTCGAAGAAATGGTGGAATTCAGCAAGGAAACACGGCTTCATATCACAGAGGACATGACGAAAGAGCTCGATACCGAGGTGCTAGCGACTGTTCGGAGATATTCTGGTATCGAGACTCATGTTGCTATCCTGGAGCAGACGTTCGGAGTCTTGGCCGCCACAGACCCGAGAGACATAATCTATGGTCTCCTGGGTATTTCAGAACTTGACATCGAGCCGGACTACGAGAAGCCTCCTGCTGATGTCTTTCTCGACTTCATCAAAATGTGGGAAGCATGGTGCTCTCTGGGTATGAAGATACCACTCCTGCGACAACGGCCTATATATATAGAGCCCCTCTGGTTCCTTAGGGAGGCAGGAATTGGTGTTAGCCCCGAGGACGACAACCACTCAGGCTGCGTGCCGTCGTGGGTGCCCACAATCTTCTTCGCCGAGAAACAGGGGAAAGCAGCTATGACAGGCGTCGAAATAACGGACGTGGACGCCCTATTCGACGACGTCAGGGAGACGTGGTCAACACATGGCCCAGCACTCCGCTGTGCGGCAGTCAAGATTGATGACATTGCCCACGCAGGTGTGGCTTTATCCTACCTCAAAGAGCAGCCCACATCCAAAAGGCGGCTCCTAACGTGGCTCCTGCAGTTCCTAGTGCTGCACAAAGACTATCCAGCTGGCTATTCCTCCACGGTTGCCGTGTACAAGGCTTTGCAGTTTTGGCTGAACGTCCGGGAAACCGGGCCAGATCCGGAGACTGCAGAGATTATCTTGGCCTTTTACATTGCAACAGAGTGGCCTGAAGTGTTGGATGACGACGGCCAAATCCCTGACACCCTGTCGTCTTTAGTTTCTGATTGGCATGCACAATCCGGATGTGTTGTCGGTGGGCGCATGTCCGCCTCGGAATTCGACAGGTTCCTGAGGCGAATGTCTAGAGTATTCAAGTCGCTCAGGCAGGATCAGCTAGATAGTCTGTCTCCAAAGGCATTGCTGTCTCGCTCGATTTTGGGGCGTGGGGCTTGGACCGAGAGAGGTTATATCGGGTTTTTCCCAGAAACACTGGAAGAAGGTGATGAGGTATACTTGATCAAGGGCTACAATGGACCAGTTGTGCTGAGGCGTGTACAAGACGACAAATACGTGCTTGTCGGGTCATGTCAAATCATTGACCTAATGTTGGAAGAGCGGCCTGAGGCCGAGTTGGATGATTGGAAGAAGCGAATTCAGATGCTGGACATACACTGACTGGTATGTATTGAGACGACAGTTGGCCCCCTCTCGAGGACTCTGGAGAGAGTAACACAGACAGGATCAGCAGATTCTGTGGTAGTCAGCTCGGAATAGGTGAAGATGGTTAGAGTTATACTGAGATGTATATTTGTCGTAAAGACGCGGTATTACAGTCTGTCTTAGAGACCACAGGGTCCATGGTGCTTATAGAGACCGACCGACCTGGAAGCTGGGGGTTCTGCATACAGTCGATCTCGTGTGCTCTCCCTGAGGTGTGATGGACGTTTCAGGAGGAACAGGCCAGAAATGATAAAAGCAAAGTGCTGGTTCAAGTACTCGAAAATGCGTCGACGCCAGCAGGAGTGCGACTAACTCTTTAGTGCAGTTGCAGCTGCTGAGCGACCAGGGGCTTGTCACCCAAGTGCGTCACTGTGCAGGTGTACTTGTACATTTCCGTGCGGCCTTTTCCACTCTAACTGACCGGCAAAATGTTTCCATGAAGTGTACATATACACAGACCTCGGTATCACTGCCTCAACCTGTTGCTATGGTATAGAAGGAAACAGGCGGCCATTTCCCCTCACCACTCCTGTCCACTGGCATTCGAAGAGGCCCAAAAACATCATCTCACCAACACAGTTGTCGCTGGCATCCCCAAGTTACAGTACTGCCCAGCGTGGCATGCCTCGAACATGGCGCCTGTTCCTATCGAGCCAGAATTGAGGTCTGTTACACACATCGACAAAGTCCCTGCGCCACGTGGTCACTTTGTTTTATGAAGGTGACTTGCGTTCAGCAGTGAGTTTCGCTGACTGCAAGACAGATACACGGGGGCAGTATTGGTGGCCCTGCACGTCCTCAGTGTGATCTACTTCACGCAGAGTGTATGCAGCAGCCTGTTTCGCTCCTTCAAGTCCCTCACGCCGTCTCAAGATGTGAGACTCCGCCTCGACCGGCGGAAGAAACTGGTGCCCATTTTTTCCGGTATTGCGTTGCTTAGCCTCATCACTGCATGCTATACAGCGTTGGCATATGCATCGCTGTCGTTTAGTGTTTGGGCCGACGAAAGAGGGGTTGGGAACTTGCAGAGGTTAGTTTTGGTCTACAAATACTACTCAGAAGATCATCTATAGAATGGTGAATCTAACAAATACATTCTCTCTTCAGCAACATAGAAGGAGGCCTCGCCACAAACTCGTCCGGTGTTCAGGATGAGTCTCACGCATACACCCTGCTCAGCAACAGGGTGCGGTGGCTAGCAGATACTCCAGTCTACCAAGATGCCTTCGAGATCGTTGCTGAGAAGGCTCGTCGGTTCTGGTGGGGGCAGCAGCTTGACCTGTCATTTGTCCCCTGGAGCGTGCTCCTGGCCACCGAGGGGACCCGCCGTGGCATCTCGAATCTCTTCGCGTTCCAGTGTCTGGCCCACCTCGTCAGCCTCTCCTTTGCACAGAACCTCTTCTTCGTGGCCCTCCTCCTCACTCCAGCACCATTACCGGAGGGGATCCAAGCACCATCTAGGTATATTACAATCCGCCTAATACAGAGGATTTGTGCCCTATCGCTAATCAAATCTGATGCAGGCTCGCCCGCGTTCGCAATGCCGTCCTCACGCCCAAGCCGCGCGACTGGGTTCTGAGCCCGCGCTTGTTGCTCCTCACCGTCCTGGCCAGCTATGGGACGATCTTCCGTCTGCCCTACGCCGCAGGAACAGCATCTTTCAGCCGAGTCCTTGGCGCATCTCGAGCCTTGACATTCGCACCATTATTGCTGCGGAGTGTGGCCCCGGTCTGGTGGGGTTTTGTCCGGTCCGGCCGCAGGGCTGATGTTGCTTTTGTCGGCCTGTTTAGGTTCATGGCAGTGATGAGCGTTGTTCTTCACGGGGCGGGTACTTTCAGTGGTCTGCGGTATAACCTACCTCAGGCCCATTACCACCGACACAGCAGGTTACTGCCATGGGACAGTGAAGAGCGGTCCAGGTGGGAACGCACGACCACTGCGTTGGGCAAGCTTCTGGGGTCGACCAGAGACCACCCAGTTGTTGCCGGCGTCGGCTACGATGTCCTGCTCAGCGGGCTGAGTGTTGGTCTCTGGGCAGCTGTCCGATCTCTGGGCGCTGGTGACATCCTCGCATCAGTCGTCCCGCTGTATAACAACTACAAACACGAGCCTGTCGACAACGTCCAAGACCATGAATACACCTCGGACGCTTCAACCTCTACCTCTACGAGTGTCCGACGAAGAGCTGCGAGAAATCGAAAATCCAAAGAGGCCGAAGGGCAGCACCGGGAGCAACCCCCACCGCGCCGCCGTGGCAGACTGCGTCAGACCACCAGACGGGATCCTGAGGAGGAGCCCGGCGACAGCACATACAATCCGAGTGCCGAGGAGCGGATCAGCGCCAAGGGCGACAACATGCCGGCCCAGGAGATTGATCTGGAGGCTGCAGGCCTGGCGTGGGGTCTCATGTCGATTGGTGGTCTGCCCTTGGGGAGCGCCGGTGTTTTTGGCGGTGAGTGCCTGGCCTGAAGGACGACCTGAGCGCTGCCTCTACGACTTGACTTTGGGCTTTTATACCGTATCGTGAGACAGACGATGGAGACTTTTGTTCGGATGAGGGTATGGTATGAAGGAGACTTGTACGCGGCTGGACCTGTTGGGAGTATATTTACGGTGGAGTGACGGTGTAGTATGGAAATATGTTTATTTTGGGATGTGGAAATTTTGGGTGGAGAGAGGGAGACTTGGTATTCAGTTCCTGCATCACCACGAAATTATGTCTCGTTCACAATTGCTCAGGATCGATCCTAGGTCTCCAATTGTATAGTCGAGGACAGCCAGTCCGGAAGAAACCAAGATTGTGATTTTCATTAGGCGGCGCTCCAGGTGCGTCGGCGCGTACGAAATCCCATTGCTTCAGCCGTCTCTTGGAGATATGGAAATTGACCATAGGGTCCTTGCCTCTTCGCGAGTACACCGCATATCTCAACTAAGAGAGTCGACATCGTCGGGCGCGCAAGGGCTTTAGGCACAAATAACTTTCACATACTCAAGCCGAGAGTGCCCTATGTGGCTGGTTTTCCTGACTAACGGGGAAAATACGGCTTCCCAGTCAGTAGATGCGACAATCCCAGACCATGCATGGCAGATAGGAATGGTTTGTGGGTGTGCCCCTCGACCGAGCAATGACCCGAGACATAATGAATACATTCAATCGGAACTGAAGATAGAAAGAAAACACCAGTCATTCTAGTAGTAGGAAGAACAACCAGCAACTCACTCTTGGGGGGCTTCGGATCTCGCAGCCGCGCACACACACACACACACACACACCGGCACCCGAGAGCCCTTCCAGTCAGTCTCCTTGATACACTGGGCTCAACACGGAGCCGGTGAATGTCTGAGATAAGGGGGAGACACACACACAGAGAGAGAGAGAGAGAGAAAGACGTAGACCGGGTCCGAGACGCGGGAGAACGGGACGGAGTGGGTGTGGTTTTGTTTAGGATGGGTTTTCGTGAGTAAGTAAGTATAGTATAGTATCGGGTATTGGGAGGACGATTCGGTAGATATCCGGAACGGACGGTTGGCGTTCTGCTGTTTTCAGTTTAGATTGGGGGTTTTTCTTCTTCTTCTTCTTCATATATATTGAGCACTAAGTGTACGTGTGTGTATGTATGTGAGTTCCTTCTTTGACAGACAGTGACAGCATCCGGGGCTATGGGAAGCCATTTTCTAGTGTCCGTGTGGGTTGCGTGCCAGGTCTCAGCGAGGAGGATTTGGTCCGGACGAGAGACCCGAGAGGGCCAAGTAAATCATGTATAAGTGTTTTGCGCTGTAGGTGCGATAGCAGTAGGGTGCTTGAGAAGGGCATTTTCTTCCGAAAGGAATCTGTAATGCATGTTGTGGTGGGTTTGAGTGGTACTACCAAGTAAGGAGAAAGGATCTGGTGTTGACAGCCTAGAGGCAGTAGGAGAGAGAGCACTGATCAGAAAATAGATTTTTTTCCTTCTTCTTCTTTTCATATCTGTAATCAATGTCTGCAGGGGGGAAGGAAAAATTCGAGTGGGCACCTGAGAAGAATATCGGCCGACAAGTCTCGCCACAGAGCCCAGCCCTCACTTCCGTAATAAGCAACCTATTCCGAGTCCAACAAACCAGGTGCTTTTCATCCTCGACATTAGGGTCAATCAGTCAAGAAAATCAAAAGGGAATCCTCTGCCAAGTCACTAGAAAATGCAACAAGTGAGATAAGATAGATAAATACACAGCGAGAAGCGAGACGGAGAAAAAATAACCACAACTAAGAAAAAAGTTCTCATGTGGATGCACTGTAGTATACCGCAAACGGCAGAGCGCTGTCACGGAACCCAGATGCATCCCCCGCAAGTCGATCTGGGCTGGACCATGGCGGGCGGCCGTTCTGGACCCTGCGATGGATAACCGGGGGGGCGACTCACTGGACACCATAGCGGCCCCACAACCCAACCCGAGTTACGAGAAGGCGAGGCCAAACGGGCGCCAGCGAGGAAATAGCCGACACACCTAGAGACTTGAACCACAGGCTTGCATAAGTGGGCAGATGTTAGTCTAGAGCCTAATGTTTGGAAGGGGAAAGGGGGGGGAGGAGGAGGAGGAGGAGGAGGAGGAGGGACGCCGGGAGAGGAGAGGCTCTGCTAATAGTGTTGAATGTGAAGAAGGATGGGACGAGTATAGCATAGTACATACTGTAGTACATAAGTAGATAAATACGTCACGAGTCCCTCCCCCCGCTCTCCCGCAACGCTGTGGGGCAATGACTTGTTTCGTGTCTCGACTGTTGCCAATCTCCATCCATCTTCTGGGAGAGAGAGCAGTTGTGATTTCTTCTCGCTGTTTTCTCTACTTACCAAAACACTGGGCCTCTCTACCGTTGACGACCTTTGTGTATCCTCTGCCCTCACCAACCGTCTTTGCCGTGAGCCTGGAAGCCAGGGCGACATAAACCAATTCAGACACCTAGACATCCTCCTTCCTGGGCCTGAATACCTAGGTATCCACTTGGCCTCGTCACCAGAGAGCATCAAAGCAAGACGCAAGAAAGGAGGGAAAAGAGAAAAAGAGAAAGAGGCGCAAGCAAGGAGGGAGAGAGAGAGAGAGAGAGCTAGTCCACCTTACACGGTAAAAGATCACGCCACACCACACCACATCACGATGGCGATACGAGACCGCTTCAGCCGCATACTGCGCAAGTCTGTCTCCTCGTCCTCGTCCACAGGCCACAGCGAAGACGACCACCAGCCCGACATGGTCGCCGCCGGCACCATCACCTCCCCCGATCCCAGTCGCGCCCATCACCAAGACCACCTCCCGCCTGGCCAAGATGAAGTCCTGGCGCTCCAGCGGTGCCTCCTCCTCCTACTCCTCCTCCTCCACGTCCCATCACCACCATCAGCACCGCCACCACCACCACCAGGAGAGCGATGGCACCAACTCGTACAACTCCTCCGCCTCCACCGCCTCTGCCCCGGCCCCGCCACCACAGGCACCGAACCGCAAGCCAGCCAAGTCCAGCCTCAAGCAGGCCCGGCTGCACCCCAGCGAGCGGCCCCTCACAGAGCAGAACCTGCGGCACCAGGAGCTGCTGGGGGCCTTCACCTTCAAGTTTGGGCGGACGAGGGGGTTCAGCAGGGGCGCCAGGAGTAGCTTCTCTGGAGGCATCAGCCCTGGGCACTCGAGGCCTGGGAGCCTGGACCTGGGAGGAGGAGGAGGGAGGAGGAGGAGGAGGAGGAGGAGGAGGAGGAGGAGGAGGAGGAGGAGGAGGAGGAGGAGGCGTGGCGCCGGATGAGGTGATCGCGGAGGAGAGCTCATGAGCGATGGTAGTAGTGATTGTGACAGATATCACTCCTCTTTCATTCACTGTTCATGATTATGCATGTTTTGTGTGCGTTGGGGCGTTTTTTTTTTGGGGGGTGGCTTGATGGTAATAATGGTAATGCTTGGCTATGGGGCGTTGCTGGGCTGCACCGGGATGGGTTGCATCATTCTCTGCCATTCTGCTGGCTGTGTTTAACTCGCAATAGATGTAAAGTTTACCTAGATAGGGAGAAGAGAGAAGAGGGAAGAGGGAAAAAAAAAAAAAAAAAGGAGGTTCGAATTTACTCTACCAAAGTCGCATAGTCGAAAATGGAGAACAACAACTGATCAGAGTTGACGCGGAGTCCTCCTCCCTCTTCTCACCACAGTGGTGATCTAGACAAAAGCAGCATCTGCTTGATTAAATCTTAAAAAACTCTTTCTTATTGAGTTACCTACCACAGTAGGTTTAGAGCATAAGTGGAATAATCAGACCCCTGAGAATGTAACGCAACGTGCTGCCGACCTTTGCCGGCTTGCATCTGCAGGGGGAAGAGGGGAGCCGGGGAACCACTCACCTTGTTTCATTGGATGCAACGTGAATGGGGGGGGGAAAAAGGGAATAATCGTCGACAGTTGGAAAGGGATTTGAGTGGTGTGTCCACCAAGATCAAATCGTTCCCTCCTCGGCTTATGCATGGAACATTCTTGGTCTGCTTCCACGATGCATGACAAGGAATGCATAATTACTTCTTAGTAACTACTGTACCACTGCTCATAGCCCTACAGTAGGTCCCTGTCCTAGTATCTGTGACCCTCTGTCCTCTCTCTCAATTCCATCCACCGCACCGCCCAACATTAAATCATCGCCCTGTCGAGGACGGACTTGTGATTCAAACTTCCACCATATTGCCCTGTCAGTCAGGTGTTTTTCGCCAACGCTCAATGAACCTCGACGGACGATGGTGCTCAAGTACTGTACAGGCCCATCCAGTCAGCCAGCCAGTCAATCAGTCTGTCCATCGCAATATGTCGGACCCCGACGACGTCCTTCCTAGAAGGGGAGGTGGGAGCCACGGCGGGTTGCTCAGTTGGGCTGGAAAAAGACGGATGCACGGCTGGATGGATGAATGAACAATGCTGTGGATGGATATCGACGGATGGGATTCATGTTCTAGGTGACAGCCGTGGCGGGTTGTTTGCATCCTCGGGAGCATCCCGTGCAAATCTTGTCGCCGTCGCCCGCATGTACCAAATACGCCCTCGAGGGTTGGTGTATGTACTACCACCACCACTACTCCTACCACCACTCACATCGTCCACCCCTTGCTCGATCACTATTGCTCACCAGTCAACTCTTTTCTTCTAGTCCCACTTCCAGTCACACGACAGTTCATACACCCTCCCACCCTCCTTTCAGAGAGGCCTGCACCAGATGGACATGGGCAGGTGTGTCTGCCAGCTCCTCTTCATGAACCAGGGCCCACAGACGACACCTGCCCGTCGTGCCTGTGCCCTGTTCGAGGACCTTGCATACATGGAGCGGACCTTGTCTTGGCCGCGCCTTCCAGGTACAGTATGGATGTGAATGGTTGATGATTCCTGGTGGCCTTAGGTATCCACCTTCTCTCTCACTCTCTCTCTCTCTCTGCCTCTGTCTGGATTGTCTCTTTCTCGCCTGCTACCATGGTACGACATTATGGATCTGTCGCCACCATTCTTCTTCTTCTCCTTCTTCTCCGGCCCGCCTCCTCCTCTGGCTTACTTATAATACGTCTCACGTATCGCAGCCCCTCCCTCCTTCGTTGCTCAGGGACCCTCCTTCTTTTCCCCTGGTTACCCCTCGTTCTTGTCTTGGCAGACTATTGCCCATAGTCGATCTTTTTTCTTCTTCTTTTTGTCTTTCTTTCTGCTTCCCCCATTCTATACATTCTCTCAAAGGATTAAGAGGAAAAGGGAGGCCCCCTCGTTAAGATGCAGTTGTCCGTCCTCCTCTCTGCCCTGGCCATCTCTGCGTCTGGCGTCTCCGCCCGGCGTGACCTCCGCCATGTCGCTCCCGTCGGCGAGAGGCTGCAGATGCACAAGCCTAAGCCTCAGATCAAGAACGAGTATGTCGCCGAGGTCAAGCGCACCACCTCGGCCTCTGGCTACCAGTACCTGACCAACAAGACCCAATGTGAGCAAGAGAGACACAGAACCGAGGAGACACGACTGTGGTGGTGTGGCGGTCTTGATGATGAGAACTCTGATAGTTGGGCTGTTTGCTGACCTGACCTGATAAATAGCTTTCCTCGTGGACGGCACGGCCATCCCTGATGTGGAGTTTGATATGGGCGAGTCGTACGCCGGCCTGCTCCCTCTGGGTAACAGCACGGAAGACGAGCTGTTCTTCTGGTTCTGGCCGTCAACCAACGAGGATGCCGAGAACGAGATCCTGATCTGGCTGAACGGAGGTGTATGTCTTCTTCTGCTCACTGCCTCCTTGATCTTGTTCTCTTTCTCTCTCTCTCTCTCTCTCTCGCCCAGCTTTGGACTAACACAATCTTCTACTCTCAGCCTGGATGCTCATCCCTGGAGGGACTGCTCCAGGAGAATGGACCTTTCCTGTGGCAGCAGGGAACATACCTGCCCATCCAGAACCCTTGGGTAAGTTAATCATCTCTTGGTCATGTGGAACACGGTTGCTTGGACGTGACCTCTTTTCAAACCAGCTTGCTGACTCTCAAATCCTCACTAGGGATGGTATGTCTTTTCTCTAGACCAACAATATCAAGCTTGATGATGATTTTTCAGCTCTGAACGGCACAGCTGACATGTCTTGTATTCTCTAGGAACCGCCTGACAAATGTCATCTATGTCGACCAGCCCGTCGGCACGGGTTTCTCCCAGGGTACACCCACTGCCCAGGGTGAGGAGGACGTCGCCAGCCAGTTCATGGAGTTCTGGGAGACCTTTGTCGACACCTTCGACCTGACCGGGTACAACGTGTACATCGTCGGAGAGTCCTATGCTGGCATGTACGTGCCGTACATCGCCAGCGGAATGTTGGACACCAACAACACTGATTACTTCAACGTAGGCCATCCTTCCCTCCCGTGGTCATTGGGTTCCAAGTTGTGTAGCTAACCCGGCATCTCAGGTATCTGGAATCATGGTGTACGACCCGTGTATCGCCTACGACTACCTCCAGGGCGCCGTCTCTGTCGTGCCTTTTGTTCAGAACCACCTCGGTAAGAAATGACGCTGGCTTGTCTCTACACGAGTAGTAGGTTTATGCTCACACACATTCGAAAACATAGACCTCTTCCCCCTGCAGAACCTTGATACGCTCGTCAGCCTCGATGAGAGCTGTGGGTATGCCGCGTTCAGGGAGGAGTACCTCACCTTCCCGCCGACCAGCACCATGCCAGACATCAGTGACCTGCCGGGCCGGAGCAACCCCAAGTGTCTCGCCCTGTACGAATCTGTCTATGAGGGCGTCCAGACGTACAACCCCTGCTTTGACATTTACAATGTCGCCATTACCTGCCCTGTTCTTTGGGATGTTCTCGGCTGTGAGTGCTCTCTGTTATCTCTCAGGCATACATACTGCTGAAGGCTCACACGCGAGGATCCTCTTGACTGACCCGGCTTATAAAATAGTCCCCGGCTCTTTCGAGTATATCCCACCAGGTGCCGAGAGTAAGTTTTCCCCCCCTCCCTCCAAATTTTTGTCCTTTTCTTTTCTTATAGATGCATGTTGTTTGCATACTGACATTTATTCTCCCCCCAAGTCTACTTCAACCGTACCGATGTTCAGGAAGCAATCCACGCGCCCATCATGGACTGGACGGAGTGCGGCGAGACCAACGTCTTCCCTAACGGCGACAACTCACTGCCGTCGGCCTTGACGGTCCTGCCGGGCGTCATCGAGCGCACGCAGAACGTCATTGTCGCCCACGGCCTGCTCGACATGGTCCTGATCGCCAACGGCACGATCCTGCAGATCCAGAACACGACCTGGAACGGGGCACAGGGCTTCCAGAGCACCCCTTACGCCGACGGCCTCTACATCCCCAACCACGGCGAGTACCAGGTCCAAACGTACGCGGCCTCGGGCATCATGGGCACCACGCACACGGAGCGCGGCCTCACCTACAACACGGTCGCCCTCTCGGGCCACATGGTCCCGCAGTACCAGCCGTCTGTGGCCTTCCGCCAGGTCGAGGTCCTGCTGGGCCGCGTCGCCAGCATGACGAGCAAGGAGCCCTTCACCGTGAACATGGGCTCTGGGGCGTTTGATTAAACGAGATGTAAAGCAAGCAATCAAGATAGCCCTGACGGATGTGTAGTCTTCCTTCGCTTTTTATGTGTCTGGAAGATGGGAAGTGGTGTCATGGGCAGAAATAGAGTATATGACTGGGAAAATAATAACTTGTCATGATAGTGCTAGTCGCCAAAACAAGACTACACAAATCTTGCCAGAAACATTTCTGATTTGTTATGGTATTATTTTCATATCTATAATGAACAAATATATAAACTATTCTTGTCGGAGCCTTGGAATGTCGGTCTTTGGTGAAGAAGAAGGAAGACCGATCCGGAGCCGAGATCCCGGGACAAGTGGAGACATGCACCTGCAGCAGTGCAACCCCGGAAGCCGAAGAGGGCCCACGGGCGATCTCGGAGTCACTTCACTGCACGTCATCTCAAACCTTCACTCATTCATTCACCCGCTCACTGTTCAACACCCCAACCCAGGTCTCAACAACAGAAGACAAAAAGAGTCAAGAGCGTGTCAATTTCCTGGCTGACTTCCTCCACTTGTCGGATGAAGACCTCGCGCCTCCTCTTCTGGCCCACGACGACTCGCTGCAGCATTCGACCGGCAGTTCACAGAAAGTGCCCTTCTTTCTTCTTGTCGAGAAGTGTCGGCAGGATGGACTATTCTAGTATTTCTACTCCGGAGCGGTGTTATGTTGATTTCTGTCTTATTCCTGTAAAGAACTCCCTGCTTCTCGTCCTTCTCCTTATCATATATAATCCACCACACACACACACACACATACACACACACACATACACACACACACATACACACACATATATATGTGTGTGTGTCCACGCGTGTAAGAAAGGCCAACCTGCTAACCGCTTCCTCCTCACACAACACAACACACAGGTAGGAACAGCCTCCCCCTCCGTCGCCAAAGAAGTAGCCGCCGTGCAGAGGCTGCTCAAGGCATCCGGGCTGACGTACACGATGCACTCGGCGGGGACGACCGTGGAAGGGTCGTGGGATGAGGTGATGGCGGTTGTGGGCAGGGCGCATGCGGTGGTGCATGAGATGGGGGTGGGGAGGGTGCAGAGCAGTATGAGGGTGGGCACAAGGTGGGTTTCTTCTTTCTCTTTTGTTCTTGTTTCTTCTGTCATTTTTCCTTTGTTGTGTTGCTGAGAAGGGGGGTGTCTTTGATGAGCGGACTTTGAGCGTATGGCTGCTGACTGAAGCTTTTTTTTCGGCCTGGTAGGACGGACAAGAAGCAGACTGCTGCAGACAAGGTGAAGAGGGTGGAGGATCTGCTGGCGGAGGACGAGTAAGAGGACGGACGGCCTTCTTCAGTACAAGACAGAGAGACACAGATGGCCACCTGAGCCCCTTCACCACATCAAAGTCGTGACAGAAGATTGTTGGACAGGCGCAGATCTGGTTGCTCTCCCTGCTCGTGCCGTGTCCTTGAGCGATGCGTTCGTTTGTTCACTGTCTGAGTCATCTCGAATGGGTCCAAGCCTCACAGTAGTCCTCGTGCCCTCTCTCTCTTTCGAAAATTACTGATAACATTCTGCCTCCGTTAACTTTTTTTTTTATATGGGCACACGATGGTAACTTATACAAGACAACCATGTTTTCTCAGTCACCCCATTTTTAGATGGCCACCGTGCCAGTTACAGACAAAAAAAACGCCACAAAGATGCCGCCCATAATCAGCCAGCCAGCCACACACACACACACACTCACCAACAACTTCAACCCAACCAAACTCCGTCCCTCCTTTGTGTTTCTTCCCACACCAAGACAAAAAAAGGCACTCCCTGGCCCCAACTACCACCTTACGCGCGCGAGGTCATCCTCTTCTGCTGCTTGCGCTGCTCCTTCTCGCGCTCCTTCTCGAGGTACTTCTTCTGGCCCTTGGCGTCGAGGGCCGCCAGCTCCTGGTCGCGCTTGGCCTTCCTGGCCTTCTCGCGCTCGTAGTTGCGCTCCTCGGATTTCTCGTCCAGGCTGGCCTTCTGGATCTGCTTGACCGTGTCGTCGCGCACGCCCTTGACCTTGCGCAGCACCTCGGGCCGGAAGTGGGCCTCCTTGGCCAGCTGGTCCGTCAGCCGGATGGCGTACTGGAAGATGGGCAGGAGGGGCGCGTAGTTGCTGTCGGACGGGAGGCGGTACTTGAGGAAGATGCGCTTGCGGGCGCTCGTCTCCTCGAGACTGTACGAAAGGGTTAGGTCAGCATGGTGGGTTCCAGAAAAAAAGGGGGGCTGAACACAAGTGACGTACGTCTTGGGCTTGTCCTCGGGCTGGTCAGAGACGATGAGGTAGTCCAGGAGCTCGCCGGCGGACTCGACAGCCTTGGCCAGCTCGGTGGTGAGCAGCACATTGGTGATCTCGGCGCTCTCGCTCATGACGGTGCTCCAGACGGGCAGCTTGTTGTGGTCCTTGGTGAAGGTCAGGGAGACGTCGAAACGCTCGTCGCGGACCTGCTTCATGCGGTCCTTGTTGACAACGGCCCAGACAAACCCGTCGTAGCTGCTCTTGGCATCCTTGCCGCGCAGCTCAGCCGTGCCGGGGACGCCGGGGACCAGCAGGTTCTCCTTGCCGTCGAAAGGGTAGATGGTAACGTCGACCACGTCCTGCGGCATGCTGAAGCTGTCCATGGCAAGGCTCAGGCCGGCCTCGGCGATCGACATGAGCGGGTTGAAGCGGCGGATCAGCGTGAGCTTCGCGTCCAGGAACGCCACGTTCTGGCGGCCCGTCGCATACGTCGCATACTCGAACAGCGACTTCTCCCTGAGCGCCAGGTCGGGGTTCGCAAGATCGGCATCGCCCTCGCCCACCACGGGACTGGCCCTGTCGCCGAAGCCCACGAGCGCGAACTCGGACGCCAGGACCTTGGAGTGCGCCCTGATCCACTTCTTGGCCTTGCTCCTGTTCAGGCGCGAGCCGATGACGTGCAGGGTGAAGATGAAGATGATGGCGGCCAGGATGATGCCCTCGGCGCGGAAGTCGTTGAGCGTGTACCGCTCGTCGATGCGGTACCACTTGGTGTAGGGACGAGCTGTGGCGGCGGGCGCATTGGCACCAAAGGTCGCACCGCCCGGCGGGGGCACAAAGGGTTCAGGCGAGGGATCCGAGGCCTCTGCAAAGTCGGCAAAGTCTAAGCAGAAGGGGGAGATAGTGATCTCGTCAGCATGCCATCAAGCAAAGGAGAGAGGGTTTGCTTCTTGTTGGGAGAGCTCGATTAGTTGGGAATGATAGGATTGGTGGATCCCAATTGAACTCGGAACAAGGCCCATACCTGAATCTCCAGTGGCCGCTGGAGCTGCAGTAGACTTGCTGCCTCCAAAGAGGCCCTTGAGAACATCAGCCATTGTCAGATTGGTGGTGTCTCGCAATGAGTGGCAGGCTGCGAGCTGGTCTCGAGAAGAAGGAGAGAGGGCAAAAGACGAGAGTACGCAACAGCGAGGCCCGGAAAAGACAGTAGTGCCAGAGCTGCTTGCAAGTGCAGTGAGTGCCAAGGCTAAGGTCAGGGTCCCTGGATCTAGGCCCCTCCCCAAACAGGCAAGGCGTCTGGTTGCCCTGTCAACCCGGTCGCCTTCCCTTGTCACAGTGGTGGCTTCCATTCTTCAATTTAGAGTACTTACTCTTCAACACTTTACTACACTTTGACCACAACGACAGGATTACCTTCTCCTGCTCCACCTTTCTTGTCTGTCTCCTTCTTCCTCTCTTTAAAAGGCGAAATTGAAAAAGAAGGCAGGCAGGAAGGCAGGAGGAAAGACTTCAAAGTCTCATGCTAAACTTGGCCAGCTTCGAGACCCGCTGCGCAAATCCAACTATTTACAGCTGATCCCAATTCTCTCTTCAACATCTGGGAATGTCTGCTGCCATATGAAACAATGTCTCGCTCACAGTCGGTGCGGACATATGGCAAACGGGCCAAGAAGTCTCAGCGAGGGATGATGCCCCTGGCTGAGCTTGACGCAAACACGGCTGTTGCTGCAACGGGCGCCAGGAACACTGGAGCAGGAGGAGATGATGATGCCATCCTCAAGGACCTGACCACCAAGATTGGATCCATCAGCATCCAAGATGAGAGGAAGCCTGTTCGACCCAAGAAAGAGGCCATCCTCGTCCCCTCTTCGCCCGCACCAGAGCCCCCAGCACCCGAGACGCCACAACAGCCCAGGCGGAGGGCAAGACCCAGCATCTCGACACCGCTGCACGAGCTTGAGCAGGAAGAGTGTCTGCGTGTGCTGGCCTGGGAGGATGTATGCCCGCCTGGCGACCGTATCGAGAAGATCGCGGAGGCTTCTTATGCGGAGGTCTACCGGGTCACCAACGAGCGCGGCACCAGCATCATCAAGGTCATCCGTCTCGAGTCGCCCCTCAAGCCGCAGACCAAGGTCCAGCAGAAGTCTGGGCTTGTAGATGAGGTGCCCCACGGTGAGGAGGACCTGCAGGGCGAGCTCAATATCTCGGAGCTTGTCGCCGACATCCCGGGCTTCGTCATCTACAAGGAGAAGTACATCGTGGAGGGCAAGACGACCCCCGCCCTTCTCGAGACTCACCAGGCATTCCACAGGAGGGCCAAAAGAAAAGACCCTGACCGCCTGCAGTTCTACCCAAGCCCCAGCCGGTACCTGAAAGACACGCGGTTTCTTGTTGTCGAGCTGGGGGACGCGGGGACGGCGCTGGAAGACCTGGAGATCGAGTCAGCTGCGCAGATCTGGGACGTCCTCCTCGGTGTTGCTGTGGCCCTGGCCAGGGCGGAGAATTTGATCAGGTTCGAGGTAGGAATTAATCCTTGGCAACTGAAGGGGACACAAAAAAACACACAGACTTACACACATAACACAGCACCGTGACCTCCATGAAGGTAATATTTGCGTCCGTCAGGTCAACCCACCAAGGCCAAAGACTGACAAATCTGCTTGTCAATTTGGCTATTCCGGCCTCGATGTGACCATCCTCGACTATGGTCTCTCGCGGGCAGAAGACACCAGCTCCCTCGACGCTGCACCCATCGCCAACGATCTCGAGAGGGACCTGAGCCTTTTTCCAGCACTCACGCAAACCAGTGCAAAGTCTACCGCCAGATGCGCTCCTATCTAATCAAGGGCGATCGTCTCTGGCTACCGCCCGAGGCACACAGCGAACCCTACGAAAAGGACCTTCTCGGGTCTTCGATATCTTGGCTGCGACAACACCCATATACCAATGTCCTATGGCTGGCCTACCTCTACGAGTACCTGACCACGAGCTTTCAAGGCCCCAAGAGAGAGCTCACGGCTTTCCAGAAGGAGTCAAAAGAGTTCTGGACCCATCTCAACCCCGAGTCTCCGCTGGAGATCATGTCGTTCTCCAGCGCAGAGGATATCGTGGAATTCGCGGCAGAGGCGGGCTGGATCACCGAGGAGCAGCTTGCCGGCTCGGCCGGAGGAGAAGGATACTCCATGGCAGGAGAAGAGAGCATAATAGAACAGAGGACGACGAGCCGGACTGATGATGCGCATCTTCGACGGTCACCAAGAAAGAGGACAAAACCTCCCGCAGGTTGAGGTAGTGGGATTGATTTTCTTACATCTGGAACAGAAGAAGAAGAGCAGAAGCATAGCGTTGGCCTTTTCACACCGAGCGAGCATAGGAAACTGACGATGAAAGTGGGGCATATCACTTTTTTTCCCCTTTCCCCCCAATGCTTACTGTAAAATCATCCATTAATTGCGGTGGAAGAGTTTTGCTGTTGGTGCTGCCCCTGCTGATATGCACTTAATTCCTCAAGCTACCGCGCAGGAAGGGGTTCCTTCCTCCCTTGTCTTCAGCACGCGAGGGTTTGCGCGTTAACTCGTGACTCATGCGCAGTCACCAAACATGTAACCAGATAACCAGGGAATTAGTGATACCTACTTAAGTACCTGATCTGATAGCATCCAATGAAGCCGTCAAGTTGCACATGTAGGACGAGCATAATCGTCAAATTGGTCTGTCATAGACTCTAGATCATCAAAGCCCAACTACAGTTATCACCACCACTATGGCGAGCCCCAAACCAGCAATCCGGATCCGCCGCGCCACACCCGCCGACACAGAGGCCATAACGAATGTCTACTTTGCCGGCTTCGCCTCGAACCCGCCCAACAACCTGATCTTCCCAGGAGGTGGCAGCGCGAGTGCGCGGGCCAAGTTTGGAGCCAGGCTGTTCCCACCGGCAGAAGCCAGCAGCCCCGGACCGGGCGAAGGACAGGACAAGCCACCACCACCACCACCACCACCACCACCTCCTCCTCCTCCTCCTCCTCCTCCTTCTGCTGCTGCTGCTGCTGCTGCCGTCGAGACGGTTGTTCTGGTTGCCGAGCTGGTACCACCTGGGGAGGACGAGGGCCAGGGCCAGGGCGAGATCGTGGCGGTCGCCAGGTGGAGGCTCGTCCGGGAGGCCGCACCCCGAGAGGAGTTTGCCGCCTATGTGGAGATGACGGAGGAGATCATAGGGGGAGGGACGAATCCTCAGGTGTATAATGCTTTTGTTGGGGGGCTGCATGAGTTTCGGCGCAAGTGGATGGCGGGAGTTGCCTGTCTGCGTGAGTTCTCTTGTTTACATATATATATATATATACGCGTCCTCCCTCCTCCAACCCTCGTCTATATTTCTATAAAGAGATGCTGATCTGATTTTTCTATGTCTATGTTGATATATACTTATATCAGACCTGGGCACATTAACCTGCCACCCAGCCCACCGGGGCATCGGCGCCGCGTCTGCCCTGCTGAGGTGGGGCACCGAGCTCGCGGATCGGGAGGGCCTACCTGCGTTTCTCGAGGCCTCGCCCTACGCGCATCCGATGTACAAGAAGTATGGCTTTGAGGATGTTGACGTCCAAGACCTGGATTTCACAGGGCTCTTTGGCGTTGTGAAGAGAGAAGGGGACGATTGGGGGTAAGTTAAGATGTGAGAGAGAAGGAGATGTCTCAATCTCTTACACCCTGGCTCTTTTCTGATGGGGCGGGGATTCTGTTTTGGCTGACAAGTGATTGGGTGATTTCTTTTCTTCGTCTGCTGGTAGAGAGAATCTGGCTGTTGCAATAGCTGGGGAGTTGAAGGAAGGGTACCTGCGGGCGCCAATCATGAGGAGGTTGCCCAGGGTGGCATGATGGAGATAGTGTGTGTAAGTGTAAGCAGAGGTGTGAGAAATTGGTGGGAACCTCTAGAATTGAGAGGGGGGTGAGGTATAGTCTCATGGACCTATATTGGGTTCACATGGTAGCATTTCGAGGTGATGTAAGTGCCACAGCAATATGAGCTGGCTGAAAGTCACACACAGGCTACAGGATTCTTGTCTTGAAAGATGCAGATCAATGAGATGGCGCTGGACAGATGTCTATCAAGGGCAGCCTTCACAGCCATAAGTCAAACTCACCTGCTTCAAAGGGCACGTGCAGGACAGCCTCTACACTACCATCCGGGGAGGCAATTACCTGCTTCAAGCTGTCCATCCAGGCTTGCTGAAGGAAGTGTAATAGAAAAGACCAGCAGAATCATGAGAGCCAGATTGATTGGGGTATGGACATGGCTGTATGACGGGCTGATGCATCAGTCAGGAGAGGTGACAGGGTGTGATTTCTTGGTTGCTGGCAGCAGAGCCTCAAATAGAATGAAAAAGTAATTACTTGAATGAAAATGACCTGTCTTCTTGAGGCTGAAGTACTATCTATGTACTAGATAGTCCCAACTACTATGTACTATGTAGTAGATGGAGCTTGGTGGGGGCAGGCTTGTGGGGGCAACCTTCTGAAGGCCCAGGGGACCACCTGAGCAGGCCTAATCTGTATCTGAACCAAATAGTTGGTACCTATCCACGGTACCCTGCCACTGTACCACAGTGCTACAGTACAACTTACGTCTGTAGTACAACTTACGTAGCACTGCGTTTCCCCCACTACTGCCAAATCACATTCGCAGCATTTCCAACGTCCTGCCGTCCTTGTGATCTGCCTAAGACAGACGACAACCACACCTGTCGCCAACACATGACAGACACAAGACGCACGGCTGAACCCGCAGCGTAGTGGCTGTCGCGGGAGATAACACAACTCTGCTGTGACGCTCGTCACGGGAGGGGAGGCTGTTGACTGTTGCACGGCGGGTGTCGTGGGAAGAGGTCAGCCAAGGCCGAGGAGAAGCAGCCCAGGTGAAGGAGGGAAGAAGAGGAGGGCCCAACCACCAGTCCGTCGTGGCTCGACGGGCCGTCCCTTCTTTTATTGGACCTCTCTCCCCCACCTCCTTCTTTCTCTTGGAAGGCATGTCGAGGGCGACAGGTGCTGGTCCAACCTCCTCCTGCTCTTCTTCCCTGACCGACGTCATCAACATGGACAGGCTACGAGGCATCTTCACCACCACCCGAGGCAGCGCAAAAGGCACGCGCAGTGCCGACCCAGAGGAGTATGAGCCGCTGCGGGCATCATCAGACGGTGCCAATGAGGAGGGCAACCTGACAGAGGGCGAGGGCGACAGCTTCGAGGTCGGCGACGTGCCTTTCTCGTGGCTCGAGTACACCATCTTTGCCCTCCTCGGCGTGGCCATGCTATGGGCCTGGTAAGGATGCCATTCTTCGTCCCTCCTGACTGCCCTGCTAACACCCTCTTTCTCTCTCTTTCTCTGATGTAGGAATATGTTCCTGGCCGCCGCTCCGTACTTTGCCTCGCGCTTCTTCTCGCACCCGTCCATCGCGCGCACGTTCCAGTCCTCCATCCTCACCGTCTCGACCATCACCAACCTGGCCGCCACCCTCCTCCTCACCCAGATGCAGCGCGGTGCCGACTACGCCAAACGCATCAAGCTGGCGCTCGTCATCAACACCCTCGCCTTCGCCCTGCTGACCCTCTCCACCTCCCTCTTCCGCGACGTCTCCCCGAGGCCTACCTCGCCTTCCTCCTGATCGACGTGTGTTTCTCGGCCCTGGCCACCGGCCTCTTCCAGAACGGCTCCCTCGCCTTTGCCGCCAGCTTCGGGCGGTCCGAGTACACACAGGCCATTATGGCCGGCCAGGGTCTCGCCGGCGTGCTGCCCGCCCTGGCGCAGATGGTCTCGGTGCTCGTCGTGCGGCCGCCGAAACCAGCAACCGGCGATGATGCTGCTGTTGCTGCTGCTGCTCAGGACGGTGGTGGGCGGAGGAGCGAGGGAGACGATGCCCTCGGCGACGCGGCTTTCATCTACTTCCTGACCGCTGTGGTCATGTCCCTCGTCACCTTGGTGTCGTTCATCCCGCTGGCCAGGCGCCACCAGCGCCTCACCGCGGCCCGTATCGCGAGACTGGAGGACGACAATGACGCCGAACACAACGACGGGGAAGATGACGACGACAGGGCGGCTGCCGCCCACCACCACCACCACCAGCGGGCGACACGCAAGGTGGTCTCCATCCCGGCCCTCTTCCGCAAGCTCCACTGGGCCGCTGGCTCCGTGGCCATCTGCTTCGTGGCAACCATCGGCCTCTTCCCCGTCTTCACGTCCAAGATCCTCTCGGTGCACCCGCCTCCTCGCAGCCGCTTCCTAGACCCAGAAGTCTTCGTCCCCCTGTCCTTCCTCATCTGGAACACGGGCGACCTTGCCGGCCGCGTGACCACCGCCGGGCCCCTCAACGCCCGCGCCCGCCGCCGGCCCGCCTCCCTGTTCCTGTTCAGCCTCGCGCGCTTCGCCGCCCTGCCTCTGTACCTGCTGTGCAACCTGCACGGGGCCGGCGCCGTCGTGAACAGCGACTTGTTTTACCTGGTGCTTGTGCAGGTGCCCTTTGGCCTGACCAACGGCTGGCTGGCGTCTAACTCGATGATGGCGGCTGCTGAGGGTGTGGACGAGGCCGAGAGGGAGGCTGCGGGAGGGTTCATGGGACTGTGTCTGGTCATTGGGCTGGCAGCCGGGAGTTTATTGAGCTTCACGGTCACAGGGCTGTAGGACAGAGGAATTTTTTTCTTGGCGGGAAAGGGGGTGGGTTGATGATTATGTGTGTTGTTGATAAAGAGAGATTTATTCATTGCATAGATTTGGCGTTGACATGGGTGGCTTTGTCTTGTTTCAAGATGGCATATATGAGCATTTTGGATGATAAATATTGCTATAGTAAATGTTGAAAACTATAGATACTACTACTATAGCAGAGTGAGGCAAGAGAGAGTTGCATAGGCAGGCTTGCATCCAACAGAACGTCGCAGACAATATGGCACTCTTATCAAGGAGAAATCAAGAGCAAGCCAGAGTGGCCGGGTTGGTGCATTCAAAAGTCAAGTTCTCCCCCCCAAATTTTTTTTTCCCTCACATATCCATTCCTCACAAATTAGCCCTGTAACTATACAATACAAACACACACACACACACACACAGTACACACTCCCGGTCTCTCACAGCATTCCTTTCCTCCACGCCCTCTCGGCCAGATCCTCCAGCTCCGGCACCTCCACAGGCCCTCTCGTCCCCTCCTCCTCAAGCGCCTCCACAGCCGCCCTGGCAACGACATCCACCCGCAGAGGCTTAGTCCCAGCCGACCCCAGGAACCCACCGAGGACCCCGCGCGTCAGCCCGTTGAACAGAGCCCCCGCCCCCGCTGCCGCCGCCATGGGCAGCGTCAGTGTGCGGCTGGAGTCGTAGAGGAAGGGCGGGCGGATGAAGATGCCCCGCATACGGGGGAACTCGCTGGCGATGAGGCTCTCGGCGTCGCGCTTGGTGGTGATGTAGCGGGCTGGCAGGATGGGGGCGCCACCTGCCGCGGAGACGTAGAGGAAGGCGGAGGCGTCCTTGTCGTTTGCGGCGCGGGCGAGGAGGATAGCGGAGTCGCGGTTCATCATCTCGTAGGTCGGCTGGCCGTCTGCTGCTGCTGCTGCGGGCTTCTTGTAGCTGCTGCTGCTGTCGCCACCGGGCTGCTGCTGCTGCTGTTCCAGGGGATTCGGGCTGCCGCGGGCCTTTCGGGGGAGAAGGCCCTGCGGAGGGCTGAGATGGGCGATTCCTGGCCTGAGACGACGCCCTTGTAGTCGGCCTCGAGGAGGATGCCCATGGAGTGGACGACGTAGTCGGCGCCGGTGAGGAGGGGCGCGTAGGTGGCGGGCTGGAAGATGTCGGCGCGCTCCCAGGCGACCTTGTGGGACCAGGAGGGAGGATTTGGGGACGAGGTTACGGCTGACCACTTGGGCTCGCCTGAGCGACTGAAGGAGAGAGAAAGAGGGGGAGACAGGGTCAGTGAGGGAGTGGAGGAAGAATAGAGAGAGACAGAGAGGGGAGAGCTCTCTCACCTGATCGAGGTGACGTCCCACCCTCTGGCGACGGCGTATTTACATATCCTGGAGCCGAGGAAACCGTTTCCTCCACAGACGATGATCTTCTTTGCTGTCCCTACCTTGGACATGTTTATGAGATTGTGTGTGGTGTGGTTGTTATGGGAGGAATTTTGGATTGATCAATCTCGCTCTTGGGAAAAGGGTTTGTCAGGCCACTGTTTTTTTTTTTTTCTTCTTTTTTTCTTGACGAGACTTTGGCGGAACTGATCAGGACGGACAGAAAGAAAGAAGAAAATAAAAAAGCAGCCTAGATACTCTATATCTGGATAACTAGACAGTCTTATATTGTAGGAGGGGAGTCAGCCTGGTAGGTACTTGGTGAGCAATGAGAAGTTGAGAGGTTATGCTTAAGTGTAAAGGTGAGAAATATTGAAGTCATACTTGGGGGCCTGTAAGTTGAGGGAAAGTGGGAGGGACAGGGCCCTTACCAGTTTACAACCCTGGGTCAATCAGTCAGTCCGCCTTTGAGAATAATTGTGTCTCTATATGTAGTAAGTATTGAGCAGCTTAAGTCAAACCTTAATATTCGGCGTACAAATCCCAAAAAATTGATGTTCCCATGGTGATGTAGCAACAAAATACCTTGTCTGATGATGAGATCATCGATGCTGCCACAGGGCTGCAGCTGGCCTGTGCTGTGCAGTGCAGTGCTGTGCTACTGTGTGTCTGCACTAGAGGAGGGGTTGGCACATCCAGGGCAGGGGGTACCAGGGGAGTTCCAGAGGGGCCTACTATTACAGAAGCAAGCACCACCAAGCTGCAGGTCCCCACTGGAGAAGAAGCAACTACAGACACCAAACACACTAGCAGCCAGCTGGTCCGTGTTAAGCGGATACTTTTGCATCACTTGAGTGTGTTTGTATGGTGGAGAATGAGTGTTGGTGGGTGGTCCCAACCTCAGCGGTGCGGCTGCCACCCGACTTGTCAACATCCAGTCCTGTCTCGTGCATATTTTCCCCTGGTAGAAAAACCTTTTGGTCTCCTCCTGCTGCATCTTGTGTCTTGCCCATTCTCTCTCTCTCTCTCTCTCTCTTTTTTTTTTTTATACCAATTTTTCTTTCTAAACATCATTAGGACCCTTTTTGAGAAAGGATACACTTTTAAGTTTCTAGTTTCAGTACTCACCCAAGTGAGACCTTCCTCACCTAGTTCCCGCCTAACAGGGACTCCTTCCCTTCCTGCCGTTGGATTGCGTGCGTGTGTGTGTGTGTGCCGCGCCTGCCCACCTCCAAAGGACCCCCAACCCAGTCAAGTCAGGATCGCCTATAAGAGATAAACCGCCCGTCCTCGGCGCCCCTTAAAAAAAAAAAAGAAGGATGTCCCGCCACGCACCTCGCAAGTCCCTCTCCACCGCCCAAGCAGCAGCCATCATGGCCCCATCTTCAGCCCAGGGAAAACGCGTCAAGGGCCGCCAGGTGTCCCGCCCCTTCGTCTACGGCACCACGGCGAGGCCCTTTGACCCGGAGAAAAACCCCAAGCCCAGCCACGTGCCCGACGACCACACGCACAGCTGGACCGTCTTCGTCAAGGGCGTCGACGACACCGACCTCACCTACTGGCTCCGCCGCGTCCAGTTCAAGCTGCACGAGTCCATCCCCAACCACGTGCGCATGGTCGACGGCCAGCACGGCCGCGCCTTTGTCGTTGAGGAGACGGGCTGGGGCGAGTTCGAGATTGCCATCAAGCTCTACTACGTGCCCGAGTCCGGCGAGAAGCCCCAGACCCTCTACCACCACCTGCGCCTGCACGCCTACGGCTCCGATGCCGAGCGCGCCGCCATGGTCGCCAACGGCGAGGTCGTCAGCTGGGTCTACGAGGAGCAGCTCTTCAACGAGCCCTTTGAGCACTTCTTTGACGTCCTCACCAGCGGCGCCGTCGCACCCTCCAACCCCAACTTCACCGCCCCGACCACCTCTGCCGGCGGCTCCAAGAAGGCTGGAGCGGGCAAGGGGAAAGGAGGAGCTGCTGGCGGTGGTAGTGGTGGTGGTGCCCAGTCCAAGGACGGCCAGCCGAAGCGGAGCGAGGGCGGGGTGATTGAGCGCAGCGCCATGATCCCCATGCGGTCCAGCCCGGGCCAGCCCTTCAGCGCCGAGGCGGAGAAGCTCGAGATGGACATGATCCGCCGCGCCATGGACGAGGTCCGCCAGATGCGCGAGAAGGACGAGAAGGCCATCGAGGACATGACCGCCAGGCTGCAGCGCCTCAAGGAGGAGGGCAGAGGGGGAGCTCGCCACGACGGCATAGGGTCCGTCTTCTAGCGCCCAGGACAAGGACGAGCACAAGAAGCCCTCGCCTGCGACACCACCACACTCCACCGCGGCCCAACCAACACAAGGCTGTGGGGTGGAGACTCGTGGGAGAAAGAAGAAAAAAGAAGCAGTCGTCATGAGGAGTCTCAGTGTGCGTTGCATGCTCACAGACTTATCTGTGGAGAGGAAGAGTTGTTGAATTCGGAGTTGCATCATCGGGAGGGGGGCCGGTGGTATATTTGAATTGGGTATTGGGGACTGGAGTTATCGGTTGGGCGTTTCATGGACTGATTAAAACTCATTATACCAAAAGGGCGGGTGGATAGGTCTTGATTACAACATTGCGCGGCCGTCTCGTTTGTTGACCTTTTCAGTCAACCCTTTACCTAGGTCTGAAACCCATCATATGTGCTGGTTAAGATCCTGATGATCACAATATTTCGTCGTGAGAGGAGAATCTCTTCCCTCCAACAACCCTTCCCCTAGGCGATACCTATAGAGAGCCCATACTTGCTGCCAGGAGGCACGCCCTTCTCACATGCAGATTTTGATCCCATCTCCGGGACCTTCAACAATATAACACAATCAAGAGATCAGGACACACAGCCGGAGATGTATGTCTGTTTGGAGTATTTTTGAAAAGGGTTTTTGTGGGATTTGTATTTGTAGAGTAGAGGTGGGAGTCTCATCATTACGGGAACGTCCCAGGTTTGGCCAGCAACGCAGGCGCTCTCTGATCTCATCTTGACACACACAACCCGACTATATGCATCATCGTAATATGACGACGGCTGGATTGTGGTGTTTCTTCTTCTTGTTCGCCATTTTCCTTCTGCTGTACTTTGCAACTGTACACATGCACTCATCAAGGTGCAACTCTTTCTTTCTCTGCGTGCCATTCCGATCGACCAATCAACAAAAGAAACCTCGTCTGAGAGGAGAAAAACCAAAAATGAGAGGCCAAAAAAGGCAAGAACGAGTGTGAGCGTAACGCTTGGTCAAGGCATGGCCCGATCGTCTGGTCCATCTATGTCATCTAAGACCCTCTTCAGGCCATCCTTACAATATCCAAACTGAGATCACATCGTCTCGCCGCCAGAGTTTTCTTCCAGGTTCCACCCCAAAGCCTGAACGCCATGCAGGATCATTCTTGGAAAAAGCAAAAAAAGAAAGAAAAAAAGAAGAAGAAAAGTACCATTCTCGTGGCTCCATGGGGTATAACGCCGAGACTCAGAAGAGAACAGAAAAAGGTCTTGAGACATAAGAAAAGTGTGCAAAAGCGCTGTGTGTGGCTATCACTGGGCCTCATATGCTGGAGGAGGCCCGTCTTCGCGATCTTCCCAGAAACTGGGGTTGCGTCGCTTCTCGTCGTACACCCGCCGGGCGATCTCTCCGGCCATCTTCTGGATCCAGGCTTGCTCAAAAATCGCAGATGACGTTTCGGACGGTGGCCCTCTTCGTGGGCTGAACTCGAAGGGTGTCTTGATGTCGGCCGGTGCTGGGGCCTTCCCTGACGACTGCGCCACAGGAACATATCCTGTTTGCTGTGGCTTCTGGGGCTTCTTCTCAGCAGAAGAAGCAGACAGTGCCTGAGATACTTCGGTATTGTACAATTCCGCTTTCAAGGGTGGTCGGGTCTGGCTGTCGGCTGCAGCGACGCTGTCAAACCGCACCTTGGTCGGCGACAATGGGGCATGGTCTTCGGGCTCCTCTGGGATGGTGGTAGTCATGAGGGGCTCTGACATAGGCCCCTCCACGGATGCCGTCTCGGTGGCAGTATCGCTTGCATCGCTGACGGGCGCACTCTCGGCCGTGGCCTCGGTGTGCCTGTGTCGGAGGTTCACAACACGCGTCTTCTTCTTGCGACCAGCGTTCGACCTCGAATTCCTTCCTGATCCGAGAGACAGTCCTGTCGCGGCCGAGTTCAGATTCACCATAGATGATCGTGATGAGGGCATATAGCCCTGGTCCAAGCTGCTCGTGTCCGAAAAGGTGTAGGTTGTCGAGTTGGCCTGGAACGAGTGAGCCTTGGTCAGGCTGGGGGCTGCCAGGGGTGGGCTGGTGAAATCAGACTTCTCCTGTGAGCCGGCCCAGGCCCTGAAGACAACATCACGCAGGGGCGGGGTGAAGAGAGACATGGTGCGGTTGCAGTCGTTCAGCGATGCCAGCCTGGTGAGGTTCTTCTGGGAGAACAGCGTCTGCAGCTCAGGCCCTCCGTCCAGAGACAGGTTGGAGATCTCGCTGGGGTCCAACAGGTTGCCGTTGGCATCCACGGCATCCTGCGGTGGGCTGGCAAAGGGATCGACGGCGGGCTCGCTGGTCTCTGGAACGCCGTCATCATCCCTGGGAATCTGGTCCGGGCACCAGAGGCGCAGCGACAGCCGGTGGATGATGGCCGGCAGCTCGTCCATCATCAGGTCCCGAAGCTTGCCCTCGATCGTCTTCTGCAGGTAGTCCCTAACGAACTGGATGGAGTCGAAGGTCGAGGAGACCTTGAGCGATTCAAGCGGGTCATTTCGAAAGACGATGGTGAGGCCCTTCTGCTTGGAGAAGACGACGATGATGAACGCCGACAGCTTGATGTCGGAGAGCGTCAGCGACAGAGGGATCGTGAGCCCCGACGAGGCGGCCAGGGGTTGTGGGGACGTGAAGTCTGGCTTTGAATGCAGGTACGTGTTCAGGGGATTTGCCTGTGTGATCGATATATTAGCCCTGTTATATGCATCGTGCTGGGGTAGACTGCAGAAGCAGACGCGCATCCCTGTCCAGTCATCTCTCCCCGTTCATGCAAAGCGCGTGGGTCCAAAGAATATCTGGGGCAGGGAGAAGAGTCATCGAGGTGCAGCTGGAAGCGGCAGAGGCGCGAAGAACCAGAGGCAGCCAGACAGACAGACAGAACTCGCACACCGCTGTGGTCGCGCAGCATATGTCTCGAGAACCAGGCCGTCTCCTCGATGCTGTGGCAGCAGGCCTGCGAGGATGGATCCCCACGCGTGTGCCCTCCTCTCCCGAACCCAGAAGAAAGACAGGAGAAAAAAAGCCAGACGAGGCGGCTGCTTGCCGCTTATATTCTGATATAGGCGCCAACGAAGATGTTCGCACAATCGGCACTCGCCAGATTGCAGTGTGTCCGAATCAATTTTCGAAAAGAAGGATGAAGATGGTTCGAGGCCCGCGAGGCGCAGAGTTGTTGTCTGCCCGGCGGGTAATGTCGGGGAAGCGCAGATTGCCGCCAAGAGGGAGGGAAAGAAGTGTGTGATCAAGCACCTACCTGAACTCTTGTCCTCAGGGTCAGGAAGGCATCGCCGCTGTAGCACATCTTGAAGATGCCCCTGAAGCGATCCTCAGCCAGATCCCCTATCTCGAGTATTTCCAGCTCGGGCGGCACGGAGCCGAGGTTGAGCTCGGTGACGAGGATATCATCGACGATGATGGGAGGCTTCGGGGACTTGTTCAGGGCCGTGGTGAGCAGGTCGCGGGCGCGCTGATAAAAGTCCTCGTCGGCCGTGAGAGGCGACCAGTTGAAATTAAAGGCCATCGCGCGGGCGGGTATTTAGGTCGAGATTTGTATCGTCATCGCAGTCGAGCAAACGTTGGCGATGCGGCGAGGATTCTCAAAGGGGAAAAAGAAGGAAGGCAAAAAATAATCGGGATGCGCCGGACGGGATTCGGGCGTGATCGATACTTTGTTTCCCGGTGATGATGATTCCGGCACGACCGATGGGATGCTTCGAGATGGTCGAATCGACAAAGAAGGTTGCAGGTGGGGAGTAGGATAGGTGGTAGGTGGGAGGATTGAGAGTGTGTGAAGGAGGAGGGTGGTGGTGGTGGGCGGGAGGGTTGAATGATGATAATAATGGGCAGGAATGGGCAAGGCACAGAATGACGAAAATTGAAGAGCACGGGCTCGCGTGCAGCAGGCAAGACGGATCACAGGAAGCCAAAAAAAAAAAAAAAAAAAAAAAAGAGCTCCTTCTCCAATTTTTTGACTGGGTGAGGGAAAACCCGCAGAGTCTAGGAAAGTCTGGGTGGGGTGGAGCCACTCACCCACTGAATGAGGGCATTAGCCTTTCATTCCAGAGGCATTGTTTTGTTGCTTACAGGGCTGGGCAGCAGTAAGTTACAAGCAACGGCGTTTTCCCCGCCCCTCCTCATTCTCTTTTTTGTTTCTTCTCTGTGTCTTTCTTGAATCTGTCTCTCTCTTTCCCCCTTATTTTCCCTTGTTCCTATTTTTTTTTGGTCTTTTTCATATCGCATTTGTTTTCTTATTATTGATTTGCCCATTTATTTATTTTTCATGCAGGCATCGTGACAGGCTAGCAGGTGCCCTGTGCTGCCCCGTGCCAGGGACAGGATGACCCTGGCGTCCTAACGTGCTAGCGTCCACTGCTGGCCCTTTCCCCGAAGCAAGGAATGGAGGGAAGTCTCAGAATTCTGTAGGCGAGAGAAAGAGAAAGGAGTCAGATGCTCTACCAAAGTACTGAGCTACAGTCGTAGTATTCAGTACTATAGCAATGCACCGTGTGTGCTACGGTGTGCATGGCAAACAGCTGGCGATGTACGGAAGTAGGTGGAGAAGCATCCAGGGCTGCATGATCCTGTCTATCATTACGGTCTGTACGGATGTACGGATGTACTTTTTATTTTTGGTCCAAGAAAAGAACAAGGCAACATGAGGTAAGAGCGAGAGTGAAAATAAGATTCAGTAGATCAACACTCTTTTCTGTGACCTGATGTTCATTTTTTTTATTGGTTTTCTCAGTCGAGGTACCGAAGGAATGGGTCTTTGTACGGAGAACGCGGGGAGAGGCGGAGAGAGTGGTGTGACATCAGAGCCTAGAGTGGCCAAAAAGGGACAGAAGGAGGCCTGGGTGAGTTGATCTGGACGTATCTGGTCTAGCCAGGCTTTTCCCCTCCAGCCCGGAGATTTTTCGTGGCAAGAACGACAGAGAGTAGAGAGGGCGCGCGCCTTCATTTTCCTTCTCTCCCCATGGGGGCCCGTGTAGTAGACCCGGCCCTGCCTGACTGACCTGTGCCTTCTTCCTCTTGGCCTGCTCTTGCCTGACATGACCTGACCTATCTGACCTGACCTGAAATGACCTGACCTGACCTTGCCAATCCTTCTTTCCCAGTTGGAGGCATCACGCGATTTGTGCTCCTCCAGGACGAGGCCACAACCCTCTTTTCACCTTCTTTGCTTCCTCTGGGCCGAATGCGACACACACAAACACAAACACACGCGCACACACGCACACACGCACACACACAACTCTGCGATGGCATACAGAAGGCGACACATAGTACGTACAGTGCTATGCCATTGTAGCACCACACAGTACTGCAGCAGCACCTACAAACGAACATTCACCCGCGAGCCGCTTCTAGGCCAAACTTGACCAAGCGTGCCCAGTCAGACATTGTTGCACCAAAAAATGCCACGAACCGTTCCACAAGGTTGGCTGTTTGTTATTCAATTCTCATTCTCGTTGCCAGGTCATCTAAGACACGATCTGCGTGCGACCTTGACCTGGCACCATACCTGATCCGGACCTCTAGACCTTTCTCTCTTTTCCTCTCGAAAGTCCTCCTTTTAATGGAACGAATGAATGAATGCACAAGAGTACTGTACTCACTATTATGGTAATAGGTGGCACTTGTTTGCAGGCGGTTTCTGCACGTTCAGGGGACGGGGGGACGAGGGTTCCACCCACCGCCTCACAGGGCCGCAGCTTGCAGAATGTGGGAAAAGCAGCCCACAACGAACGCCACAGTCCGAACATCTAGACCTTCACCTGGCACGCGCGCATACACACACACACACACACACACACACACACACACACACACACGGGACGAAGGAGGTGGTCCCCGACCACCCTTGTGTGCAAGCAACCACCCAGTTCCTCGTTGTTCGATTCCCACCGTCTCGTGTCGTGTTCGCCCACATATTCCCCCACCTTAAATAAAAAAACGGTCATCGCGCGAATTCTCGGGTCAGCACCGTGCTGAGAGAGATCTGATCCAGCTTTTGGGACAGGGACACAAGCGAGCAAGAACCACACACAATCTCTCTCTCTGCTTGCGTGTGCTCGGATGCATCTTGCACACCCGGCTCCTGGACCTGGACCTGGACCTGGACTTGGACCAAGAACCTGGAGTGCCTGGGAACACCTGTAACAATCCATTCGCCCGCTAGCGAAAACCCTCCGACTGAATGTGTCCTTGGCCCAGCGCGACTAAAATAGTTACAGCCAAGCTTAACTCTCAAATAAAAGCATTCCGCTCAGCGCTCTTGCCTGGCCCGGATTTAGACAATCATGTGCGGCTCCTGCGACTCGTTGCGCCGCCCTTCTGGACCCTCCTCCCGCAAGCTCACCGGTCGTGGTCAGCCCCCTCTTCTCCTCCTCCTCGCCAATCACGGATGCGACACACCAATGAAATACGGTGTGACCCCGGACCTGCATCACCAGAGCCTCAACTGACGTCTCTGTGTGGGGCCCCAAGCCAGACTATACAGCACCACGACACCACCACAACATCAGTGACGGAGACAAATGTTGTCATCAGCCCAGTCGCCACGTGAACCATCATCTATCCAGGACGCTGGTCCGGCACACAGTATAGACACCAGCGTCAATGGTCAAGTAAGAGCGCCCACCTCAGTGTTCATGGTCAGGGGGAGCTGGCACAGGACTCAGCCAGGAGACAGCCGACTTAGAGAGATAGAAGAGAGGGAGAAGGAGAGAAGGAGAATGGAAGTACAAAACAATATGGACTCTATACCCGCGTCTGCGGTCTGCAGCTTCGTCGGCGAGGGCAGGGCCAACGTCGTCTTCTCACTCGACGGTGTGGACGGACATCCTAATCTGCGAGGTATACACATATATACACCCCAGCCCGAGCGTGGGGACTTGAGTGAGATCTCACGCTGAACGATCTTATCTGTTTATCAGGCCAGCTCCTCCGGGTGCCCAAACACAACTACAAGGCGCTGCCCTATGTCGACCTCCAGCGGTACTGGGAGACCAGGGTCTCCCCGCTGTTTGGGCCTCACGAGCTCGTCCAGCAGAGACTCGTGAGGCTGCCGCGCGACCCCAGCTTCTTCAGCGCGCTCAATGAGCAGCTCCGCAGGCTCGACGAGTCCGGCTCCCGGCGCCGCGACTTTGTCGGCCACGCCGTCAGCGAGGCTGTAGGGCTCGGCATGCTGGTGGAGGACATGAGGGCGGAGGCTGCTACCAGGGCGGACGGTGTCGCCACCATGCACGAGATCAAGCCCAAGTGGCTGGCCCAGTCGCCCCGTGCGCCCAGGGACGCCCAGCAGTGCCGGAACTGCGCCCGCGAGGTCTGGCGCAACATGAAGAACAACACCAGGAACCAGGTCTTTTGTCCCCTCAACCTCGTCAAGGCCGCCGACTTCCCAGACGACGCGGCTGTCGCAGCCGACATCACCACCTCCCTCCGGAGGTGCTACGACATGCCCGACGCCGAGGCAAGAAATCTGACCAGCTGGCTTCGGACGTGCGCCCTCTTCCAGCGGCTGAGAAAGGTCCAGTGGGAGAACGACCACGACGCCCGCGTCGCCGACGACGACGGTTACTCCTGGCCATGACCCTGAGGGACTGCAGCCTCCTCGTCCTCGTCCCCAGCAGGGCCGGCGCCCTGCCGGCCGAGGTCGTGGCCAAGCTGGGTGACACAGACATGAAGAACATTGCCGTCAAGAAGGAATACTGGATGAGTATGGAGAAGGAGTTCCATGATAGCGGTGTGTACATGAGGAACACCAGCAGCTTGGCCTCGGCCCTCACCGACTGTCAGCTTCCCTTCTACAAGGCGAGGAGAGGCCTGTCGGAGGAGCTGCGGCGGTACTATATGGGCGTCTGACCTTTTTGTAGGATGTGTGGGAGAAGAAGAAGGAAGGAAAAAATAATACGTTAACTCATGGAGAGACAACCTGAGGAGGGGTTCCTGTCTCATGAAATACTGCGACTGACGTCTGGTCCAGTCAGAATTTACACACACATGTACTTTACACTGCTGCTTGTTTTTTTCTTTCTTTTCTTCTTCTTTCTCTGATACGTTTAGAGCATTGCACTATACATGCAAGCCTGCCTCACGACACACACGCACACGCACAAACTCGGTCTTATGCGACCGACTAATAACCGGTTTTCAATCTGAGAAACCCTCTCTGGTATCAAATTTGATTAATTGTTCATCATAACCAATGAGCCCCCTCCTTATCCTCTACCAACTGAAGTTTTTGAATAACGCTGCTGCTGCTTAATAAAGACAAAAATTGTTGACAGCATGATATGGGACTCTCCCCCAAGGCAGAAAGCATCTCGTAGATGACACTGACACCCCTTCTTCTCAGATCATGGTACCACGCTCGAAACTATCCCTGATCTCTGCCGTGTACTTGTTGTAGAAGCGCGCCAGCTTCTGGTTGAACTGTTCTGCCATGGAGAGTCAGTATACACATACGATACAAACCGACCTTCAGAGAGAAAGAGAAAGAGGGGGAAAATCCCAGGAGCCAAACTTACTGTTCTTGTCGTTGATGTACGTGACATCCGCATCGTCGCCGTTCCTGGCCGCCCTCTCCTTCCTCTTCCTGGCCGCGACCTCTTCGGCCTTCTTCATCTCGCCCACCAGCCGGTCGACGGCCTTCTTGTCGGGCTTGTTGTCGGCAAAGCTCGAGATGACATCCCCGCTGCCGCCGCCGCCCCCGTAGAACGTGCCGTCCTTGTCCACAGCCACCATCTCGCCGTCCTCCGTCTCGACAATCTCCAGCGTGCCCCGCCGCGCGGCCTCCTCGACGGCGCGCATCCTGTCCGCCGTGTACCGCTCCAGGTCGGGCCCGCCCAGGTTCCGCACCTGGCGCTCGTACACCTTGCCGGCCTCCTGCCGGTAGTCGCTGAAGGCGTTGTCGTCGCGCCGCGCCGCGCGCTCCCGCTGCCGCTCGTCCCATCGCTCCGACTCGTCCACCGTCCAGTCCCACGCCCGCTTGCGCTCAAAGTCCCCGCCCGCGTCCTCCACGTCGGCGCGCAGCAGCTTGTGCGAGGCTACCGCCGACCGCCGCTGCACGGCCGACAGCTGCGCCGGGTCGTTGGCGAGGCGGTGGGCTTCTGTCTGGGCAGCCGTCAGGTTGGAGGCGGACGAGGTCTTGGCGCGGGTCTGGAGGGCGCGGAAGCGTGCCATGCGGTCGGCGAGGGTGGTGCTCGGCGGTGGGGTGGGTTGTTTGGCCGTGGGTTCGGGCTCTGGCTCGGCAGCTGGCTCTGGAGCTGGCTCTGGCTCTCGCTCTGGCTCTGGTGCTGCTACCGCGTTCTGGTCCTCTCCTCCTTGTATTACTTCTGCAGCCTCGGGAGCAGGCTGGGCCTCCTCGGCGGGCTCTTCTGGTGGTGGTGGTGGAGGGTCTTGCGTCTCAGTTGGCGGTGGAGAGGAGTGTGTTGCAGTCACGACGTGGTTTTTCTTTTTGCCGGCTGCCTTAGCGGCGGTCTTTCTCTTCTTTGCTGGAGGCATGTTGGGATGTGTGTGAGGTGGAGGGTATGCGACTGTTTGTTCGAAGTCGAGGGGATGGTTTCTTCCTTTTAAGAGAAAGAGAGGGAGGAAGAGAGATGACGCTGCTCTGGTTGAGCCGTCAGGGTTGGGATGTGCACGAGTGGCAGGATTAGGTAATCATACTAAGTACCTTCAGTAGTACAACGCATACTAAAAGGTACATGAGTACATAAGTATCTAGGTAAGTACCATAGTACGTCCGTGGACAGGGTAAGTACGACTGAACCCCTGCCACAGTCACACGCGACCTCCAATTGGCAACTGCAGAATCTCCATGCATGCAAGATTCAAGGATTCTTTTCTCCTCACACTGCAACTCAGTTATACTCTCGCTCTCTCTCTCTCTCTCTCTTTTCCTCTCTCTCACACACAACAGACCCGATGCATCATCTATCATTCTCATAATGCGCATCTCGCATGACTCCCTATACCTTCAAGGCCCACACTGCTCATGAGTCGTCGTCGTTCTGAGGCGACCCACGCAACGACCCGCGGGGGGAGAGAGATGCGACGGCTCGCAGGGCCCACCACTGCTGGCCTCTGTCAGAGAAGACTCGCCCTCCAGCCGCAGCAGCACACACAGAGAGGCCCATGGCATGCACAGAAGCGATGCTATCTGGAAAATAATCCGAGCGGCGCCTTCATCTCCAAGGGCTGTCGGACCCTGAAGAAGAATCTACCCACCTTTGAGCTGCCGAATCTGGTGCTGGACCTTGATGCCGAGGACAGCCCTCATGTGCGTCCCTTTGACAACGAAAAGGATGGTGTGCTGCAGCGTTCCAGATGGGGCTACGACGCCTCCATTGACGAGGCAAAAAACCTCTCGAGGGAGATGGCCAAGGAGAGCCACAGCGACCTCCGGAAATTGCAGAGTGTCACGACGAGCCCCGAGAGGGCGCTGGGCAGAGTGCACATATCAGACCACGAGGTCATGACTGTCGCCCTCCTCGGCGGCTCCAACGTCTACGAAACTCTGCAGCACGACAGCAACGCGACCCTGCGCCGGGCCCTGACAGATTATGGAGTCCCGACCGCCATCCTCAAACTAGGTGCCAGCAGTGTCATCCCCTTCATGCTTCAGCGCCAGAGGCACGCCCTGGCCGTGCTGAAGGACTCAGCGCTGCTGGGAACCGACGGGAACACAGATGGCCAGGCTGTCCTTTTTCAAAGAGAACTGAAAGAATGCCACGGTCTTGAGCCTGCGAAGAAGCTGTGTGCCCAGATCGACAGCCCTGCGCCCGGCGGCATCGAGTACAGTGTCGACCTCATCGATCTTGTGCACGATAGCCTCCTGCAGATCGTGCAGACGTCCAAGCAGGAGTCGGCTCTGGAGGACTGTCTGAGATTCGTAAACAACCTAACCATCAGGAGCCTGTCCGCCAACAGGCCGCTCGCCCGCTCTATGACGCTCCTCGGCCTGCAGCTGTCGACCCGTCTCGGCCTGCTGCCCTGCATCCTCCAGTACATCCAGATCTTCCTGTCGATGGACCTCATCATACCGCCAGCCGAGGAGGCCGTCCTCACGACGTGCTCAGAAGCCTGCCGGGCCATCCTGGCTGCTCTCGAGCGCGGAGATGGGAGTGCGAGAGGCACCCGCCAGCAGGTCTTCACCATGTTGACAGGCTGGGGCCCAGACAGCCCGGAGCAGCCGCAACCATGCCTTCTCGGCGGGCAGCAACAACAACAACAACAAAGACCTAGTGACTTGGAGTTGCGGGTGCGTCTGATGGGCGAGCTGGGCGCCCTACGCCTGTTGTGGCATTACTATCGCGCACGACCAAAGGAAGACGACGACGACCTGTTTGTGGGGGCCTTCTGGCGCTGTGCACAGCTTCTGGGCCGCATCAAGGACGACGGCCTCGGCCTGGATCTTACAGCCTCTGCTGGCGAGTTTGATGCGGATGCCGTGCTCGACTCGCAGCTCGTCAATGCCATAGAGGCGTCTTACATGGCTAAAGGCAGGAGGATGCCAGCGCCATCGGCGTCTTCGTCGTCGTCGACCTTGGAGGACCGTATCCCGAGAGAGGAGGTCGTGGCGGCTCTCAGCCAGCCCGACATTACAAGCGCCCTGGAACATTTTCGAAAACTTGTCGAACGTGCTACTGCTGCTGATGCATCTGCGGCAGATAAAACAGGGAAGGAGGAGGAGGAGGAGGGGACCTCACCGCCGAGGGGGGAGTAGTGCTCCGGGAGGGCGAGATAAAGATCGTTTGGAGATAGGAACTCCCCACGGAGGGGCAATGTGTATATACATACACAAAGAAAAGCGCCCAAATGACTCACGCCAGGGGACATACGCAGTAGACTTTAGCATATACAGATGAATTAGATTGCTGTCAATAGAGCGCAGGAGCACTCTCGACCACCGTTCAGCAGGGGATATCTTGACACACTTTGGAAAAAGTCGTGTTCTGTGGCTTGACGTCGTGGACTGTGAGAGAGACTCTGCAGGTCAGCCTCATCGAACCTTCTTCACCTTCACTCAATTGATGAGAACTGTGTGCATGTATACACATTGCCATCCTGTTCTGATATTGCTGATTTATTGTATTTCAATCGCTATGCTACGCTACGGGCATGCTTGGAGAGCATAGTTTACCACTGCTCGGTGATGGACGCCGAATGGTGCGTGTGGGTGACTGACTGATCCACCGTGACTCCCTTCTCTTCTCTCTCTCTCTCTCTCTCTCTCTTTCTCTCTCTCGCTGTCTTTCCATTGCCAGCCACTCAAAATTCCACCTCGTGTTATACGCCCTTGGATGAGAGGGAGAAATGTGGATGGTGGTGAGCTTGGGTCAGCGCACGGATTTTCCAGGATGACCACCCCCGCCTGAACCGTCGCGTGAGCACCATCTCATTTTTTGGGGGGCTCGCCGTAGATAGGTCGTCTCTCATGGGACGAGAACAGCAGTCCTGAGGCATCTGGAACTGAGCGCGCATTTGAGCACCAGATGCAATGGCTGACGCCACCACCTGCTTGCCACCGTTTCTTGGGCACAAACACAACAAGGCTCGAAGGGGCGTGTGTGTGTGTGTGTATGAAGACCGCCATCATTTCTCATGTGTGCGAGATGAGGCGTCTCAGCTGATGTATGAGGGCTAAGTTGTGCTTCTATGTGATTCGACATCAGATATTGCCGTTCGTGGTAGCAGTCTCACCCAAGGCTGCTGCTGGGTTGGTGCTGTCACTGATGAGGGGCCTGTCCTGCTCAGCAGTCGACGAGGTAGAGGAGCGCGGCTGGCCGTTTGCAGTAGCGGTGGACTCAGACTGGGGAGGCGAGAGATCGCCAAAGGCCCGCTGCGAGAAGATGCGACCAGGCGACGTCTGGGCACCGATCATGGGCGGCGTGCGCAGGCCCGAGAGCAGATGCTCGAGACCCTGCTCCTTGGCGAGGCGGACGTAGTTCGGATCCGAGGGCGCGATAGCCGTGAGCCCGTTACGAGGCACGCGAGCCTCAGGCCAGGGAGTGAAGCTGGCCGAGGACGTGTCCACCTTGCCCTCGCGGACAAGCTGACCGTTGATGTAGTACTTTGGCCGGGGACTGAATCCCATGTAGCGCGCCGCATCCGGGTCACGATGGTAACGGTTGGGGTGCTCCAGGTTGTCGTACTGTTCCATCGTCTCGGCGGCTTCGTGGAACGACACCTTGACCTCGACGTTGCGCAAGTGGGGGAAGTCTGGGATGGCGAGCATCAGGTCAGAGACCTTGACGAAGAACAGGTCCAGCGCGAGGAACTTGGCCTTGGACTCCTGCTCGAGCTGGCGCGCCTGTTCGCGGGTCAGCTGCTCTGGCCCTTTTCCGTAGTAGTAGCCAGGGATTTCTCGGCCGAGATCCCACTCTGCCCGCGCGACCAGAGCAGGCCTGGGCGCCGCGAGGCCCATCACCAAGTGCTTGGCTGGCAGAGATGCCGGCACACGACCCCAGCCAGGGAACCGGGTGAGCTCGATGTCACTCTCCCCCAGGAGCATGGCGACCTGCGTGTTCAGGACCCACAGCTCACGACCCTCTGCAGTACCCTCGGTCTCGGGCCGGATGCTGTCGAACCGCACGCCTCGGAGCGCAAACCATCGTTTGGCCATTGTCGGAGTCTTGGTGTTGGGGCTGCAGTCCAGCCAGCGCAGAAAGGCAGGAAGCTTCTCGAGACGCTTCTTCTCCTGTTCCTCACGCAACTTGCGCAGCCGCTGTTCCTCCTCCTCTTGAGCCCGTCTTTCCTGTTCCCTGCGCTCCTCTTCCTCGTGCTTGCGCCGGGCCTCCTCGGCAGCCGCCTCCTGCTCCCCTGCGGACGCGCTGCTTCTCCTCCTCCTCCTCCTCCTCTCTCTTGCGTTTGGCCTCCGCCTCCGCCTCCCTCCTTCTCCTGGCGGATCCGAGCGGCCTGGCGCTGCTCCTCCTCCTCCATCTCCTTCCGCTGCTTCTCCCTCCGCTGTCGGGCCTCCTCCTCCTCCTCCTCGCGTCTCTTGCGGTCTTCCTCCCGCTTGCGCGCCTCTTCCTCGGCGCGCCTCTTCTTCTCTTCTTCTTGGTGGAGCTCGTCGTCCTTTCGTTTCTTGGCCTCGAGCTGACGCCGTTCCTCCTCCTCCCGGCGCTTCCGCTCCTCGGCTTCTTTCTCCTTCTCCTTCTCCTTCTCTCTCTCCTTCTCCTTTTCTCTCTCCTTCTCCCTCTCCCTCTCCCTCTCCTTCTCCCTCTCCTTCTCCCTCTCCTTCTCTCTCTCTCTTTCCTTTTCTTTCTCCTTCTCCCTTTCTTTCTCCCTTTCCTTTTCCATCTCCTTTTCCTTCTCTTTGTCCTTTCTCTTGGCTTCAAGCTCAGCCCGCCGCCTCTTCTCGTCCTCTCGAGCGCGCGGCTTACTTTCTTCGGCCTGGCTCGTTCCTACGTCGCGCATCACAACATCAGTGTCCTCGGACTTGACGTGGATGCTGTTCTCTGAGGACAGGGGCTTGCCGGTCTCCCGACGATTCTCATGATGAGACGTCGAGTCAGCCCGGCGAGGCTTGGTAGACGGATCCCGCTTCTCCGCGGCCTGGTCACTTTGTTTGCGCGCGGGCTTGGTGTCTTCATGCTTCGACGAGGACCCGAGAGCGTCGCGGGACGCCATCTTGCGGTTGCGGTCGGGCGAGGTGCTGGGCTTGACCAGTCGCTCCTTTTTCTCGCCGTCGAGCCTCCTCTTTTTCACGGGCTCACCCTCCTTCTCAGAGGCTGCGTGGTCGGGGGTGGCGCTCGTCCGGCTGCGCTTGGCCGAGTGTTCACCAGTGACAGAGAGCCGGTCTCGAGATTCGTCCCTCTTCAGCGCTTTGGCTCTGTCGTGATACTTCTCGCTCGGGAGCTCATGGAGCTCGTCGTGACGCGCGTCTCGCGGGCTGGAAGGCTCCCGCAGGGAGGAAGAAGTGGAGACCATGCTGGCACGCCTGTTCTTCTCCCTCTGCTCCTTCAGATCTCGACCAGACATGAGTCTCTTGCGGGGCTTGGCCTCGCCTTCTGACGACAGAGCTGCAGTGTCCTGATCAGGACGTTTCGACTTGGGAGCCTTGGCGGTCGGCGGAGAGGTCTCTCCATCAGAGATGGCAATGGTGGGCAGTGCGCGGTCGTCCTTCTTGGGCCTGGAGGGAACTCGTTTGGGAGAGGTCTGGTCGTCGGCTTTTGGAGCATGTGAGTTGGTGGCCTTGTGTTCTCTCTCGCCTTGTCTAGGCTTGCTCGAGACCCGTGCAGCCTCCCGGCCTGGGCTCGTCGCTTTCCGCTTGGACGTCTTGGTCGTCTCCTCTCTGGCCTCGGGCCGGCTGCTTCGTTTGGCCTCCTGCTCCTTTCGGTTGGGCGACGCCTTCTTGGAGGGATCCCGGTGAGCCTTTCTGTATGCGTCATAGGCGTCCTTCAGGATGTGCTCCTCGTCTTTCCAGTTCGGGCCTTGTCTTTTGCGGGCGATCTCGAAGTACGTCTCCCCTCGGTATCTCTTGGTAGGATCAAAGTTGGACTGCGCCAGGAGCAGGTTAATAACCTTAATATTCTCTTGACCTATGGCAGCCAGTATTGGAGTCGCAAAGTCGTCAGACACTGTTCGGATAGGAGAGGGGTCCGGGTTGGCGCCACCTATGGCCAACAGCAGGTTCATCACAGTGTCGTGTCCGCCTCTGGCGGCGGCAACCATCGATTCCGGGTCGTCAAAGCGGTCCCTGACCTGGAGAAACCGTTCCACAGTCTCGATGTCGCCTTTGCCGGCGGCTGACCGCATGGTCTTGTCGTCGTTCATGTGCAGATACAACATCTGGTTGCTCAGCTTGTGGGAGCGGGAACTAGCCGCACGCCGCGAGTTGGAAGCCGGCTCGGCCACGGCAGGCGACCGCCGCGGACTGTCGGCACCATGTGAAGAGCGCGCGTCCACGTGTTCTGGACGCTCCTCTGAGGTTTTCCTGCGACCGCCGCCCGCCTTCTTCCTCGCGTCCACGAGCGCGGTCCGAATCTCGTCGGCGTTGTCCAGGTCGTCGTCCACCCGGTCCAGTGGTTCCTGCCCGTTGACGTTGGCCTTCCGCGGGTTCACCCCAGCCTCCAGCAGGACCTTGATGACGTCGAGGTGCCCGTTGTCGACGGCGTCGAGGAGAGGAGTGTCCTTGTCGTGGTTCACACAGTCGATGTCGCAGCCTGCATCGACCAGAAGCTGGACGATCTCGTCGTGTCCGTTGATGGCTGCTATCTGCAACGGCGTGTTGCCTGCATAGTCGGGCAGGTTCAGGTCCTGGGGGCGCTCGAGCAGGCGCCTCCTGACAAGATCGTAATTTCCATTGGAGCATGCCTTGGCGAGCTGTGTCTGGCCGTGGGCGTCGACATGTTTCTTGTGCGCAGTGCTGTTCTTGGCCGACGACATGATCGATTCTGCGGTTGCGGGCGTGGCGAGGCTGCGGGCGGTCGAGCTGCGGACATGAGGACTGCCGCCTGCAGAGGACTCATCTGAGTGGTAGTCGGTGGCGAGGGGAGGAGGCACGCGCTTCTTCTTTTGGCTGAGGCCGCTCGAGGACTGGGATACAATTTGGGTGGAAGCACTGCGCCTGTGGGTTCGTGGGTGTGGTGAGGTGGAGCGATGGTGCGAAGAGTCGTGGGTGGATTTGTTGTTGGAGGTGGTGGGTTTTGCGTGGTCGCGCTCCTTGTGTTGTTGTTGTTGTGGTTGTGGTGGTGGTGGCAACCGTGGTTGCGAGGCAGACGACGCGTCGATGGAGGCAGCGGTCCGCTGCCTGCGAGCCTTGTGGTTGTCGTGCTCAGCCTCGGAGTCGGAGTCGGCCCTCGGGGCCTTCCTCTTGTGTGACGATACCAGTCGGTCTCCAGACCTTGGTTTGACCTGCTCCCTGTCCCCATGATCTCGATCCTTGTTGGAAGAAGGTTTCGAGAACTTGGCATGGACGGATTCCGCGTCTGACCCTGCAGCACGCCCATCAGCAGAGTGTCGTCTTGGGTGGTTGAGGGATGAATCAGGTGCTGAGCTCAACGCACTCGAGTCCTTGCTTCGCGGTTGATCCGTCGTCAGCCTTTTCCTCTTCGCGGCATCCGCCGCCGCGTGGCTGTGAAGACCACCACCCCCACCATCGCCTCCGTCCAGTGGACCATTTGATGCGGCGGTCTTGCTGCCCGGGTTATGGCGCTTCGGTGGTGCGTCGACACCTCGGCCTCTCCGGTCATCGTCGCTATTGTCCTCCCGCTTGATGACCTTGCGGGGCTTGACAGGAGAGCCGTCCTTGCCGGCGAGAACGATGGTCTCGGCCTCCGAGTTGTTGTCGGCGGCGGCGTCGTCGTCCTGGCCGCCGTTGTGCTGAGGGGCTGTCGTGTTAGTGGTGCTGCTGCTGTTGCTGAGCCTGCTGGTTGTAGTGGTGGTGTGACGATGCTCCTTGTCCCTGCCATGTGGCGATGGAGGCCGCACGGAGGCAGAAGAGTCTGCTGTCAACGACTTCTTCAGGGGAAGTGCAGAAGATAAGGTGGTCCTGCTGGAGTGGTCGGCCTCGGAGGTGCTGCCTTTCCTGGGACGAGAGGAAGGAGAAGCAGAGGAAGCTGGAGGCTTCGTGGAGGTGGACTCGGCAGCATTCTGCGCATCCATATCATTTATAGCCGGGAGACACGGTAGGTACTCATCGTTGTGAGCACCAGCGGATAGATGTCACGATTCGTCGCGGCCCCGGGAGCTTGACACACTCGCACTACGCCGGGCCACAACGTCAAGGGCGTGATGGGATCAACAGGTCGGGTTTGCCGGCCTTGTCCAGGTCCTTGGACGGATCGATGGACGGCGAGGCGATCCGCTCAGCTGCGAGCCCCAGGGTGAGGGTCAAGAGGGTAGTGTGCTGGACGGTCCGTCACGAAAGGGCTCTGCCGGGGCTGGCGTAGATGCAGATCGAGAATGGTCGACGGGCTAAGGAGACAGTAATGAGTATAGTATGGTGGTAGGCAGGTGGCCTGGGCTCGGGTGAGTGAAGAAAAGAGTCTGTACTTTCTTGAAAGGACTAGAGAGCAAGAAGAGAGGGAGAGGGGGGGAGAGAGAGACAGAGAGAGAGTAGCTAAATCTAGTACTGTGTGGTAAGAAGAGAGTAAGAAGAACTAGAGGAAATCCGGGGCTGGGTTCTACTCTAGGCGTACTGTGTGTAGTGGTTTTTGCATGAAATCAGAAAGCAGATCAGGACAGGAGAAAACAGAAAACAGAAAAAGGCCAGGCAGGCCAGCAGATGTCCCAGGAGACAAGAAACCCTGAAAAAGACTAGTTCCTTTTTTCTTGTTCCCAGGCTGCTCTGACCAGAGATGAACTGAAAACAAGACAAGGAAGGACAGGACAGGACACTGACTGACTGGCCGACCGACCGAGTGACTTGAGTGAGAAATCCAGGCAAGGAACGAAAGTGAACTTGTTGGGAGCAGTACTGGGTACTGTGGGAGCAGGCACCTACCTCACCTGGCCGCTGGGGGACCTTGGCGCCATTGTACCTACTCCAGGGTCACTCCGTTAGTGGGCTTACTGCTGCTGTAGCAAGTAGTAGGACTTTCTCTACTTCATTGTACATGCTCAGTAGTGCATACCACAGTTGGTAGTGGGTTGGTGTGGCGGTTGGCAGGAGGGGGAAGGGGAGGAAGGAGGGAGGGAGGGGCATGGGGGGGACCGGAACTGGGAAAGGGTGCAGGTGGCAGGGTGCAGGGTGCAGGGGATCCAGGTGGGTTGAGAGGTGGGAAGGCAGGAGGCAGGTGGGAGGGGGCGGATGGAGATTTTCCCTCGCGGTCTCTTTGATTTCTTCTCTCTTGTTCTTGCGTGCTTGCCTGGCTCTCACACGGCCTGCCCAACGCCATGGCCGCGCCCCCTGCCGGACTTCCAGCCTGATCCTGGCTCATCCCTGTAAATAAGCGGGCATGGCCCCCTCCACTACGCACTCCCCTGCACCACTAGGGCGATCTCCTCCAGTCGCCACTGCCGGTGATTGGCTGAAGAAAAGGAGAGATACGGCAGGTGACAGCGACCGTAAGTGCCGTTTCGAGTCCCCGCCCAGCCTACCTCTTGAGTGCGGATCCCGGATACCTGAGGTCCTGGGCTAGGAGGTACCAGGTACCGCACCTGTTGGCACGCTGGACCTTCAAGAAGGAGAACCCTCTCACGCCTCTCTCTGCCTCCTCCGTGCGCTAATGTACTTTCCTGCCTCCTCTGTTTATCTCTTTTGCTTTTTTCGCCAACACCACGCACACACATACCACACCACACACACACCACCAAGGCTCTCTCCCCTCCCGAGCCTTCATCTGCTGGCCCCTGCGAGTATGACATTACGAGATCGATAAGGCGGCCAGCGTGAGGCATCTACCCTCTGCGGCTCTCCATACTTATCACATAGTCCCGCGAACCGGTCACCTCCTTTCACATCGACAATCTCTCTCTCTCAAACGACTCGGTCTCCCCCCAAGGAGGTGACAATGCTCAGATGTCTGTTCACTTTTTGAGAAGGACAATGCTCACCAATACCAAACGACTTGAGAGCCTCGACGATCAGGATTCCTGTTTAGCATTTCGGCCTGTAAGGCTCGTCCTGCCCTGTTACAGTACCTACAGCCTCATCGACGGCAGGACGAGAGGCGCAAGCGCTACGTAGCCACGCCCAGACACAGAGCGTCTTGTAGATTCGCCAGCTCGTCGGAAGGGATGCGCTGCCTGGGTACGCAGAAGAATTGCTTCTGACGAGGAGGGCCGAGAAGGTTTTTTATGTTTTTTTCTCTCCTTCCCTTCCCATCCTGGGCGGAGCGCTGCTTGGATGCTGCAGAGGAAGGAGGAAGAAAGAGAGAGGAGAAAAAGAAAGAAAGAAAAGCTAGGAGCTGCAGCATCCGAGATACCGGAAGCGGTGGAAGATAACAAGCATGGCTCCTGAGACGAGAACGGCTTGTCCTGTAGCATCGACCACCGTGACGCCTCCCTCGTATCTTTTCGACGCGACACTGCGAGACCTAAAGCCTGACCCGACCCGCCAAATCATGGGATGAGATGGGAAAAGAGGATTGTGTCTTAAAATTGTTCTTCGGGCTGTAAGCTTGGTTGGGACTGGGCTGGACTGGACCTCACTGCTGGTTAGTTTCTGTCCGGCGGCGCAGCGAGCCTTGTCTGGCGTGTGTGCCTGTCTTCTGTGTTGCACACCAAAAAAACCAAACCCAAAACAAGACGCGGATCCCTACAGCCTGCGTGGCACAGCCCAGCCGTCCTGCACCCTTCCGCACGCACCGACCTGCAGAGAGTTCCGCCGCACACTGACTGACTGCCTGGGTGTCGTTTTCGGTCATCCGCTCAATCGCTCGTCGCACTCTCACTCCCCTTTCACACACACACAGCCCGCCCCCCACCTGGCGCTCGAGACTACTGCGAGGTTACATGGCCTGCCAGCTGTTCCAAAGCTAGGTCATTTCGTCTACTCCAGAGCTTCCTACATCGATCTTGCTGCCCTCCTACGGCCTCGCCTCACCGGCACTCTTGCTGGCCATCAACATGAAACCGACATCCGGCGTGGCATCCAGATAAAAAGAGGGGGCCCAACGAGGCCTTTCTTTGGAGTCGTTGTCTCAATTCCTTCACGGACCATATAAGACACGTTGGCAGGGTCCAATATACCCCCCGCTGAACGCTGGCGCCAAGCACAGTCTTGTCTGCGCCATCCTTCTCAAGGACGAAGAGGAGAGAGAGAGCGTCTGCGTACCTCCTACTCCTCCTCCTCCTCCGCCTTCCCTCGCTCAACCCCCACTGTCAGTCCAGCCAGCCGAGCCTGCCTGCATAGTACTATGACCATACACCCAGAGTACACAGGACATTACATTCCGGGCTGCCGCGTCTCTCCTGCGCCTCCGCCACTCATCATGGACCGTGCGGCTCCGCCCAGCGAGGTCTCACTGCCCTCTGCTCTCGATCAGGCCAAGGTCCACTGCCTCCCGGCCACCGCTTACTATATCCCCAACTTCATAAGTGAAGACGAGGAGCAGATCATCCTTGATAAGGTACGTCTGCCCCCGTGCGTGCACTACGTGTGTTGGCGTCCCAGGGGGGCTCGTGGATGTGCTGGGGTGGTCGGGAACCCGGGGTCAACTGATCTTTTCTTGCTCACAACAGACATTCAATCTAGATTGCCAGCGCACCCAAGCCGCGATGGAAACAGCTCTCGCACCGAAGACTCCAGACCTGGCCGTCTGATCTCGTCCGGGACAGACTCCTTGACGAACCCCTTCCTGCCTGGCTGAACGAACCCGTCGTGACGCGACTGCTCTCCGTCCCGCTGTCTGCCGAGGACCCCTCCCACCTCTTCACCACAAGCCCCCACCAGCGCCCCAACCATGTGCTGATTAATGAATACCCTCCCGGCGTAGGCATTATGCCGCACAAGGACGGCTCGGCATACCATCCGGTTGTCTGCACCGTGAGCCTGGGAGCCAGTCTGTGTCTCAACATCTACAGGAGCAAGGAAGACGGGGCTCTGCACCCCGAGCCGGCCTACAGGATCCTCCAGGAGCCACGGAGCCTCCTCATCTCGACCGACGACATCTATACCGAGTTCCTGCATGGCATCTCGGATGCTACGGAAGATGTGGATCTCTCGTCTGAGACGGTCGCCAACTGGGGGCTGCTCCGCCACCCGGAAAGCTTTGTTGACGGGCACAACCAACGGTCGACCCGGACGAGTCTCACATATCGTGACGTGCTGAAGACCTCGAGACTAGGTAACAACCTCGGGAAATTCCTTATCAAGCGGTAAAATCGCATTCGACGTGTGCTCAAAAAAGGGGGCCCCGACGCCCGCTTCTCTTCAGAACAGGAAGGGGATCATGATCCACCTGCTCATCACCTTCTGTGGCCCAAATTTCTCGACATACCAATTTCTCGTCCCGTAGGCGGTGACACCTAGATTAACAACCACAAACACGACCACAGACAGCAGGGGTCCGGTTGCACCACTGTCCCTCGGGCGCTGCGGCGACTGCCAGTGACAGGTAGATCAGGCACTCGCAGGCATAATGAGGACAGACGAGGTGACGAAACAGGCCCTGATCCGGTAGTGAATACTTCTTGAGGCCTGCAAGGTACTTGTGGCATCGGTGCTGCATGACCCAGCCGTACGAGAAGAGCGGCAGCGCCACAGCTGTCTTGAGGAAGCTGGCACCTGCCACAGGGCTCTCGTGTCCTGTGAGGCGGACTTGGTCCTGCAGGACGGCGGCTGCCACGATCTTTAGCTGCATCTCCGAAACAGGGGGGCGGCGTCTCTCCCCATGGCCGAACGTACCTGATCCCTCGACCCAGATAGCCACGCTGACGCCCAGGTAGAAGCCCAGACCCAGCATCCAGTGGACGAACCACATGGTGGACCTGGACGGCTTCATGACGGCCCAGCACTCGTAGAGGCGCCTTCCGGCCTGAAGCACCGTCAGACACCAGACGACTGCCACCTGGAATCCATCCATGGCAGACAACCCCGAGGCGGCGGTCTCGGCCTGCACCTGTCGAGCTGCTATGAACTGTAGAACGCCATCGCCCTGCCGGAAGTACTCTGTAGCCCAGAACCCCGCGCACACGAGATAGGAAGCGTAGTATGTGAAAAACCACGAGTGAGGGACCTGGCCCAGTGATGTGATCTTTTTACGGCGCCAAAGATAGAGTCGCCGTGATTTCCCTTTTCCTCCTCCTTCCCCTTCTGCTCAACCTGCCCAGCCTGTTCACCTGTTGTCGTCGCGGCTTGGTGTGCCCTCCGCGGTCCGTAGGCGAGGAGGAGCTTGCGCTCTGCCGCAGGTAAGATTGCGATGGCGAGCACACAACTCGAGGTTAGGGTCATGGCTGCCTGAACCCATCGGGCGGGGCTCGCGGATAGCAGCGGCATGAGGAGAGTGCCTGGGTGTGCCATCGTCTCGAGAGGCGAGGAGGAGGGTCAGGTGATGGTTGCTGAGGGGGAGCCGAGAAGAAGTAAATGAGGGAAGACACTCATCACTTACTTGCCCACTTATGAATTTCATCAAAAGAGGCCCAAGCTCCCTGCTGTGCTACTTAGTACTTCACATGCTTGGCCCGTGCTTCTCACAGGGATCGATTGCCCAATTCTTCATTCTCCTTCTCATCGCTGGGCATGGACTTTCTGTGAGATGCCGCCTCAGATCTGTAGCTACCTGGTTTGCGGATGGGGATCGGTGCTTCATCCGACTGTTACCCAGCCGTCTTGATTTTTATGTCTTACCTTTCTTTTCCTATCTCACTTTTTCATTAAACTTTTTCCCTCTCTTCTTTTCTTTTTTCCCTCGGCTGCCCGGCGGGTGGAACCGTACGGGCGGCACGGCAGGCCGCTTAAGACTACCTCACTGCACCGCGCTGCACACTGATAGGGCCGCTTCCTCTCTCACGAGAAAAGGGCTGTGATGGACACGAAATTGAGGCTTAATTCTCGTACCACGGCTTGATGGCGCTGGCATGACTGTGCTTCATATAGATTTGTATCTCCCGAGAGGGCCATCATAGCGAAGGGGGCGATCATCATCGCTCAGCGCGGCATCCCAAGCCATGACCTCATGATGGTTGCCTTTCCCATCCCGCCCCAAGGCATAGTCGCTTCTGCTGTTGTCGGTGCTGCTGGTGCTGCTGCTGGATAACGCGTAATGTATGTCTCTTTTTTTCTCTGTGTGTGTGTGTGTGTTAGGTTGCTATTTTACTATATGCCGACGTCGGCAAGTGAGTAGGTACTATGGAGCTGTGCACACACACAAGCAAGTCTCGGTTGGCTGCGTACTTTAGGTGCAGGCTGTGTTGGATGCAGCCAGGGTTTCCTGCGGGCGAAGGGTCTCACCCGCGCTGTGCCAGTAACCGAAAAAGCAATTTTGCTTCTCTCACCGACAAAAGATTTTCCCCTCATGTCCACCTCATCATCAGCATCATTACCATCATCATCGCCTGTCTGCCTCTCTATCTACGTGTCCTTATTTTAAATTTATTTTTCGAGTTTTCTTTCTTTCTTCTTCTTTTTTTTTTTTTGTATACCGCGAAGCAAAAGAACAGGCGCGGCAAATCCAAAGCGCTTGTCCCCAGTAGGAAGGACCCGGGCCCGGCCGCTGCTCGTCGGTGGGGTCAGTATCCGTTCCGCAACATCCTCTCTCTCTCTCTCTCTCTCTCTCTCAATACTGAACTCTCTCGCTTCGGATTGCTCAAAAAAGTATATAAAGTTTGCGAGTCTGCCCACCGTCTCCTCGGGTATCGTCACGACGCCGCACTTCATGTCTTTCGTGTCTTGTCTAAAGTAAGAATCCTCCTTCACCTTGGTCGTCTTCTGTTGAGGTGAACATTCTCAACTTGTTAAATCTTGAAGAGCGGATCTTTGTTCCTTTTCTTCTTCTTTTTCTTTTCTTTTTGTTGTAAGCCGCCAGCGCTTGACCTCAACTTCCTTCTCAGCCGTCTCGGATCTCTCTTCTTGGGCTATTAGTTATGGCAGTGAGTATTATGTACACACACACACACACACAGATACACATACAAACATACACACATACGATACCAAACACCGGTGATTCATTCCAAGACGTAGGCTCACACATATACCTCTAGGCATCCTACCCACAGGTCGTCCTCTTTGGCGACTCCCTCTTCGAGGGTTGCGTGGATGCACAGGACGGCTTCTCTTTCTACGCGGCGCTGCAGAAACGTGGGTGTTGTCCTGATATAATTTATTTTTGTCGTCACATGTGGTGGGTCTGCAGTATTGTTCATCGTGACTCACCCCAAAACTTTGTAGACTGTTTACGCCGATACGATGTAGTCAATAGGGGCTTCTCAGGGTACAACACCTCACAGGCGCTCAGGATCCTGGAGCAGATCTTCCCGGAGCCTGCGGCTGGTGGCCCGCAGCTCAAGTATCTCGTGGGTGTCCCTCTCTCTCTCTCTCTCTCTCTCTCTCGCAACAACCCTTGTTGCCGAGCCCACCGCCCCTTGCTGACAGACAGCCACAAATCCAGATTGTCCTGCTTGGCGCCAATGACGCCGCCCTCCCACAGGAGGTCGAGAACCAGGGTCTGCCCCTCGACCAGTACAAGACCAACCTGCACCGCATCATCACCCACCCCAACATCACCGCCCACAAGCCCAAGATCCTGCTCATCACGCCCCCGCCCCTAGACGAGATCCGCACCACGGAGCTCGACACGCCCAAGTACGGCCACACGCTCCGGGAGACAGCCCGCAGCGCCTCCTACTCCCAGGCCGCGCGAGATGTCGCTGCCTCCGTGCCGGGTACGGTGCTGCTCGACCTGCAGAAGGCCCTCGTGGATAAGGCCACGGCCAGCACGCCCGGCTGGGATGTGAGCCAGCCCCCACTGGGCTCGCTCGAGGGGGCCCGGCGCGGCTACCTGGAGCAGCTGCTCCCGGACGGGCTGCACCTGAGCGGGGAGGCGTATAGGGTGCTCTGGGGGCTCGTGGAGACGGAGATCGAGCCTAGGTTTCCTAATGAGGGGCCCGAGGGCTATGTTTTCCCCGAGTGGAGGTCGGCGCCCTGGGAGAAGTAAAAAGAAGAAGAAGAAAAAAGAGAGACAGAGAAAAAGATGGGGGGACAAATATACATCTAAATATATATAAACTTGGTAGGACGAGCGAGATGGATTCTGAGTATAATTGGATAAATAAGTGAGCAGAAGACTCGACTCGATTAGAGAGGGACGTAACTCAGCACACAAAGAAGGGCGGGGGGCCTTTGGATGGAACCCTCGATAGAATCTTCTACAGTATACAGTAACTACTACCGTAGCAAGAACAGAACTTGTTGGGACGAAATAAACACCTCATACTTCCTTTCGAAATCTAGTATAGGCGAGCTCAGCTATTCTTTCAAACGTAAAATTGCTTCATGAGAATCATTACTTATGGTACAAAATGCGCGCAGGTACGGCTGGAGTGGATTACCTAAGACGTGGTTTTGCATCGCTCCTGCTCTGGTAGGGATGCTCTCCACACAAGTCGCTGCTGCCTCCTTTGGGCCTTCCCGCTGTCGTCACTCACTGCCAATGTTAAGCAGGCACGGCAGGGATCCCATAGTAATGATTACATACTAGTACTGGTCTTCAGCAGCCAGCCCCAAACCTCGCCTCTCCTGCATCTTCAAAGCCACCCCAGGTCCATCCACATCCATCCCACCACGCCCCGGCTGCTGCCTCGCCTCAATTCCTCCTCCTCTATCGAACAACGACAACAACAACAAAATAACGTCCACGAGATCCGAACACGACCTTCTCACGTCCTCGATCATCTAACTCCACAACTGAACAGAACTTGACGCTCCAGCCAGTCCATCTACTACCACTTACGTCCTGGAGCCTTGTCCCTGATCCTTAAATTCCAGTCTGCAGTGCTCCTCGACGCAGTTACCGAACCCAGCCCGCTAATAACCCGTCACCGAGTCCACACATTCCTCGAAGGCGAACGAAGCTCCTCGTCACCTGTCATCCATAGACATTTTCCTTCTTCTTGTTCCTTGTCTCTCTCCCCAGCCCCCTCTCTCTGTGCCTCTCCTTACCCCCACTCTTCCCTTTTTTTTTTTTTCTCGTCTAGAAACTGTAAATTCTTCTTCTCATCTCGGATCGGCTTCGTCCTGCTAGAAACATACAACCAAGTCGTTCGGGTATAATTCTGAAGGAGCATCGCCAAGGCTGACTCTCAGCTCGTCCTGCCGTGAATAGCACACACGCAGCCTCGTGGCAGCCCAGCCACATAACACCAAAGAAACAAAACCCATCTGTGCAGTACTGCCACGAGCCTCCACCTCTTCCAAGCGACCGCGTCTGTCTTCGAGCATCTTGGCCCCCTTATCACTCGTTCGGTGCCGTTCGATCCTCGAAACCGCTGCCAGAACTCGGCCCCCATCTCCTGGAACCGTCAACGTGCCGAAGCCTACAGCCAGGAAACAACACGGGCAGAACAAGGGGCAGAGGTGGCACCGTAGGGAAGGCCTCTACGGTCTTGTGTGTGCGATGTGGGTGTGGGCGACCTCGTGATCTGATGATACTCGAAGATCAGGGCCCGTGAAAAGAAACAGAAACACGGCGATCTCGAGGGCTGGCAGCATCCACACACACACACAGAGAGAGAGAGAGACAAGACCACATGGTAGAGCCTTCCAGCGTGAACTCCAGCAGCAGCAGCCGTTCAGTTCCTCGTCTACACTCGGTTCCCCGTCCCCTGGCATCGCCTCAGTGAGAATCACACGGGCCGTGTGAGTGTGTGTGCGCGCGTGGGTGTGTATGCGCAACTGGTAGCCTCCCTCCGCTCCTCGCCTTCATTCTCTCTCTTCATCGGACGACAGCCATCCCGAGCCCTTGTTTCTGGTCGACACTGCCCCCGTTGGCATGGATCCTCGTCTCACGCCTCTCCACCAAGACCTCCACAATGTCCAGATGGAAGTGAAGCAGGTTCAGTTCGTCCAGGCCAACCATGCCGAGCGACTGATGCGGCTCGAGAGGCGCCAGACTGAGGATGCTGCCATCAAATCCGTGTGGAATCCCTCCCCATTCCCCAGCGCCCTGGGGGACCCTCAACATGGTAAGCCAGAGCATGGACCTGTGGCTCCCCTTCCTCCTCCCTCTCCTCCTACATACTGACTGAACCGTTGTTCCAGGGCCGGTGCAGATGCCAAATAACCAGGTCTTCGACGACTTCGACGACGAACAGAGCCAAAACCTCATAGGCTCGCTTCACCTCGACGCCGACGAGGAACCGACCCGGCGAGGGGCCGCATCCAGGGCCAACAGTGTCCGCTTCGACGAGACAACCCTTCACGGTTCGAATTGGGGTCAGGCTGGGCGTCAGTCTGGGGATGTTGTTCCCACCAGGCCTTCGAGCGGTCTGGGTGGCCCGTCGCTGATGGAACGGAGCTATTCTCACAAGTCGGACGGAAGACACAGCTCGGCAGGCCACTCAGTACATTCGTTCCACTCCGTGGCGTCTGGTCGAACCAGCAGCCTCGGCCTGGACCTGCTTCTGGGTACTCGGGACGACGATGACGACTCATCCCTGATGGACATTGCCGGGCCGCCTCCAGGGCTCATGTTCCTCGGCTCCTTCCCATCGATCGTCCGGTGTTGGCTCACTACACAATACTCGCATGACACGCTTCTGTATGCGGTCGTGTGCAGTGGCTCGCAGAGGTCGACCGTGGACTACTCGGTCCTGAAGGACCTTGGTCTCTCGCAGGAATGTCACAGGAACAACAACAACGGGGTCATGCGCATCGACCTGCCCGTCTACTTTGCCGAGGCTACCGTCTCCCAGCCGCACTCCCGATCCATCTCGTCTCAACAGGTGCCTTATATCAATGTCGATTTTGAAGTCACGGGGGCCGAGCAGGCCGAAGGAAGCGAGAACCGGAAGGAAATCCGCATCTTCATTGGCAGCGACACCTTGCGCGCGTACAGTGCCGATCTGCTGTTGTCGCAGAACCGCATGTCCCTCTTTGGAAACGGAGATGATCGTGATAGGCTCTCCGTGCCCTTTGTGAGGCCTGAGGATGAGTCCGCCTACAAGCACATCACGACTGTGAATGTCGTGCCGGAGAAGCCGAAGCTGAACGCCAGCGCGCCCGAGTTTGTCTCTGGCGACTCGCGAGCCCAGGCTGCGACGGTGCGAGCGCCAGAGCCGGCAGAGGCGAGGGCCCCGCAGTCTGAGGCCGAGACGTCTGATGTGCACTCTCCGTTCTCTCCCACGGCCACGCAGCCAGGCTACCCCAGCAAGAGCATCGGCACCAGTCTGCCCTCGGACAGCGGCAGCGACCGACAGCAGAGGGATGCGGCGCCGAGCGTGACGGACAGCAGCAGCGCCGGCAAAGAGAACACGGGACAGGCCGAGGAGAAGCGGCGCGACTCTGCTGCCGGGATCTGGGGATCCTGGCGGCAGGGCGCCACCGCTGGTGGTGATTCTGCCCCGCGGGAGAACGGTCTGAGCGGGTACCAGCCGGCTGCTGGTGGCCGAGGCGGACGCAGCATGAAGATCCTGAAGCCCCAGAAGTCAGCGTCTCTGTCCTCCTCTGCCCAAGCCAGAGCGACGTACGACCACTCTCCACCAGCGAGGCCGAGCGGCGAGCTCCGACGGAAGAGCCAGGGCGCAGCCTCGATGCTGGAGTCCAACGATGGAGGCTCTGCCACGCCACCCCCGGCTGTTCGCTGGGAGAACGTGAGGCGTAGTGTGAGTCTCGCAACACCAGGATCAACAGCGATGCCGGCAGCAACGACAACGACAACGACGACGCCTGCGGCTGTAGACACCAAGGCCGCCAAGGCAGCAGCACCTGCAACACGGTCCAACCCCATCGGGGGCGCCTCGGCCTTCTCCTGGATGACACCCGCGAGCGGCGGTGCCGCCAAGGCTCTGGATCCTACGGCTGGAAAGCCAAAGACACCAGCTACGACTGCCTAGCCTTTCCTGACCGCCGTCCTGAGAGTGAGAAGGGGGAGACAGAGAGAAAGAGAGCTCTCTGTATGAATAGGCCGGTGAATGGCCCTACCTAATGCTGTGTTGCTGACCTGAGAACCGTGCCGCGTGAGACACTAAATCATCTCGTCTTGCTCGCCGGCACGCATGTACGAGAGCGCCACCGATACCTGTGTTGTTCCTTTTCTTTTTTATTTCTTTTTACCACCCTCAAACCGAACCCATCAAGTGCCAGCGCCGCGAGGCAGGCCTTGAGTAGAATTTTGGTCCCCAAGAGACGGAAAATTAAGCAGAAAACCCCAATGAAACAGTATTAAAAAAACAAAAAAAACATGTGCTTGTGGTTTGTTTCTAGAGATTGTTGTTGTTGTCATGACTTGATGATGATCTCTCCTTTCTCTCCTGCGACATACTTCACACGGCATGCTCACTATTGAAGGAAGTGTATGAACAAGCTGAAATTATATGCCAGCATTACCATCATCCATGCCATTCTCCCCAGCCTGTCTCTCTCTCTCACCACCCCTAACCGCCGTCCTGCACTGTCCTCTCCCCCTCCCTTCGTCAAATCTTAGAACCAACAGAAGGCAAAGGCACCAGGGCCTCCAAGGCACTCCGGGTATTCCCCATAGAGTCCTTGACAATCCCAATCAGCTGCTTGAACTCGGGCAACCGCGCATCCCCGACAACCTCGTACAGCCAGCTCTCGCTGGTAGTGATGGTGGCCCCTTCGGCGCGCAGCCTGGCGAGGGCCAGGGGTACTTCCTCCCTGTTGCAGCTGCTCACGCCGTCGGCAAGGATATAAACCCTGTGGCCGGCGCGGAGGGCGTCGAGGGCGGTCTGGGTGATGCAGATGTGGGATTCTATGCCGACGAGGACTATGTCGGGTTTCTCGCCGCCACCAGCACCGGCACCCTTCTTCTTCTCTGCAGCAGCATCATTATCATCATTGGTTAGTACGAGTTGGTTGGTTAGTTCTGGGATCCACATGCTGAAGAGGGTCTTGTCGGCATCGGGCACGCGGCAGTTGGGGGCGGTCTGGTGAGGGGCGAGGTCGGATACTACAGGGCCCAGGCGGGCTCGGTTCTGGGTGGTGAAGTAGGTTGGGATGTTGAGGGCGGTGGCGGCGCGGAGGACTTTGTTTGTTGTGAGGATGCTGGATATAGAGATTCCTTTTTGTCAATGAAAGTTTTATTTTCCTCAGTATGGAGAGAAGGAGAAGAACAAGAAAAAGAAGGGGTGAGAGATGATGAGGGATGCGGCACGAGGAAGAGGGACTTACACTTTGTCGAACTCGTGGATGGCGGTGCGGAATTTATCTTGGAGATCACAGACGCTGTTGGATAGTGAATGTAAGTAAGTCATGATGAGTGTATGTAGAGAGAGGTAGATAGGCGAATGGATGGATGATCAGAGGCCTAAACTGACAAGATGGCAGAGTTGTCTGTGTGGCGCGTTGCATGTCATGTCAGTGAACAAGGCGCAAGCTGAGGAGGTAAGTATGTCGTGAGGGGTTATATTAACTAACTCAGTCGCCTCTTGGCAGCTGGAGCGTCCGTCATGTTGGCGGAGGAGGAGAATGTCTGGTGTGTCTGACGAGGGCGGTTGTTGATGAAGATGGTGTTGATGATGTTGTTGTTGTTGTTGGAAGCAGTGCGGGGAAGGGGAAAGAGGGTGGGTTGGCGCAGCTGATGGGCTGAGTCTCTAGCGATAATCCTGGGTGAGCTCAGCAAGATCCTGTTCATAGCAGCCGGCGTTTCAATTGTATGAGGGAGACAAGGACTAAAGCAGGAGAATGAATGAATCTTGGAACAGGAAGGTTTGAGAGGAGAGGAGCGGGGGATGAATGAAAAGGTCGGTGGATGGAAGAGAGAACCCGTTCGGCCGCGGAGTTCCTAAGCCGAACCGGCCCCGGATTGTGATGCTCGGCCCGGAGAATGAGGCACGGATCGGCTAAACATTACATATTTTTACGGTAAAATGGATGTAACGCATGCAACGTTCTGCAGTGCATGTACCCATCTTATCCTCCTGACAACTCAGGGTGGATTTATGAACTAGTTTGTCGTAATAGTATGCCTTCACGCGGTATACATGGAAACCCTCTCATGGCTCAACCATGAGAGGTCCCCTCCTACAGTCCTCATCCGAAGTTCATACAGCGAGTCTAGGAAGGCCGGCACGAACGTTCCTGGACCCTGCACGCTGCTCTTCCTCGCCGCCTGCTCGGCTGCAATCTCAAACAGCAAGATCCCCGCGACAATGGCCACCAACCGATCCCCATCGTTCCAAGCAGCAACCGCCGCAGAGATGGTGGTGCCGAGGGTGCATCCCGTTCCCGTCACCATGCCCAGGTACTCATGGCCGTTCTCTATCACGACCGTCCTGTAACCATCGCTCACGAGGTCCGTCTTACCCGTCATCACGACAGTGGCCATCTCGCGCAGGGCGAGCTGGCGGACGAGGCCCTTCTTCTCCTCTTGCGACAGCGTGTTGCTGCTGTCTACGCCGCGCTGGCTCTCTCCGCCGCCGCCGCCACCACCACCACCACCATACCAGACGGTCTTGATCTCGCTCTCGTTGCCTTTGATCACGTCGATGTAGCCGGCGCCAAGAATGTCTTTCACTGCCGCTCTCCGTACGCATGTCGCCCCGGCGCTGTAGTAGTAACAAGGTGGGCATGTTCTTGTGAGCCATAATGTATAGTCTTGAGCAGGTAAGGGATTGACCAAAAAAAAAAAAAAAGGGGGGAAGGTAGGTGTTGGCTTACCCCACTGGATCAAAGACTATCGGGCGCTGGGCGTCATTGTACGCCTGGATGGCTTTCTTGTAATTCTCTAGTCCTTCTGGCGTCACGGTGCCCATGTTGATCACCAGGGCACCTCCCAGCTTGGCCAGATCAGCTGCCTCCTCGCCGTAGTTGGCCATGATCGGAGAGGCGCCTATTGACAGGGCCACATTTGCTGCAAAGTTTTGCACGACCTGAAGACCAAGGAAGAGTTAGTAGCCACTCGTCCAATTTCAGATGAAGCCCGTGGTCTCCATGGGATTTTCCTTCTCACCAAGTTTGTCATGTTGTGAGAAAGTGGCTTCAAGTCATGAATATTCTTGATGATTCCGGGTACCACTTCCAAGAGCTCGGCCTTTGTCTTCGGTAGCCATGGCGCGAGTCCGGCAGATGGCACCTTCTTGATGACAACGCTTCTCTGTACGAGGTCCAGGAGTTTCCGAGACGCTGCGCCTGGGTCTTCAGCAGCCATGATGGCGCTAACAACCGCGACACCGTCTACAATCTTTCCAGCTGAACTACCCCGGACTATGACCTGTGTGACGTTGGAGGCATTGATGCCACCGATACAGACTGTGGGGATCTCCCCATGGCCCTTTGTGTTGAGCACATCGAGGGTATGCCCAAGCCCCTCGGGCCCGATCACGGACTTTGTATCCTTTTTGCTGTTGCTGCGGCGTCAGCCTGCTGCTAGTGAAGAATGTGTGTGTGTGTGTGTGTGTGTGTGTGTGTGTGTGTGTGTGTGTGTGTAGAGCTAATATACATACGGTACTTGGGGTCTAGAACTTACGTCTGGGTGGAAAATATCGTCCCTATCCCGAGATAGTCGGCTCCCTGCTCGCAGGCAGTGACGGCCTGGTCGACAGTGTTGGCTGTTATGCCGATGATCTTGCCCTCACCGAGGATCTTTCTCGCCGTGAAGATGTCTGTTTCCCCCAACAAAGTCTTCGATCAGAGCCTAGTTTAACAACCGGGGGAGAAAGCATGTACAGGAAAACAAAAAGACTCACCCATATCATCCTGACCCAGATGAACCCCCTCACAGCCCACGGCAAGGGCGACATCCACCCGGTCGTTGATGAGCAGCGGAACATTGTGCCTCCTCGTGACCTCAAGGAGTCTCCTCGCGGTCGAGATGAGGACGGCCGTATCACTCGTCTTGTCCCTGTACTGCACGATGGAGACGCCGCCTTGAATCGCGCGGTCGACAACGTCACAGATGTCCTTGGCACCGAGTATCGCAGGCGTGGAGTCTGTTACCAGGTAGAGGCTGTAGTCAGGCCTCATGGGAGGATTTTTGCCGAAGGAAGAAGCCATGGTGGCGAATGGCAGATGTGCTTCGAAGAGGGTTGGGTTGTACTGTATCGAGGTTCGGATGAGGGGTGACAATGTGAAGTGCTGTGGTTGTTGGGAAGAGAGGGATTTGGTAGGCAAGTAAATACACACATGCTTGTTCACTTAGTCCCCCAGGCACGTAATGATTACTCCACATCAACATGACTCTGTCACTCTGATTGACATAGTAACGAGATTTGGTTGTGGTGGCGGCGGCGCACATACATTGTTATTTGAAGAGGATCAGCTCACATTGCTCACTCTGAATTGTGTATAATCGTCATTGCACCATAGTGTTGTCATGAGGAGGGAAGGAGCAGTGGTCTACTGTAAATGCACTCTGGGGCAGGGACCTGAATCCAGGTGAGATGACACACAGGCATTGTTACAGCACCTGTCCACAGCAGGGTTAGGGCTCTAATTGTAGTAACCATACTATATCACTCACCTAAAGGCACATTCTATCAGTTAGACTTGTCATAATGATATTAGAGGTTCAGTCCATTAGTTCTTATCAGTGGTCATAAATTTGTTTAATCGCTGTTATTGCTGCTGCTGCTGCTGCTGCTGATGATGAGAAGGGGGAAGTAAGCTACAGTGCAGGCTGGCCCTATAAGGATCCACTACAGTAAGTAATCATAGGCACTATCGACCCTGTTGCAGTGATTGCTCCTTTCACTGCCTGCAACTTTCAACATGGCCAGCATTGTCTATGCTACAGTAACCTTTGCTGATTCCCACCAGCCTGGATACTAAGTAGGTTCTTCACAATTTCTTTCCAAGTTCCGAGACCTTTAGCACTGACAGGAATTCTGCATGCTGCAGTGGGACGATAGGACTTGCTTTCCACCCAAAGAATTCGCAAGGTCACAGGTGCGAGCAGATTTGATGGGGTCAAAGTCAACCTGATAAACTCTGCACACCAGTCTGCGCAAGTATTCCTCCTGTCATGTAAAATAATATCTGATCGAAACTTGACGACAACAGGTCCGCCTCTCAGATTTATCAACATAGGCCAACCACCTGGCCACCACCAGTCCTTTGCATTAGCCCTCACGCCTGCTGACATACCCTTACTGGTGGTATGCAGGCCTGATCGCGCTGCACCACATTGGTACAGTACCAAAGCACCATGCAGCCTTCAGCCACCTGGCAGGGCGCAGCAGCTCAGCCATGCCTGCCCCTCTACCGCACCTGGGGATGAGAGAGCCTTGTTGGGCCTCTTACCAGTACAGCCCCCATCCATTCATCCTGATCTCACTCGAAAGTCAAGTCTCTGGCTTCGTCCTGTGGAAGTAGGGAGACATCAGATGGGGTGCCATTGTTTATTGGTTACTCACATTGGCATTGGCAACTATTCAAGGATCTCGGCGTTCTTGTAACCGCGTGGGAGAGGGACGCCACACCCGAACTACCCCTCTCGCTGTTTTAGGCAGCACGAAGACAACAGACACAATGGAAGCCGTGGGCACCGTCTCAGCGATAGTCAGCCTCATCGAGATTGCGGGGCAGGTGTCCAAAACAGCCGTCTCCTTCATGCGCGATGTCAAAGACGCAAGAGTGGACATGATCCAGGTCCGCAAGGAGCTCTTCGGGCTGTCCACCATCCTAGAGGTCATACAGGAGGACTTTGCAGGCGGCCCCGCTCTGTCTGCGAGCTCTGCTGCCCTGCGCAGGACGCACGAGCATATCGAGGGCATCTGCAGAAACTGCCTCCAGGTCGTCGAGGGCATCAACCAGGTCATTCAAGATAAACATTCGAGGTTCGCGTCGTTGGCCTGGGTCACGTCGGGCCACCAGAGGGTCGAGAAGCTCAAGGCCGACCTGCGCATTCACATTAATGCGCTCGAGGTTTCGTTCCAGATGATTTCTTAGTAGGTTTCTGGAACCCTCGCTGGCCTTACGCCTTCTACTCGTCAAATATCACCTAACGCCCATTCTCAGTGTCGGAATCAGAGACATCAAGGAAGACACATCAGCCAGCCGCCAAGGGATATATGAGCTTCTCAGGAAGACTGATCAGATCCTGGGAAACGTTCTCAGCAGGACCCAGGATGCACCACAAGGGGACCACTACTCGTCGCCGGCGATGCTTGGGCCGTATCTGGAAGGCCTAAGAGATGACGCCGAGACTGTCCTCGAGAGCGTCGATTATCAACGAGAGGACAGCTTCACGCCAGCAGATCAGGACCCAGAGCCTGACCATGTGCGGCGGGTCTCGTCTCCCACAGCTGCGTCGTCGGTCATCTTTAAAAATAGCCAAGGTCGACAGTTCTGCGTTCCGTTCGAGGCCTGCAGGACATGGAAGGTGAGTACTGCATCTGATTCATTTCAGGAATGATACCATCCTGCGGTGGCGGGAAGGACATCATCGTTCGAAACAATTCGAGGCTGAGGATCGCGCAGGATATGACTGAAGTCGTCAAGCATTCCTATTCCAACACCGAGGACACAGAATTCATCGACAAGGGCCAGTATGATCTGGTATCTGGCGAATCCATCTTCCATCCAAGCTGGTGGGAAATGCTCATCAGGCCGGGCCTCGAGATTAAGATGGTGTCCAGGGTTCAGACCAGTAATGCCTCGAAATATCAAAACGCCGCGAATGCGAGCGCAGGAGGCAGCACAACCACAGGGCAACCCTCTTCAGGAGCCGGCATTCCGCAGGAGGCAGAAGATGGTCTTTTCCTGAAGTTCAAAGACGCCGTGGGGAGGAAGTACGGCTTTCCCTGGCGCCTCGTCAGTACATGGGAAGTAAGTGATTATGGATCATCCTTCAGGCCACACTCGAGGTCTTCTTGTTGTCAATTATCGGCTTGGCTGCCAATGCTAAAGACTTTTTACACTTGGCAGGGCATGGATCAATTCATCAAACAGGCTTTTGAGAATATAGGAGACTTGAAAGCACCAGTCTGGGAAGGAAAATACGACGTGAAGGTCGCAGAGACCGGCCAGCTCATACATAAGGAGCATTGGACTGACATGGTGCGCCCCGGGATGACCATCTCGATGCAGATGTGGCCACGGCCCATCACATCACCGCCCACCACATCACCGCCCTGGCAGGGAAGGCTAGTCCCGGCTCCTACAACCCCAACTAATCCTCGGCCTTCTCCTGCAAGAAAGGTACCAAAACCCACTACTAGAGACAAGTCTTCTAGGCAGTCATCACGCGTACAGGCCCCCGCTCGGGTTCACGGGCGTGATACTGTCTGTAGACTAGTCGGCTTCAATTTATTCTTGGCAAGGGGCTCTCTCTCTCTCTCTCTCTCTTTCTCTCTATTCGGCGTCCTTCCTTGTCGTCTCGTACCTGTGGAATTGAATTAGTAATATGCACACACATTTGGCAGATTCACATCTTGGGAAGACTGACCTCTTGCCGCGGAAGGCCCAAGCACCCCAGTTACCACACGTGATATCCTGAGGGTCCATGTCGTTCAGATCCCACCTCAGGCTGCGGAAGATGTTCTCGCCAGGCTTCAGGAGCAGGTCGAACTCGCCAGCAGCCGTTTTGTTGACCCACTCGATATCCCTCTCCATATCATACTGCGTGTAGCCCGTCACGATGATGGGCGCCTTGGTCTCCAGCAGCATCGGCACCGTCTCGGCCCACTCATGCGAGCTGGCAGGGTGGCCCAGGCCGGGGTGGAACAGGACGAAGCAGTCAAAGTAAGGGTCGTATGGGTAAAAGTAGCCCGCCCGGTGGATGTTGTGGTAGTAGTCCACAATCGTGCTGATCTTCATGCTGTGCCAGGGGCGCTCGAGTATGGCGCCGTATGGGTTTCCTGGTGTCCTTTCTGGAAGGGGAATTCGTCGTCTCGGTTGGCCATCGCCTCGGGGCCGATGAAGATGAGGTGGAAGCTGGAGCGAGGGAAGAGATGTGCCAGCTGCACCCAGGCGTCACGCGGCAGAGAGGATTCTGCGCGCGCACCTAGGATGAACAGACGGACTGGCGGTGCCTCGAGGCGGAGGTTCTTGACCCCAGTACCACCACCTGATCTCGGCGGATGGAGCGTGTATCGTAAAGCTGTATTTTTTTATAAAAAAATATCATCGTGAGCCATACAGATTCTGCCAAGCGACATCCGAAATCAAGACGACGACATACCACTGAAGCTCTTGAGACCCTCGGGGGTCAACCTGCTGTCCTGTCTCAGGCTGTACGGGCTGAGCTCGTGCAGGATACTCCCAACCGTGACAGGGTACGTCAATATCCTGGTCGCCTGCCTCATACTCCTGTCCGAGTTGATTGCCTGAAAACTTCTTGTATACAGGAACGTATCCCAGTTGGTCATGTTCACCATGGCCTCCTCCAGCTGTGGTCCCGCATACTCGAATTCTGGGAAGAACCTGCCCGAGCGCAAGTCATGGTCGTCCTCGTTGATCTGCCTCAGCGTGTCGCAGACCTCCAGGTGCGCCTCGTAGTCCGCCATCCAGTGCTCCTTGGAGCAGTAGACGGGCACGCCACAGTCTGGGCACTCGAAGTCGACGTGCGCTGGAGGCAGCTGTGCGGTCTCGGGTGACTGGCGCAGCGGCTGGCCGCTCTCCGAGAGTCGCGTCGGTCGGTGGTCCGGACAGGGGCAGTAGGCATGCTGTCGCATGAAGGCAGCTCGCTGGCGCATCTCGGGGACCGGTGAGTTGGTATACGAATGGAAGAGGTCGTCTTGGGCGAGGATGCGCTTTCCTCCAGATGCCTCGTCGTTTGCCTCGTTGTTCCTGAACCCAAAGGCATGTGCTGCTTGCGCGAGGCTCGAGGACGACCTTGTGATACCATGCGACCTCGGCATGCGCAGGGCCTTGTCTGCTGCCCTTGTAGGCTCGCCTGCGTGCATCGCCCTCGTCATCGACGGCGCCAGTCGTGACATTTGCCTTGCCGTGGACCTGGCGCATTGCCGACACATGGTGCTCAGTGCAGAGCGCGCCGCAGTGTCGATTGACAAGACCATGGCGAGAGATCACAGCGGCAAACAAATCCGCAATACCCTAAAGAGGAGGTTGAGAAAATAGAAACCAAAAAAAATTAAATCAAGCTCCTGATGTTGCTGTTGAGGAAAGTTCGCTACAAGGCAGGCTCGATCGGGTGAGGTCAACAGGTGGGTTTTCTCAGCCACAGTTTAGCGCCACAGGCAGGATAGCTCGAGCCACACTTGTGTGTGATCGTATCGAGTCAAACTTCTTTTCAACCAAAGCTCGCTCGCCGTGCCGCAGGCTCCAGGCATCTCTTCTCAACAACAACAACCTCTCCAGGTTGTCAAGGTCAAGACAACACAACACCTCCCAACACCATCTAACCTGATATCATCAAAAGACTCATGAGGGCACTGCACAGGTCTACTGTGCCCAAGGAGTCAAGATGGCGACCACGTCCAACATGTTTCTGTACTCGCTGACGATTCAGCCTCCGTCCACCGTCACGCAGGCAATCGTCGGTCAGTTCTCGGGAACCAAGGAGCAGCAGATCATCACGGCTTGCGGCACGCGTCTGTCGCTCCTGAAGCCCGACCCCAGCCAGGGAAAGGTCATCACGATCCTCTCACACGACGTATTCGGCATCATCAGGTCCGTCGCCGCCTTCCGTCTTGCGGGCAGCAGCAAAGGTAAGCTCCCAACACACACTCTCCTGTGACATCCCTTCTTATTGTGTGGGCTCTTAGTGATATAAAGCCGACCTGCCAGATCTTCTTCTAGTGCCAACATGATCAGGCATGAGTCTGTCTTTGTACGGGAGGAACTCTAACTGTCTAATCAGACGATCGCTGACAATGTTCCTGCAGACTACATAATTCTAGCAACCGACTCGGGCAGAATCGCCATCATCGAGTATCTTCCGGCGCAGAATCGCTTCTCGCGCATTCACCTCGAGACCTTTGGAAAATCCGGCATCCGTCGAGTCATCCCAGGCCAGTTTCTGGCAGCCGATCCGAAGGGCAGAGCGTGCTTGATCGCCTCGGTGGAGAAGAACAAGCTGGTCTACGTCCTGAACCGGAACTCCCAAGCCGAGCTCACCATCTCGTCTCCCTTAGAAGCGCACAAGCCCGGAGTGCTGGTCTTCTCCCTTGTGGCCCTCGATGTGGGCTATGCGAACCCGGTCTTCGCTGCCTTGGAGACGGAGTATACCGAAGCCGACCAGGATGCAAGCGGTCAGGCCGCAAAGGAGGCAGAGACGCAGCTTGTCTACTACGAGCTCGACTTGGGGCTGAACCACGTGGTGCGGAAGTGGTCGGAGCCTGTGGATCCATCATCGATATTGTTGTTCCAGGTCCCTGGAGGCAATGATGGGCCCTCTGGCGTTCTTGTGTGTGGAGAGGAGAACGTCACATACAGGCATTCCAATCAAGAAGCCTTCCGAGTGCCCATACCGCGACGGAGAGGTGCCACTGAAGACCCTCAGCGGAAGCGCTGCATCGTCGCAGGCGTGATGCACAAGCTGAAGAACAGCGCGGGCCTCTTCTTCTTCCTTCTCCAGACCGAGGACGGTGATTTGTTCAAGCTCTCCATCGACATGGTGGAAGATGCGGATGGAAACCCCACCGGCGAAGTCGAGCGTCTCAAGATCAAATACTTCGATACGGTTCCGGTTGCGTCGAGTCTGTGCATCCTCAAGAGTGGATTCCTCTACGTCGCCAGCGAGTTTGGAAACCACCACTTCTACCAGTTTGAGAAGCTAGGCGATGACGACGAGGAGCTCGAGTTCAGCAGCGACAACTTCCCGACAGACCCACAGGCACCATATGATCCGGTGTACTTCCATCCCAGACCCAACGAGAACTTGGCATTGGTAGAAAGCATCGATTCAATGAACCCCCTGACCGACTGCAAAGTCGCAAATCTTACCGACGAGGATGCGCCGCAGATTTATTCAGTATGCGGCAACGGGGCGCGCAGCACGTTCCGCACCTTGAAGCACGGTTTGGAGGTCAACGAGATTGTGGCCTCGGAGTTACCTGGAAACCCGTCTGCCGTCTGGACCACGAAACTTCGGAGCGATGATGAATACGATGCATACATTGTTTTGTCGTCTACGAACAGCACACTCGTTCTCAGTATTGGCGAGACGGTGGAGCAGGTCAGCGATACGGGGTTTTGGACTCGGTGACGACGCTCGCAGTACAACAGCTTGGCGATGATGGTCTGATACAAGTTCACCCTAAGGGAATCCGCCACATTCGCCACGGTCGGGTCAACGAATGGGGTGCGCCTCAGCATAGATCGATCGTCGCTGCGGCAACAAACGCAAGGCAGGTCGCCATTGCCCTCAGCTCTGGCGAGATTGTCTACTTCGAGATGGACGAAGACGGCTCTCTCGCCGAGTATGACGAGAAGAAGGAGATGTTCGGCACTGTGACGTGCTTGAGTCTGGGCGAGGTCCCTGAAGGCCGTCAGAGGAGCTCCTTCTTGGCCGTTGGATGCGACGACCGGACCGTCCGTGTTCTGAGTCTGGATCCGGACTCAACTCTCGAGAACAAGTCCGTGCAGGCCTTGTCCGCGGCTCCGTCCTCACTCAACATCATGGCAATGGACGACTCATCCTCTGGTGGCTCTACACTGTACCTACACATTGGTCTCCACTCTGGTGTCTACTTGAGGACGGTCCTGGATGAGATCACAGGCGAACTGACGGACACCCGTCAAAAGTTCCTAGGTCCGAAACCAGTCAAGCTGTTCCAGGTCTCCGTCCAAGGATCGACCTGCGTGTTAGCACTGAGCTCTAGGTCATGGTTGGGATACTCAGATCCTCTGACCCGGAGCTTCATGATGACTCCTCTCGACTATGCCGAGCTGGAGTGGGGATGGAATTTTAGCAGTGAACAGTGTGTGGAGAGCATGGTGGGCATACATGCCAACTATCTGAGGTCAGTTATTGCCCCTGATTTTCTGAATCCTGCATGCATCCTACCATTTTCGATGATGATAAAAGGGATACCGAAGCCTTTTATGGCTGTGAGGCCTGAGTATCATTCTTGTGATACCAATTGTTCCTTCTGACGATTTCATTACTTATTCTTTTTGTCAAAAATTTGCTTTTCAAACGAACCTTTCAGAATGAGATGCTGACGGGGAGGGGAATCACAGGATATTTTCGGTGGAGAAACTGAGCGAGAACATGATCCAAAAGTCGATATCTCTTACCTACACGCCCAAGAAACTGGTCAAGCATCCTGAACAGCCTTACTTCTACACGATCGAAGCCGACAACAACACACTGCCGCCAGAACTGAGACAAAAACTTCTCGCGGATCCGGGAGTGGTTAATGGCGACTCGACCGTCTTGCCGCCTGAAGATTTTGGCTACCCGCGAGGGAGGGGGCGATGGGCATCGTGCATCAATGTGGTGGATCCGATCTCTGAAGAAGCAGGCATCGTGTCCAGCATAGAGCTCGAGGACAACGAGGCAGCCGTGAGCGCCGCCGTCGTGCCCTTTGCCAGCCAGGACGGCGAGAGTTTCCTCATTGTCGGCACTGGCAAAGATATGGTTCTCAACCCGCGGAACTTTAGTGGAGGCTACATCCACGTCTACCGGTTCCAGGAGAATGGGAGAGAACTGGAGTTCATCCACAAGACCAAGATCGAGGAGCCGCCGATGGCGCTTATGGCATACCAGGGCCGACTCCTCGCAGGCATCGGCAGGACGCTGCGGATCTATGATCTAGGTCTGCGGCAGATGCTGAGGAAGGCACAGGCAGATGTGGCGCCCAACCTGATCGTCTCGCTGGAGGCACAAAACAACCGCATCGTCGTCGGTGACGTGCAGCACGGCATCATCTATGTCGTGTACAAGGCCGAGACCAACAAGCTGATCCCGTTCGTCTCGGACACCATCGCCCGGTGGGTGACGTCGACAAGTATGGTCGACTACGAGTCCACGGCCGGCAGCGACAGGTTCGGCAATGTCTGGATCGTGCGGTGTCCTGAGAAGGCCAGCCTCGAGGCCGACGAGCCCGGCTCCGAGGTCCACCTCACCCACGCGCGGCCATACCTCCACGCCCAACAGCACCGCATCGAGCTGATGGCACACTTCTACACGCAGGACTTGCCCACGAGCATATGCAAGACCAGCCTGGTGGTCGGAGGGCAGGAGATCCTGCTGTGGGGTGGTATCCAGGGAACTATTGGTGTACTGATTCCCTTTGTCAGCCGAGAAGACGTCGACTTCTTCCAGACCCTCGAGCAGCACATGCGGCAGGAAGACCCTCCCCTGGCTGGTCGTGATCACCTCATGTACCGGAGCTACTACGCACCGGTCAAAGGCGTGATTGACGGTGACCTCTGTGAGAGATTTGCCTTGTTGCCGACCGACAAGAAGCAGATGATTGCAGGGGAGCTGGACCGTTCAGTTCGTGAGATTGAGCGAAAGCTATCAGTATGTTATCCCGTCTCGTTTGTAACTAATAATGAAGACAAAATAGTGGCTGACAAAAGACGCAACAGGACATTCGCACACGATCGGCATTCTAAGTCTCTCGGATAGAAAAAGAGGTACACAAGACTTTGGCGTTGGGAGGAACTGGGGACTCATGACATCCAAATTCCCTTTTGAGGTGTACAGTCTGTAGTGTATGTAATACATATACGGCTTTTCATTTTGGGGCTATGCGCTGGCGTTGGGCGCAAAAAACTTACGGAGGAATATGAAATCGCTGGGGGCGGATAGCTCGCTGGAATGACATTTAACATGGGTATCGGGATGTATATCAACAAACCACACCCAGACCAAAATGTTGCGTTACAACTCTGCTGTTCCCTTCTTCAAAACACATACACGGAAAAAAAGGCATCAAGAAGGACCCAGCCTCCTCAAGAATGCGGCCTGACTGGCCCAGGTCCCACCAGTCCCGCCAACATTCCCTCTCGACTTGGTCTTGCCCTTAGCTTTGGCCTCGAGCGGATGCGTCCTCTCCCACTCGTCATCGGCGACGAACCTCTCCACGGCCCGGTCCAGATCATACCCGCTCTGTTCAAGGTACAGCTCGGCGACCTCATAGTCTGCACACTTGCAGGCCACCATCCAGCGGCGCACTTTAGCCCTGCGGGTCCTCCTCTTCCTCGCCCTCGACCGGTCTGGGGCTGAGGGAGACGCCGGCCGGGTAGTGCGAGCCGGGGATCAGGATGGTGCGCCGGGCGGAGAGCAGATGGTCCGAGGTGAGTTTGTTGTAGCGGCGCAGCACGGGGGCGGGGACGTTGTAGCGCAGGGAGAGGGAGAGGATCGTGTCGTCGGTGGGGTGGAGGAAGTGTAGGGTGTCTGGAGGAGGGGGTTGTCCCTGTTGTTCCTCATCTTGTTCACCTTTGGACTTTTCGTTGAAGAGGAGGGAGGACGAGGACGAGGACTGGTGGTGGTGGGGGACCATTTGTTTGGTGAGGTTGTGTATGGCGGGGGCGGTGGTACAGCAGCGGCGTCGGCTTGCTGTAAGGGCCTGTTGCTGTTGGTAGTGGTGGTGGCGTCTTTGCTTGTGGCGAAGTCGTAGGATGGTGGCTCGCGCAGGCCGTGCGGGAGGGGGTTCAAGGGGCAGGAGGAGAGTTGGCAGTATGGGCAGTAGGTTGCGAAGCGGTTATTGTTCTTTTTCCGTGGTGCATCTTTTTGTCAGTCACTCGCCCACTCCTGCCACGAACACACACACACACACACACAAAGGGAAAAAGAGACTGGAGGGTGTATATCTCGTACATCTATACATCTTCCACAGATGACCCTCGAGCAACACTCCAGTCTCCTGTCTTCTGGGTCCGGGAACTGCTTCTCTGTCTTGGTCTCGAGATGATGAGTGGACGTGGTGGTGTTTGAGATGGGGTTGCGGATGATGGTCGCGCAGGTGCAGCATGCTTCGGATGACATGGCTGTGGTGTTTTCTATATGATCTGCACAGAAGGACACACAAGACACACAAGAAAAATAAGCAGATGAAATACCAAGAGAAATCGTGTATAAGAACGAAATGTGTAGATGTAGTTGTACAGCTTGAATGGTTGAGAAGAAAGGAAAGGATGCTGGGTGGTGGTGGTGGTGGCAAGGGTGACGTCCTTGAAGCATAACCGCTACTTATCGATAACGCCTCGTCCCGAGGCCCCGAGCACTACAGTACGGACGTACAGCTGGGACTTGGCGTATAAGTGCCAGCATTTCGGTCATGATTTTCCTCACGTATTGACTCGTCGATGCAGGAACAGGATTCAGTCTCTCTTATTCATAGTAATACGCTCTCGTACTCGGCTAACTCCGCACTGAGTAAACACCCTTTCCGCTATTTCTCCTCCTACTCCTTCTCCCCAGCAGTTACCCCCCGCCAAAACCCTATTATTATGCAGCATGCCTGCCCATGAATTCAAAGACTACACCTGGTTACAGCAATGTTACTGTCTATCTAAGTGTGCATTGCCGATGTTTGAACAGTCAGTCATGCCAATACATGGGACCATGGAAAGGCCCCAGACCTGGCCAGCTCGAGCAACTCTAGAGGGATACCTGCATGCCCCAAGGCGATACCAGTCCGGCAGCTGCATGAGTATCACTGTTGTTGTCTCTGTGTATACAGACCCTTTGATGAGACACAAGTCCTCGCCAAGGACTCCAGCAGTCACCAAGCTATCCATTCTTACCCAACATCCTTCATGCAGACAATATATGAATTACTTTAGGGAATTGGGGCAGACCAGGGGGGAAAAACCTCTTATTGATCAGATTCTTGACAGTGAGGGGATCGGGTCACATAATTATTTGGACAGTAAGAGTACCTCTAAGGACGTGTCGTATAATTACTAGGATAGTAAGAGTACCTCTAAGGATTTTCTACCAAAGAGTGAAAGGGGAGAAAGAAGAAGAAAATAGGGGCAGCACACACAGACATCTATCAGACACCTCAGTCTACTTCATCAGAACCACGAACACTCTTCTACAAGAGCAAGTGCAGGCGAGAGAACCCATGGTCCATCTACCCCAACATTTGGCCCCCGTGGGTGCCATCTCATTCGAGGTTCCTCAGATCTGTGTTGATCACCAAATCGTCCTGGCCCTTCATGTGCAGCACAATTGTCAGACCTTCCAGCCCAAGATCGTTCGCCTGGTTCTGGGCATCAAACTGTTCTTTGAGCTCATCATATTTGTTTTTCCAGCCTTTCTGATCCTCGAGAGAAGCGTCTTCAACTTGCTGCTGCTGAGCGAAAGGCTTCCCAGAACGTCTGCACGGTTCCTCTCTGAACTGAACCTTGCCCATCGTTGCTGCTGGGGACTCGACCCTGTGGGACATCGACTTCGACCATGCACCTTGCGCCTTCAACGGTTGCTGCTCTACTTGCTCCGTCTGCTGGTGTCCAGGAAGGGTACACAAGGCTGCGACTGTCTGTGGCTTCTCCTCTGCCTCTTTTGCCGATATGCTGACGCTGCCGGGCTCCTTGGGCGGCGGGCTGTAGTGGCTCAGACGGTTCTGTGTGTTGCTAAAGTCCTCCTCCTCAGCTGGGTCTGCATCAACGCCAGTCTTGCTTTTGGGCTGTCTCGGTGCGGTAGATGCGGTGAGCTTCAGCTTCAGGCACACCTCGTGAAAGTCCTCCTCTTCAGCTCGGTCCGCATCAATGCCAGTCTTGGTCTTGAGCTGTCTCAGTGCGGTAGATGCGGTGGGCTGAAGCTTCAGGCTCATCTCGCGAAAGTCCTCCTCTTCAGCTCGGTCCGCATCAACGCCAGTCTTGGTCTTGGGCTGTTTCGATGCGGTAGACGCACTGGGCTGAAGCTTCAGGCGCACCTCGCGAAAGTCCTCCTCCTCAGCTCGGTCCGCATCAATGCCAGTCTTGGTCTTGGGCTGTCTCGATGCAGTAGACACAGTGGGCTGAAGGTTCTGGCGCACCTCGCGAAAGTCCTCCTCCTCATCTCGGTCCGCATCCCCATCAGTCTTGGTCTGGAGCTGTCTCGATGCGGTAGACGCGGTCGGCCGAAGGTTCTGGCGCACCTCGCGAAAGTTCTTCTCATCTCGGTCCGCATCCCCATCAGTCTTGGTCTTGGGCTGTCTCGATGCAGTAGATACAGTGGGCTGAAGGTTCTGGCGCACCTCGCGAAAGTCCTCCTCCTCATCTCGGTCCGCATCCCCATCAGTCTTGGTCTTGGGCTGTCTCGATGCAGTAGACGTGGTCGGCCGAAGCTTCAGGCGCACCTCGCGAAAGCCCTCAGCTGGCTCTTCTGTGGACGACAGCATGGGCAGCTTTGGCAACATCGGCGCACTCTTGGTGTGCATTGTGCGGAGCCTGTCTTGGGCGCGGACTGGTGGCTCCTCACGAGCAAATCCCGCTTGAGGCTGTGCCTGAGGTCTAGGCGAGTGGTTGTGAGGGTGATCATGATAGCGTTCATGCGTGACACTTCTCTGACGCTCAAGGGTTTGAGGGTCGCGGCGGTCGGAAGAGTAGCCCTGCTCTTGTTGAAGGTCATGGTGACGACGTCGCTCCCCGTGACCACGCTCTCGGTGCTGCCTTTCGTGTACATCGTGTTGGTACACTGCCTCTCTGTCGCCATGGCCATGAGGAGGACCCTTGTGGCGGCGGGGGTCATGATCAGCGTGATGAGTCGATGTCCTAGCATGAGGATCGCTGGGTCGAGCATGGTCACGATGACGGTGCTCTTCTTGGCGGGCTGGCTCCCTGTCGTCGGGGTGCTGAGGATAGGTGTTACTCCGATAAGCTTCCTCGTCCTGGTCGGCGCAGTCCCTCCCCGGTGCAGAATAGTACTCCGTCTGCTCGCGGGTTTCTGTAGACGTCTCCCCGCCACAAGGGGTGACCTGACGCTTCGTGCCGGTGAGACTGTGCCGGTAGGGCCGGTATCCTGAATAGGTGGCTCGGCAGGCCTGGTCGCTGCAACTCTCGGATGATCCTTCTCGATATTCGCTGTCGGTCCGGCGCGAGACGCAGTCAGACGGGACAGCCTCTGTCCTCAATGTCTGGCTTTTGTGCACGTGCTGTGAAGAAGTAGCAGCTGAGCGACTCTTTGCGGCGCGGCCAGGCGTACTGTGAGGAATATCTTTCCTGGATGCCGTAGATTTGCTTGGGGGAAGAGGACGTGGGGAGGACTTGGTAGCTGGAACGGGATGGCCGACAGCCTTGTACCGTTCGGGCTGCTCCTCCCGTCTCGTGGTGCTGTATTGTCTGGTGGATCGGGCCCCGACGCCTTCCATCGGGTCCCTAACACCCTTGGTCGGCGAAGGAGGCACACTCCTGTTGTAACTCGTAAGGGTTTCGCCATCACGTATTGTCAGATGAGCGCCCCCAGAGGCCTCAAAGACGCCGTGAGCCTCCTCGGCCCCCTCTGGAATAGGACAGATGCATGTCTTGCAGAGAGGGTGGCCACAAGATGTGCAGTAGGTGCGGCCGGCTGCGATGGTGGCCTGACAGACGTGGCAGAAACGCACGCCAGCATCGATGGCGCTGTTCGTACCGTCCAGCTCGGCAGAATTCTTGGCCGAGAACCCCTTGGACATGAGGCCATCGCTGGAACGGTCAAGACTGGCATCTTCTGAGAGCTACCCAGGAGGCCGGTCAATCCCGTGCTCCTTGAACATGTCTCGGGCGTCTGTCATCATGGTCGTTGACACTGAGGCTGGAAATGAGGTATCGAGCCTGGGCCGATGATCTGATGGCGCAGGGCGCGGTGTGTCGAGTTGTCGGCCTTGTGGAAGGAGATGCTGGAGGCTGGCGTGGGAGCAGACAAGCTGTTCGGAGGTGACTGAACGGGCGTCCTCTTCAGCTATCCTACTTAGTGTTGGCGAGAGGATGCGTTGGGAGGCCTGTAGTGGTACTCTCTGGTTCTTGAGGAGCTCCGGCGTGTCAGAGCGGTCGTTGTCGATCGGGTGTTGTTGGGGCTGGATTGACAATGATGCAGGCTTGTTGTTTCTAGACATTTGATATTTCTGATCTTCGACGTCCAGTGACAGTACCTAGAACTTCGAAAAGAGATGAAAGTATAAAAAGTAAACAAAAGAATAGCTATAAGGAGGCAGTGATTTAGGTCGAGAAAGCCGCCTAGACAGGGCGTTCTGATGGGTCGGATAGCAACTTGGGTTTCCACGAAGACGAGAATAAACAGGACAAGAAATGTTATGCCTTTGAGACCAGAACACACTTGGATGGCTCCTGCGGGATGCTGTGCTGTGATGAGCGGCAGTCGCGACGTGTGATATTTTTGACGGAAAGAGCGTTGATCAAAAGTGAGAAAGATGACATTCGACGGTTGGACAGAGCGACAATTGACCTTCTCGCCCAGGTGGAAAATGGTAACGAGTACAATCAGCTGAAAAAGAGGATGCAAGAATGCCTTGGAGGGTCTACCTAGAGGTGCACATTAGATTTCGAAAAGAAAAAATAAGGTACGCAGTTCATAAGAGTCACCCATCACTTCACGCGGTCACTTGAAAAGGTAGTCACGACGTCAGGATGTCGAGGTTCTGTAGACTGTAGGGAAGGTGCGATGAATGGATTTGTCCTGCGTCAATTCATCGCACGAGGATCTGATGATGACGTGATTGGTGTGGTATTCTACAAAGGCGCAAGCAAGAGAATTTCAAACGTCTATTTCAGAGAAGCCTGCAGCGTCTCTAGAACCTGTTGGGAAGAAAGTCAGCATCATGTCCCGCGGTAGTTCCAGTGATGATCATAAAACTTACCTCCAGCTCGATCTTGGCCTCAGCAATATCCTGCTCGCTCCCACTGCCGCTGGCAACCTTTTGCGCCTCGGAGATCTGGGCACGGACGGCCTCGGCGCTGAAGTCCTCGAGGGGGTATGCCTCGACGGCGTTGATGCTCAGGGCGGAGTTGGGCTGGACGACGGCGAATCCACCAGACACTGTAGAGAGTAGAATCATGTTGTGAGCGTAAGTCCCCCATATCCTGGACTACCATATAGTTTGTCCTTTGGAGCCTCCAGGTATGATGATGATGATGATGATTTACGTACGGAAGAACTGCTTGCTGCTGCCGCTCTCCTCGACAATCTCGATCAGGCCGGGCTTCAGCTGCTCGATGGAAGGAACGTGGTTGGCGAGGACACCCATCTCTCCAGACTCGGCTGGCAGGTTGACCTGGACGACATCCTGGGACTTGTAGAGGGACTGCGATGTTGGGGTTTGCGGTAATTAGCCCTCGTGTGTTCTTCTCTCGAGCGCGCTACGTCACTGCTCTCTCCTCCTCTTCGTCTCCCCAGCACTGCTTGTTTTCCCTCTCTCGTATGTATGGCTGCTATGTGGGGAATCGTCATCGTACCTGGTGAGGAAGAGTCAAGCTGAGCTTGATCTGTCTCAGCGGGTCGCAAGGTCAGTCTGGCAGGTTCTCGATGAAAAGCGGAGTTTGCTCTCCCCGGAACAAACTTGCCTTGTCGTTGACAGCCTCAGCATAGCCTCTTCGCTGCAGAGGAGCTCGGATGGCGGCCGGGCGGGCCCGGAGAGCTGCACGGGCGATGCGGAGGGAGTTCATGATGGTGGTGGTGGGGACCAATTGATATGTGTACGGCTTCGATCAGTCGCAAAGAGCTCTCCGGTCGGTCGGGTTGAGGAGGCAGAACGGATCGCTGCAGGCCAAAGTTTGGCGTCACGTGGAGTTGTAGTGCTTTGGTGCATAATACGGCCTTCTACCGATAATTCCCGCAACCAAGATGCCGTATGTATTTAGATGGAGTTACGCATCAGAGCTAGATATGCACCAAAAGCATACTAGCACCGCCCACCTCAGCCAGCCAAGCCAAGCCGCTTTGCTGATCCCTCATCCGCCCAACCGCCGCTCCTACTCTACAATAGTACAGAGTATATCTCATCTCGTACAGCCACTTTTTGACCTGAAGTTGCCACGAGGCTCGGGCAATTTCGCGAATCCGAAAGGACTCTCTGCCCAATACGAGCTTACTGTGGCTCACGAACCCCCTTTTCTGTCTTTCATTTTCTTCCATCTCTTTTACTACATCTTTATGGGGAGGGGAGGGGCTTTCCACATTATACTCACAGCAGCTTGGTATGTGTCGTTTTCTGGTAGCAGAAGCCGCCTTTTTCCCGATATCCGCCCTCCTCCCCTCCGACTTCCATGCTGCCAATACGTTGTATACGCACTTGCACATGTGCCTTTGAGAGCGGCAGCCTCGACAATCACTACCATCTGCGAGCAGATCTGCGCTCTTCACAAGCAAGGGGCACAGCCAAGGCCTGCCTGCCAAGGACAACCTTGCCAACCAATGTTTCGCGACCTGCGGCTCGTCGTCACCGTTGCGGCTTTGTCTGGGCGACACGTAGCCGCCCGGCTTGTCCCTGATGCTCAGGATGAGCTGATGATCTACACTGTCTTGTCAGGCCCCCAGTGACCACGAGCCGTGCAAAGTGCAAACCTGGGGGACCTACAGCTGCACGCCCTGACAAGCCAGTAGCGAACGTGCCGACAGCGAAAGAGAGGGGCTGGACAGCTGTCACCACTGGATGTCTCCGAGCGCTGCTGATCTCTCTTATTCAGACCTCGAGATCCGGATCTACATAGTACACCTGTGTCAGTCCACGGCGGGCCGTCTTTGCCACCAAGGCAAGTAACTGGAGGACCCCAGCCGTGCCAGCCGGCGGCGGGGACCAGATGATTTCACTAGGCAACACGTTCAAAAGGTGGTGAGTTGGTCACGCAACTAGCTTTGTCATTTTTAATCACACGCCCATTTCTTGAAACGCGAAAGACGAATATGGAGGTGGAGGAGGGGCCATCCTGTTGGGCCATGAAGCTGGATCTTGAGTTGTTGTATGTGGGTTTCAAGCCCACCCCCGCGCCAGCCTGTTTTCCTGACCCATCACCCCTGGGAGGGGAATGACGACAATGTGCAGGACAGGGAGACGTCGTCGACCCTCTCCCCTAGCATCGCCTGGGCAGAGATGAGAGAGAGAGAGAAGGATCGCTAGACTTCGATCCTGCTGCGGACGGGGTTTCTATTCCTGGGGATCCGCAGCCGTCTCTCCTGTTTCGTTGCTTAGGCTCAGGGTCCAACATCCAGGCTGTGCCTCACAACCACAGCTTCATGGTATGCTCCTTGCTATGTACTTCTACCGCCAGTTATACAGACCCCGGAGAGAGAGAGAGAGAGAGAGAGAGAGAGAGAGAGGGGCCGCGTAAATTATCGCTGCTCAGTATCTGATAACACCAATAACTCTACGCCTTCACCGCAATTCACAGAGGAGATCTTGACTACCAGACAAAGCACACCAGGAGACCTTGTGAAGCCCCGACCCTATCTGGCACCCTAAGCCGAAGATATGCAGGTGACCCTGCCCAAGGCCGGGGAGGGCTTCATCTGGCCTAGGACTCTTTGTACTACAGACGCACCTGTGCGGATCCGACACACCAGCTTTAGGTACAGTCTTTGCGCCCTGTTTGTTTAGCCGAAGAACGAACCCGACAACGCGATTACCCCTCGCAATCCCGGTGCGCCGGGTGTGTGTGTGTGTGCGCGTGTACGTCCGTATACATCCGTACACAATAAACTGGTTTAATGATGGGTTTGTTTGATCGTGATGGTGCAGCCTGCCTGCCACGCCTGCATGCGCAACCTCGTGGCATACCTCAAAAGCTGGGACGTTCTATGCACCTCTGGCGTCACTGCGGGGCCCTGATATCCATTCTTTCCTGCAGTTTCACCACCCAGAGAAGATGTAGGCTCCCTCAGATTTGAAGATAGGCGCGATAGCCTGCGACTTAAACCACTCACGAGGACCGTCAAGACCTCCACAGCTTGGCTGCTGCTTGGACTTGCATGCGCATGCAGGCGTCGTGGCAGCAGAGTCCACACACACACACACACTCACACACTCACTTACATTTCTCCAGGTTCAGTGCGCGAGAAGGAATTGCGGGGTATGAGACAGGTGCCATCCCTGCTTGCAACCCCCTCTTCTTCTTCCTTTTCTTTCTCGCGTGGGGTTCGTGCCGTTGGTGTTCCCCATGGCTTGCAACAATACTATGTTTCCCCAAATCTCAAAACGGCACGTTGCAGAAAAAGTGCATGCATTGACTCGGGGATCGTCAAGGTGCATGAGAGTCCTGGAAGATCTACTTGGTATGGGCCAAGGGAGGGGGAGAGCTGATGAGTTGTGTGTACGTGTGTGTGTGTGTGGTAAGTACGGACGTACCTTGACATGTGATGTGGCCGCTCTGTCTCGAGATTCGTACTGTGTTCTGTATCTGTGTGTGTGTGTGTGTGTGTGCACAGGGATCTTTGTATGACCTGCAGTAGAACAGTGCTATGGTGCAGCGACGAACATCAGCACCAGACGAACGCAAGGTCGGCATCCTCCTCTCTGCATCTGTACCGTGGTAGAGATGGGTGGTAAAGATGGGGGGTGACAGCGCATTGCATGGGGCTTACTTGGTACCTCGCCAACGCGGGCGAAGGAGATCGAGAAATGGATGCTGAATCTACGAATTCCCTCATCCGGGAGAGGCTGTCTCGTGGCGCTTTTGCAGTCTCTCGACCTGCAGCGAACCGATGAACCCCCTCCATCCTGCAGGTGGGTTGGTTGATGATGATGACTGGTTTGCCGCACAGAGCACCTCATAAACTCGTGATGATACATGTAAGTAGTAAAAGTACATGGAACCAGGCATGCAAGTGAGTAGTCAATCTGGGGGGTGGTATTGTCGGCCTTTCTCTCCTTCTCTGTTCTTTCTACGTGAGACGCTATTATGCAATATCTTCTGACCGCTCACAGTCAGTGTTACGGAAGGCTGTGAGGGATTTCAAATCCCTGGAATGGCCTCTAGAAAAAGAAGAAGAAAATACTATAGTACACCCTTTTGTCCCAACAGGGGCATGGGTGCTTGAGGTTCCATCCGACGCCTTTTTCTTCACCCTATCTTTTTCTGTGGCGGCTGCTTCTCGAAGCTCAACGGACGAAGGGGGATCCTGGGCCAGCGACAAAGCGCGGTCTGCTTACTCCACGTGGTCAAGTTTGTGTGTGCCCTTTTGTGCTCCATTTAGAGCGTTTGGCGCCTTTGCCCCCCTTGAATCTTGAATGCGCATTGGGGACACGCAAGACAAGCAAGCAGTATCTGGGAATCTCAAAACGCGGTCTGTGATTCTCTCCCCTATCCCTCCTCCCCTATACTGGAGACAGGTGTTTGTTGCGGCTGCAATACTACGTCTCACTTTTAGGGCGCATGGCGCTGAAAGCGGATTCAGATCCAGGGCCAAAAGTCAGCATCTGTCGGAAGGGGAGAAGGGGGGAAAAGAGGGGGGAAGGGGGGCCGCCCGCCTTGCACACATCGGCCAGCACGGAGCAGCCGCATGCACTGCAGGACCGGAACGATATTAGCTAACATTATTGGAGTCCCGAGCTGCTGATGATCATCAGTTTCTCTCATTGTGCTGACCTGACAGCCTTAGAGACAAGGTTATGCCTTTTTTTTTTTTTTCCCCTTCCTTCGTCACAGTTTGTCCGTCTTCGGCCTGTTTAGTTTATGACGAGCAAAGGACGAAGGACAAAAGGTACAATGTACTAGTTCACCGCTTCTCCTGTTGGTTTTTTTTCCTTCAATTTTTTTCTTTTCGCGCCGCGTGGAAAAATTGTTAAGAGAAAAATTCCCTCTGCAATGCGCGAGCCCGCCTTATTCAAGCGACATTGGCTGATCTAGACCCGTGGAAAAAAGAAAAGGCTGTGGCTACTAGGACATAAACTAGAAAAGAATTACATGTCGCATCAAATTCAGCTCTTTGATCGACTTTGCCCGATGGCTTTCCCCTTCTTGTCTGTATCTGCAGTACCAATTTGGAATATTATTTTTCAGCTTTTGTAGCATTTTCGGTCATTTTGTGTGTTGCCCCGCTGGGTCCGACGAGGCAGTAAGTAGTAGGCCATACTTGGGAATTCCATTCTGCGGTAGTGTTCGAAGAGTCAGTCGGTGGGAGACGAAAATACAATTTGGCACTACAGAGTACAGAGTAAGCCACAGCCGAGGGAAGGGCCAGTGGCTAATTAACGGCTCGCTGAAAGTCCCGCCGCTACCACGTACCATGTATAACGATCCCCAGCGTGGAAAGATTCGTAATCCCGGGTGTTTGTTGGAGAGCAAACAACGGTCAGTGCAGATGCAACCTCGGGGCGGGAGGAAAAAAAAAAAAATAATAGTTAACCTGACTAACATCCAGCATCACTCATCTGCGCAGACGGGCCGTTCTCGCTTGTGCGCCAGTCTCTTTGGAACGACTTTCCGAGAGGCAATAATTTCAGCTCATTCGAAGCTAGCGGGTTTCTTCGTTTCCCCGGCTGCGCGCACTGTCCCGGGGGAAAAGGACTCCTGGGCCCTTCTTCTTTCTACATAGTGCTAGGTGTACGTCTTTACTATGTACTGTGTATTTTGTGAGTTATCAGTCTGCCCGTCACCAGACCCATTTCCCATCCACCCCCATTCTCGAGCTAAGGCACGGCTGCATATCATTGCAGCGTGGGAGTGGGAGCGGTCGGCCTGGCTGTGACCACTGACCTGGAACCTGTGACAAGATGACGGGGGGAGAGAAAACGGTGGTCGAGAGCGGGCCAAGTCGGGACACAGATCCAATAGGTAGCAGGGCGAGCAGCACGGGTGCGCGGGTCCCTCGCCCTCTTCCTAAGGGTCTTTTCGAACGAGTGGAGAGGGACAGAGGGAACGGAAATGCCCACCCACTCACTGGCGGCCAGTTTCTTTCCTCTGTTTGCCTCTTGTTAGTAAGGGCTACCACACGGGAGAGGGAGAGGAATTTTCCATCATTGCCCCAACAAGCGGCGGCAGTGCCATCTCGATGCGTTCGGCCAGTCTTGCCGCCTTCCCACTCGCTACTAGCCAAAGACTGTGTACGGACGTACTGTGTATGTACTAAGTAGTGCTACCACTCAGCCACTGTAGTGTGTACTGTGGTGTGTGCTGCGGTGCCACCCACAGGTAGGTACTTGTACGTTCCGGGTAGAGTACTGAGTACGGGCCTTATGCCCTCCTCCGGGTTCCTCGCCTTGGCCGTGTGGTGCCCCCTGGCAGACCTAGGCTCCACAGGGGCATTCCCTCTCTCTTGCGCTACCGCAGTACCGCATAGTACCTTGCAACTCTGCTGTACAGGGGTGGTTCCGAGGGGAGGGGTGGCTCTTGGGGGCTTTTCTCTCCTCCTTGCCCTCTCTAGGCTTTTTGGCGCTGTCGCCGCCCTGTCCCACAGGCGGGCCTTGCAGGAATAACATCTCGCCCTCTGGCCCTCTTCCCTGGCCATCAAATCTCTCACTTTCCCGCACAACCTCGACCGCCCTATTTTACAATATTTTTTTATCTTCTTTCCCCTTCGTCTCCTACCTACACTGTTCTCCACCGACACGAACAAGAAATCAAATCTCGATCTTGATACACACACATACGCAGAAGAGGAAGCCTTATTTGTGCTCCCTTCCCAGACCTGCTGCCTTGGTTTCGACCTTGAGTCTGTTTCGTTTTCTTTCGAGACAAGTCACTACTCGCTTCCTAGACTTTGGGTCAGCAGTCCTGCTTACTACATTCTGCGCCACCCCTACCACAGAGACGCTCGGTTCAACGTCATCCCCCCTTCCCACACCCTAGGATTCCCGACCAGGACCTGTGTGTGTGTGTGCGCGTGCCTCCAGCAGCCCTGCAGGGGAACAAAACAAGAAACGGCCGGACCCTGGATTTGAAGTTGAATTCGAATCTCGTCCACCATTCAAAGCAACCCAGGAACTGACCGCGGCCCAATATCACCACCACCAGCCCTCGCGCTGGGCCACGGCCCTCGCACACTTCCCTCAACTCGCAGCAACCACCCAAAATCTATCTGGCCCTACTACCTCTTGTGTCCTTTCTCGACTATGGCTCTGCGCTTATAGCCCATCTGTCCCTAGGGACACACACCACTCACCCTCTACAACGCGCAACGTTGAGCGCAACATCTGCCTGAAAGGGTGGTCTGCATCCCCACCAGGCTCGTCGTCGACACGTTCCCGAAGCCTTGAGAACGCGGAGTCGGCCCAGTGACCTGACCTGTCTGGAGCCTGGCCGAATTGTCATCCACGACGACCATATTATCCCACGACATACCCTCTCTGACGACCACCTTACTGTTTCGAGCCTGCAGACACAACCCTTACCAAGACAACACAGACGAACACACACCTTTTCCACCATGTTGAGACACACACCACACGATAACGCTACCTCCAATGTGCTGGCGTGGAGCACCACTGCAGCCAACGTCGAGTCCGCTCTGGAGGAGGACGCCGGTGCCGACGCCGACGAACCACCTGATTTACGCACCGCCCAGCACCACCACCACCACCACTCCAACAACAGAATGTCTCCAGATTTCAGGAGAAAAATGTCGGCTGCTACCAGACCCAAGGAGAACCACGCGTCTCTGCTGACCAGAGCGCTCCAGAGCGCGTCTGAGGGCGAGGCCACCGAGGGCACACCTGCCCAGAGCAACAGCAGCTGGCGGGGGCGGCGGAGATCCATCACCAGCGATGTCTCCATCGCATCCACTGCGGATCTCACCAGCGACACGGGCGTGAGCACTCCGGCGAGGACAAACAGCCCCAGCCCCCGCCTGCGGAGCACCGGGTTTGCCCCTCTGTCTTTTGACAAGCAGCCTGGTGCGCCCGTCCAGATCGTGGGCTCGCTGCCCAAGAGAACCATTCCCGCATACCCCTTGACCAAGGGCCAGGTCTCGCCTACCAAGCCAACTACCACTGAGGCCCTCAAGGATCCCGCTGTCCAGACGCTCGAGAAGAAGCGGTGCATCTCATTTGCCTGCACGGCAAAGCCCAAGGACGACGTGAAGAGGACTCCTGCTCCTGCTCCTGCTCCGGCCGCTACCCCAGCCGCCCCAGCAGCGTCTGCAGCGACTGCAGCTGCGCAGCCGCGGAAGCCGTGCATCAAATTTGCATGCACGGCCAAGCCTCCTCGGCCGACGCAGCAGCAGACTCCTCCACCCAGAGAAGGGCTCGCGATCCCCAGGAATGCTGAGGAGAGCGGGTCCGTCTCGACTGTGGTCAGCACGCCTTCCACTATCCGCAAGGAACGGTCGCCTACCACCCGTCGGGCGGCAAAGCCCCTGACTCCCAGGAGGTTCCTGCCGAGCCCAGCTCCTCTCCGCAAGAAGAAGTACATCACCGCGACCTCAGACAAGCTGCAGGGCGAGCTGTGCCACTTCCACGAGTTTGCCAGCGACCACCCGCAGCAGGAGGACTGGATTCGCGAGGAGACGGCCGTCCGCAAGGTGAAGCTTACTATTGATGACCTGCTGAAGAAGGAGAACGACATCCGGCGCATCGGCAAGGAGGCAGAGGAGGAAGCTGAGCTGGAGGACGAGGAGGCTGAAGCCGACGATGCTGAAGGCGCTGAGGAGGACGACGAGGACGAGGACGGAGAGAATATGGACGACGAAGACGACGTCGACCAGGACCTGGACGATGATGACGACCAGTCGGGATACGGCTCTGATGATGACTTTTCAGACGGCTACAACACCGACGAAGACCTGGGCTTTGCCGACTCGGATGACGAGGAAGACGACGATCTTCTCCTGTGGACTCTGTCGGCGACCCAGTCAGCCGGGGAACAAGTCTTCGACGTGACGCCCATCTTCCGACCTGGGTCTGTCGGCGGGCTCTCGGACTCGTCTACATACTCTAGGAAGGTCGTCCGGACCAAGCACTCCCGACAGCGATCTATCCCTCGCCCCATGACGCCGGAGCTGCCTGACAGCACCGACTTCGTCTGCGGCACCATGGACGAGGACAGACCCCTGGAGGAGGCCTTCATGACCCGGCTCGCCGCCCGCAAGCAGGAGAAGCTGCGCGTCATCCCCCAGGACATCGACCCCAGCTTCCCGACCTCGGAGCCGGAGGACGAGGAGGACGAGGACGCTCCTCACGACCGCGACAGCGGCGAGCCCGTGTGGCTGCACGGCGAGCTTGAGGAGCTCCACGACGAGCGGCCAGACCGGCGGCGCAGGAAGAGTCCCTCGCCCAAGAGACTGCGGTCCCCGCCCCCGGCGAAGCGGTACAAGTCTCCACCCCCAAGGCACGCGGCCGCTCGCCCCGCCGCCTGTTTGACAGATCCTCTCCCAAGCGGATCAAGTCGCCAGCACCGGGCCAGCGCCCCAGGTCTCCGGCCGTGTCACCCACACAGGGCAGCAACGCCATTGGCTTCAAGCCCCTCGCCGCCCGGCCCGGCCTGACCCACACCAAGTCCCTGCCCCGTGCCACCTACCTGCCTTTCCACATCAAGAACGGCAAGCGGGGCAAGACGAACGCGGGGTCCAAGGACACCACCACCACCACCCACAAGCGAGGTGCCATCGACATTGTCAAGGGCCTCGAGCAGAAGCGGCAGCGGCGCAAGGAGAAGTTCTATCAGAAGTACTGCCACCGTGCGCGCAAGGGCCAGATCCCCGAGAAGAGGGCCAAGGCCGGCGAGGGAGCCGAGAGGATGCGGGAGCTGGCTGGCAAGATGGGCCAGGGCAACTACGTGATTTCCATATAATATGTCAACACACGAGAGAAGGGACAGCAGACAGCATTACATTTCCTTGAGCCTCATCGTCATCATTATCGTCACCACATCATCATCATACCCAGGCGCATCGGATTTGGTTGGTGGTCTTGTTTTATTATCTGGAGGGGTTTTTCTTTTCCTGTTTCTTTACCTCGGGACGGAGATTGTGTGGGATTATCAACAACAACAACGACTGGTCATGACAAACAAGCCTCAAGAGGAACGGAGAGACGCCGTTCTCTCTTCTGTGTGCTTGTACCTAGCATTCGTTTTTCTCCCTCTTTTTTGTTCTCTCTCTTTTATCTGTGGAGCTCAGGGGATATGATATCCGATACCCAATCCAGCATTTGCTTGACATTGCTCGAGGGACGACTCTTCATTCGTTGTCTTGTGTACATACGCACTTGGCCTTAGTACAGCTAGGCTTTCCATATATGAATCAACATATATGATGACAACACCACCACTATGACTGGTTTTGATGGTTTAACGGACCATGTGAAAGTTGACTGATGTTCTCGTCATGCCGGTGTGGCAATTGACGTGCTGGCTTGCTGGCACAGTCTTAGTGACTCATGATGGATTATTCGCAGACAGATGAAAAGTCCACGACACGGTGGCTTCAAATATTGAGAAAATGAGTCAGTAAGGAACAAACTGGACACTCTGTCTCTGTCCAACTTTGGGGTGTGGATGGCGGCCAGAGTTGAACTACGAAGGAACAGGCCTGCCTCTGTTCTCAGGGCACACTTAGAGAGGCACTGCGCCTGTCTGGTGATGTAGGCTAAGATAGTGATAGCAAGTCTGGCTTAGTAAGTAACTCCAGCAACCAATCAGGGGATGATCCGGGTGGACTGGACTCGCCCAGACCTTCCTGGGGGGAGCAGGGGTGGTGCGGTAGGGGCTAAATAGTTCCATGAGGTCCGCTTCCATTCCTGCCAGCTTGCCGTCATCTTTCCAGAAGCAAAAGCAAGAGACCAAGACACACACACACACACACACACACACCGTTCATCTTCTTCCCTCCTCCTTCTACCCCGACGCAACGAACCCTTCGCAGAGCTTTTTCTTTTCCCCCAACACCGCCACCCACGACATTTCTTCTTTGTCTTTCTTTCTTTCTTTCTTTCTTACAGTTCATATCCAGCCTCGTCGGAATTCGGATATCGTTTATCCCCGTTCAAGATGTGGATTATCAACTGGTGTATGTGATCACGAGAGCCCCCTCCTCCCCCAGGCGCACAGGACGGACAGAAACAAACACACATAGAGAGAGAGAGAGAGGAGAAATGGCAGCGGGCAGGTGGCCCAGCGAGCACCAAGCAAGCAAGCAAGCAGCAGACGAAAAAGAGGGCGTGTGGATGCTGACCTTGGAACCATTTCCTTCTCTCTTTGTCGCGATCTAGTCTACGATGTCCTCTCCTCCCTCGGCCTGCTGAACAAGCACGCCAAGCTGCTGTTCCTCGGTCTCGACAATGCGGGCAAGACGACGCTGCTGCACATGTTGAAGGTGCGTGTGACCCGACGAACGATAGATGCCGCCCGATCCCCTCGGAAGGCCACGGGGCAACCGCGACTTCTTCCTCCTTTCTGGCCAGCAATATTCTTGCGTCGATGAGGATATACAAATTTCGATGGCACGGAGAAACGGGACAAGGAGCTGACTGGTCTTTTTCTTATTCATCTACAGAACGACCGTGTTGCTATCCTTCAGCCTACCCTTCATCCTAGTGAGTAGAGCCGGGCCTCTTGTCGGGCGAGACGAAGATGATGTGTACGCCCACATCCGGGGAGAGCGAGGCAGGCCGTGCTGACTTGAAAATCATAGCCTCTGAGGAACTGGCGATTGGCAATGTGAGGTTCACAACTTTCGACCTGGGCGGTCACCAGCAAGGTATGAGAAAATCGCAGAGGGGTCGCGTAACACTTCCCCCTCCCGTTGCTACGCGTTTGTCTGGCTTAAGGCTAACAATTGGTACCCCCTCCCCCTAAAACAGCCCGCCGTCTATGGAGGGACTACTTCCCCGAGGTCAACGGGATCGTCTTCCTGGTGGACGCCAAAGACCACGAGCGGTTCCCCGAGGCCAAGGCCGAGCTGGACGCCCTGCTCCAGATGGAGGAGCTGGCTAAGGTGCCCTTTGTGATCCTGGGCAACAAGATCGACCACCCCGATGCCGTCTCCGAGGATGAGCTCCGCCACCAGCTCGGCATGTACCAGACCACGGGCAAGGGCAAGGTCCCCCTGGAGGGCATCAGGCCTGTCGAGGTGTTCATGTGCTCCGTCGTCATGCGACAGGGCTATGGCGAGGGTATCCGGTGGCTGAGCCAGTATGTCTAAAGCCCTGCATCTCAGGAGCAAAGCTGGCGACGGGAGGTCGAGAGAGAAGTCGGGTGCTGTGGGCATGGGAGGTTCCGCCTCGAGCCTGAAGACAGATCCTGCAACTGGCGCGGTAGGAGGACCTCCGGGTCCAACAGGCAAGCAGAAAGAGAGGGGCGCTCTCGAGAGACATGCTGCCTGAGATGGGCACGATGATGGTTGTGGTTGCGGCGCAGTACAGTTTTTGCTTTATGCATGGCAAGGTCGGAAGAGAGAAAGGACACACTCCAGAAAGTCATGACGAACCAACATACATCTCTTTTTATTCTCATGTGTCTTGCAATTAGGAAGAGAGTTATGGCCCCCTGGCGTTGATGCTTTTTCTTTTTCTTTTTTCTTTTATTGAAGTATTTTATTTCTAGAGTCCAACTCGACAAGGAGCAGATGATAAGCTGAGAAACTCAATGTCATATGACTTTAATTTCCCTTGGGTGGTGAGAGCGAGATTTCGAGATTCTTGTCTCGAGATCCTATTCTCTTGTCTTGTTCCGTTTCTCAGGGGGCTAGAGCATGGACCGGCACAGTCTTGTCACCCCACCAAGTAGATAAGTAGAGGGGCTCACTCCAGCAGCCCACTGAGTGGTAAGAGGCCAGATTACAGTGGCATGAGTGGCCACAGCAGCAGCAGCAGCAGCAGCACTAGAGGGTTCTGGGCCTGCCTGGAGAGGAAACCCAAGAACCCCAACACCCCAGCGAAACATGCCTGCAGCCGACGTCATTTGTCTCTGGACCACTCAACCCCAAAAGAGAAAGCAGAAGAAGCACACATGTGACCACTTTGTCTCTGTCTCTCCTTGGGCCTGAGCCAGGAATAGTTTGCAATGCATCACCAGATTTGACGGCGACCACACTCTCTCGTATGACGATATCACGATAGACCTGTCTTTTTATTGTTCATCTCCTTATTGTTTAGTCCTTTCTCGGCTCATACCCTCCCTTTGTGTAACAGCAACCACTCAGCAGACTCCCCAAGACACGAACCATTTCTTTCTTTCGCGTCCCCCTCGGCTCCCTTACAACCGAGATGAGCCTCCGATTACTACATAGCACATAGGGTTCGCGCAGGCAGCTATTCAGCATCTCCTGAAGCTGCAGATCAATTGTGACTACAACAACAACAAGCAGCAACAAGCAAGCAAGCAAGCAAGCAAGCAAGCATGCCGGCCGACGAGATAGAAGAAGAAGACGGGTGGCCTCCCGTGGTGGTTCCAGACAGGAACTACGGTTTCCCCCGCGACGCCTTCGACCCTTCCCTCCTCCCCGGCGGCGACGTCAACTTCCTCTCCAAGGAAGACCTCGAGGCCTTCATCTCGGCGCTGTCGGCCCCAGACCCGGCCCAGGCCCATGACGACGCCTCCACGCCGAGGGCGGGCAGCCCTGGTGGGCGCACCTCCTTCGACATCACGCGGCGGCATTCGAGCGTCATCGCAGACAGACCACCGAGGCCTGAGAAGGAGAAGGAGGGGGACGAGGCACAGGAGGTTGCTGCACACGCAGCAGCTGCGGCGGCGGATGTGTCCTCCTCTATGCAGGGCGTCAATGGCAATAGTGTAGGAGGAGGAGGAGGGCACCAGAGGGACAGCCTCTTCATCACGGCACAAAATGACTGGGCACCCGTACACCAGAAGATCGTCCGCCCAGGGGCCAAGGGTAGTGGTGGTGGCGGCGGCGGCGGCAGCAGCAAGGCTAAGAGGCGGCACAGGCGGCCGAGGGCGGTCCGCCAAGGGCGCAGGACCAAGGACGAGACCCGCGAGGGCTACCTGTACGGACTGCTCAAATACCCGTTCCTGCTGTTTGTGGGCTGCTGGCTTCTGGGCCTGTCCGCCGCCTACGTCCTGACCCGCTACTACATCTGGTTCTACGAGTACTTCATCAGCTGGCGCGGGCGGCGGGAGCAGCTGCGGCGCAACATGCGCGCCACGGGCAACTACAAGGACTGGCGTGCCGCGGCGAGGGAGCTGGACGAGTTCCTTGGCAACACCGCCTGGAAGGAGACCAACGAGTTTGCGTACTACGACTGGAAGACGGTCAAGAGGGTGTGGGACTCGATGAAGAAGAGCAGGGAGAGGGCTGAGGCCGTCGAGAGGCGGCTCGACGGCGGCGAGAGCGTGGATGTGGAGGAGCGGCAGGAAGGAGAGAAGGCCGTGGAGGCGCTGCGGGCGCTGCTCGGGGCGTGCGTCAAGAACAACTTTGTGGGCGTCGAGAACCCCAGGCTCTATTCGCAGACCTATTATGGGACCAAGAATCTGGTGCAGAATCACGTTGACGAAGGTAACGTCGAGGCCCCGGTTTGGTTTTTTTTTTCTCTTTTTCTTGAGGTTTCTGGCGTGTAGCAGCACCTTGAACTGACTGACTGACGGTGTGAGCAGTGGAGAAGAGTCTCAAGTTCATCCTCGAGACGAAACAAATGCAGCTCGACGAGAAGCGCGAGCTCTTCAAGAGCCTGCACGCCAACTACGGCCGGACAGCCCTCTGTCTCTCTGGAGGGGCGACAATGGCCTACTATCACTTTGGCGTGGTCAAGGCCCTCCTCGAAGAAGACCTCCTGCCAGATGTGATCACGGGCACCAGCGGCGGCGCCCTCGTCGCAGGCCTGGTGGCCACACGCACTAACGACGAGCTGAAGCAGCTCCTCGTGCCCGCCCTGGCGCACAAGATCACGGCCTGCTCCGACCCTTTCTTCACGTGGCTCCGGCGGTGGTACAGCACGGGCGCGCGATTCGACAGCGTGGACTGGGCCAAGAAGTGCTCCTGGTTCACCCACGGGTCCATGACCTTCCGCGAGGCCTACGAGCGCACAGGGCGCATCCTCAACGTGTCGTGCGTGCCCGCCGACCCGCACAGCCCGACCATGCTGTGCAACTACCTCACCAGCCCGGACTGCGTCGTGTGGTCGGCGGTGCTGGCATCTGCCGCCGTCCCAGGCATCCTGAACCCGGTCGTGCTGATGATGAAGCAGCGCGACGGCACGCTGGTGCCCTACTCGTTCGGCCACAAGTGGAAGGACGGCAGCCTGCGGACGGACATCCCGCTCAAGGCGCTGAACCTGCACTTCAACGTCAACTTCACCATTGTGTCGCAGGTCAACCCGCACATCAACCTCTTCTTCTTCTCCTCGCGCGGCTCCGTGGGCCAGCCCGTCACGCACCGCAAGGGCCGCGGCTGGCGCGGCGGGTTCCTGGGCACGGCCGCCGAGCAGTACATCAAGCTCGACCTCACCAAGTGGCTCAAGATCCTCCGCCAGCTGGAGCTGCTCCCCCGCTTCGTCGGCCAGGACTGGAGCCAGATCTGGCTGCAGCAGGGCTTCGGCGGCACCATCACCATCTGGCCCCGCAGCATCCCCATGGACTTTGTCCACATCCTGACCGACCCCACGCCGCCGCGCCTGGCCCGCATGATCCACGAGGGCCAGCAGTCGGCGTTTCCCACGGTCAAGTTCGTCGCCAACCGCCTCAAGCTCGAGAGGACCGTCGAGCGCGGGCGGAGGGAGACGAGGGGCCTTGAACTCGACCTCGGTAATGGCGGCGGTGGTATCGGTGGGGTGCGCCCGAGCATCGAGAGCATCATCAGCGAGGAGGACCTGCGGAGCCTGCTCAAAGGCTCAGGCAGGTCACGACAGGGAGGAGGAGGAAGAAGAGGAGGAAGGGGATCTGACGACGGCCATGGGCTCCTGGCGAGCAGCAGCGTCACGGGCACCGAGGACGAGACGACTGCTGATGAGGCCGATGGAACTGGAGGGTATAGCATCGATGGCGATGATGAGGACGATGACGACGATGAGTGTGCCGTTGTTGAAGAGGATGACGAGTTTGCTGTAGCTGGAGAAACAGTGCTGGAGAGTATCGAGGGTGATGACGCCAACGGTGACGGGGGAGGAGGACGACGGCAGTGACGAGAAGGATCTGCTCTTGGAAATGCAGCAGTGGGATGAGAAGAAGTAGTGAAAGGCTCAGAAGCAAGGTTTATTTTTGCAAGGAGTCTAACAAAAGAAGATTGTCCGGGTCAAGTTGTGTGTTTCCTTCCCGCCCCCCCTTTCTTTTGTTCCCCTCGGGTTTTGGTGTTGGGTTTATACACACACAATCCCCATTGCGTGGAGTTTGGAGAAAGAAAAGGTATTGTCAAATGATGGCAGGAAGAGAGAAGAGAGACAAGAAAGAGAGAGTATTGTTTGACAATACAGAAGATTACAGATAGGTTATCTAGACATAGCATTCATCACGGCTGGGGGTCTTGGATGGAGGAAGGGAAAGCAAGAAGATAGAATTCTTGAAAGTATTTTTTCTTTTTTCATCACACACTCTTATCTTGGAATACGTTTGTTTTTCTCGTCGTGGTGATTCGTTTTCCTACTACTCGGTCTGTCACGCGACACGGACAGAGCAATACCAGTTGGGCACAATCCATGACCTCTGTCCGGTCCTACTTATACGTTTTCTCACAGCTATTCTCTATAATGTACTAACTAGTTCATTGTCAGGTGGAACAAAAGAGCAGCTTGTGGTATATATTATATAATCTATATCATAATCCGTCATGATGCGACTACTAAATGTCCACACCTACGATCATATTTCCTTAATGATTTCGTGGTAGTGGCGGTAGTAAAACCTCACATGATACAAAGTAAATACATTAATAGCCTAGCCCAAACACCTCTCTCCTCCCGGCCCACGTCTCAAGGCCACACACACCGGCCCACCGAGCAGACCAAGACCTGACTTGAACCTGACCCGGAACACCTCCGAGACTGAAGCATCATGCTATAGAGAAGGCTGCTACTTTTTTTTTTTTTTTTTTTTTTTTTTTAAAAGGCATGGAGGGCAACGGTTGCTGGATGGGCGGGATGAAGGGAATGAAGTGAAGTGAGCAGGGGGGAGAAGAGACCAGCACGAGAAAAGAGACAAGAAGCTCTGACGGGTTTCTTGACAACCAGGTGCCAGACGAGTCTTTCCGAAGGAGCCGTCATGGTGTCTCCTCAGAGGACCCCGACACAAAAATCACGATAGTGACGTCGAGAGAGAGAGAGTGAGAAAGCGGCCCCACGCCGCTTGGGGTGGTCTGTTTACTGTAGTATTGTAATACTGTAAGTAGAATACAAGGAAAATAAGGGTCCTGTGGCGTCGGAAGGCCCCCACCAATGTGTACCTGTCACTATGAGCTAACTAGGTATGATAAACCAAGCGGACAAAGACTGTTTCGTTTCGTGCAATAGCACTTTTGGGTTTCCTTAGCACAGGATGGCTTGGGGAAAAAGGGGGAATTAACCGCCCCAAGAGAAAGTCACCAGCCTGAAACAGGGATTTTCTGGATGTCGGGGTTGCGGGCTGGTCGTGAAGACCGGCCGCAGTGTTACCAGCCGTCACAGGCACAGAAACAGGAACGGTCGCGGAGAGGGTGGGTCACAGCTGATGTGCTGGTTCTATGATAGTCAGTGTCCTGGGCAGGTTGTGAGAAAGATGGGTTTGTCTTGCTATCAGCAGCAGCAGTAATGGCTGACCTTACCGACGACGTCAGCGGTGAGGCTGAAGCAGGTTTTTTTTCTTTGGGTTTTTAGGAGGAAGGCTTAACGACATGGTAGGGACACAACGAAGAAGAAGAGAAAACGACAGGGACAAGCAAGGCTGTCGGATCTGGAGCCTCATCTCTCCCGACAATCGCGGCCTGTACACACGGACGTACTTAGTAGCAGTACACAATGTACCATAGTACTACAGTAGTATTGGTAGGCCCTTGCCTGACTGCCGAGTGGTGTGTGTGATGTGCCATCAAGAAACCAGATCTCCGAGTCTGGCTTGCCCCCGCCCCCCCTCTTTCTCCTTCTTTCCTCGCCCCCTCCCGCCTTTTTGACTATGTACAGATTTGAGATCCGGGACCTTTGCCGAGATATCCCCATGTTCAGGCTGCATGGAGTTGCACTGGAGGTTTCCTACTTCAGCATGTGGTACTAAGCGGCTCGCTGTTTCGGGGCAATACGCTCGCTGGTGACCTCACCACCTATCTGACTGTTCTTGACGGGGAAACAATGCAGCCTCGTGACGTCGAGACGGAAAACCCGTCGAACAGGGGAGCCGACCACTCGGCGCGCAGAATGCTGCCACGGGGTGTGTCCTGCACAAGAGGAGTGGTTGTTTCACACAAGAGATATGCTCCTTCTTCTTGGTGTGTTGTACTGCGTCCATCGACCCTGGGTTTGGATTATCACGTCTTCGGGACTATCTGAGGTGCTGAGCTCTCTCCCCTCCCTCCCTCTCTCTGTCTGTGGTCGATCAGACACAAGACATGGGCCCAATGGTGATCCCGCGACGGAGGGGGTGGCAGGGGGAGCTTCTTTTCGAAGGCGTGTCAAGGTGTGGGTGAAAGGATGCGTGACGTCAAAATCACATAACAGATACGTATCCCAGACGGGGGTGGCAGGAATAGCCAAGCAAGGGGGTGGGTGCCGTGGGTGCTTCGTCGTTCCGGGCCGTTTCCTCTGGTGATCATTGCGTACCTTGCACAAATCATCCAAATTTCGCAAATCGCTCGGGAGCTTAAATTTGACCGCAACAAATTTCTCTTGTCTCCCACGTCTTCCCTCCCCCTTCCCGCACTTTGTCCTCTCGGGCTGAGTGAGAGAGGTTCAGGGTTTCATGGCCAGTCGTCCAGGCCCGTGATGGAAATCGTTGGACCCCTAATCTCGTGTGGTTTCTCACCGCTTGACTTGGCCTGGCCTGGCCCTGGCCTAGACGAGAAGTCTCACCTCGACACTCCGGAGCTTGGTAAGATTATGGCTGGCCCGTGGTTGACGGCACGATGGCACGCTGGCACGTGGAGTGAGTGCTGTTTTATCAGACAACCTTCAACCTTTTGTTATTCTTTTCTTCTTTTCTTTTATTGTCCCTGAATACTGTGTTTCAGCTTCTTTTGCCAGAGTAAGTCGCCGTTCTCGCAGGAGATCACACGAGAGGTGGTCTCGAACGTTGTTGTAGCCCAGAGGGCTTGCAAGGTGCCTTGTGACAATAGTACGTCTGTTCACAGTTGCAGAGAGGGAGAGAGCGAGCAAGCCTCTGGGGTTTACCACAGTACTGTGGCACTGCGTGTGTTGCCGAACACAGGGGGTATGCTCCGTAGCCACCTGGCAAAGAGCACGCCAGCGTCTCCACGGCGTCCCGTTCGTCATGCCGGGGAGCTGCCCCGCTGCTGCAAGAGAGATACCATAGTACGGGGTGGTGCCCAGGGTGGGTTACAACCGTGGTATGCAGTCGTTCTCGTGGGTAGTATGAATGAATGGATGGGTATGGGAGCGCGCGGCAGCTCTTGCTGGGCCTGACTCCTCCCCCTCCCTTCTACCCCCCATCCGATGCATGGTCTGTCGCCTGTTAGTTGCGTGTACCCTTTTGCCCTTCTCCCACCCCAGCCCGAGCCAATGGCTCGCCGGCCTACTTTCAGCAGTGACATTACGGACATGCGGCGGGCAGCGGCCAGCGGCCACGACTGACAGACACGGCAGGAGGCGTGCAGTAGTTTGCTTGCGACCCCTCCAGGGTTGGTAGGTTGGAAATTAAATCCCTCATAGTGAAGCTCGATCCAGGAGGTTGGATGGCCATTGTCGTGCGCTGGTGCAGGATACCTGAGTTGTTGTACTGTGTGGTAGGTCGCCGGCATGCATCTACTTAGAAGAAGATCCACGCAGCCAGCATACTTGATACCGGCCCAGGCAATGAGAGTGTTGTCCTTGGCATCAGGCACGGGCTATCAAGATGGCGTCGGCCTGCCTGCCTGCCTACCTGCCTTTCTTTTTCTCTTTCTCTCTCTCTCTCTCTCTCTCTCTCTCTCTCTTTCCTCACGATGACATTGATCCATACCTTGACGAGAGGGTTGATCTGGCCTAGGTGGGAGGCTGTCAAATAGCCCTCGCGCCATTCGTCCAGGGCCACCTCGGCGTTGGACCATAAACTACATAGTACTTGTTGATGTCGAAGCCTTGCTGCTTCCTCCCCGCCCCCTCGTCTGGTCTTTTTTGGCGAATCTGCAATGGTGGAGTTATCAGGACCTCGCTACCGAGGTACTATAGTACCATGGTGGGTTGGACGATGGTATGCTGCAGCTGGCCCGTCGCTACTATGTACGTCCGCCCCTGCTGGAGGGAGGGGGATGGGGACGGGGGGTTGGTGCGTGCGTGCGTGTGTATGTGTGTGTGTGTAGCATTGCAGAGTAGTAGCAAGAAGCACTAGAAGCATTGTGCGCTGTCAGCCGCCAGGATGCTTCTGGACGAGGTACCGGAGTACCACTACTACACCTCTTCCTTCTTGAAGGTGTGAAGGTGTGTGTCCGTGTTTGTATGTACCACAGTATGTTGGTCTCGCCAGCCAGACCGAGCCCTTCGAATCCTCGCAGCTCGCAGAGAGGTTGTCCTCCCCTGAAACGGCTCGCAAGGGCCTGGACCATGCAGTTCCGACCTGGTCTGGTCTGGTCTGGTCCTTCTCTTGGTCACCTCGCGCAAAGTTGCCCGGGCAGACATGCGGTGAGAGGTGCAGCAGACGGGAAGAGATAGCCCAATGTCTTCCTTCTTGCTGAGCCGAGTTGTCATCATCATGATGATCCAGGCAGCCCTGGCGTTGCAAGGAGCCGCCAAAGTACATAGTCCTGATTGGTGTTTTTGGTCCCTTTTTTTCCCCGAGACTTTTGCGGCTGCTCAGATCAACAGGAGGCCTCTTTCGTTTATCATCCGGGTAATCTCGTTAGTGGGGGGAGAAAAAGGATCGTTTTGTGGTGATCGTGATGATCTTCGACATGTGAAAGAGATACGAAGAAAAAGGAAACAAATGGAAAAGAAAAAGAAGGGGAAAGTCACAGTGCTGCAGTAGGAGGAGTAGTAGTAGTAGTACCTGCCGTAACGCGAGATCATACTTGTATCATAGGTACCTACCACAAGCAGGAGCGAAGGCGTGCTCTGGCTGAGGGAAGGAGGGATGGATGATGAGCTTAGGGGCGCGGAGAGCGGCTTTGCACTTAAGCAACCAGTACCAACCAGTACCAGCCACGGGAGCACAACCACTTATCTGCGCTTACTACTGTCCTGCCGATGTACCTCTGTACAATGTATGTATACGTGCTACGTACGTCTCTGTACCATAGTACGACCACATCGACCAGTCGGTGCCTTCTTCCCCTTCACCTCGCGATAGTGAAACTGCATGGGGGGAAAAGAGAGAAGGAACGATCGATGCAAGCTGCAGCTAGCCGGTTCATGCCGATGACGAAGAAACAGCACTAAAGAACAGACTCGGCGCCTGACCTCTCTGACCTGGATAAATAAAGAGGCGGAACCATCATTCCAGAATTTGGAAAAGGAGAGAAGAATAAGAAAACAAGAAAGAAAAGGAAAAAAAGAGAGGAAACAGAAAGACAAGGCAAAGACAGAGGTGAAGAGACCCTTTCAAGAACAAATTCCAGATTCATGCTAGCTGCCAGCCTTGCACTCTGCACCTGACAAGAACACCCTGCAGTCTTTTTTCTTTTCTTTTTCTCCTTCTCTGCTCCCCCCTCTGCCCCTCTATCCACAGCGCTACCTGAATCTGGGACAGACACATCGTGGGTCCATTTTTCAGCCCTGCCGTCGGTCTCGTCAGGTCACCATCCCAGACAAGACCAGAGAAAGAAAAAAAAAAAGAAAGAAAGAAAGAAAGAAACCGGTCACCCACGTCTGGCCAGCAATGCCAGGGCCGATTATTGTTATACGACTCGCAACGCCTTGCAAATCATTTATTTTCGCCGCCTCCCTCCTCATCCTCCTCGTCGAGTGTGTGTATCTCTCTCTTCGCATCAACGTCATCTGCTTCATCAGCGACATCAGCAGCATCATCATCGGCATCACAAGCTGGTCTTGAGACGCCTTGGCAGTCATCAAAAAGGGTTGCACTGCCACACCGTCACTGCCATCATCAGATTGTTGTCCGGCAGACCTACTGTGGTATAGAGCAATCTAGTCGAGCAGCTCTGCAACCATAGTAAGTTAGGCCTGGCAAGACCCGAGGTATTTTTCTAACCTAGCTCCGACATTGCCCACTGTCCTGTGTGTTGTCTCCATCTTCCCGTTCCGTGCTTGTGGAAACGTTACCCTTGGAAGAGAGGGGGGAAATAATAAAGTGGGTGGTGACGATTTTTTGGCGGATGAACAAGAGGTTTGTCAGCTAACAAATTCCAACCTAGGACTTTGCTGCGGCTGTTAAGCCTGTTCGCCTTATCGTCATCAGTCCCAGTCCAGTGCAGTCGGTTTATGGTCCTGGCTTCCCAAACCCGCGCCCGCGCACACACACATACACACACACAAACGCACACACTCTTACACACATCCACACACAAACCAAGCCCGTCAATGAAAATGGCCAGCCATTTCTTAGACACCAGGGCCGTCGCCCTCTAACACTCAGCTTGTATTACCTGCCCTAAACTTCGCCTCCTCCTCCCGAGGTTCCAAGACACACACAACCAAGACATTTATCCTACGTTAATTGCCTGCCAACTAACCACCTACTTCTCTCTCTCTTCACTCTTCATCTTGAGAGATCAGCTCTTGTCTTCCACCTTTTTCCGCTCTTACTTTTCTTGTTCTCTCTATTCTTCATCCTGTGTACTATCCCGGCCAACACTTGACCAACTAGTTCTCTCTCACCCTCCACCCAAGGGAAAAAAAAAAAAAAAAAAAAAAAACAGACCAATGATAATGACCCCCGCCCTATACCAACCATAACCAGCCTACTGCTACGACTACCCGCCTATTATAAGCTGAGAGCGGTGACTCCCACCCCCAAACAGCGCAAGCCAGCGGCTACCCCGTCAGCCCGTCACCCAACACTGCATCCGTCTACAGGGGCTACAGGGCTGTAGCGGACACTTCTCTCAGCGGGCAGGATACCCCAGAACCGCTGTCGCACCCACCACCTCTCCAGGCCTAGGCCACTGGGCCCCGAGTTCTAATTTCCAACACACCCTGCACTTGGCCTGCACGGGTTTGTCATCCAGGCACGCGCTCACCTGAGGAAGAGGGCCTTGACCTGGACTGTGCTGCTCTCACCCTCTCTAATAAAGCCCCAACACAATTCCCTCATACTTTTTCTCCGAGCGAGAGACAAAGAAGGCGCCAGAGAAATTCTTTTTTTTTTTTTTCCGTCTACTTTTACAAACAACAACAGCCACAACAACAGACACACACTCACAAACACATACACATACACTAGACACCATCGTCGTCTGCCGTTTTGTCTGCCTCATAGAGATTTCCGCTCCTGGGCTTGGCCCACTCCGCCTCCCCCTCCCAAGGCGCTTCTGTCGCCGCACAACAACTTCTGCGCTGTGTGCACCCACCTTCCTCGCTCCGGCGTACTGACTGGTCTTTCGGCGCCCTGCTTCGGCTCAGATCTGGTGGTTCACCCACCCACCACCACCACCACCACCACCACCACCGCCACCCTTGTCGATACTACTACTACCACCACACAGAAAACTTGCTTTTCCCAGGACAGGACAACCCTCCCGCGTTACACCGAGGCTCGGACGTCAAAGAAGCCCGCGCGCAACAGCCTTGCTCTCTGCTCCTTGGGGGCCTTTTGCAGTCACCAGGTCATAGGCCGTAGGGGCCCTCAGGCCAATACACTCGCCGCTCACCCCAGCGACACCCTCGTACCAGTACCACCACCGGCCCCCCAGGCTCTTGTTTGGCCTGCAGCGTTTCGCCTGTGTCGTCTTTCGTCGCGGCACCAGCTTTTGCCCCGGTCAGCTTACAAGGGGGCAACTTTTTTTTAATAAAGAAAAAAGTTTCGGAGCCCTCCTTCCCTCCGTCGTCCTAATTCAAAATCATGGCCAGCACTCCACCCATCCACGTTGCGAAGTCGTCGACCACCGCCTCCTCTTCTTCGCAACCCGCCTCCATCAAGTCTGTCGAACTCTCCAGCAGGGGTGCTTCGCCCAGGCTGAACCCTCAGAACGGCCACGGCCACGTCCCTGCAGCAGACCAACTGCCGAGATCAGTAGCCGGCGAGAAGCCCACCGTTAAGGATCGCCTGACGCGCATGTTCTCTACCAAGGAGGTCAACAAGCTCGACATGACCGGCGCATCCCCCTCCAAGAAGCAGATGTCGACGACCCAGGTTGCTCCGGCTGGTGCTGCCGCCGCTGCCGCTATCTCTGTCACTGGCTCCTCGACGCCGCCCCAGAAACCCAGCGCCCCGTCGCGCCAGTCCTCCATCACCGAGAGGCTCGACACCCCAAAGCCCGCCGAGAAGGCGGCGCAGCCAAAATCCGCCAGGGCTACCAACGGACATGTGTCGACGCGCTTTGTTGTGAACCCTGAAGTCCAGGGCGGCCACGAGCACCACCTCAAGTCGAGCCGCCGCCAGGAAAAGCTGTCGGACATGTTCAAGGGCCTGCTGGGGGAGGAAGACGGAGCACGCCCCAGAGAACGACCTGTCGCTGGTCTCGAGCTGGGTGGACACGCTCAAGCAGGAGAAGGCCTCGCTGAACGCATCATCCGAGAAGAGGGGCGGGCCCAACCAGACGGCCACCCTGGTGGAGAAGTACGGAAAATGCCAAGAGGTCATCGGGCGCGGTGCCTTTGGCATCGTGAGGATCTCACACAAGAAGGTCGAGGGGCAGCCGGGAGAGAAGCTATACGCCGTCAAGGAGTTCCGGCGGAGGCCAGAGGAAACGGAGAAGAAGTACAGCAAGCGCCTGACGGCCGAGTTCTGCATCTCCTCGTCGCTGAGACACCCCAACGTTATACACACCCTGGACCTGCTCAAGGACGCAAAGGGGGACTACTGCGAGGTCATGGAGTTCTGTCCCGGCGGCGACCTCTACACGCTGGTCCTGGCGGCCTCCAAGCTGGAGGTGCAGGAGGCAGACTGCTACTTCAAGCAGATGATGCGCGGCGTCGAGTACATGCACGAGATGGGGGTCGCACACCGCGACCTCAAGCCAGAAAACCTGCTCCTCACCACCAACGGCGGTCTCAAGATCACCGACTTTGGCAACGGCGAGTGCTTCCGCATGGCCTGGGAGAACGATGCGCATATGGTGTCCGGGCTCTGCGGGTCTGCCCCGTACATCGCACCAGAGGAGTATGTCGACAGGGAGTTTGACGCGAGGGCGGTGGATGTCTGGGCCTGCGGCGTCATCTATATGGCAATGAGGACGGGCAGGCATCTGTGGCGGGTCGCAAAGAAGGAGGAGGACGAGTTCTATGCCCGCTACCTCGAGGGGCGGCGAGATGAGGAGGGATATGGACCGATAGAGTCTCTACACAGGGTAAGTCTTGCTTCTGCCTCTTGATCCATACAAGCCTCTTCCTCCTCCACACCGCCTCCTTGCTGTTCGGTTCGGGCCGCTCTAACAAGAACACACACCCCACCTCCCAAAAACAGGCACGATGTAGGAACGTCATCTACTCCATCCTAGACCCCAACCCAACACGACGGATCACAGCGTCACAAGTCCTCAAGTCAGAATGGGGCCGCGAGATAAAACTCTGCAAAGCCGGCGAGGAGGGCCTCTAACCTATGTCCCGTCGTTTCCACCGGTTCAACACCACCGGTGAGGGATGGCGGTAGCTTTCACGTTTCGGTGAGAACAGACCGCGGCCCAACCCCCCCAAACAGCACGTGTGTCTCGAAAACCCCAAGGACAGACAGACAGACACACACCTGCAACCACAGGGCCGCCACAAGGGCTTTTCTTCATCCTTAGTAGGAAAGCCGTCTTTGACACAAAAGAAGAAGAAACAACAGAAGAAACGAAAAAAGCACAAAATATATATTATGACATGTTCACGATCAAACACAATGAGTTCTCTTGGTCTGCGCGCGCTCTTTTTCTCTCTCGATACAGCAGCACTGGAGTACAGGAAGGATGACGATTCTGCTTTTTTCTGGTCTTGCTATCCTGATGATCACTAGTTCTTTATACTACTTCAAACTGTTTCCTTCTTTCCCCTTCGCTCTTCTTTCTTTTTGCTTCATGAATACGATCGGGCAGATAGGTGGGCAGGCGAGCCGTCAGTATGCACAAGGTGCCATTTTTTTTTTATCACCACCTATGATCAGATTATAATACCCTGCATTCAGCACTCAAGGGAGATTGCATCTTTGATGCTCTGTGCAACATGGCTTGATGCCAGCCGGGTAAACACAAAACTACAGGGAAGGTCCCAACCACAATGTCAAGTGACGCGCCCTTTTTGGAGTCGAGGGAATGGTGTGGAAGGCAAGAATTCAGAACAAGGAAAGAAAGCATTTATCATTCCGACGCGTGGTGAGGCATGGCAGCTGGGAAGGGAGGTTTTATAGGAGCTGGGCAGGCAGGCAGCCGGGTGGCTATATTGTCTGTAGAAGTGTGCTCTCACCATCTACCAAGACATGGTGGTGGTTTACATGGTGTTTTTTTCCCTGTCTCTCTTTTCTTGGCGTTTTCTTTAGGAGGGGAGTTCAAGAAATGAAGTAAGGTCACGGCCTTTCATGAATACAGTGCTGCTGTTTCTTCATTTGGTTGTACACTTAACAGTCACTGACTGGGTAAGGGATACACCCTCTTTTTCATGCGAGGTCAGTCGTCATCATCATCAGTATTATCAGCATCAATTGTTTGCTGCTTAGCAGAACTTTGTGAGTCTTTGCCCCATTGGCATTAGTAGAGCTGGGTATCAATTCTAGTTGGGGCTTGTGGCAAGGCTAGCCCAACACTACTTTATAATAGACACAGCAGAAGAAGAGAGCATAGGTATCAATGTTGTTTCAAAAGGCTTTCTTTTCCTTCCCTCTTAGCAAGCTCAAATCATGTGATGTACTTTGTTGCTTGTTTGTTTGGCTTGCTTCAATATGACCAGGTCAAAGAAGAAAGAGAGAGAGAAGACAGGAGGGAAAAAGAAACCCAGGCGAAACTCTACCCTGACGACGCCTTGCTTGATCCTTTTGAGTCTCTGTCCATGGTATACATCTGTTGTCGTTTGTCCTCAAGGATACAACAGGCAACCCTCTCTCACCTAAGCCTGTCCTATTTCCAAGGGAGGAGGGGGGAAATACATGCTCGCTTGCTGGCTACCTGCGAGGTTAATCACCATAAGCCTCAATAATTCCGTACACGCAATATCATCATTCCTCGCCCTTTTCTTCTTCACCATCGCCACTCGCATCCTTGGAGACTTTCTCTCTCGTGCTCTGGATCGTCTGTGCCACCACGTCCGCGAACCGAGCCGGCTTGAATAGCTCCTTGGCCCTGTCCCTCATGCCGCCCTCCCCACCTTCCTTCTCCCTCACCCGCGAGTGGTGCCGGCTGCTCTCGTCCAGCAGATGGACCCCTTCCTCGCCTCTGAACCTCTCCCTCTCGCCGCCTAGGTGTCGGGTCGTGTACACGCTGGGCCGGCCCGCGCTGCGCTTGATGCGCTCCACCTCCTCGGCGTACGCGCGGTCGTACACGTTGAAGTCGACCGCCGTCGGGCTGTCGGCCACCACGGTTGCGGGCTCGCTGTAGGGGGCGAGGGGCAGGTCATCGCCGCCGAGGCCGATGCCCAGCACGGGAGGGGCGGTCGCGTGGCGAGGCGGCTCGCTGTGCTGGTGCTCATTCCTATCACCACTACCGTCATCGCCCTCGGCTGCTGCTGTTGCTTCTGCTTCTGCTGCTGGCACTGGCGGCGGTGGGTCAGATGCTTCTCCGTCAGCTGCGCCTGCCTGGACGGACACGCCGGAATACGGGACGCCGGCCGGGTGTTTGCCGCGGTTCTTGAGCACGCGCATGCGCTCCTCGAGCAGCCGCGCAGCGTGGCCCTTGTTGGCACGCTTGAAGTCGGCGAGCTCCTGCTCGTCCATGGAGGGCTTAGGCCTGTGGCGAAGGTGGGGCCGATGATGAGACTCGGTGCTTGAGACGGCATCTGAGGGAGACAGGTTGAGGCGGGGGCTGTTCAGGCGGGAGCGGGACTGGAGTAGGGCCTTGAAGTTGGATATTGCCCTCATCTTTTGCCCGGAGATGTCAGCTTTGAGAAGTAAGGCGGGGGGAAGGGAGGGTAAGGAAAGGGAGAGAGAATGGGGATAGAGAAAAATAAATTACTTACCACGCATAAGAGGTGACTCATCCTTCTGGTGAAGGCGTGGCTGACCTCGAGCTCGTTCGGAGGCTCTACCGGGTTCGAGCAGTTCTCCTCTGTACTCAGAAGAGGATCTGCGCCTTCTTTTGTAACCCAAGGATGCTCCTGTGTGTGTATCTTGTTTAGCTGGCGTCGTCATAAAAAAAAAACCCCATCTCATCCCTTAAGACAAAGACAACACAACATACTCTTATCTCGGGCATGGTGATCCTCTTCTCGGGATCCTTCTCCATCAACCTCATGATGAGATCTCTGAAGAGCGGGTTCTCGTCCTCGGGCAGTTGGGGCGTGTTCGTCTTGATGGCCTCATACATCTCCAGCACACCAGGCTCATTGAACGGTATGTGCCCGTAGCGCAGGCAGTACAGCGACACGCCCATGCTCCAGATGTCAGCGGCCGTACCGCTCACGTCACCGTGCCTGGCGACGCACAGCTCAGGCGGCAGGAAGGCGGGCGAGCCGGCCGTCTTGGCGGTGCGCATCTCATCGGGCTTCTCGAACATCTCGCTCACGCCAAAGTCGACAATCTTGAGCACGTCATCCTCGGTAAGCAGCAGGTTGTCGGGCTTGATGTCGCGGTGCACAACGCCCTGGGCGTGCAGGTACTCGATGCCCAGGATCAGGTCGCGGAACCAGCAGCGGCACTCCTCCTCGCTGTAGGGCTTGGCGGATTCCTCGAGGCCGACCTTCATGATGACGCCCTTCTTGCACATCTCGAGGACCATGTACAGCGAGTCCTCCTCCGGGTCGTCGAGGACCTCGATGAGCGAGACGAGGTTCGGGTGGTTCAGCTTCTTCATGATGGCGATCTCCTCCCTGATCAAGAAGAGGGCGTCCTTGGCCTCTTCTGCCTTCTGACTAGACAGTTGGTTCGACACCGTCGGATCCATGCCTGGCCCGTACCGGGGGCCAAACCCCGAGGGGATTCGCGCGCCTGGACGGCGGGGCCCACGGCGGAGGATGTTGGACTGCGCCCGCTTGCGGAGGCGGGTTTTTGAGAACTCTTTGACGGCCTAAAAAAAAAGAATTCATCTGGGGCATGAGTCTCCTGATCTGTCTGCGGTCCCATGACAACCCCAACCCTATATATTCTCTTGATATCCCCCAGAGTGTGTCCAACCTACATATTCGTTCCCGAACTGGTCGAGGGCGAGGTGGACGGCGCCGTAGGAGCCGCGGCCTATCTCCTCCTGAACGGTATATTGGTTGATAATATGGTGCGAGGAGCCATCGGCGTCGTCGTTGGTGTATTCGGAGCGGGCGTTGAGGGTTTCCTGGAGGAGGTAGGAGCCGGAGCTGTCAGCCTAACTAACTCAAGGCAACGAGGGGATCGTGGCAGGGGAGAGGGAAAAGGGACAGAAGGGGGAGGGACTACACACCTTGACCTCTCTATGTTGGCTGGGGGTCCTCTTGTGTTGCCTCATTGGGCTCTGGAATTGTTGGATAGCAGGTGCAGATCTAGAAGATTGACTCGGTATGTCAGACAAGCCCTTATTCTTTTCCTTTCCTTGTCTCTCCTCTTCTCTTCTTTTCCCCTCCACTTTTTGCCTTGCCTGCTTGTCTTGCTGACTCAAAAGGCTCACCTGGGTTGAGTAGGCAGCGCAGGCCGGGCGCCACCATCCTGTCCAGCGCCATGGAACTCGACCTTGATCCCGGGCGACTGCAGGCTTGGTGCTGAAGGGTCCTTGCTGCTCACGCCTGCGCCGTCGAGGGCGCCGTCTCCGTTTCTGGCACTGGTGGCAGCGCCCGGGGAGCTGTTGCTCGACCTGAGCGGTGCTGGTGGTTGTAGGGTCGCCTCCATGGGTGGGATCCTCGAGAAGGGTTCGCCTCGGGCTATGCTCTCTGCTGTGCTGTCTGTTTTCTGCCTGTAGAGAGTTCCTGCAAATCTTGTGTCCGGTGGAGAGGAGACAACTGCGTCTCTCTTGTACACACGGCGCAGCAGCAGCACCGTATCGATCTCTGTCTCGTCGCAGACTAGTGCGCAGCGGGCACAGCCTTATGGGAAGGCTCGTCTTCTAGGTGGGCTGACTCTGGGGAGGAAGTGTTCTTCTCGGGACGAGGCACAGAAACAAGAGGCGAGGAGGGTCAAGAAGAAGTACTCGAACAGCAGCCATGAGGAGGAGGAGAAGTCCAAGCAGGAGTATAAGTAGTAGTACATCAATCTCATTCAGGTTGACATGTCATTTAACTCCTCTGACCAACCACAGAACATGTTGGGCATTTTTTGCTCTCTTGTCCCCTCCCAGCTTGTCGGCTCCCCGTCGTGCTTGTCCTCAGCCTCAAAGTAATAATCCCTTTGGGGACCTAAACCCGGGCATGTGGGACGAGTCAGAGGAGCTGGATGGCTCTTTCTTCCTTCGACACCTCACACACAGCCCCGGGAACCCCTGCAAGGCAGATAAGCTTCCTTCCCAGGGCTGTTGGGCCCACTGTTTGTTTTCTCGACCAAAAAAACAGAAGGAACCACTTGCTTTCCCCCGCGTTGACAAGCCTTTTCCAACCCAAACCGCCAAGGCCCTTCCCCCCTGCCCCCTGGCACTCTTTTGAGGAGCCGCTAAAGCTCCACTGGCTTCAGCAGCCTGTAACGCCTTGTCTTAGGGGATGACAAGCGCGCCCGAACATCATCAACAGCTAAACGTGCTAAACTAGCAACTCATTGACTTCCTCTGGCCTCCTTCTCCCTCCTCCCTCCTCCTACGACCGACCGACACCCACCACTCCCTAAAACAACGACGACCTCCTCAAAGGTTGTAATGTAGACAGGCCCACCATGCCTGTCTACTCATTTTACATCTTTGACAGGCACAGTACGTTCAAGAAACCTTGCCTCGGGCCCGTTCGGTCCCTCCCCAAACAAAAACATATGATGGCCCTTTTACTAACGCACCCTTCCACCCACCCTCCCTCCTCCTCACAGCCGAATGCGTCTATACCAAGTCCTGGTTGCAACCCTCCCAAGCCGCCCTGCCAGCCTCGACGACACCCAGCACCACGGCCACGACCACCCCAGGCCCTCGATCCCAGACCAACGGCGGCGGGCCCAAGTCCACCCGCGCCCAGAACGACGCCAAGCTCATCTTCGGCACCGTCTTCTCCCTCCGCAACATCGTGCGCAAGCTCGGCGGCGAGGACGATGCCTTCATCTCGTACCGCACGGGCCAGTACCGCATGCACTACTATGAGACCCCCACGAACCTGCGCTTCGTCCTGCTGACGGACACGGCCACCATGAGCATGCGGAATGTGCTGCACCAGATCTATATCAACCTCTGGGTGGAATATGGTACGTTTATAAAGGGAGATCTAGAAGAATGAAAAATGAAGGAGGAAGGACATGATGGGGGAACGGAAGGAGTTGCTGACAACTTTACGTGGGTGATAGTGATCAAGAACCCGCTCGCGCCCGTCGAGCACAAGGGCGGCGATGGCGTCAGGAACGAGCTGTTCGAGATGGGTCTTGACCAATTCATCAGAGGTCTCCAGTGAGCCAGACGGGGAATGTCACGAAGAGTGCATAGCACATGGCCACCGCCCCACCCCCTTTTCCGAAGAGCGGAATGCATGTGTTGGCAGTTCGGAAGGTGGTGGGTGAAGTCAACGGAACATGAACGTTGTCCGAGAGAAATGTTGCCTTCCCGAGAAGTCACCGCTCGTCGCATCCCTCCCCTGATGAGGACGTCGCGACTCGGTGGGAGCAGGATCAGTCGGGGGAGCAGCTCAGGAAAGACAGGCCGAGAGGGCAGATTGACGCGCCGTCTCGTCATGAGGATCTTTGTCCATTCTCCAAGCATCTTGATGAACGGCAAGGGGCGGGGGCAGCCGGCTACTCAACAAGGACTTTGGACGCAAGAGGGCATGAAGAATCACCAGGAGGCAACCAAATGCGTCTATGGGCCAAATGATGAGACGAAAACAAGTCTGACGCCTGTGCACTTGTATTACATGTCATGGCCGTCGATACGGCCTGAAATACACAAGTACATATGCCATATGCTACTATTGAACTGCTACAATTCCATGCATCTGAGTTGGGTATATCGCCTCGCCCATATGAGCACACTTCTCATAACGCCTCTCTCTTGCCATTTCATCACCGGACCCCCTCATGTCTTGTCCGTGACCTTTGCCCATACGCTCTCAAAGGAGCTCTGCGAGGGATCGACCAGGACCATGCTCTCCTCGCCCATGATCGTCGAGTGCCGCACGCTCGAGTCTGCCGTCGCCGTGCCGGCCCGCGTTGACCCGCCCCCGCTGTTATTGGAAGGAGACGGCATCATGCCCTCTTCCCGAATCTCGTTCTCCCAGTTGCTAGAGTACACCACCGCCGCGAACCCCTCGAGATCCTGCACGCTCTCCATGGCCTGGAGGTACTCGTTGGGCATGCCGATGCCGATGGAATGCGCCTGCCGGGTGAGCGTCGACAGGCACTTTGGCAACAGGACCTTCCTCTCCTGTCGGAGAATCTGCAGCTCGGGGCTGATGCCGTCGGCGTTGACCAGGATCTGTGCCGCGACAGGTGGTGACGGTGGTTGTGGTGGCGGCAGGTCAAAAGGACCCTCGGCCAGTTTCTGGTCCAGGAGCACAGAGAAGCCTGCGTCGAGGATCTGTGTGAGGACGTGGGTGAAGGTGGGTGACTCGACGATATCGGATGTCTCGTCCAGGAGACGCCGGAGAGAGGCCTCCGAGGCAGGACTAGTTGACGGTTCTCGCTCGGTGGTCTGGGTCTGCGACGTGGCGCTGTCGTCTAGGATGCCAGACTCCTTGAGGACGAAATCTTCCATGTCCTGCGGGGGTAAGAGGAACGGTAGCCACTGTGTGATCGCACCACCCGTCTGCTGCTGCTGCTGCTGCTGCTCTTGTAATGAAGGCCCCTCGACCAGTCTCCTGACCTGCTTCGTCATCTTGGAGAACGAGTCAAAAGTGACCTGGTCCCTCGGGCTCATCTGTCCAAAGACCTGCCTGACCGCGGCCTCGACCCGCTGCATCACATCCACCCAGCCCTTGTTCAGCAGCCACCAGCTGAAGGTGAGGTACTTGCGGTTGACCTCGAAGTCGTCACCATACGCCTCGGTCGCGTTGTCGTCATCCTTGTTCTCGAGGCTGATGGCCGCGCTGTTAGAGCCCGCTGCCAGCGACACAACGCTGGAGAGATAGCTCCGCCGCCCGAGGAGGTTGAGCTGGACGCGCGTGAGCATGGTCAGCAGGGCGAGGGTGTACATGAGCGTGAAGGCCCTCGTTATAGCTGCGGCATCTAATTAGCAGGTGTGTGACTTGGTCGCAGGGAACAGCCGCCTGGGAGGTGGAGGTAACCTACAGCTGATGGTCACGTCCCCCCACAGCTGCCTCTTGGTCCTCTTGGGCTTCTTCTCCTGCTCCTGCTGCTGCGCCTGCTCCCCTTCTGATGTCTGACTCGCGGGCGGCACCGTGATCTGGCTCGCATGTATGCCGCTCTCGCTCGCTGAGATCATACTCCGTCCGTCCTCGTCCGTCACGCCTGTCGTCTCGGGCAGGCTCATCGAGTCACCACTCCCGTTCTTGGTCGACCTGGCGCCGTTGTTGCTCTTCAGCTGCTGGATCTCGAGGGTGATCTTCTCCACGTCGAGCGTCTCGAGGATCTTGGTCGCCGCCGTGGGCAGGAGGGCCAGTACTGTGAACGTGCAGTCCTCTTGGTTTTGTTGGAAGCGCCGGCGGAGGCTGTTGGGAGGAGTCGACCCAGGTGTGTCAGCAGGAAGAGGAGGAGGAAGACGATGACGACGACGACGATCAAGACGTACTTCTCCTTTGCGATGCGATCACTGCTCATGCGCTCGCGCGCATCATTGAGCTTGCTAAGCACGTACTGCGTGACAACATAGCCAGTACCAATAATGCCCACGCCCACGGCGATAGGAGTTCTATTGCGGCGGAACCATCGCCGCGTTGCAGCAAACATTGTCTCGCTCTTCCTCTCGTCAGGTCTTGTTGGGGGAGGGGCGCCGGTATGGACTTTGAACGGTCTGTATAGAATTGGAAGAAATAGAACAAGACGAAACAGAAGGCCAAGGGGGAGCACGGCTCAGAGGATGGTGCGCCTCATTCTTGTGGGAAAGGAACTCTGTAGGACCACTGAATGCTGGATCGTCGACGGGAAATGCTGGTGGTGTCACAAGCAAACATGCCTCCTTACAGTGGAAGTCGCCTTAGCTATGGCAAACAGCTCTCCCATGTTCATTCGGTGCAGTGCCTCGGCAAGCGGCGGCAAGACGTCACAGACTTGGGCCAACTCGGCTACTGTGGCACGCAGCAGCACCTGTGCTTACATAACACGCCCGCGCCCTCCGTCCGAAAGAAGGGAAAAAGGAAGCTAGAGTACTTATACAAGGAGACTTAGACGAAAAAGAATGAGCGAGGAGAGACAGGAAAGAGAGAAGCAGGGAAAAGGGAAAGACGAAACACAATGGGGAGGAGGTAAGAGAGCCGTGAAACTATTTCCATGGTACTGAATCTCCTCTTCTGGCATGGAACAAGCACACTAAGTATTAAGTACTTAAATACTCATAAAACGGCGAAGGACAGCCGTGGTAATTAAGTATGAAAACTGACGCGAGCCTGGAGGAGGGAAATAGAAAGAAATAAGAAGAATAAAATAACCCTCAGATTCGAATCTCTCACTCGGAACGTGGGCATGACGAATTATGAGAATATTACGGTATGGTGTAATTCCGTGTAGATAGATGTCCGCGATGTTCTCGGCAGGATCTGCCTCAATAAACCACTGCTTATGGATAACAGAAACAGATAATGCGGTTTGTTGTAGGTATGTCAAATTCTCTTGCTTGACGCCAACTGTGCCGCTCAGGTCCATCAGAAGCAGATCAAGGATAGGTAAAATCTGGGCAAGAGGGTGTATAGACTGAGCATCAAAATGTCATTACATTGACAATAGCGTACTGGCCCTCTAATACATGCTGTATCTATTCCTACTAACCTGCAACAGCATGAAAGCTGGAATTGTTTCAGTAAAAAAATCATGATTGATTAATTACTTTGACAATTGTTATATCATCATTTTTTCAGACTTGTACCTTGGCAAGGATCTGTTCAATGTAGAGTGGTGAGGTGTGCAGTAGAAGAAGACCATGAGTTTATGTGCCTCATGTTGAGCATATGATGCAGGAGGCCTGCCACTATAATCATAGTACTCCGGTGATCATTCAATGCTAAGCCGGGGGGCAGGGGCTCAGAGGTTCACATTATTTCTCTCAGAGATATCTGGATTTGAGCGTCGAAGGTATCAATAGAGCAGAGGGCAGGACTGAAAGAAGCTTCATAGGATAACATACAGCCTGTAACATGCAGTGATTTGCTTGCAAAGGTATTTGGTTGTGCCTGCATTTCTACTGCAGCTCATGGCGTCGAAAACAACAGTTTCAAGAGGAGGACGAGGAGGGGCACTGCACCCTTGCAGGGGCTCCACACTAAGAGTCACCCAATCCTTGACCAATGTCTCATTTGTTTTTTACATCAGAAGTTTCCAAGGTAACCTCTCTTCTCTTATCTTCATACCCCTCCCTTCATGTGAAGGTTCAGCCAAGGAGCATTCGACTAGGTCTCCTCCTCAACTTGGTGCAGTCGACAGGTCCTCGTCTTCAGCATCCATCTCGCTTCCTTTGGGGCCAGTCAAGAAAAGGTCTATTGCTACCGACGTCCTGTAACGGAGCCCGATTGTCAACCTGGGCAACGCCCGGGCGCTGCTCAAGCTGTGTCAAGATGGACGTGACCTACGAGGGGTGAGTCCGAAAAGATGATGTTCCAAGGCTTCAGCACAGCAACACGAACAAGACCTTCCAAGGTTTCGACACCGGATATGCTAATTCCTGTTTTCCCCTCTGCAGTATAATCAGGTCGAAGATCTTCAAATTCATCGTGGGCTCTGGCAAGAAAGAGTATCATGTACACGTAGCAGCGATCTCTTCGCTGTCCAAACCTCTGAGCGTCTTGCTGAACGGGCCTCACAAGGAAGCTCAGGAGCTTTGTGTGGACTGGCCGGATGTCGATGACAAGACGTTTGTGCGATTCACTCAATGGGCTTATACCAAAGACTACGTCACAGAGGAGCCGGACATCGTGCTTGGTCAAGACGACATACCAGGTCTCGATGGATCTGATGAGGTCAACGCACAACCACCTACCAAGTTCAAGGACATACCTCTGTATGCCCTTTCTTCAAAAACCGCCCGCACCGATACCGCACGCTGCGGTAATACGAATTGCCGTCGTTACGGGGACAGCTTGTCTTCCTTCAACCCTGCAACAGTCATCTGCACTGTTTGTCAAAGCAAATACTCATCATATCGTTGCCTAGAATGCACTTACGCCTTTTCAGACTGTCCTAAGGGCGACTCCTGCACAAATCCGCGGGGAAACGTTTGCTCAAATGAAGTATGCGGCCACTATAAGAGGAGTACATACACCCGACAACAAGCGGTAAAGTGTCCGAGGTGCCTGAGAACCTTTGATTGCACAGTCTGCAATTACTCGGGCTGTCCTTCTGCCTTCACTGCTTGCCCTGACTGTCCAGCGCGACGAGCACCGCCACCTACGTTGAGGGAAAAGCTCATCGCAAAGTTTTTGGACAAAGATGGCACTGCATGCCCTGCATCGACCCCCGCCTTTGTCCCGCGCAGGAACACCGAGGGCTGCGAGGATTACACCGGCGTCTTTATGTGCCACGCCAAGCTCTACGTGCTCGGCGACACGTACGACATCCCCGAGCTGCGCCAGCTCTCTCTACACCGACTGTATGTCACTCTCAGGGAACTCACCCTCTATCCGAGCCGCTTCACCGACCTCGCCACGGTGGCTCAATACATCTTCGAGAACACACGCCCGGATGACCGGATCAGAGACATTATTACGCTGTACTACGCTTGCATCGTCGAAGATGCTTCGAAGTATGACGGACTGAAGTCGCTCCTCGATGCAACACCAGACTGAGCCTTCGGTTTGGTCTCGAACATGAGCGAGAGACTTGCCTAACTGAGGTCGTCCGAGGACCAACGTGAGGATGAAGCTCGGACTGGTGGACAACACGCCAGCTTGGGAACATGGATCTGGTGCCAGCATGGAGGGAGGGAGACATGGGATTGGACTGGATGAGCAGTACCGGGGGAACGACGTATGTTCCTTCACAATTCAACCGTTTGTTTCCTTTTGATCAAGTACTTATACTCTCCCAGGTACCTGGCTGTATCTTCGCAATTCGCTTTGCCAATCAGAGATCAATCACCCTCAAATATCAGAATATAATTTATCCTCCTGTTGCTTTTGCTGTCTTTGAAACTGATTATTACCTTGTTACTGAGATGCTCCCAGGGAAACATGACCGTTTCTATCAGTGTGGCTTGATTTCTGGTCTTTCAAGGCCTCGGCGTGAACCCAGGGATTGAAAACTCCTTGAGTAATTCGCTGGGATTTTCACGAACACCTCAGAAATCACAGGCAGCGATTGAACTACGCGTTGAAATGTAGTGCTGATCTGAATAAGACCATCGGGTATTTGAATGCTCCGAACCATAATTATCCTTCTCAAAGAGTGGTTGCACAAAGTAACCAAGCCGGAAGCGGAATGTTCCAGTAATACGCCGACGGCGAATTACAGCACACCTTTGAACTGCGGGCTGTCATGGCCGCCACTCCCTGCGTCATTCCCGAAACCCTACAATGAATCCAAGGCAGTTCTTCTCTGCCGGCCCGCCCATCAACTTCAGGAAGCCCTCCCCTATGGCTTCCGCAAAGGATCTCCCAGAAGGCACGACGAACATGCTGCTGCCGCCCGAGAAGCAATGAACCAACAGTCGACGAGGTCGCGGCCGGCGGCGGTCCGCATAGTCGAGGTCGGCCCGAGAGATGGCCTGCAGAACATCTCCAAAAATGTCCCGACGCCGGTCAAAATCGAGCTTATCCAGCGCCTAGTCAGGGCCGGCCTCTCGACTGTCGAGGTTACGTCCTTTGTCTCACCCAGATGGATTCCGCAGCTGTCAGACAATGCAGAGATACTAAGGGCCATCGAGCCGCTCTTGAGAGGCGATAAGAGTCTCAGCTTCCCTGTGCTGATACCAAACGTCAAGGGACTAGACGCCGCGCTTGGCCACAGGATAACCGAAGTGGCTGTCTTCATTTCTGCCTCGGAGAGTTTCTCGCAGAGGAACACCAACTGCTCCGTCAGCGAGGCTCTTACGAGGGCGCGCGAGGTAGCCTACAAGGCAAGACAACATGGAATTGCCGTACGGGGGTAAGGTTTTTGCTTTCTGATGAAACGAGAGCCGTCAGCCAAGAGATTTATTGTTTGACGTTGTGTGTGTCTGTGTGTGACGCTGACAATCACATTGGCTCAGATACGTCTCGTGCGTGATCGAATGCCCATATGACGGCGCCACAGCCCCTTCTGCTGTGCTTCACGTCGCCCGTGAGCTCTTGAGCATGGGTTGCTACGAGGTGAGCCTGGGCGATACGCTTGGGGTTGGGTCCTCGGGCAACGTGGAGGCCCTGCTGTCGGTTCTGCTCCAGTCTATCCCGGCCGAGAAGCTCGCTGGGCACTTTCACGACACATACGGCCAGGCAGTCGCCAACGTCATGAAGGCATATGAAATGGGGATCCGGACTTTTGACAGCAGCGTTGCGGGCCTCGGAGGCTGTCCGTACGCCAAGGGAGCCAGGGGGAACGTGGCTACTGAAGATATCGTCTACGGGTTCCAGCGGCTCGGGGTGTCAACTGGAGTCAACCTCAGAGAGCTGGTCGCCACGGGCCAGTGGATATCTGACTTCTTGGACCAGCCAAATGGGAGCAGAGCTGGTGCGGCGCTTGCATCTCGTGGTCAGGAGCAGGCACCGGGCAGGAACAGCGCTTCTGATCCTGCAGCCAGCTCCAAGGTAGCAAGGACTTTGGAGCACTTTGCCCTCACGCAGAGTCGTCGAGGTGTGAGAGCCACGGTTTCTCGGCCTAAGGGAAACTGAAATCGCTGACAACTACAATAGTAAAGAATCTTACAGATCTCGGTAGATTAGTGTACTTTAAGCCACAAGGTAGATTCCACATTGCCACCGTCTTTTTTTTTTTTTTTTTTTCTGTCTGTTATTTTTCTCCCTGGAAGGCGGACTTTGGCCGCGAAGTTGTGATATGGCATTTGCCCTCGATGGCCGATTTGAAGCCATAAATGGCCAGCCCCAGAAATTCATGTCCTTCAATGGTGTTTGCCTTGAAATGTTGGCATCTGTTTTGGTTTTCTTTCAAGTTCTGGGCTTTAACTCTCGACCAACATCATACCCAAAGATAGATATGACATGATACATTTAATTGATTATTCTGACCGATGTGGGTCAAGATGGCGAGCAGTTTTTCTACCCAAGCTGCTGTGGTGATCCAATCATACAATTCAACAAGCTCTTCTTCACTGCTCTATCTATTTCATAAAGTTCAGGGGCTTCCGAGGTCTGAGAGAAGGCAGACAATAACAGCTATTAAGAATAATTATGGAACAGGCACTAATTATGACATTTTCTAGAGCTCAGAACCACATCAACACCACTCTAGTTGATAATATGAGGATTGTTGAACTATAAGTGTTTTCAAGAGGCATCTATTGGCACAATAAGAGTTCGAGAACAAAGAAGAAGTTTCATACATGCAACCAAACAAAGTGATGTGTAGACATTTGGTTTGTATGTTTTTTTAATAGTTGTTAATTACATGTGTCTCAGACAGCTCATGCAGGTCTCTTTAAGCCTGTCCACATACCTTCTTATAATAATATCCCTCTGAAGAGTGCTTGAGTTATGCGTCTAGCATGATTAACAATTAATACTGCTTGTGCTGGCAAGTTCTGTCAGCTCATGATCCTCGATATATCGAGGAGAGAGGACCTGCACCACCGAGTCTGGTCACGCAGCGTTATAGACTGCATTGACTACTTAAACATTCAGCTTCTAGAAACAATCTAAACAGTTAGCTGCTGTTTTGCGAGGCTCCCTAGTAGATACAGTACTTGTTAGATCTTTTCCTCTGACATTCAAGTTCTTCATAGCTTGAGTACTTAGTAGGTAACTATTTATATGTAACTGTTTTCTAAAATTGTAAGCTCTAGTGTGCAGTGACAATATATTCCAAATCAAAGAGACAAAGGGCCCAACATGCCAAGTTTATCTCCGCTGTATTCTAATTGTGCTTCAAATATCTACAAAAACATCCATTGGAACTTAGTAGGCATAAGCCTTTGGAACTACCTCGAGTTCTTCTTCTTCTTCTTCTTCTTCTTCTTCTTTTTTTTTTGCTCCTCTCCTCTCTATCAAATTCTATATAAATAAACAATAATAGAATCCAGGGCTCTTTAAACAGCCCAGAAGAGGCATGGCATCCTTCAGCACTCTCCTTTTAAGCAACAGGAGGCATCGAGGTTGAGGAAGACCTGGTCCATGCATTTGATCTCAGCCAATCGCCTTACATGGCCCATGCAGGGATCTGAGACTTGAGTTATCCTTGTTGCCAGAAGGTCTGTATTTCTGCAATGCTCAGAAAATGAAGTTATGATGAAGGACTTTTTGCCAATTTTGCCTATCATGGAACAAAAGAAAAAAAAAAAAAAAAAAAAAAGGAGAGGAATATACTGGCTTCTTCAGCACTGAGCTGGTGACACCTTCTTTCATGCAAGGCTTGGTTGGACCTTGGTGGTGGGAGAAACTAAAGCCGGTCCAGTCAATCATCCTTCACCTTCACCCGACCTCCACAAGAGCTAGGACAAGCCATCAATACTCAAGCCAGGAATATGAAATCTAAGCGACAAGCCATGATCATCTTATCATATCGTGCCCTCCATTTATCCAACCAAGTGAGGGAGGTAGGTTGTCCAAACCTTGACTGCAAGCCCACCCAGGAGGCCCATGAGAACAAGTAAAAAGAGAACAGTGATGACAAAAGTTGGCGATATTGTTCCAAGCTGAGCAACCTCTTCACTGTTGTGGGCATCGGATTGAACTTGGAGGAGAAAAGGTACTTAGTGTATGGATCCTGACACATGATGGGCGCCACCACCCACACACGCCCACATACACTCACACATTCTCAGGGGACCACACCTGCGACTGCTCTGTCAGTCTTTTGCCCAGAGAAGATGCCTTTTGATTGAGCTATTCTTCTTGAAGGAGGCCGGATGACTTGAATAACAATATCATTGTCACAAGATCCTTGTAGCCCCCACCCAACAGCCATTTACCATCCAAATTTCCCTCCAAGGACCTCGGGAGCAGGATTTTCTGGTAGACCATTCATGTTAATTGATCTGTCTAAAGACCTACCATAGACCCTGCAGACTAGCTACTTCTCCAAGATTTCCTCTACCCAAGTATTCAAAGTATCAGGGAGAGTGAAATATGAGAAGTGGTATTGAGGCATTCAGCTACAGCTACCATGGCGAGTTCCATCTCTCCAGATTCCAGGCTTAGAGAGCCCAACCTCTTCATGTTAGACCAAATCTCAAGCAGGCAGACATGGACTCAGTCAGGCGAGGCAATGGGGCGAGACAGCTATACAACAATAGCAATGGCAGCGGGAATCCCACATCATCTGATGCCTTAATAGTTCTCAAGAAGCGGCGAGGCTTTTGTAATCTCACAAGACAACATTTGCAGTTCAAATCTGTGCAATTTGGATTGCCAAGAGTAGTCCGGAGTAAAGACATATCTTGTGGGAGTCCGGCCGCCAAACAGTGATTATATAATAGACCTTGGCCACTTCCAATTAGCTGGGAGTAGTCACTCCTTTTAGCTGTCACAAACATCTTACTCTGCTATGATTATGGCCCGGGTCCGGAGTGCTTGGATTTGTCTGGCACCGGTCCCCGGTGAAAGTCAGGTGAATCATAATTGTTTGGAAATTCTTATAATATAATCAGAAATAATATATAATCGTTATCTCTGAAAATATTATGGCCCAAAACATATCCCAAAATCAGTAGCAGTACCACCAACGCCATCACCACCAGCCAGTTGTTCCTCCCCATCCCTCCATTACGTTCATAGAAGACGTGATCACCAGCAGAAAGACCATCCAAATAGGCTCATCACTTGTTGAATGAGCAAAATGGCTGCGCAGCACACCATGACTCCTCAGCACGTGTTTATATATTCAACATCACACGAGGTCAGCAACCTCAACCCCATGTGTGCAAATTGTCGGGGACCAACAGGACACCACCCACCACCACCTCACCAGACTCAGGCCGCAGACCACTTCAAGGCAGATACCGAAGGCCATACAAACAGCTCAGGCTATACTGATTCCTCAGAGGCTGAGGTGGACAAGAGCTATGCCTTGGTCACCGGAGAAAAATATGTTTGCATCGCGAGGTCCACGGCTTCCATGCATTAGGATCTCCGGAAAACCTCAAATAATGTGGGGAACCATTATCCCGGGAGCCAGGGACCTGAATGTACGCCGCCCCTATAAGTTGATAGTAGCCTTCTTCGCCCGGCACCTTGCGAAGTATGAACGGTGTGCGCGTTCCGCAGATGACTGCCCACACATCCCCCTCACGCGTCATCCATGGTGCGAGCCCGTAGCAGCCGTTACTCAAGAGAACAAGCCGTCGATTTCTCGTGGATTCTACCGCCAGTGTTGAGACCCGCTGCGCATTGCGGTCCTGTGTATACGCATCCACGGGCCGATGCGGCTGGTCGGACTGCAAAAGTCGTGCGAATGCTTTACAAGATGTTTCGAAATTGTTTTCATCCCCCTCGAAATAGCTGCAACAGATTGCGGAGAGAAATGCCAGCTCCTGGTGACTGTGGTGCGGGCCCGGGCATCTTGTCGACTGCGGTGCGACCTCTCTCCACAGCCGAACCACCTCCGCGACAGCTGCCGAGGCCTCAGAATAAGATTGGATCGTACTAGAGACATATATGACAGAATCATGGATATCCGCCTTGACCCGGAGCACAGACCCGCTGTCTATGTGGATTGTATCGTTATCGTTATCGCTTTTGACAAATTGTGGATCCAAGAAGTTGTCAATATCGTCGCCGCGATCCCAGCGTGGGATCCATGACGGGAAGGCAGAGGAGCTCAGGTGATCGTCCTCATCGTCGTCGTGTTCCACACAGGTCAGGAGATCCAGGTCTGACGTCTGTTCCAGGTATTTGGTAGCGAAGTCGCGGTAGACGTCCAGATGCGATGTCTCCGCGCTGTAGTCCGGCTGCAGTTCAGGCATCGCGTCGTCCAAAGTCGGCAGGGCCATGAATGCGTATATTCGATCTTTTGGATCCCGCACCTGCAAATGCCTGGCGAAATCCAGCCATAAGAGAGTCGGATGAGCCCTTAGCTCCGTTTGCAATTGTTCAGGGATGAATGCTCGGGCCTCCTCGCTTCGACGGAGCGCATAGCTGTTGACATGAGCACCTGGCATCAACCATCTGCCTAATATGGGCATCAGGTGCCTTCCCCGGTGATACAGCCACCAAAATGCCCGAAAGAAGCTGATCCACTGTATTTGTTCACCCGCCCAGAACAGAACAGCGTCCTGCCCGAGTGCTGCTTCTTGCACAACCCACCCGCGTGTAAAATAGTCGTGGGCTCTCAATTGCACCCAACAGCTCCACCTGTCCACAGCGACGAGGGGACTATCTTGGTCCGGATACGGAAAGCTGTCCCATTCCCATTCCCACGACGACGACGACGACGACGACGACGACAAAGAGGCCAGGACCCTGTCCATCATTTTGTTTACATCGTCCACCAGCACTTTCAAGTCTTGGGCCACCTGTTGAGACTCAGGCTTGAGGCCGAAGCATATCAGAGTACAACTCGATCTCTTGTATATGCGGCCCATCTGGTGTACTTGCTGCGACTTCTCTGCCTCGTCACCCTGGTTGATGCAGACAGAGTCGGCTCACAGAGCCCGCGGCCTGTCCGTGAGCCTTGTCTGGCAGAGGGCCTCTTTCAGGTTCGTCGTGATCTTAAGTATCTTTCCGTCGATGATGAGGGTTGCGTTTTTGATATCTCGGCCCCACACGTACGATATCGCCTCGAAGGGGCACAGCTCGTCGGCGCGTGCCAGCTCAACCACCTCAAGATGTCCAACGAGGAGATCATCTTCAGCGCCCGGCTGCAGGATCAAGCGGCAGATGTGATTGTTGCTCGGAAGTGGTTGGTAGCGGTAGACAGAGTATGCAGGCGGACAGGGGGCTGACAAGCTTTGTTCTCGTTTCTGAAGGGCCATGGTCGATTGAGGTGAAGATGAAGACAAGTTCGAAGCTGACATTGTATTGGTGACTCGTGTAAGAACCCGCGCGGGAGCTATTCCAGGGCGCAATGTGATGAGACGGAAGTTGGAAGACGTTGCCCAGCAGTGGAAGGATTAAAAGGGACCAAGATGTCAAACCTCTCTTTTGGGGGTGACATGTCAGACAGACCTGCCCAAGTCTTATAGGCTCCCTCCTTTCCTCTCAGCAGCACTGCCTACTTACCTGCTTGCTTACATAAATACTAATACCCTGTAAGCGTCTTTACCTGCCATCAGCTGATGACTTTGTGGGTTGTTTAAGCCATTCGCTGATTACATAGAATATACATAAACTTGTAACCTTGTAACTGAGAAGTGTGTACGTCTACAAAGCTGTGTAACCGCATCTAAACAGCTTGAAATAATTATACATACTAATGATTTTATTTCTCTATTTGTGGCGGAAAGACTAAGGATCTAAGGCAGTATTGTGGCTCACGCCGAAGCCCAGGTAAAAGATGGTGGAAGGTATCACTGAAATGATTAACTACACCCTGCTGCATGCATGGTGCATGTATTATAATGTATAATTACATTACACTCCGCAAGGCTGTTGCAATGATCAACTTAATCCATATTCGACCCCTGTTCATGATCATATGTGCAGGCCAAGACTGTGGTCTGGTGTGTATTAATTCATGAATCTAATACTGTCGGGGCAGAGGACGGTCGGCGAGCGTTCGAACACTGCCTCTAGAATTATATACCTAGTGAATATCTATCCTGTGGGCATGCCTTAGTACAGCCCTCCGTTATCACCTCCTGCAGCCTACCTGCAGTGTGTTGGCCTTCTCCATGCTCCATCTGGGCAGTTATACTGCAAGTAAGCAAGGTGGCGTCCGTAATTATGCAGACAAGGAGGGGGTGTAAAGGAATCTCACCTCACTCAGCCCCCACCGCGCCTGTATATTATTTACACATTGCACCGCAAGAGAGTTTCACCCAGCAGAAGCAAGAGAGGGCAGACTCCCCAAGCTTCTTCCCCCACTCGAATGGAACCGTTGCGCAAATCTCATATCCCAGCCTAACCCCATCCAACGCGTCCAAAAATGCATTTTGGTTGCCCGCCACCATCACACAATTTCATTCCTTACAGATGATCATGGAACCACTCCGGCAGCTGGCCGAGGGACAATCCCCCGTCAGCCGGTTCGCCGAGAAGGCGGGCCTAACATACCGCGCCCTCAGCATGACCACCGCCACAGGAACAAACAGCCTGCTGCGCTGCCACTCGCAGGTGCTGTCCGAGGCTGAGCTCCCCCATTTACCGCTGCAGACGACCTCCCAGCTTCTTCGCAGGTCCAGGCACATGCACACGCAGGCTTGAACCTCTTCGCGATTCCCGATGTCTCCGAGGGGCAGTTGCTGATACCCCGTCATGCATTTGTCGAGGGTCATCCGCCTCCTCAACCTGGATCCGGGGGCGCTCTATCTAGCCACCAATAGGTACTTTGGCTTTTACCATCACACCGACGCAGAGCACGGCCGAACCACCTGTTACCTAGCCACCATATTTTACACCATCCTATGGCGCAGCGCCACCTCATGCAACCCGGCCCCCTCGACACCATCGACAACGACAGCCACGGATACCATCTCCACACCTCCATCGTCCGTACCCTCGTCCTGCTCCGGCACAGGAACGAATCCAAGCGCCTAGATGCCATCTACGACGAGCTGGCCACCACGCTGCGCCGCTGTGCGCCCTCCCACCTGAGCCACAAGCCAGCCCTCCACATGGCCTTTGTGACTGCCTTGCACATCGTCCGCTACCTGGACAAGTCCCTGCTCGGCGCCCTTGACGACGTCATGTGTATGGGATCTGACATGGGCTTTTGGCGGGTGGCTGCATAATGTAAGTATTCAAGAAGCCGCACAGCATTGACGATATCGCGAGCTGGTTGAAACAGATGGGCGGCGCACTGCTGCAATACGCCTACTACGTCAGGCACGCTGAGGCTGCCGAGGCGCTGCTGGGATTTATCGAGGAAGAGGAAGAGGAGGCAGTAACCTCGCAGAAGTCATCAACTGTGGGAAACACAGCTGCAGGAGGAGGAGATCTCGCGGCGGCGGCCAGGGTGGTGAAGAGGCAGCTCGACTCCCGCAGGGCCAACATTCGGTACCTACACGAGAGGTTTAGGAGGTCAAAAGCACACGGTAAGGACACTAAATATTTTCCTAGGAAAAAAAAAAAAAAAAAAAAAAAAAAGGACAAGACAGGAGAACTCTCAAGGCTGACAGATGACGCAGGGGATTCTGTTCTGGTCCTATTCTCGCCTCTTCCTCACAGCTCACCACAATGCTCACCCACAAAGACGCCCGCGCAGCTATCGAGCTGGCCGACGCCGCCAAGCGCGACGGCTCCTCCATCAAGACCATCGCCGTCATGACCATGGCCTTCCTCCCTGGTACCTTCTTCATGGCCCTGTTGGCCGTGCCGTCGCTGCGGGTCATCCAGCCCGGGTTCTGGGTCTACTGGGCGTTCACGCTCCCTACGACGGTGATATTTTTAGCTTGGGTGCTGCTTGACAACCAAAAACATGGGTGCAAAGTGTACGTGGTGATATATATAACATTTTACCCTCATTCTAGTACACAGCCAACGAGGCCGAGTAGGGTGGCTCCTGTGCCAACATTATGCTATCCAGATACTTTAAGACAACAGGATCCAGCCCAAGTCCGATATATCAAGTAGTAGTAGTAGTAGTAGTAGTAATAGTAGAGATTGCGCCTCCGCCTTGATGATGTCCCATGCATATATGTGATATACAGATTCGCGCTCCTTCTTCAAGCCAACAACTGATATCATAGTAAAAAAATCTTGTTCCCAATCATACAGCTCGTGATACCTGAACACGTAAAAATCTTTTGTCTTTCTTATGTACACATGAATGATAAGAGGGAGGGGAAGGGGAAGGTTGTAAATAAATAAAAGAACCAAAAAAAGAAGGAAAGAAAAAAAGGATGCTCTTGTCCATTATATGGGACGTTGGTTGACGGCCAGCCAGCCTGAGGGAGGAAGCCAAAAAGTCAGGGAAAAAAGAAGAATAAAAAAGGAGAAGAGAATTAGGTGATGGGGGTCAGGAAAGGGTGGAGCATCAGCTCGTCGGCGCTGGGCCTCTTGGTGTGGTCAAGCTCAAAGGTCTGGCCGAGGAAGTTCTGGGCCTCCTCGCTGGCGTGCTCGGGGATGGTGGGCGCGGCCTTGGCGCCGCCGATCTTGAAGATGGCCTGCAGCTGCGAGCAGTCCGGGAAGGGGTGCGTGCCCGTCATCATCTCGACGACCAGGCAGCCCAGGGACCAGATGTCGGCCTTGCGCGTGTAGCTCGTCTGCTTGACCACCTCGGGCGCCATCCAGTACACGGACCCCTGCAGCGACGGCCGGTGCTTGTTGTTGTTGGCCCCGTTGAGGATGTTGGTCGCCTCGAGCTTCTTGGAGATGCCAAAGTCCGAGATCTTGATCGTGCCCTTGTTGTCGACCAGGATGTTGGCCCCCTTGATGTCTCTGTGGATGATCTCCTTGCCGTGTAGGTACGACAGGCCCGTCAGGATCTGCCGGGTAAAGCTGCGGACGGGCGGCTCGGGAAGCGCGCCGTACGAGTTGAGCATCGTCTGCACAGAGCCGCCGGGGACGTACTCGAGGAAGATGTTGAGGTACTCGGGCGAGGAGCTGCAGCCGAGGTACTGCACGATGTTGGGGTGGCGGAGGTCCCGGAGCAGGCTGATCTCGCGCTTGAGGGCCTCGATCATGCTCTTCTTCCTGTGGTCGTTCTGCGAGTTGGCGCCCGGCGACGGGGTCTCGACCTGCTTGACTGCCAGCAGCTCGCCGGTCACAGCATGCAGGGCGAGATAGACACAGCCAAAGGAGCCCTGGCCGATCATAGCACCCTTCATCCACTTGTTGTCGTCCCAGGACTCGCCGGCGAGGAAGCTCTGTAGCTCCTCGTCGGCGTCCTCGCCGTCCTCGTTGAGCGCCTGGTTGACGTCCCGGAGCGAGCTCGAGCCAGACCCGCCGGTGCTGCTCTCCCCGTCGAAATAGCTGTGCCTGACGACGTTCCCCTCGGGGTCGGTGACGCTGACGGCAGCCGAGTCTGACCCGCTGTCGGCAAAGGACACATAGGATTTGCGGTTCGGCTCGATAGGGCTGGATTCCTCCTGGAGCGTATCGAGCACCGACGAGGCGACAGAGTCGCGGAACATGGGCGTCATGCGCCCGTGGACATTTGGACGAACCTTGGCAATCTGGCTCGTGGCGTTCAGCCAGCTGTCGGCGATCGTCGGGATGGGAGGTGCGTCCTGGATGCTGGATGCAAAGCTGAGGTTGCTCGCAACGCTGAGGCGGCTGTTGACCTTGCTGAGGCGCGCAGATCGGCGCATGGACAAGCGGGCAGTGCGGTCGATATCCTCTCTCGGGTGGTCCGGGAAATACGAGGTGAGGTCGGAGGCGATGAGCTCGCTGGGGGGCCGGAGGCCACCAAACTGCCTCAGGAGGCCCTTGCGGGCTCTCGGCAGGGGAGGGCTGGCAGCATCCATGGGTGCAGGTCGCTCCAGCTCGCGGGCCGTGTTCTTCACGTTTCTCTCCCGGTCCTGGTACGACACAGGCGACAGCGGCGGCTGCATGGTGTCCCAGCTCTCCCCCAGTAGTTTCTGCACCTTCATCTGGCTCCTGCTGCCAAGGGACTCGACGGTCCGGTGGCTCTGCTGATTCTCCTCCATGGCGATGGCGGCAGCCCTCTCCAGCTCGCTGTGGCCCGGCTCGCCGGCGGGCACCCTCCTGAGGATGAGCCTGTTCCTCTCGGGCCTCTTCTCGTCCTTGATGATCTTCCAGAGCTCTGTGTCGCCCAGACGGCGGCACATCTTTGGGTCGGGCTCGAGCCCGACCAGGACCCAGAAGCAGTAGTTCCTCTCGTAGTCTTCCCGCAGCGAGAACTTCCGCAGCGTGACGCGCATGACCTCCTCGCAGTTCTTGCACTCGGCGATCTTAACCACCTTGGTGACGCCACCGCTGGAGATGACGCGGATCACGTCCTGGTTCTGAGGCAGCGCCGCCATCAGAGATCCATCCGCGCTGGAGTTGTTCCTGTTGTGGGCAGACAGCTGGGCGGTGCGGGTCTGCGGCGGGGAGGTGGGCATCCGTGGCCCAGAAGGAAGACCGTGGCCGACATTCCGCTGTGCTGCATATCTCTGGTTGTTGCCAGACGACTTGTATTCGGTATTTGGCAGAGGGGATGTGGGCCTCGACGATGATGGCTTCTGCTGTTGTGCGTCGAGCATGATAGACGTGTCGTACTGTCTCGAGTAGCGCTTGTTGGCCGAGGGGGTAGGCAGCGACCGCGCAGCAGAGTTGGGCGGGCGGGGGGAGCTTGTTGTTGATGGTGTGTACTGTGGAAGGTCCATCAGGCCACCAAATGAGTCCTAAAAGAGGATGCTACATCAGTCGCACGTCCAAAAGAGGCCAATCTTGTATGTAGCAGCAACAGCAGCGGACCGACTCACCCTATTCCGCTTCTTCTGGTTGGCATATGCCTGTGTCCTCAGCTTCTTGATACCCAGGAACAGGCGCACACGGTCGCCGACCTTGTCGATGCCCATCTCTTTCAGGACCTCCTTGTCCATCTCGAGCAGGTTCTCGCCATTGATGTGGTTCTTCCTGAACAGCTTCTCGTAGTCGCCGCATTTTACGCTCCTGAGGTACTCGCACACCCTGTCCTCGTCCCAGTACTTGACCGAGTCTGGCCCGTCGCCGTCGGAGGACTCTGACTCGGTAGGGCTCGCAAAGGACTGGCTCTGCGTCGGAAACGTCGGGGCCCTCCTCGGTGGTGCATAGGACGACTGTGTCGAGCTTGAGGGCACCAGTGTGGACTGGTTTGAGGCGAGGCCCGCCTGGTAAGGCGTCTTGGAGGCCAGCATGGCCATGACCACGATGTTGTGTGTAGTAGTATTAGGAGGTGTAGTGGTTGGTTAGTGACTATCGATGTAGTGGTGGTGGTGGTGGTGGTGGTGGGTGATGCGAGGCTGTAGTCGTCGAGGTGTGGTGCAGAGCGTGAACCTGACCGAGTCGGTGAGCGAAGTTGGCCTCGAAGCCTGTCAGGGCGGTCTCGCGAGTCGGGTGTTTTAAGAGGAGGGGGCCTTCTCCCAGGGTTCAAGCAGGTCTTGTACTTATGTACGCGCCGGGACAAGAGGTGGATACCCACAGTGGAGGTCGTTTCGTGTGTCGGAGTGCCGGATCCAACGCGTCGGTCAAGAAGCGCGGGCGGCCGAGGCGGTACAGACACAGGCTTGGGGGTTGTTTCCTTTTTTTCCTTTTTAAACGGTGGCGCTGTTGAGGAACAAAGAAGATCTCACTGAGAGAGAGGCTTGGGACTTGGCAACCAGTTGAGAGGAAACGAGGGAGCTCGAGCTCATGGATATTTCCCCTTTGATGGTTGATGAGGAGGAGGAGGGACTGGGCCGCGGCCTGGGCCTCAACCTTCGTATCAGATGCTTATGAGGCACGGCAGGCGTTTGTGTGTGTGTGTCTCGGGTGGAGGAAGTCCCGCGCCGAAAAAGTGTTGGCCGGTTGGAAAAATAAGTTCCTTGATTTCAACAACAGCGGCGGTCCATCGAAGTGGTCGAAGATTTCGGGGTGTCGTAAGCAGTCTCACCAGGCACAGCACGGCAAGGGACACGAAAGTGAGATAAATGGAAGGTGATCTTGTTGGTTCGGTTCCCCGAATACGGACGGTTTCTCCCTCAGCGCAGGCGAGTCGACGGGAAAGACGAGCAGTCAAATGTCCAGGTGTGAGGAGGGGTTCGATCTATCCGAGGCGTATCCCGTGTCAACTCTGACCTGTCAGTCCCATCCAGAGACTGAGATTAATTAAAAGACTGGCTCGATGTGGAAATGAGCCTTGGGGAGGAGGTTGACTGTTCTGGACAGAAACCTGGCGAGACTGGCGGGGGGTGGTAGAGGGGGAAAGGATCAGGCGGAAGAACTTGTCGTTTGAGAATACGCGCGAGGGATGGCGATGGAGGTGAAGAGGGAGGAAGGGGGGGGGGTGGTTGTTTGTTGCGTGCGTGGTTGAAGGGGGAAAACAAAATAATCTGGAGGGGATCTGTTTTAGGATGGGACGAGTAAGCACCCAGCATGTGTTGATGGTGGTGGTGGTAATGGTACTGTAAGTAAGTGTGTGATGGTGTGGTGGCGGCGGCAGCGGTGGTTAGCGGGCTGGTAGGTGGGTTGTAGGTGGTAGCAGAGAGCAGTGGTGGTACGCGAACCACTAAACTGCTGTTACCGTCGTGCTGTGGAGGGTGTGGAGTTTGCCTCAGGGTGTGTGTGGTGTATGACAAGGGCCTGGGGGCCAGAGAAACCAGCATGCAGCTTGCATTCTGCAGCTGCAGCTCCCAGCGTGCCAGGGTTCGAGGGAATCACCGACGCCAAATCGTCTGCTGCCAAGTGATGACCTGGCGGGTTGCAGCACTGCAGGACAAGCCTGCGGGCCCTGCTGTGATTGGTTCAGGCGCCCCAAGATAGGGTAGCCTGGCCTGACTCTGGGTACATTTTCAGGGGGTCCGCAACAGCACGCGGGGACACCCAAGTCCAGCAAGTCTACAGAGGGTAGAAGTCACTTTCCCCCCTGTCAGCCTGCCTGATCAGGCTTGGAACCCACTACGCACTAGCAGCCCGTCGCCGCTAGTTGAAACAGTCTGCGAGGTTGAGGAACAAAAAGAAAAAAAAAAAAAAAAAAAAAAAAAGGGGTGGCGCCTGCGCACGGAGCCCTGTACACATCATCCACTCACGACTCTTGAACATCTACAGGCTTTGGTTATGTCCCAGAACATGAAACCATGTGCGGGACGCACAGAGGCGGGGTGTGACCCAGAATCAACGGATTATCACAGATTTTTTTCTCTCTCTCTCTTTTAGTTTTTTCCTAGGTTCTCTGGCGAGGTCATGGCACTGTTGCCACATGCCTCGTCAATGTGACAAAGGACTTATGGACGATTAATTAAGTTTTGGATCATAATGAGAGGAGGGTTTAACTGGTATCTGAAATCTTAATTCTTCTACTAAGCTCGACACGAAGATGGAGGGAAGACCTGCCACTATCGGACGCGAAGTCCATTCCCCCTCCTCCTCCACCCTCCCCACCTCCCTGGCTCACGGAAAACAAATTTGTAATAGATAGATGGAAAAGAGTACTGTAGTACTTTGCCCGTCCGAGGCCGCGACCCACAACTTCAACACTCAGCATGACAGACCGGTCATTCGGGAAATGAAGCATTGATGATCACGAGCAATAGCAAGTCTCACTATGGCAACTAAACCACCTTGGCTGACGGGGGGAGGCGGCATTAGTTGGAAGGCGACATCAAGAAGTAGTTGTTGAGGGAGAGAGGAGGAAGAGGAGGAGGATTAGCTTGTGGTCGTCACTCCTGCGGCCCTTGCTCCTTCTCTTCACCTGAAACTTGAGGATCGTCAAGAAGATCAACAAAGTGGCGGACGGCACGGAAGGACAAAAAGAGAGTGAGAAAAAAAAAAAAGTACTGTAGACTCTGCTAGTGTGAACACGTGTCGGCGCGAGAGACGATACCAGCAGCAACCTAGGACTATTACCAAGCCAGAACGGGGCTCCCTCTGCAGCCTGCCTATCTCATGGAGGGCTGCCTGCATGAGACGGAGGGAAATGAGGGATGATGAGATGATCGGCACCTGAAGTCATAGGACGCGAAGGGTTCTCTTGACGGGATCAACAACAATACTACTGTAGTATCTAGATTATCTGGTGCGTCTCTTTGGCCCGCTGTTCATTGACTTTTTTTTTGCCCTACAGATGATCTCTGATCCACCAGCTGGGGAAGGAGGGTGGCAAGAGATGATGACTTGCAGTTGTTTGGTGATATCGCCCCAGTGTAGATCATAGAATGGACCTGGGGCCGTTGTCGAGATCGATTTCTATATATGACAATAGTTGTACTACTACTGTATGTATGTACAACACACAGTTTCGCAGTAGTGGTAGTTGCTTGGCATCTCTCCGAGGACTAACTACATAGCAGCCTGGTGATCAGTTCGAATGTTTTCCTGGGCTTCGCACGGCAAAGTCGTCGTCAGCCAAACAAGGAACATTTTCCGCGCCAGACTAAGTGGATTCGAGGGTGATGGCTGGAGGCAAAGTTGGTCGCAAACCGACGACGACATCCAAAGACGAAAGCAGAGGCCAAGCGGCGCACGGTCAACAGAAGCTGAAGCTCTCGTCAGCGTCGATACTGGGCAAATGGCCCCATACCTAGGCCATCAGGGGGCGCCGCCGTGAGATCCGAGCGACAGCCTCACGGACTCGAGCCTCTCCGGGGGAAAAGAAGGACCGATATTGTGAAGCAGGAGAAGGAGAAGGAGGAGGAGGAGGAGGGAGGACGTAATCAATGTTTCTTGCGGGAGGATTGAACCGCTCGAGCCCAAATCCTCTTCAGAAGAAAAAAGAATTTAAAGTTTGTGGAAGTGATGCTATTCCGGTAAAGAAGTTTCACGAATCGGCGCCGGTGATAAAACATGAAACAAGAGAAAGTGGATGCCAGGTGAGGGTTTGTCGCCTCGCTGGCAGGGATGCGTTCCCGGAGTGGCCCGGCCGATTTTCATATCACAGGGCAAAGACTGCGTACGTAGGTGGCGGCGGTTGTACTGTATACATGTTGGGGGTAATGCTACATAGCGTGTAAGTAAAGTAGGTGATACATACTAAGTAAGTAGTGATAGTAGTGGTAGCAAGAGCAAAGGGAAGGGCAGCAGTTTCCCGACTCCACAGCGACTGTCTCCTTCCCAGCACCTCGGGTCCCTGTCGCGTTAGACTTGCTCTACTATTACTACTGCTGTACGATATTATATGTTAGACAGAATATCTATAGACTGCGATAATCATAATATCAACCCGCCCATCTCATATATTGACTATGCCATTTATGTAGGTATGATACACTTGCACTTTCTCCTTGGAGCTACTAAGTAAGTGCGGACTACGGACTCATGTAAGACGAGCTTGGTTGTAAAGCCCCTAAGGATCAGGAGCCTGTCCAACGAAATTTAGGAATGTCTCTTGTGTGTGGCCCAGATATGTTTGAAGGGGCTACTATCATATGATGCACACAACATACGATGCAGTGCAACATGCACAGGACATACATTTACCATAGTGCTGTAGCAAAGAGTCATACGGGGTAACGGGGTTGCCCCATCGATAAATCCGCTCCTGAGATAATGTTGCTGCCGTGCTTGGAAGAGTCTGGCCCAGGAACTATTATGTGTAGACCTGATCCAGATAGGCTTGTGCACTGCTCAAGCCCGTTTCACAGCTCACCTCACAATACGAGCGTGCCACCGCAGTAGGCATTGGTGCATTGCAGTGGTGAAGACAAGAGCGCTCGCTCTATCTTCCTCAGGTTTGTATGAGCAGGTGAGCGGTGAACGAGGAGCGAGTTGCCTCTTGCCAATTCGGGAGAGGCAGCCCAGAAATGAGAGGGAAAAAGAGACTAATGGAGCCACAGCCACACATCACCGCCACATGTTACCCGTGCCTTCGCCTTACACCCGCCACAATCCTACCCACGCCTTCCCTTTGGAGCTTTTCTCCAGATATGGCGTCCAGGCTGTCAATCGGGTTCTTGCCGTTGAGGAAAGCTCCGTCATCATGAACTATAAACAAAAGGCAGGAGGTGACCGGCCAGCTGGTGGCGCTGACGCAAGTTTGTCTCCAAGCCACGGGCACAACAACCACAACAGAGAGTGGCAACGCTCGAACTGCCATCAGCTGCCAACAACCCATCTTTATCGCCGCGGCTCATGTGAAATGCAGTACTGCTCGCACAAACTTCGCACACCTTTCAGAGCAACAAAAAGATCACTCGACGGCTCCAGGCTGAACAAGAGCCATGACCGACACGTACACAGTACATGCCTGCTGCACATACGATTTGAAAGCTGAGAAGCACCTGGGCGCACAACGACGATCTCGAGGCAGCTCGCGGTCGGCGCATCTCTCGGCGTTGCCACACGTGGCACCGACACACAAGAGCTCCGCAGGGACTAGCCTTTGAGCAGTTGTGTGATCAACCAAGATGATGGAAATTGGCATGACGTTGACCAACGACCGAGGCTCCCTCCCACCTCCTCACCGGACCTTCACCTACCCGAGCCTCTTGTCTGGCCTTGATTGAAGGGTCCCTCATGCAGCGAATTACGGCACGCAAGGGCCCTGCGCCGTTGATCGCGCGGCATGAGCCTGCAGAGGGGCGCGGCCTGCTGCAATGTAATCAAGACGACGGCGCAGGAAGAGCAGGAGGTGTCACCCCCTCTGATCCTGCCCCGAAAAGCATCCCCAGATCCGCGTTACCAGGCCCTCTTATTGGGTCCCTTGAGCCTTAGGCCTTGGGCGGCCGCACACACCAGCTGCAGGAGATAGCACCCAACCAGCATGCCATTGACCAATGAGCCGTGGCCACCAAGCGCAGACAGGATAAGAGCTCAGGGAGATGGCATCATAGCCAGGTTCTCCAGTGTCCCCCCAGCCAAGTTCGGCCTGCCCTACTACAGTAGTGGCGCTCCACACCGATCCCTGGCCATGATTGCTCTCCCTCACGCGGCGGAACATGGATGGGGAGACAACGCCATGGCAATGCCGCTTTTTCTCGATGCTAAAAGATACCGGGAAAACGCAGTCTTGCATTGCTCTATTGCAGGCTCGCGTGCTCCACCCGGCAGAGGGAGCAGCAGTACTACGGCACCGAGTTACATAAAGAAAAGGATGAGGAGGACGAAAAAACAGCGCCATCAAGCCAACCGGTTCTTTTTTGCGCAGATACGTCAGCCTTCACGACGCTATGATACATCTCCACTGCTGAGGTGGAATCTCGCACTTCTGCGTATTAGCTACTGCATTTTTTCGCATCGTCGTCGTCTTCTCTTTGTCTCCTCTCGGCGTTTCGACTGCCGCTGCGTTTTGATTCCTATGTCGCCGGCTGTCATCCGCATGCGCCTCGTTACATGTCTTGTGTCTTTCTCTTCACAGCGACTTCTCTCACAGCCCGTGGAGCCGTAGGATCGATCCGTCCTATCTCCAGATATAGACTTGCGACTCATCCTCGCTCCCACCACGAAACCATCGTCAGCGAAATCTGATTGCTCAACTTTTTTCACCATATTTGCCATCAGTTCAGTCTGGTTCTTAGGAGACTGATTGGTCGACAAGACACTCATCCCATCCGCTGCGACATCGTCAAGGGTTTTGCCTTATCTCAACAAGGCACCAGCAGTGCTGCTCGATCCTCGGAGGAGCTATCGTCACATCCTTCACGACTCCGCAACTACTCTCATGGCCAGATCGCCTCGCTGCTAACTTTGGCGGCCCATGCGGCTGGGCTGGGCTGGGCAGGGCAGGGCAGGGCAGGGCAGGGCAGTGCATTGCAGCGCAGCGCAGCGATAAATCTGCTGCAGAGCCGTCTTTCTGGTTACGCCGACGAGATCGACGAACCTCGTTCAGGGCAACAGACAGGCCCCAGCCACAGGCATCGTCGATCGTCAACCTCACCTGATTATTCCCTTGCGGCCCCTTTCTGAGCAAAAGTCCGTGCAGGCTGATCCGCCTCGACCGAATTTTGTCATATCCGGCAACGCGGCACTGCTCCTCACCTTTCCCAACCCGTGAGGCGGGGAATTGTTTGTCTATCTAAAAAGAGGTCTCCATTTTTGGCCTGCATCCGGTTGCGAGCCACTGCAGAAACAACAACATTCCTGAGGTCTATTGCATTCGGACCGCGACCCTTTTCAACAACCCTCCTTCAATTCTTCCCCGCCTACACCGTTCCGCTTTAACTGCGTGGCCTTGGACCCTGCGAATCCGAGCACGCATCCGCAGCGGCCTTTTCCGTCGCAACTCGTCTGCCGCAGGGGCGGGCTCATGTGCCGCGTGTATCTGTCGATCCAGACACTCGGATCAACTGGCGATTTGTTGTGGAACCGCTTCTCAGCCTGACGTCGACTCCACCAGGCTGTGTTGAGCCCGACTGGCATTATTAAATCGAGCAGCTACCACGTTTGATTCTCACACCCAGCCTGTGAGCGCTGAGCTCACCCTGCATGGGGCCATTGGTGTGAGCGGCCCAGGACCCAACATCGACTATTTCACAGTTGTGCAAAGACGCGGATCTGGGGGAGCAGTAGTGGGCAGAACCCTCAGCAGCAGCCATGGATCTTCTGAAATGGAAACGGCAGAGCTCCGTCCAGTCGCTGCAGGGACTGGCGGTGGATTCCCCAGCAGCTCGAGCCCTGGAGGGAGCTCACCGGCGAGCTCGATACACGAGAATAGGAACACCACGGGATTCTTCACCTCGGTGAAGCGAAGCCTCAGCCGGGCCTCGACCTCACCACGGGTATTCAGCGACTCCTCGCCGACGACGGGCACACCGGCCTCGCCGAACCGGAAAGTGCTGCACAAGCAGACCGGATCGTTTTCGTCCTTCGACACCTTGCCGCGGCGGAGTTCAGCCACCTCGGTCCACAGCAGGCGCCTGTCGAGGGCGTACTCGCTCTCGTTGAGCTCCTCCAGACTGCCCATGACGGGAATCGACTTCAAGACGGCCATCGACTGGAAGACGCAGCAGGTAGAGGCTCACTGCGCCGTGGAGGCTGATCCGCGCAGCAAGCCCTCCTATCTGGTAGTCACACGGGACTACATCGTCAAGATGAGGAGCAAAGCAGAGGCAATGGCTGCTTTTCCTCAGATCGAGGGCGGCCAGGAGACCCACGGCATGATGCCCGCCCCAGAGCCTATAATTGTCATCCCGGTCCACATGATGGTTTCCGTGTTTGTGGCAGAAGGTTCACGGCCCTCGTTCGGGATAGAGATGTGGTGGAGGTCGCCCACGTGTCGGGCAGCCTACTGCAGCGCGCAGACCTACTTTAGCCTGCCTCAGGCCCGATCCGAGATGATGCACATCATTGTCGCGCAGCTCAAGGCCAAGAACATTGAGTTCCCCGAGGCGTCTCTCGTCCCGCTGGAGGTGGAGGCGCAGATCGTGGGCATCTTTGGAAAAGAAGAGCCTGATTTCAAGACGTGCAAGCCAGAGATCTTTCCCGTGGCAAGGAGAACGTCGGTCAGAGAGGACGTGTACTCAAAGGACAAGCCAAGGAAGTCACAGGACGTGTCTTCGTGGTATCTCGCCCTGGGCAGGAATTCTTGTTACCTCGCCGAGGTGGGACCTGGCCTTCCCGTGGATGTCAAGTACCAGACTTTCGGTCTGGTGACCTTGGAGTCGTTTCGGGCCAACTGGACGTTCCATGAAGAGCGCTTTGTCCTGACTTTCCGGTGAGCATACCTTTGTCTTTTTGGCTCTTTTTCTTCTCTGCGGGGCTCGCAGCCTGTGAGGCTCTTGCCGCTAACCTCGTGAGAACAGCGAACCTTTCAAGCCAGCTGTGAAGCTCGAACTGGCAAGCAGATACTATAGGCAAATTGTCATCACGTTCATGAAGGCGGATAGGTTTCTCAAGCCGTGCTGGCCAACGACCATGCAGACGATGGAGACCTTCCGCATCTCTGGGCTCACCGACCCGCAGCTCTTGATTCCAGGAGACAACTACGGCGGTCTCAAGCGGACATTGGACGCATTCCTCTCGGCGTACCACAGCCCGCAGGTGGAATGGGAGATTAACTGGAAGACAGACCTTGCCCCTGAGTTTCGCCTCCTCCCTCCCAAGACGGGCGGAAATTACACCAACCTGCAGCTCCTGGCCGTCATGAGGTCGCTCCGCTACAACGGCTACTTCAACTCCATCTCGTTCAACGGCATCGATCTCAGTGGCTTGTGGGACAAGACGGACCCAGCTGGCAGGACGCCTATCCCCTATATCAACCGTAGCTGTGAGTTTTCCTCCTATTTTTATTTTTTCCCACCCTATCATCATCGTGACTACACGACACACCAGACTGACACGGACACTATCTAGGCCTAGCACTGAGTGAGGTCGAACTGGGCCAGATGAAGTTCGGTACGCTGTTACATCAGGAAATACACGCGCTTGCCTTTTGTTCGGAGACCATCCGGCAGATCGATTTCACTCGATGTTTCACGGAGCAGAACGTTCGACAAAACATGTCGCCTTCGGCGGGGACCAATCTGGGATTCCTCTTCCCTATCTTGAATCTGCTCGAGCTGGGCATGACCAAGTGCAATCGGCTTCTGTTGAGCGGCAACCACCTGCGCTCACCAGACATCGACGGCCTGGGTGAGTGACTCACTCCTCATGTCTTCCCGCGTTCAGGCAGGCAACTTGCTAACCATTCAACTCTACGTACAGTTGAAGCACTGATGACGCAGACTGTCGCGATCCAAGCTCTCGACATCTCGAACTGCGGTCTATCTGACCTTGCACTACGGGACATCTTCGAGGTCCTGTATCACCAGGGGCACTCCTTGCAGTCACTCGACATATCTGGCAATCGTGGTCGTATTCATGCTTCGCTCATTGCAAACTTTTCCCAGTCTATCTATGATCTGAGAAGGCTTAATGTCTCCGGCATTGTGATGGGCGACATCCCTGGTCCTATCTTCTCCTTCGAGACGCTCTCGCGCTTCGAGCACCTGGAGGAGCTCGACTTGTCCAAGCTCAACCTGAACGACGCAACGCTGAACGCCCTGGAGAGATTCCTCTCGCAGAAGCCACTGCCGTCCGAGCCTTACTTTTTGACACGCAGGACAGCTCGCCAGCCGCGACTTCGCCGCTGCGGAAGCTCGCCCTCAACAACTGCGGTATCAACGGGCGCGAGGCCGCTCGTCTCGTGCGTGCGCTGGCCAACCACCCCAACGCACATCTTTATCTCGCCGGGAACCCTCTCGACGACGGCGTCGAGGATCTCTGCCGCGCACTCTCGCTCACGCCAGGCCCTGCCGGCCTGCACATCGACATGGTCGAATTCCGCCGCGAGGAGAGCTTCGTTGCGCTGATGAAGGCCCTGACGCTGAACAAGCACATCACCTTCCTGAGCATGGCAGGGACTGCTCCCGCACCGCTCGCAGATGGACCTTGTGGGCCCGAGGTGTGCGAGGCGCTCGAGACGTTCTTCAGGGGGCAACATGTCGGTCAGGTATCTCGACCTCTCGGGCTACAGCGGGAAACTGGACGAAGGGCAGCTAGCGAGAGGCTTTGCCCGGTCCCTGCGAGGGCTAGCGTCGAACAGGGCCCTCACGCACCTGCGCATCCGCAACCAGAACCTTCACGACGACGTGGGCACGCTGGGCAGCGTCATCCGGCAGAACAATACCCTGCGCATGCTCGACTGCCAGGACAACAGCTGGAACCTGACGAGCATCCAGTTCCTCGTCAAGAGCCTCAAGCTGAACAGCTCCATCGTCGACTTCCCCTTCCCGCACGCAGAGTACGAGCGTGTCTGGTCGCGCGTGGCGGCCGACATCAGGCGGCAGAGCAGCCTAGGCAAGGCCGCCGCCTCGATCCAGCATGAACAGGAGAACGCACTGCGGGGCGCTCTGCTCAGGCAGGTCCACGAGCTGCGGGAGGCGGTAGAGCGCAACCGGGGCGCGGTCGAAGGCGGCGTACCCTTCACCATGGACTTTGGGGACTCAACCACGGTGGGAGGCGAGAGCGGGTGGCCGAGCCTGCAGCTGAAGATGCCGGCGAGCACTCACAGCAGCGGTGGCGGCGGTACCATCGGCGGCGGCGGCGGCGGCGGTAGCAGCAGCAGCGTCAGCAGCGTCAGCAGACGCCTCTCAAGCCACCACCGTTCTCCCACGTCCAGCAGCTCCGCAAGGCCCTCACCATCACACGGCCCACGCCCAGCCCGGCCCGCCTGCTCGACCCGGAGCTCGATGCTGACCTGATGGACAGCCCGGTCGACACCCCGCCCGCCGTGCCGGAGCTCACAACACACAGAGTCCACGAGATCTCGGACCCCCTGACTGTGCGCTCCGACTCGCTCGACATGAGGCGCGGAGGAGCCGACAAGAACGACGTCGAGAACCCCTACCACGTGGGCCGCGACGCAGATGCCCTGCTCCTTCTGGAAACGCCGCCGGGTGCGCTCAGCCCGAATAACGAGGACGAGGAGGGCGGTGGCGGCGGCGGTGGAGGAGGAGGGTTTAGTCCCACCGATCCGGATATGCCCGTCACACCACCTGAGTCGGTGCCTGGGTCGGAAGATGCCGAGTCAGCACACGACAAGGCTGTGTCCGAGCCAGGTCTGGTGATGAGAAGAGGAAGTGGTGGTCGTGGTGGTGGTAGTAATAGTAGTAGGAACGAGGCAGGGGCCAGAGCCAGTGCGAGCGAGGTGAGGGTGTCAAGCCCTACAGGCTCGTTCGACATGGGCCCTTACTTTGGAGGCGGAAGAGATTTTGTGGTGAGCCGGTTCCGGGTGGGGAGCCTGGAGGCACATGAGGAGGAGTGAGGTGGCCCTCGAGAAAAGAGAAAGAAGAAGAAATAAGAAGAAAGGCTTGTTTCTTGTGTGGGTGCCGGACGGTGGTGCCTGTGGCAAGCAGGTGTGGCCAAGCGTTTATTGGACAGCGATCCACGGCCAGACAATGACTATTTTGTATATTTTTGTCTTGTAAGATATCTTGGTTTGTACGATGTGATGGGGATGGGATGGGGGATACAGCCTTATTTGGGCCGGCTGCTGGAGGAGGCGGCGTTTATGTGAGAGCGGGAGGGCATGAAAAGTGTAATATAGTACCATCTTTTCGTGGATGGACGGACGGATGGATGGATGGAGCATTTAGAGATACCCTCAGCCCTTAGGAAGGCTGATCTTTGTGTGAATATTATTTACTGTTACAATCATCACTGCAAATCTCTACACTCAAGACGAGTCCCGTGGCCCAGTGCCCCGTAGTGTTGGGGTGTATCCCACCATGGTTGTTCAACAGCTTCCTCGCTATCTAAAAGACACAAGACTGCTCGGACATCCGGCACCGCGGCAGCAGCATTGAGATGTACGCGGCACTGGCTGCCGACTGTGCCGGGTCGTTTCCACTGGAGGGTGTTTTGACTGGCACCTCGATGGATCTGATCCCATATATTGACCCTCCTGCGTACGACCTTCCACGGGGCCAGGATGGATACTCAGGTAGTCTCCACACGAGAACGTCTTGCCCCTTTCCTGAGGTGTGTGCATGTTGGATGATGTTGGTCGAGGAGGACGGGAGGGAAGAAAGAGACAGTCCCTGTTGTCACACTATATCAAAACCTCATTGTAATAACTCTTAAGCCATGGGTGGAGTGCAGTAAGATTCCAAAGTATTGCATAAAGACCGGCTGGAAAGGAAAATTGAGGGAGCCCGCATAAGGCCAAAGCATATGGATAATTAAGTCGGCACTATGTTGCCGTTACGCGGGTTCCGCGCGGTGAGTCCACCCTCCTTTCTTCTTCTCCCGTACCCTCATCGTGATGGGTATCCAAGAGAGGCCCCCACGCTGTGGTCTCACAGGACCTGAGAGGGAGGAGCCCCTTTCCTTCCAGTTCTGTCAGAGCAACCCGTGGACCCTGAGACACACAATGCCATACAGTAAGTACACACACACACACACATCGCACAACAAGTATCCAACGCATCCTTGACCCTCTTTTTTCTCTCAATCCCCACGAGATTATCGTTTCATATTTGCATCGAACGGATCAATCTTCATGTGTGAAGCATGTGATGATGACGCCTTGTGAGGGGCGCCCGTCGTCAGTACCACCTCGGGGATCCGCAGATAACGCGTCTTGATGTTTTGGGAAGAGACAAAGGAGTCCACTTGACAGTCATATTGATTAATGGTAAATAGTCTTCGGGCATTGGGCAGGAAGAGGGGAAGGAGGGTTGTGGGCTGTGCTTTGCCGACAGGATTTGGGAGGCTGCGACTGGTCAGTGGTGATTAATGTTATCATAGTGGTGATGACGAGGCGTGGCTGGCGACGACGTAACACAAGGTCTGTGTACCGTCTCAGAAAGATTGCTCTCTGTCTCTCTTCTCTGTCTCTCTCATTCTTCTCATTCTTTTTCCCTCGAAATGGTGTGCGCAAGACCTCACAAGTAATGATAATCACGATATTGAGTAATTTGAACAGACAGTGTGTGTTGCTCGGCCACTTGAGTGACCACGAGATGAAAAATGTGTAATTTTCCAATGCCGATTTGGCATAGTTCTGTAATGTAGCAGTAGTAGCAGCAGATGGGAAGCCGCGTTCGTCCCTTCTACCTTTTCCCTTTCCTTTCTAGTGAGCCCGCGTCTCTCTGTCGCTCCTGCTCTAACCGTACACAGTACTTGGTGTAATAAAAAAAAAAAATAGGGAAAAGAAATCAAAACTCTGGCCTCAACAAGAGTTGACCCAACAAACCACAACGCCATGCCATGAATGGATATAAACAGTATTGCAAAAGAAAAGAGAAAAGCAAAAACAGAAAGAGGCCGTTCCCCATGCAAATGTTTGTCCAATGGGTTTGAAATCATGAGATCGTTCGTGTCTTTTTCTATCCCCTCTTCTTTATTCCCCCTTTCCGTTGTTTGACCGATCTCGTCATATCAAATCTCTCACTCTGTGGGTATTGTCGTCGTGGTATGCCGTATATATGTATGTGTTTGTGTTTATGTATGTGTCGGGTTGGAAGATATAGACTGTGCTGTTGTTATCGTCGTCGTCGTCGTCGTCGTCTTCACAGCTGGGCGGGCTATATCAGCCCCAGGGTCAGGCCGAGGCCAAAGGTGCCCACGACAGCGGCCACGACGCACGAGGCCATGCCCACGCCCTGCACCCTGGGCGGGGCGCCGCTCTTGAGCCCGAAGCCGCCGGTGGTGGAGGTGGCCTCGCCGATGCCGGTGGCAGACACAGAGTTGGAGACGCTGGTGGCGCTGGGGACGGCCTTGCTGCCGGAGCCGATCTCGACGATGTGGTTGGTGGTCGTGTTGAACTTTGTCTGGGCGAGCGAGATCTCGTTGTTGGCCAGGTCGTAGACGACGTAGGCGCTGCGGAGGAACGTGTCGCCGAGGACGTTGGTGGAGGTGCCCGAGGGGGCGATGCCGAAGAGGCAGGCGTCGGTGCCGTCGGAGAAGGTGGGCCGCTTGCCCGAGGAGGTGCGGATCTCGAGGACGAGCTCGTTCATGGCGACGGAGATGACGGGCTCCGAGAAGTTGAACTTGAAGACGGTGTCGTCGCTGGCCAGGGAGCACGCCACGTAGGCGGCGCCGTCGGACGAGTCGTACTGGGCCGACACCTGGTTGTAGATGGTCTCCACCATGGCGTCGGGCAGGTAGGTCAGGCTGGACCCGCTGTCCAGCAGCACGGGCAGCGCCTCGCCCGAGGCCACGACGGTGTCGCCCATCTCGAGGCTCGTCATGGTGATGAGGAACTCGGCGTACACGGCGCCCTCGGCCTGGATCGGCAGCGTCGCCAGCTCGCCCTCGAACTGGTCCGTGTCCACGCCGCCGAACAGGATCGAGCCCGTGTTGGCGTCCAGGTCGTTGAGCCACAGGCTGTAGGCATTCGAGTTGATGGCCCCCGCCGACACCATCTTGGCCGGCAGGTTCTCGTACGGCGACAGCTGCGCCCGCCCCACCTGCACCTCGTTGGCCTCGTACCCGATCCCCAGGATCCCCTGCCCGCTCGTGCTCTGGTACCCGATCCCGAACTGGAACTCGTCCAGCTCCGTGCCCCCACCGTGATCGTGTCCGTCACGTAGTCGCCGCTCGCCCCCGACCCGTCCACGTACGAGATGTTGAACCACGACCCCAGGTACTCGTACGTCGACGAGTCGTTGGCGCTGTACGTCCCCGACCCCGCGCACGGCTTCTTGGACTGCGAGCAAAGGTCGACGACGCCGTGTTGACCCACAGGTCGCTGCTGCCTGTGTCGATGTGCAGGCGCAGGGACTGTGCCGGGGTCCCGATCGAGGCGTTGATGAAGTAGAGCGTCTCTGCGTTGTCCAGGCCGGCCTTGACCGTCCCTCTCCTCCGCAGCTGGTCTCGCTTGTGTGGGTCTGTCACCGTCCTCCTCTGTGTCTGCATGCTCACCACCCTCGGTGCCGTTTCTCTTGATCTTGTTGTTGTTGTTGTCGTCGTCCTTCCTGACCGTTGCCTTGGGTCCAACCCTTGTGCTGATGATATTATCGAGGCCCCGAGGGCCAATATTGTCGTGCACTTCATGACGATGTGATGCTGGCGCTGCTGTCGCGGGGAGGGTTGATTTCGTTCTCTCCTCTCTCTCTCTCTCTCTCAGTCTGACCTGGTCTGGTGGTGGTGACGATGATGGTGGTATTGGTGGGTTGGTGGTATTGTCTCGAATCCTCCTCTCCCCTGGGACGTGGTCTCTCATCAAACCTCGTCCACAAATCCACAATCCATGTATGTGATGTGGATGTGTAGAAGTGTGTGTGTGTGTGTAACGGCGGGGGAAGACAAGGAGGACAAAAAGAGGAGGGGAAGAGGAAAGAGAAAAGAAAAGACAAGAAAATGATCCTCCAGGTTGCTATGACATTCGGCCAATTTTCCCCATGTGTTGTTGTTTGTGGTACAAGGTCAGTCGAAAGTGAGAGAGGAGTACTTGGGTGTGAAAAGGCGGGACTACTCGGTTCGATGTGGGTACGGGCTGCGTGTGCCTATACGTAAGGGACTGGTCCCACGAAGGAGGCGAAACTCGGCCAGGATGGGGCGAAGCAGCTTTCTCCAGAATAAAGGTGTAATAAGAAAAGACGAAAGATGGCACGAGTACTGAGAATTTTTTCTCTTCTTTTCTGGCTTGTGACGCTGCAAGGTTTGGAAGATGTGTCGATCAACAAAACGGATAGGATCCAATCAAAAGAAAAAGGTGAGCTCTGTAAAAGGAGGAGGACGAGGAGGGGAACAGGGTATACAACACAAAAAAAAAAAAAAAAAAAAAGACAATGTGACGATGTGCAGGACAAAGACAAGATAAGTAAGGCGTGTATGTATACCCTCGAGCCAAAATGCCGGGTCCGGTGCAGCCCAGCCTAGCTCACAGTCCAGGACCAGGTGGCAAGGGAGGAGAATAAACAGATGGTCGTCGTCAGCAGCAGCAGCAGAAGAAGCAGAAGCAGCAGTAGTTACAGCAGAGAAGAGTGCTGGGCCCTCCCCCGCTGGCAGCATGGATCAGATGTGCCTAGAAACCACTGGCCCCCTTCAAGATAAATAGGCAAAGTATAAGTAGTCAAGTACTACTATGTACGGGCGTGCACACACAAAGATCAGATGTCTGGACGAAGCAAAGCCAAGCCACATGGGCACACCAGCCAGATGTCTTGGATGAGAGACTCTCAGACACACACACACACCATACACCACACACAGCCCTGTCAGGGATCATCCGGCGGCTCGAGCGCAAGGCTGGAGAGGAGGTACGTAGTAGTGTTGGAGGCGGAGGATGAGGGGGTGGAGACGAGGGGATGGGATGAAATGGTAAGGGTAGTATAGTCGTAGCTCAGCCAGTCGTGCCTCCGGGGATCGACAGTACTATACATACAAGACATAGTAGTGAGAGGAAAGAAAGAGAGAGAGAGAGACGAAGAGAGAAGAGAAAATCACACCAGGGGAGGGTGGGTTGAAGCTGCGTAATCCATCGTCAAAGGTTCCCCCCAAAGCTCAGCCCCTGTCCGATCATGGGCTGTCGACTGGATAACGGCACACGCCCAAGGAGAAGTCGGAACAGAAAAAAAGGTATTGTTGACAGGGCCACAAGTGCGAGACGTGGTGAGTGCGTGTACTACTATGACAGGTATGTTTCTGCAGATCCCATCGGGCATCTAACCCCGAAACGATTCGCGACTGGGCCCTCCTGGGCCGTCCCCTGGTTGGATTTTCGACCTTCAGCGCTTCAGGGGAGGGAGGGGGTTTGTGTGTGTGTGTGTGTGGGTATGGAAGGGAACCCATCGAGCCTTGTGCCCGTCGAATCAGAAGCCTTGGTCATCCCGCTCGTACCTTTTTTTGCCCCTTTGGCGGTGGTACACATTGAAACAGCATGGGCAACGCGGCCAAAAAGGTAGATGGGAAGAGAGAGAAGAAAAGAAAGGGTCCCCACGGCCAGACCCGCGCCAGGGAAGTATGGGCCAAAGGGGGAAAGGGAAGGAAAAAAAAAATCATAGTAAAAAGAGAGGAGGAGGCGCTCTTGCAGAAGATTTGCAAATGCCCGTTCTAATGTCCGTTCCTAGGGTGGAAAGGTGACGCGCGGCCTCTTGGATGGTGACATGACAATTGCGGGCCCCCAACCTTCAAACGGGGTCTCTGCCGGACACCATTCACCGTGTGTGCGTGTGTCCCTCGACCGTTCTCCTCTCCCCCCCTGCTCTGGCCGCCTCCAGTCTGTCAAGATTGCCGACGCGTAGTCGTTCTCCTCTTTCTCTCTCCACATCATGTACTAAGTAAGACAATCTCGTTGCTTCGCCAGCATCGTCTCGCTCTCGCTGCTCTCTCGTGCCGCGGCAGCTTGGTGGGGCCTGGATTTTCCCGGAAGCAAGCCCCTGGCAGCAGCAGCAGCAGCAGCAGCAGTGGCAGCAACAACAGCAACAAGATCGTCCAAGAGCACGCAAGAGAGACATTTTGCTTGGCTGTTTTATGTTGTTGTGCTGAGTGCAGGGCAGGACGAGGCAGAGGCTCGTCTGTGGCCTCGTACAGGCAAGTGTGTGATGGTCTTCTTGACTAGAGGCACGAGGAAAATAGTTTCGTTCTGCTCTCTTGTTGCTGCTACCCGCTGCGTGCGAAGGGAAAAGGGAAAAAAAAAGAATCTGAAACATCCAAGAGAGACAAGGGGCGGCTACCACGGGCAAATCTTGCCTGGACTGGGCTAGCATGAGACCTATTTCTGGCGACTCGCAACGAAGACTCCAGACAGTCAGTCTCCAACACTATGTGCTACATGCTATGTGGTCCCTTTGCTCTGGCACGGATAAGAGAGAGAGAGAGAGTCCTCGGGGAGGAGATCAACCACAGCACCCTTATTACAAGTGTGATGCACCCAAGCCGGATAGCTGCCAATCCGTTCTTGACTGTCTTGTCTTCGTCTTTTATTCATCAGGCCAACCCTTTAGTGTGTGTCTCTCTCTCTCTCTCTCTCTCTCTCATATTCTCTCTCTCTTCAGACAATTCGCTGACACAAGAGAGAAGAGACGCTGTCCAATTGCGTGGCCCTTGTCGTCGTCGTCGAGTGGCTAGGTCTGGCCTGGTCCACGATATTGAATTAATATCGAGCCATGCATGGATGCATGCATTCTCGGATTGGGCCGCCGAGATCTCCCCTTCTACCTCTTAATGCAGTACGTACGTACTATGTAACTATGATAGTACATGCAGTACATAGAAATCATCCATGGATTCATTGAAGAACGGGGACCCCTTGAGAAGAAGCAGGAAAGGAAAAACCAAACCCCTGGTTGGCGATCCCGCTGGTCCGGAGTAGCCCATCTGCCTGCCTCCCCGTCGTGCCGTTGGATTGTTACTTCACAGATACGGCTTGGCTTGTTTTGCTGCTCGGTCAGCCGAGCTGCATGCTGAGTGTGTGTTTGTAGGAACGGAGCATCCCGACGGGCTGCACACACAACACACGCACTCGTGAGAGCTGCCGCCCGGGTCCTTGTTTTACGGCCGAGCCAGTGTGGGCGTCCCGTCAAGAGATGATGGTCTTAATACAGCCCGTTACGCAAGACACGGTGAGGCACAGAAACACACACACACACACCACAATCCATGCACCGCAGCACGATAGTAGCTTTCTATGCCTGCCAGTCTCTGTCCTCCAGTCATTGAATGGCTGACCACTCCCTCCCCCTTCTGGAAAAGAGGCGTCGACATGGGGTGTTGAGCATGACAAGTGGCAGAGCGGCTATTTAAATAATCTCCGACAAGATTGAAGATGGCGTCCCCCAAAAGCGGACTTGTAAGAGGAAATTGCGATAATTGTTGTATCCATTTATTTTTCTTGTGGTGTTTTTTTTTCTCTTTCTGGCCCTTTGTCATCTGCCTGCTGCTCTCTCACTCCTTGTTTTTTCTCTTGCTATGCCACGGTCAAGTGCCAGGTTAACAGGTTTCAGCGCTCATCACTCGACCTGGACCCATGAAGGCCCCTGAGGCTTTCTCGACTTTGAGAGAAGACAATCGCCACAGCGCTGCCTTGTGGCTCAAAGATGCCCAGAGAACGCAACAGCGCAGTCCGTCGCAGCAAATTGTGCATCATAATTAAATTCTAGACGAGGTCGCCTTTCTCCTAGAAACAGGTACCTTTTATATAATACATTGTCTCCTCAAATCTGAAAGACGCCGTCATATGTCTCAAAATTCCTTCCTCCCCCGTCTTTCCTTCTTCTCTGATTCCCCCTTATTGATGTCGGAACCCAAAAGCTTATGCCTGCCTCCAGTCATGCCAGCATGATGAACATATCCGAAACAAGGCCGAACTGAAGCACCAGAGGTCTGCGTGCTGCGACCAAAGATTTCGACGCCAGCAGAGGGGGGTCCCAGTGGGCTTCTCAGTCTGCCCGTACAAGTGCGTCGCTGGCCGATAACTATTAGTGCTCATCGGCACACCAAAGGATGATATATTCTGGACCCCCAGGAGCTCTCTATGCTGTCCATCTCCCATCTCTCTCTTCTGTCTCTCCCCTCTTCTCTCTCTCTCTCTCTCTTTCTGTCTCTCCCCTCTTCTCTCTCTCTCTCTCTCTCTTCCGTGCCACAAGTCTGACCGTCGGTTCCTCGTTAAGGAGACATGGTCGAAAGTGCAGACCTCTCGAGGACCAGCCAGCCCATAACCTTTGTGCATAGCAGGCCTGGAGATGTATCTGCGCTGGCAGCCCTCCCCAACGGTCACAGTTGAACAGGTTCAATGGGCTCAATCGAAGTATATGGATGGGCTTCCAGCTGGAACCAACGGTTCCTGCACACACAGACCCGAGCCCGCTGAGAAGAGCCTGGGTATTCCGTCAGGTGGGTTGGGCACCACACGGGGCCAAGATTCCTGCATCTTGCATACGCTGCTCGTATGGATGGACCTGCAAGAGCCCTTTCTCTCTGATGATATCGATCAACCCTTTTTGATTGCGGCTGTTGGCTGAAGTGCTGCTCTCAGTGCTCAGGCGGATCTAGCTGTGTCGACGGCATCAGGCCTGGTCTCTTCGCTGAAACCGTGCAGGAAAGGAGTGTATTCCTCTTTCGAGACCAGCGAGAGCCAAAACAGAGAAAATGTTGCTGCTCATGAACTTTGGACGGTCGAACAGGCTCAGGTGCCACCACACTTGTTATTCCAGTGCTATTCGCTCTTACGCAATTGAGCACAGACGGGTCTTAGCTAGCTGAACAAAAGTCCACGAGGCCAGTAAAAAATTACCCAATTCAGCAGATCAGTCTACAAAGGACAGGCTAGGAACTGCTCCAGACCGTCTTTAAGCCGAAGAGGAACTATACATAATAATATTAGCTTTGATCAATACTAAGCCATATCCTCCTTCTCTGTACTATCTTAATACCGATATATTTCTTTGCAGGTGCAAGAGGCCACTGAGGTAAATATCATCAGCTATGCCAACACTAGCAGGCACGGAGACAACGCCTCTCCTACAAGCCCTCAGTACGCCCAGCAGCCTTGTTTGTGGTGGTTCAGGCGACGGAGCAGCAGTCCGCTCAGCAGAGAGAACTTATAGAGGACATAGGAAATGTGGATCTACCAAGAGGGTTTCGATTTGCCATTGTATATGGAGCATTCTGCTTGGTGATTTTTTTTTTTTTTTGGGGGGGTGGGATATGCGAGTCTTCAGAAATGTAAATGTATCCAGGCTGATGGTTTATTAAATCTCTCGACGAGTCCCTTGGCTTCTTCACCTGGGCACTGGCTGATATTAGTAATTCTTCTCAGGCCTCGAGCTGCAGACAATCCTGACGCCAGTCATCAGCGACGAGTTCCATTCGATTGGTGATGTCGGTTGGTATGGAATTGCCTAATAAGTAAGTGCTTATTGTCTTGATCATAATCTGTTCCCTTTTCACATGATTACTATAATTATTTATTATGCAAATTGGCTTCGTGACCGACCTAACGACCATCAGTATCCTGGTCCTGATTTCCACAATTCTGGTCTTTGGGAAGCTGTATTCCATCTTTCCCACCGAGCCCGTCTTCACCATTTCGTTCCCCCGTATTCGCCGTGGGCTCAGTGCTCTGCTCCATGGCGCCCTCGACGGCGGCGCCATGTTCCAGCAGCCATATATCGCATTCCAGACCGTCCTGCCGCACAGGAGCGTCGACACCGCCACCGTGGTGCTCAGCTTCGTGCAGGAGCTGGGCGGGTTCATAGTGCTGACTGTCGCGCAGGCGGTGTTCATCGGCGGGCTGCTGAGAAGGCTGCAAGGGCTGGGGCTGGGGTTGGCGGCGAGGGAGGTGTTGGATATGGGGGCTCTAGACCTGCTTGAGGCTGTGCCCGAGACCGTAAGGGGGCTTGTGGTGCAGCCGTATATGGATTCTGTTGGGGGAGGTGTTTGTGGTGGGGTTGGGGTGTACTTGTTGTACGGTTGTGTCGTTGGAGATTCCGCGGCGTTCAGTCAAGGAGGACAAGGACAAGGCTTCAGAAGGAGATGAGTAATGAAGGCTCCAAATACATTGACTAGTTTCATGAAACGTGGACCAACTTTTTAGATATGTAACTTTTGAAACCGTGAGACTGCCGCCGGCCCAAACATGTTTCTCAAAACCAGAGGAGAGACAGAGCATAATACTCGCTTGCCCTCCTATACTCCTCGCTCATCTCAAATATAGAGTCATCTCCTCTCCGGCGATGATACAAGATAGACCGGTCGTCGTCATCGTTGTCATCATCATCATCATCAGAATCCCTAGTAACCTTGTGCTCCTGAATCACATCTGGCGTTGCGCATCTTGCTCTCAGCTTTGCGCTACGAGTTCCTCGAGACTCGGGCAGCACGGCGCTTTTTAAGTCAAATTGCGTCAGCATAAAATACCTCCCAAGCCGTGAAATTACCATTCATCATTACTCTAGAGAAGGGGAAGTGAATACTCACAATGAGACATGCTTTTCAGGTTTGCACTCGGCACTACCGACAGTCTCGACGCTGTCAGAGCTGGTCCTGCGGGAAAGGCTCTGCCATACTCGTCAGCCCTGTTTTCTTCGAGATGATCATAGACCATCTTTATTTTGCCAACAGGTCCGTCAAAAAACTCACCAGCTTCCTCAAGAGCCGCGAGCCGCCATCCCTAAGCCTCAAGACCCTCGACCGCACGCGAGACATCTCGGTCCCTTGGGCAGCCTCCTCATCACCTGAGAAATCGGATCTGCTGCTCTTCACGCGTCTGAGTCCCTCGACGGGCATGGACCAGACCCGCCGGAGGGGCGACATTGTGCTATCCTCGCTGCTCTTTGGTGGCCTTGAAGCCGTGGATGGTTGGAGTGGTCCCTTGGGGCTGAGGCTGGGAAAGGGCCCTGCTAATGCGAAAGGTGGGAGGGCGGGCATGGCAATTGAGGACATTTCGGGTGGGTAAGTTGACTTTGGCGGACAAGTTTCTTGTGCGTTGGAGGGGAAACTTGTACTAGATGTGTGAAGAGGAAGGTTGGTTGCTTCTGATAGGGACAATAGTTGGTCTGTTTCAAAGGAGAAAGGTTTCCAAGACCGTTGTGAGAAGGTCGTCTCAATGCTATACACACTTGATATTACGACTGGATGGGTATCGAGACTTGGAGAAAATCTAGAAGGGGACCTGTTGCCCTTAAATACATTTTTAACCTCGAGTACTGTGAGCATGTTGGTTCTACTTTCCAAACTACATGTAACATTCTCAAGACACAAGGCATGTGACAGTATCACGACGAAAGCAGGGCTGACTCGGCATACGATGCACCGACTCTAGACAGCAACAATTGAACACTAAGGAAGTCTGGACAATCTCTAGCCAAGACGATCTCAGTCAAGAACCGGCCAAAGCGAAGGAGAGACAGTGGCCGGCCCAAAAGAGGAGGAGGAGAGAGAGAGAGAGAGGCACGGCTCTGAAAAAATCTCACAATAATCAAGTGAGTGAGTTGGGCTTAACCCGTCCCGACAATCCGGTTCTGGTCTGGCCGGTCCCTCATCTGTCTCAACCCAGCGGCCCGATGGCCGCCAACAAAGAAAACACGCGAGGCTACGCACTGGGGTTATAGTACTAAGTAGCCTCTTGCGCTGCCGTTGGGCCATGTAACGTTGGAAAAGGATCAATCTTGGTGAAGCAGCCGTTCCGCCGGGGCGAGCAGGTCTGGGGTTTCCGCGGAATTAGCACGTGGTGTCTGATTAGGTTCAGGGATTGGCACACTGGATTTTCCCTTTGGTCTTCTCGAAGCAATGTTGCTGACTTGGGATGCGCCGCAAACGGCTTGGTGTGTCCATGAGCACGTTTTTTTCATTCTCTCGCTTGGCTTCACTAGATCGTAGGCGGGTTGGCAAAAGCACACGCTTGATTCTGCCGTGGCTATTCGAGGACGCAGTAATGATGTGAAAAGCTCGAAAAGCTCCAACGCTTTCATAGATCCGATGCAAGAACGAGTTGTGGTTTACGATGAGAGGGCCGAGGGGGACACCGGGGAAGAAAACAAGCAAGACAAATAGGTAGAGAGAAGAAGTTTATACAAGTATGAAAGTGTGTACTAAGTATTGATTAATGGTTCTCGTCTTGAACACGACTATAAGGCTGTTCTGCCCAGATTAATACTGTGTGAAATTCATCAACACGAAAGACATATCCAGACTCGAATAATAACCTTCAAAGAGCCGAACTTGAATCCTGCTTCTGCCCGTTTCCAGCCATGAGGAACCGAACCATCGGTACCAAAGATCGTAGTACGGAAAGCAGAGTTTTAGTTTAGAAGTCGTAGCAACGTTCGATCGAGATTAGTTAATGGCTGAGTTGGGCAAAGGCTCTCAAGTGAACCGCCCACGCCGCATTAAACCTCCACGCTATCTGCCATTAGCTGAGGCTTGATCATAATAAGAATAGGCGAGGCTGACCCGCTTAGACTAGCATAGGATTCCCAGGCTGAACGCTTAGTGCTAATAAACTGGTGAAAACACTATGGTGCCTCTTTCACCACGAGCGGAAAACTGCTGAGGAAGCCGGTTCTCTAATTCCGTCGCGACGAGCCTAGACACGCTTGTGGATCTTTATACAAGTTTTAAAGTCAGTAAGTACTTAGTACTTAGTCACACTTATATACTAGCTCAGATGATGGACGCAAGCGATCAGAAGGTCATTGGTACTCTGAGAGAGTACGTACAGCTCCGATATCGAGGACCAGATATATTATTAATCTTACACCAGATGAAGGTGGCACCACAGGCAATAATGACGTATTGTGTCATTATGAGTTTACAGAGAGCTATACTGGCCACTTTGTGATGGTCTGTAATATGTTTAGATTACGTTTAGGTAAAGGGTGACAAGCGTGTGGTGAGAGAAGAGAAATGCCACAAGAACATTAACCAATTTTCGCATCTCGAGATGGTAAAACCCCGTCATAAGTTTTATACTGTGATAGAACACAAATAACAAAGTGATATGTAACCACAACATCAGCAATGTCTCAATCATAAAGTACTAATATAACATCTTCAACCACTTAAACCAAGTCTCTAAAATCCCCACACGTTCTGAGGATGGAAAACTTGGAATCCTGTCTATCGAGACACCTGGCTCAGAGTGGCAAGGCATGGCTATTAAAGTCCAATTAAAATATCTCAAGCCTACCTACTTAGTTCTTTGAATAATTAGAAGCTTAGGGTCAGGCACATGGACAGCATACATTTATTCGGAAGTGTCGATCACGCACTCCAGCTCACTGCCTTGACCATGGTTCATCCGATGGCCGAGCCAGAGAGTCCATACCTACGTAAAGTACTTCTTAGGTAATGAATAGCCTTGCCTAGAGCTAGAAACCTCATAATCAACTAACGCCACACTGGCATTTTGACAAGTGTTGAAGTCGCCGATGTGCACCGCAAGGTTAGGTCGCACTTTTTGGGCTCCTCCTGCTCTTGAGCCCTCCGAGGCTTCTTCGCCTGCCAGGCAACCAGCCCAAATCCCCGTCCCCTAGGACATTCCATAGTACCAGCTGGCAGAGCCAAGCAGGCAAATACTAATTGCCATCAGATATCTCTTACATTTCAAGAGAAATGACTCACAGGGGAGGAAGGGGGCTTTTGCAAACTCCCAAGGCCATGCGCGGCCACCGGCAGCGGCCTTGCCCTGACTGAGAGCTCCTTCATCATGAGTTATGTACTCTTTCTGAGCACAAGCCAACAGCTGCTCACTGCCAGGGGGACATGGCGCCCTCGGGAATCGTGGTACCTGCATGTCTCCCCCGAATCCTCCTCCCCGCAAGGCCGTCATCCCGTGAGGCCCAGGCTAGCTAGAACTTTGCCCCCCTCTCCCCCTTTAAATAGTTTCGCTTGCTTGTGAGCCTCGTGCACGTTCACGATAGAACCTATCGACTATAAATATATATGCACCGATTGGGACCCACAGAAGGAGCGGGGAGGTTATCGAAATTGTCTTTTTCTGTCAGATGCCCGATGATGAGGCCCGGGTTAGTCAGGTTGCCCGCCCGCCCCGAAAGACAGCAGGAAGCTTTTCATGCAGTTCTGCCTGCATACTCACATTATATGCATGAGTAGATTGCAATAGTACTGGGTAGTGTTCTGAGCAGAGAAGACGCCTGTCTGCCGCCGGTTTGCAGTTTGTAGGAACCAAAAATGCCAGGAGGATCAAATGACCCCTGGTGCAAGGAAGCAGGGGCCTGGCTGGGAGATCCATTTCGATGAGATTTTCATTCCTTGCATTAGCAGTACAGGGGTGAAGTGGTAGCGCGATGATGACACGTACTCTCCAAGGGTGCTGTTATCTCTGTGCTGTATGTAAGTGCTTGCGTCTGACATATGTTTTTTCTTTGTTTCTTTTTCGTCAATTGCTCCTGGAGAGCGGTGGTGAGGCTGGCTGTAATCTATGGGTGCGAGAAGCGGGGTTAGGGTTAAAGAGCAGAGGGATCGCGCCCAGCAGGGATGTACTCTCCTCTGCCAACCAATGGCGTCAGCGCCAAGAGACGCGTCGGGAAAAGCAACAAACGCGTCGCGTCAGGAACCTCATGTCGTCCGCAGGCGCAGACATGTTTTCGGTCGTGTGTGGCTTTCAGTGTGGTTTTTGTGGCTTTCTAACGAGTTCGGGGTGAGAACAAGCCTGCTATAGATCTTATAGATGTGTTGATTTCGGAGGAGGAATGTTCGTGGACTGGTAGGAGACGAAGAGGAGTCGCGGTGGGGTCGCGTTTTGTGTGGGGAGCATTGGTAAACATTGGAATAACATTGGGATTCTTGCCTCATTTTCTGGGTGGCTGGGAGCACAAGATGTATATAAATGTCTTCAAGGACCTCCGTGGACATACTAACGCATATCCTGCTCTTGTCTCCCTTTTCTTCACCTTCTTTCAAACTGTCCACGACAAAAATGCTCCATCAGAAAGTGTCACCGACGACCATGACTGGTCCGCAAGACTACGGCTCGAAGATCGACACACACAGCTCTTGTCTCATGGCCCTTCCTTTTCTACGACCACAGCACAGTATAGTTCCCCTTCAGCATCGGCAGGAGGCGATACTCTAGCGACCAGATCCCCCAACATTTCATGATCCGGTCCTCACAAGTTCATCCGAGATTCACCAGTCTGTGGCCCAAGAGTTCGTGCTTTGTCTCCGAGGATGGCACGATCGTTTAAAGTTCGGGTGGCTTGCGACACGAAGCCAAACCTCAGCTGGCACATGGACACCCTCACCCCTCAACACCAACTGTCTAAACTTCGACGGATCGACGCCATCCTGTCCGTGAGGGAGGGGGTTAAAGAGCACTTTTGGTGCCCATCCACGCAGCTTTGGTATGCCACTGTGGCGCGCGCCAATGCAACTCGACGGCTTTGTCGCGATACGCCACGATGTAACAGGTACTAACAATCAGCACTACCGGGTCATTTTTTTGCTTTCTCTTCTTCATCTTGGTCCAGACTTCGCCATGCTTTCAAGATCCTTGAATCCTAGAATCGTATGAGCTGGAGTTATCCAAGTGGGGAAGAGACAAGGAAAAAATTTGAGAAAGAAGAGAAACGACTCTCTCGCATGATGATGATCAATCTGTGGATCCTCTCAACCCGCATACCGCCCTGGCCCTTGTCTTTTGTTCTATGAGTGGACCAGACTCGGAAGAACGTGGATTTTTATCTTTTCCTTTTTTTCTCTTTTCTTCTTTTTGTCCTCGAGAGCCGAATTTGCCGAGGAGTGCCGGGCAGTCTTACTATTGCGAGATGACGCCAAAATCTGCAATGACAGCAAATGCCAGCAGTTGCCAGCGGGTCCCCCTTGTGGATCGCCGATTCGGCGGGTACCGAGGACGAACACGCAAGATCCCCTCCCACAAGGAAGGAAAGAAGGCTCAGAAGTTCCCAGAGGCCCACGGGGACTTTCAAGAGGTTGGCATTAGAGAGAGGTCTGCAATGCAACAGGCACTTGTTGAGACGTGATGAACCGTGTAGTCGAATGACTGTAATTACCAGTTATTGCTGCCCAGTTTACTAGGGCACGCTGGGCCAGGGCGGGCTGATTAGCGCCCTCTGCTGCTGTTATGTGTTTCTGCTAAGTACCAGGACCACCTCGACATCTAGTCGGTAATAGTAGTGGCCTGCAGGTTCTTGTGTGTGTGCTGGACGAAATAGCGAACGCCCTTGAACGATCTCGATCCCCTTGGCTTCGGCTAGGAGGATAGTCCCTGCACTCAAAGGGGGAACGGGGTCGCTTTCAAGTCGACCTGATCTCGAACACACCCAACGTTTGATCTGTGAGGGCGGCAGAAGACGAGAAGTCTTGTGTCTGATCAGACGAACACGAGAGAGGGGGGCAGATTTCAGATGAAGCACTATGGCATAAAGTAATCAAGAGGTTGGGAAGTTGGGGGCTGTTTCATGGCACAGCCCGGCAGCTAGATGATTTATTCCTCAAGAGGATGAGAAGAGGCCCTGGGGGCTCTCAGCTTGACTACCGGACGAGGAGGATATTAGTTGTATGGCAATCGATGACTTGAGACCTGGGCAAGGAAGGGACAGCCTTGTGGGTTTGTGGGTTAGGGGAGACAGGCTTGAAGGCCTCGCCACTTCCGAAAAACGCCCAGATTGAAAGGTTACATGGTGAGAGGATCCCTCCTCCCGAGATTGTGGATGATGATGATGATGATGATCATGGGAACATGCACGCACTTTACCCAGGGTCTCCAAGGTTCTTCCTCGAGAAGAGAGAGAAAAAAAAAAAAAAAGGAAAAAGGAGAAGAGTGGGAGAGGAAGAGGAAGAGGATGCGGGGAGCAGGATGGCATGGGCTCTTGGGCAGGCCAGGGCCAGGACAGGGCAGACATGGTTTGATGAATACGCGCCTTACTTCAGGCTTACTTACCTCTTGTCTCTTTCTGGCCTCCCTCTGTCCTGGGCCTAAGCGCCTTCTCTCTCTCGTGCAAGAATGTAACGCGGGAGGGGGAAAGAGGCCGCCATGGCCCCCTGCTCTATCGCTGCTCTGCTTTTCGTCTGGAGGCGATGACTTTGCTAGGCAGTCACCAGTCAAGGCAGTCTTGTCTAACAAGTCAAGCCGTCCTGGACGAGACATAGCCAACAGTTAGCCTGCTCCTTCTCTCCCGCCTCTCGATGTCCGAGGATCGGCTCATTGGTCCTGCCTCTGTCTGGTAGCGTCAGAGCTGTTCAGCACACTCTCTCGCAGTATTCATGCTGGAAATGTCGTCTCTTCAGTCGATGGAATTCCCACCGAGGTTTTTGGCCATGCATGTACCTCAGTACTCTCAGTAGAGACGTATGTTATGTACTGATAAGTACGGACGTACATTCCTTCCTCATTACATCGTACATCGTATGCGTGCAGTGTGGGTGGTAAGAGGCGGGCGGGCGATCCCTGCTGGCGTGTCACAGGGTGGAGCACCTTCTCACCAATCACTGGCTGCCAACACTGCATTCCACCTGCTAAGTATGCACGTCTTCCTTTGGTTCTTGCCAAAAAGTAAGTGTGTGGGCGACTTGAACTTGCACCAACCGAACTTGGCGATCCCAGCTCAGGTTCCAGCTTTGCCCGCTCACTCTCTTCTCTTTGTGTGTGTTCTGTTCCACACCCCCTCTTTTTCTCTCTCTCTCTCTTCCTCTCTTTACCTGGTCATTCATTGGAACACTGGCTGCACTGTATCGAGTGCGTTACAACAGCCAACCGCTCAGGTTTTGGATCTTCTTGCTGAATCCCCTGCTGTTCTCGTCCAACCCCAAAACCATCTCTCTCTCTCTCGACTTTTGCCTGTCACGTTGGAATGCTGGCAGTGGGCCTCGCAATTACATAGTAAGTGACGCTGCCGCGCCTTGTCGTCCAGATCACCCACACACATTTGGAATATCTCTCCTCTCTCCCAATCAGTCACCTCTCCTCCTCTCTCTTTTGTTCCCTACTCCCATCTGCCCATCAAACTGATCTGCTCGCCTGCTCCACTGCGCAAGGTTTCCCTTCTGGTCTGTCAATTCCCATCCATCTGTGCCCCCTGTCGTTTCGTGCCTCAGTTATTCCCCGGGTCTCCTCCAGATCTCCATAATTCTTTCCATGCCTCTGCTATCCTCCGCCTCTGCCTTCCAGCTGCATGCACGCACTCAACTCTGTCGCTATCCCCCGGCCCCCAGTTTGCACCAACGGGACTGGCCCAAACCCATTTCTATCCTCCTTCTCTTCCTGGTTCGCTCCACCGCGTCCAGATCCCCCCTTCCCCCTCAGTCTTCTTTTCCCTCCCCTTCCATGGCCCAACCTGGACACACGCCCAAAGATTTTCCTCCCTCTCCCACTGCCTCTTCTACTGCCCCCATCTTCCAGGCCTGCCAGGGTATGTGCCAACCTTATCCTTGAGCCGTGACAGGGGCCCACCCGCTGCCACAGCCCACTACTCAAGTACCTGTGGTAACCCCCATCCCACGTCGCCCGCCCTTGTACCCATTCTCGTCCGTTTCCAATCCATCTCTCACTTATCGACCGAATCTCTCGGCCTCTCCCTGCTTCTTCCTCCTCCTCCTTCTTCCAACACATGATACCCCAAAACCTAAAATCATCACTACAGCTTGACCGCTCACCGCTCGCCTGCCCTGCTGACTTTCAAATGCTCGCGCTCAGTCTCTCTCACGCTCAAAAGATTCGATCACTTCGCAGACTTCCAGAGCCGATCTCTGCCGCTCGCTCCCGCCTGAGACATTCGATACGCTCCGTCAATACCAGATCCCACTGACCATCTCGCCACGGGCCACTCCTGAGCCCTCCCTTGCTGCGGCCGCCCCACCACCCAGTCGCCAGCTTCTGATCAAAAGTACTGTCTTCCTCGCGATGACGACCACCACTCCGTCTCGTGCCCTGTTCATTCCACTGTCATTGCATCCCACTTGCTAATTCCGGAAGCACAGGCTCGACCCGACCTGACTCGAACTCGACAGACACAGGACTGCACCCGACCGAGTCCTATCGCCGCCCCCTCGCCCCTCGCCCCTCGCTCATGGTCGCAATCTACACCAGCAGACAACATCACTGAATGATATCGCTCACGGGTACTCGAGAGACATGAGCCATCGTTCACAATACGGCGACGGCGTCGCCAGCTCGTCCCGCCCGCCGTTCCCAAAGGGCCACTCGCAGTCCTTTACCGCTGGCTCCAACCCTAACAGCGCGCCCATGCCCAGCTATCCCAGCCAGCAGCACCGCCGACAGTCACAGCCCGCCGCGCCCAGCAGCAGGTCCTACACGCCACAGCCCGAGCCCACATTCGACCTCATGTCGTCCTCACAGCCCATGTTTGGAGATGTGAACTTCCACATGCCAAACATGTCCTTCGACCTGCACGGCCCCGTGTCCATGGCCGCGTCGGCCCTGCCAGGCTCAACTTTTCCTGACACTACCTCCTTCGACGCCACGGAGCAGTTTCTGGCGAACACCATTCCTGAGTACGGCCCGGCCGCCTTCACCGCGGCGACCACCGACACCACAGATTTTGCCGCTGTCAATGGCCCCGACACGTCGTACTCCCGTCCCGCCCTGGCGCCCTCTGCTTCCAAGGTCAACAACTCACCCTTCACCGCCAACGGCCCCATCTTGGCACCGCCGACCTCGAGCCGGCAGGGACCTACCACGGATTCCATGCACAAGAACCAGCCGCAGACCCCAAGGAAGGTCGCCAAGGCCAGGCCGGGCTCTGCCGCGCAGAACCAGCAGCCTCTGGCGGCCGCCCCCGCCGGTATCAAGACACCTCTGGCACAGCGCGATGCGAACACCCTTGCCGGCAAGCGCGCCCTGCCAGAGTCGCCGACCCTCGAGCATACTTCTCCTCGGAAGGCAGCAAGAAGATCCAAGACGGATGAGCCTGGCAGACACCGCGACCTGATCCCGATCCCCGCCGCAGAGTCCTTTCCTCCGATTGATCCCGGTGAGGACAACGCCAAGCCGCCCTATACCTATGCGCAGATGATCGCGCTGGCGATCTGGAAGGCCCCCTGCCGTCGCCGCACCCTGGCACAGATCTACGATTTTATCAGAACGACCTGGAGCTACTACCAGAAGGACGATACCTGGGAGAACAGCATCCGCCACAACCTGAGTCTTCACAAGAAGTACTTTGAGAAGCAGGCCCGGGCCAAGGACGACCCTGGCAAGGGCAACTATTGGCTCATCATCCCCGGCAACGAGCGTGAGCTCCTCGAGATCTACCTGAAGGAGAGGCCAGGACCCGATGGTATGATATCGGGCAAGACCGTCGGCCTCCTCTCCACGGCCCGCCTGGAGCCTATGCTGCCGCCGCAGATTCCCGACTTCCAGGTTCAGTTCCCGCAGGCGCCAAAGCTGCAGTCTGCAGCAACCCTGCAGCCCGAGCCCTCCTCAGATGCCACGATCCCCGCGTCGGAGGCCTTCGAGGAGGGCGACCTGGCGCACGACCCGGTCCACAACCTCCTCGATGCTGCCCTGACGTCTTCCCCGCCCGCCATCTCCAGGCGCGCCTCTGCACCCAGCCACACACCCACACGCGCAGTCCGATATGGGGGCTCATCCGGTCGCACATCGGGCAAGCGCAAGCGCTACTCGATGGTTGATAGCGGCTACATGACCGGTCTCGAGTCCTCCATCCTGCGCTACGGACCGCAGAGGGCGCCCGTATTCTCCTCCGACGCAGATACCGAGTTCCAGGGCGGCGGGCGCGCCGAGGACGCCATCAGAAAGATGCGTGCATCCTCGAGCGACAGCCCGTCCAAGGGTAGAGCCCTCATGCTGCCGCCCTCGTCACCGCTCGGCAAGGGCTCACCTCTTCGGTACCGCGCCTCGCCGTCCAAGCTCGCTGCCACGGTGAGGACGCCCGCAAACACCAAGAGGCAGCCTGCGGGAACGCCCAGCCTCCTGCCTCCAAAGTCGACATCCGAGTACAACAACTCTCCCATCCGGCAGCATGACAAGCTCAGGGCCAACGTGCGGTCCATGCTCGAGACACCTCAGTGCATTCGTGACTACAACAAGAAGTACCCGGGCCGCCGGCTGAACCGTGGAGGAGACTTTGATAGCTTCGCAATCTTCGAGGACAGCACCTCTGGCCCAGAGATGGAGTCGCCCCTCCCCGCCAACTCCGCCGGCAGGATGCTGGACGAGCTCATGAGTGCCAAGAGGAACCAGAAGACGACGCCCTTCACCGCCTCGTCTCCCTTCAAGACCTTCCCGCTCTTCCCTCCGGGCGACGAGAACGCCCCCTGGACATACGACTCACCGAGCAAGATTGTCACGCCAGGCAGATTCTTGTCGTCGCCCAGCAAGTTCCTCCCGAGTGCCAGCAAGCTGCGCCCGCAGGAGTCGGAGAACTGGATCAACACCGAGACCATGGGCAACCTCGATGACGAGATCGACCTGAGCAACCTGGACAGCTTTGGTGACTCGGCTACCCTTGATCTTACCCAAACCTTCCGGAGCATCGGCGAGAGGCCAGCTGGCGTTGAGGCATACGGTCCTTCCACCCTGCATCAATACGGATAGATTCCGTCGGTCTGCCTTATGCTTCCATCAGCCCCATGTGTCTAGCTGCATGCTTCAACAGCCTTTCACAGGCGACAAGGTGCTGGTGGCTTTTTCTGTTTTTCTTTTTTCCTTTTAGCTTTGAAGCTTGGCGGCATTGAGGCTTCATGACCATCAACAACGAATGACGATTTGAGAGAGAGAGAGAGAGAGAGAGAGAGAAACGGCGGAGTCTGGCTTCCTCAGCCATCCCTCTGCAGGACTACTGATGACAAGGTGTTATGGATTGGACTGTTTAGGATACAGTCAAAAGGGGGAGAACAATAAGAAGCCAGCACATGTTTTTTTTCTTTTCGGTTTGCTTTTCTTTATGGGTTCAGATGACCATCCTGTCCTTTCTGGCTGTATGGCGTTCTGATTACAGAGAGCAGTGGCTTTCATATTTCTTTTTCCACCTTGTGCTTTTGAATTTTTTTTTAGGGAATGCAAGGAGCCAAAGGATAATTGAGTGGCATCAATTTGGGAACAGAGAGCAAATGGAAAGGGGGCTCTTATTTTATGGATTCTGCAGCGTCAGATCAGGATTGATATCAGTGGGACAGACAAGGGCTGGTTTTATTGTTTATGTGTACGGACATGGGAAAGGCAGGATGGATTGTGTTTGCTGCTTTTAGCCACAAGAGTATCTGCTTATTTAGGTAGAGAGGACCAGAGTTCTGTCCCACTTGGCCAGACCAGAATTTGCCTGGCACCTTTTTTTCAAAACATTCACATCTTGCGAGTGTTCCTACACATATTTCAAGTTTATTCTCTGCTGAGTGCTTCTGTGGTCTGTGGGAATGAGTACAGTGATTTCTATTCATAGAGAGAATTTGACTGCCCCTTATTACAATGACAGCAAAGAGCAGCACTGGGTATCTAGCTCATCTCTCTCTCTCTCTCTCTCTCTCTCTCTCTCTCTCTCTCTCCCCCCTTTCTGTGTGTGTGTGTGTGAGGAGTGATGAGCTTCCTCACGAATGAGTAAGTGCCTTTCTTCCGTCTCGTATATGTGACGGGAGAGCTAAGGCTGTCAGTCGGCCTCGAGGCTGCCGCCCTTTCTTGCCAACACAGACCTGCCCATCGTTTCTGTCGCTCATAAGAAGGCGGCGCGGTCCAGCATGGTCTCTCGAAGGGGGACGCTGCAGTCTGTCTATCTGTCCGCCGTCGTTTAGCCTCTGCGGAAGCAGGAAAGCAAGGGACAGATAGATCCAGGACAGCCACCCCTTCTCCTTGTACGTCCTGCTTCTCCCCCTCTCTCTATGTGTTTGTCTTTCGTAGCCCTTTGGCGACGCTTGAGTTCAATATATACCCCCAAACCGTCCAGCCCAGCCACCGACAACTCCTCCTCCTCCTCCTCCGCCACCAGCACCATTGCCGCCACCGCCGCCGCCACCAGCAGCAGCACCAGCAACACCACCTCCTCCCCCCCCCCCTCCTCCCCCAGCTCCCCCAAGGCCAGACTCTTTCTGGTTCACGGTGATGGAGTAAGGGAATGGGTTGGCCCCGGTGATGGTGATGGGTGGGATGTGATCTTTGTACGTGTTGACGGAGGTGATGACCTTCATGACGTTGGCGAGGAGGGTAGACTCCATGGCCCTGCGGACCTTTGCTCGTTCTGCACCAGGTGGGAAGAAGAAAGAAAAGGGTTTTCACCGTTAGCCTGGAACATTATTTTTTCCGTTCTCTCTCCTCGAGAAGAGACAAAAAGAGACAGAGAGAGACTGTGTGTGTGTATAAACCTTACCACTTTCCGTCCTCGGCTCGGCAACAGTGACCCGCACCGTCCAGCTCTCCCAGCAGACCTCCTCGTCGCCGCCCTTGTACCACATCTTGCGCCGCCGCGTCATCTCCATGAACTGCACCGACACCTGGCCCCTGCCCCCGCCCCTCCCCACGCCGCCGCCGCCGCCGCCGCCGGCACCCGCTGTCGGCGTAGCAGCACCACCACCTCCTCCCACCCCGAGGAACGCGCCTATGGCTGCCGCTGCCGCTCGCCCTTGTTGCTGCGGGAGAGACTGGGAGGTCTGGTGGTGGTGGTGGTGGTGGTGACTCTTATGATGAGCGATGGGACCGGAGGGGGAGGAAGTAGCAGAGGAGGAGGAGGAGTCGAGTTCGCGGACCAGGGCGGCGGTCCTGGCGTCGATGAGGGTTTCGAGTTCGGGCACGGCGACGTAGGGGAGGGTCAGGTCGAGGACCTCGTGAGACTGCGGGACTATGGTTGGGAAGTAGCGGTGGAAGAAGATCGTGTGGAGGATGCCTTTGAAGTTTTTTTCGGTAAGTTTTTATTTGCTTTTGGGTGGGGGGCGGGGCGGCGTTTTTAAGTGAGGAAGGAAAAAGAGAACAACACACTGGGGAAGGGAGGACGAGGCTATGGGGACAAGGCTAGAATGGTAGGCAAGGCTGCTGCTGCAAGGCTGCAAGAAAAATGAAAAGGAAGAGGGCAAAGACAACCTACCACGGACAACGTCGCGGACAGACGCGGGGTCGGCAAAGGCGTCGAGGATGAACTCGCGCGGTAGCTTTGGCTCTGGTATCTTCTCCATCCTGGCAACATTCACTGACGGTGGGGAGGAGAGTTTGCGTGTGTCAGGTCAAGTTAGAAAAGGAAGTGGAGAGTTGTTTCGCAAGGCTGAGAAGGAGGGGGTGGGGAGGGGGGAACACAAGAAAATGCTGGCTATTAGTAATTTTGAGAGTTTGTTTTGGAGGTGACATTGGCAATGACGATGGATGTTGGATGGATGGGCCGCGACTGCGGTGTGATGTGATGCGTGTGGGGAGGGGCAACGGGGCAACACTTATCGCTTCAGGGAGCGGAGAGGGCCGCTAAGAACTAAGTACTTATCTACTAGAGTCCTTAGTACGTCTGTACTACTAAGTGTGTATTACTGTGTGCATGTGACGGCAAGAACGGGTACGTACCTACCTACAGGATTGTAGCGACCCGAACCCTAGAGGTCTCATATTTTACTTGTCACCCATTGCAGGCTTCACTTTGTCATCTCACCACTACACATCTCTATCATTTATCAGTGAACCCATCTATGCCAGTGTGTTAACATGCATAGAACGTCATGCATGCGCACTACTGTGTGGTGATTTCTCAGTGCCCTTCTTAGATCATGTGTGCTTGGCTAGGGTAGTCTCGGCTTCTCTACTGCGTGCGAGCAAAATAGACCACCTACTACTTTAGCAATAACAATGCGCCCGATGATGGGGAATAGTCACGGTCTGTAAGCAGTATTGTAGGTTACTAATGTAATGATATAAAAGCACTATAGACGCAGCAGAAACCGAAGAAAGAAAGAGCAAACAAACCCTTCCGACGCATCTTGCTTGCCCACCTGCAAATCTTGCTTGGCACACCACACACGCACACACACAACTCTCAGCACCTATCTCCATCGTCTCTGACCAGCTGGAGCCTAGCCATGCCTCTCGATACCGTGCTCTTGGCAGAATTTGGTCAGTGCCATGCTGAGGGAGTCACTGGCAGATGACGTGCTGGTTCGAGAGTCGAGGCCAGGACATTCCTTCTTGCCCTCGTCCTCATCCTTGTCCTCATCCTCATCCTCCTCATCCTGGCCCTCTGGCTCCTCCTCCTCCACCATGTCCGCGCCTCCGATCAAGGACTCACTTGTTCCTGGTGATGCAGAGGGCGGCGGCCGGCCTTCATCCCCTCTCCCACCCTCGACTTCTCCACTCGCATCGCTACCATACACGAGCTTCCACGCCTCCTCAGCACAATCAAGATAGTCCTGGACCGGCACCGCAGGACCTGCATCCTCGCTGCTCTCAGAGAGAGGTGTGGCCTGGTTCCAGTTCTCGTAGTCACTATCATCATCTTCCTCGTAGTTACTACTATTTTCTTCTTCTCTTCTCTTCTCGCAAATCACGACGTCTCCTTGCCCCTCCCCAGCCCCCTCCTTCACGCGATCGCCGTCACACTAATCCAAGACCCTTCCCGCAACAGCCGCCTGGCTCTTGTCCTTGGTCGTCGTCTTCTTGAGCGCCCTGCCCGCCTGGATCTCACCCAGGAATCCGGCCGGCCTCCCGCCTGCCGCAGCCGGTGGGCCCGATGGCAAGTCGCCGCCGCCTGGCGCTGGGCCTGGGGGCGGAGGAGGAGGTGCTCCCATCCCAGGCATCGGCGGAGGTGGCGGTGGGCCAGGAGGCGCGCCTGCAGGCGATGATGCCGGCATTGGTGGGGGAGGCGGCGGCGGTGGAGGGGGTGCAGCGGGCGCACCGCTCTCCGGCATTGGTGGTGGGGAGGTGGTGGCGCGGCCGGGGCGGGAGAGTCCGTGGTCTCTGGGGCTGCTGCGCCAGCAGGAGGTGGCGGCGGTGGAGGAGGGGCGATGGGAGAGCTCTGCGCCGGCGACCCGACCGACTTATCACCCATGGAGGACAGGGGACGAGGTGGTGCCATTGTGCCGAACAGGATAGACGCGAGTGCAGCTGCGCTACCACCGCCAGGCCGGTCGTCATCATCCGAGTCGTCGTCATCGTCCTTCTCGTTGTCGCTTCCCCAGTCGTCGCTATCGGCCCGCTTGCGGATGAAGGGCTTGGGGGTCCAGCTGGTTCCTCGATGGCCGGAGCCGGAGCAGCAGACTTGGCCTCCTGCTGCATGCGTAGGAAGGGGTTGGTGGACTCGGCCGGAGGTGGAGGTGGTGGTGCAGGAGCTGCTGGGGCAGCAGGCGCCGCGTCCGCTGGAGGTGCAGGCTGGTCCGAGGTCTGGGACATCATCCTGAAGAAGGGGTTGCGACTCTCCGTGCTGTCTCCAGTCGGGCTGACGACGGCTGCAGGGGGCGCCGGTGGTGCGGGAGCGGCTGGGGCTGCTGGCGGCTGCTCAGCCTTGGGCTCCAACTCTTGGCTGGCCACCGTAGGGGTCGAGGCCTGGGGCGTGATCTGCTGTGGGCCCTCGTCATCGTCAGACGAGTCGTCGTCGTCGTTCATGGCCTCGAGCTGGCGCTGGAGCTCTTCTTCGCGCTTGCGGGCGGCCTCGATCTCGGCGCGTCGTGCGGCAAGCTGGGACTCCTTCTCCTTGGCCTCGGCAAGCGCAGCCTTCTTCTTGCGCTTCTCCTCTTCCTTCTTGAGCTTGCCCTGTCGGACCTGCTCCTCGAGGGCCTTGAGGCGTGCATCGGCGGCATCACGCTCCCGAGCAAGATCGTCCTCTTGCGCTCTCGCTTGTTGCCTGTTGTTCGGGGTTAGTACTAGCAGCTTCTCAGGGGTTTCAGACAGAATATGGTCTCGCTTACTCAAGCTCGAGTCTCTCCCTCTCCTCCTCTGCACGCTCCCCCTCGAGACGCTCTTCTTCAGCCTTCTTGGCAGCACCGTCATCGGCCTTTGGTGCAGCCTTCCTGCTTGGCGGCGCTGGTGGTGGCTTCCTGCCGTCCGACTTGGGAGAGGTAACTGGGGCTGGCACACCCATCTCCTGGTCGATGCGAGCCTGGCGCTCTGCATCCCGGCGCGCATCCTCTTCCTCGGCGGCACGGAGCTTGGCGGCCCGCTCGGCCCGCTCGCGCTCTATGCGCTGCGCAGGGGTCTCGCCTGGCTTGGTTGGGGCCTTGATACCGAGAGCAGCAAGCCGCTCCGCCATACGCTGCTCGGCCTGCTGTCGGATGAAGGCGGCACGCTCCTCTGGAGTCTTGTGCGCGCCGTACGTGCTGCCCCCTGTCGGCGTAGCAGTGCGAGATGTCGTGGCGGGGCTGTCGACACGAGCCGGAGCGGCGGGCTCAGCTGCACGGACAGGCTCGCTGGCTGCGGGCGCAGCTCGGCTGCGGTCCTGGTTGCGGACACGCGCAGCCCTGCTGTCGCGCTGGAGGTCAAAGATGAAGTCCCGGACCTCATCCTCAACCCCGAGGGCATCTTCCCACCTGCGCTTCTCATGCTCGCTCGTGGAGTCCTGTCCGCCCTCCTTGAGGGCATCCTCGATGCCCTTGGAGAAGTCCCGGACGCTCTCCTCCACATCACGAACCATGCGCTCGTTGTTCTCCTTTTCGTTCCTAATCTTCAGGTTCTCTTCCTCGAGCCGCTTGGGCGCGTCGGTATCATTATCAGTCGTCTCGATCTTCTTGCCCGTGAGCGCAGCTGTGCGCTGCTGCATCATAGCCTTGGCACGAGCCTTGAGCCGGTCGGATTCGGTGACGGTGCCGCCTGGGCCAGTGCCCACGATCGTGCTGGCACTGCCCGGGTGGGCCTTGGCGTCCTTCAGCCGGAACAGCTCCAGGCGGGCATCCGCGATAGCCTTCTCGGTCCTTCTGACCTGCGACGCGAGCTCGGGAATCTTGTCCGTCAGGTTCTGGAGCTGGCGCTTGAGAGAACGCCTCTCGGCGTCAGAGTCACCGCTGATGAGCTGAGAATCAGGGTGGGCATCAATGTCCTCCTGGGTCCTGCGGATCCGGCGGTAGAGCTCCTCGGCCTCGCGGCGATCTCTGCGGTCCAGAATATCGTCTTCCTCGAGGTTCTTCTCGTCCTTGAAGTCCATGGCGTCGAGCATGATCTGCTTCTCCCGGATCTTCTTACGCAGCTGGTCCAGGGTCATCTCTTCGTTGGAGCCAACAGATGCAGGCGAGTCCGGGCGAGGAGAGGAGCCCCCGGCGATCCTGCGACGGGCACTGGACCTGTAGCCAACAGAGTCGTCATTGTTCTTGAAGACGGTCGCATCCTTGCGGCTGCCCGCAGCGCCGCCACCGGGACCACCACGGAAGGAGTGGTTCTTCAGATAGCTGACGCCCGTCTTCTGAGGGAGCAGTGCAGCACCAGAGTTCTTGCGGAATTCGGACTCGTCATGCAGCATGCTCTTCATATGGTTGATAGACTGGTTGAAGTTCCTTGTCGAGGGCGGCACAAGCTCGGGAGGCAGCTGGTTGGGGATGGGATACCCGTTCAGCTTGCGGTAGATCAAGTGCATGGCGACCGCGAACTCGTCCAGGTTCAGGCGGCCCTTGTTCCCGCTGTCGGCCAGGGTCCAGATGCGCTCCAGATCAGGCTTATCGAGCCCGCTCTGGCCCATAATCTCGATGGCCTGGTCGCCTCCGATGTAGCCCTTGTGGAGGCCGTCCCATGCCCGGAACAGCTGGTCGTATCTTGTCTTCTCGTCCTTGGTGATGGCCCACGGGATGACTGCGTTGCCCTGCAGCCCGGCGGTGGTGTAGTTGCCCTGCTCCCGGCCCTGCTGAGGCATCATCTGCGCCTGCAGGGCGTCGATGTTGGGCAGGCCAGAGGCCGGAGTGTTCACAAGTCCCCACTGGCCAGGCATCCCCGTCGGCTGCGCGTTCAGGGGTGCCGCCATGCCACCGGCAGATCCAAAGCCAGTAGGCATTGGGGGCATTGGCGGTCTTGGGCCGTTATAACCTGTAGCCTGAGGAGCTCCTGGAAACCCGGTCTGCTGCGGCTGTAGACCCTGAGGCTGGCCCAGGAATCCGGTCTGCTGGGCAGGGAAGCCCGTCATCTGGCTCTGCAACAGCTGCGAGTTGGACGCCTGCGGCTGTGGGGCCTGGATTGTAGGTGCCGTCGTAGGAGTGTTCGCGCTCGCTCCACCACCATTTGCGGCTTCCTCTGCTGTGTTGAAGTTGATAATATCGACCATACTAGAGACCTCGTTCTTGATCACTTCAGGCAGCTGGCTGGGAATTGTTCGTCCCGTCATCTTCAGGTTGCAGAGGTACATGGCCAGCGCAAACTCGGGAAAGTGTAGTTGTCCGGATCGTGTAGTATCTGCAAGCTGCCAGATATTTGACAAGGAGTCTCCGTCCAGCCTCGACCTCAGCAGCAGGTCTCTCGCCCTCTCGCCCGACATTGTAGTCTCGGTGTCTCCCACGGCCTGCTTGAACAGTGTCTCGAACTTGGACTGGTCTGACGCCGTGATGAAGCTCAGGCGGATGTTCGGAATCTTGCTCGACTTGGGCGCCGGTGCGCTGCTGGCGGCAGGAGCCGCGGTGCCCCCGTCCGGAACGACGCAGCCATCTGGCTGAATCCCGTCGGCTGGGGCTTCATAGGCGACGGGGCCGGCTGGGAAGCTGGCTGCGGTGGCGTTGGGCCAACATTGAAACCGGTCGGCTGCGGCTGCTGCGGTTGCTGCTGCTGCTGTTGGGAGAACTGGCTCTGGAACTGCTGGGGAATAGCAGGGACGGGCGGAGGCGCGCCAGTCTGGAATGGCTGCTGTTGTTGAGGGACACCGGTCTGAAAGGGTTGTTGCTGCGGAGCACCAGTCTGGAAAGGCTGCTGTTGAGGGGCAGGCTGGCCCGGGAAGCCGGTGAACTGAGGCTGGAGCTGGGGAGCCTGAGCCTGCGGCTGCTGGAGGCCTGGGTAGCCCGTATACTGCTGCTGCAGAGGAGGGGGTTGGCCAAAGCCCGTGGGTTGGGGAGCGAAGGGGCTCGGCTGCGGCTGTTGTTGCTGCTGCTGCTGGCCGGGCTGGCCGAACGAGCTCCCAAACTGCTGCTGGCCAGGCCGGAAGCTATTGCCGCCGCCCAGGAAAGAGCTGGAGCCGGAATACATCTTGACGTTTGTTGTTGTTATCGTCGTTGCCGTCGTCGATACGCCAATGACGTTGAAAAGGGGGAAAGTCGAGTGGCAGGAGATTCCGTGATGGTCGTCCAGGGGGTTCACGAGGGCGAGGTTCGGCGGCTGGATAGACGGCGGTGGTGGGTGGTGGCCCAAGTGGTTGGTTGGTGGAGTCTGGCGTAATTAACAGCAGTCTGGAAATAAGCAAAAGAAATACTGTTGGCATTGAATGCACGGTGGAAAATCAGAAAGAAAGAAAGACGGCAATCTAGACGGGTTGTCTGTCAGTAAAGGAAAAAAGAAAAGCAAAATCACACAAGCACCGTGCGGCCGCCCTCGATGTTATGGAACTGGAAGGAGAGAGAAAAGAGACGTCGAGGAAATGAGGTAGGTCCGGGTAGGTCAGTGATGAGCAGGGCAGCAGCACGACCAGCACTTGGAGACAGAAGAGCAAGGTCGTATTGCGTCGACTCTTAACCCGGTCTGGCCTAGCACTGGGCCTCTCGTCTGTACCTTGTAACTCCAAGCTGGAACAGCTGCTGCCCAAGGCTCAGACTGGCCCCACAGGAAACAGGAGGCTCGAGATTCATTCGTGGATAAGGGATGGGATGGATGGCCTTCACATATTTTACTACGATCTCCTTTTTTTGCAAAACATCTCGGATGCCTTTTTTTTTCCTTCTGTTCTTTTACATGAGACTCATTGCTCGTCCGTCATCTACAGTTGTGCGTGCTTGTCTAAACCGTACTAGCCTAGTAAAGGGCCTAAGGTACTCTCTCTCTCTCTCTCTCTCGCTCGCTCGCAATCCGTCTCCCTTCTCAAAAAGCCACCAAAAAATGGTGATTTGTTGTTCTTTTTACATGCCCGTCATGTAGCAAGGCATCGACGCGCAACCCTCTTCCCCTGACAGCTAACTACACTTTACTTTTGGTGCTACCCCTCGTGTATTGCCGTGCTGGTGGTGTTGTAGCATACACAGCTCAGAATCTTTGCGCCCCTCCTTTTTTTTTCCCCCTTTCCTCTCTAGAAAAGGGGTTAACGTTCAAGAGCCTGGAACAGTGTCTGTGTGACCAGATTGTTCCTGCGTCACTCCCAGTCCTCCTCAGCCCATGTCTACTGGGTAGGGATAGAGGGGAACAGAGATGCGTTGGCCTCCTGCCAGGACTTCAGGTCGAACTTGGCATTAGACAGCGCACCAGACAGACAAAATTGGTTGTCGATGCCCTCGACACGGTGGGTCGAGTTGATGTTCTTGACCAGCGTGATCTGGTAGCAGGTGGCGCTGCCCTGGCGGGAGGCGATGGTAGAGTAGGCAAGGAAGTACTCCCAGGTCTGTGTCTCGAGCGTCAGTTGGCTGCTGAACCATCTCAGAGGGGAAAAGGGGATAAAACTTACGCGGAACCATCTCTTGCCATACTTGGCCACGACCTTGTCCTGGTTGGCCATCCAGTTTCTGTACCACCGCCAGAGGGTGGCCGAGTAGTGCACACCAATGGTGTCGATGTGCTTGATCTCAAAGCCGGCGCCCTCGAGCTTATCGACAAACCAGCCCAGAGGGGGTGGAGGCGTCGGCACCGGGGAAGACGTACTTGTTCATGAACAGGCCCCAGACAAGGTCCTCGTACTGCCAGGGCTTGCGCAGACCGGCAATCTGGAGGAAGAAGACGCCGTCGTCGTCGAGCATGTCGTAGACCTGGGTCAGGAACTTGTGGAAGTGACGGACGCCGACGTGCTCGGCCATCTCGAGACAGGTGATCTTGTTGTAGCCGCCCTCTGGGACGGGGATGTCTCTGTAGTCCATGCACAGGATCTTGCTCTGCTCCTCGGGGATGCCGACCTTGCGCAGAGCATTGTTGCCCCAGGCGGTCTGGTTGCGGCCAAGAGTAACACCGGTGGCCTTGGCGCCGTAGTTGACGCTGGCGAAGCGGGCGAGGGTGCCCCAGCCACAGCCGATGTCCAGGAGCTTCTCGCCGGGCTTGAGGCCGATCTTCTCGCACACAATGGCCAGCTTGTTGTCCTGAAGCTCCTCGAGAGTCTCCTCCTTGTTAATGTCGGCAATGATGCCGGAGGTGTAGACCATGCGAGGGCCGAGGAACCAGGCGTAAAAGTCATCACCGCGGTCGTAGTGGTCACGAACCTGCTCCTCGTCTGTCAAAGGTGGAAGGGGGTGGGTGGGTCTGTCAGCGCTGAGATCAAAACACAACAAGATGCAGAATGAGAAATATAAGCTCCGGGTGCCTCGGAACTTACCTTGGGATCTCGTGTGCATGATAGCCTCGGGGATGAAGCTGAAGAAGAAGTACTTGACCAGACCAATGGTGAAGCGGAAGTTGGCCCAGTCGTGTCTGTACTCCATGACCTCTAGGCAGTCGCCGTTGAAGTCGACATCACCGTCAAAGTACATCTCGTAGAAGGTCTCCATGGGGATCTTGTTCTTGCCATGGTACTTGGCCTTGTCCTCGGGCTTCTTGAAGGTGAGATAGTGCTCGACAGGGCGGCCAGGAAAACTGGCCTTCTCGTTCTTGCGGGGGCTGATGGTGGAGACGGTGAGCCAGAAGCCAGCGACGATGGGAGCCGAGGTCAAGAGGGCAAAGAAGATGGCTGTCTTGGTACCGCCTCCGACCTTCCAGGCAAGCCAGTAGGGAGGCACGATGATGGCGAGGCCCAGGGCGATGAGGGAGAAGCTCTCGCTGCCGGGGCCATCAGCTGGGAGGGGCGCATTCTTGATGGCGGGGTACTATACGAGAGCGGCGTTCAGGTCAGCAGAGTGCTCTTGCTGGTCACACACACACACACAGAGAGAGAGAGAGAGAGAGAGAGAGACAGGTTGTCTGAAGCGCGAGCTGTAGACGGGCGACGAGGCAAGCAAAGATCAGGGTGGCAGCAGTCCATACCGAGGTGGTTCGCACGCCACACTCCTCGAACTTCTCAAAGGAAGGAGTGGGAGCCTTGGGAGTCTCGATGAATTCAAACTCGGACTCGCTGCCGTTGGTGCTCTGAGGCTTCGACATTTTGGCGACTGTGTGTTGCCTCGAAGCTACCAAGAGACCAGATCGTGTGTATGTGTTTATGTGTGTGTGTAGAGGAAAGAGTAGGGAGGAAGACAGACGGGGAGGGAAGAAAAGATAGCAGGAGCTCTGACCGCTGCTAGGGGATTTCACGCGGCCTGCCGTGTGTCAGTCAGTACAGTAACGGCCAGCCCAGCAAAGATATGCCGGAGCGCTCTGGAACCTGGAAAGAAAAAAAAAGTGGGAGGTTACATAGTAGCTGTCCATGGACGGTGGGCGGACGGGTGGGCGCTGAAGGGGGAGCTCTGGGGAGGACCCTGGGGACCTCAGACCAATTGAGCTTTCTGATTGGCTGTGGCTGGCCTCGGCCCCTGTACGGCGGGGTCCTGCGACACTCGTCAACCAAGCTCTGAGGGCTTAGTTCAGCGCTGGAGAGGCTCCCTGCAATGGAGTGTACGTAGTACCTAAGTAGTAGATCAGCCATACTGGCAGGCAGAGGTGGGCCACTAGCACCAATTCTGGATGCAAAAGTATGGTAGTAGAATTTCTAGCCTGGGTTGCGCGAGACCCTCCTGTCCTTTTGTCCTGTACTGCATCTGGTATGCATCCTGTTTATGCTGCTGGTCCTATGTATGCTGTACTCTTCATTCCTATAGACCTAAGTGCTTGGCTAGTTGATTAGAAAAAGGCTGAGACTGCGTAGTAATTAGAACTATAGAGTGTGCGTACTATGCTCAAAAACATGGTAGAAAGCCAACTGCAAGAATTGAGACCTAGTCTACACAAGAAAGTAAGAATTAATTTACAATACAGAATATAGAAAGCTTCGAGGCACAATTATTAGTGTACTTGAGTATACTGAACGAACCATTAGGTAATCATGAGGTTGTGGAAGTTGATGCCTTCCCCAAAGATTACACTTCCTTCTGCCTCCCTCACTCAGCTCAATAGATCACTTGCTTATAACCCAACAACTCACTCAACAATAGCTACTGTACACCGCCAACCCATAACCATCCACTATACCAAGATGAGACCACACATCCCACTACGCACGACATGGCGCCAACACCTAGCCTCTTCTGAGAGGAGGAGACCAATCACCACCAAGCCGGCCACCTTTGCCAACATCAGATACGAGCTCATGAGCCGCGCACCAGGGATCCACACGGACTACCTCACGCCCACCAACGCCAACCTGCTCTCCGTCGCCCTCCTCGGAGGCTCCACCCACCACAGCCCAGATCCTCCTCACCCGCTCTCGTCTCTGCTCCCCCAGGGCTACCACCTCGTCTACTTCCCGCCTGCACACCCCACCGCCTCCCTCCTCCCCGACGGAACCGACACAGACCACTTCCCCGGCTCGCCCTTCACCCGCCGCATGTGGGCAGGCGGCAGCGTGACGTTCCACAAGGGGTGGGAGAAGGAACTCGTCCTCGACGGCGCTGTGGCCGGGTGTCTCGAGACCATCAGGGATGTCAGGATCAAAGGCGTCCCCCTGGCCGGGATGCAGAGACGGGCAGGACGCCGGGGGCAGGCGAGAAGATCCTCGTGGACGTCGTGAGGCAGTATGGATGGAGGCAGGTGGCGCACACGATGAGGCAGCAGCAGCAGCAGCGGCTTGATGGGGGCCCGGCTGCGGAGTGTGTGATGGCCGAGCCGGCGATCGAGGAGACGAGGACTTTGTGCTTCATGACGCCCAAGACGGCGGACGAGGCCAGGAGGGATGTTGAGGAACCCCATAGGAGGGCGATAAGAGGTCAGTCAGATAGGCCATGTTATCACGTCACTCCTCACTCTCTTCTCTCTTCTGGGGTTCGAGATGCAAACTGACCGCCTCCCAGCACCCGCCTATGAACCAACATATACCCTCACGCTCACTCCCACGCCCTCGCTGCTCTTCCGGTTCAGCGCGCTCACCTTCAACGCCCACGCCATCCATCTCGACCGCCAGCACTGCCGGGAGGTCGAAGGCTACCGAGACCTGCTCGTCCACGGGCCGCTCCTCCTGACGCTGATGTTTTCTGCCCTCAGGGAGGCGGTCAAGTCTCACGCCAAGGAAGCACTCTGCGTCAAGACCCTCGACTACCGGAACCTGGCGCCGGTATATGTCAATGAGGAGATGAAGGTCTGCGTGAGGGAGGACAAGGGCCAGAATTGGGATGTCTGGATTGTTGGGCCGACGGGCGGGCTATGTGTCAAGGGCACGGCGATTCTTGAGTCCTGCAGGCCAGTATCAGTCTAGATTGGCATATTGCTTGCTGTGAGTTCCAAAAGCCCCTCCAGCGCTTCACCAGTGGAGAAATTGCGAGAGGGAGAGGGAGGGAGAGAGAAAAGCATGACTATGCGCTTCTATAGGAAAAAGAAATCAGGTTCAAAGAACTTCGATCTCAGACTCAACCCAGCAAGCGAGGTTCTCCTCCAGGATAGACATCGAGCATACGCAATTTGGAGTTTATAACGCCCTGTGCTAGGCATTCCTCGCTTGAAACAATTTATAAAAAGGACACAAAGGTAGAGTGATAAGAAAATGTATTCGGAAACTCTCAAGTCACTCTCACTTAAGGATCCAGATCTCGCTAGAGACCAAGCCGTCTCCTCAATACAACAGTCTAATAATGGCGTTTTGATATAGCTCAGATAGTAGTAGAGCATCGCTGGATGATACAGGACATGAGCTCGAGCAGCATGATAAATATATATATGTATGTAAACGGACAGAACCGGCCGCATTTTATGCTCTTCACCACCTTGAAAAGGCCCCACAGGCATCCCAGCTCCTCCAGGCGCTCTGCCAGTGCCACTCGGTCAGCCTGTCGAGCAGGGTCCGGTCTAGATCGCGGTTGGTCTTGATGAAGACTGTTTCGTATGGGTGCACGTTGGTGCCAAAGTATTTATCCTTGTATAAGAGGTCGGCATGCTCCTGGGGGTTACACACGGCGCTGTAGTTGGCGATGCCGTGGAAGGCGCTCATCATGAGGTCGACCTTGTGGCCGGCGTCGAGGATGACGCGCGTGGCGCCGAGCTCGGCGTGCACGGCGCGGCTCAGGTCGGGGTAGCAGTCGGCGAGGCCGACGGGGGCGAACCAGTCGGCAAAGTCGTCGACGGTGGAGTTGGGGCCGGGCAGGGGCGGGTTAATGAGCAGCTCCATGCCGACAAAGTCGGTGGCCCAGACGTCGGCCTGGACGTGGAAGAAGGGCCAGCAGTTGGCGGTCAGGCCGACCAGCTTGGTGTCCATGGTGACGCGCTGGACAAACAGGTCGGACCAGCAGGCGCCCTGGCCCCAGTGCGGGAGGAAGGGGCCCCGGACGCTCGAGTTGAGCATGATGAAGCGCTTGTACCGTTTCCAGAGAGGGATGTGCTCGTTGCTCCAGCCCGCCCTCGTCCACTGCTCCCGGCTGCGCAGCACCTCGCCGTAGGCGCCCAGGTCGAAGCACGTGGCCGGGCGCAGCACGGTGCGGATGTTGGAGGCGCCCTCGGGGATCTGGAACGAGGCGACCGTCTCGTTGTCGATGCCGTTCATGATGAAGATGAAGTCGGCTGCCGAGTGGATGCCGTGGCGCAAGAAGTATCGCAGGTTATCGCGTGATTCGGGCGTGTCGGAGAAGGCGTAGAGGATGAGCGTGCGCCATGGGTCGTCGGCCGGTGGCGAGGGGGCCATCGAGGGCACGGCCGGACGGGTTGAGCTGGCCCTCGGTGATGTATGGGTTGGCTGGCTTCGTGGGTTTCGACGTGTGTGCTGGTGTCACCACGGCCGGGTCGAGCTCTAATACCTCTAGGGCATCATCGCCCGCCGCCGTCGCGTGTGTCTGAAGTTGGGGGAAGAAGAAGGACGGTGAGCTTGAAAGATCCTATAGAGGTTGTTGCGCGTTGGCCAGGACCAAGGGATGGGTGCCGACCAGAGAAGTGACAATCGAACTTACAGGAGTTGCGGTAAGAGAGTCGGTCCTCGTATACAGGGCGAGGAACCAGACGAACGTCACCAGCACGGCGACAATGATGACCGTTTGCCTGGCCGGGGCTTTTGCGCCTAGAGCCATGGCATCCTCGGAGGTTCCGCCACGAGAGGAGTGTCGAGGAATGTGACGCCGGTCAGCAGGAGGACGGAGAGGAGGAGGAGGAGGAACGGCAGCGAATTAGTCGAGTGGCAAGCGAGGCTGGCGACTCCGTAGATGACCAGTCCTCATGGGAAGATTTTGGTGTACGTAAGCAAAGCCGTTGCAGAGGGTTTTCGACGGTGTTGTATTGTAGTACAGTACAGTATGGTAGTAGTCTGTAAATTGAGGCAGAGGGTGCGCCGCTGGGCTAGGTCAGGGCACTACAGACGATGCGCGATGGGCGGCGTGTGGTGGCTCGTTGTAGGGCTGAGGCTCAGATTCAGGGGCACGATTGGTGGAACGGGACTTGACGCCGCTAGTCGACAGATATGGTGAAGTCGTCGTCAGCCTTGCAGGGCAGCCACCAGGGGAAGGGGCCAAAAGAGAGGGGACGCCTCTGGAGATGCACACACGTCTCCTCAGCCCGCAGACCAAGTGGTTCTCCTCTCCAGTGTTGAAACAAACCCAGAATCTCGGATCATTTTACCCCAGAAGGTTGAGTTATCGAGGCTTGAAGGTCTGAACAAGTCCCCAACCACATAGTAACGGGTGGTCGACTGGGTGGTGGGGCCACGCTTAATTTTGGGGGCAAAACCCCTGTCGCGCTCGAATAAGCAGTCAGCACCATCGTCGTCGTCGGTCGGAGGGCCTTCTTTTTTATTCTTATTCTTATTTTCCTTTGATCAAAACGAGACCTTTTTGTCTTTGACGGGAACATCTTCAATCCTTACTGTACATCTCATTCCTCCACCATGAAATTTATGCCCATGTGAATGGGACATGATGAGTTTTGCAGGTCATTCTCGCAATATACTATTTGCAGTACACCGGATCAGAGTTTGGTCTTCTTCAACACTCTATCTATGTGCTGCCCAGGAAGCAAACGTTATCCCCGTTGGGGGCCCGCTGAGTAGAAACATTCACAATCTTTGCCAAGTAAGCTTGAATCCACCGACGCATCCGGTCGAGGTGGTGACTGCATCTGACAAACGCAATCCTCTTTTCAAATTTCCTGATTCCTTCTGGATCTGTGGCGACCACGACAATACTCGAATGTGGTGGCATGCTCAGACATTGGCAGAGAAGCACGTGAAGAAGTTCTGGAATTTTGCTTTCTCCAATTTGTCTCGTATAATTATCATTATCACTTTCTTTTTTCTCTTGTTCTTTTGCTTGGCCTCTTTTGCCCTTCGACCAAGTATTCAACGTTGCCGACAGATTCCGAGGTCCTGCTGAATCTGCTGAAGCGACTAGTACGTCCGTACATAGTACGTGTGGCATGCAACACACATCTTGGCGGGTGGAAGGTCCTCCTCAAACAGGGGCGGGGATAAAAATAGAAGGCCTCAGAAAGCATAGGTATGGATCGTCTGGCATATAGAGACTGTGGATTTTGAGCACTTGTATAGGTCAGGACCCCTTCAGAAAAAAAAAAAGAAGAAAACCATACTATGTACAGACCGCAGTCAACGTGCGATACAATGGCGATATGGAGGGAGGAGGACGGTCATGCACGGCGCGGGCCGTGAAGGGTTGGGCCCTGCAAGACTCTCGTCGTGATGAGCGGGACCGAAAAAAAAAAAGAGAGTTGGTCTGGCCTCCAGCTGGTCTCGTGTTGATTTGAGGCATTCCGACCGCCCAATCATATCAAATGGCCCCCTTCGCCCATGGTGGCAAAGGACCCGTAGCCCCAAAGATGAGGAGGGTATCACGGACATGGCTGTGATCAGCCGCGCGGACGTCATCGCATGATCCCGACAGCAATCGAGACAAATCTGTTCAAGCCAATGTAATTGGACACACGCAGTAATCACTTAAAAACGGCATATCCAGTACTTTAAGTAGTAGCAAGAAGTAGCAAAATTCGGAGTGGCGCTTCCGACTGGTGGGTGCTGGATATTGGGTGTTCATTCCTCGGGCTGGGCCAACCAAAATAAAAGAAGAAGGAAAAAAAAAAACATCGGAGCACGATAGCGTGAGGGCCAGTGGTCACGCATCTCCTACATAACAGGACTACTCCCCCTCCCCAAAAGAGGGGGCTTTGTTTTAGGGGTGGGGGATAGGGGAAGAAGTGTGTGGTGGTTGTCAGTTGAGAGGGCGCGAGGCCCGTCGTTTCAGATCAGCTCCAACGAGGCCCTGGGAGGGGTGATTGGCTTCCGGCGCAGAGTGCCTGCAGCTTGTCCCTGCATGAGGTCGTATTGGGAGGATCCAGGGTGCATTTTGTTTTTTATTGTTTTTTTTATTTGGTACATGCGTACATTGCTGTGTGTGCGTGTGTATGTGTGCGCCACAACTCGTCATCTGTGCAACTACTAGCCATTAGCAGTGGGACAGAAGCTATGAGTATTACCGGAAGGGAAGACACCTCGAGCGGGCCAGCGGTCTGATTCTCATGAACGTCTCAAGTTTGGTACTGGACAGAAAGTACCCTTTTAGGATTCCATATTGTCGTCGGCATTTCCAGCTGGCCCCCTCCCGTGATTCGTTCTCTTTTACTCTTTTCTCTCCTGGCTTGTAAGCACACAAACCTGAAAATCCCACGGTACTTTGTACATCATTGGCACTTTTGACCAGCTACGACCGCGAAAGGGATCGAAATGCAAGGTCGTGACTCGTGCGGATGGTCGTGGCGCGAGGTTACGCCGTCTTCCTCAAGGCATAAATCACGATGGCAATAGGCTCTCGACAGCCGGAGGTACAGACCGAGTAGTAGTAGCAGCAAGTAACCAAGTAATCAATCACTGCGGTGGGCAGTCGAGACAGTGCAGGGCTGAGCAGCAGAGCTGCTGTCCAAACCCCGGCGGCGTCCACGGGTACCTCGGGCGGCCCCTGAGTCCAGACAGCTCGCCGAGCTCATGCGATCAGACGAGATCCCCCCCCCGGCTTCCCCTTTGCGTGCCCTACCACTTATACAAATTCCTGTGTCGTTCATCAAGCGTCGTTTCGATGGTTCAGAATTAGAGTCGTGGGTCCTCCAAAAGTCTGTGGAGAGCAGGTTTTGCATAATACATGCTACGTAGGAGTTCCTTGGCCACGTCTGCTGAGGACCTTCCTTAGATCCGTGATGATGACACTGTTATTATATCCTTGGACCACGCAAGAAAAAAAGGCTTCGACAGGTGGGCTTAGGTTTGCACGGAACACGAGTGTATAAATGCACCCTGAAGAGAGCCAGTCGGCCCTTCTCTTGGGTACGTTGCACCTGAATACGATGTAAGTGAGCCTTTTGAGGAAAAGGACAAGTGAAGCTTCAAAACGTAAAACACAATCCCTCCTCCTTGGGACCATAGGCTGTGGGGATTTCCCCACACCTCGGTTTATAACAGAGTCATGAGGAATAGGGTCACGTCAATGCCAGGCTGCTTCCATGTTGTACGTGGAAACTTTGCTTGTTCCTTTCTCTTCGAAAAACCTGACATACTTTTAAATATTGTATATCAATGATACAGTACGTACTAAATAGTAGTCTACGCCATCGGCTTGGAGACCCACTGTTGGAGATAGATTGAAGGACGTCCAGCGTCTACTCAAGTAACTGTACAGCTGCCAATCAGCATTCAGACACCAAACTTTTTTTGACAGGTCATCATCCTTCCGCCCTCCGTCCAGCCCTTAGGACCGTGTACAGACGACCAAAAAAAGAGGAGAGAGGGTGTTTCATCCGTCCGCGCGGTCTTGCCCAGGAGGAAACTCGCAGGTCGCAACACCCTGGACCCTCGAAGTACCTGGGACAAGCCAGCCCCCTTTTCACGCATCCTCCCTCGCCGTGCCTGCCCTTCGATGTCATCCCCCTTACGGGGCCAGTCACGGGCAGCACAGCGCCGTACAGCGCCATAGTACAGCGCAGTACAGCACGGTAGCACAGTGACAGACCACCAACCAGCAGCTACATAGTACCACCGACTACCACCGACTACCACCCAGCAACCCACTAGCAGAGGTAGTTTAGTGGCACCATCAGCACCATCTATCTGCTGTGCTTGTTTTCCCCCAAGCTTCGCCCAACAGTGCCCCCCCCCCCCCGCCTCTCAGGCCCCAGCAGCCCCAAAAAAGAAGCTGGTCTCGTTTCGACTTCTTTCAACCCTCGTCCGCCCTCGCACTTTTAGGCCAAACGTCAACATCATCCTCAAGTTATCAGCTGTCCCGCCCATCCCTAAACAAGACCATTTTCCTCCCCTCTTCCCATCCTTTTTTTTTTCTCCAGGCCTCTCACCTGCGAGCGTCTAATGAAGCCTGTATATTGATACCTTTTTTGCCTCTTCCCCCCTTCTTTCCTTCCTTTTTTATTTTATTATTCATACTTAAGTTTCTTGCTTCGTCCGCTCCTTCGCATGGCGATATCGTCTCGTCCTTGACGTGATCTGATCTGATCTGATCTACCCTGGGGAAGCTTGCCACGCACCTGCAAGCTGCACTTTTGAGGGTCTTTACGACCTCAGCTGCTCTGCAGAACTTCCTCAACAGCAGGCAGGAGGGACTACGGGACAACATCCACCAGTCCAGGAACGAATGGGGCCACAAGACCAGCTTGAGCGATAATCGAGAGAAGAGATAGAGAGAGAGAGAGACGAGGGGCCAAGACCAGGACAGACGACCCTCCTTTCCCCTGCAGCATAGCTCTACTCGCTGCCAAGTTTCCTTCCGACCCACCACCAACTGCGTCCTGCACAATTACCGTACGGTACGGTCGGCAAATAGAGAGAGAGAGTCGAGACTCAAGAAGCAGAAGAAGGGGAAAAAAAACCCCCAAAAAGACCAGCCTACTTTGCACCTACCACAGCACGTCCACACTGACGACACACCTGCCGACGAGTCCGTTTTCTTGTTCCCACCCTCCCTGGCTCTTTCCCTCGACATCCTCCTCGACCATACTTTTTTTCTCAGCACATCGACCTACCCGTCGCCGCCCGCGTCCATCCCCCCCCAATTGACTATTATCAGCAGTCTCTGCTATATACGCCACACCGCCTCCCACCACAATAATCCTCTGCCTCGCTCGTCCTAGTGACCAATCTCCCCTTGAGTGGCCATTCGACCACCAAACCGTTACTCCCTCTGTCTCTCAAGAGCACGCCCCTCTCACACTTCTGTGAAGTGGGCCTGGTGCTGCAGAGGCCACCGCCTTGAGTGCTGTGACCTTCACCTCTTGACGTCGCGCTTGGTCGCGGTCACTTTTCGGCCGATTCCTGTCGAGGCACCAGCATTGCAGCTTTGCAGCACGCCGCCGCTCCTCTGCCCTGCGACCGGCCATCGAGAGCATCTTCGTCCTCCCTGTCGCCAGTGACCTCGATCGGGATCAAGTCCCTGGCGACCCATCTGCGGAACCCCCGTCGATGCTCCACACCTCTCGACTCCCCCTCCTCACAAACCCCTTCGACTCCGACCAACATCAACGCACCTCCGACCCATCTCGACAAGATCATTTGCATCCCTCCACGGGGCCTACATACTACAGTCTTTTAATCCCCTCTTCCGCCTCGTGAGGAGCTATTATTACTACATTGCCACACACAGACACAACACACACCCACACACCCACACAACACTACACATACACAAAGACAGACACAGGCACGCCTGATGAGGGTCGGACAGCTTTAATCGATAATGTCAACTTCTAGACCAGAGCACTTGACCATTGGCAAGTTTGCACAGCCAGGCGGCCTCGGCCAGTCGCTGTCAAACCCTGCCAGTGCCAGTACCTCACCCAACGAGCCTCTGTCGGGGGGCAGCACCACTCTCCGCTCGCCCTTTGGCATCCCCACCACCTCAGGTTTGAATTCCTCGGTCAAGATGGCCGCCGCCTCGCGCTCCGGCGCCGGGTCTCCCTCTCATGACCCCCTTGCTGCCCCGGGCAGTGCTAGGTTTCTCCCAAGCAAGAGGTATGTAGTCGATTGGCGCCCCCGTCGTCCCTCTCCCGGCTCTGAGCCCCTAAGGCCTGAGAGCTCTCCTCTCTCCTGACGAGCCTTCTGGAAGCTAACCAGACGCCTTCCGCCATCTAGGGCCAGAGAGATCCAAGCACAGGAGGGATTGGCCAGTATGCCTGTGAATCCCTGGGGCGGGCCGCCCACGAGCGGGAACTCCACCCCTCTCCGCGAGAACATCCCAGAGTCGCCCACGGACGGCTTTCCCGAGTTCCCTCAGCTCGTAGGGCAGGACACCCTGCCGTCGACACGCCGAGCTCGGGCGGGCACGCTTCCGTCCCGTCTGACCACCGGTGGTCCGGCCAGCAATGGCCTGCTGAGCCTCCCCTCTCTGGCCTTCAAGACCTCCAGGCCATCTCCTTCGCACAGCCCGTTCAAGTCGCCCTCTCCTGGCCTCGAGCCTTCTGAGGCATCCAACAACCCCTCCGCCCTGCTCTCGCGCCTGCGTGCCGGATCGCTGCCCCAACGGAGCCCCTTCCCCTCACACGTGTCGGGCGCAAGCTCGCCATTTGGCCCCAACATCTTCAGCAGCAGCTGGAACACCGTCGGCCGCGAGCGCGGCTCGACGCTAGCGAGCATTGCCAGCGTCTCGAGCAACGGGCCGAGCTCGCCGACCCAGTCGCAGCTCTCCAGGGAGGGTGGCGCTGAGAACGACGTTCCGGCGAGGACACTTGACTATCTTGGGCTTGTGAGCACCCCGCAGCCGCCGCCGCAACCACAGCCGCTGCAGGTAGAAGCGCGATACCGGATGCCAGACTTTGCGCAGTCCAGCCGCTTCAGGTCGTACTCGGTCAACCACAAGGACAAGTATCAGGACGACGAGTACGAGAACGAGAACGATCTGGGCTATGAGCAGGAGAGCATCCAGAGCCAGTACGAGTTCATCCAGCACCAGCTTGCCGCAACCCAGGCGGCGATCGACGAGCACAACGCCGCCGTTCAGGCTCTCCACAGCCAGGCTGCGATCGGCCGGCCTCGTGCCAGGACTGTCGGGACCGTGTTGGACAGCCCAGCCTCGCGGCTCATGCGCACCAACTACTACCCGACGCCCTCGCGCCTCGATAACTCGATCACGGCTGCCGACCTCGCTTCTGTCGAGGACCGATCGGTCGTCGATGAGCTCGCACCGGCTGTTGCTGCCATGAACCTCGGGCGGTCAAACAGCCGGAACAACGGCCTGCTGAATGCTGACGAGCCAGAACTGGGGCCCACGAGCGCGCTCTGGCTCGGCAGCATCCCCACATCCACGACCACGACCACGCTGAACGAGATGTTCAAGCGCTACGGCCCAATCCACTTCACAAGAGTCCTGACACATAAGAACTGCGGCTTTGTCAACTTTGAGAGGATCGAGAGCGCCATCAGCGCCAAGAACGAGCTGAACGGCAAAGAGATCTTCCCAGGCGCTGGGCCTGTGCGCATCAACTTCGCAAAGCCACCCTCGGCATCCCCAACGCCAGGCCACGATGGCACGCAGCCATCTCCCAGCCCGGTCCCCTTCACCCAGGGACAAAGCGGCTCCCAGGTTCCAGCTTCGGCTGCACCCGGTGAGGCTGACGCAGCTTCTGGCATGGTCACGCCTTCTGTCCCGCCGCTGGCGGACATGACAGGAGACATTCTTGAGATCGTCAAGCAGTTTGGTGCGACCGAGGAAGACGCCGTCCGCATCAGCAAGAACCTCGAGGATGCCATCACGTACAGTGCTCTGGTCGACGAGATCCCCCGATCGGCGAGCCCACCAGCACCAGAATGTACGATGCCCCCAGGCTTCGTGACATCCGCAAGAGGATCGACAACCAGAGCCTGCCCCAGGCCGAGATCGAAAACATTGCCCACGACATGCTGCCAGAGATCGCCGAGCTGTCCTCGGACTACCTGGGCAACACGGTGGTGCAGAAGCTGTTTGAGCAGTGCTCTGACCCGACCCGGGATGTGATGCTGGAGAAGATCGCGCCGCACCTCGCCGAGATAGGAGTCCACAAGAACGGCACCTGGGCTGCCCAGAAGATCATCAGCGTCTGCAAGACGGACAGCCAGATGAAGGTCATCACGAGCCACCTCCGGCCATACACGGTTCCGCTGTTTCTGGATCAGTATGGCAACTACGTCCTGCAGGGCTGCCTGAAGTTCGGCGCCCCGTATACTGACTTCATCTTTGAGACCATGATGAGCGAGATGTGGCAGATCGCGCAGGGCCGCTTCGGCTCTCGCGGCATGCGTGCCTGTCTGGAGAGCCACCACGCCACCAAGGACCAGCAGAGACTGCTGGCTGCGGCCATCGCGCTCCACAGCGTGCAGCTGGCTACGAACCACAACGCGGCCCTGCTCCTGACATGGTTCCTGGACACGTGCACCTTCCCGCAGCGGCGGACTGTCCTGGCGCCCCAGCTGGTCCCCTGCCTTGTGACGCTGTGTACCCAGAAGGTCGCATACCTGACCGTCCTGAAGGTGATCAACCAGAAGACGGAGCCCGAGGCGCGGGACAAGATTGTGCAGGCCATGTTCTTCAGCAAGAACGAGCACACGCTCGAGTCTATCCTGCGAGACTCCCAGTGTGGAGCAACCCTGATCTTCAAGGTCATCACCACGCCTTTCTTTGACGAGGCAGTTCGCTCTCAGGTGATTGAGAACGTCAAGACTGTCCTACTCCGTATCAAGGCCCAATCCGACAAGGGATACAAGCGCCTGATGGATGAAGTCGGCCTGTCGACTCGCAGTGGCAACCCTGGTGGGTCCCGGAATGATGGCCACAACGAGCGGAGCAGGTCAGCTCAGAGGGGGTGGCAACAACAACAACAACAACAACAGCAACAACAACCATCAGCAGCAGCAGCAGCAGCAGCAGCAGCAGCAGAGAGAGCAGCAACAAGCACAGCAGCAAGCACAGCAGCAAGCACAGCAGCAGCAGCAGCAGCAGCAGCAGCAGCAGCAGCAGCAAGCACAGCAGGCTGCAGCTGCTCAGTACAACGCAGCTGCCAACGGCGGTGCATTCTACAATCCGCTTAACGCTGCCGCGACTGGGATCAGTCCCGGCGGCTTTGATGCCAGTCTTGCCGTCCCTCGCAGCGACAGTGCCGACCCGACTGCTCAGCAGCAGTTTGCTGGCTTTGCGCAGGGCGGCGGGCTGCCACCGATGAGCATGCCCTATCAACAACAACAGAACATGCTGCGAGGCACGCCACCAATGAACGGCTACTATCCTATGCAGGCTGGATTGCCCTTCCCGAGTGCCAGCCTGCCGATGGATCAATACCGCAGCAGCTCGATCCCGCCAGCTGGGAACCAAAGCCCCTATGCTGCACCAGCCTATCCCATGCCGATGCCCATGGGCATGGGTGGCTTCGGCTACGGAATGCCTCCTCCCGGCTACAACATAGCTGAGGGTGGGATGAACGGCGCCTCATCTGGCCGCCGCGGAGGTCGTGTTGGTCGGAATGGAGGTCGCAACAATTCGGCCAGCCCAAGGCCGTACTAGTTGTACTGGTAGTCGGGTTGTCTTTCTATTGCCTTGTTTGCAGTGTGTTTGTTGGACGCGTGAACATGTTTGGATGAGGAGGGAGCGATACGACGATGCATTCATGAAATTGTCCCTCGGAACAGTCATCTGGCAGACCCTGTGTATACACATGATGGGGAAGGGACCTTGCCACCACGGTCGTTTTGCATACAGCAGCATTCAGCGGGGGCCATTGCTCTTTCTTATTTGTCGGAACACACCACAATTGATACATAGAGCACCATGTGCTGGGCTGCAGACGGGAGGAGAGAGCAGATGAGATTGAAAGAAGAAGAAAGAACACGACGGCGTATTGTATTGAAGGGGAAACCAAAAAAGAAAGATTTGATCATGAGGACGATTGCATGACCCAAACCGCTGGACGACCAAAGGGCCACCCCGACCCATGGCGCGAATGGGGGAGATGACAAGAACAAAAAAATGGAACGCCAGAGATGTTTTTTTTTTTTTCCTCTCCTTTTATTATCTTCGCAATAACTTCTTTTCTTGTAGAGATTACTGTTTATTTTTCATTCTTTTGTTGTTTTATTTGGCTCGTTAACGAATGCGGTGCTTGTTCAGAGGGCCGCACTCAACATCACTTGTCTTTCGCCTCATCCATGCATGTCTGATCAATAGTACTACTACCATCTCGCCTCTTTTGCCGTCCGTAAATGTGAAGACTGATTGATGCCACAGAAGGAGGAGGAGAGTACAGAGAGGCAGCGTTGAACACAGGTGAACGTGCCATCGGGAGCTAAATCACACCATGATTTGCGATCACATGCTTCGTCCTCTCTAGACTCAGGCATGTAAATCGAGACAAGAATGTGCTTTTTCTTCTTCTATAGCAGATTGAGTCCATCCACCACCTCTACAGGGCTAATTGCTCACAACAATGGATAAGTTACTGCCCGAAATGTGAAAATCAATTCGCTTTCACTAACGGCATCTTCTTTTTCTTTTCTTCTTTCTCCAACTTTGGCCCACCTAGGCTTCTCTGATCTCCAGCTCCTGGGCCTCAAACTTGGGCAGCTCCGCCTCGACGTCCTTCCACGTCTTGCCGCCGTTCACCATGCTCTGCACCGCCTCCAGGATGCGGGCCTCGTCCGCCCGCACCTGCCTGGTGGAGTCGCGCTCCCGCAGGGTAACGGAGCCGTCCTTGACGGTCTGGAAGTCGATGGTGATGCCAAAAGCCGTGCCCAGCTCGTCGTTGCGGCTGTACCTCTTGCCGATGCTGGCGCCGGAGTCGTCGACGCGGCTGGAGATGCCCATCTGGCGGAGCTTGTGGCCCATCTTGCGCGCGATGGGCGAGAAGTCCTCGTTTTTGGAGAGAGGGACGATGAGGACCTTGGTCGGGGCCATTGCTGGAGGGAAGGAAAGAACCTGTATGCAATGTATAGGGTCAGAAATCATGTCATATGACAGCGAAAAAAAAAAAAAAAAAAAAAAAAAGGCAGAATGGGGGTTTAGGGTGTATATATGCTTACACCACGGGTCTCATCGCCGCCCTCGGTGCCGCGGGTCCAGAAGCTGTGCTCAATCAGCGAGTACAGGATCCGGCCGATGCCGAACGAAGGCTCGATGACGTTGGGCGTGTACTCCCTGCTGTGTTTTGTTATGCTCTTGTACTCGATCTTGACGAGGTCCTTGCCGACGGTGGCACTGCCAGCTGCGATGCCAGGAACACTGATGGTGAAGCTGCCCTGGTCCTCGAGATCCTTGGCGAACTTCTCGAGCTGCGGCTGCTCGAGGGCCTCTATGGCCTCGCCCACCAGCTTGCCGTCTTTCTTGAAGTGCGGGCCAAACTTCTTCCGGTCGATATCCAATACCCACAGCTGTTCGACGATGGGCGTGTTCAGGACCTGGCGCACGACCAAGGGCGCGCCCGTCTTCTTCTGGTGGACCGTCAGGTCGTAGGCGGAGCGGTCGGCACAGCCGACACACTCGATCCAGCCGTACGAGGTCAGCATCTCGGCGTCCCAGCAGTCACAGGCGTAGTGGGCCATCTCGTTGGCCATGTGCTGTCGGAAGCGGACCTTGCTCATGTCGGCACCGACCCTCTCCAGGTACAGGTGGATCCGGGCCATAAAGTAGCCCAGGGTCTCGTTGTCCACGACCTTCTCCTTGACGGCCTGGCCAACGGTCATCTTGCGCGTCGTTGTCTGGCCCGACAGCTGGGTGTGCTTGTCCAGCAGGGTCAGCTCGAGGCCCTCGACCTCTGGGAATCTGGGGTGCTTCTTGCCGCCATCGGGGTCCACAAAGTGCTCGATCTCGGCCATCAGGAACTCGCGGACGCGGAGCAGGCCAGCACGCGGGGAGATCTCGTTTCGGTACGACTTGCCGATGGAGGCGCTGGCAAAGGGCATGTTCTGCATGTTGAAGTCGAGCAGCTTGGCAAAATTCAGGAACTGCCCCTGGGCGGTCTCGGGCCGGAGGTAGCCCTGCTCCTTGCCAGAGGGGCCGATTGTGGTCTGGAACATGAGGTTGAAGGGCCTGGGAGGGGAGGGCTCAGCACCGGTGGCGGGGTTTCTGATGTCGTACTTCTTGATCAACGCGCCGAGGGCGTCGCCGTCGTAGTTGTCGATCTGCGCGAGCACCTCCTCGTACTCCTTGACCAGGGCGTCGTCCAGCTTCTTGACCTCGGCAGAGACCTTCTTCTTCTTCTTCTTGGGGTCTGTCTCCTTGTCCTTGACCTCCTCGCCGCGCGCCTTCTTGTCGCCCTCCAGTCTTGCCTCCAGGACGGCCTCGACGAGGTGGTCGGCCCTCAGGTTTTCGCCGTTCTTGGGGTCCTTGCACATCCAGTCGGCAAACTTGTCGACGTGGCCGCTGGTCTTGAAAACGTCGTGGGGAGTCACGACGCTGCAGTCAACCTCCAGCATGTCCTCCTCGAGAACAAAGTGTTTACGCCATGTCTCGATCAGGTTGGCCTGGAGGGCGCAGCCGGGAGGGCCGTAGTCGTAGAGACCAGCAACACCACCGTAGATCTCAAAGGCCGGGGTGTAGAACATGCGTCGGCGCAGCATGGACTCCATGCCCTGCCGGTCCATGGTCTGACCAGTGCGGGTGGTCAAGGTCGCCATCTTGGGCTGCTTGGGATCTTCTTTTCCGTGTATTGGTGGTGCCAGTGTTGGAGGTTGAAACCAGGTGAATGGTCGCGTCGAGCTTGTCTTGAATGCTGCTGTTGTCGTCGCGAGAACAGGAGGATGTGTACCAACAAGTGGTCTGAAGGAACCGAATATCCTCAATGCTCTCATCAATTGACACTTTTGAAGGCAGAGGGAGTGTGAGTCATGTGTTGTGGCTAGAAAGGAGAAGAGACCTGAGAGAAAAGAGCCGAGTGGTGTTGGTGTTGAGGGCTCCAAGGTGGAAAGGTGGGAAGGCTGTCGTTGACTCAGATTTCAAAATGATCGCCAAATTTCAGGAACAGACAGGGCCTGCTCTGCTGTGCTTGCTCCCCCGCAGTGCTGCAGTGCTGTGTCTCTAGTGAGGGGCAGCACCAGCACCCACCACAAGTACCAGACCCAGAACCAGAGACCCCTGCAGCAGGAGTTCCAGGAGCCCCTCCGGCAGGCAAAAAAAAAATAAATAAAAAATACAGGGCTATAGAGAACTTATCTCGATAAACATTTCAGACCCGCCAAAATTTCATCTTCTCACATGCTAATCAGTTTTCCAATTGTACTTTCTCTCCAATTATTCCTCAACTCCTCACACACACACAGACACACACTCTCTGTGTGAGAAGACCAGAGCAAGATGCCTTCCACAAACAATATACCTGGCAACAAGCTGCGGCGCCAGGAGCTCCATGTACAGAACAAGAGGACATCCGGCAAGGCAAGGCGCGAGGAGCGCATGCGGCGGAGGAAGGAGGAGGCCAGGGACCCAGAGCTCAAGAGGGAACGCCTCGCGCGCAACCAGACCAAGACGATCGACCAGAAGCGAGTATGGGACGACGGCGACGAGGACAGCCTATACACCAGCGCCGACGTCGTGGCGGTCAAGAGGCGGAAGCTAGAGGAAGAGGAGGAGGCGCAGGCCGCCGCCGCCGCCGAGATGGACGGGGAGCAGGATGCGGAGGAGGAGGATGATGATGAGGCAGACAGTATGCTGGGATCGGACGATGACGATGAAGACGACGATGACGACGGAGAGGCAGCAGAGAAGCGCATGGAGAAGATGCAAGCGAAGCGGTCCCAGAGGCAGCCGAGCGTCGCCCCCTCGACGACGAGCACCAACTTCGACATGACGCCCGCCGTGCTCTCTACCAAGTTCCCGAGCCTGTTCAACGACGAGCCCCCGAGAGTCCCCAAGGTCCTGATCACAACCTCCATCAACTCGACCCTGCACAAGGAAGCCGAGATCCTCATGTCGCTCTTCCCCAACTCCGAGTACATACGAAGGTCGGCGCACCGATACGGGCACAAGTACAGCGTCAGGGAGATCTGCCGCTTCGCTCTGAACCGGGACTACACGACCGTGCTGGTGCTCAACGAGGACCAGAAGAAGCCCAACAGGCTCACCGTCGTCCACCTGCCCCACGGCCCGACGCTGACGTACTCGGTCAACAACTGGATACCGGGCTCCAAGCTGCCCGGCCACGGCAACGCCCAGGACGAGTTCTACCCGGAGCTGCTCCTCAACAACTTCAAGAGCAGCCTCGGCCTGCTCGCGGCCAAGAGCTTCCAGACGCTATTTCCCCCACAGCCGGACATCCAGGCGAGGCAGGTGGTGACCCTGCACAACCAGCGTATGCTACCCCCCCAAAAAAAAAAAAACAAGACTGCCTCATCAATAATTACGCTGGAGCGTGACTGCTAACATCGTTCCTGCTTTACCTACCTGCAGGCGACTATATCTTCCTCCGGCGTCACAGATACATCTTTCGCGACAAGAGAGAGACAGAAAAGAGTGTGCAGGCTGCCGACGGTAAGGAGCTGAAAGGTGTCGAGGGCATCAGGGTTGGTCTTCAGGAGCTTGGTGTAAGTCTATACAAACCCCCCTTTTGCAGCTCATTGACTGACTTGACCTGATGGTCCAGCCGCGATGCACTCTCAAACTCCGCCGTGTGGACAAGGGCATCGGCCGGGCCGGCAGCGAAGGCGAGGATGCACTGTCGTGGGAATGGAAGGCTAAGATGGAGAAGTCGCGGACGCGGTTCAACCTGTAGTGGTCTGTCTCTGCTGCTGCTGCTGCTGCTATGCCAAGGAAAGGTGTTTGCTTGTGTGGGATGCAATCAGTCAGTACTATTCCGTACTGTACATACCGTCTATGCCTATATCCCACGTCAGGAGAGGACCGAGCAGGGGGACCAGGCTCCAGAATTCTCTAGGGCGAGGTGACCGTCTCCTCTGCCTTCCCACCAGATACCCAATCGATCTTGAAAAGAAGTCGTGTGTACATTCATGACCCGAACAACAGCTCTTCTGCCACCAACCTGACCAAGGCAGCACTGTCCGCTCCAAGTCGAATCTCTCTTTAGACCTGGCCACGATCTCCACCCCTCGTAGTCTCTAGCAAGCTACACGGTAGGCAGGTCGGGTAAGAACGGTTAGAAACCACCCGACATTACGTCTCTGTCTCTTTTCAGGACGCGTTCGGCCCTTCGGTTCATCTTGACCCTTCCCCCCCCTTCTTCTTCTCTCCCCTTCCGAAAAGGGAAATACAGGTTCTTCTGTTTTCGGCCAGCAGCATGTATGGTCTAGGTTAGTGACACTTGTTCCCGCCCTGTCGTTCAAAACACTATCCTTGTGTGCCGTGCCGCCCTCCTTTAGTGACCGAAGGGGGTGGGTTGTGAAGTAGGGTTCTTCCCTATCCGCCACTCGATACTCTATAGTGGCTTTCCCGCCTCATATAGAGAGATCTTTGTGTGTGTATGTGTGTGTCTCTCTCTCTGTCTTATCTGTATATGTACATTGATAATATGTGTGTGTGTTGTTTCTTAGCTAGTAAGCAACTTGCTTGCGTGGTGTGGCGTTCATAGTCCTGTTGTGGCTGGCTGAATGAGGAGTTATATTGTTCCCAAGGAGGGGGGGGGGGAAAGAAAGAAGAAAAAAAAAAAAAGAGCATATCTAGGGTCGGCCACCTAGGCCAGCCCTGTGCCTGTGGGGTTGGGTGGATAGGTGCTTAGTACTGCAGATGGGGGTCTCGGCGGTGGCGCACAGGTACGGGAACCTACTAAAATGATAGTGAAGCGGGACCGGCCACAGCTAGACCCTACCAGGCCTGCAGGCCTACCCAAGACTATGGGCCCCCTTCTGGACCTGCCCGCTACGCAGGGATGAGTGACCACTAGTATTGACTGTGCGCGCTGTGGTACAAAGTAATAGGCCATAGCGTAGAGCACTCAACCACCAAGGGAGGAAGGGATGGGTGAGACAGAGGGAGAAAAGAAGAGGACACGGTATGGAGGTAGGAGAAGTTGTGTTTCTTTTGCCTGGTCTGTCGCCAGATAGGATCTTTAGGTGGGTGGGTTTTATTTGCCCTATAGTACATGCGACAGATTGAGTGGCCCAGTAGATAGATGGTGTAGATCGTGAATCATTGCGCTATATATTCTGATATATGTGTATGTTTTTTTTTTTTTTTAGAAATGATTGAGGAGAGAGAAAGAGAGAAGCTCCCAAGGCAGGGCAAGAGCACTCATTTGACGCCCTGGCCCAACTTCTTCTGGTTCTCTTTCAGCATGACTATCGAGTAACTACACACATACACTTGTTAGCATGACCAAGTTCGCACGGTGATCCGATCACTTGAGAGACACATAAGAGGCAGAGGTTCACTTACGCGACGATGCCCCCGATAGCAACAAAGACGCCCATGACAGACTTGTCCCCGATCGCCCGGCCCGAGGTCATCCACCCCAGGGCGACGATGGTGCACGTCTTGACGTGGCCGACGACGGTGCTCGACACGGGGCCGGTCTGTGCGATGATGAAGAATTGGGAGATGTTGATGAGCGCGGCGAAGCCACCAGACTAAATTTCCACCAACCCACAGACACCCGAGTCAGTCATCCCAGTCTGCCACATGCGCAACACTAGATTTGATTTTAGGGAAATCCCCCATCCCCCTGTTCTCGAAGGAATGGGAAAAAAGAAGAGAAAAGAATCAAGGGAAAAAAAAACAAAAAACTTACAATCATGATCATGACCCAGCGGTTGAGCGGCACCTCGCTCCACACGGGAAATGTGTCCACAAACGGGATCACGTAGAGCAGCATGAAGGCCGAGACGGGGGCCTGGTTGAACAGCAGCTGCATGGAGCTCATCTGCAGCTTGCGGTGGTAGGCGCCGATCCAGACGGTGTACAGGGAGGAGGCGAAGATGCCCGAGAAGGCAAAGATGACGCCCAGGCCGCTGGTGGTCTTGACGCTGGCGTCGGCGGCGGGGAGGCTGTCGTAGTAGCTGACCATGCCGACGCCCAGGCAGGCGGGGACCAGGGCCACGAGGGCGTTGCGCGGGAGGGTCGCCTTGTAGAGGACAAAGTTCATGAGGGCCACGCAGGGCGTCAGGAGAATGCGGGCGACCTGGTAGAAGGTGACGCTGGAGAAGGCCAGCGACAGGTTGGGCAGGATGACGTTGAGGGACATGGCGACAGAGAGCGGGAAGATGGCGCGGATAGACGTCCTCCGGGGCTCGAAGTAGCCGAACCTCTGGCGCGAGAGGATGTAGAGGGTGAGCCATGTGATGCAGAAGTGGAACGCCGCAAAGGTGAGCTGGGCGAGCTTCAGAGACGGGTCCGAGAAGATGGCCTTGTTGGTAAAAACCTAGCAAGAGAGAAGAGAGAGAGAGAGATGCGGTGTTAGCCGAGATCTTGCACAACGCAACACTCTAACGCAACATAGCCGAGCCCTAGTCCTCCCGCGGTGCCACGTTGCCCTCTACACTAGAGGATGTACAACGGTTGCTGCTAAAGAGAGACAGAGAGAAACTTACAATGCCAACAGTGGCCAGTGTGTTGACGGCGATCCATATTATACCAGAGGCTGCCGATGGTTTTGCGGGCTCCGGCTTCTCCGGCTGGCGGGCGAGCAGCTCCTCGTCCTCCTCCTGGATCTCGTCATCGTGGGTGCTGTCCTGATACGCGGTGGCGGGAGACTTCAGGTTGAGGCTCTCGTCGTCGCGGATGTAGGCGACTGACTTCTCATTGTACTCCTCATGGCTACCTGCCTCGGTGTGGGACGAGGCAATGGAGCCTGCCCTTTCGGACCGACCATCTTCTGAAGACATGCTGCTGCTGCTGCTGCTGCTGCTTAGTGAAACTGTGGCGGTGGTGGCGGTGGTGGTGGTGGTAGCAGTAATGATGGTAATAAAGTTGTAACAGGCCGTGAAGCAGGGGGAGGGGGGAAATAGGATGTAATAAAGACAGAGACGAGACAAAGTATGCTCTGATGGGATGAGAAGTATTGAATAGATGAACAGGACACCAGTCAAGGCGGACTGGAGGGTGTTTAAAGAGCAAAGAAGGGGAAGAAGAAAAAAAAAAAGGATGAGAAAAGGGAGGACAAGAACACCAGAGTCTCGAAGGAGGAGGACCACGACGGGCGGAGTGAAACAGTGGCCTACGCGATCGACTCGTACCGAATGCGGAAACAAAAAGCTAAATGCGAACGGTGGGGGGGGCGGGCGAGAGCTTGGTGGTAAGGAATGGGGATGGGGTGGCTTGGGCGGGTTTGGACCAGATTATTATGGCCCCAGCAGCTAAGCTAATACTGTATCTAGATCGCTGCTGCTGCTGCCGCCGCTTCTGCTGCTGCTATGTACTACTGCTGTTGCTGCTGCTGCTGCTGCTGTTGCTGCTGCTGCCGCATGCATGTGCGTGGTCACCGAGGTGGTTTACGTGTCGCCGAACATGTGAGAGTGCGGAGAAGAAGAACGGTGACGGGGATCAAGGCGGAGAGACAAGAGTAGACGGAGGTACTAGTAGAGGATGAGGGGGTCGGTAGGCGATGGATGGGCTATGACGACGATCTTCACCTGAGAAGAGAAGCTCTCCGTGGGTGTGTGACCATCTTGTATAGATGCAGGAAGGTGAAGAAGGGAGGAGAGGGGGGGAGGTATACGTGGTCGGCACTGGATCCGGTATCGATGGTGTGCGTTCGTTCCCTTGTTTTTTTTTTTTTTTTTTTTCTTCTTCTTTCTCTCTTGCGCAGGGGCAATGATGGGACGCCCTGCAGGCGATGGCGTTTGTAGTAGCCCTGAAGCCAGTGGGGAATGAGACGGAGAAGTAGAGGTGGGGAGGAGGAGGAGGAGGAGAGAATGGAAGGGAAAGGCGAAGGAGGAGAGGGAGGAAAAGACCCGGGCGTGCCAGGGCCCTCAGCAGCAGGGGTGTCCAGACGTATCGATACATGTCTCTGTCCCTGCCTGGCAAGCACGGCACCGGATTCCCTGACAGCCCTGGGCACACGCGCTGGGATGAGCCCATCCTCCTCCTTCGTACTCGTCCAGACACAGCCCTCCGGAACCAGATGCCCCCCAAACCCCTCAATTTGTCTTTCATGCCAGCGCGAGACCAGACGCGATCATCTTGGATGTACATAGTAGCTTATTTCCTTCAAACTTTTTCTTTTTTTTTTTTCAACCCTTCTTTGTCCACCTCAGGAAAGCTTGTAGTAAGCAATCCGCCGTTTCCGAACCCCCTCCCCTCTTGGGATCTATCATATGAGATGAGAGAAGAGCACATGTTAGTCTTGCCGCGGGAGACTGTGCTGCTAAAGATGCTTTGGTACCTGCATTGGGACGACAAGACTGCATAGTATATTACATCAGTGGGCCTTTTTTTTTTGGGGACCTGGAAATACCTCGAGACCGACCTCGCAGCTGGGTGATGGCACAGGCGTGACAGGGCATAACCACCCTCGTCTCACAAGGCTAGCCTCGTCCGATACACGAAACCAGATCCGCCATCTGTTCACGAACTATCATGTGCTATGGTGTCAGTACTCTGGTAGTTCTTATCTCATCTTGTCTTCTACTGGTTGCGGACACTGGAAAAAAGAGGGAACTGCGAGGGAGGCTGAGACCAGCGTGTGGTTGCTTTCTCTCTCTCTGTCTCTCTGGGCCCCGAGGATCAACCCCTAATCCAGTTCATTTATTTTCAACATGAAACTAGCGACCAAGAGAACATGTGTCGTGTCTGATCGAGGAAGCGCGCATCGTATTATTCCCCCGCCCCCACCCTTTCCTCCCTCCTCTCCCTCCCGGCCTAAATTCCCACCCACCTTTTCATCATACTATGTAAAAAAGAAGAGAAAGGAGGAGGGGGAAGAAAGGGGGAAATCAATAACAATAAAAATTAATGAAAGCCACGCACAGCCTTGTCACGCCTAAGAACAGCCCTGCCAAGGCAACGCCAGACTCTGCAGCCAGAGACCAACACTCGAGCCAATCGAAAGTTTAGATAGGCTTTGATACAGAGAGAAGTGTCTCTCCTCCTGCATCTTCCTCCGAGTTCTCCCTCAGCGCTAGACCAGAGCTACTGGTCCGATGGCGCCCCCGCCCCCGCCTAAAGCTGCTACTTACTCTTCAGCCGTGCGCGTCCCCCGAGCATATGATCAGGTAAATCACAGGCCCTTTATTTTTGTTTCTCACCATTCAATAGAGCCGAGTTTCTTGTCCGCGGCTCCTCCTCCCTTGCTAATCCTCAGGGCCACACAGCCCAGCACAGCCAGCCACTCTAGCCTGACTCATATAAACTTCTTTTTTGCACTTCTCTTGTCTTGGACAGGGGAGAGAAAACTGTTCTACTAATATAGGGAAGAAAACCGGCTTCAAATGAGTGAGGTGTGGGGCCCCCAAGACTCTCGAGGACAATAAATTAAAAATATGTTGCACCGCGTGTCTCGCCGTCTCTCAGGGCCAAGCAGACACTGGGCCAACACAACCTCGACGAGACCTGCCAAGAGGTAAACCTGCAGTCAGGCGAGATGTTATGTATGTGATACTATGTTTGATACAGATGATTGATGTGTGTGTTAAAGAGCCGGGCCCCTCGTCAGCTCCCTCGTGGGACGGCCCGCGCAAGACCTGCATTTCTTGGCCCGTATTATTTTCATACTGTACATCACTCTTTTCGCCTCCAGCAACAGCTCCAGCTCCAGCCAGCGGCTCACACGCTGTTGATTACTACAAAATATGTACGGACGTACTATAGTATGTACAGTACTTCGTGCCCCAGATCCTGCCAGGGGCGGGGCGGCGGGGGCGGTTCCTTTCAGCATACTGTAAGTACGGACGTACCTAGTAGAGGCTTCGCACGATGGGGGTGCAACCCGCTGGTACGAGTGGGGCCCCGTTCCTGATCGATCTGCCGAGCAGCAGCAGCAGCAGCAGCAGCAGCAGCAGCATCGTCATCTTTGAGTTCCATGATCAGACAGTATCTGGTCCAGGCACGTGAGTTTTGCTTGGCCTGCAGGCGACTGAGGTAATCCAGCTCAGCCTCAGCACGATCAGGTACTTACTATTGTAACTATGGTAACGTCTTTTGACCTGATGAGAGGCTTCATTTCCCTCTCTTGATAGGTACAATTACAGTTGTTGAATATTTAAGCATCACCGGTAACCATGACGTGACTTCGGCGGTATGTACGCGAAGTCTCATGCTACTTCAGGCCCGTGGATGGGCCACGAAACCTCTTCAGACAATCAAGGGGCCCCTTCAGGGAGAGGCCCACAGACACACCACACCTTGGCCACCCTGAATACCAAGTACCTACTATATTACCTGCCTACCACCCTAATCATAGTAAGTATATAACTACTACTACTTTGTACAGTCCGTATATTACAGTACTACTTATCGCACGTCGATCGGTCCCAAGTATGCCGTGATGGCACCCTACAAGAGCCAGTATGCGTCATGTGTGGGGCAGGTTGACGACGCACCCGTCGTAGATCCGTGCAGGACTGCTCGATGGAGCGAGTATCACCGCCCAGAGTGATGTTTGCGCAATATCAAGGGTGAGATGTCGTTTCTTTTTGTCTCTCTCTCTCTCGCTCTCTCCCAGTCGCTCTCTGTGTCTTAGTGGATGTCTTCTTGTGCGCCGGCGACGAAACACTGAAAAGAAAAACCGTTTCTTCTTGTGCGGCCGCCGGCAACGACGACGACGACGTGGTACGAGCACAACTTATGACGATCCCGACGGCTGAGACTCGGGGCCATTGGTGAATGGATGAATGGCATGCGTCTCGAGGCGCCAGGAACGAGAGGCGCACGCGAGAGAAGGGAGGGAGAGAGGGCTTGTCGGGGCTCAACACGTGGTCCTTTTTTCTCACTGTGTCTCTCTACGTAATGATTGCGCGACACGGGCTTTGGTAAGAGATAGGAGCAAGAAACAGAGACAGTCAATGTCCTAGCCCGTTGGCTCGTTTGACAGCATAGTACTTTTTTTTTTCTTGGTCCTTGGTTTTCTCCTCCCTCTCTCGTTTTTTCTGGCCGCTGTGCCGCGTACACAGTACTACATGGATAGCTATGATGGCATGTCAAGGGCCAAAATGGACAGGGGACGGACCATCTTTGGACCCTCCTCCCTCTGGCACGTTTCAAGATTATTCGCCGTGACTGGAGGAGAAGGAGATGAGAGAGCTGCCTGTGATCTGCGCATTCCAGGGAATATTTGTTCGGACACCGTCTGCTTGCGTTGACCATCGTCATTTTTCGGAGGAGCGCCTTCGGAGAAAATATGCAATGCAATGGCCAACTTTGGGGGGTCTGCTGTTTTGGCTGCCAGGGAAAGAAAAGAAGAAAGAAGAAAAGAAAGAATAAAAAAACCTCTTGGCCGACCAGCCGAGCCGTGGCATGTCTTGTCTGTCCCTTGCATCTGAATGAGTGGATGATCGAAGTGGGAGCCGACGAAGGGATGTGGGCCGCGCGCGCGGGGGCCGGCCGATGATGTCGAGGGTCTTGTCCTTCCTCTCGTCGTCTCTCCTACTCTCCCTTCATCAGCTGTCAATGTCTTCCTCGGCTCCTAGTACCGTCTACTGCATAGTACGGCGGGGCGGACCTTCTAGAGGCTGATCTGCTCACACCATGTGGCGTTGATCCAGACTTCGCGAGACTCTGGGAACAGCTGCGCATGATTGTGCCAATCAATTGCATTGAGCTGAGCTCTGCCACAGTGTCCGTGCCTCTCATCAAGAGCAACATTGTGCCTTGATGAGAACAATCCTCCTGAAGGACCGGGGGGGTTAAAAAAAAGAAGAAGAAAAAAAGGACAGAATAGCTATTGCATTTCTCGAGGTACTTCAAGAAACTTAGTGCTCGCGCCGTCGTCGTGTTGCTCAGGGATCGCGACAAAAAGGCAAGAGCGCCTTCTACTGCTCTGGCTGGTAACAGCGAGGCGGGATGGAAGTACTGGTACTTAGTACATAGCCTGGCACGCCTGGCACGCTGGGCAAGGCCGCACTTGGACCTCTGTGGGCTCCACTTTCAGAAGAAAAGGGAGAGAGAGACGGGAAGGGGAGTCCCTGTAGCAGGCGGAAGACTGTTCCCATACAGGCGCAACTACTATAGCGTGTGCACAGCACTACTTAGTATGGCAGCAAGGGCCTACAAGGGCCTGTACTGTACTGGAAAGCTTGGGAGGAAGTGCCCCTAAAAAAAAAAAAAAAAAAAAAGAGAAAAAGAGCGCCCTCCAGTGCTTGTTCAGACTTCCCCGGACCCTCTTTATCGAGTCTACCTTTTTCGAGACACGACCATGCCAGCGTGTTCTCGCCCTCTGCCGCATTGGAACCCGTACAGTATACGGACTGCAGTTCATACATAAAAAGAGCAAAGGGCAATCTAGTTTTCGGCCAGAGACATAATTTATCTTTTTGGGATTACCCACCTGTTGTTGCAACCTCCCTTGCTTGATTCTGTCCGGACCAGAAGAGTCTCCCCGCCTGGATCAACTTTTGATTTTGGAGGTCCTTCTCTCTCTCACCCTCGTTTTCTGTGTGTGTAAGTGTGTTGTGTCTGTCTCCCTTGCAGGTGAATTTCAGAGACAAGACAAACACACCAGTCTTGATCAGGCCTCGATAACTTTCAGCTTAGGGAGGGAAAGCAAACGGCAGACGAGTGCCCCTCCCCCCCCTCCTCTCCTTTTCTTTTTTCTTTCCCCTGCCTTCTTGTTTTCACATTGTGAATCAGATCCGGCAGCTGAGTTGGTTTTGCTCTGGATCTAGTCTCACAAGCTCATACTTGATTGAGGGCCTCTGCCCCCTCCACCGACGCCTCGCCGCAGAGTAGTCTGCCTGTCTGTGCACACACACACACTCACTCACTTTCTTTCTATCTCTCTCTTCTCCTCTCCTTCTCTCTTTTCTCTCTGCGTACAACCCGAACCAACATTTCTTCTCTTTCTTCTATTTAATTAATTATTTCACGTGACAATCAGAACCATGGCGTCCTCATCAAACGGCACCCGTCCCAGAATCGGCGCCAATGGCAACTCTAATGGCTTGAATGGTTTGTGCCCCCAGTCTGGTGATGGCGATGATGATGATCAACGATGCCAACATACTCGAGCCAAGCACATCATGCTGATCCGCAGAGGAACTCTCCAGGGACGAATGGCCGGCGGCCCAGCTTCTTTGAAGATTATGGCGTCTGGAAGGCGGCGCCTGTGCTGACGGGGGAGCACCAAGTTTGAGCCTCTCCCGGATGTGAAGAATATCATGATCACCGGAGGAGCTGGCTTCATGTAAGTGGCTTGCTCGCTCCCCTTCAAACGCACCTCACCACTATTCCACCTGAAACTCCACTTCACAAACACACACACACACACATATACACACAGAGAGAGAAAGAGCATACGCGCTGACAAATGAGGACTGTCTGAAAAAGTGCTTGCTGGCTCGTCCGCCACCTGACGCTGACGTACCCGCACGCGTACAACATTGTGTCGTTCGACAAGCTGGACTACTGCTCGTCGCTCAACAACACGCGGATGCTCAACGACAAGCGCAACTTCACCTTCTACCAGGGCGACATCACCAACCCGGACGAGGTGGTGGGGTGCCTGGAGCGGCACAACATCGACACCATCTTCCACTTCGCGGCGCAGTCGCACGTGGACCTGAGCTTTGGCAACTCGTACGGCTTCACCCACACCAACGTGTACGGCACGCACGTGCTCCTCGAGAGCGCCAAGAAGGTGGGCATCAAGCGCTTCATCCACATCTCGACGGACGAGGTGTACGGCGAGGTCAAGGACGACGACGACGACCTCCTCGAGAGCAGCATCCTGGCCCCGACCAACCCCTACGCCGCCTCCAAGGCCGCCGCCGAGATGCTGGTGCACTCGTACCAGAAGAGCTTCAAGCTGCCCGTCATCATCGTGCGGAGCAACAACGTCTACGGGCCCCACCAGTACCCCGAGAAGATCATCCCCAAGTTCAGCTGCCTGCTGAACCGCGGCCAGCCCGTCGTGCTGCACGGCGACGGCAGCCCCACCCGCCGCTACCTCTTCGCCGGCGACGCCGCCGACGCCTTCGACACCATCCTGCACAAGGGGCCAGATGGGCCAGGTCTACAACGTCGGCTCCTACGACGAGATCTCCAACCTGACCCTGTGCAGCAGGCTGCTCGAGGAGATGGGCATCCCCTGCGGCACCAAGGACGAGCTCCAGCGCTGGGTCAAATACACCCACGACCGCCCCTTCAACGACCACCGCTACGCCGTCGACGGCACCAAGCTGCGCCAGCTCGGCTGGGACCAGAAGACCTCCTTCGCCGACGGCCTGCGCATCACTGTCGACTGGTACCGCCGCTTCGGCGAGGACTGGTGGGGCGACATCTCAAAGGTCCTGTCGCCCTTCCCCGTCGTCTCCGGCACCGATGTCATCTCCGACAGGGAGCCCGTCACCGACCTGCCGCAGCCCAAGAAGCGCAAGGTCAGCGACCTCAACGGGTCCAACGGCAAGACTTTCCAGGTCTCTTGAGAGTAAAAAAAAAAAAGGGGGGCCAAAAATCTGGTTCTTGTTGTTGCTATCCATTTCATGGACGAGCACAGGATCTCGGGGGCTGGAGTAAATATATAAAGGGTCTGGGAATGGGGAAATGGAGAACAAGGAACGGGACAGGTTCAGGCTTTTTTTCTTTCTTTTCTTTGTAGGACCTTCTACGGCGTTCTCAGGAGGGACAGTCACTGGGGAGGGGTTGGGGGGAAGGGGGAAATTCTCTCAGGTATTGGATTTGCCTGTAGTATGGCCTCTTCAAGTGAGAGGTAAACGGGATAATCTGTAGGGCAATAAGAAAACGTATTTTCTTTTGGTCTGTCCCCTCTCCCAAAAAAGTCTTTATCCTTGTTGTTCAGCTTCAATCCGTTGTTCAAGTTCAATCCACTCCCAGACATCCTCTGCGTATCTCTGGAGGCAAGAGATGCTCAACACGACGTCCCTCTCGCCGGGACCCGGTTCTCTCTCAAAGAGGAGTCGGAAGCTAAGGACCAGCTCGCCCCCGGCGATGTGATATGTCGGCGGCGTTCCGGCATCTCAAGTAATGGTGATCACTTGTTGCGGCGATCGTGGGTGTGCTGCTGAAGCCCGGGTTGTGGTCGCTCCCTGTCGAGCATGGCCCCGCGTTTCTTCATACCTTTCGAGTATTATCTCCTGGCGACGGCGGTCGAGTTTGGTGAGGATCACAATCTTGACGGCGTGATCGGAGGCATGGAACCACCAACGCGTATCTTGTCTGAATTGCTGCAACGATTCGGAATCTGCCGCCTCGATCACGAGTGTTGGCCATGGACCAAGTTTGCCTCCAGGTGTTCTTGAACAACCTGTACTATCGCCTTCCCCCATATCAATATTACGATTGCCACGATTTAAAGGAAATGATGCTTTCCCTGTTGATACCCAACTGGCCTTTAAGCCCATATTCACAAGCTGATAAAGGCATTCTTCGTAGATGCCATGATGAAGTTCTCCATGTGGGTTCGTTGGAAGAACGATGCTGAGAGTCTTTGCCTCGGAACAGTATCGTCGGAATCCATATCTGCGGGGCGGCGCATGAAAGCTCATTCTTTCTTTGTCGAGTTTCTCATAGGCTTTAGGGGACACATCTACTTAGTAACACATGAATTAGTATATCAGTAAAATTCTGTCACGTAGTCTTTGAAACAGCAACATACTCGTGACGGTGAAGAAATTGCTTTCTATGCGATCCATTTGCCTCAAAAGGGCAGCAGGAGTTGCGAACGTTATTTGTATATCCATCGACTTATGAACAGCTGATCAATATAAAAGTCTAGTAATCTTCTTAAGGTTTTTCTGCCTGGAATGCAAGAAAAAAAACTTTTGTTTTCTCAGTAAAAGAAAAGTCTAGGAATCAAAGAGCTCAAGTTGGGAAAAGGTCTTGCAGATGCAAAGGCTGGTGCTGTGGACGGATGGTAGGGGTGGCACCAGCAGTACCAGCCCGTCAGAAAAAAACTAGGACTGGAGGAACTGAGAGGTGTGAGTGTTCATTCTTTTATTTACCTGCTGGCGGGGTTCGAGGGTTTTATAGGAAAGCCTGCCAGCGGGGGCCGTGCTACCCAGGCTTGGTGATATCGAGGAAGGCGCGCGTAGTCCTTATGATGGTTATTGTGACGGCATTCGTGATGGGTCACGTCAAGACTCTTTAAGATCGGCCAGGTGTTTACACCAACGGGCGAGGACGGGTGGGCCATTTGACGCCAGTTTGACGACGTCCCCCTGTACGATCCCGAACCGTAGCTACTGAATCTTCAACTAGTCTGAATTGTCTGTCTGTTTACAGGCAATGCGTCTACTCGAGTTCTGAGGCTGTGTGGTCTTCTCGACGTACAGACCAGAATAATGAAAGTCTGGCGGAAGTCTGTCGAAAGCCTGTCGATGGTCGAATCGGATTTACGCACCAAGATTTGTTGTTGGCTCTGAGAAGCATCTAGCGCCGATCTGAAGCCCGGCAGAAGCTAATCAATATACAAGTACACCCGGGGGTGCGGGGGCCGCCTCTGCCGCGACCTTGGAGGTGCTATTCTCGCCCTTCCCTCCCGACACCCGCCAGCCGGCCCATAAACGCACCAGCACCGCAGCCCACCAACCCAGAGGCTCGATACGCTATCGGTGGGGCCTCCCGTTTTCTCGAGCCAGCCCTCTCCTCCTGGTCTCCCCTCCAGACCTCCACCCTGAAAGCCTACCTCAGCACCTATTTCACCTTAATCTGGTCTCTTGCCGTCGCAGGACACATTCTTACCCCCCCACTCCTCCCACCAACAACAAACAAGACACCTCCTCAGGCAGGCTTACTTGTTGTCTTCCTGTGCCATCATCCAGATACCAAGAGGCTTGAGGGTTCTCGAGCTGCATCTTATTATTTTATTCTGTCTTTCTTTCTTTTCTTCCACCTGTCCAGTCTGTCCCTGCATTGAATACAGCCTGGGAAAGCATCTGCTGTCAACAACAACAACATCGCGCTGACCGCTGACTGCTGACCACTGACTAGCACCAGCCCCAGCACCACCATCAGTACTAAAGCCACTACTAGTAGCTGGCACCAATACTCCATACCAGCACCTAACTTAGCCCCCAAACACCTCGGGCTTGTCATCTGCAGCGGCGATCGCAGTACATCCCCTAAACCACAACCCCCCTTCAGAACCCCGCCCGACGCGCAGTCACCGCTTTGTCTCATCTCGTCCTGCCTCTCTGCTTCCTCTGACCCCTGCGTCTTGGGTCTGTGTATTGTGGCCCAAGAGAAAGGCGAAACAGCCCCTGACTGCACCCGACTCTTGGACCGGACCCGAGCCAAATACTCTCCTCAAGTAGGGACCAGAACCAATCCATCCATCGGCCGTCTTCCATCTTCGTCCTCTCACAAGGGAAGAAGAAGAACAACATCACGCGAGCTACAGCACTGCTGTCGACCACAATCCTGTTCTGTTCTGCTCTCACCCTGCTCTGCCCTGCCTTGCACTGCATCTCCTATCGACTGGTCTCGGCCCTTGGTTTGCATTCTCGATCTGAAAGGCGTTTGTTTGATCGGGCTCAATCCTGCAGCCACACAATCTACCACCACAACTGCTGCACCTGCATCTGATTCCCTCTTCAGCGACCATCGTATTATTGGCACTCACTGGTCTTGTTCTTGTCTTGTTTGTCATCGCCTGCTCGCCTCACCTCATCAGGATTCGAGCTCAACCAGACTGGCCTGGCCCCTACCCAGCCCTGGTCGATTGCACCGCGGCCTCCCCTCCTCTTCCTCATCTGGCTGTTCGCCTGTGCAACCTAGGGCATCACCACTTCTAGGGACGTCCATCTTGAGACTGCGGATTGTCTGTCTCCCCCGATGGTGACCTTTTCGCTCCAGAACTGAAAAAAGTCCACCACTGTCGACTTTTTTTCTTCTTCCATCGGCCTACACTCGGCCTCGCTTTGTCTCCTGGGCGGGATCTTGGAAGACGTTCCACCTCAGGAGGCTTGGGAACCGTCTCGTCCAACACATCCCTTGGTTGGTCTTGCCAGCTGCTCGTCGCGGCTGTTGTCTCGACGACCTTCCACCATCAAACTGTTATCTGGTCGACCCGGCCTTGTCTTGTCAGGTGAATCACGATGGCGGCTCCCAAGTACGTGTCAACTCCACTCGCCCAGTATCCCCCTCCCCTCCCCTTCATGTTTGTATCAAGAGCGGCCACTCTTCTCCTGCGCTTGATATCTCGTCTACACCACGCCGCCGCTCAGCTTAGAGGCAGTGCCTGTCGTATGGACCGCCCGCCTTTTGATTTCACACCTCTGCCCCCCTGAGCGTTACTCCAGTGCGGACGATTTTGCTGACCTGTGCTGCAACCTGATAGCATGTACACCTCGGGTCAGTTCATGAACCCAGGCCCTGCGCCTCGGCCGCCCGTAAACGCCCAACCCCGCCTCAACTACACTCCCCAGACTCCAACCCTGCCCAACAGCATGGGCCAGTTATCTCTAAACCCCATCGCACGCACTCCGACCCAGTACAGCGGCTCGACGATAGCCCTGCCTGTGAACAACCCTAACCGAAATGACGGCATGGGCGGTGTGGCGGTCATCAAGGAGGGCTGGGCCCAGGTCAAGGAGAGCAAGAACTTCATCCAGCCGTGGAAGCAGAAGTTCCTGGTCCTGCGTAAGGAGGCACTGGACTTCCACAAACAAGAAGGCGGCAAGGTCTCGTACACTCTGTTCCTGAAGGACGTCATCAATGTGGGGCGGGTCGAGGCGGCGGGAACGATATTCGAGGTCAAGCGACACTCTAATGGGACCTCGACGAGCCCAGGAGACGACGACGGGACGACCAAGTCTCTGCAGATCCGCGTCAAGAGCGACGACGACCTCTACGAGTGGATAGATTTCATCTACGCCAGGTGCCCTGGCATGGGGGTGTCAGCAACCCGACCAACTTCTCCCATGCCGTCCACGTCGGCTTCGACCCCCAGACGGGCGAGTTCGTCGGCTTGCCGCCAGAATGGTCCAAGCTGCTCAACTCGTCGGCCATCACCAAGGAAGACTACGAGCGGAACCCGCAGGCGGTCTTCGAGGTCCTCGACTTCTACTCGGACCTCACCAAGCGCGCCGAGAACCCTGCCCAGTACCCCAGCCTCACGCCTACACCTCCCCGAGCAGTATGCAGAACAAGCAGCTGGGCTACGCGGGCTCGTCCATCGCCCCTCCCCGCCAGGCGCCACAGCCGCCACAGCAGCGCCCTGCTTACACGACGACCCCCTCCCAGAGCAGCATGAGCCCCAGCCAGGCCCCGAGGCCCTCACCTCCGGACCAGCGACCGCCTATGCAGAGCACCCCGTCCAACTACGGTGCCGAGGACAGGTACCGGCAGCAGCAGCAGCAGCAGCAGCAGCAGCAGCAGGAAGAGGCCCGGCGGCGAGAAGAAGAACAGAATCGGTTGGACATGGAGGCCTACAATGCCTCTATCCCTCAGCAGAAAGTTCCCATCGCGCAGCAGGAGCTGGGCGGCTACGGCGGATCCAGCTCCTCGCAGCAGCAGGATCGCTACAACCCCGTGCGGCCGGCGCCATCAGCACCAAAGAAAGCCACCACCAACCCGGCAGACCTGCGCGCCCAGAGACCTGCCCCCGCGCCGCCGTCCTCGACCGCGCAGCGGCCCCCATACAGACCCAGCAGAGCTCAGCGTCCATGCGCGACCAGCAGAGACCGCGCCAGGACCAGACCCCCAGTCCCCCGCCAACCGTTATCCCAACGGCATCGGTGCGTCGTCTCAGCAGAGGACGAACGGCGCGCAGGCCGCCCAGCAGCCATCACGCCTTCCTGGCCCTGCTGTTAATGTGAAGCCCCTGAATGTCGGGAACAAGAACAATGCGCAGACGGACGCAGTCAAGGCTGCCGAGGCCGCGCTCACGGCGAAGCCCCCGCTCAGGAGAAGAAACAGGAGGTGCGCATGTCGACCATGTCGGAGGCCGACGTGATGAAGAAGCTCAGGGAGATCGTCTCCAAGGACGACCCCACTGCGATCTATGCCAAGCAGAAGAAGATCGGCCAGGGCGCCTCGGGCTCCGTCTACGTTGCTAAGGTCCGAGACCCCTCGAGGCTGCCCAACGTGAAGGGCATCACCAGCTCTGTGGCCATCAAACAGATGGACCTCGCGCACCAGCCGAGAAAGGAACTCATCGTGAACGAGATCATGGTCATGAAGGACAGCACGCACGAGAACATTGTCAACTTCCTCGATGCTTTCCTGCGCAACGGCGATCAGGAGCTGTGGGTCGTCATGGAGTACATGGAGGGCGGAGCGCTCACGGACGTCATCGACAACAACCCCGTCATCACGGAGGAGCAGATCTCGACCATCTCCCTCGAGGTGAGCCTCCCCGCGGCGCAACAACGCAAGATTGAGGCACAGCTGACCAGTCTCTACAGACCTGCAAGGGCTTGGAGCACCTCCACGCTCAGAATATTATCCACCGTGACATCAAGAGTGACAACGTGCTCTTGGATGCTCAAGGCCATGTCAAGATTAGTGCGTATCCGTCCCTTTCCCTTCCTCCCTGTTGCGTCCTCGGTGAATGACTATTAACATCTGCCTTCTTTTTTTTTTTTTTTTTATAGCCGATTTTGGCTTCTGCGCCAAGCTTACCGAGAGCAAGTCAAAGCGTGCTACCATGGTCGGCACGCCCTACTGGATGGCTCCAGAGGTTGTCAAGCAGAAGGAGTATGGCCCTAAGGTGGACATCTGGTCGCTTGGTATCATGGCGATCGAGATGATCGAGTCGGAGCCGCCATACCTCAACGAGGAGCCCCTGAAGGCGCTGTATCTCATCGCGACCAACGGAACCCCGCGGCTCAAGAAGCCCGAGAAGTTGAGCAAGGAGTTGAAGGCCTTCCTGTCGGTGTGTCTGTGCGTGGACGTCAAGTCCCGTGCGTCGGCTCGGGAACTTCTGGAGCATGACTTCCTGAAACACGGATGCCCGGTCCCTAGTCTGGCCGAGCTGTTGGCTTTCAAGAAGCACTCGAAGTAATTTCTTCCCGCCCCACCCCCTTGGAGGTGCTAAGGTGGGAAGGCGATGGGACGAGGGATCCAGCATCTGGAATGTCGCGTCCACATTCAGCTTCGAGGCAGGATGAGGTCGCTGAGGCATGCCTAAAGACACAAGGAAAGAGATAGGAAAAAAAAAGGTACTCGCTCGACACGCCTAATGGGGCATGGCTCCAGTATCACTATGGATGCTTGGAAATGCCTGTCCGGCACGGTACAGCCTCTGTGGGAGGAACAGTCGACCGGCGTGTGTGGGCGGGCTCCAGAGGCGCTGTTTGTTCCCTCTCGAGGGGGGGGGAAGAGGCTCTGCAGATGCTTCGCTGAGCGTGAGAGCTCAAGAGCGTCAAGATTGTCAGTCTCTTGACAAGGAAGAACATCAGGCGGACCATGACGAAAGGAATGAGCCAAAACATCTTGTACATCAAGTCATGAACACATTGCCTGGGGAAAGAGAAAGAGGATGGTAAAAGACGGGCAGAGCAGTAAGCCGGAGGGACACACGGTAGGAAAGAAGGACTGACGCACAAGAAAGAACCGCGAGATGGGAAATTAGACTATCAGGATTCCATAGGCATGGAGTCGAAACATGATTACGGTAATTATTCTGAACAACAATCTGCCATTTTGGTGCTGGTCATGTCAGTTCTCAGCCTCATGATGTGTGCTGTGCCGTGTCTGGAGGCAGCTACAGTAGGCGTAGCAGGCTAGGAGGCTACGTACTAATTAAGGTACTGTTGCGCTTGTTAGGCTGTAGAAACAAGGCCCTGTAGCTCCTGTGGTGCGGCACAACAGGGGCTACAGGGGCTTAAAAGACCACTGACGTCGCCCCCTAAGGAAACGAGCAATCCCCCGCCCCAAACACGTCGGCAGGCAACTGGCCCGCCTATCTGCTGGCGCATGGGATCGACAACAACAACAACACCACCACCACCGGAGCTCGCTCCTTCTTCACCTATTTCAAGAAGTACTTGCCCAGGCCAACTCACCCGCCTCCCCTCGCCCACTCGCTTCCTCTTCTCTTCCACAGACTCCTCCTCCTCCTCCTCTGGCCAGTTCGGGCACCCACCACCCACGAGTCTCGCAGCTATGAGGTCTCACTGCTCATGACGTGCTGTTCAAGAAGATGGCTCTACCGATATCCAACGGCGGCGGGTTCGTCGCTGCCGACCTGGCCGAGAGCAGCGGGCTGGGCCAGCTGCCCATCTTCAACGTCGAGCCCGTGCAGCTGGCCTTCTCGATCTCGGCAGACTTCGTGGCGGCGCAGGTCGCAAATAATGTCTTGATACTGGCGTTGTCGACGGGGAGGATATTGAGGATCGACCTGGAGAGGCCAGAGGATATTGACGGTATGTTCAGTGCCATGCCTATTTGTTCTATTATCCTCGACGATGACGACAATGGTAATGATGATGGTGGCGGATGCGAGAGAGTGCTGACGATGTGCGCTCCTAAATCTTGCATACAGACATCGACCTCCCAAAGAGACCTTCGGAGGCGGGCGTCATCCGCCGCATGTTCCTCGACCCCACCGCCTCGCACCTCATCATCTGCACCTCCCTCGGCGAGAACTACTACCTCCACTCACAATCCCGCACACCACGGCCCCTCGCCCGCCTCCGTGGCGTCTCGCTCGAGTGCGTAGCCTGGAATCCCGCCCTCCCAACCGCCTCGACCCGTGAGATCCTGCTGGGCGCCAGCGACGGCAACGTCTACGAAGCCTACATCGAGACGGCTACCGAGTTCTACCGGAAAGAGGAGAAGTTTCTCAAGGTCCTGCAGAAGATCCCCGACGGCCCCGTCACGGGCCTCTGGGTGGATGTTCTGCCTGGTCGTGCCGAGGTCCGGAGGGTCCTGGTCGCGACGCAGACGCGGCTGTACCACCTGACCGGCAAGGTCGGGCGCGGCGAGGGCTCCGGGTCCATCTACACGCGGCTGTTCGAGGCGGAGCAGCCTGTCGCCCACGAGCTGTCACGGACGGCCGGCGCCACGGGCTCCGGGCTGGTCGTCTCGCCCGACCCTGCCGGCGAGACGGGGTCCTTGTATGACGCTGCTGCTGTTGCTGCGGCGCCAGACCGGACCTTTGCCTGGCTGAACTCCCAGGGCGTGTTCTGTGGGAGGCTCCTGCTCAGCCCGCAGCAGGGCGCGGACCTCGGCGCAAAGGTGTTTGGGGAGTCCAGGCTGCTGTCAAGGGCACAGCTCGCTGCGTCGACGGACCCGGCCACCAGGAGGCGGTCCACAGTGGACAACATCGAGGCCATAGCTCTGACGCAGTGGCACGTTGTGGCGCTGCTCGGCGGGCGCGTCGTGGCCGCCAACAGGCTCACGGGCGCCCAGGTGTACGACCAGCTGATCCTCGACCAGGGGCAGCGGGCGGTCGGGCTGTGTGTCGACCTGCAGAAGAACACGTTTTGGCTCTTCACGGCGCAGGAGATCTTCGAGATCGTGGTCAGGGACGAGGACCGCGACATCTGGAAGATCATGCTCGAGCAGCAGCAGTTCGATGCGGCGCTGCAGTATGCACACACGCCCGCCCAGAAGGACACCGTGGCCAAGGCGAGCGGTGACTACCTGATCAGCAAAGGACTGTATGCCGACGCCGCAGGCGTGTACGGCAAGAGCAGCAAGCCATTTGAGGAGGTGGCCCTGGCGTTCCTGGACAACGGGCAGCACGAGGCGCTGAGGAAATACCTGCTCACCAAGCTGGGCACGTTCAAGAAGACGGCGGTCATGCAGCGCGTCATGATCGCGACCTGGCTGGTCGAGATCTTCATGTCCAAGCTGAACGCTCTGGACGACACCATCGTGACCAAGGCGGAGCTGACGGATGAGAACCTCAGCCCCACGCAGACGGAAGAGCAGCTCTCTACCGTGCGGGGTGAATACCAGGACTTTGCGACCCGGCACAAGGCGGACCTGGACAAGAAGACAGTCTACGACATCATCAGCAGCCACGGCCGCGAGGATGAGCTGCTATTCTTTGCCAACGCCGTGGACGACTACAACTACGTCCTCTCTTACTGGGTCCAGCGCGAGAGGTGGCCCGAGACGCTGAACGTGCTCAAGAAGCAGACGGACCCGGCCGTCTTCTACAGGTTCAGCAGCGTGCTGATGACGAACGCGGCGGCGCACCTGGTCGAGATCCTCATGCGGCAGTCGAACCTCGACCCACGGAATCTGATCCCCGCCCTCCTCGAGTACGACCGCACCTACAAGGGCCCGCTGGCGCAGAACCAGGCCGTCCGCTATCTCCTGTACGTGGTCAACCAGCTCAGCTCCACCGACGCAGCGGTCCACAACACCCTCGTGTCCATGTACGCGAGCCACCCGTCCCGTGACGAGTCGGCCCTGCTGGCATACCTCGAGTCGCAGGGTGACGAGCCGAACTTCGACCGTGACTTCGCGCTTCGGCTGTGCATCCAGCACAAGCGCGTGCTGTCGTGTGTTCACATCTACACCAACATGGGGCAGTACCTGCAGGCCGTGGACCTCGCGCTGTCGCACGACGAGATTGAACTCGCATCCCTGATCGCAGACAGGCCGATGGACAACCCTCAGCTCCGCAAGAAGCTCTGGCTCGCGGTCGCGAGGAAGGTCATCAGCCAGTCCAACGGTATCAAGACCGCCATCGACTTCTTGAAGAAGTGCAGCGATCTCCTGCGCATCGAAGACCTGATCCCCTTCTTTCCGGACTTTGTGGTGATCGACGACTTCAAGGAGGAGATCTGCACTGCGCTCGAGGACTACTCCCGAAACATCGACGCCCTGAAGAAGGAGATGGACGAGTCCTCCCAGACCGCCGCCAACATCAAGCTCGACATCGCGGGGCTGGACCATCGGTATGCCATCGTCGAGCCCGGCGAGAAGTGTTATGTCTGTGGGCTGCCGCTGCTGAGCAGGCAGTTCTTTGTGTTCCCGTGCCAGCATGCTTTCCACTCTGACTGCCTCGGGAAGGAGGTCCTCAAGCAGGCAGGTGTGGGGGGGGAAAGAGGATCAGGGAGCTGCAGATCATGATCACCCGGGGTCTTGTGCAGGGTGAGAGAAGGGAGGCAGTTGTTAGGGAGCTGGATGGCTTGATAGCCAGTGCCTGGTGGGTTGTTTCCCCTCTGAGCCCCCTTCTTTTTTTTCTTTTCTGTTTTCTACTCTCATTTCTCGATGGCCATCTGACTGGTACTTCTGGGATAATGTGCTGACTATTGCTCTTTGGGGAGCCAACAGCATCCTTTGTAGTGACTACGCCATCAAGAGGATTGATGAGCCTTTCATCAATGAAGATGACAATCTGAGAGACTGGGCGATATGAATAAGGAGCAGAGGACAGTCTGGAGCAGTTGCTGGTCGAGGGCTCAGAACCAAGAAGCCCAAAGATTCACTCACCTATTTAAGGGTTATATGAAAGAATGGAAGGAGGACGAGAGAGGGAGGAGACATGGCAAGCATATAGGAAAGGCGCCCAGGACGAGCTTTTATTCTTTTGAGAGGTGAAAATTTGTTATAGATGAACATTATGGATATAGTAGTATACCCAAACAGACCCCTCCCAGTTTTGAAGCCAAAATGTCTGTTGATTCTTTTGTGCATAACCTATCAGATATAGAAGAAGTATAAGGTTGTCCTGGATGAGAGAGTGATGGCCACCACCTAGTATGGCCCTCTAGACCCAGGAAGAGAAAACCACAATGATTTACAGATCATCCCTGACATTCGCGATTGTACAGATTCTGAGACACAAGTGGCCAAAGGGTATCGAACAATTTATCATTTAGATGGGGGGAAAAGAAGTATAAGAGGGTGTAAGATACAGATCAACAGAATCACTCTGCTTTTATCATTGAAGGAAGAAAGAAAGAGGCGAAATAGAGGAGGGGAAGGGGAGGGGCTCTGTTCAGCCCATTCAGGACTACTTAAAGCTGTTCAGAAGAGCTGCACAATGAGCAAGGAAGGTCATTCATTCCATTGAGGTATCTCATCAAGTTGTCTCTCTAACTATCACCCTTCACACATCAGAGGGCTACATCAGCAGGCTCTGTGTCTCTGTGTGTGTCTCTCTCTCTCAGAGCCTGACAGACCCTTCCCTTAAGACCTCAAGATGCCCAACATACTGGACCAGTGGCACTTTTCCTTTTGCCCTCCCCTAATTGAAATACCAAGGCCTGAACTCCGATGCCGATGGTGTCACCTTGTTGGTAACACTTTGAATGTGCTGCAGAATATCCCTGGATGCTAGAGACGAGGAAAGAAGAAGAAAAATGAGAAGGAAAAAGAAACAAGGTGACAAGTTTGCAGGGCCGCAATGAAAAACGGAGAAAAAAAAAAAAATCAAACAGCCATGTAACTCATCCACTCGAGAATGTCATGAGTTTGAAAGTATACTTGTGGTCGAGTTTGGCTGATTCAGCTTCCCAGTTCCGTCTCGAGAAAAAAAGTGTAAAGTCGCAAATGGTTCTGCCTCTTCTTGGGTAGAGGGGAGCGTACGAGAGAACGCTCTGTGTGATGAGGAAAATAAAAATGAGAAATGCTGCATGAGATCTTGACAGCAAAACAATGGTTGGTTCTGGTTCCGTTTAGGACGAGACATATATCTCAAAAGAGTCGAAGTTTGTGAGCAGGAAAGCCCCTTCAGCCTGCAGAACGAAGAAGGGCTAATCTCGGGCGGAAACAGTGGTCCAACGGTGATCTTGATCAAGTTGTAGGGGCCATACAAAAATGGCTCAATGAAATAACAAATAGTTGCTGCCGGAGGGCCACCTGCAGGACCACTACCCCCATATAAAGAGAGAGGAAACCCGTGTTGGGTTCAGAGAAGTTGTCAACTTGGAAGTCTCAATGACAGTGACCGTGGTGTCGTTCACGCTTGACACCTACACAGACACGTCACCGCCGTCCTTGACTGTGTCTGGGATCGTAGTGAGAGCTGCACTGACTGCTTGGTCGACAATGCTCTCGACTATGCTTGTTGCGATAGCATCTGCTTCGGACTCGGTCTCCTTCTCCGCGTCGGCTGGGAGGGCCTCGGCGTCCCCTTGCAACGCCTGGCTGGGAGCGGTCTGAGGAGGCTCGGCAGCAGCAGCAGTAGCAGCTGCAGCTGCATCCAGCCCATCAGCAGACTCTGCCGCGCCTGAATCGATGGCCAAGTCGAGATCATCCCAGTCGGAGTCATAGTCGCTCTCGCCATCGTCGTCGATCACGATAGGAGACTCTGCGTTGTCGCCAAACTCCTGCTCCTGGTCATGATCCTCAATCACTACCATCTCCTCTTGTGGCTGCTGCTCCTGCTCTTGCGTCTGCTCATCCTCGACCATCACCACCTCTTGTTGCTGAGGATCGACATCCAGAGCACCTCCTCCCGGGCCCTGGAGACCGCGGCCTGAGCCAGCCGTCTCGTCCCTGGCCATATCAAGCTGGCTCCGTTTCTGCTGGGCTCGGTCGCGCTTAGAGCGCTCCTTTCTGATCGCCCTGATCATGTTGGTCAGGTTTCTCTCCATGTCGTTGAGCTGGGATGCGCTCGCTTTTCTGATGTGCCTGGGCGTAATCTGAGGGGCGCCGAGCTCCTTGACCACACCCAAGGATTCCGAAGAAAAGTTGACCGGGCGCCCGCCACGATCCTCACGAGCCTTGCGGGCAAACCCCATCATGGCGAGTGCGGCGCCGTAGCGATCCTCTGCGTCCTCTTCGTAGTCCACATCTGGCAGGTCTTCCGGCGAGGGAGCCCTGCGAGATGGCTTGCCGCGGTTGACCCTACAAGTGGTTAGTTACCCTTTTTTGTTCAAAATGCTGATGATGAATAGGCTTACTTTGAAATGAAATCATCCCTGACCCCGCTGGAGCGTAGTCGGTGGACTCTGCCCCAGCTTGCTGGATCCCGCAGGCCGCTGGTCTTCACCGTCGACGGACTGCCACTTGTGTCGTCGCCGCCGTCTTCATCGTCGTCGTCAATCTCAATGACGCCGTTGTTGATATTGCCGCGCCGATAGGCATAATTGATATCCGAGGAGCCCTTGACCTTTCGGTACTTGTGGGCCGGACCAAGCTGGCAGGGGACCTTGCTGAGCAGGTCATCGACATGGCACGGGCAGACAAAGGTGCGGACGTGGGGGGAAGAGTCTTGGGCGGGTCCAGGCATTCCGGGTGCCACCACAACGTGCAGACGCTGCATGGGATAATGACACGATTGCTGGCCGAAGGCTTGTGGCACGCGTGGCACAGGACGGGCTTGTCGTTCTTGTCCACCACCTGGTAGAAGTCAAAGTCCTTGTCCTCGCCCCTTTCCTTCTTTCTGTTTCCACAACGGAGCAATCGATCAGCTTCTGCGGGAACGGACTCGAGACAACGGGGACAGGTGGTTGATAAGACTTACTTGACCTTGCTCGGGGGCACAAACTCCTCGTACTCTCCATCAGGGCCGGTGCGGACGCCCTCGAAATGATCACGGACCTTCTTGGGCAAGACGAAGGCCTTGGAGTGTTTCTTATCGAGGTTCGCCATGAGGCTGCCAAACGGGCCCTTGTGTTCACCCACCAGGCTGGGATCGCGCTTCACCATGCATTCCCAGCAGAACCAGGCCGCATCCTCTTCGGGATCGACGATTGGTGAATGGCACATGTAGTGAAAGGACTTGTTGCAGCCATCGCAGCAGACAAGATTGCCGTTTCCACCACAGAACGAGCAGAAATCGTCATTCTCCTCCTAGACGAAAAGGGCAGGTCAGGTCAGCCGATCCGCCAAGAAAAAGAAAAAGAAAAACAAAAAACTGATCAGATGCTCTTGTGAGACGCCAGGACAGGGTTGCGTCGCCCAGACCTGTAGTAAGACGCGGGCGGGTGTGTCGGAAATGGGTCCTTCGCCTGAAGGGTAAAACACGCAAAACTCGGCTGACTCCAGCGCACCCATGTAGGAGAGAAAAAACTCGCCACCAGCCGCACGAACATGGGAGACCCGCCAGGCAGCTAGACAGAGGGCGCAAGAAAGAAAAAAAATGGAGGCAGAGATGGAGAAAGTGAGGAAGAGAAAGGGCACACATGTCACAAAACGTACCTGATTGTTAGGAGCGCCGTTGATGCCTGGGCTTGCTCGCTTTCCACCTGGTGGAGGCGCAGCACCAGTGGAGGGCCCAGCCTTGTTCTTCATGGGCCTGCACAAGAAAATGAAATGTTAGCATCTGCTGGTGTGAATGTAGAGGTGATCAAACTCGATGATGATGATGATGATGATGATAGAAAACTTACGACTGCTTGACGCGTCGTGTTCCCTTTGTCGCTTGGCCGGCCGCGGAGTCTCGGCGCGTGAGCCCGCTGCAGTGCTGCTGGGACCTGCCTCTGCGCCGAAATCCTGCGAGAAGGGCGTGGCATCGTCCTCGACATCGTCGATGGTGCGCTTGCTGGCGCGAGTAGCCCTCGCACCAACGCCGCCGCCACCACCACTAGCAGCAGCAGCAGCAGCAGCAGCAGCAGCAGCAGCAGCAGAAGGCGCTGCGCGGGTCTTGGGCGCGGCAGACTGCGTCGTCGTCGTCGTCTCGGGCTCCGTCTCCAGCTCTCGCTCCGTCTCCTCCAGGACCTCGGCCTCCGGGACAGAAGAGAGCAGCGACGACGCCGATGACCCCGGGCGCTCAGCAGGCGACGGGGCGCTGCTCACCTCCTCACCCCTGGCGAACGAGTTCGATCGCACAGAGGTGGTGAGCTTGTGCGTGTTGGCACGAGCGTGAGCGCGCAGCTTTTCGGTCGCGTCCTCGTCGTCAAGGCGGAACTGAGGAGTAAAGTCGGGCATGCCTCTCTTGCTCTTCTTGGTAGGCTGCTGCTGCTGCTGCTGCTGCTGCTGCTGCTTGGTCTGTTGTTGTTGTTGTTGTTGTTGTTGTGTAGCAGCAGCAGAAGCAGCAAAATTGGCAGCCCCGTTGGTGGCGGTGGTGCTGGTGGTGGACGACGTTATTAAAAATTGTTGTGGTCGGGTTGGGTGGCGACAGGCGCAGCAGATTGTGAGCTGGTGTTGGTGGAGGAATTGTGCGGTTGCTGCTGCTGTTGTTGTTGCTGCTGCTGCTGCTGAGAAGTGGTGGAATGAAGAGGAGGAGGGTGGTTGTGTGAGTTGGAGAACGGGTCGCGCGGATAATAGCCTTCAGGATTTACTGTTCCCCTGGCACGCCTGGCGGGAAGCCGCCTGGGGCCCTCGTCGGTAATTGGTCGCGCCGCTGCAGCAGCGGTAGCATTGTTCACACCCTTTACGCGCTTCCCGTCCGCTGCACCACTGCCAATACCACCACTGCCACCGTCCTGCTGTGTCTGCATTTTGGTGTTTCCTGACTTGGTTTTTTCTGTACCTGCTTCGCAGAGGCCTGGGCCTTCTTTTTCTTGTTGTTGGTGGTGGTAGGCTCTGGTGCAGCAGCAGCCTGTGCAGTCTCCTCTGTAGCCTCGTCGCCTGACGCCTCCTCAATGTCGCTGGGGATGGAGGTGAGCGCGGAGGAGGCGTTACTAACGCTGGATCCTGCGCGGTTCCTTCCTCGCTGCGACGGCGTGGCGGATCTGGCACGACCGTTGGTGGTCGTGGGGCGAGCAGTGGAATTTGCTGTGGTAGCCTTGCGCGCAGTTGACTCGCGCTGGGTTTTCTGCCTCTTGCGGGGCGGTGTGGCGACCCGCTCCGCCGCGTCGGCCTCGTGGTCAGGCTCGCCTCTCTGCTCGCCTCGCGTTGCCAGTGATTTGCCCTCGCCCACGTGCTCCTGCTGCAGCATCGCAGACGACGGCTCCACTTCCTGATTGGCATCTCGAACTGCAGCCTGCTTCTTGTGCTTCTTCGTGACGTGGGCATCATCATCATCATCGTCCTCTTCTTCCACCCAGGCAGGCAGCTGCTGCTTGCGCTTGTGCTTGAGGTTTCGCACCTCGCTCAGGCCTATGGACAGGAGGTGCCCAAAGGTGCCTCCTGCGGCTGGTGTGCCTCGATGATGGAGCTGTCGTTCTCGGCCTCTGGCCTGAAGAACTTGAGCGCCGTGTTATCTCTGGCGCCCTCGTCCTTGTACGGCTGCAGTCTGAGGGCCCACTCGGTGACGGCCTCCTGGGTGATGAGCTGCTTGGCTAGAGCCTCCGTCTGGAGAAGATAGCGCGGGTTTGTCTGGTTATGATTGTAGGCGAGACGAAGCGCGTAGGCCTCCACGTACCGGTCAAGCTTGAGGGCTATGGCCACAGATTTCTCGACCGTGGTTCTTACGAAAACCCTCTCGGGCTCCTGCATGATGCGGGCGAACTCTGCCTCGTTGTAGTGGGGTCCGAGCTGGGCAGGCTGATCAGGCTGGGCCTGCTGGGCCTGCTGCTCGGACGACGAGCCAACCTGGGCTGCAGCAGCAGCAGCTGCTGCTGCTGCTGGACGGCTGGACGGGCTAGAAGCAGCCTGGGCCTTCTCTGGGTCGGGAATGGCCGAGGCAGACCTCAGGCGCCGCGTCGCCGCGACGGCTGCAGCGCGTCTGGGCGGCATACTGAGCTGCGACGTCGACTGTATCGAGGATTCGCGCTTGAAGTAGTCGTCCGAGTCGTACGTAGACGCGCTCGATTGGACAGACCGCGGTGTTGTGGGTAGGTGTGCAAGGGAAGGGAGTTCTTCGATAGATGGTTTGATGGGATCAGGTAGAAAGGGGTCTGTGGAAGATGTGAAAGAGATGACGGGTGGGAGCAGAAGCGGGTTGGAGGATGGTGCTTGTTGCTGTTGGGTAAGGGATTGCGAGTTGCGCGAGTTCAGTTGAGACTGAGAGATGACGCGTGGTTCAGGTGTGCTGCCAGAAAATCGAGCTCGCTGATGGAGGTTAGGGAGGATCAGCAGATCTTCTGGCTGGTCTGAGATGGCGTCGTCTGAGAGAAGAGGTTGGATTGTAGGCGTGTCGAGCTGTTCGACTTTTGGTGTGGGGATGGGAGAAGAAGAAGAGGCGTTGTGCTGCGGGGCGGGGGCCAGAGGTGTAGATTGTCCAGGCAGCGCTGCTGCAGGAGCTGGCGTCGGGGTGGGCGAGGCGACGCGCTGGGGGTTGCCACGGCAGTCGAGGGAGTTGTCGACGACTGCACGCCACCAGACAGCAGCAGAAGATCGGACGACGCGGGCATCGCAGAGCCGTTATGCCCCCACCACCCGGCGTGCTATCAATCCCTATCGAGTTCCCATTCTTCCTCTTCAGCACGATCTTCTTGCTGCCACCAGACTTTCCACCGCCGACACCACGCGCCGACGCCGTTGGGGACCCCTCGCGGCCCATCCCCGCCAGCCTTTTAATCATGGCCGGCTTGGGCCTCGTCCCCAGCGGCTCCATCGTCTCCAGCACGCCCTGCCGCAGCAGCCCGTCTTCCTGGAAGCTGGGCATCCTCGCGCGCTCCGGCTCGATCCAGCTCTCCATGAAGCGCCTGGACCTCTCCGTCGAAGAGGACCGGCTGGAGGGCGCATCTGCTGCACCACCGCCGCCGCCGCCACCAGCACCAGAGCCCGCATTATTCTCTCCTCTATCTTTGTCTTTGCTCCGGCCTCGGTCCCTGCTCCCTCCTCTCGTGGAGCTCCGCGAACACGCTGCCACGCCTCCTGCTCCTCCTCCCACCACCACCGCAGGGCTCGAGTATCGCGAGCGTGATGCTCGCGTCGTGGGAGGTGCGCTCATCGTCGCCGTCGCCGGGAGCGTGGCCCTCGTGGCCCGCGACAAGACACGCACGCGACAATCGGCACTTTTTCCTTCTACGCGTACTGGACGGGAAGAGGAACCTTTATTAAACATTAGCAGCTGCTTTTTTTTTTTCCCCTTGCTTTTTCTTTGCTTAAGGGTTATAGAAGGGGAGGCAAAGATCCTTACACCTTCGACGATCTCTGTCCGGCCAGGACAAAAGGCTGTGCGCCGGTTGGCCTTTTTTTAAAAAAAAAAAATAATTTTGGGTTTTCGGGAGCGCACCTCTCTGCGTCCCGGGATTTTGGTGTTTTGGGGAGGTATGTCCAAAACTCAGGGGACGGGAGCTCGGTGCTTTTTCCAGAGAATGTTCAGGGGGTCGGGGCCCAGGAGTCCTCAGGTGGTCCAGAAGGTCTTAGGGGGCAAGGGTACCTGCCGCCGGGTTCAGCACCTAATGGCTGGTACTGAATAATCCAGGCCGCCACAGCAGGGCCTATACTATTATTGTCTGCTGCCAGCAGTACTGGGGGAACGAGCATTCCTCGGCCATGCGCCTCAGGTGATCCTGCTTGAAGTTCTCCTGACAAAAACTTCTGATACGAAATAGGATGGTAAATCCGAATTCCCTCTTTTTCCCTTCGGCTCTCTTTCTCTTTCTCAACACGTGCATTGGAAATCGTAGTGGCGAGAAATCTGTGCTGGATTCAGCAGCAATAAATGTCTGGAAATGAGGGTCCATCGATCAAGATGTACAGCAGCCTGTGTGATCCCTCCTAGTCGAGGGATTGCTTGAATTTGTCATATATACCTACCTACCAAGATGGAACAACAACCGGAAGTAGAAGATGCACATTATCGTATGTTACTTGATTATCCATGCGAGAGAGTGTGCGAGAGCGAGAGAGGGAATCAGATGCGGGTGACTCTGCATGTGGCGCGTGACATTCAATAGACCTCGAAAGGGTTAGAGGAAGTCTCTGGCGAGTGTCCTGCAAACTGAGCAGAGCAGATCGACGAATAGGTCTCGAGAAGAAAAGGTCTACCGAGTCCATTTGGGCAGGTCTGTGATATCATGCTGACCAGGCTCATGCCTGAGCCGTCTGGTTTTAAGATTAGTCAAGCTGGTAAGTAGCACCTTGAGCATCATTCACCACTAGGTTCAGTTTGGTGTACGTCGTTCGCATCTGGGGATGGGTGTATATTCAGTGCTGTGTTCTCTTTTCTATGAAGGAGGCATGCGGTTGATTTGCTCAGCCTGGCTCCTCGGGCACGTGTTGACGGCTACTCATCTCGGGGTTGTAACCGGCTTCCCAACATGCCAGGCGCCGCAGCGATCCAATCACAAACATCCACACGAGCATAGAGAGTTTAACACGGACAGCATCGCTGAGAAGTAGGAACAGTCCTTCCATAAGGGAAAAAAGCCGTTCATTCCAACGGGGAAAGACCAGGCATCGTCCGTTAGGAATGACCGCTCTCACTTTCCACAGCAGACTCTTTTTCTCGTCATCTCGTGCCAACTTTTGCTTCCTGACATCCCTTAATGACATTGGATTTTTTGGTTGTTTTGTTTTGTTACCCCATCTCCTTTTTCGATAGATCTTGGGGACGATGTCGTTGGCCGTATTCGGATGCATCGCGTGCATCGCGTGCCTCGCTGATGTTAATTGCCCAGAGGCAACGTTCATCGGTCGCGAGTGCTGGCAGAATCACGAATGCATCTAGGCCTCAGTGGTGGCTGGCTTCTTCTTCTTCTTGCCCTTGTTCTTAGACAGAGGCTGCTCCAGAATCTTGAGGATCTCCTCATCCGTGATCTTCTTGTCGGTCTTGAACTTGGTCAAGTCCCAAGCAGGTGGTGCGCCAACCTTGGTGATGCCGTTCTTGGTGATGGCTATCTCGAGGTCAGTCATATATATCTCGCCCGCTCTCTCTGAGCACAGGAGGATGTTCAGGTCTTACCAATAGTCGTCCAGGTCCTGACAACAGGAGAGTTGTCCTTCTCGGCGACGAGCTCGTACTGGCGGAAGATACCCGACCGAACACACTCTACCACGCCGACCTTGGCGTCCTTCTCGTCCTCCAGCTGTCGCAGGCTGAAGGGGAACATGTTGAACTTCTTCTGCACCTCGCTGAGGACCTTCCGGGACGTAGGCCGCTTCAGGGGCTGCTGCAGGGCAGTGCGGCGGTGCAGGGTGGCCCTCTGCTCGAGCTGCTTGACCTTGCCCGATCCCAGGCTCATGCCCATCTCGACACCCCAGACCTCGCCGACCTCGGGCGTGCCATCGCCCTTGGAGCCATCGCCAGGGGCAAGCACGATCTTCTTCTTGTCCTCGATCTCGTTGCGGCTGAAGAGCCAGGTGGTGGTGCTCTCGACGGTGTTGACCTCGTAGCTCTTGGCGATCTTCTCGATCAGGGCGTTGATCTGGCCCTGTGTCTTGGGCTTGGCGGCCGCAGCCTTGGCCTTCTCCTCATCAGTGCCCGCGGCAAGCACGCCGGGGGGAGCATCAGCCGCAGGAGCAGCTCGTTGGCGTAGTAGGTGGCCAGCATCAGATCGGCAGTCCGGCCCTCGATCACATCCTGAGCCTTATCCTTGGCGGCGACAATGATGGTGTCGCAGACGATGGAGGCGAAGCCATCAATCTGGGCACCGAGCTGGATCTTGACGGGCTCACCCTCCTGCAGCTCGACGGCAGCCTCCTTCTCGTCCGACTTCAGCGGGGGTGTAGGGGGTGACATAGGAGCTGGGGGAAACGGTCGTCGGGTGAGCAAAGCCTATGCTCAGCACCTCGTCAGCAATGAGATCCTTGAGAAAGAGAGAGAGAGAGAGAGGGCATGAAGGGGATGATGATGCTGCTGTACCCTTCGAGACCTTCTTTCCGCGGTAGACCTTGGATATCTCCTCCTCAAGGAGCTTGTCACCCTTCTCGCAGATCTCGACAATCTTCTCGCCGGTGACGCAGAGGTCCTTGACGGCGGCCAGGACCTTCTCGGAGATCTCAGCAGCAGTCTTGTACTTGGTCAGGGTGTCAGGGTTGTTGAGGGTGTAATCTGCCTCCCTGGGTCAGCAGTCATGCACGTGGTAGGTTTTCATATCTTCCTTTTTCCCGTCTTCTTAGCCCGAACTGTCATCAGACAACTCGAGGCCCGCTCTGGTGTCACAGACCAGTCCAATTGGAACAGGAAATAGGGCCCGAGGGCACAAAGCAAGATGACGACGAGTGTGTTTGGGGGGCAGGTGAGGTGGGGTGAGCTGACCGATTTCCTTCTCTTCAGTCGCCATTTTTGCTGTCAGGCCTCGACCTTGGAAGTCGATGCTGATATCAACGAGAGTGTGTGTTGGGGGTTGTTTTTTTGTGTTTTGTTCTGGAAGGGTTCAGGTGAGGGAGAGGCAGGGGAAAAGAGAGAGAAGGGGGAGGTCAAGTTAGGTACTCGAGGGAGAGCGAATGCAGAAGCTCAGCTTGCTTGCAAGGTGAGGGAGGGAGGGGGAGCAGGTATTTTTCGACCCCTCTAGAAGCGTTTTCAAAGCGGGGGGGGGAGCCCTGATTTCTGTGGGATCTGGTGACGAAAGGCAATTGGGTACCTGATTTGCTTCTGCAGCAGGCACAATGACAGCATTGTCTGGCTGGTGCTGGGTGCTGGGGGCTTTGTCCCAGGGTCTCCACCCTGCTACAGTACTTACTACTACATACAAGTAGTACTGCCCAAGCTCTGCTGCTCCTGTGCTGCTGCTGCTAAGTAAGGGGGCCCATAGCTTAGCAGTCTGATCCCTGCCCACAGGCCTGGCCCCGTCCTGCATGCACCAGCCACAGTGCTGTCCGTGCAACTAGGATTTCAGCACTGGCCCGGGTAACTTTCCTCCTCGCCCAGAAACGCCCAAGGTGAAAGTATTTTTCCCAAGCACACACACGGGTCTTGGCCTTCCGCCGCAGCGCAGTTAAGCCGCCCGCCCCAACTTGCACCTGGTTTGCAGCGGAGACCGGCTGTTCAGCATCTTGCCATCTTCCCACCGCGATACCCTGCTGCAAATGGGAGCGCGACAACGCGACGGCCCCAAGCCCGTGCTGATCTCGAGCCTCGCCATTTAGGTTTTGGATGTTCTTTGGACTACACATGTCTCTCAGCATCACAGGAACAATTACGCCCTCCCTCTCCTGAGAGCCGCCTTGCTTTTGCACCATCAACAGCGCGCCGTTTTGCTGCAACAGCGCTCACACCTACGCACCTACTCACCTACACACCTCGACCTCAACACCGTACCCTGACCTCCCTCTCTAGCTTGGCCTCCCAGCCCGACAATTGCCTAGCTGCCCATCATGGCATCGTCATCTGATGCCTTGTCGTCTGTCGCTGAGGCGACAGCCTCTGCCTCTGCCTCTACCTCTGCGCCTGCCAATATGGGCGAGCCGTCATCAGCCGATGCACCTGAGAGCGCGACCGCAGGTCCCTCTTCGTCCACACCCGCGCCCGAGAACAGCACGGGTGAGACATCAGCGCTGAGGGACTCCAGGTCCGAGGAGTCAACCCCAGAGGTTGCCGTTCCCGTGCGCGACAGGGAATCCTTCGAGAGGTACAACCTGGAGAGGATCATGAACAGGGACAAGCTCGCTACGGCGGCCCTGAAGCAGGCGCAGGACCAGATTGAGCAGTTCTCCAAGAGGCGGCGCATGGAGATGACCGACTACCGCGCTGTCCAGACCGAATACTCGCAGGCATTCCCTCACCGGAGGTTATACGGCATGGGCTACAATGGCTTTGGCAACGGCCACACCGAGACCTCCACCCAGCCTCGCCTCATCTACCCCAAGGACAAGCCCCGGCCTGGCAAGCGGGCGACGCCAGCCCTGCCCAGGCCGAGCCGCAAGGACATGAAGGAGCAGGCCGAGCAGTACGAAGAGCTGGTGCCGATACGGGTGGAGATCGACTTTGACAAGGTCAGGCTGCGCGACACCTTCACGTGGAACCTCCACGACAGACTTATACCGATCGATCTGTTCTGCGCGCAGCTTGTGGAGGACATGGGCCTCAAGATGCCGCTCGATCGCCCCGTCTATGAGCAGGTCCACCAGCAGCTGCGGGACCAGCTTCAGGATTTTTATCCTATGGTGTACTCCGAGGAAGACGCCCTCGACCCAGAGCTCCCCTACTCGGCTTACAAGAACGACGAGATGAGGATACTGATCAAGCTCAACATCACGATCGGAGCCGTCACCCTCGTCGACCAGTTCGAGTGGGAGATCAACAATCCCATAAACTCACCCGAGGAGTTTGCTCGGGTCATGGCGCGCGACCTGTCGCTGTCGGGGAGTTCACCACAGCGATAGCGCACTGCATCCGAGAGCAGACCCAGCTTTTCACCCGCAGCTTATACAGCATAGGCCACCCATTCGACGGCAGGCCGGTGGAGGAGCCGGACCTCGTGGCGGCCTTTCTTCCCTCGCCGCTCCCGACCGTGTTCCGACCGCAGCAGCAGGCCAAGGAGTATGCGCCGTACCTGTACGAGATGGACGAGGCGCTCATGGAGAAGAACGAGGGCGCATTCCTGAGAGAGCAGCGGAAGCAGAAGCGGTCGGTGAACCGGCGTGGCGGGCCCCAGCTGCCCGATCTCAAGGAGCGACAGAGGACGATACGGACCATGATCGTCTCGGAGACCCTGCCAGGCGCGGCGACGTCCGTGGACAAGAGCGGACTCTACAAACGAGTCGGAGGCACCGGCGGTGGAAGGGGCAGGAGGGGGGCTGGCGGCCACGACGGTGCCTTCTCGGACTCGGACTCGAGCGAGGAGTCTGGCCCCGACTCTCCAGCACCATCGCACGTTCCAACGGGCACGGCCCGCACGAGAAATATGCGTGGTGCTGCAACTGCGGCACAACAAAAGATGGCCCACCTGGGCCGCTCAGAGACCCCCGAAGTCATCACGTCACATCATCACGAAACGCGCGTGGCCTCGGGCAGGCGATACGGTCGCGAGGTCCAGGAGACGCCGGACGAGCCACGAAACCACATTGTTACCATCAGGATACCAAAGAGCTATGAGAAGGTCCGACATCTGCTCTGGAGCCTGAAGACGGGGAAGCCGCTCCCGCCAGGCTCCCAGACGCCAGCTCAGACACGGGCAGTAAGCGTATCCACACCGCAGGGCCGCATGGGCCCCCTCCGCCGACGCCCTCGGCGTCAAAGCCAGGCATTACGAAGGCCCCAAGCAACGCATCCAGCGCAACGCCGCAACCTCCACAGCCTCAGCTCGGCCGCGTGCCCGCTCCTCCCCCTCCAGCTCAAGGAGAGCCTCCTCTCTCTGCTGTAAGTCCCACTTCACCACCACCCCCTATGTAGCATAGCTCGTCGTAGCTGACGTACTGATCCGCACACACACAACAGCCGCCTCCCCCTGGCTGGCTCAATGCCGCCCTAGACGGGCTCCGTCAGATCTGGAAGTTTGATGCCTTCGAGGGGGACCATGCGGCACTGCGCCGTACATGCCGACAGCGAGATTATCATCACCCCAGCCCTGCAGATCCCGCCGGGCTCAGCCCCGCCGCCAAACGTCAAGTGGATGTTCCTGCCCAGGATACGCTGCACGGACTGCCCTGGCAAGCTGTACACCCCAGGCCCAGGCGAGTCTGCCGAGAACTTTGCTGTACATCTGAGAAACAAACAGCACCGCGAGAAGGTCAACAAGCGAGTCGGGAGGGATACAGCGCCCACATCCTCATAGGGGTATGCTGTGTATGATACCCGGCGTCTGAGGTTCAATGGGGGCGTTTGCTGTGGGCGGGGGCCAACCGGGCAGTAGAATAACTGGTGTCTTTTTTGGTGGGATAAATCGGTGCGTGAAACTGGCTAGCGATAGCCCCAAATAGGGCCACCTTTGGTTTTGTTTCCTTCTCTCTCAAATGGACTGTTTTCTATTGGATAAAAATAGCAACTCTTCTTGTGAATAATTCTCTGAAGATATCACGGGTGTTGGTTCACCTCTCCCCATCTACCGTCTTCTCTGCGGTAGGACCATCCTAGCAGTGACATTGGAGCATCTGGAGGAGCATCTGGAGCCTTGGGAGCCACTGATCACCACCGAGATGGTGTGCAAACACACGTTGTGCCGGGCTCTTTGAGCATGCCATCCGCCACAGAAAGTCAGGAATGATTCTGAATGTTGTAGCAAGAGCGTCTCGCCCGTCCGTCTGAGAGTGAGCTTGGTTGTCCTGGAGAAGCAGTGGGCATGGATCTGTACAGTACACCAGGGAGACGATGACAGAAATCAGTCACACCTGGGAACGGCATGTTGAGTGTTGCCCAGTTGCTGCTGGACGTCCAGTCCAACCTTGAGGAGGCGGAATCAGAAGACTGCTGAATTTGACATTGGACGGCGCAGACTTATTCAGTGTCTTTTCAGCCGATCATTACTGTTATGCCTCGGAGACAACAAGCAAAAGAACAGATTCAAAGAAACACATACAGAGAGAAGGAAAACAAAAAGAAAAACAAGGGCCCATAGATATATGATATATACATAGCAGAGACTTGCTTGACTTGGGATATCAGTGTACACATGTTGCTTGGTATGTGATAATGTGACTGACAACTACTGCTGCAAGTAGGATAGCCAAGAGCTGATGTTTTCAGGGTGTCAGGTATGCTAGGTGGCAGGGATGTGGCTGGATGACAGGGATGGTCCGTGCTCCACTGACATTCGTCATTGCCCAGTGCTCCTGTGCTCCTAGCCTCTCTGCATTCGTAGTGACAAGCTGGTGGAGCCGAGCACAGCATCTTGAACCTCACAAGCTTCCTCCCTCCAACCAGACACTGTTGACAATAACCCCGCCTCTGCATTTGCCGCATCGAGACTTTTCCCCCTCAAGCATCCGGGACACAGCTGAGCCTGACCTCATGCTCATACTTCCGGCACTCCCTTGTGCTCTGTGACAACTGGAGAAAGCCTCATTGTTATACACCCCCTCCTCCTTCCCCGCCCAGTCTGGCCTTGTCCTGCCCTGCAACGCTGCGACGAGTCAACAACAAGCTGCTCAAGAGGTGGGCTGGCTGTACCTCTAATTCTTTGTCAGTCAGAGAGAGCTTTGAGTATCGACAAGAACCTAGCCAGGCCTTCTGTGGCATCTGCCTTTGAAATCTGCCCTCTTGAAGTGCTGTTATCATGTGGAACGACGAAGACAACAATCCCTATGGGGATGACTTTGACAGGAGAGACTCTTTCACCTCCTCCATTGATAACCCTTCCTCACCATCCCAGTGTGCGTACACCTCTCCAATGACATGACCACTGATCCCAAGTTCCGGTCACCATGTTTGAGGATATACCCCTCGATTCATCCTCAGAGGATACTGACTCTGACTGGGAACGCATAGATCCACAGTACGATGTGCCACAGACTTCAGAGGATCATCACCATTCCGAATACCACCCCCAGCGAGGCTGACGGAGAGCGATGAGGATGATGAGGTCCAGGCGCAGGTGGTCCCGCGGAGGAAGCCTGGTGGCTATGACAGCCGTATCGAGCAGATCCTCTACGAGAACCCACAGCTGCCAATATTGATCACCGATGCCGGGAAGAGTTTGGAGAGCGGCGGCAGATATATTGTCTACACTATCAGGACAGGCGTAAGGAGGCCGGCCATCTGTGCTGTGTCTTGACTCTGGGCTGACGAGCGCATTAGGACCTCGAGGTTCGCAGGCGGTATTCCGAGTTCGCCACCCTTCGCGATGCCCTCTGCCGACTTCACCCTACCCTCATCGTTCCGCCCATCCCTGAGAAGCATACCATGGCCGACTACGCCGCCAACCCTACCAACGCGAAGCAGGACCAGCAGATTATCGACCTGCGCAAGCGCATGCTTGCCGTCTTCCTGAACCGCTGTCGCAAGATGGAGCAGGTCCGCACCGACGGGGTCTGGTGGCGGTTTCTTGACCCGAATGCGAGCTGGGTAAGCATGTGGCGCCGCGCACGCATCCAGTAAGATGAGTTGCTAACCGCGGGCTCTCTACAGAACGAGGTCCTACACTCCCACCCTGTCGCATCCATACCAAAGTCTGTCTACAAAGCCCCACCCCTGGATCCCGCCAACCCGACGCCCGCCCACAGCTACCTCCCCGTACCAGCAGCTTCGGCAAGGCTGAAGTCGCAGGGAATAGGCCCCAGTGCTGAGGCCGCCTTCGGGACGAGCAGTGATCCAGGGCTGGCCAGATTCCCGCCTGACAATGCCAACCTCAGCGAGCAGGAGCTGGACCCCTACTTCACGTCCTTCGAGACGTCCATCAAAGAGCTAGAGCAGCTGCTCATGGGACCCATGGAGAAGGTCAACCGGCGTACGCTCAGCCACCTGTCGGCGCTGTCTTCCGACCTGTCAGAGCTCGGCGCCAAGTACAACGCATTCGCGCTGTCCGAGCAGGACCCGACGCTCGGCCCGGTGATCGAGCGGGTCGGGCAGGCGGTGGACATGTCGTATGTGGCTACGGAGGAGCTGTCCGGCTCCCTCGGCGCGAGTTTTGCCGAGCCCATGAGAGAGAACGCTCAGTTCGCCGGTGTCGTCCGAAGCGTGCTCAAGTACCGAGTGCTCAAGCGGGTGCAGCAGGAGATGACAAATGACGAGCTCAACAAGAAGCGGCTGCTGCTGGACCAGCTGGAGAGGAGCGAGGCGGAGGCCCGGAGGATCGACCAGTACCTCAGCGGGAGCCAGCAGATCCAGCCGCCCAGGAGATCCACGAGCTCCCAGGAGCCGCCAAACAGCCACCGCAGGGACGGCAGCCAGGAGGACACTGCATCCATCGACTCTGACTTTCCGCCGACACACGGCGACATATCATCAGCCCCATCGGCTACGATCGGGACCCCCGAGAGAGCCAGCAATGGTGCCAGCCACAAGAAGGCGGCAAGCGGCAACTCGATCACGAACAAGATCTTTGGCCCCATCCGGCATGCCATCCAGGGCGTTGCCGACGTTGACCCAGAAAAGACCCGCCGTGACACCATAGGCAGGACGCGGGAGTCTATTGCCCAGCTCGAGCAGGCACAGGTGGCAGTCGCACAGGATGTCAAGGATGCGAGCGCCAGCGTCCTGAAAGATATGAAGAGGTTCCAGAGGGAGAAGGAAGACGACCTGAAGAAGTACATGGTAAGATATCCCTACTACTCTCCTGTCCTCGCTGCCTCCAGAGAGGCCTATTCCAGTCCGCGGCTGACGTTGCCTGCAGCTTGCCTATGCAAAGAGTCAGATCGAGTGGGCAAAGAAGAACAAGGAGACGTGGGAGGACGCGCGAGCCGAGGTCAACAAGATTGATGAGTCCTAGAAGGATGGGGTGCAGCACGCGCACGCGACTGCTGCACACACACACAAGATGGGGCGACCTGTCGAGGGACGAAACGACATGATGATTGACTTTTGAAGGCCAAGCCCGTTATTTTCTTCTTCTTTCTTCTTACTTGACCGGGCTTTCTGGCCAGCTGAAAAAGGGCTGCTGTAATTGTATAATGACCGGTTGCATGATTCTGTGGAATTCATCCTTGATTAAAGGAATATTCAGCATTCTGAAGATCCGACCATAGACGTCCAGGAACGAGTTGAGAAAACCGAACCGCATGTGCCTATCCTTGGACGATGCGTGCGTGATCCAGTCTTCTGAGTACTGTCAGTGCCCAGCCCCTGTACGTCCGTATACAGTGCTGCCACCCCACTGAGCTCCCCACCCCCTAGCACCATGGCTCCCTGGCTCGCCCCTGGCAGCTCGCGTCTAGTGAGTGACGGCGCGGCAGGCAGCGCAATGCGCAATGTGCCTCTCTGGTCATGCATCCAGTTATTTGATGGTTGAACAAACTTACTACCAGTACTAAATAGTAGCTGGCTCACTTTCGCTTCAGGAACTTTTGATTGAAATAATGATACAATTTGACTAACGCCTTACCCCTCCCACACCATTTCTTTTTCTCTCTTTCTTTCTTTCTTGATCCTAAAGAAAAACAGCCACCATCCATCCCCAGTTATGCCATTGCTGTTGCACCAACCATCACCTACTGGGTATATGTCATTGAAGTAGCAGCTATTCGAAGCGACCGAACAAAGGAAACGCCCACACGCGCAGCGCTGAGCGGTTACAGCAGCAGCAACACACCATGGCGACTATGGCACAGAATGCAAAGCCTATCGACAGGATAGACAACCCTGGCATCAAGGCTGAGGGCCAACTGCTCATGGACCTGCGCAGGGAGGTCTCGCAGCTGTTGCAGAGGGTCCAGCATGGGTTTCACGGGGCACAACCCGTTAGCTTCTCGAGGAGACACCTACAGGACCTGTTGAAGAAAGAGTAGGTCCTATTTATTTTTTAATCCTCCCACCACCTGTAAGGGCTGGACCAAAAAAAGAGCCTGGCGACAGGGCAATGCAGCCTTTGCCCGTGTGCCTCCCTCCTGCTCGTGCTGACTGACTCTCTGGCTCGATGTAGCTACTACGTCTGCGAGAAGACCGACGGCATTCGCTACCTCCTCTACCTGACGCAGGACGAGCACGGCTCCGAGGCCGTTTACCTGATCGACCGCAAGAACGACTTCTGGTTTATGCAGCATCGTAACCTACACTTTCCGACCCACGAGAGCGAAGGCGCTTACCATACGGATACCGTCATCGACGGCGAGCTGGTCATGGACCGCCAGCCCGACGGCACCGAGAAGCCGTCTTTCCTCGTGTTCGACTGCCTCGTCCTCGACGGCAAGCTGCTCATGGAGCGGCAGCTGGACAAGCGGCTGGCGTACTTCCAGCACAACATCTACGTGCCCTACAAGAACCTGTTCAAGAAGTACCCGCACGAGTCCAGGTTTCAGGCCTTCCAACTCGTGATGAAGGACATGCAGCTCGCCTACGGCCTCGGCAAGATCTTCCACGAGGTCCTGCCCAACCTGACGCACGGCAACGACGGGCTCATCTTCACCTGCCGCGAGACGGCCTACAAGTGCGGCACCGACGAGCACATCCTCAAGTGGAAGCCTGCCGACGAGAACACCGTCGACTTCAAGCTGCACCTGGACTTCCCCATGGTCGAGCCGGACGAGCAGGACATCGCCGAGGGCTACCGGGAGCCCTACGTCGACTACGAGAGCGTCCCGCCGGCCAAGCTGCTCGTCTTCGCGCAGGGCGACGTCCCCGCCGGCGCCAACCCCTACCGCGAGTACGCCAGCCTCCACATCACAGAGGACGAGTGGGAGACGCTCAAGAGCCTGGGCGACCCGCTCATCGGCAGGATCATCGAGTGCTATGTCGACGATCAGGGCAGGTGGCGCATGAGCCGGTTCCGCGACGACAAGCCGCATGCCAACCACATCAGTGTCGTCGACAAGGTCATCGAGAGCATCCAGAACCCCGTCACGCAGCAGATGCTGGAAGACTACGGCGCAGCCATCCGCGACAAGTGGAAGGCCAGACACGGCGACAAGGCATAGAATGCTGCTATGCAGGGAAAATTGGTCCTGCTGAACCGTGCTTACGGCATCAAGCGAGACCAGCAGGTCATGGATGCCCTGGCCTGTTTCCGTTTCTAGAGGCGGAGGTGGCGGAATAGAATATATGCATTGTATACACATTGTATATACCGAAACGGTAGAGGAGGAGGAGGAGGAGGCGGCGGGGGAAATGGGTTTGCTCGGGAACCTCACTTTGTGTGTGGTGTCACCGAAACGCGGAGAGAAAGTCCTAGGTGCCGGGCTCCCGCACAGAGCGATGCTCCTTCCAGTCCTTGAGAGGGACGTGGCGAAAGGCATCCCTCACTCAGTTCGACTAGCAGCAGCAGCGGCGGCAGCCTTACATGACATACATCTAGGCAAGTCGATTATTATTTATTATCAGTAGCTTGAATATTTTTGGTCTCCCCCTTAGGAGACTCGGCGCAGGAACGGAATGGCAGCGGCAGCGGCAGCACAAACCTTTTGGGTCACACGGATGGACAGCCTGGTTTGACGCGGGATTTTTCTTTCTTTTTGTTGCTTCCACTTTTTTCTTTTCTCTATTTCTTGTTCTTTGTCGTCTTTGAACTACGGTGGGCGTCGTGGAAAGCGGACGAGGAGCTTTGGGCGCACAGCCAGGCTCAGTCTCCTCAGGCTTGCATATTACGGTTAATTGATTACACAGTACCTTATTGATTATAATGAAATTTGATTCAGAACAGGTGTTACTTTTTTTTTTTTTTTTTTTTCTTTTCCCTGTTGGCTTGAGTCGTTTAAGATGGTATAACAACATGAGAACATACATGAATTTCCTTACAATTTACCACTTAGCACACAAGGTAGGCTGGGAGAGAGAGAGAGACAAATAGAGAGAGAGCATGGCAAGGGCTGGGAGGCCCTCTAGATATGCGACTGATCACTGAAAAGACATAAGAGAGAAGAGAAGATTGAAATCGTCAATCGAATTCATGCTCATCGACCAGGTCCCCCTTTCCTTGAGGGCTAAACCATTCGTCCATTATTATCCCTTTGTGCCGTATGCCGTCACGCCATGTACAAGACAAGAACTGCAGAAACCCAGACGGTTATCGCGCGTTCACGAAAGAGAAGAAAGAAAGAAAAAGACGCGTGTCCATATTGCTTCCTTGCCCCAGAACCAAACAAATCCATCAAAACAAGTAGAAAAAACCAGTTGACTGTCCTTTTTCGTTGCAAGCCGTTCCAACGATCACCGTTTTCCAAATCTGGAAACAACCGTCGAAAGAGTGAGAAGGAAGGAGAGACACACATCCTTTAGCCCCAAAGAGGCAGACCCTTGATTGCCCCTTCCCTCCCAAAATCGACAGTCTGCCGAAAGGGAAGGTACGTGTGGAGATGCTGCAACAAAGGTGCTGTGATTGAAAGAAGCCGAGGGGGAAAAAGAGGAATGTGTGTTGTTTTTCTTCTGAACTCAAGCTCGATGTAGTTGCCGAGATAGTACAGGGAAATCGGTAGTTATGTCATTAAGTCAGCAGGCGTGAGGGGGGTTAATCAAGGACAAGTCGGCAGTATGAGATGGTGAGTTTGAGGGAGGATGTCAAGGAAGAAAGGAAGGACCGCACGCGCAAAGCCCCCTTAGATGAGCAGCACGGCGACGAACACGACCAGCATGACGGTGCAGTAGACACCGCTGCCGGTAGTGCCATCGCTCATGCTCATACCCATCATGGGCTTGGGCACAGATGGCTTGCCGCGGCTGGTCAGGGGCACTATGCCGGTGGGGTCTGCGCCGCCGACGACGCCGCCGCCAGAGTGGTTGGTGGTGGTGGGCGCCAGGGTTGACTTGAGGGTCAGGGTGAAGTTGGCCGGGGTGGCGAAGCTGGAGTTGCCCCACAGCACGGTCTCAGTCGTGGTGACGAGGGGGCCGCCGTTGGGACCGCTCAGGGTGGACGTGCGCAGCGAAACGAGGGTGCTGGTGCCATACAAGGTGGTGCCGCTGCCCGTGCCGGCGACGGTCTCAACGACGGAGGAGGTGGCGTTGCAGCCAGCATCGTGGACGGTGCTGATCTCGGTCACGGTGACGGTCACAGTCGCGGCGGCAGCGGACGCCTCGAGGGAGGACGCGTCGGCGAAGGACGAGGTGAAGGCGACCGAGGAGGCGGTCGAGGCGGTCGAGCCCGTCGGGGTCAGCAGCGTGGCTGTGAGGGAGGCCGGAGACATGGCAACGGCAGAGGCGGCGGACATGGACGAGAGTGCCGATGCAGGCGTCGTGTTAGGAGCTCCATAAGGTCGAGCACACGGTCCGGCGCCGTCTCCCCACTCGCCGCAGGTCTCGGTCGAGGACGTGGCCGTGGACGTCGTCGTGGAAGTCGAGACCGAGGACGACGACATCATCATGGAGGAGGAAGAGTCGTCCACCATTGAAGAAGAAGCCGCCGCCATCACGGACGTAGTGGCAGTCACAGGAATGGTGGCGATGGCCAGGACCGAGGTGCTGTGGTTGGTCGTAGTGCTGGTGACAGTCGTGGTGACAGTCAGGTCGACGTAATCGGTCAGGAGAGGACTAAAGGGAATCATTGATCAAGTTAGCCAACCAAGCCTGCACGCATCGTTTGTTGGTTTTGGAGTAGGTCGGACAACTTACACGATGGCAGTCAGAGTCGGCTGGACCAAGGTAGCAGTAGACATTTCGTCCTCGCAGGCATCCGAGGTGGACTGGGTGACGACGACATCGTGAACAACACGATCGTGGATGGGACCCTCCAAGAAGGCAGAGAAACCCTGCATGTAGCCAGAATCACGCACCACGGGGCCGTTGGTGGTGGCAGCACCAGTGACGGCGGCAACCACCTGATGACCAGAGGCCGTGGTGTGGGCCTGGGCACTGAGAGCCTTGATGTCCATGGAATCTGCAAGATTGGGAAGAAGAAAAAGAAAGAGAAAAAAGTGTGTTGGCAAAATGAATCCGTTTCAACCTAAGGGGGACGAGAGAAGAACTTACCGAAACCGACAACGACCGCGAGGCCGATGATGACAAACATGCACAGGACAGCAAAGACACTGACGGCGGTCAGGATCTTGTCCTTGCGATCAGCAGCCTTGATGCGAGACAGGAAGGAGTCCTTCTGGACACGACCAGCAGCAGAAGAGACCCTGGCGCCAGGGTCAGACTCCAGGTGCTCCTGCTCAGGGGCAGCACGAGAGCTCAGGGGGAGACGCCCTTCTCGATGTCGGTGATGTCCTCGACATTGATGACGGGCTCCTGAGAGACGGCCATGGGGCCGTCAGCTTGGGCGTTGCCATCCTCGTTGCCGTGCTTCATGGCCTTGAGCTCAATGCCCTGGCCCTGCTTGGTGGCAGCGTCGGACATTTTTGTCAGCGTTGGTTGGTGTGTAAGGTCGAATTGGATGTCTGTTGGATGAAATTTCTTGAGCGAAGAAAGTGTTAGCCTCGAAACTGTGCTGCGCTTGTGCAAGAACCAGTGGAGTGCTTCCCCAAAGGCAGAGTTACGGGGTTAGTGAGAGAGAAGAAAATACAAGAGCAAGGTCGCGTCTCTCTTCTCTGGAGTGTGTTGAAAATGATCACGAGCTGTCGAGAGCGGGCTTTGAGGGTGTGTACAGTATGTGGAATCTTTCGCGAAGGGATGAAACGAACGTTGGGGGGTTGTTGGGTTGGGCGCGTTAGGAAAAGAATGGAACGCAGGAGAAAGGGGTGGAGGCAAAAGGAGACAAAGGGGGGACAGAAGTAAAGCTGCGCGAACAGTCGAGGTCGTAGGAGACTCGGGGGATGGAGTGACTGGTGAAATTCAAGAGCCAAGATGACTGGATGGGATGGGCGAGTGGGTTGGGCAGACGGGAGATGTTGTGTGACGCGTTTTGAAGGAAGTGAATGTTTGCACCAGCTCTCCCCTCCCTCCCCCTTCGTTACCCAGCGACCGATCGCAAGGGGGGCAAGGAGGACAGGCGTAACAGGAGACACAGGTGATACATACCTTGAGAGAAAAACGGGATCTTTGGTGTGATTGCGACGATCGAACGTCTGTTGAGGTCCGCAGTGAGGCTTGACGGTCGGGAAGAACGAAGCCTCAACTCGGTTCGAAGAGGATAAAGAAGGGGTGAGGGGGGAAGAGAAGGAGGAGAGAGGATCAAAGAGGGAGGAAAATCTCGCAGCAGTCTGCTCTTTTATGTAATCCAGTCTCTTCTGTCGTCATGAGCCATGCCTGTTCTGGAGAGAGTGATAGTGAATGTGGTGTTGTGGGATCAGCCTCTGTCAATGCGGTATCAATGTGGTGTTTGGAGATCAGCCTGTGTCGTCACTTTTCAGCAAGATCAGCCTCTGTCGACATGATCAGCGAGATCAGCTGGTATCGACATGGTGTCCTAGGATCAGCCGGTGTGTGCTGTAGAGGAAGACAAGGCAGATTGGTTGTTGACGAGACTTTTCTGCAGCAAAACCCTTTCATCAATGTCACCAGTACCTTCCTGCACCCATTGTGGACAGACTCTGGGCTATATGATATTTTCTTGCACAAAGACACAACTTGTGCCAGCAAAAGTCCTCTCAGCACCACACCTCGGGGGCTACCTGGATATGAAAGAAGCCAACTCAAAAGATGAGAGTCACGATACATTTCCCATCTCTTCCTCGCACAAACATGCCCAATAGTGACTCTTGCTGGCTCAACAGTCAAGCAAACAAGCCTGCTATTGTGGGCTATGTGTAGGACATGGTCCTTGGTTTGAGGAGGTCATAAAATGTCATGTTTAGTTGCTTCTGGCAGCAGCCACAACAGTGGTAGTAGTGATGTCGGCCTGGCCCACAACCTCTCTGGCAACCCAGAAAGCCTCATGTTGTTGCCACTTGCCCAATATCACTACATGTTCAATGCACAAGCCCACAAGATGTTCAATGTCCCACTGTATTTGTCTTGGAGTCTTTGAGTGGACAAAGGCTTTGTACTTGATCACAAGTCGACTAGATTGTGAGCTGTGTGACAAAGCTTGAAACAGACCAGATGGCACACTTGTGCACTGTGATGAGCCATGCCAGTTCTTGAAATGAAGCCCCCTCTACCCCCTTCCCCTCACAAAAGTGAACTTCCTCACAAAGGTGCTGTGATTTGTGCACAATATCATGCCATAGTGGAGAAGCACCCTGTCAAGATTGAGAGGTGGAGAGAACCATTGTGTAATGTCATCCATCCTTGGCCTCGGGCTTGCTGTTCAACAAAGTCGGCACAGCTTGGTAGCAGCCCGGAGCCGCTGGATCACAGATGGGTCTACAGATCACCTGACCCTGAACCACTGGAACTGAGCAACATATGTCTCCCAAGGGTAGAGAGAGAGAGAGAGAGAGAGAGAAAGAGAGAGGGAGTTGAGAGGGAGGTAGATAAGAGGAATTGTAGATGACCAACTTTGTGGTATTCTGACACTGAGGGTGCATATATGCCTTGCATTGCATGCACCCATGGTCTCCGAATACCACCATGGTTCCTAGACAGCTCTAATTTCCACATAAGAGAAGGAGGCTCCAATAAGGACTGCTTCAGCATATAAGTCTCTTGATAGAGTGTCACCCTGCTGAAGCTATGACTGCCCAGAGGCACCACCTCCCTTGGAGGGGTCTTGACATCAATGAACAACACATCCAATACCTGAAGATTCAGTCGATTAAAGCAGACATAGAGCTGAAAATGAACTCAATTGTAGGCTCTTATTCTGTTGGCAGATGAATGTTCGGGGCCATCCCATCTCAGCCATGGAGGACCTGTGATGTTGGCTGTTCCGGGATCGGATCCAGCACATAACACTGCTGCTGTGAAGGCACCAAACAGCTCCTTGGGGTTAATTCTGATGAGTATTGAGATATTTAAGAAGCTATGATGAGAATATTGAAAGGCAGTGAGAAGCCCACCAACAAGGAATCAAGAAGTTGATAAGGTGACAAAGGGGCAGGATCATAGAGAGTGTGGTGAAGTTGGAGTAGGACGTCAGTGCTGGGCTGAGGGACTAATACAGTGGGTTCCAGGGTAAGCTTGGGCCCACAAAAAAGCCCAGGTGGGGGACGACACACTAAACTCCCTGTGACTTGAGCACGCGCCTCAGCTGCCATTGACAGAGCGAGACTGTCGCGTAACTGGCGTGGTGCTGCGTAGTTGGTACGGATCCATTACAGCGCAAAAGTTCCGCCATCAACTTTACTTGACCATCAGCGAGGGCCGAACACATACGCATGAACTTGGTGGGAGGCTCAGTCGCTTCTTCTTATTCTTCGTTTCTTGCCTCCGTTTTGGTGACCAATTCTAGCCGTCAGCCATCCTCCAGATCAGTTCTTACCTGGGCGAAACCCCTCGATATTATCACCGTGTTGAATCCTCATCGTCTTTTGGTCCGCTGGTTTACTCGCGTCTCGAGGCGACACTGTCGCGACTTGACCGCGGCGAGCCGCTGTTCCCCTCTCGCCTCACTCTACGGAAACTCCACACCCAATTTTACTCCAAGGCCAAGATTGTTCTGGTCCAGAGAGCTGCGACGCTTGTCCGACTAATTATTTGCGCCTGTCTCTCCGCCTCTTCTTGCCTTTCCACTTGCGACTTTACCCACCGCAAAAGAAAAGGAAAACCCCCAACGCTCACCTCGAGTCGGCCTTAGGAGCCGTCTTCGCGCACCACGCAGCATGTCTCGACGGAGAAGGGCGGCTGAGCCCGCGCCCGAGGAGGAGCAGGAGGATGGACGCGACCCCGAGGGCCTCAAGTTCAACCAACCTCTGTCGTGGCGCGCCGGCAGGCCCATACCGACCGTCGAGCTCGTCAAGCGGCTCGACGCCCTGTCCAAGGAGTTGACCGAGCTGGATCAGGACTGGGAGCACAAGGAGTCGCTCAACAAGGTCGCGGAGGAGCTTTCCTCGACCAACATCCTCGGCCACAAGGACAAGGGCGTCAAGGCCTTCGCCGCCTGCTGCCTGGTGGATATTCTCAAGATATGCGCCCCGGACGCGCCATTCACCCCTAAACAATTGAAGGTGAGGTTGGCCCCTTGGAGGCTGTGCGCCCCAGTACACATCTAGGACGGCATTGGACCGTACGCTGACCATTGCGCGCGCGCTCGCTCCAGGACATCTTTGCGCTGTTCATCACCTACATCCTGCCCGCCCTGCAGGACCCCTCCTCGACATGGAACAACCAGCACAAATACGTCCTCATCTCCCTGGCTGAAGTGCAGAGCGTCCTCCTCCTCGATGAGGTCCCCAACAACGACGAGCTGTTCGTCCGCCTGTTCACCAACTTCTTCGACACCGTCTCGGGCTCCAAGGCCTCGTCGGGCGAGCCGGTCGGGAAGGATGTCGAGCACTACATGACACAGATCCTGGAGATGCTGATCGACGAGGCATCCACCATACCGTCCAAGGTCATTGACATTATAATGGCACAGTTCCTGCGGGCCGCGGCGCCAGGCGCCGTTAAGGATAAGGCTGAGCAGGCGGCAAGGGACGACGGCCAGACGACCCTGCTGTTGAAGGAAGAGCCTGCGGCGTACAAGATGGCAAGGTCAGTCTGTCTAGCAAGCCAGGAAAAGATGTCGCGGTATGTCGGGCAGTACTTCAGCGACGTCATCATGGAGGCGTCAGGCCTGGCTGGTAACAACGGCAATCGAGCGGGCGCAGAGTCGGAGGACGAGGACGGCCTCGCCGGGCCGTCCGAGGAGGACCTACGGGAGCTCAAAAAGGCACACCTGCTGATCCGAGAACTCTGGAAGGCTGCGCCGGGGCTCCTGCAGAACGTCATCCCTCAGCTTGACGCCGAGCTCTCTGCAGACAATGTCAACTTGCGGCTGCTGGCAACGGAGGCCCTCGGCGACGTGATCTCGGGCATCGGCGCAGCAGGCCCACCACCAGCGCCCGCCCTAGACCCTGCTGCCTACCCGCTCTACAAGATGTCAGACTTTGACGTGGACGGCGTCTCCTCAAACCCCCTGACGACGCCGCTCTCGCCGCTCTCGTTTGCGCAGACCTATCACCAGCCATACCAGAACTTCTTGAGCCGCAAGAATGACAAGTCGCCCGTCATCCGTGCGTCGTGGACCACGGCTGTCGGCTACATCCTCTCGACAAATGCCGGCGGCATCGGGTTCAGCCGCGAAGAGGAGAAGAATCTCGTGCGCGGGCTCGGCGAGAAACTGAACGATAGCGACGAGAAGGTTCGGCTGGCCGGCGTCAAGGCGATCGAGTCTTTCGGCTTCCGAGATCTCATACTCAAGCTGGCATCGGACGGCGGGCTCGAGAAGGAGAATACGATCCTGTCTAGCCTTGCGGACCGGTGCCGCGACCGCCGGCCTCAGGTTCGTGTCGACGCCATGGCGCTGCTGGGCAAGCTGTGGGCCATCTCGTCTGGCGAGATTCTCGCCGGCAACAAGGTCGTCGAGGACGCGCTCTCTGCCGCCCCCTCCAAGATCTACAGCTCGTTCTACGCCAACGACCTCGAGGTCAACGTGCTTCTCGACAGGGTCGTCTACGAGTGTGTGGTCCCCTTGTCCTTCCCGCCCGCCAAAAAGAGCTCCAAGAGCGCCAATGGTAGCTCTCAGTCCCAGGCCCAGTCGGCAGCGGGCAGCAACGACCAGGACGCCATCAGGGCTGAGCGGATCCTGCTGCTGGTGCGATCCCTGGACCAGAACTCCAAGAAGGCCTTCTTTGCCATCCAGGCCCGGCAACCCCAGTTTGCCAAAATCCTACAGACGTTCCTCAGGGCCTGTGAGGACTACAACGGCGGTGTCATGGACGAGGACGAGGACCGCAAGACTGCCAATGTCCAGAAGACGGTCAAGTACATATCTCAGTTCCTGCCTGACGATGCCAAGGTGCATTCAGAGCTCTGGAAATTCGCAAAAGCCAACGATCGCCGCAACTACCAGCTCATCAAGTTCATCGTGGGCCCAGAGAACGAGTTCAAGACGGTCCGGGGCGCGCTGAAGGAGCTGGTCAAGCGCCTTCATGGTAACCAACAGTCAGGCCTCGCTGACGTCCTGATCCCTCTGCTCTACCGCTCAGGATGCTTCATGTTCAACCGCAGCCACCTGCCCACCATACTGGACTACTCCAGGACGGACGAAGGCGGCTTCGGATCCACAGCCCATGAGATCCTCAACGAGATCTCGCTGCGCACGCCAGATCTCTTCAAGTCCCACATCGGCGACCTCTGCAAAGACCTCGCCGACAAGGCCCCTTCGGCCACCAAGGAAAACGAGCCGACGGTCGTCGAGACGCTCAAGGCCTGCGCATCATATGCGCGCAAGTATGCCTCGGAGATCCCCAGCGACAGAAAGTTCACCCAGGTCCTGATCAACTTTGCACTGTACGGCAAACCGTGGAAGGCTGCCAAGTATGCTGTCAACATCCTCCTGGCAAAGAAGGGCGAGAAGAGCCTCCAGAACGCCACGGAGCTTTTCCTCAAGGTCATGAAGGATTGGAAGTACGGCGCACCCCACTTCCTCAACAAGCTCGCCATCGTCTCACAGCTGGAGCTCCTGGCGCCCAAGGTTACACTAAATCATGACCAGGCCATCCTCGAGATGATCCAGGACATCCTGAAGCAGGTCCGCGCCGATGCCAGCGAGAGTGACCCGGAGTGGGTCAGTGATGCGGACATGGACGAGGAGTGCGTCGCAAAGTGTCTAGCCCTCAAGATCCTCGTCAATCGGCTGCGCGCCGACGACCCAGACCGGGCCGCGGGCGAGGACGACACCCAGCAGCGAGCGCGGCCGGTCTTCAGGATGCTCAAGACCCTGATCGCAAAGGAGGGCGAGATGTGCAAGGGCAAAGAGACGCCGAAGCACTACAAGGCCCGCCTGCGGCTGCTCGCTGCCCAGCTCGTCCTCAAGCTGTGCAAGGACAGGCAGCTCGATGACTTCCTGCCTCCAGAGGACTTCGACGCCCTCGCTTTTGTCACACAGGACGCGCACCCGCAGACCAGGAGGGCCTTTGTCGAGAAGCTGCAGAAATACCTGGTGCAGGGCAAGCTCCGGCCCAAGTTCTACACCATCGTGTTCCTGACGGCATACGAGCCGGTGACGGAGTTCAGGAACGGGACCGAGACCTGGATCCGCTCGCGGGTGAGCCACTACCAGCAGAACGGCCACTCGATCATGGAAGCCATCATGCCACGGCTGATCTCGCTCCTTGCGCACCACCCGGATCTGGGCAACTCGGTGGAGGACCTGGCGGACCACGCGCGCTACATCATCTACTATGTCAGCAACGTGGCGAGCGAATCCAACCTCGGCCTCATCTTTCGGTATGCAGAGCGCGTGAAGCAGACCAAGGACGCCATCAACCCGGACAAGAGCGAGAACCTCTACATGGTGAGCGAACTGGCGCAGACGGTGATCAGGAAATGGCAGGAGCGCAAGGGCTGGGTCTTTGAGGCCTACGGAAAGAAGGTTGGCCTGCCGACGGGTCTGTTCCTGTCGCTGCCGAGCCATGATGCTGCGCAGGAGGTAGCAGACAAGCAGTACATACCTGATGGGGTCGATGCCAAGGTGGATGAGTTTCTCAGGGTCCTGGAACGCAAAAGGTAACGTCGCCCCGCCCGGCTCCGCCGCGGCCTCCTCCTCTCTGTAGAACGTTTTTTCTCTTATCGGCGAATCATTCCAAACTGACCATTCCACACTTACACACATACAGAAGCGCAAGTCTATGGATGAGCGCAACGATAGTCAACCGCCCGCCAAGAAGACCAAAACGCCCAGGCTGATCCATCCCAAACCATCACGGGCTGGAAAACAGACCACGCTGAAGAAGGCGGCATCCAAGGCCAAGGCACCGGCGAAACCGAAGAAGCAACGCGCATCGTCACCGCAGATCCCCGAATCCGAGCGCCGGCGGAGCGGTCGAGCCTCGGGCAGGAAGAGCGCGACATACATTGAGCGGGACTCGGACGACGACGACGAGGAGATGCTCGAAGGCGTGGCGGAGTGGGACTACGGGGACGACGCCGAAGAGGGCGAGGATGGAGCTGGCTCGGACGAGGCCCAGCAGGAGGAGGAAGAGGAAGGGGAAGAGGAAGCTGAGGAGGAAGCCGAGCCGGCGGCCGAGGCAGAGGAGGCTATGGACGAGGATGATAAGGGAGGACGAGGAGGAGCTCGAGGATGCGAGCGAGCTCTCGGATCCGCCCGGGAGGAGGAGGAGGAGGAGGAAGAAGAGGAAGAGAAGCCGTCCGCCGGAACGAACGGTCGGAGGAGCGGGAGAGGTGCCGCAAGGTCTCACCACAACAAGGCTGACGAGCTCAAGAAGCCGACCGCAAAGTCAAAGGCTGCCGCCACTGCTGCGCTGCCAACCAGAGGCAGATCGGCGGTGAACAAGGTTGCGGCAGCCCCAGCCGCTGGCAGATCAAGGAGGGCTAAGGATGTTTACAAGTCGTGAGATTTCAAGGAATGGCTTTATATTAGTATTTTTCTTCTTTTCTTCTTGGGAGATGCCTGATACTATGGATATGGACCAGTACAACATTGGTGGATGCTTTGTTTTGGGTGGTGCCCATTTGGGGAGGCTTGGTTTTATCCCTTACCTGTTTCTTCTAACCTCCTGGATGGTTTTTTGTTCTTTTTCTTCTTTTTCTCTTCTTGTCTTGCTACTTTGCATGGTGGATGAATGGGATCAAAGTTCCCTGTGTATGGATATTCTCTGTCCCTATGTCGCAGGTGGTGTGCTGTTACATAGCTGTTTTATATACCCTTGCTTGTCCTCTTTAGGACAGTTCTTGTCATTCATTAGATATTGTCAGTGACAGGTTCAAGGCATTGGAGGGTAGAGTGTGTGGATGTGCTCTGCCAGGCCACTTGTGATGCTGAACAAGGTCAAAGTTACTGCACACAGTCACAACAGCTCCTTGTCACTTTTCCCCTCTGCTGCAAGCAAAGTGTATCGGCGGGGGAAAAGGAGTTTGCTTGTAACTGCAGGGACAAAGGCACACAGAAGAATGATGCATGAGACAGATCTACAGCAAGTCATGGAAGAGACAAGTAGCGAAAGGACCAGGGGAGTTTAGGATATTCTACATAGTACCTCAATCAGAACATTCAGAGAAGTCTGGCCCTCACTGTAGGCAGCGGCACCAATTCCAGGTGGCCGAGGTAGGTAAGAAGTGGTGAGCTTGTATTTAAAATCAGCTAGCCTCTCAAGGCAGATTGAATGCAGATTCAGCCCTGGATGTTTCCACAGCAGGCCTCCCTTTTGCATGTTGGGTGGTATTCAATAGTTACACAAGTGGTTGTGTACTGAATGGCATTACGCACGTCAGCGGGCAACAACCACATCCATGGCAGGCCTCATTCCCACCGGCCGTTACCTTTATTTTGCCTCCCTTTTTTCAACCTTGTTGCCACACCATGTCCCTTCTCTCACTGCTCAAGCTAAGCTTTGCCATCTGAAAGAGGAGGGGGAACGCGGCACGAAAAAACGATCGGCTTGTCCTGCTGCTCGCAGGGCAGGGCCCTTGTCTCACCCGAAGGGTTGAGAAATAGCACCAATCAGGTGTATACAATACAATGCCAGGACTGCATAGTAGCTGTCGATCTTGATTTTTTATTCCGGGGGAGGGCCAAGTTGACCACCCCCACACAAGTCGATCGGGTAAAATAAACAAGCCGGTCGGCAATCTGGAAATAAGTGGGTTGGTCATTTCTTCATCTCTGCAGCAAACGTGGGAGGAGGAGATGTGACCTCATAACTGTACTGTGCGATCTGCGATCTACTATCGACAAGTACATAAGTACTATGGTATGTGGTATGTGTTATGGGGTGTATCAAACATGGTCCATGGGAGGAGGCCTGAAATACTGGCCTATGACAACCCCTGAAGATGATGTCGCAGGCCCAACTCTCGCCGCCCTCCGCCCTCCACACCCTCCTGCTTCTCTTCAGCAGCCCATCCTCCATCACTCACCAATCAACCAACCAACCCTGGTTTGTTTCATCCGTTTCACTTGTGCTGCGCAGGAAGGATCTGTCGTAAGGACACAAGCAGACAAAAAAAAACAATGTGTGGGTGAGAGAGAGGGACAGAGGGAGAGAGGGAAAGAGAGAGATGGGAGGGCCAGGACCGTTGTCAGATCAGATCAGGATTTGATCCGGATCCTTTCGAGGCTTGCCCAGTTCAGTGTCGGTCCAGTTCAAGCCAGCGCCTTCCTTGATTTTGGGTTGAACCTTCCTCATCTTCGACCTTCTGTGTGTCTTCCCTCCATCACTCTTTCTCTCTCTGTGTGTGTGCTGCCTTCCCTCCGACAAGCAACCAACCACCAACCACCAACAGCCCGTATCCATAATTAAATTGATGTGTGCTTCTCTTTGGGTGGTGGCCTGATTTGAGGTCTTTTTGATCTTTTTCTTGGTTCTGTTTTTCTGAACCACCCACAAAGTTCAGCAGGCATTATAGCAGCACCACCACCCATGCCATGCTATCTTGCCTGATATCGGTGTCCTGGGAACATCGTCATCCTTCTTGATTGCAACCGCTTCTCATACACACACACACTCTCTCTTTCTCTCTCACACACCCTTTCTTCCTGGATTAAATCAGCCAGTCTGCCCAACAAATCGCTACACCTCACACATCTCTCTGTTCTCACAATGCCACGCTACGTCTCCCCTTCGAGGGAACCCTCGCGCGGACGGGACCTTTCGGCCTCCCGCTCGCCCTCCCGCACCACAACGTCCCGCGGCGGGCGCCCCTACACAGACGGCGTCTACACGCCCAACTCGAGCGAACGCTCCTACTCGCCCTCCCCGTCCGTTCCCGCTCTCGTCATCCTCGTCATGGCGCTGGTACCACCGCCGCCGTCAGCCGCAGCCGGAGCCGGAACCACCAGGGCCGGGGCAGGGACCACTCCCCATCTGTGTCGTCCGACTACCTTTACTACTCAGGCTCGGAAGAAGAAGATGCAGGCCGACGAGGGGACGGACGCTCCCGCAGCCGCACCCGTTCGAGGTCCACGGTAGGCCGCACAAAGCAGGCCGCCAAGGAGCGCGTGTCGTCCCTCCTCGACACGACCGGCAACACCAAGCAGGAGAAGGCCGAGAACGTCGTCAAGGCGTCCCTGGTCATGCTGGGCGCCATCGGGGCCGCGAGCCTGGCCGCGCACAAGCTCTGGCCCAAGGGCATCACGTACGGCGACAAAGACGACTGGGAGCTGGAGAAGGAGGAGGACAAGCACAAGCTCAAGAAGAAGCTCAAGGAGGGCCGCGACATGCTGGAGGGTAGGGCAGCTGGCGACGCACCGGGCGCCGGGCGGAGGATGAGGAGGAGGGGAAGCGCCGGCGACGGTGATGGTGATGACCCCGCCCGCAGACAATATCTTCGCGACCGCTACCAGCAGCGCCCAGCCCTCCCTCGGGCCATGGACGGCGACGAGGGCGCCCAGTTCTGGGACCGACGCGCCAGGATATCAGGTCGCCATCGCTACTCGGCCAGCTATCTGCCCGACGACTACAACGGTGCCTATGATCAGCGCGGTGGTGGTGGTGGTGGTGGTGGGCGGTACGTCGAGCCCCCTCCACCGCTGCGCCGGCTCGAGGCTGCTCCTCCTCCTCCTCCTCCTGCGCCTGCACCCCCTCGAAACTACGCCGACAACGCCCCGCTCGTTGTGCCTGCTGGTGCCAACTACCGAGACGGCCGCGAGGGAGGCCGAGGCCGGTATTATGTCGACGGAAACACGATCGTGGTCCCATCGTCAGGTGACAAGGCCTATGTGATTGAGAGAGGCGCCCCTCCTGGCCAGCGGCTCAGGGGAGAGAGCGGGATGGGGGTTATTATCGATGACGAGGTGTGTGTGTGTGTGTGTGTGTGTGTGTGTGATGTCTTTGCTTGATGAATGAGTTTATGACTTATGAAGCTTGCGTGACGCTGTGATAAAATGGGAGGATATACATATATATATGATCTTGGCAAGGAAGGTATTGGGCAACGAGGCATCTGATTTGGGTACATGAACTCGAACGAATCGGCTTGGAAGACCGGAAGCGGCTGGCGTTGGAACAAATATATATGTGAGCGCGTCACTGAAGCGGCGGGTTGGTATGATCGTCAATGATAACACGGAAATGGATGGTCTTTTGTTTGATTGCTCAAATTTTCTATCCCTATGCTATCTATTGAGCCCACCAAAAAACGGATAGGGGGTCATTTTTTATCTTATGTGGCAGCAAGCAATTCCACAAAAGCAATTCGAATAATCCCCCTACTACCACTCGCGCCAGACCATATCTTTCATTGTCAGTGAAATGCTAGACACGTACCAGCCTCTCTCCCTCAATCAGGCTCCCTTCCTGTATGGCGCAGTTGAAATTGGCGTATATCAAAGTCCCAGGCTTGCTTGTCCCAGATGACGCTGAAATTGTGCCCAGAGAACAATGCAGTCGATGAGGTTCCTCAAGGGGTTCCTAGGTGGGAAAGCCGCATTCATCTTCAATCCACCTCCGTCTCGCCCGAGCTGCTGGTCAACTCATCGTCGCGGCTGCCAGTGAAGACCGTCTCGCTCGCATGTCTGGTCGAAGTCGACCCCGAGGCCGAGTCGGTCAAGCAGCCCCCATGACTACCCAGCCTGGCCTCCTTGACAGCAGCAGCCCACCCTTGACCTGCCGTGCGCATGACGAGGACCCTGTTCAGGTCGGCATCGAACCAGTTGTCCCGCCGTGTCGTCGTCCTTGAGCCGCCTTCCAGTGCCGCGTTTGAGGCCCGTGTCTTGCGCCTCTTAGTGCCGCCTTGGCTTAGGAGGCTGCTGAGCTTCTGTCGCTGTGCCTGAAGCTCCCTCTCAAACGAGACGATGCTTCGCACGTACGGCGCCACGTCAACAGCGATGCTGGCAAAGCCGCCGTCAAACACAGAAAGATCTAAGTTCGTTGAAGAAGTGTTGGTGGTTTTGTCCGAAACGGCGAGGGTGTCAAAGGCATCGCTGAAATCGTCGCGGGTGAGAGCGGACGGTGCGCAGGCGGCTGTCGCGTGCTGTCGAATCTTGGTGATGACTCCAGACTCATCAAGGGGCTCCAGAATGGAGGATGATGGTCCAGGCACTGAGGCTCGCAGGTTCTTTCGGGCGAGGCATCGCAGGTTGGTGGGCAGCGACACTGCCAGCGGGTTGTAGGTCGAGGCGATAGAAGCGTCAAATAGCTGCCGACCCAGGATGTAATCACTTCGAGCTTTATCCGTGATCTCAGGCAGGGTCCAATCGAGTGCTTCCTCGAAGGAGGACGCGAATGCCAAGGAGGAGGACAGATCGGCGACACTCATCGCATCAGTGAAGCCTTCGTAGCTTTTCAGGGCGGCCAGTCGGTCTTGTGGCGAAGTGCTATCCTGCTGAGCGGCCCAAGAAGTCAGATTGAGGGACTCATGCCAGTTGCCAATGTCCATCTGCCAACAGTCCAGGGCCTCATGGAGGAGCTCATCTTCGTGCTTCGCAGCATCTGTCTCAAGCGCCAGAACATCGTGGGCAAGCCACCCTAGCCCTTCCACGTACGCATCCTGGCTGATGACCCGAACGACGTTGCCTTGCTCATCGATATCACATCCTTTTGGCCAACGCGGATAGAACCAGGCAATGCCCCCACGCCTGTCGCCAACAGCAAACTGGCACCAGTAGTTCAGGTCCGTCAAGCAGGCACGCAGGTCCTGCTCATGGGCTTCGTAGAGTGCCTCGACTGCATTCCGGCGCAGAGCATGCCCCTCGCAAGCCGCAATCATGAGCATGCGGTCTACAGCCAGATCCGCCGGCGGTGTGCTGAAGCGGAAGATCCCGTGGAGCTTTAAAGCTTGCAGGGGGACGAGGTTCTCATCATTGCAGGTCATGATAAAGGGACGCCTTGACCGTGCGATCAGGGTCATGACCGTGCTCCAGAAGTTCTTGTCTTCCTCGTAGAGGATATCAACTTCATCCAAAAGAATCAACGACTGCTTCTGATTCTTTGGGCTTGTCTTCTTCGGGTCTGTCTTTGGCAGCGTCGGTACCTCCTGCTTGACTGGTATTTTCGGCTTGGCAGGGGAGAGGCGTGGTGGCTTTTGCTTTGAAGAACGGGTTCATGGTCGCTTGCTTTCCAGACTTGATGTCATCAGCCACGTCCTCCTCGTTGATGGAAGTTCCCGAAGCGTCTTTCTGGTGGTGCTGGACTAGATGATTTCTCGTCATGTCGCCAATCTTCTCGAGGACGTCCTTGCCGCTCCTGCGACTGCCTGCGTTGATCTCAAAGACCTCGAATCCCAACTCCTTGGCGATAGCGTAGACCGCTGACGTCTTGCCGCAGCCGTGTGGGCCACTTATGACAACAGCGTTCGTCAGACGTCTGGAATCCTTGGAGTCTCTGGTCACAGCGTCGCCGGCCCGGATCACCGTCTTCTTGGTGTGGCGTCTGTCTGGAGACCAGTCTTCCTCAGGATCAGAAACCTCGTCCATTGTGTCTGCTTCCTCATCACTGTCCACAATGAAGCTGTCCAACTTATTCTTCTTTCGTCGCTTCTTGGGTGGCTTTGTCGGCTTGGCCGGCTTTGCTTTTGCATCTCCCGTATCCACAGACTGAACCTTGAGTGCTTCCAGCCAATCTCGCAGGAGGAAAGCCTCTTTGCCGTACTGCAGGACTTCTACTGCGGATTTCGGTGTGTATTTCTGAGCCCAAGACACAGACTCACAGGTGAATCTGTCAAAAGCAGCGAGACATGTCACTAATGACACTCGCAGCTGAGCCAAGGCTGGATGTTGTGCATGTTTCACTTCGCGCAGGATGCGTTTTTCGAGCTTTGCACCGCTCTCAAAATATTTCTGCGGCAGTCGAAGCCCTGGAGGAGACGGCTGGAAAGTGTTGTCGTCAACGACCCTTAGATCGTCAACAACCTCCGAAATCTTGAGTCTGGCTGCAAGGTCGTTCAAAACCATCTCCTCGGGGCTGATATGGATGATCTTGCCTTTGCATTTTCGAGCGCTGACTGAGTTCCCAGGGATATGTGGTCGAGAGAAGGCATCGTCCTCGCCTCTGACGTGAACCATGTCTTTGGGAGGCCAAGCAGGCAGTCGCGCACCTGGCGTTTTGAGGCCCAAAGATCTCATTCCGAATTGAGGCAGAGGCATGCTGGACGGTGCGACTCGACTCTTCTTAGGGGAGCACGGAGTGGAGCTGAAAATTTTTGGCCGTGAGGAAGGAGCAGCTGGCTTGACCTTGGTGGCCTCTGTGGCCTCTGAAGCGGCCGTTGCAGTCGAGGAGGGGCCGCCCGTCTTTTTGGTTTGCCCTTGAAGAAAGGATGTGGTTCTTTTTGGGGACCTTCCTCGCACAGCTTCGATCCAGTGGTGTCGTCTTTCCTGGATCCCCGAGGCGCTCTTTTCGTTCTCGTCTTTGGGATCAGACTTGGGACGACTGGAGAGGACAGGATCTCGTCGATCTTATCACCTATGCGTTTTCTAGATGCGTCATCGGCACCGTACGTAATGGTAGCAAGCCTCGTTGTCCGTCTGTTTTGCTTCGATGTATGTGTTGTTTTGGGGTCCTCAGTAATATTTCCGTCTCTTGCTGGCTGCTTGGAGGGTTTCGACCCCCTGGCCTTCGGTGGGGATCCAATGGTGCCTGTCTTTCGATTGAGCTGTAGGATTTTTTTGGGAGGAGTCTCCTTTTGACTTATTTGTTGTTCTGGAGCTTCGGAAGTCGCCTTGACCTGTTCAGATCCAGGCAAATCACCCTTGGAAGACAAAGCCGTGGAGGTGGCAGGAGCTGAAGTTGGAGCTGGATCCGGAGATGCAGATGCAGGTGTGGGTGCTTTCTCCTCTTTCGACAACAGTTGGGGGTGAGCTGCAGAGGGCTGATCACCTGCCACAGGCTCTGCACTCTGGCTGTTGATTTTCGAAAAGTGATTCATGATGGAGGCTGTTGCTGCTGGAGCCTCCTTCTTTGTACTTCGCTTGGGCTTCTTGGAGCCTCCCCAATCCTCATCAACCTCCTCTGCCTTACGCCTCTTGCGCCTGGGCATATTGCTGTCTTGTTCTTCCACACCCTCGTTCCCTTCTTGTTTTTGATGACTTGAGGGTGACTCTCAGACGTGTGGTTCGTTTCGATGGATTCGGAGGCTTGGGAATCGGGTTCGAGAGGTTTCGGCGGGGTGAAGAATGGATGGAGCTTCTTGGGCTCGGCAGGGAAGTTGCTGCCCGTCATGGTCTCGACTACAACAGGCCCCATTTGTCGAGACGGTGGTAGTTAGACCCCCAGTCTGCAGACAGCACTGTCGCGGGTGCGAGGGCTATGTGCGGACCGAGAAGCTCCAATTTTGTGGTAGTGCACACACGCTCAAGTCGAGGATGCCATCGCGGGCAGGCCGAGCGGCGGGACGATGAGGTCGGGAGTCTCCAATGTAAATCTGACTTGGTATTGCTAGGCCAGTTCCGGTGATGAGGATACTGTGGGAGGACTGTGGGCCTGGGATATTGATCTGTTCAAGGTGAGGAGGTTCTGAGGTCTCGAGTTCAAGAATTGAAGTAAGCCGTACTCAGCGGGTGAGAAGTCGCGTTGCTGCCTCTGCAGCGCGTCTTTGAGGGAGCGCGACTTCCCAATGCGCCGGGATTACCTATGACGCCCCTGTTGCTGGCTCGAGCCAATCAGAGACACGCTCTCAACCCCACCTTCCACCAGAATGGCAGTCAACGTACGGAGTACTCCGTAATATACATTACTATGTAGTATCTGAAAATAGTAAGCCCAGCAATAACCTTCTACCTCGACGAGGGGAAGAAGCTGCTCACCGATGCCTGACGGTGATATTTACTCTCCTCAGTTCTTGCTCTGAATGATATCAGTTACATTCCTGTTAGCTCTCAGTGCAAGCACCATGCACATAGTACGTACATAAGGTACTTAGTGTGTCCGAAGTGAGTGAGGCAGGGGATACGACAGGCATAGGAGCCCGCTAAAGAGGAACCGATAAGAGATAAGAAAACGTTCCTGGTTCATCCTCAATTTTTTTTTCTCTGCCTTTTTTCCGAGTTGCAGGCTGAGCCGAGCAGAGTAGAGCGGTAGCTTTGCAACGCTCAATATTCAGCATTTTCTCCCCCAGTGCGTGCCCCCTGACAGAGCCGTACGCTCACAATGGCTGCCACATTTAACATACAGAAGCCATATGTGCTCACCACACTGCCTCGACCTCTGAACTGCCAAGGAAACGGGAGTGCATACACAGTCGGCGATGTCTGGGGGCAACAACAAGGGTCCAAGAAGAGGAAGCGACCAGAATTGGCTGTGGGAATCGATGGCGAGGCCGTCAATCTATACGATGTTAGTTGGCCGTCGGACAGAGAAACTGCATGCTCGACAGAGTGCTGACCCCATCGCAGATACCATCTCAGAGATTAATCACATCCTACCCGATCCCCCTCAATCCGTGTTCACCTGCCCGCCTTGTTCGACGAGATGGCGAGTCGCAAAAAGCAGAGATGCCGCGCGCTACACCTATGTCTCAACCAGGAACCCTAAGGCGAATATCACGTTGTTCAAGGACGTTCTGGGAGCATCAGGCGACACCAACTCGAGCATCGTAACCGAACAGGTGGACCACGCGTCCAAGGTGGTCCATCTCAGCACCACCTCCGCCTCTGACGAGGATAACACCAAGGCCGATCTATTGGCGGTGACCGAGGACGGCTCCGTCATATGTTTTCAGGGTGAGGATCTGCGCAAGAGATGGGAGACTTCGCCAGAGATTCTCCGACAGGATCTAGCCACCGTTCCGAAAGGAGGTCGTCTCCAAGTCGAGCTGGTCCAAGCCGCACTGGCCAGCGATGTTGTCGCTGGTTTCTTTGGCGGAAAGCAGGATGCTTTTGCCTCCCTCCTGCGATCGAGCCAGGAAGATGTCTCCGCTCAGGACATGCTTGTACTCATCACGAAGACCGTCAGCGCCGGACAGGCCACCCGGCAGCTGCACATCCTGGGAGTTGTTTCTACAGACCAACACGCCGCCGGGAGGCTTGTGCAGGTTCACACCTCTCCTATCCCGTCGGCTTCCGTGGCCTCGAGTGGTCCTGGGAGCCTCCGCTTGGAGATTAGCACGGGGTCTCTGATTGAGCTACAAGAGGGATCTCTCGTCACCTACGACCTCACCAAGAGTATGGCCAAAGTTCAATGCACACTCGAGGTCCCCGACATCAGGTCATTCATCAGATTGTCCAAGTCTTCTGTGCTTGCTGCCAAATCCGAGACCCTGGACGTCTACAACCCAGTCTACCAATCTCTACAAGCATCTGCCGCCTTCGACCTGGAGTCAACAAGCAAGGAAGTAAATACACCAACAATATCCCTCGTCGCATACTTTACGCCGCTTGAAATAGCAGTGGCAATCTACGGCGCATCATTGGTCGCTGTGCAACTCGAGGCACCCAGAACACGCGGCAAGAAACGCCGATCAGAAGGACTGTTGATCGACTCGATAGGGCGCGGCATTCCGCAGTCTAAAGACACCAAGAAAATCAGATCCGGTGCTGCGGAGACTGCGAGCTTCTCTACCAGCTTCTCGAGCAACTTTCCCGGCAGCGTCTCTGGCAGTTACTGGTCCGATTTTACCTCGGATGTTCAGAGAGCTGATGAGCTCCTGGCTGCAAATGATGTCGCCGGGTTTGAGGAGATTATTGCCGCAAAGTTTGGAATCGAGATCAAACCGGTAGATGCGGCGACCGGCACGAATGGCATCGACGCTGAGCCAGTGCCAGACCAGGAACAGCTCAGGTTACCAGAGTGGATATTGCCTGCCGCACGAACCAACTACCGGTACTCTGATCGCCGATGGGTTCAGTTTGCCATCTCACGAGTGTTCGCATGGCAAGACACGCAGGAGTCGGGCGCGGAGGAGACAAGACTTGTCTGCAGGCTGCCGCAGAGCAACCTTCTTACCATGCTCGTTGATGCGGGCCACCTCACCGTGTCAAATCTCAAGTCAGCATTCAGGGACGAGACACGGGACTTAGATGGCATAGACTTCATCTTTGGGGAAGAGCTGCCTCGGGTTCTGGTGCAAGTCGACCCGGTCTTTGAGCTCCTCCTGTCGTACCTGTCCTCCACGAAACTGGGCGCTGTGGAGCTTCTCACTTCTGTCCGTCTGATCATGCGCAGTCTCGAGCTGGTACAGGATCCCACAAAAATCGCACCGAAACTGCTCGCATTTGAGTCTCAGATCTCCGAGGCCGCGGACCCAGACGACACGGCCCTGTTGGCAGATCAGAGCGCGATTGGCCACGAGCTCGAGCGTGCGGTGCAGGAGCTAGAGGCCGCAGAATACTTCCACCTGGGCGACCAGTCGCTCATCCGGGGCAGGAGCCTGAGTGTCGCGTTCGGCAAGCTCAGCAGCTGCCCACGTGTCTCCACGATCCGCGTGCTGCGTCGGAGCTACAAGCCCGAGGAGATCCTGTCCCTCATCTACGTGCTACGCATGGAACTCGTAAAGGACGGCTGGACGACGCGGTATCTCGACACGACGCAGCTGGACAGGGACGACGAGCTCGAGGCGCCGCCAGATGGAAGCATCAGCCTCATCTCCGACCTCCTTTGCAGGTGCATCGACGCGGTCGGGCCTGGCGGCTGGCTCATCAACGATGCGATCGTGGCAGCTGGTGCGGGCGATCACATGGACTCGGCAGACTTCCTGGCCTCGCTCAAGCTCGAGGTCAGCGCCGCGCTCGAGGGTGTACAGGAGGCTGTCTTCCTGCGGGGGATCATCTCGGAAGCGGTTCGCTATGGCAGCACCATGCAGAAAGTTGAGGCAGAGATGGGACAGAAGCACAGGCGCATGGATGGCGCGGCCCTGGTGCTACGTAGCTCGCCAAGCCAAATGGATAGTGGCAAGCCGGGCGCGTCGTCCGCCATGTTGCCGCTGGGCATGAAGGCTAAGGAGAGGATCTCGGCGGAGAAGGTCATCTCGGGTGGCGAGGTGGCCCGCAGGCGCAAAAGAGAGGTGGGACATCTCCTCAGCCAGAAGGTCGGGGCATACTCGCTGGAGAGGATCAGCATATAGAGAGAGGGGCATCGCTACGGGAAGCTGAGAGACGAGAGGATATCAGGGAAGAAACTCGGCATTTTGAGGGCCTTCATTCAGTAAATGGTTTGGAAAGAGATTGATGAATTGAGACCTCTTACCAAGCTCCTACAACACTTTACCAGTCGAGATGTTTAGGACATCTGATGGGTCACGTCTCCAACGCATGCAGGACTGTCTCCTCAACGATCTCAACTTGCTATTCACCCGCTCTAGACAAGCACGACTATCTGTCTAGACCAGGTCATAAAGAGAAGTCGAGCGAGTCGAAAAGACCAAGGTGGCTGAAAGCCCTTGCATGCCTTTCCTCTCTCCACACATCTTATGATCCGGACAAGGCGAACCGAGACACGCATTCCATCAGCGAACACAAGGCTCAGACAAAGGCAAGACAAGACCAGAGGCACGTCGGACCAGCGCATGCGCCACCAGTCACAATATTCCGAGTAAGCGAGTCCTGAAAGAACGGACGCTGAGATACCCTCCTTGCCCTAGGCTTTAGCCCTCTCACAGCCTCTAAAAGGAGGGTGGGACGGTTCTACGGCAGGAAGGAGGGGAAGTGGAGAGGAAGGGGGAAAGATGGGGGGGATTGTGGTGGTGGGTCGTGAGAACTAGAATGAACCCCGATAGCCTGCCTCCCTGAGCGGACTTGCAGCCAGCAGTGGAGGAGGACCATTTCGAGGTATCAGGTGCCACGCGCCCGCTTTTTCTCTTCTGTACGCCCGACCAAGGTGGCAGGCAGCCTTTCTCATAAGCCGATCCATCCTTCCGAAACGGACAAAAGAACAAGAAAAAAAAGAGCCGAAGTGCGAACAAACAGCGCAGTGAGGAGGGGAAGGGGGAGGTGATCACAGCGCAGCATCAAAAATGGGTACCTCGCCAGCGCAGTGTCTAGGACCTCCATCTTGCACTTCCATGGACAACACACTCTCAATATGAAGCCTCATATTCGCCCGTCCATGGTTAATCCCAAGAGATGCCCTCTCAGGCCCTTTCAGACCCTCTCAGGGACAATCATGATAGCACGTTTCGATGACTCCTCTCGCCGGCCCGACCGGAGAATGGGATGCCCAGCCAACCTCAGCCCGTCGCAAAGCCTCTGCGCTAAGCCCAACTTCAACAAAGTCCCACAGCGAGAGAAAGACCTGACTAAAGTAAATAGCAGAGCCGCAAAAGTGATGGGGGGGAGAGGAGATGCTATGAGACTTACGACGGCAGGAGCATAGCCCGTCAGATTCTTACGGAGGCATCATGGCAGAGAGGCACGTGGAGGAGAAAAAAAGGACGAACGATGAGCGAGTGCGTGAGCACGGAGCAGTCCACAGCAGCGCTAGCATGTTCTTGTCGCGTAAAAGAAAAAGAAAAAGGACGATTAGGTTTCCCGCCATACGCCCGAGCTCTTGGTCCAGGCATCGTCCTAACGTCCTTTGATGGGTTTCTCTTGCGTGTAAGAGCTGCTGCCTGCGGGCAAAGGGGGAACGGATCTCTCGGGATACGGCGTCAGTCCCCGTGAGCCATGGGCCGCACGTTCTCCCTCGCAGACCGAGCTCGAGGTTGTCAACATCATCCTGTTGTATGTACGACAGAACAAGAAATGATATCGAATATACTGGATATGGATGTGGGTGGGCCCCTCCGGATACTCCTCCTCGTGAAATGCTTAATGAGGACTTCCCTTCAGGCCGTTCAATCTGAGCCCAATCCCGACCTGTCATCTTACTACAATATTGAAGCGCCCTTACTCCAGATGCCCACTAAAGACAGCCGTGGAGCACAGCCCCGAGCAGAGCGTGGAATCTCAGGATCGAAACAGTAAGCAAAGCCAGTTTGATGTTCTAACCGGGGACCCGTCCCGCCGCAGTTCTAGGATGGCTTGTCATTGATCTGCCGTCAGCTGCGTCTCTCTCTTTGGGTCCATGTATGCACGTCCGTATGGACATGCATGCGCCTAAGAAGTTTTTTATTTTCCCTGCATACTATAGTAACATGCAGAAAGCTTTTTCAGGCAAGCCCTCCTCCACTCAGATCTGAGAGAAGAGACAGAGAAAGTTGGTACTACTGAATCGTGCAGGGACACCATCGCGTCCACTCTTCCCCTCGTGGCCCGCCCTGATACGGCGGTTTCCCCTCATTGTACCAAAGTAGAAGAATTGGCCCCCAAAAAAGGCAGCTTGGGCTTAGGTTATTTGTACCTTGATTGTTGTCACGGGTAGGGAGTCTCTGCAGGAGAAAAAGGAAGAAAAGAAGGAAGAAAAGAAGAAAATCCAAGATCCACATCGTGTACTGAGTAAGGAGGTGGAGACAACGACCGCACTTTGGGCGTATACTTTCCAAATTCGGGTGAGGTGAACGTGGTTTGAGCGACACAGCCGCCTCGTGTTTGTTTGAGGGGCGAAGATTTCCCCTCCAGTGGTGGAACAAGAGGTGGGAAGACCTGCAGGTCTGTCACGAGGGTGGCGAGACATGAGCACTATATCTTGTCAAGACCCTTTCCCTGCCACCTCTTCTCTCCTGCGCGGCATGCACAAAGCCTCTAAGTAGAGTAAGCAGAAATCGGCAGTGATAGGCCTAGAGCCAGTCCAGCGCTTCTGTACCATTGCTGCAGGAGATATGTCGTGATGACCTCGGCTCATAGACCAGCCCAAGCCCAGCCTCTCACAGCCACGCGAAGGTGCATATGCGAAGGGACACCATACGAACACGCTATTGGTAGTGTATATTCGGGCAGACTTGATTTTCTTCCCTTTCGTTCTCGTCTCGTCTTTTCTTCTCTGACAAGAATCGCCGGCTGATGAGCTGACCTTGGTCTCTTTGGTTTCGGGGATAATATTCCGGCATGACGACATGCACTCAGGTCTCGCCTGGCCTGCTGTGATCTGTTCACCAGGAACACAGCAGGGTTCTGCTCGGACGTCTGCCCGAGGGGAGCGAGAGCTCCATGTTTCATGTTGTTTATTTTATTTTATTTTATTTTATTTCTCTCGAGGGATTAACTTACCACATTAGCCCACAACGGGGCGATCCGTCATAGCCAGCAAGAGAGGAGACGAGCACATCAACTAGCTGGACTTGGCTTCTTGGGTCTCCGGGCAGAGCGAGGTTCTAAGCCAGCCGCCGTCGGTGGCGCATAGTGGCAGGGTCAGCAGTACTCACAATAGTACTGGACAGCAAAAGGTCGTCAGCAAGGGTTCTGAGATTTGCGTTGAGATCCTTGTGGAGGAAGGGGCCTGACCAGGTAGTGGTCTGGGGTTGGGTCCCAGCGTTCCAGCTTACTATACTATAGTAGTTGTACATAGTATACTGAAGGTGTGTACTATACCAAGTACGGACGTACAATGCCCAGTACACGTGCTATGCCGCCATGCCACAGCGAGGTGTGGTCAGGGGGTCCCCGGTCATCCTGGCGCGATGATTTCATGCGTTGACGTCAACCTCGGGACTGCCCAGCCAGCTCCTTCCTGCTGCTGGCCCCGATCCTTGACCTTGTCACACTAAGCAGAAGATGTCCTGCCCCCCAACGGCCCTTGCCTTCTGGCAGCCCTACATAGTACTGTCTTGCAGCAGCAGCAGCAGCAGCAGCATCAGACCCTAGAACCATTATAGTACTATGCAGGCTGTCCAGGCAGCCAGGGCACTACACTACCATGTAAGTCATCAGAGCAGCTGCGGTCATCCTTACAGCACGGATATCACTGGCTGTCCACCATTTTTGAAGGCACAAAACATACTTATACATAGCAGATATATACACTTTTTGTGTACCACTATTACTAGATACTACTGAGATAGTATGGACCATTGCTGTAGAACTAGGGAGACAAACGCAGCCAAAAAAATAAATAAATAAATAAATACTTAGCAACAAGCAAACCGTCCTGAGAGGAGGGGAGGGGAACAAGGGAAGACTCCCTCTGGCTTTCAAACTTCCCACACTCCTTCCCTTTACGGCCAACTGATCTTCAGCTCTTGCTCTCTTTCTCCTGTTATTTTTCCGTCAGCCGGCGCCTAGCTCGCCATCTTTTGCCTTTATTTTCTTCTTCTTTTTTTCTTTTCTTGTTCCTCAATCCCGACAGCCTTGTCTCATGACCGGGTCCCAAACCTGTTCCTGAGTCCCTTCTCAACCTATCGCCACCCTTTTTCTCACCCCCCTCTTTCTCCTTCTACACAACCTTAGTCCTTGCTACGGACTTACGTAGTAGTACTACCCCACCTCTGTACAAACGGGTACTACTTCGCCGTTATACCATTACAAAGTACCTACACACGCTACTGTTTGGTGCTTGTATGGTCACCCTGGGACCTCGATCAAGCAAGGTTCCTCATTATCATCAATAAGAATCATCATCATCATCATTACCACCACCAGTAATCCGTCTGATGACTCTTTGTTCGCCCATCCTCATCTCCGGGCCTGTCCAGCCGCCCATCCCCTCCACTGCTGCAACCCCCGTCTTCCTTCCTGGCTAGCTGACCAGGGACTGTCCTCGTCGCTGTTTCCTCCCTACCCTTGCCTGCTTTGGATCCTGGCCTGCGCTGTCAGATCTGCTTGCAATTCCGCCCACCCACCCAAACGAACACCCCCCACTCATCCACACCCACACACCCTGACACCTCGAGAGCCCCCGGCCTATGACATTATCACACGCCCTCTTACATAGCCACCTCGTCGTGGCTCTCCAGCTTGCCTGTTGCTAGAGCATCTGGCCTCAGATAGCCCACCCGGTTCCTCACCCAGCTCTCCTCTCTACTTTGTTCCCTTGCTAGGGATAACTTTTTACACTGCAAAACCCCTTTTTGCTCTTCTTCTACCAGTGACACAAGAAGGGGGAAAAAGAAAAAAAGAAAAGAAAACAACCCCCAAATCTTCTTTCGACGCAAGAGGACCCAGAGGCTAGAACACAGGGGTTCGAGGGATAAGGTATACGACGCGAAAAAGTTTCCACATCGAAGGGCCCCGTGAGACGACGACACGACCCAGCCAGCGCATACCGCAGGGCCAGACAGGCTTCCGCCGCCCAGGACGTCGCTGCTCGAGCGCTGCGTCGGCCTGGTATACCACGATATGACGGTCGACAGTACGTCCATCACCGAGCTCGCCGCCTACGCGCGGTCCCTCTTCAAACGGGCCAAGACCTCAGGGCCCGACTTTGCAGATGTCGCTGCCGTTGTGCGCCCTCTGCACACCCACATCAAGCACCTGCGTGCCGAGGCGGAGGACCCAGACAGCCTCCTGAACAGCACACAGCAGGACTCGTCCGTCTACGCCCGCCAGCTGGCCCCGATCGTCGAGGACACAGACTTCACCCTGAAACAGCTGGACACCATCCTCACAAAGTATGGGTCCTCCCCGGCGATGACGGCATCGAGGACAGCGCATATCGCGCGGACCACGCCGAGAGGAGGCTCGAGGACAGGGAGAGGGAGATGCTGCAGCTGATCCGCACCAAGCTGTCGAATCAGAAGACGCACATCGACATCTTCCTGGACACCGTGCAGCTGCACAACCCCGCGAGGCAGCCACGGCCTGTCGACCTGGACCAGACAGACAGCCAGCAGCAGAACGACATCAAGGACAAGGTCGACGCTGTCGCCGCCCGCATCTTCCACCGCAGGGCCGTCGCCAAGAGATCTGCGGATGCCGTCGAAGACAACAATGAGGAGGAGATGTGGCAGCAGTTCTGGGCCGAGCTGGTCAAGGAGGGCTTCTCCAGCGATGTTCTGCGAAAACACAAGGTGAGCCCCCTTTTTTTTTTTTCGTCTCTCTTTTTCTTTTCTTTTTCTTTTTCGTTAGTGAACATTTGCTTGGCCAGTTGTCCAGACCACACATCACACCTGCATGTCTCATGAACGGACCACCCTCCAATCATGCGTGTCAGCGTAGCACACGGCGTTGGCCAGAGCCAGCAAGAGAAGGTCACACTGCCGCATTGCATTGGCGGCCCAGAAAAAAACAAGCAAAGGATTTGCCGGCCACCTCTGGACTGGGGGCAATCAACTGACACACACCTCTCACAGGAAGTGCTACGTGCATACATACGCGAGCTAGAAGCCAACGGCTCCGTAGACGACAACCCACCATCGGTTCGTGGCCTTCTGGACCATGCCAGCGGCGGGTCTCCATATGCACCCCAGCAGCATTGCTGGCCCTATCCCGACGCGCCAGCAGGACCTGCATATGGGTCTCACCCGCAATACGGGCCCTCGACCCTGCCACCGCCAGTGGCGATCCCGCGCCATTCTTCTGCCCGTGGCGACACCGAGTCTACTACCAAAGAATTGGTCTCGCCCGCGCTGGACAATGAGAAATTCGCACCTGGCGTCAAGCTGGGACGGCCACAGCCGGAGCATGATCCCCATTACAACAGCAACGGGGACCACCCTCATGCAGCAGCACAATATAACCCTGACGCACCTCCGCCTCCAGGCATGCCCGTGCTGCTGCCCTGGGACAGGTCATCGTCTGACTCTACATCCGACACGGATCTGGCCAGCAGCACACAACAGCTCGCTCTCATCTCGACCCAAGACCTCATGGATTGCGACCAGCGCCGCACTGATACCCTCGCTGTCCCTGTGGCAGGAGGAGGAGGGTTTCACTCCTCCCCGGCCCTGCAACCGACTTCAAGCTATGGTGCTTCACCAGGATCGTCGCCGGCCAACCGCTACCTACCACCACCTCTGACCTATCATGGCAAATCGAGTCTGTCTCCGGAGCGGAACTCGGCGACACAGCCGCTCGGGACATCGCCACGATATGTCCCACCCCTGTCAACCTCCGCGTCGGCCTACGGGGCCAGCCCTGCCTCCCCATCCATGATGACGCCGCCTCCACGGTACTCGGTCGAGGACCCAGCAGCCTCTGTTCCCTTCTCGGCACCCCCACCGCATATGGTTCTCCTGCACCTCCGCCACCTACAGATGGGCCAGCGCCCCAGCGCCGTCGCCGCCTCGGCCCAGACAGCACAGGTGCTGAGATCCCCCTCAATGCTGTGTGGACGCGCATCAAGCGCACGCTCGTGTCTCCCGAGGCTCTCGACAGGGCCGGCCTTCGCTACGAGGCTCGCCCTGAATTTGTCGCCGTCCTTGGCGAGCTGAGCAAGGAGAAGATCGCAAGTCTTGCGCGGAAGTCGGCTGAGATCCGGTCCGGCAGGGCTCGTGGCGACTCGACCTCGAGGCCGGCGCAGCCGGTGCCCAATGCCGGCTACTCCGACAAGAAGCGAGCCGAAGGCAGTGGAAAGAAGTCGTCGCGTCACTCCGACACGACAGACGACGACAGCGTCTCCTCGGACACCATCTGGGACGAGTCCGATTCGAGCAGCGACAGCGAGTCGGACTACCAGCACTCGCGCGCGTGAGAGGAGGAGCTCCGCCTCCAACACGGACAAGTACATCCCACGCGACGTCCGACGACGGCGCAGGGAGAGACGCGACTCCGTTATCCAAGAGGAGCCAGTCCTCGAGGACATATACGACAGTAACGACGGCTCTCATAAAAATGAGCGCAGCAGGAGGCTCTACCCCGTCATCGTCCCGCCTCCCCTGGAGAAGGGGTCGCCCTCTTCGACGGTCGCCCCAAAACCTATCCTCAAGAACCGCAACGAGAATCACGTACGCTTCGACGAGGACGGCCCGCGAGAGATGTCACCAGGCGAGCTTGACCGCGAGCGCGAGCGCAGGGAGCGCAGGGAGCGGAGACGCGCCGCCGAGCGGGATGGTGATCGTCGGCGGGACCGCGAGAGGAACCGTGGTGATCGCGACCGCAGAGAACGTGATCGAGGCGAGAAGGATCGTGAGAGGGAACGAGACCGGGAGAGACATCGCGACCGTGATCGGGATGGTCGCGAGCACCACCATTCCTCCTCGCACTCCACACGCCACCGCGACAAAGACGACAGTGGCCGCCCCGAGAGGCGCCGTGCCAAGAAGAGCGTCTGGGGCGAGACACTCGGTGCCGTCGGTGTGGGCGGGGCTGCCGCAACGCTGCTGGGCGTCTTGACGGAGGCAGCTAGTGGTTTCTAAGTCAGCAGTGGCAGCCTTTTTTTCTTCTTCTCTTTCTTTCTATTTTCTTTTAATTCTTGTCTTGCTTCTTATGCAAGGATCATTGGTTTGTCTTTTTGGTTCTGGTATATCACATCACATATTGCTGAGGGATTGGGCACAATGAAGAACACAAGCGGTCATATTACGGCATTCCCGACAGGGTCATAACCCGGCAGGACCGGCCTAAGATAAGGTGCAGAAAAAGCAAAGCATTGGTGAGAAAGGAGTGAGGGGGAGACGTGACGGGATAGAGGGAGAGGGGGGAGAGAGCAGAGAGATGCGCCATACTGTGCCATCCGGACTGTCATCTTTTATTTTCCTTGCTTTTATTGGCGTACGCTTCAGATCTGTGTCGTTGGAAACTATACTTTGTCACTTTTGCATATATATATACCCTCATACCCCTGAAATGCCAATTTGGATGTCGACATGAATAAGACCAAATGATCAAACCTAGCCTCTGCGTGATACTTATACGTACGCCAATGTTGTTCCCAAGAGATGCATCAGAGAGTATCCCCCGACAGTGAGTGACAGGATAGATCTCTCTCTCTCTTCGAGGGAAAATAATAAGACGACCGTTACGCTCCCCAAGTTTTGAAGCAAGTTTCTGTGGATGGAATGATTTCGGTAAAAATTATGAGACCTATAGAAAGGCAAACCGCCAACATTCCAATGTGAGAAAAGAATCCTGAACGCCAAAGCTAAGAATTCCTAATGCATGGCTTCCAAATGACAAAAACCCAATCATCCTCCATCTCCTCATCAGTTAGCAACAAGCAAAGAAGCCAAGGGATCAAGTCACCACCACCCCCATCACCCACACCACCAATCAACGACGACGCATGCTTCGGCCACCCACATTCCTGCCAGACGCTGCATTCATCTGCTCGAGCCTCATGGCGTCCATGAAGATCCCGCCCTCGGCAGGCGGTTTCTTGTCGCCGGCTTCAGGGCTGTCCCGCCGCCCGAGCATCCTGCTCATAAGCCGCTGCTTGTTCCTCGCCGCCTCTGGGTCGTCGTACTGGAGCTGCGTGGCTGTGGGCCCTGCAGCTATCTGTTCCTCCTCGCCAGGTGAGTCGTCCTCGTGGAGCACAGCAGAGCGCGTGCGCCCCATGGGCCCGCGGGCGCCAGTCGACGACCCCTCGCTGCCGTTTGATGCGGCGGAGGCGTTGCTGATCACGCGGCCGATGATCTTGCGCCTTCGCCTGGCCGGTGGGGGTGCGGAAGCAGACTCGACGCCGACGCCTGAGACGCTACCCTCGAGGCTGTTGTTGCTGCCAACATTGGTAGCAGCACCCTCCAGGAGGGAGGTGAGTCTGTTCGAGAGAGCCAGGCGTTCGGCCGCGGCCTTCTCAGCCTTCTCGGCCTTCTCCTGCTCGGTGCGGGATTTCGTGGGATCGACTGGATTTATTGCCGTTATTTGCTCAGAGGTGGCACCCTCGTTGTCGCCGCAGGGGGTGTCTAAGCCGTCATCGTCACCGGCTTCGGCTTCCGAGTCGCACACCTCGCTGCGGATGCGTGTGAGTGGCTTGCGAGAGGATTGTGATGGTGGTCGCTCCCTGGCTGAGCTCTTGTTAAGATCATTTGCGGATTTCTCCACTAGGACATGGGATCCACGTCTCGATTCAGGTAGCGGCAGCAGTAGCTGTTGTTCAAATTCCACGTTATCGTGCGCCTGGTGTTTTGGGGCTGTCTCAAATTCGGACGTGATGTTCGAGGTCTTGGTTGGAGGATCCTCTGCACGAGACCCGGGAGGAGGAGGCTCCGTGTCCGCGAGCGGTGTGGCATCGAAAGCTGACATGTCCGGACCTGGCAGTGTGGTTCGTGCTACGGAAATGGTGCGTGTTGTTAGAGACTGAGAGGTGTTTTTCTTTGGCATATCCGGGGCCGACTTGGACCTGCTGAGAGGCTTGGACAATCGACTTCTGTCAGCCGCTCTGGACCTCAGCTCTGGGAACAAAAAGTCATCTGTCGGCAGCTTCTGGCCCCGTGTTATGCATCCCCACAGCCACTCTGCTGTGACAATAGGCACTCCCCACGAGAGGGCTAGCTGTAGCTTCTGTTTTCTCGCGCCAGCCAGGGAAGTGCAGACCAGCACAGAACACTGCGCAGTGAAACGCTCCTCGTACCGCGCTCCCAGCTGACGAACTACCTTCTCGACCTGGTTGAGCTCGATATCCAGAAAGCCGCTGGTGGCTATTGAGAGCTGGTCGAAGCCCGCGATGGGGAAGACGGGAAATGGCCTGCCAATGACATGTGCCTGTGGATCTGGCAAGGTCGTGCCCTTTTTATAGACGCACTTTTCGATAAAAACTCGGTAATGATGTCCACGCCATCTGGCAGCGGTGGGTGAGACTTGGGATCGGACTGCTGCGGCACAACAACGAAGCAGCGCCGCACACCCTTGGACGGTCGGAGCTCGTCCAGAGATGCCACGACCTCGCCCCCGCGATGTGATGAAAGGAACGATGACGTCGACGTGTGCCGAAGGAAACTCGGAGATGTAGAAGGAACAAGAAGCGAAAACCTCATGCACCCCGTCGTCGACCCCTGCGATGGAGTCCCTGACCACGCCGGCGCGCGAGATCGGCTCACTAGACCGTCGTAACATGGAATCGCCGGGCAGAGGTTGGGTCGGCACTTCAGCCTGGAGCGAGGCAGCTGACTGGTCGAGGGAGGGCTGCTGGCCGAGGATCTCCCCCACATGTTGTCTCTCTGGCTGTTCAGCTTCATGCTGGCAGTCTTCCTCAGCTTGCGCCGGCCGCCGCCTTCCTGGCCCTCGGCGGCCTCCCGCAGCCGCTTGCCCAGCGACTTTCGACGAAAGTCCCGCTTGACCCATGCGCCCCTGCCGATTTCCTCTGCTGGAAGGTGAGGGTCGTAGCATGCCTCGTCGAGAATCATGCCGCGCTCGATGCTGTCCTCGACCCATCTCTTGGTGACGATGTGTTGGCCCCACCTCCTGGCAGCAGAGTACTTCTTCCCCGTAGGCTCGCGTACGATGAGGTGGGTGCAGGACCTATCGAGGTTGCCGGTGTATTTACCGCCGTTGGCCTTGATCTTGGCGATGATCTCGGAGCGTTCTTCTGTAGGACGGCGGGGGTTTGTGTGTCAGTCCATCAGTTCCCATGGCTCCATATTTGAGGGAGATTATTGGAGGAAATCCCTACCCTCCAACAAGCCGCTCACGCAGCATTTGAGCTTGTTGCCCGGACCGTCTCCATCACCAGCGTCTTGGGGGAGCTCGCCTCGGGTCTCGAACGTCTTGAGGGCCCACTGATTCTCGAGCGCTCTGAAGTCGATGTGGTCGTCTCTCACCCAGAGATTCCGCACGGCATCGACCCATCCCATGGCCATTGGCCTGATATCGGGTCGCTGCTTGGCGACATGTCGGTACTTGGTGGTCTCGTGCTCGCCAACGACGAGGTGTGTGGTCTTGGGGGTTAAGTCATATTCGTGGCGGCCTCCGAGCTCTGCAACCTTGTTGCCCAGGTCGGTCTGGATTTTTTAGGACAGGCGTTAGTAGCACGAAATGTGAGAGGGTCTGCTAGGGGAGGAGGGAGGATGTTGAGTTACTGACACGCTCGTGGGCGGGAATGCTGGTGCAGCAGACCACAATGCCTTGTAAGGGTTTGGACGGGTCGAAGAATTCAGCAAAGTCGAGGTCTGAGGAGGGTGGTGGGGAGTCCATGGCTTGCTCATGGCCTGTGATGCTCCCTCTCAGGTGTGTAAGGAGAGAAGGGGGGGAGAAAGGAAGTCTGGTCCAGGCTCCAACCAAGAGTCGAGAGAGTTCAGAGAGCAGAGAGAGAAAGTCGAGGGTTGTTTTGTTGTCTTTGTTTGGTCTCGTAACCCAGTTGCAGTGTGGAGGGGCGGGCTCAGGCGCGTCGGGCAGTACTATTTATTGTACAGTGTAGGCCCCACCCACGTAATCCGCACCGCGTCTTAGGGGGTCACCCACGGAGGCTACAGGGGGGCATGTACTGAAAGATACAGGTTCACAGCAGTAGTAGATGGTGATAATCACAGTGAACTTCCTTTGCTTGAAATCTCAATTTTCAATATGAGGTTTCAGTATCTGCAAGCAAGACCATACAGAACTTTTTAAATCTGTCATAGCCTAGACAGTTCCAGTATGTCACCATTAGGCCACTCTGGTTGGTCTTGAGGAGTACTGTAGGATCTGAGTGTGTAAACTTGGCTGGTGCAGCGGTGGTCCCAATACTGTTACTTTCTCCCCCTTCGCCTCCTGCCACCAATACTTGGGATATTATTTACTTAGCCAATCATCGGAAGAGCAACAGTTCCTATCCTGTCTGCCGCGACCAGACTCATCAAGCTCATCATGAATGCTTTACGCTCCTGCGCCATTCGAATGCTCTCAGCACGGCAGCCTCCTGCGCAGCCGTCGTGAACTCGATGTCGACCACACTGTCCCTTCCCTCTCCCTCTCCCTCCTCTCCCTCCTCCTCCTTCCCAGGCGCGCCGCCTTTCCTCCTGACCCTCCTCGCGCGACACTCTTCCTCCGTCGCCCAGACATAGTCCACATGCTCTTTGGGGTCAAGTCTGACGGGGATCGTCTGCGGCTCTACCTGGGCCACAAAGGTAAACTTGACAATCGTCTTGCCTCTGGTGGTGCGAAACAGGTAGCCACCTTCCAGCTCGTCATCCGCCCCTCCCTTGTGGGCCACGAGAGCCTCCATGCGGCACACAATCATGCCCGTCTCCTCCACCACCTCCCGAGATGCGCCGAGCAGGACGTCCTCCCCTTGTCGACGGCCCCGCCGGGCACCTCCCACCGGAGCGGCATGGAGTCCGTCGGGGCCCGCTGGATGAGCAGGACCTGCGGCACGGGATCGAGGGGCCTGAAGACGACAGCGCCACTGGCTAGGCCGTCCAGCGGCGTGGTCGTCATGTCCTGGAGGGCGCGGAGGAGGCTCTCCCTGTCGAGGTCATTGAATCTGGCGAGGGAGCGGTCGAATGAGAACTGCATGTGAAATGGGATGGTCGGCATCGTAGTCTTGACCAGCAGGAGGAGAAGAAGAAGAAGAAGAAGGGAAAAAAGGATGCCAGTGGTTCGACCTGAACTTGTTGTTGTGTTATCGGAGATGTTGAAGAACTGAGAGACACTTGATGTTCTAGGCTGTGTAAGTCAGTCAGTACTTACTTGCTGTACAACAACTCTTACTGTACAGTTGTAGGCTTGAATCGTTCGTGCCTGTTTCAAGTATCAAGGGTCCTTGTGGGCCGACTCCTCCGCCACCGCTGACATTTCAAGGTTCATGGCTGAGTAAGTGTTTATATACTTCCAGGTCAACAACTCCTACCAAAATATAGTATATATATCTCATTTGTATATTTCTAATGCTGGACTACAATTGGGCAGCAGAGATCGGACGCGGAATTGTGTGAGTACTCTGCCTTCGAGCGTACATGTAATAATGCTATAAGAATGGGAATAGCCACAAAGACTGACTCATTTCTTGATATCAGACCTAAAAGATCCTTATCGATTTCACTACACCTTAATAAAGACAAGCAATACTTATTTCTTTTTTTTTTTTTTTTTTTTTTTTAGAGAGAGAGAGAGAAAGGGAGGGCGACAAAGTACGAGAAAAAAAAAAAGAAATGAAACGTTTTCATTCTAAAAGCTCTAAAGCATCACAAAGCACATCCATCTTCCTCAAAATACCGTTTACGTACAGCAATACACCAAATGCTAGAAACACATCAAGTAACACTCAGGAACTGATCTCTGCCAGATCAAGCCCCCAATCCTCCCTTTCCAATTCTGCGATCAAGGTCAAGAGCCTGATTCCAGTGCCTGCTCTAAACCGCCCATGAAGGCCAGCCTGGTGCAAGCCAACACCCATAATCGGGATGAGCGACGTGAGCATGGACAAAGGCATGGGCATTCTGTCTGATGGTGGCACCGTACAGACCTTCCACTCCTTCAGGTCTATCATTAACCTGACGGCCACGCTGACTGCGGCAAAACTTACTCCTTGAAATTCTAGACTGTCCCCGTCCGAATTATGTCCCATTAGCCACCGGTCGCTTTCCAACTTCAGGAAACCATAGGCAAGCGAAGACCCCATGATTCCAATTAGTGACCACGGTGGCCAAGTGATCCTTTCTTCCACTTCCTCACAGAACTGCTCTCTGTATCTCTCAATCTCGGAAGGCACCATGTCTCTGACCATTGACAAATCTGTCGACCGCCTTTGATCCAGTAAAACTGTGATATTCGAGTCAACCACAAGATTCTAGACATTATCATTCAAAGTTCCAAAGATGGTACATCACCTACCTAGGATCGACTGCGGCAGCTCAACGTGGTAGTTATCTCTGTCTCAATCTAGAATCTGTGTGTGTGAGATGGGGGCTTTTGCTTGCTGTTGAATGATGCATGACTCCCCTTCTCTTTCCTAGAGACAATGCTTGAAGTGCCACAGGCAGGAAAGCCTTGAAATTGATGAAAATCTGCCTGACAAGATTCTCCGTCGTCCACCTTGGCAAGGTTTAATCACTCACAATGCTGGCTGCATGGTGCAGAGGGAGGAAAAAGAAAAGAAGAAGGAAAGGAAAGGAAAAATGCTTTAAGCAGGTGTCACAAGATTGTTGGCTATAAAAAGAGGGGGGAAAAGTTCGCCTGCAGGCTGTGCTGGCTAAACCTCATATGAATGGAGGAAAGTGATGGGCTTCGGTTACTTTGCAGCCCTAGAACAACCAACCTGCAGACACAGCCCCCAAGAGGCTTCCTGTGATGTGCACATTGGGACATCCCAGCACGTGAAGGGTAACTAGAGAGTAGCAGTTGGCTATTATTGCATGCAGCTGGCTTTATTCAACCGGCACAGGCTCTTACTTGGTGGCCGGCATCTGATGTCCACTCATAGATGCCTCAAATGCGTTGAGAGATCCATCCAGAGTTGCTACAGGGTTCTGAAATTGAAAGGACTATAGATGATTTTACACTATGTTGCCTATAAGTATGTTATTGTTTGGTATGTAAAGAAAAAGGTTGATGTAGAGGAGGACAAGAAAATAAGGTGCTATGCTTTAATGCTTGAAGAGTGGGTTAGGCCGCCTCAGAATCCCATCTTTATTTTATTTTTTGTCGCTCATATCCCCCAGAACGAAATGGAACCCACCACCCATTAGATTGACCAAAAGGAAAACTCCAACTCTTAATGCATCTAATATCCAACTCCAGAACAATGCTTCGGGGCAACCAAGTTTCTCCTGGCCACTGCTGCACTCAAGGTCATATCAGCGCCAACGTCACCATGACGGCCACGACGAGCGCGATAGTTGAGCACTGCCCGGCGGCGATCGAGCTGATACCTGCCGAGGCTGACGAGCCCGCTCCTGTTGCTGTGGCTGTTGATGTCGCGGCTGCGGGTATGCCAGTAACGGCAACGGTGCCTGTGCCGGTGGACGACGACGACCCGGCAGCTTCTCCAGTCGAGGTTGCGGACGAGCCAGATAAGCTCATGTCCATCTTGGCCGTGGAGGCTGTGCACTTGCCCTCGAGACCGACAAAGTCAGACGCATTGGCCACGGCGGCGGGGGTGGAACCACAGTTTTGGTACTGCTGCAGGTGGATCTGGTCGTTGTCGAGATCGAAGACGGCTAGATGAGTTGAATGCATGCATGGTTAGTGAGATAGAGAGAGAGAGAAAGAGAGCCATATATGAGCCCAAAAAGGAAGAGAAGCAGGAAAACAAAAACGGACCATAGGCATTGCGTAAAAACGTATCGCCCAGCAGGGTGAAGGAGTCACTGGCCGTGATGCCCAGCACGCAGGTGCTCGTAGATCCACTAGTCGTCTTGCGAATAAACTCGTCGTAGGGCACCTCGATCGTGACACCGTTGAAGGCAAAGTTCACAGTTCCGTCAATGTCAACCAGGCTGCAGTCCACCGTGTAGTACCCGTCCGAACCGGCCTCGGACGCCCCAAAGTCCTTTCCTATGGCATCGGCAATGTCCGAGGGGAGAAGGGTGAGGGTGGCGCCCGTGTCGAAGAAGACGTCGATCGAGGTGTTGGCATAGGTCTTGGTCACGCCGCTGGGAGGCGTCAGGCTCATGTTCTTCATCGAGACCCAGTACCGCGGGACGCCGTCGGGCGAGTCGGCCGCCGCAACGATGGGCAGCGTGGCCAGCTTCCCGCTGAACTTTGACGTGTCGACGCCGCCGAACACGATGGCGCCCTCCTGCTCCGCCTTGCTCCCCAGCCCCACGCTGAAGGCCTTGACGCTGGTCTGGTTCTGTAGCGAGAGCTGGTCGACAAAGTTGGGGTAGTTGGTCGTCTTTCCCATGCCGTAGCCGATGCCCAGGATGCCAGAGAACTCCTGGGTAGTTGAAGTCGCGACGCCGAACTGGACGTTGGTCATGGCTCTGGCCGCACCAGGCAGAGAGATGGAGTCCTTGACATAGGTGATGTTTGCAGACCCGAGCCCGTAGGTCAGAGTCTTTCCTGTGGTCATGGCCTTGACCGTCGACGACTCGGACTCGTTGTAGAAGCCAGTGGCCTCGCAGAAGGTGGCGTCCGAGGAGCCCAGGCTGGAGCATGTAGGATTCACCCACAGCTCAAAAGAGCCCGTGTCCAGCTGGACGTACACCTGCTGCGCCGGTGTGCCGATGTTCACTGATTACACATCTTGTTGTGTGAGTTGGTTTATTTTGTGCCCGCCTGAGACCCAAAGATAGACAACAAAACAAGTTATGAGATTACTCACGCTGAGCATAGTATGCTATATCAGAACGATTGGCCAGCTGCACCTCGACGGCTCGTTTTGAGAATACATTTCTGTTGGTCGAGTGCACCACAGGCATATGAAAACATGGCTCATCCTCGGCACACTGAGCAGACGTGCCAGGGAAAAAGAAGAAGCCGATTGCCAATAGCAACAGCTGGAGGTGGTAATTAAATGCCATAGAAGGCATCAAATGGGAACAGGGGGGGGGGAATCACCTCGACAACCAATGCATCGAGACAGTATTCCCAGAGTGTTTCAGAGTTCCTCAGCTGTCAAGTGTGAAAGGGGACAATGAGAGTGCAAGCGTTGACGACGGCGTGAAGAGAATGCTCCCGTCAAGGGTTGCAAGAATGGAACCTGTCCTCGGCCAAAAGAAAAGTAGAATTGTAAAACCAAAGACGAGCTCTGGTCTCTCGACAGGTTTGTGTCGTGCCCGGGCTGCTCGAGTGGTTGGCTTGCCGAAGGAGTCCCGCCACCAGTCGAATCGATTACAGGAAGAAGGCAGCCAGAGCCACGGGTCTGGGGCCGAAGAGAGTGAGTGTATGTACAAGTTTGCAAGCAAACTCAAACGTATAAACGAAGAGAGAAAAAAAAAGAAAAGAAAAACGAATGAATGATCAGCTCGTATTTCCAGACGAAAAGAGTAAGGGAACGACAGCAGAGAGTAAACTCGCAGCGCAGGGAAGCTTTTCAGGTTGAGATGGAATCAGACGACGTTCGAGACCTGAGGCCAGCCACAGCAGAGTCGGAGGAACGCCCGTGCGAAAAGAAAGACGAGAGGGCGAGTGTGCCACAACAAATCGACAAGGAACAAAAGTTCTGTCCAAGCATTAACTCATAGTCGTACTCTGAGGCCCGCATTCGAGTGGGGTCTCCTTCTCTTCAGAAGCGCTTGGCCCTTGGCGACAATATAACAGGGGATGAACCGGGGGCCATGCCAACCCCTAACGTCTCAGGATTTCCGCATCCTGGCATTGAGGAGGAGTCTGAGGCGTCCAACAGTAGAGAGCCAAGGCGAAGCGCGACGAAGCGCGCCTTGGATAAGTGAAAGACACCCCCTTTTTTTTCTTGTCAGCCCCTCTATTCAGGTACGAAAGCCATCATCCCCCTATTGAACCATTCACTATAATCAGCCAGTTCAAGCGCACAGGGCATGGCATATCGGGTCTGCCTTTAGGAGCTCCATTCACGAGAAAAAAAAACAAATTAGTTAAAGACTTGCCACGGCTTGGCTCGGTTTCCTTTTCAGTCACGAGGTCCTGGCTTGCGTCTCCATGACTTTGTCGCAACTAGAAATCGCGGGAGATCTTCCTTCAAGATCCCCCAGCTGTCTCGTGCTTCAAGTCGGTCATCCAGGCTTGGCCCAGGGTAAGTCCCATATCTTTTTTCCCTCTTTTTTTTATATGGCGCTCCACGCCCTGGGGGCCAGAACGCCTCAGCGCCAAAAAGAGATCTCGGCTACAGCAGCGGCCAAGGAGAAATAAAGTGTTGGGTCTCAGCCGAGGTTTCGGGATGACAGGGGGAGGGGGGTGAACAGATCCGCACTTGTGGCTGATATCCATGCCTTCACCGAAGGAGTCTTGATGATGAATAACGTATTTGCCCGTACAGATTATCATGATGTACAACTCAGGTCAACCACAAAATTGTGTCATTAACGCAGGTAACCCCGGCTGTCCCAAGACAAACTGCGATGTTTGTAACTATTAGCTTTGTACTAATAAGTAGCACCAGACCTTGAATGCTCACAACGTCGTCCGTCTTCTGAAGTTTCCAATCTAGGCAGCTTTTGTACAATCAATGCCATTGCATAATACTCACATTTTCAAAAATAAATTAACAAAAGCGGACAAATTTGAATGCGTCGCTTGCTGCATAAGTACTCTTCCTGGTCAGTTCAAATACGACCATTCAACCCAAGGAGACCTCGAACATTGACTTTACAAAATTACAGCTGTCCACGTTCGTCATCTCGATGCAGTGGATTAATTACATGCCAGACCGCGAACCTCTAGGATCTTCACTTATTGCTTCGGGGCCGGTAAAGGGCCATCACTGAGCACGAGTACGGTAATTAATCCGTAAGCACTATTAATGATAGCTTTGAGACTTGAGATTGACTAATTAATACTGGAGAGGCTAGCTCTCTCTGTCTGCTGCGGTAGAGACTGTGGTCTTAGAATAACATAGAATCCGGTGACCATTTGGGTCAGTGTTCGTCCAAACCTACTCACTCTGATCTCCTCTTCATGAGGTGTCATGCTTCCTGTCTTGTTGGGCCTGGATGTTAGTTTTGTCGCGGGGCGGTCCCAGCCTAAGAATCCGCCGGGCGCCTTCCAATGACCATTTTATCTTGGTCTGTTCTGCGGAGAACATAATGCACCGCCTGTGGGACGCTCCCTTTGCCGTTAAAGTACCTTTTCAGTCTGAAGTTCATGTCTTGGACGAGGGTCGTCGTGGACATTGTGTCGCCTCGGTCCGGGAGGCCAGTCTCAAGAGCTCTCCATAACGCCTTGGCCAAGTGATCCGCGGTTTTGAGGCCCCAGCCGCAAGCTCCTATGAGTTCTTTGCGATAATTTCTGTACTCTTCATTTTCATCTGTTCTCTGGCCAGCAACAGCGCCCAGCCCAGCGTTGCAGCAGTCAAGTATGATCAGTGTGTCGCACTTTTCCTGCATGATAACCTCAAGGAGAACTGTCCAGTCCAGATCGACCACTGGCTGGAAAGGATTCCTGTGATCTCGTTAACTCTCTGAGATACTGTCATGTTTTTTTTTAGAGAGAGACTCACCTTCGACGCATGAGATACCTGTTTATGTTACGGTTCTGCCGGCGCTGCCCGCGGTTCTGCCCGCGGTTCTGCCCGCGGTTCTGCCCGCGGTTCAGCTCGCAGTTCTGCAGGATATCGAATAGTGTAGTTGCCAAAGCTGAAACCTCTTCAGGCATGTTGTGGCTTTCTACTAGTCAATTCTTGATCACTTTGCAAAAAAGACACATAATGAAATAGGGGACATGGCTCACCTGAAAAGTCTGAGCTCCTTGTCATCGCCACAGCCTCCATGACCATGATAGTATATGATGTATGCAGTGTTCGCGCGGTTCGTGTTTTCCCCCTCGCCATTGCCTCCCGTATCGTGGTCTAGAAAGTCCCGCAACCTTTGTTGCAAGTCTTCCAAAGAATCGACCATTGGGATCCTATAATTCTCAGGCTCATCAAAGTCCAACTCCCTGAATGCCCTCATGATGTCATTCGTCTCTTGATCGAGATCAAGGTCCGTGAATTCGAAAGTAAGAATCAGAACCTTGACCCTGTCTGGTGGTTCGGCTTCCCTGAGACTATCTTCTCCCGAATGGCTACGCGAGCGGTGTGTGTAGGTCCTATGCGCGTCGTGCCTTCCGGCAATTTGCACATCATCTTCTTCTGCCATGTCACGTGAAGACTGGCCCTAAGCTTGACCCTGCACAACTTGCAAGCAACGTTGATGTATTTTTTTCTTCAAATCTCCGTTTTCAATCAAACTGGAATATCGTCGGTCGCTTAGTGCGATGCAGCTAGGGGAGGAGTTCAGAAGCCGGCCTAGAAGCAGCGAGGAGCAGATAATCAATCTAACAGAGCTCAAAAGACAAGACGCTCATGATGGGAATTGGGGGCACCTTATATATATGGAGGCTGGAATATGTAATGCTGACAGTCATATGATTATGCTGACGCGGACACGCAGCTGCCCCCAATAATGTCACCCTCCACCATGCATGCGAGAGCGTTTTAGGAAATGAAGGCTACAGATTTTGGGGCAGCAGTCCATACTCACCGTATAAGCAGGGCTGCCGTGATAAAGAAAGATAGGAAAACTGGCAGTTCTATTGGATATTGATAATAAATTAGTAAAATGCTACAAGACTTGGGAAGAGGGTGTGAACTTATTCATCTGTCCAACCAACAAAACAGGTTGGAGAGCCTTATCCAGGTTTATAACGCATGCACCGCGCGCCCAGACTCACTGTGGTATGTGCGCCTCAGCGTTCTTTAGGTGAATGGTGCAGATTCACCACGAGGAGTTGAGGCGAAATAGTAGAGCTTCTAGAGCGTGAAAGTGGCATCATAAATTGTGTTAAGATTATATCTTAGTAAATAAACAGAGGAAATAAGTCCAAGTGGTTATCTCACGCTCGTAGATGATTTAGTTTGGCAAAGAAGTGTGAGAACTTGAGTAAGATGGTCCAATCTCCAACAAGAAAGAACTTAAGTACACAGCATATGCTTTGCCAAACCATACTTATTGGGATTAATACAAAAATGGCGAGCCTGAGTTGCCATCTTTCAGCAGCCCAAACATCGACTCAAGAACTTTGTGTGAAACTCTCCCAAGGCAACACTTTCCATAGAAGTCCGAGTCTTGCCATGACTTCACTCGGCTCCTTCTCCAAAGGGACATCGCGCCATTGCTGCCAGGTGGATGCCGTTGGCAAAGTGAACAACACTTGCGCAGAAGGATGCGGCTCCCGCGGATGGAGGGTGTGATCAAGTGTCATTTACCTAAGTATGAATTAATCAGCAACCGCGATATCTGCCGTGTGCGAATTGCCCGGGATCTCGCAGTGGCTGTGATGTTGCAGCAGAGGTCAAAGACCCGTGAATTCCGTTTGCAAGATGCAACAAGATGACGTGCATGAGAGCTGAATTTGTCCATTTAGAGGGATCAGTCGAATCCAGGTAATGACGCGGTCCATTCGTCCGACCCAGAGCCCAAGGAACCTGGTCTCCTTTTTGGAAGTTTCATCATTTCTTGATCCGAGCAAATTCAGAGCCCGATATTTAGGCGAACCACTGTATGATTTCGCAGTCCGGGAGCGGGGCGAAGACCGGCCAGAAAAAAAAAGAAAAGATAGGATCGAGCCAGTGTTGTGTGCATTTCAGACGATGAAGGTACTTCTAAGTACTGCTGCTATTACCCCGGACTGAGTACCACCTGACCACACCTGGACGGCCCCCTTTTCCTCCTGTTTAGCCTAAACGATGCAGTCTTGAGCTTGGACTGGCGGATCGACACTACTAAACGAAAGGAGAGAAGGAAGACATATGGAAAAAGAGAATGGATGGCTAACTTTCACAGTGTGAAGGCACTTAATCCGAGAAAGATCCTGGGGCCATCCGGAGGTGAATCGTCCGCTGTCACCACGATCCCAAGTGTATTACTTGAGCGAGTACCAATCTTTTCAAGAAATCGCACTGGAAAATTACGCCACGAGAATGAGACAGATAGAAATATTCCGAGCACGAGGAATTGCTTGGCAGCAACCATGTAAATCATATAGGGGAACTTAATCAATATATAAAAGACTGACTCCATCTTGAACCATGGCCGCCTTGCTTGGCTAGATCTCTCTCAGCATTTGCCAGGCTCACGCAGGTTAATTCACTACGCATCACTGAAAGGACCAGGCCTAGAAAACTACTCGCCGTACAGATCTCAGCATGGTGTCCCTAAGGAGCATTGTCGTCGCCGCCATTGCCGGCCTTACGGCAGCCGTGGTGGCAGCTCCTGCGACAGACCTCGCCATCCGGCCCAGAGGCGACCTGGCCAAGCGGCTGACCGTCACGACAAGTTCCACTGGGACCTCTGGGGGATACTACTACTCATGCTATATTGAAGAGGATACTGGGGCGACCATGACAATCGGAACTGGGACTTACTCTTTGACCTGGGACTCCTCGTCTGTGGATGTCGTGGCTGGTATCGGCTGGTCTACAGGCTCAGCACGGTGAGTTTGCCTTTTTTTCTTCAAATCAGCCATCATGACTGTTACCATTATTACTCATATTGCGCAACACAACGAAATAAAAAACATGTTCATAATCATTGTTTCAGAACCATCACCTACTCTGGCTCCATCGACGCCACTGGTGACTCCTGCTTGCGCTGTACGGCTGGACCACCTCGCCCCTCGTCGAATACTATGTCATTGAGACATATGGCACCTACAATCCTGGGTCTGGAGGCACCCTCCTGGGCACTGTGACATCTGACGGTGCGACCTACGACATCTACGAGGCCGTCCGCACCGACGCCCCGTCCATCGAGGGAACCCAAACTTTCAACCAGTATCTTTCGATCCGGACGAGCGAGCGTACCAGCGGGACCATCACCTTCCAGAACCATATCACTGCCTGGGCGAATCTTGGCCTGGTAAGCAGGGAGAGAGAAAGAGAATGTTTACCCATATAATTAACAAGATGGAGGATTGCTGACCCATTTATGCAGGACCTGGGCACATATAATTACCAGATTATGGCTACTGAAGGATATGAGAGCAGCGGATCTTCTTCCATTACGATTGAGAGCAGCTCTTGAACTGATTCCATTCACTTGGCTGCCCGTTGGGCCAAAGCTTTTGAGGTGTCAACAGGACATTGGTGATCGCGGGCTGAGAAAATTGATTGGATTTGCTGCTGGATATAATCCAGAATCATCCAACTTTTGACATTCTAATGAACATACCTTGATAATCGAGATAACACAAATACTTGTCTCGGTGACCGGACCAAGTCAAAAATATTTGGATGGATTTGAAATACGCAGATCGTGAAGTCGTATTCAGCAGCCATGGCCGACACATCCGTGAGAAGGCCACATGAACCTTAGCAGGCATCGCCGAGGGAGTGCTGGAGATTTGTTACATTGTATCGTACACATCTGCTGGCTAAATGAATATCAGAACAAGATTGATTTACCAATTTCGGTGTGCTGCTTGATGTCTCCTAACGATTGATCACCTTCTCCCTCACAGTTGTAGATCAGCAGTGTATAATCAGCTCTATTGAGGTTGTATGTGTATATTTGTACGCAAATGAGTAACATGTGCACTATAAAATCCAACAACATATGTACATGAAATTTGAGGCAAGAGTCCTTTTCTTGCGTCTTAAGCTAACTGACCTTGGCCCTCGACCCAAAGAAGTCCACAGCAATAACGCGCATTTCAAGCAGACGCAGTAACGTAGACGGTCTTGGTCCTCTTGACGCAGGTTCCTGCCGAGGATGTAGCAAGAGCAGCAGCCGAAGTGGTAGCACTGGAGGGAGCTGAAGAAGAGACCTCCACAGCAGAGCTAGAAGCGCTGGCACTCGAGGCAGGCGCAGCAGCAGTAGAAGAAGACAAAGAACCGGCGCCGGTGGTCGAGGCAGAAGAAGCGGCGGCGGCGGCGGCGCTGGTGGTAGCAGCAGCAGCCACAGCAGTTTCAGCAGTGGTCGTAGCCGCAGAAGCGCCGCCTGTGGCGGCAGCAGCGAGAACGGAGGACACCGAAGTCCAGGCAGGCTTCTTGGAGAGGTTCTCGTCGTACAGACAAGCCTCGCCCTGGCCGCTGAAGGTGGAGGGGATCCAGGAGTAGGTGTCATCAAAGTCCCAGACGGTGACGCCGACGCAGTCGTCGACCTGCAGGCAGGCGCTGACGATGGAGGCGTAGTCGACGGCCTGCTGCTCGATCTGCGAGTCGTTGGCGGGCACGCTCAGGTGGCGCACATCGACCTCGGTGTAGGCGACCTCGACGCCCTTGGCCGTGAACTGGTTCATGACGCTGGCCAGGGAGTCGGCACTGCCGACCTCTCCGACAATGAAGTGGCCCTGGAGACCCACGCCGTCGATCTGCACGCCGGCACCCTGGATCAGGTCCACGATGGCCAGGGCCTCGGTCAGCTTGGTGCCGGTGAACTCGATCGAGTAGTCGTTGTAGTAGAGCTTGGCGTCGGGGTCGGCAGCCGCAGCAGTCGAGAAGGCGATGGGGATATAGTACTCTCCGATCGTCTCGTAGAAGATGTTGTCACGGTAGCCGCCGCTGTCGCTGAGAGCCTCGTTCACGACATCCCATGCGTAGCACTCTCCCTTGTCTGATCTCTGTGTTAGTTGACCCAAGAAAAAGAAAGGAAGCCCGAGAGGCAGAAACAAGGGTAAAGGAGGAAGAAACAGAGAAGGCTGCTGCTACTGACAGTGAGTGACTTCGTTGGTGATGTGAGTGGTCATGGCGGACGTGAGAGTGTCATTGGTCCACGAGCCGGAAGAGACTAATTAACAGTTAGCAATGTGGCCTCATCATTTACACATATATCATTTAATGTATTATTCTTGGGGCCACATACTCCAGGACGGAAGTTGCTCATACCAAACCAAGTTGTGGCAACGCAGGATCTGGCTGTTGTTCTGAGCAAAGTCGACAATCACATCGCCCTCGGTGTAGCTGAAAGTGCCCTCCTCGGGCTCGGTGTAACCCCACTTCTGGGTGTTGCCGGGTGTGATCTGGCCAAACTCGTCCGTGTCGCTTAGGATGGCAACATATGCCGTGTCGTCGAGCTCGCCGTTGTCTGTTGCGGAGCCAAAGTACCTTTTTTTTTTTTTTTTTAAACAGTGTCTGGTTAGCCACGCGAAGCCGATAATCACAGGGACGCAAGATCGTGAGGTTGGAGGGATTAGCATACTTCTTTCCGGCAGCCACAGCGAGCTTGTTCAGCTGGGCGTTGGCACCGGCGGCCAGCGCCAGGAGGGCAAGGTTGGAAGTCGAACGCATTGTCGTGAAAGAGAAGAAAAATGGTGAAGAGCTTGCTTCACCTGTAGGACTGATATGTACTTGAAAAAAAAAAAAAAGAGAGAGAGAGACTTGTGCAAATGCACGGTAAAAGAGTGATGGTGCGGTTGCTGCCAAAAAAAGAAGGGAAGGGAGAGAAAAAAAAAAAAACGTGAATGGAACGAATGAACCGAAAGAGTTCCAGCGAGAAGAAACAAACACAACAAGGTTTTATGAGGAAGAAAGACGGGGAAGCACTTGTAGGAAGCAGAACTGCCCTGGGAGCCAAGCCAATATATTTCGAAACTCGCGATGTTCCCTCCAATGCCAGGCCGTTCGCTTGGATGGGGCGAGTCCCGTTCCGGACGTTTGCTGCAAGGCCCTGTCCGGGTCAGCAGCTCATTTTATCCAGAGTCCCCATCACGGAGCATGGTGTCAAAACCCCTGGGCGCGTACAGTAGGTTGGCAGCGCATTAATTCACTTCCTTGGAGACTCGGAAAAAAAATTCCGGCTCGTGTGAGATGGATTATGGTGCAGCCACCCCCTCCCTCTCCTTTTCCCAAGTCATGATACCACACAAAGGCCACCACCCGTAGTATGGTACCATGTGGTTTCGTTTCGAAACCAAGCAGGGGGGGGAAGGGTATATGCAAAAAAGGTTGAGCCGTGTCTTGGCCCCCTGGCAACTCTCTGGTGATCATTTTCGGGCGGGATTCCGGAGTCTGCTAAGCTGGTTGAGGCATATAATGGGCCCTGTTTCTCAAAATGGCCTGTCGCTTGGATTCGGGGGGATCAGAACCTTGTCTTTCAGTCCTGTAATTTCAACTCTCGTGTCAATGTTTTTTTTTCTTCACTATACAGCAATATGGTTGTACCACTTACTGCAGTATGTATTGTATGTCCGTACAGTACTATGGTACTTGCAGTCCACCAGGAGACGAAACGACCCATTCCCGGCCGATATTTACACGGATTTCGGAGAACGTGACGGCCGTCGAGGCACAGGCGGGGCATGGTCATTGTGTCGTTAGGCGCTGGCTAGCCACACAGCACATATAAGATCCTCTGACCACATACTCGTGACCCGTTTTAAAGCATAAGGGATAGGACAAAGACGAGCTGATAACTGTCGTCTGGAAGAATAAAGACGTAGTGTGCACGTGTACCACGCCTTGTTTTCTCAATGGCAGGTTGTTGTCTTCTATGACGAGATGAACGTGACATTACCCTCTGGAATCTCTTGAGAAGCCCTCCTCCTCCTGTCTTCTTCTCTAAGACTCAACTTGTAAAGGCTTCCTCCCGTATGCAAAATACACCTGCGAGTACGCGTGGATCTTGGGGTCCGCAAGGTCCTTCTTCACGTCGTCCAGAAAATCCGAGACCGTGTCCGCGTCCATCCCCAGGACCCTCGTAAAGAGGGCCAGAGACATGCTCTTGACGCCCTCCAGGAGGTTCTGTCCGCTCATGGCGGCCAGGAGCTTGTTCTTCTTGCCCTTGGGCCACGGGTTGAACGCCACGGCCCCCTCCTCTCCACGACGGCCTCGAAGCCAACCTTGCGCATGTAGTTTGCCCAGTTGAGATTATCCCTCAGGTCCTTGCCGGTCCTCAGCATGCCGTCGTACAACAGCCTGTTCCACTCAGCCAGGGCGGTGCCGTCCCAGGACCCGTCGTCGCACTGCACCGGCAGACACGGGTCCTGCAGCTCAAAGTAGCCGCCGGGGGCGAGGTTGTCAAAGATGTGCTGGACGACGGACTTGGACTCCTTGAAGCACGTCACCATGGCGCGGGCGTGGATGTAGTCGAAGGGCAGGTCGAAGCCCCAGTCGGCCTCCTCTGCGTCGCCGATCTCGAACCTCAGGTTGCGCGGGACCAGATCCGGCTGGATGGGCGACAGGTCTGTCCCGATCACGGTCGCGTCTGGGTGCTGCTGGGCAAACTCGACGGCCCAGATGCCCGTACCCGTGCCTATGTCGAGGACGCGCCGTGGGTGCACCAGGGGCGCGATGTATAACCTGCCGTCTAGGTAGACCTTGAAGGAGTGGTGCTGCAGGTCGAGGCGATCCTGCTCGGCGTCATCGTTGGGCAGCATGTACTCTGAGCTGACGGTCAGCGCTCAGGACGTTTCGTATCCTTGAACAGGAATCATGGGAGCTCACTGCCGGGACGATATGAGTGGTACGTGCGGCCATTCTCAAGAATGAAGTTGTGAATACTTGTCCTCAATGAGGTCGTGGAGTCACTTCATCGGGTGGTGATGTCAGCCTCAAGGCACCAAGTTTGAGCAGTAGACGACTCCCCCTCCGCCAGGAGAAGAGAGATGGGCCGATAAGGCAAAAGCAGCAGCAAGAATATCGCACAGAGTCGTACCTCAGGGAGAAACCCAACGCAGAGTCATGATCCTCAGCCTAGAATCGTTCAGCGGTGCCAGAAAGGGCAGTAGACTTGGTGTGGCTCACCCCAGAGCCATCAGAAACGTCCAGGGTTGCCGGGACGCTGGTCACGGTGTCCCACTGGTCATCGCTGGCAGCGTCACTTCGCGCTGGGCCTCCGTCCATGCCTGCAAACCACGCGCGCGCTGGTCTCCAGTGTAACGTCGGAGCCCTGTGTGTAAGTAATGCAACGGTACCGGACGATCAGCCGCAGCGGAGGTTCGGATGCTCCGCTCGGGGTTTGCGCAGGACTTTAGCGAGATGCCGCCGTACGGTAGGGCTGACAGTTACACACAAAAGATGACCGTCTTAATTGATCTCCAATGGAGAGAGACCGTCTTGTTTAGGACCTGAGGATTCAAGATTGAAGGGTTCCAAAGACACAAAAATCCGAACAGCATTATCGGCTATCAATCGGGTGACGAGAAGAAGAAGAATTGTGCGTGATCCGATGACTGATAAAACCACCGCCTTCGGACAATGGCAGAATCGCGCGCCTTGGCTTTTTCGAGTGGATTCGGGCCTCGTGCGAAGTGCCGAGATCCGGAGCAAGACCTTACTTACTGCCTTGGAACTTCGAGCCTTGTCTGCATTGATCATAACCAGGCGGAAGCCCTGGCCAGACTGTGCCCAGATGAGCGAGTGAGTCTTGTGTGGAAGAAGACCTCCATGTTGGGAGGCTAGAGTGAGAAACACACAGCTCACAAGACAGACGCTTGGATGATGATCTCGTAAAATGAGAGGCCTAGTCACTGCTGAGGATGCGATGACTGCGGCTGCTCTGCAATACTTGTTGGTCACCACGTCTGCGCATCACTACTCGACACGCCCAAATCCGTTCTGAAGGAAGACTGCTGTGACGATATGGCCCGTCCAGATACTGGCATTAACGCCCATATCAGGTATCCATCGACATCCACGTGGGTTCAACTTCGGAGGCTAGCACAAAAGTTTAATCGAAGGCCACCTGGGCACCGCCGACGACGCGCATGGAGCAGGCGAGGAAGGATTCAGACAAACAAATGCCCGTGTTTTAGCCACCCTCTACACAGTTAGACACCTTTGATTCTTCATCCAGAACAGCGTAATCGTATTATTATGGCACAAAGTCACTCGTGGCCCAACATTGAAGCTCATTCATCTAAGTGGTTCAATGTTCCCTCGGCGTTTTGAAAAGGTCGCTCTTAGTCCAGTCGCGGAAAGTACTGCGATTCCTTCTTCTCAGCCCCCAGGTGATAGAGCCAAAGATGCCAGTAGATAGATCAATGGCTATTTGCGTGTGTGTGTGTGTGCGTGTGTGTTGCAGGTCTCTTTTTCATGCGTGTTGCCGACGCGGTAGAGCGGAAGACGACAAGCCCTGCGCTGGTTGTTGCCCTGGACACTGTGGATACTTAGCGGGGTAGTGGTCGACACGCTGTTCAACAGCGTATTGTTATAAGGCTCCTCCCTCCACTGGCCAAGTTCACCCGCCCCTGAATGAACTCTCGTATTGTGGCTTGCATTAAAACTTTAACACTCTTTTTGGGGGAGCGCGCAAGGGATCTGCAGCTGAGGGCTTTCAAAGTTTCGACCCATGCTAGATAGTAATGCTGTAAATTACTGAGTACCACCTAAGTACAAGTAGCAGACCATTACGTAGTAGAGAGAGAACATGCAAATAAGCAGCACGGTCCACCGCAGAGCGATCACATCCATCGTCATGACAAGGAGAGAGTGAGAAAAAACATTTTGCGGCTCTCAGTTCAAGCAACTCTTGAAGCCCTTCCCATAACACCTGTAGTCCCCACGAATGCTACATCAGGTACCCAAGTACTGACAACGTCTATGGATACCGCCACTTCATTTACACTGGCGCGGTAAACACACTGCGGTAAACAGACTGCTACTACGCGCTCTATACACACGTTCATGCACACACGCACACGCATACACACACACAGAAAACGCCTCACAAGCCGTCGAGCCAAACCCCCTAGGGTACGAGCTATTCATTAGTTCGTCCAGAGCCTGTCTCCATGAACGTCGCTTCCTTCTAACCAGAGATAATCAGGATGTCGTCACACCCTACAATTGTCTGACCCCTGAACGCTCACTCGCTCCTGCCTCACCATCAAAGGCTGCCTTTCCCTGGTCTCGCCTCGTTGGAAATTCCTCGACCAAAAAACTTTACGAATCCCGGCTTGAGCTTCCATGGCGCCCCACCCGGCTCCGGCCCCAGCCGCCGGGGGACGCTCAGAGCAGATACAGCAGCTCTCAAGAGGCTCTGGATGCCTTGTCGTCCTCGTCTTCTTCGGCCTCGTCCTCGTCGGATGCACCGGGCCTGACTACTCCAGCGGCGACCTTTGTGCTAGAGGACGGGGCAGAGAATGGTGGTGATGAGGGTGGCCAGGGCGATGCCGCTGCTGCGAAGTCCACCGCAGGGCCTTCTTTCTTGGAGAGGGCAATGCAGAAGCTGGGCCTCAACCCAGTCCTGCTGGTGATGATGTTCAAGGGCTCCCTGCCACCCGTCATCTGCATTGCAATGTACCAGGCTGCTGCGGTCAGACAGCTTCTGACTAGCCTGGTATGTCCGATTTTCCTCCCAGATTCTCTCTCCCCCCCCCCCCCCCAATGCCTCATCTGGACGACTAATGGAGGGGGAATAAAAATTAGGGCTACCTTTCTGCCGTGATATCCGTCTTGACCATTGCGCCGCTTCCCCGTGGAAAGTTCCTACAAAACATGGTTCTGAACCTGCTGTCCATGTCAGCCGGAGCCGGCATGGCAATGCTGGTGACTTGGTCCTCGATCCAGGCACGACTGCACACGTCCAACCTGCTCGAGATGGAGCAGTATATCGAGACACACGGCCGGGCCCCCTACAACTCAAGCCAGAGCGCCGTGTGTGGCGTCTGGTTGTTCTTCAACATCTGGGCTGTCAACGTCTTCAGGGCCATATTCCCCGCCTTCAACCTACCAGTCATCATCTACAGCATCTTCATCAACATCGCTAGCACCTTTGGGCCCGAGTTCCCTACGGTGAAGATCGCAGAGTCTTTCATCAGGCAGATTCTCATCGCAATGCTGATAGGTAATCACAAGGCCCCCAAGACCCCGTGATGAAGAGCTATTGTGTGCCCGTCAATAGGGGTCATGCTGACTAGGCTTTTTCCCCTCCATTGTAGGGCTAGCGGTCGGAACAGGCTGTTCACTGTTCATCTTCCCCATCTCTACAAGGCAGATAGTTACCAAGCAGATGGGCGGCGTGCTCGGGCTTTTCAAGAAGGCAATCACGTTAGAAAAGGAGTACCTCCAGGGCCTGGAAAAGGCTGACATGTTTACGATCGAGGTCACCGAGACCTCGACTGGTCAGCCGTCCGATGCGAAGAAGAAAGCGGGTAAAAAGGACACGGGACCACCGTTGACAGCAGAGCAGAAGACCGCGATGGCCCTCAGAGGAGTCCTGACCGCCTCGAGGGAGTTGATGGGCAAGATTTATGCCGACCTCAAGTTTGCCAAGCGGGATGTCGCTATTGGACATCTGACCCCAAAGGATTTCGGTCACCTTTACGACCTTATGCGTGGCTTCATGATCCCCATGACTGGCATCGGCGTCATCATGGACATCTTCCAGGTTCGTCGTCTCCTCCAGATGCAAGCCCCATTGTTCACAATGCTCACCAGCTATTCCTTCTCAGAAAGTCGGAAGGGAACGAGGCTGGGATGGCAGCGAGGATGTAAGCGACGAGGCACAATATATTGGCGGTTTCATCAGTGAAGCTGTGGACAAGGAAGACTCGCAGAAGATCTGGAACGACATCATGAAACAGCTTCATGAGCCGTTCGAGATCCTGTCGGAGGCTCTACTGGCGGGAATCGACCATGCTGCCATCCTGATGAAGTTTTCGCCCCAACCCAAAGAGCAGAAGAAGGCAGCCGACAAAAAGAAATCACGTGCCGACGCCGGCGATGAAGCTGATGTGGAGGAGTCTGGCGCCGATCTTCATCCAGGGGAGGTTGGATACTCCAAGGTCGTTCAGGAGAAGATGGATCTCTTCAACTCTCGTCGAGGCGAGATCCTCCGGGTCTGGGCCAAGGACAAGGGCTTCTTGAGAGACGGCAAGCTGGAGAACTGGCATGCGGACAGCAAGCAGAAGTTCGAGAGGCGCCAGAATGACCAGATCCAACTCTTCGTGGTACTCTATCTCGAGAAGCTGGTGAGTCGTCGCGATTGTTTGCCTCATGACATCAGGGACCTATCAGCTGATCACATTGTCAAACAACAAAAAACAGATGCAAGCAACTGGCGAGGCTGTCATGGATTTTGTTTCGTTCGCTGAAGAGAAACACCGCGACGGCTCGATCACTAAAAATCACCTCATCGCCCCAAGCCTGCACCGTTTGAGGAAGTGGGTTCTCAGCATTTTCCAGGAAGACGACTCCACAGGCGAGGATTCACCGGAGATCCTAGAACGAGGCGGCAACGTGGTCTTCGTCGGCGAAGCGTGGCTGCACAAAAAAGACCCCGAGCACCTACCAGCCACGAACGTTTGGGAGAGGATTGGAAATGCCCTGAGAAACTTTTCCAATTTCTTCGGCTCTGCAGAGTCAATCTTTGGCCTACGGGTTGCCATTGCAACGATGGTGAGTTCGGGGGGATCATTCAGGGCCCAACGCATGACCGCCCCAGGCATCGTGCCCTGGCAAGCTCTCTTCTTTTCTCTGTCCTGAAGACATACATGTTTCTGGTTGACCTAACACTCCAACAGACAGTTGGTATTGCCGCATTCCTGGAGAGCTCTCAGGTCTTTTTCATCGAGCAGAGGGTCGTCTGGGCTTTGATTATCATTGCAATCGGCATGACACAGAGTAAGCTCGCTGGCCTCTTTTCCAGATGGATGTGGCAGTAAAAGCTGACAACTGATCTACTCTTACCACAGCTTCTGGCCAGTCGATATTTGGATTTTTTTGCAGAATCGCGGGCACAGCTGTTGCTATGGTCAACTGTTACATCATCTGGTACATTGTTGACACTAAGCTCCCTGGCGTCCTTATTTTCCTTTGGTTCTTCACATTTATAGAGTATTATTTCTTCTTCAAATACCCTCGATTTATCCCGATGGTCATGATCTGCATCATCACCCAGGTGAGTTGCCATCTTCTCCAAGCTCTCTTGAAAGTACTCGTTCGATCTGACCAGCTGTCACGTCTAGTATCTTATCATCGGTTACGAATTGCAAACCCGGGCGCTGGGCATCGCCGCATCAACTGCTAGCGGACAGCGATATTACCCGTACGTCCTCATCCCAGTTTGCCTCAGTATTCAAAGAGCGGCTCTTGGAAGACTGGAACAGATGGACTGACTCATCACCACATAATTGAAGATTGTACGAGCTCGCGCCTTATCGCCTTGCAACTGTCGCAGGAGGCGCCTTGGTAGCCTTCTTCTGGACAGTCTTCCCCCGACCTATGTCGGACCGAACATGGCTTCGGAAGGATCTGAGCGCCACGCTCTACCTGCTGGCAAACTACTCCAGCGTGATCTACACTACAATGAGGTCGTCCTTGACAGAAGACCTTGGCTCCACCGAGATCCCAGGCTCGGCCGCCCACAGCCTCTTCAAGGTCAGGCGGAAGTTGTATGGAAAGCTGCTACTCCTGATTCCATCTATTCAGGCGCACACAAACTTTCAGAAGTTCGAGCCCAGCCTAGGAGGGAAGTTTCCGGCTGAGCAGTATCAGGACTTGATCCACCGGTGTACAAGGTGAGTCGCAGACAGCGTGCCTGCTTCCTCGGCCTTGGTTGCCTTGTTTCTTCTTTCAATCCCACGGCCTCAGAGCGCGCTGACCTTTCTTACCTGCCAGGATGATGAACTACTACACACTCATGTCCTACATCTTGACCTATGCTCCCAAGGATTCCGTCGAAGAACCGGACAGGGCCTGGGGGCGTGCCTTGGACAAAGTCCTCGAAGAGGTAACCCCAGTGCATGTGCAGATGCTGTCAACGCTCACGCTCCTCTCCAACGCCCTGATTTCCGGCCAATCTCTTCCCCCGCTCGTGACCCTGCCCAAACCCTACGACTTGATACGCCACCTTCTGAGCTTCAACCCTGCCAAGCCCGGCGAGACGGGTTCACGCAATGCTGCCGCCTCGCCATCCTCGCCGGGCCCCGCCCCATCGCTTGGCCTCCAGCGCTCTGAGACTGGCCGCATGTCCAGCAGCAACAACAACGACAACAGCGGAGGAGACAACAGGAATCAACAGTTAGATGAAGCCTACGAGCCGGAGGCATGGAACCTGTTGGACGCGCGCAATATGGAGCAGAAGGGCTATACGGAGTTCGCCGTGCTCCAGGTGGCCTCGACCCTCGTGCTGTCGGAGCTTTACGGCCTGCTGCGGACGATCAAGGAGCTGGTGGGCACGGTCGACTTTAGCTTCCGTGTCGAGCACAAGGACAGCAGCCGGTCATCAGTGGAAAGCGCAATCAGGTTAGGCACGTGGACCTCGAGGGCCTCGATGGCCGAGGCCCAGCGTGGTCAGGCTCGGAGTGCTGGTGGAGATGGTATTCAGGGGAAGGGCAAGCAAGAATGATTTGACGTTGAATTGAGATACCAATGTCATAATTGCATGCCGTTTAATACTGTCTTAGACCAGTCTGTCTTGTTCTCATCCCTCACTCCGTTTCCTGCTGCCCCCTCCCCCAGCCTCCTCTGGTCAACCCGCCATGTGCACTTCTTACTAGGAGGCCAAGCGTTACATATCACCTCAGCACTACACATCTTAGTCGCCCGGGACGAGTGGCAGTAGTCAAGGTCCCCGTCTTGGTGGTATCCTCTAAAGAGGGTTCGTAAGCTCCAAGGTTTCCTAGGGATTTGGCAGATTGCGCGAATTCGTCTTACGGTGTAATCACTGGTCTGACCGCCTCCAGCATCGTTCATGGTGTTAAATTCCCCGAAGAAGATAGGTAGACAGACCCTGTGCCTCCTGATAGATTTGTCATGCTGCGGACTTTGTTGTTCGTAGTATCGAACCACACACACCTCCCGGCATTGGGCGCAGTAGCCAGCTGGGCCAGGTAATTGGGCGCCTCTCTTTTGCATGAATTAATGCATTATGTGAGGCGGCCAAATTTACTGGTATACAAAGATGCCAGCAGTCTGGCACCCATAGTCAAAGTACCGGGGCTGGACCATGTACCTTACATAGTACGTGGGGCAGGACCACAACCCGTCCAGGGCACCTTTGGGAGGCGATTGGGCCACAAGATTGCAAGGCTGTTGTTGCTGAACATAGCCCTTGTCTGCATGAGATGTCACCATGTGCTTTGCAGTCCAGGGGTCTCTGCTCTAGCACAGGCATAATCCAGCAGTACCGTTCATATAAGCAAGTAGTAGTGGTACTATGTAGCCGCTGGGGAATATTCATGATTCAAGGACAGAGGGGACGTCCCAAAAGGACAAAAATTACTTGCCCAGCGAACTGACCCACCTCCTTGAATCATACTACGCGCGCATACCTGATCTCTTCAGGTTACCCAGGTAAGCCAGAAGGACCCTTAGGAACGTTGGCAGGATTATACTTGTAGATACAATAACAGCAGTAAAGCAATTCACTGCCACGTACAACATAGGAGAATGGTGATCCCAGACAGCGGTATTGGTACCCATCGTTTTCGTCGAGCGGTCAACGTACTATAAATGCAAGGCAAGGGATACGATACCGCCCAGCTGCTAGTGAAGTTAGGCTGTCTGCGTGCCGCACGTCTGGAACTTGTATGACGAGGGGAGCTTTCCAAGGTTCGCTGGCAGGCTGGATAAGGCGCGACACCGTCACCGGTGTATGTGTGTGTGTGATTGGATGTCGGAGAAATTGTCGCAAAGGACCCTCCATGACGGATGGCGCTTTTCTTTCTTTTTTCTTCATCCTCGACATATGGGTCTGAGTGGACCTTGTTGAATATGCACACCTTGAGATCAACATACAACAGTGGTAGATTTTTTTTTTTTTTTTTTTTTTTTGGAGAGGGTCTCCCAGTCCCAACGTTCGAGAGGGGATTTCCCAATTCGTCGAGTTCGAGTCGTGCCAGTCCAGTGAGTAGAACCAGCGAAGACAGCGCAAGGCCGCAAAAGGCGAGGCCGAGCCGTTGAACCAGGCTTGGCCAGGTTTTTGCCAGGCACAAGGCAGAGAGAGAGTGGAAGACTTTCAACCAAGAAAGAGACGACGACACTGAATGTCTCTCTATTTTATTTGTACGAGAGGTAACGATCTGGCCTGGCGGAGACAACCTTTTATCCAGCCCTGACTATGACATCGGTGGCGCGGCTGGCGCCGAACCTTGTTTGACCCAGCTGCGTGGAGCCGTAGACAATCACAGGTGAACAGCAAACTACACACTAGCAGAGAGGGCGGCGGTGAGGCCTGGGGCCTGGACCCATGCCCACCTGTACTCACTACCGGGCATGCTAAAGAGTTATGCTGTTGCTACTACTGCAGGCGGACCGGCAATGGAAAACGCGGGGCGCCCCCAGCCTGTGTGTGCATCCGTACACCACCAGTGGTCCGTAGCAGCAGCCAACCAGTCCTTGGCTGGCTCCGCCTGGATCTCTGCCGACGAGGCCGTTGGGAACGAACGAAAACGGGGAATCTCGAGGCAAAGACCCTAAATGTCCAGAAGCGTGCACTATCATAGGACCACTACTATAGTAGGGCCAACGGCTGATCTGTCTTCCGATGTCTTTTAGCGCTCTGTGGGGAGGGAGGCTTTGAAGAGAAACCCTCCGGCCTGTGTCCAGACCGTATGCAGCAAGAGTATGACTGCATGAGCAGAAGTGCTGTGTGGCCGAGAACATGTTGAGCTATCTGTTTCCTTGCTTTTTTTTTTTTTTTCTCTTGTTCCTTTGCCAAGCAATAGATCGTAATTTCACCTGCAGACGGCTACTGATTCATGTCTAGTGTCAAGCCCAGCGCAGTTCTCTCTAGAGCAGCACCTCTCATTGGGATTTTCTGACTGGACGAGGCTATTCCAAAAATCTCACCATCCAAGGTCGATCGTGACTAGAAAATGTCCCACTTAAAAAAAAGTTTAAACAATAACAAGAGAAGAAAATCTTTTAGAGAAAAGGCAGGGGGTGGGAGAAGGAGAAAAAGATGATCAGTCCTCGTGAGGAAGCCAAATTTGTACACAGGTCTGATGGTCCCATCAGCTCGCACTCAAGCTTGATGCAGGTCTCATAAAGAGAAGAAGGAGAAAAAAAAAAAAAAGAGACAGGGATGATTCTATGGTGGGTGTAGGAGTGGGTCTCGAGCATTGCTGCCGTACCAAGGCCCAAGACCTCCGAGCCATCACACGTCCGGGTCATCTCGATCGAGAGCAGCCAGCCTCTTCAGGTGCCAGGGCCCCAGCATGAAGCAGACCAGGGGGGCGGGGATCACTTGTTCTTAAAAAGGAGGAGGAGGAGAAAAGAGAAGGGGATGGTGGATGGGTGGATGGGTCACGATCCGTCAGGGCCGTCAGACCCGTCTGGCCCATTCAGACCCATAGCCTGCAGCTGCGTCCCTTCCCGCCTGCTGCCAAGAAAAGGCACTCGTGACGTATGGCCAAAAGAGGGTGTCGAGGTCGCACGGGTCGAGAGTAGTCCTGGACATCCTCTACCGTAGCACGCATAGCAACAGCGTAGCAACAGCCACGAACAGCGTATACGTACAGTCGTACAACTTGTGCTACCCTTAGTGCTGTGGTCAGATCTGAGGAACGGAACGCGGCAGAGGAGCGGAGGGGGGAGTGGTAAGAAAGGGAAAATCAGGTTTCCTGGGCAGCCTGTCTCACCACTACTGTTACCCCAGAGTATTTGAGTACTATGTATGGACTATGGAGAGTAGGACATTCTCCTAGTCTCCTAGTCGCCCATGAAGCTGCTGGTTTGGGGCTAAATCTCGAGCAGCGCCCATCAAAAGCCGCCCTCGCTTGGGAGCGTACCATTGTGGTGTAATCGATAGGCATTTTGGGGGATACGATAATCTTGATTCCCTCATCATCATGGATGTGAAAACTCTGCCCACAGCGCAAGGGCAGAAAAAGAAAAGAAAAAGAAATGAATAGCCTGAGAATGATCTACTGTATTGGACCACGACCCGTCTGATCTCGGACTCGTCCCGGCATCGCAGCCCAACAAGCCTCATCGGGCTCTGTGTCGTCCTCTTTCCCAAAGCAGGGCCAAGGCCAGGCCGAAGAGGGAGGGACGGATGACGGGAACAGGGGTCATTCCGGGTTCTTCGGCTCTTGGGAGAGAGGGAGGGGAGAACGCATCATACGTGCTCCAGTGTGAAAGATCTCCGCCGCACGCCCCATGGCACTTGCCCTAAAACTGGTACCGTAGTTGCCGTTTGGTGGGCTGTGATGTGCCATAAGCATGAAACTTTTTTTTTTTTTTGCTTTCTCTTTTCTCTCCAACTAACTCTACATGTGGTGGTGAGGGAAAAGGGGGAGGGGGCGGGGTCCATGTGCACGTGCACATGCCATGTGTGTGTGTGTGTATGTACTGCTGTAGTACGCGTAGAACTAGAACTCCGATGCCCGTCGAAACCTTGACCTTCCTCGAGTCTTCCCTTGCAAGAAAGAGTTCTCGCTGTTTCACACACTGGCGCACGCGCCGTTGGAACCGTACGGCTCGGTAGGCATGGGGGCTCGACCTTGCCCCTGCCACCTGCTTTGCTACCAGTACATAGTAACTGGCACCAGTCGTTGCCGGTGGTCCCGGAACCAGCCCCTGACGTCGTCCACCTGCGCGAGAACACAGACAGCAGACCACTGCTTTTTATGTTCTCAATTGCATTTCATCATACATGTACGGTGGATATACGTACCTGCATACATGGTCCATATGCTTCGCCGACGCGTACATCGGTGGCTCGGGAACCCAAATTCAACGCATGAACATGATTACTTAGTACCCAATACTGCGGAGAAGGGGGAAATAAAATGAAAAATCAGGCGAACACCAGGTCAAGGCTATATCCATCGTTCCCTTTTTTTTTCTTTTTCCATTTTTCTTCTTTTTTTTTTTCTCTCGCAAGACAAGCAGTACATACATAGTACATATAATAAGCGGAAGGCCAGAGGTAGCATCCACCCTCCTGGGCGTTTTCTGGATCAACACTACCCGGCACCTCTCTCCTCTCTCTTCCCGCCCTCCTACTCGTCCTCCTCGTCCCCGGCTCCCTGTCCCCCTCCCAACCACACAAACAAAACCTTGAACATCTTGTCATCTGCCTGAAACTCGCATTTTACTACTACAGACTACCAAGGCGGTCACCACCACCTTGCTTGCTGTCGTGTACCTGCTTACCTCGTCGGCACGATACCGTTCTGTGCCATAGAGTTTTCACGTGGTGGTAGTAGTAGTAGTCGATCGATTGCCCTTGTCGGGTCTTTTGAGAGAGAGAAATCCTGCTGCCGCCTCGCATCACGCAGCACTTCCCGGAGGCCTTGCTTGTGTGCCATTATTTGTGGGTCCCCGTGCCATATTACCCTCCCCCTCGTCGCTGCACATGTGCTCAGTCCAACCATCTGCGACATACATACCTTTCTCTACCTTGCATCTTGCATCTGATTCCTGACAGACGGCAGAGCAGGTACGACAACCCACGGCCAGCCCAGTCCGTTATGGCTTTGTGATCCAGTTTCAGAAAAAGTAATAATGTGAGTCCACCTTTTCTTTTTCTTTTTCTGTCTTTTTCTCTTCTTCTTTTTCTTCTCCCCCCTTCATTACTTCCTTGTTTTTATTGCCCCCTTTCCCCAGTCCGTCCTGTGCGGCCCTGATGCGCTCCTCTCTTGGTGTTGTTCATCACAGACGTGCTTCTTGTTCCTTGATGCATTCCTGCCCGGCACACTTCTGCATCTGCCGGCTCCCCCCTCTCTTTTCCCACTCTCCCTGGTCTTGTGTTGGGAGAAATACTCGGCTTCACACCAGCCGCCTATCCTCGTAACGACGGGAGAACAGGGCAAACGCCTTTCTCAATTCCCCATCAGACAAGCATACGCCCTGAGGCCCTCATGTGCTTGTGCTGTACCATAAAACCACCATAAAAACCACACCACCCTTACCTTGCTGGCCTGAATGCATGCGAGGTCCAGGGCTTCGACAAGCCCTTGACTGACCGCATTGACTCACCGCACCATTTCTTCCCTGCACCTCTGGTCCATTCAGATTCGAACTCATGAGTCGTCATAATGTCGATCCGGGGAGGTATGGAGATAGCACGTAGTTCATACCTGGACAACCCACCTGTCTCCAGTTCCAGTCGGTCACCACCTCATTGCCCACTTTCTCGCATTCCTTTTCTGTCTGTCTGTCTGTCTTTTTTTTTTTTTTTTTTTTTTTTTTTTTTGATGTCCTCTCGCTCTCTCCCTCTTTCTTATATGCTCTTCAGTCCCAAAACGTTGAAATGCTGCAAGTCCTAACATCATTGTGAACATGAACACAGGCACGGATGCCCGTCCGCCTGAACAATATCCTTACTACTACTCGTCGAGAGGCACAGTTTACTATATTCCTCCTCGGAGCACCACCGCCGACAGGCGTCCCCGCCGCATCGCAGCCACAAGCCCAAGCCTGCCAGCACCTCACATCGGCCCTCGCCAGCGTCGCCCGCACTCAATCCACATTGTTTCCTACCCTTCCGGATACGTACCCCACGATCTGAGGCCCAAACCAACATCCAGAGACCTGCGCAGGCAGCGGAGGAAGGAGGAGGAAAAACAAAGGAAGAGGGAAGAGGAAGACAAGAAAAAGGAGGAAGGAAGGCTGAGAAGGCAGCGTGAACAAGAGGAGAGGAGTCGAAGGGCCCAGGAACATCAACAAGACAAGAGGAGATCCCTTGCTTCGTCCTTCTCTGGCGGTGACAAGAGGGTTGGTTCCCTGCTCAACAAGTTCAAGGCTGCATTCTCGCCCAACGACGCCGATTCGCAGAGGCCTGCAGCAGCAGCAGCAGCAGCAGCAGCACCTGACGCTGTCGCGACAACGAGGCCAACAAGAGCGCAGCCCAGAGCACGGGTGCGCCCTGTCAGCTGGTTGAGCGTCACGAGCAGGCTGTCAAGAGCAGAGGACAGCCTCGAGGCTGACCAGGCTTCATTGTCGCCCGTGTCATCCCTCCGAAGGCCGACAACCGCACCACAGCTCTCAAATCGGCGGCACACGACTGCCCTGCCTTACGTGCCAGATCTTTCTCCAAACCCAGCTCCCGAGCAGCGGCAACGGCAACAGCAACAGCAGCAATCCTCCGCCTCGGGTCCTGGTCCATCATCGAGATCGCAGAGACCGTCGAGGTCACCACCGGCGGCGGCTCCCTCCTAGACCACTTGAACACTGCAATGGTGGACATTTCGCTGCGCGGACCAAACCTGACCCACGGGTCGGGCTTCGCCATGACCAATGCGCAGCGCAATAGTTTCATGTCCGTTAGGTCGGCCAACAAGAGTGTCGTCAGCTCCTCGGTGCACGAAATTCAACAGCCAAAACCCACTGCTTCTGGCAGCGGGCTCTCGTGTACGATCCTCCTGGCCGAGCCTAACGTCTTCCTGACGGGATTCGACCACGATGGCCACACGAGACAGGAGAGCCACAACTCGACTGCCCTCCTGCGGGGCAAGCTGCAGCTCAACGTATCAAAAAACACAAAGATCAAGTCCGTGACGCTGAAACTGTTGGGAAAGGCGCGCACGGAGTGGCCAGAGGGGATCCCACCCCTTAAGGTCGACATGTACGAAGAGGAGTCGCTGAGAACCCAGGCCCTGACCTTCTTCCACGCCATGCACGACGGCTGGGAGACCGAGTATGGCAACCAGTGCTCATACACGCTGAGGGGCAACAACAACCCCAGCTCGAATCTCATCAGGCCGTCTCTGAGCCCTGGAGATTCGGGCAGCTCTCTGGGAAGTCGTCCCCGGTCGAACCTGAGCGCCAAGGAGCTGAAGAAGCTGTCGCTCCGCTCCGTCGAGTCCAGGAGTTTTGGCAAGAGCGACTCGCCAGCAGCCAGCCATGTGCAGCCCAAGGGTTTCAAGGTCTTCTACCCCGGCATGTACGAGTACACCTTCGAGCTCCCCATCGACCACCACCAGCTTGAGACCATCAAGCTCCAGTACGGCTCCGTCAAGTGGGAGCTGGAGACGACCGTCGAGCGCGCTGGCGCCTTCAAGCCCAACCTCCACGGTACCAAGGAGGTGTCGATCGTGCGCGTGCCAGACCAGATGTCGCTGGAGACGTCGGAGCCCATCTCGATCTCGCGCCAGTGGGAGGACCAGCTCCACTACGACATCATGATCTCTGGGAAGTCCTTCCCCATCGGCGCCAAGATCCCCATCGCCTTCAAGCTTACGCCCCTCGCCAAGGTGCAGGTCCACAAGCTCAAGGTCTTTGTGACCGAGTCGATCGAGTACTGGACCAACGACAGGAAGGTGACCAGGCGAGACCCCGGGAGGAAGATCCTCCTGCTCGAGAAGACGGCCGGCAGGCCTATCGACAAGCAGTTCGCGTCGAGCGAGCTGCGCATCCTCAGCGGTGGAGAGCTGTCCCCAGACCAGCGGTTCCAGGCCCGCGAGTCGGCTGCCCGCAGGAGGACCCTCGACGCACAGCGCACAGGGACGCATGCCGAGCCCCTGCCAGAACCCACAGAGAACCTCCTCGGCGATCTGGACCTTGGTCTGGAGACGTACTGGGGCTCGACGGAGATGGAGATGAACGTGCAGATGCCGACGTGCGAGATGATGGCCAAGGACAAGTCGCTGCGGATGCACCCAGACTGCAGCTGGAAGAACGTCAACGTGTACCACTGGATGAAGATTGTGATGCGCATCTCGCGCCTGGACCCTGAAGACCCGGCTGGCAAGCGCAGGCGGCACTTTGAGATCAGCATCGACTCGCCCTTCACAGTGCTCAATTGCCGCGCCACGCAGGCCAACACCGCCCTGCCCCAGTACGACAGCCCAGAGGCACTAGGCGATTTCCGCCGACAGACGTCCTGTGGGTGTCCTGACGCGCAGGTCCTCAGCACAAGCGGGGAGGCAACAACGGCGGGGCAACGCCAGAGAACAACAGCGCTACGCAGCTCGACAGCGTCGCGCTCCCCGCACCACCTCGGGCAGCTCACCTTCACACGGCCTCGCAGGGCATCAACGGCAATTCCGCCTCCGCCTCTTCCCCAGCCATGACATCTGCTAGCGGCCCAGGCGGTAGTCTGAGCTCGACACCGCCCACATCGTCGAACCCCCTGCAGCGGGTACGTGATCAAGACGCGTCTGCCCGGCCCATCCACCTCATTCGGTATCCATCGTTCGACCCGCCTCCCTTCAATGCCGACAACCCTCCGCCACCAATGCCTACACCCCCACCCAACTACGACATTGTGGTCGGGACGCCAAGCGTCGACGGCATGGCTGGCTACTTTGAGCGCCTCCTCCTCTACGAGTGCCCCACCCAACAAGATCAAGACGAGCAGACGGGAAGCAATTATGTCGCCACAGGCGCAGAAGGGTCTGGGGGGCAAGCCAGCTCCTCGCAGGGCGTGCACCACGCGGGCGGCGGATCAGATGATGATGGGGAGGACACGGAGGTCGAATCGGACTCAGACTCGGCGGACGAGAGGGGACCTGCTCGCACTGTCAGTCGTGCGGGCACGGTGAATATTGCGAACCCGCGCACTCCTGGAGGGAGACTGGTCCCGAGCAGGAGTTTCGAGATCGCGAGGCCTGGCACCAACACACACTTCACGCTTGACATGTCTGGTGTGGTCAGAAGGGGACGAGGAAGTACGGCCAACGCAGGACGGAGCGGAGCTTAACACCACGACATTACGACGCGAAGTTGCGATACATACAATATAACGAACGACATGGAATAAATTGAGAAGACGAATTGGATAGTGTCTGGCAAAGAAGCGGCGGGTATGGACGATCGTACTGCGCAGAGCTGAGGACAGACGAAGACATACGACGGACGGCAGCACTACAAATTTGTCAGAACGAGGACGATGCTACCGCGGATGATTGGACAGATTTTCTCTTTTATTTTGTCTGGAAAGGTCTCCTAAGGTCCTTGCCACTCTTGCTACATACCCACATACATGTAAACATGGGCGACATGGCTGAAAAAGCATTGGCATTCTTTGAATTGGCTGGCCTTGGTCGGGATAGGAGGGCGCAGGGAGCATATTTGGACAGCGGCCGTTCCAGGTTTGATTCGCACGAAGCATTGACAAGGAGAATGACTGGATAGTGAGATCTATTTTTTTGGAATAAAAATCCTATCTAAATATGCAAGCAGCCTGGTCACTCTTCGACTGTGTGTGTTCCTGGAGGGTATATGCAATGCTGAAGAGCCAAAAGGCTGCTCTGCCTAATCGTCGCGATTTCCAGCTGTCTTGAAGGAAAAAAGAGGGACGAGGACAATTGCTTGGGCGAGGCAGGGGGCAGCTCAGGCCAAGCCAAGCCAATTCTCGGTACTGTAGTCGCCGCCTGGCTTTGTTTCGCCAGCATACAGAGTATTGATTGCACCTTGGTCTCGAGAAAGAGGGGTGTTTGTTTCTCTTTGGTCTTCTTTTCATGGGACACACACGTGTGGTTTGTCCTCCTCGACTTCGGGTACGCGCGTTGGGATTGTATTACACGCGCTGCGGGACGGGATGAGGTAAGCGGGGAGCACGTGACTACCCTCGTCCTTGACCTCACTTCCTCCCGAGCTGGCGGCATACTGAACATCTCGAGGGCTCGTGTATATTTCCTGCTTCCATATTGTTATTATCTTTTATTAGATGATTTCGAGCGTGGAGAGGGGTGGATATGTCACCAGCAGCCTGCCTGGGCGAGGCGTCGAGGTGCTGCAAGCGCACTGTTTGTCTGTGACTGGAAACCTGGGGGGTGGCGAGGGCGGTTGAGGTAGGTGAATGGTACCTAAAGGGTGACTCTATATGCGAGATGCAAGCGCTCTCGGGGTGAAGTCAGCTATTGTCTGGTTGCAATCGTCTTGTCGCTCTTGGTCTGAGCCCAGCTTTGCAACATGGAGGGTTGTGTTGAGCATACCAGACGGGGGTTGAGGGGGGATTGGGGGAGTGCGCGGGCTCAAGGAGGCCTTTGGACAACTGAATCTGCTCAAGATACAGGACAGAATGGAAGCAGTCTCCCATCAGTTCCAAGCATCACAGGGTCGTTGGGTCAAGGTTATCTTGCTCCGGCTTGGAGGGCTCATCGTGCGGCCGTCCTGTTGAACCAGGTTGAAAGGTCCCCTGGCCTTCTCTATCGTGAACCAGCAGCAGCGCAGGAAAGATTCCAGTTGTTGTAGGAAGGAAAAATGAGGCCAGGCGGGGCAGCGCGATCGATATTTTTTTCGTCTGATGTTGCTGCCGCTGCCTGGGAGCTCTCTCTCTAATTCTGAGGCTGTCACTTGACTGTAAATGAAGCTATTCCCTATCAACCCCTATCAGCGCTATCAACCAGGCAGCTGCAATCAGCTTGCTGTCTATTTAAAGGCCTCAATTTTTCAACTGATTCCAGCTCCAGCTTTCCTTCCTTTCTCTTTCTTCCTCCCCTCAACAACGCGCAACGAGATCGTCTAACCACCAACGTGCACCAACCAAGGCATCATCTTGCCAGCTTTCGTCCACGTTTTCAACCAAGCTCTCGTTACCCGTGTTGTTTTCTCTCTTCTTCTTTTCTCGCAGACATCAGCTCGTCATCGTCACAGAAGGCGCGTGGATTCACAGCCACCGCCCAGACAAACATCGCGACCGACAAGCTTTTTCGCGTCCTTCAACCCCCTCCCCCTTCTCACACCTACATTCACGCCGCGCCCAGCGCACCTCTCCTGTCAACCTCGCGTTGACAATTCTCTCTTTCCCCCTCCTTGTTGCAGAGGACATTAGCCCTTCGCGGCCCCTCTCGTAGCATCACGCCCCCCTCCCCCTCCTTTCCAAACCTTCGGGCAATAACCCCCGCTGGTTTCGCGTGCGCAGAGGCAATAACCCCTCTAGCCACCCCCTTAGCAACCTTCGGGCAATAACCCCCGTTGGTTCACGGTTCGCAGAGGCAATAACCCCTCCTGCAACCATCTCCCTCGATCGTCAGGCCCGCCACACCTGACGACATTCGACAGCCCGATCAAGATCTCGCCAGCCGTTCGACTTCGCCTCGCCCCATCTCGTCAATCACCGACAGGCCGAAGTCAAGATGGCGTTTTCTTCCCCCTTTCTTCCTCTTCCTCGTCCGCGCTGCTGCGATGCATGCGAGCCTTGCTCTTCTCCTGGTCACCTACTTTGTCCTGCGCGCCTGGTTTGCTGGGATGGCCCAGGACTTCGCGTCGGTCGTCAGCTATGCTTTCGAGTCCGGCCCGGATTTCTGGGTCCCCCTGGTCTTGTTCTACCTCTCCTGCCATTTCGTCATGTACTTGGCCCACCACGACACAGCCAGCGTCGAGAAGCACAAGGAGAACCAGCAGATCCGTCATGTGAAAGAGTGTGCCCGTCTCAACTTGGAAAAGGACGAAGCCAAATCAGATGTCAAGAAACTGGACAAAGAACTCGAGATGTACAAAAGTAATGAGTATCAGGCACTCTTCAAAGACATCCCGTCGCCTGCTGAGCTGTTGGGAACAGGTGAACCCGAGATCAGACAGCTCAACCAGGCGCTCTGCGAGGCCAACACGAAGATCGCAGACCTGGAGGCCGCTGCCCAGGCGGCGGCCGAGGCTGCTCGACAGGGTCAAGATCTGCGTTCCCAGCACGAGTCGAGGGTTTCGTCCCTGCAGCGTCAGATCGACCGCCTGCAACGGGACAATGCTCGGCTCCAAAGGAAGGCAGACCTTTGGGATCGGGTCAGGGAAATGGGCAAAGGACTGCTCGTGTCTGTCCGGAAGGTGTTTCGGGTTTTCGAGGCCCGTGTCAAGGTACGCAAGTACCTCAGCACCAAGGCCAGCCTGAAGTTGCGCGCTCTAGGGCGTTTCAACACCTCCCTGCTGGTCAGAATCCGCCACCTGAGCCGCCAATTCGAGAAGGTCACCACCGAGCGCGACGAGTTGATGACCCTGTTCAGGGACCAGGCCGGCCTTCCTACCACTCTCGACATCAAGTCTCTGAGGCCGAGCGACATCATTGAGCAACTGAAGCAGCGCAGTCCCATGCCAGCCGACAACGACCGAGTCAGCAATATCGAGGACCAGAATGCCCGCCTTAGTGATCTCATCACCCAACTAAACAAGGCAGTCGAGAGGGCGAAGGAAGCGATCACACGGCTCCAACAAGACAAAGTCCGACTCGAGGCCGAGACGCTGTGTGATCGATGCAAGCGTCCCGTCCACCCTAGCGGAGGATCGGGCTCAGACGGCTCGGACGGACCCCCAGGACCCCCAGCACCCTTCTCTGGCGGCCCTAGCAACGGCAACGGCAGGAGTGGATCGAGCAAGGACAAGAGCAGTCGCCCCGGTTCCGAGAAGGATCACTTCGGTGACCTTGATAACAACGACACCAACAATAACCAGGACGACGATGACCGCAAGGACGACGGAGGAGATGACAACGATGGACAAGGTGGCGCCGTCGCGCAGGTTGCTGCAACTTAGCAAGTTGCCAACCAACGTGAGGTCGACCCCTCCACCACCACCCCCACAGTCACTGTTCACGCCCCAGCCGATGTTGGTCCAATGGACCAGATTGGTATCCCTCTTCCTCCCCCCGCCCAGATCGATAACCAAGTCGACGACACCCTCGCGATCAGCGCTCCCCAGCCTGAGTCCCAAGATCCTGTGGCATATCATCCCTATGGAGACCAGCAGCAGCAGCTACTGCAGGATGCGGTCCAACTCGAGAATCCAGTGGCCGAACCTATCCACCCTGTGCACGATGCCTCTTCGGAGCCTCAACTTAGCGAGCAGCAGCAGCAGCAGCAGCAGCAGCAGATCACAGCCGCGTCAGCATTTGAGACCCCCAGTATAAGTCTCATAGCTCAGCCAATCGATCACTCCGTACTTGTGCAGCTAGACGTTGCTCAAGCACCAATCGTTGACGCGATCGAGGCATTTGCTCAGGAACCCGTGGCAATGACAGGTCCCAACATCGTCCCCACTGCGGCAGACCAATATGGCCCCTTGGTTCATTATTCCATGGCGGTTCCGGATCACAATGAGATTCCCGACGCCGGCGAGTGGGACGGGGATGAGGAGATGGAAGATGCAGAGCCAGACTATTTCCCAGAGGACGTCGAGATGCAAGAGCCTGATGACCCCGAGGACGTCGACATGCAAGAGCTTGATGACCCCGAGGACATGGAATGGGAGGAAACAGAACCAACCATCATCGTCTCCCAGCACGAATTCCAGCAAGTGGGCACGCCGAGCACTGCGGCGCCCAGTTATTACGCTGAGGACATGGAGATTGACGATGACCTCGACATGTCGCTCGGCCTCCCGCCTGCATTGCAGACTCAAGGACAGCCAATGGAGCCTCGTCCTTCGATGTCTACCCCTAGCCCCGGTCCTGCACAGTTTACGGTCTCTGCACTTCCCTCTCGGCCTGTTCTTGGCAGCCTAGGCCAGGCTGATCCGCGCCAGATGAGCGCGCACCCTCCGAGCTCGTTTGGCTGCCCCAGCCCGCCCAGGTCCTCTCCGTGGATGACCTCTGCTGCTCCCCCGCAGCTTATACAGGACCAGCAAGGCCACGCAGGCCCGTACAATATGGATGCGCATCAACAGCCAAGCGCGTTCGTGCACCAGAGCCCGCCTGCTGCTCTCTTACAACCTATGCAGAGCCAGCAAGGCCAGGCAGATGCGTACCAGATGGATGCAGTCGTCAAGGAAGAAGAAGAAGAGCCAAACGTGTTCGCCACCTTCCCGAGCCCGCCTAGGCCTTCTCCGAGCCCACCTAGGCCTTCTCCGTCAGCAGACCCTTATAGTCAATACCAGGGAACTGCGCGCCAGACGACCCCATTTGGCCTCCCAAGCCCGCCCAGTGCTTCTCCGTGGGGCAGTCCTGCTACCCCCGATCAGCCTATGCAGGACAGCCAAGAGCCGCACGATCAGCTGATGCAGGACAGCCCAGGACAGCCCGATCAGCTTATGCAGGACAGCCCAGAGCAGCAATATCAGGCAGCACCAAGCCAGATGAATGCATTCGGTAGGCCTGTATTCGGAGGGCCGGCCCTGGCCCCGTCGAGTGTATTCGGCAGCCCAAGCCAGATGAGGGCATTCGGCAACCCAAGCCAAACGAGTGTCTTCGGCGGCTCAAGCCCGAGGAGTGTATTCGGTAGGCCGGCCTTGGCCCCGTCCAGTGTATTCGGCCACCCAGGCCAGACGAGTGCATCCGGCAATCCGAGCCAGCCATTTGTTGCTGGTCCTCCTCGCTCGCAGCTGTTTGCACAGGACCACCGAGACCAGCGAGGTGAGACAGCTCAGCGCCAGAGAGGTACAGGCATATTTGGCTACGCCGGCCCGCGTACAGCTTCTCCCTCGCAGCCTGCCCTAGATAGCCAAGGTCAGACGGCTCTGCACCAGCCAGATGTGCAGCAGAATGCGGCCCCTGTATCGTCAAGCTTCGGCACTGCTCCTGGATCATCGCAATTCCAGGTCTTTGCTCTGCCTTCTCGCCCCGTTCTCGGCGGCCCTGCACAGCAGCCTCCTGCGCGAGAGACAAACGGGTCTGATACTTCGGTCTTCGCCAGCGTCCCTCCTGCTCGGCCGGTCAGCGGCTTTGCTCTGCCATCGCACCATGAACCCAGCGGTCAAGCAGAGCCGGCACCAGCGATGCCCAGCTCCTCTGGTCTCCCAACCGCTCCTGGGTCGCAATTCCAGGTCTTTGCTCTGCCTTCTCGACCCATGCTCGGCAGCCACAACCAGACAGCTGGAGAGCAGTCAGCTACGCAACAGAGAAACGGATCTCGCTCGTCCGTTTTCGACAATGTTACCCCTGCGCGGCAGACCACTCTCTTCGCTCTGCCGTCCCAGCCTGTTCCTGGTGGCCAAGATCAGACAGGTGCACCAGGTGCCACTTCGCATTCAGAGGTACAGTAAGATGTCCCTAACATCCCTTGTCGTTCGTGACCACATAACTAATGCGTCGGCTTCTAGTGCCTCTAATCCAACACCCCACTCGCCGCCTTCTTCGCCGCCCCCACATTCGTCGTACACTCCGGAGGGATCGCCTCTTGCCTCATATGGCATACGAAACACTCAGTCGCCAACAACCAATGTGGTTGCTGAGCCACAGACGAGCGATCCAGTGACACAGGGCCACCTCGGCGAATTCAATTCCGAGCCCAATGTTGGCACTCAGCTTGCTGCGGGTATAGCCGGTGATGACCTAGACATGCTCATCGCGGATGCTTCAGCCCAGAGCGCTTTCGCTGCCAATGCTATGACCCCAGCAAACAACTTGGGTTCGGAAGATGCTCTTCCTGTGGACGACGAGTCGGATCCGGAAGACGACGAGGGCTCGGATACGGAGATGGAGACAGACACCGAGGCCGAGCCAGACTCTGCGGCCGTACCAGGCGCAGAGGTCCAACCAGCCGCCGAAGCCGCACGACAAGGCGTCCAAGTCGACCCAGACCCAGAGGCTCTACCATTCACGGTCGAGCTAGATCCAGACATCGACAGCCTGATAGCAGGTTTGGAGCTGGCTTTCGACTTGGACGCGCCGGCTTCAGCGGCCTCGACCTCGACGGAACCACCAGTGGCCGCCCCGCGTCCGGCAGCCCGAGACGAAGACCTCCCGGATTACAACTCCGACGAGGAGGAGGAGCAGGCATCTTGCCCCCGCCCTCCCGCCAGCCGGACCATGCCAGAGGAGCTGCGGCGTATCCTGCTGAGGCAGCGGATGAGGCAGCGGGGCCCGGCGTTGCGACGGCCCCGGCGGATGAGGACCTCTGCTGCCGATCTCAACCAGCAGGCAGAGGCGGCCTTCCAGACAAGCACCGGACCGCGGAGGCATGAGGGGTCCGGTCCAAGAACCTCCAGGCCCGGCGCCTCGGGTAGTGGACGCGTTGGAAAACGTGGTCGCCAGCCGAGGAAGCCAAAGAAGGGCTAAAGAGAGAGAGGTCTTGGACGGGCCCCCATCCAGCCTACCAATCTCTGCCCCCTTCTCTCTCTCCCAACCACTACCACTACCAACCACGACGACCGACTTCACGCCCTCGTCCACCAACAGCCCGGTTTGCAGTCGACTTGTGCGCAAGACAAGTCCACCTAGCCAAAGACCCAAAACTTTTAGGCTAAGAATTTCATGTACGTACGAGATGCGGGAACTCTTCACAAAGGGCTCTTCACTGACTGAAACATTCTTACACCTAGGCAACAAGGCATACGAGCGACCGAATTCTCAAGTATAACCAGGCGCTCAGACTTTGTCGCAAGAAGAGAGAGGGCATGGTCGTCGAGATGGGGCGGGAGATGAACCACGACAAAAAAAAAAAAAAAAAAAAAAAAAAAAGGATGAGGATGAGGATGAGGATGAGGAGTGAGAGGATGTGATGGATATGGAGAGGGATATGGAGAGGGATGAGGAGTGTGCAGGGAAGATTGATGTGGGCCAAGAAGGCGGCACAGGACACTGCCGACGCGAACGGACAGAACGAGACGGCCACGAGCTCTGACCAACACGACGACCATTGAGCAGCAAGCTGGGCTGCCTACCGAAGGAGACCAAGAAGGGTGTGATCTCAGATAGTAAGTCCGGAGCCCGTGGCGAGCTAACCCAACTCTCACCTCCAGGCCCAGGAAATCTTCAGCAAACGACCTAGAGTCCCTTGGCTACTCGCTGGTTGAGAGGGGCAACGGCCTACCCTCGTCGACTGCAAGTGGGTGGGGTCATTGGTCCACTACCAAAGAAGGCGTGCCCGTTCAGTTGAGCCACTGAAGAAGGTCTCTCTTTACCTCCACCGATGGAAATGTGTCGAGGCTTTTGTCCACATCGCGATCACACGCGTTTCATTCCTATCTCTGGGGATTATCAGGCTGGTTCCCTTTTCTTCTCTTGTCTCTGTCTTCTGGAGCAGATTAGGCGAGCTACCCCTGTCCTCGCCCTCCAGTCTCGTCCCCAAGCTCCCATCACCGCCCCTCTCCCTTCTTCCCTCTTCCCTCCCCCCAACCCTCCACGTCCTGATCTTCTCTTGCAACGGCTGACTACACGTTTTACAGGTCTCAGTTCATGACACTCCAGCAGGGGGAACCAGCCTGAACACAGCCGCCACTCTCGAGCCCCTGGAGATAGGACAAACGGATATGTGTGATCGCGACGCGGACAAAAGCTATGACATTTCCACGACAGGAGTGCGACTTTCAGAAGCCTGAAGTTGCCGGACTGAGAGCTCCTTCTGCGGTGAGAACCTCTGACAAACCCATCCCGCAGGGACGAGAACGGTAGGCTGGCGCCCCTCTCCCGTGAGGGTTGAGGGACCGTGGTTGTGCGCTGAGGAGGACCTGGTGTCCTGTCTGATTGAGAGGCGGGGAGGCGAGCCTGGCGGTGATGGCACGCTATCTGGGGGATCACCTGGCTCTGGGCTCGTGCGGTCGGCAGCCCGGTGTAGCTGTGACATGGTCAGACTGAAGGTCAGGGCACGAGGCGCGGAGGAGTGATGTCCGGGCGGGAAGGCAGTGGCCCTGCGAGTGGACTCATGACCTGGTGCCGCCCGCGGCAGTGTGGATGATGATGCTTCAGAGATGAAGACAGACAGGGTCATGACTTGGGTGCCGTGATAACGGTATTGTTGAAGATACAGATGAGGGCCATCATCATATGGGACTTGGGTGCGGTGGTAATGGTGTTTGTTGAGATTACAGATTGGGGCCCGGTGTCATATTACTTCGAGTGCGGTGGTTTACGGTGTTGATGTCACAGATGGAAGACACAGTCGAGAACGGCAAGGCTATCCAAGCAAACGAGGGATGGCGATGAACCACCGAAGAAGGGACCACGCACCACCAAAAAAAAAAAAAAAAAAAAAAAAGACAGGACAGGACAGGGAAAGGGGAAAAGGTCGAGAACGACGAGGCTATCCAAGCACATGAGGGATAGTGATGAACCACCGAAAAAGGGACCACGCACACACACACACACACACACACACACACACACACACAAAAAAAAAAAAAAAAACAGGACAAGGGAAAAAGGTCGAGAAAGACGAGGCTATCAAGTACAGGAGAGAGGCTATCAGTGCAGAAGAGATATCAGTGCACCAGAGATAGCTATGAACCACCGAATAAGACACCGCGCACTCACAAAAAGAGAGATGGACCTTGATATAAGAAGTGCACCCTTTTGTGACGTACTCTGCATTTTGAAGGTAGGGTTGGTCAGAAATTAATATTCTCTAAGCTGAATGGGTTATAAATCTCGTAATAAACACGAAACGCTATGATCTGTGTTTCCTCCCGGTCACAATGCTAAATAAACCGTGCTGCCATCTGGTCATCCCTTTCTTTATCTCCTCTCTTTCTCCCCTTCTCTCTTTCCGCCCGAACCACAATTCATGAGACTGGGTGCCTGCATGCAGTAGGCAGAGACGAGAACGGAGGGAGGGAAGGAAGGAGGCAGAGGAGGCTAGATATGGGACGAGTCATGTCGATCACAAAGACGGCAATGGTGGGGAGGAGGGTCATTATTGAACAGTGAGTGAGTGACACAGACGGTTCCACAGCGGTCCAGCCCCTCTGAAGATCAATCTTGTGGCGGGCTACGGGGGGCTACGGCGGCACCCTCTGACCCCCTGAAAAAAAAAAAAAAAAAAAAAAAAAAAAAAGACCAAACTGCAGTGGAAAGCCTGCCAAAGCACCTCATAACGGCGCAGGCAATCTGTGGCCCCTTGTAACGACGACAGCCACATGCTATACTATTGAGAGGCTTGACCAACTCGGAAAGGAAAAGTAGTAGTAGTAGTAGTAGATCAAAACAGATTGATGTTCTTGCTGACCCTCTCTGTCTGGCCGCGCTCCCGAGGAGACGATGGAAGGAGGAGAATCATCCTCCCTCATGAATACAGAATACCAAGTACCGGCAGGTCAGTCAGTACTACAGAAAATTACTGTAGTGCTACTACTACTAAGTACTGTAACTTCAGAGGGTAGTTATGTACTTCCTCAGATAACAGAGAAACAGGTACTAAAGTACAGCACTGTTAGGGGCCTACAGCGGACCCAACGCCTAACTTTGTCTCCCCAGCTACGTTTGGAGCATCCAAAGTACATACCTAAACCATGCTAGGCCATCCTCAGACAATCCCTCCCCTCTTTTCTCTCCCGCCCTACCGAGCGCGAACACCAGAGTCTGCTTCCCACCATGGAATGAAACGCATGAAGGGATCCCAGGGGTACGCGTCAGTTCTTCCCCCCGTGCCGTCCCATCCCTTCCCTCGCAGTGGCGTGTGGTGGGCCCCCGGGCCCCCCATCTTCGACAAACCCCCTGGCGTCGATCACCCAATCGACTAGGTACTCTAAGTTCAAAAGTGTTTGACACCCGCCCAGCCTAACTTCGTGATGGTAGTGTTTCCTTCTTTTTGTTCTTTCTTTTCTTTCCTTCTATTTCCCCCTGTTTTGCCTCCCTTCTTTAGAAGAAGAAGAAGAAGAAAGAAATCCTGACAAAAGCCTCCAAGAGACGCCGCCGCCATGTATCGCCCTGTCTTCGGACTCGGCTTCCTCTCCAGGCGGGTCATCATCGCTATCGCCCTGACCGTCTGCATCGTGTGGGCGATACGCTGGCGAGGGCCTGAACTGGAGACCATCCGCGATTTCGCACACCTGGGCGGAAGCAGCGGGGATGGCTGGATGACCAAGAGGCAATTCGTCAGGCGGGCCCTAGAGGACGACGTGTACGTCAACAAGTACAACGGCACAGCGGTGCGCGACCTGTGCAGCAAGACAAAGTGGCAGGACGGCATTGCCATATCCTGCGACGAGATTGCAGGCGGCATAGGCAACCTGAAGATGAGGCTGCTCGGCTGCACAAGATACGCCATCGAGGCGGGAGGTACGATATATATGAAACAAAAATCCATATCAAGAGACGAGAAGAGCCTCAAAAACACACACACAAAGGACCGTTGAGCCCACGAGCTGACACAAGACAATGTTATTTTCCCATCACTAGCCACGCTGATCACCCCGGTTATACACCCAAGGCAGGCCTTTGAGAAGATGGAGCAGAGCTTCGGGTGGGATGTGGACCTGCCACTGGACTATGTCTTCGACAGCGAGCACTTCTACGACACGCTGGCGCAGGACTGCCCCCAGCTGCGCATCGTCAACGACACCGACCCGGCGCTCAACATACCGCCCAAGGAGGATGCCTACAAGCTGAGGCCAAACTCGCTGGTGAAGACGTCCATGGGCGAGCATGTGGTCATGGACCCCAAGGGCTGGCGACCAGCATTCGACAAGTGGGTCAACGACACCTTCAACACCAAGAAGATTGGCGACGTCTTGTCCGCGCAGCACCCGGTCCGCATCAGCTTCGACGAGTGGGTGCAGTTCTCGTGGCCCAACGCCTACGACGGCGACAGCTTCAAGAACGACTGGGGCCACGCGGCCCGCATCAGGCGGGACATCCGGGAGCTGTCGGCCCGCGCCCTCTACAAGCTGTACAGGAAGATCGGCTGCAGGCAGAGCCCGCACGCCCCGTCCAGGAACTGCTTCCTCGGCGCCCACGTCCGCACCGAGGCCGACGCCAAGGTCGAGGGCTGGGACACGTACGAGACCCAGATGCAGCACGCCCGGGAGCAGCTCCAGACGCACAACCTGAGCGTCCTCTACGTCGCCACTGGCACCGCCAGCGACGTCGACAGGCTCAAGGCCGACCTCAAGGACCTGCGGGTCCAGATCAACGAGACCTACGAGGCCGGCGTCCAGGTCCTGCAGAAGTGGGACCTCCTCGAGGAGGAGGACATGATGATCATGGACGGCTTCACCTGGGACCAGATGGCCCTCATCGACATGGACATCATGCTGAGGGCGAGCCGCTTCGAGGGCATCTGGGAGAGCAGCTGGACCTGGATGATCGCCCTCAAGAGACACGAGTGGAGCGATGACCAGACCCCGTTTTCTCACGAAGTCACCTTTGAAGATGGGCTCAGCAAGTAAGTTCTCTTTTAAGCTTCAAGTCAAGCCTTACCCCACCCCCTTTTTTTTTTCCTTTCTTTTTCTTTCCCTCTCCCTCATGTCTACAAGACAATGTTTCTGACCTTTGATGGAAAACACCAGAATTTATGGCGCAGCAGGAATGCAACCATTCATACCACCTACGATGTATTTATAGCCTCGAGACGCATGATATTATTACCGAGGATTTGAGACGGCAGCCATATAAAATCTAATTGAGGCGTTTTGGAGTTCAAATGGTGGGGATTAAGACATACATTTCTTCATGTTCAAGAAAGTCTCTTTTTATTGTCATTTTGGAAATCCATACAATTCTCTTCACAACCATTCCTTCTCCTTTCTTTGATGGCATGATGCCTCTCTATCACCAGCCACCAGATCGAACCGACCATCTGGGAGGTTGACAATGATGGGGTACTAGGCAGTGCTCGCCTAGCCACAGTGGCCGAGTGGCAGTCAACCCCATGTTGTAATTATCAATGGACAACCAGGTTAGACAATATGTGTAACAACACTGTATGGCTTCGGGGCAGGCATAGTAAAGTCACCGTCTGTTTATTCAGACCTGACTTATAGACATAGCCCTCCAAATAGCCAGTCAATTATCTGCAAGCTCAATTTAAGATCATTGACAACAATCAGCCCGGCTGATTGACTGGCTCTTCCCCTCCCGGACCTCCCCTTGACTATCTTAAGTTCAAGTAAAGTGCTAGAGAAAATAGTCTTATCAAATACTGCTGCTGCACAATTATGCAACTATACACATTGATCAACCACTGATCAGCGTCCTGTGTGGCTCCAGTTTGTGGTACAGATCCCCTCAACTGTGCACTAGTGGTGAATGAAGTAAAATATTCCAGGTAAACAAACCACAAGTCTGTCTGGGCCAAGCCCTGTTCTTTGATTCTTTTTTTAAAAAAAAAAAGGATGCCATGCAACGGCCCTTAGACACATGGCTATGATAGGCTGTGGGATATGTATGTTTTATATAAGTACTGACTTAATAGGAGTCCTTTAATCATCTATGGTCCTTGGGTTAGAGTAAGAGGGCACAAGTAAATATTGAGCTGTGAATATCAATAGTGCTTCCATTCTCGAGCTTACCAGCTTCCAACCACACACCCAATTTATATGCTTCTCCCCCTAACATCATCCACAATTGTATATGCTCCATTGCACTCCAACATTTCATAGTAACAACTGTCTTGGTGAGTATGTATTTTTGCCATAAAATATGCCAGGTTAACATCTATAGACTAGCTCGCCCCTTCAGCTAGCGCCGTCTGGGCAGTTCAGAGCTGGCTGTGAATGGTGGCAATAGGACCCTTCAGCTGTGAATGAACCTCAACCTCCAAAAGGGGGCATTGGCCAATCTTGCAGAGTAATGCGTGAACTAAACCGCAATTCGCATCGTTTTGGTGAGAACTGTCCGACTCATGAACTATTATGTGAGAAGTAGGAGGAGCCGTCTCGCAAGGGACGGAACCAGAAAAGCAAGATCAAGCACTGGAATGACGACACGACTCCAGCGTAACTGTTCATGACGACACACAGCCCTAGACCGCGCCCAGCCACAAGGGGAAGAAGAGAAACGCACAGCTGAAAACAGTAGCTCGTAGAGAAGATGGCGCACGCGACACACGACACTTCAAATACCGCCGCCGCCGCCTCGTTCTTGTCACACCAAGGCACCGCACGTGTGTGCTTCTTCCACCCAAGCTTTCCGACTTCCCAGCTGTGTATCACGAGACCACCTCCTCTACTACACCCCCCGAAAAGAAAAACAATTGAACGAGACCGCTAGGTGATACGACCGTCAAGATGGTGAAGGAAGACAAGGATGTCATCTCCGAGTTCAACGAGTACGTCAACATGACGGCCTCGGAGCTCGAGAAATGGCTCAAGTCAGAAGACTCGAGCAGCGCCGGTCAGTCCAAGGACGGCGCAGAGGGGGGTGAGTCCGTGGGCCAGGACTCTGGGCACAAGATCGTGGAGATCCTCAAGGCCAACCCCGACAAGGACCCGGACAAGTACACGGACGAGCAGATCCAGCACATGCGCAAGGTCGCGTCCTACTGCAAGCGCCACCTGGCGCAGGAGTCCTCTGGAAACAAGGACAAGGATGCTGAGGAGGTCAAGAAGACCAAATCTTATATCTCGCTGAAGAACTGGGGTAAGTCGACTTCTCCCCCCCAAGAGGAGAAAAGAGGCATTCCAACGGTCCACGGCAAGGTTTCTCACACTGTTCATCATCCAATCAGGCCACGACTTCCTCAAAGCTCAGGGTAAGAGCTCTGGGTCCGCCAATGGCAGCAGCAAGTCCGATTCCAAGAAGGAGGAGGAGGAGGAGGAGGAAAAGGAGGACAAGGACGACGATGCCGAAGAGGAAGAGGAGGGCAAGAAGGCTGGTGACAAGAGGAAGAAGACTGAGGGCCAGAACGGGTCCAACAAGAAGAGAGAGACGGGCCACAAGACGAGGTCGTCTGAGAAGAACGCAAGCGAAGACGAAGACGGCGAAAAGAACGGAAGTGACAAGAAGAATGGGGCAGCCGAGGAGGAGGAGGAGGAAGACGGCGACAAGGAAAACTCCAAGGGCGGCAGCTCTGGAGGCAAGTCCGCAGAGAATGGCCCTAAGAAGGGAGAGACAGTGAGCTGGAACTGGGGTTCTGGCAACCCGCAGGGCAAGGTTCTCGATGTGAAGGAGGATAAGTACGTCCACGATCCTCCCATGATGTCCCACTTTTTTGTCTGTTTCTATATTACTACGGGGGAGAAAACATGCTGATATTTGAACAGGGCGACCATCACGACCAAGCGGGGCAACGAGGTCTCTCGTGATGGAGATCCCGAGGACCCAGCCGTGATCCTGGATACTGGCAAATCCAAGGCCATCAAGTCAGCTCATGAGCTGAACTAGGACATTAGGATAACTCCATAATCACATATATTGAGCCAATCGACCGGGACATGATTCCAAGTCATGATTGAAGAAGGCCATCAGTGTTAGTCCGTCATAGCCGATGCTTGCTTAGCATTGTGTAATACTCGAGGGTAATCAGAACTGTACTAAAGGTTCCTCCTCGAGGAGGAGCTCTGGCAGGCTAACTGGAGGTTGTTGGTGTAGAGACTTCCGTTGGATCAAGTAAGTACTGTGTGTTCTGCTTAAATCCAGATTCTGGGATGTTGCAGGGGAGGCAAGCGATATCAATGACCCCATCAAACAGACGCCCTGAGGGGACACGGGAGAGTGGTCCAAGCTGGTCAGGGGCCTGAGACTTGGGTGCAAGGGTCCGGTATACTGTACTACAGTACTACCATAGTACAAGCTGCTAGGTTGTAGGCCTACTTAGTGCTATAGTATGTAGCTATTAGTGGCATGTACTACTGCTAACATGCAAGGTGTCAAGGTACAGAGCCTGTAGGGGGTTGTCTGAAAGCACGGGCCAGGTGGGCCCAGAGGGCGGCTTGGTTGTATGAATCCAGGCCTTGGGGAAGCCGCGCACCTCGTGCCGCCGCCCCCCAGCCACTTTTGCCCGCTGTCACCTCTCGTTGCTGGGCCGCCCTGCCGCCCTTTTTCTTTCCACGACAACCCGCCGTTTCTCTTCAAGCAGCCCCAGCTCGGCCCCGTCAATTCAATCGATTGCGACTTGGGACCTGGACCTGGATCTTGATCAGTGACGATCTCCGCCCCCTCCCCCGTCCCAGCTGCATGCCACCTGCAGTTCGCGATCGGTCCGGCTCAGGAACGGGGATGAGGAGATAAAGAAGACATGGCGAACCCAAACGGCCCGCCATTCTTTGTCCCCAACCCGACCGAGCTGCTGGCCGCCCTCACAAACACCCTCGCCGCCGTCATCGACCAGCGCGTCAACCAGGTCCTCGAGCAGCGCCTCGCCGATCTCGACCAGCGACTCGGCTCCGTCGAGGCCGTCCTCCGAGCAGAGGGTCGCCTCAACATCGCCGCCCCTCCACCCCGCCAGAGTCCCCTGCACACTCAACAGCAACAGCAACAACAGCAGCAGCAACAACAACAACAACAAAACAGCTCAAACCCGCAGCAGCAGCAGCAGCAGCAGCAGCAGCAGCAACAGTCACAGTTCCAAGTCAGCCCAGCACCGCCGCCGCCACCACCTGCTGCCTCTTCTTCCTCCCAGAATCAAAACCAGACCCATGGTCACAGCCATAATGGCGTCGACAACGATCCCGTCATGGCTCTTGCCAGCGCTACCAATCCTGCCGCCATAGGTCCTCCTCCTCCTCCCCTGCAGCAGCAGCAGCCACAACAACCACAACAAGGGGGCAGCAGCAGCCGCCGCCGTCGTCGCAGCCGTCGCAGCCCTCAACGCAGCTCCCTCCCCTGCCCCCCTCCGCCAACCCCTCAGAATCCTGCCGTGGTCCAGGCTATGCAGCAGATCATACCCATGGAGATCCCACCTGAGGGCTACCCCATCTCTAGCCGCGGCACCATGCAGATCGAGCTCGACCAGTACACCATCCCCCGCGGCTACTCTATGCGCATGAGCGGGACGCGCGACATGGGCAAGGGGAAGCGCAAGATACGCTGGATCTGCTTCCGCGCCGGCGAGGCCCGCTACAGCGAGGCGAGCAAGACCACCGGCATGGCCGAGCGCACCTCCAAGAAGTGCAACTGCCCCTTCAAGTTCGAATGTGTCGAGACCTTCAGGGACAGCAACATGTGGGTCGTCCACCACCACATCACCCCGGGCACCACTGCCCACAACCACCCGCCCTCCGACCCCAGCGAGGACCCCCGCAGCCGCAAGCTGCCCCCCAGATCAGCCTCGAGGTCGACGGCTGGCTGAAGCAGGGCTGGCAGGTCAGCAAGATCATGAACGAGCTCAAGGGCCGCGGCTTCAAGAACGTCTTGAGTCGAGACCTTTACAACCGGAGGCAACAACTCAAGAGAGAGATCGAGACTGTCGTTACTTAGGTGTGTGTATTGGAGGAGAGGGGGAGGGGGGACACCCAGAGAACGTCCACGGCACAGCAGACGAAGAAATCAGCCACGGAAACAGGAAGGAGAGGAGGAATCGGAATACAGAGAAGAAGCAACACTGGCCCAAGGGGTTGCCCCCCTTTCGAATTGAGGACATCCTCGTCATCTTCAGGAGAATACCGGCCCTCGGGGCGTGAGGCTCGGAATATGTTCGAGGTTGCGTTCGTGTCATGAACGGCCATGCTTCTATTTTGGATGCTAAGACAATAGTATTGACTTGTATACATACCATAAAAGCATTTTTTTTTCTTTCTGAAATCAACACACCTTTTTTTTTTCTCTTTCTCTTTCTCTCTCTCGCTATTTGTGCTGTTACAAGCCTACCTCTCATCCTATTTGGAAAATCAAAGACCAATGACGGCGGCAGTCTCCATGCTCATATAAAGATGGCTGGATCCTCCAAAGCTGTGTAATGAGCTGGTGTCTCTAATAAGAACCGAACAAGGCACTGAGAGGGACTGATGCATCGTACTCGGCAAGGCCCCAAAGAAAAAGAGCACAAGGTAATTAATTATTCATGAGCTCGGGGGAGGGCAGCCATGTGGCCTATGGGGGTCTTGTCACATACTTCTTTATAGCTACTACTAATTTTAACACTCAAGAAACAGCATATGATGGCTTGCCATTGATTCAGTTCCATTGTGCGTGGGCTGAGAAAAAGCTTTAGAATTGAACTCTGTCAAAGTCATGGCTGAAGCACTTTCACACTACTTGGAAGCCACTGTCCACAGATCATGATAGGCCCTTTTCTTTGGGGAGCATAATTTATTGAGCATCTTTGTTGTCCATGTCAGGAGACTCAGTGACTATGAAGAACCTCAGTCTCAAGGTGGTGTACTTGTCTGTGTTCCATGCTCTCTCTCTCTCTCTCTCTCTCTCTCTCTCTCTCTCTCTCTCTCATGTGCATTATGCCAGTCACCCCATCACTTCAGCCTCGCAGTCTATCACATGCTCACTCTCACCATGCATGACGGACTCGTCTAATGGTCCCCAAGTATGAAGGTATTGACTGACAGCCAGCCCTCAGTTGTTACTGGGCATGTGGAAATTGTTGTCAACATTGCTGGCTTCTGTGTTTCTTCACCTATTTGCCCTCGAATTATTGCCTGTCCCTAAAATCCCAACATGATCGTTTCTGTCATTGACTCATTGTCACTCTATGACAGAGCTGCCAGCAACCGCCTTCTTTAGTTGTCTCTCAGCTCCTCAGTTGGAGTGATATCAACTTGTTCCCCCAAGAGCTCTTGTCACAGGCTGTTGCCAGAGATCACTTGCTGCTGGCTCGTCATATCTTGCTAATCTGTCCTCATAAAGAGCGATTCTCTTGTACTAAATATACAAGCAACCCAGACGCGTGTGAGAATCTTATCAAGGAGAAGAAGAAAAGCAAGGCCAAACATGTCCAGGAAACAGACTCAGCCCACTGTCATTCCCCCAACAAGCCCTCACAACAACAGGCCTCATGTTTCCCTTCCTTTGAAGATAGCACCAATGACGGGCCTGAAGACGCTTGCCTCCATAGCCTCTGTTCGAAGCTTCCAGTCGCTCATTTTCCGACACAACCAAGACTCTACCGACGAGGACGCATGGTTCCACCCACCTTGCCCACAGCACTCGCTATCATCATCTTCTTCTTCGTCGTCATCATCATCATCCGGCTCTTCCTTCCCATCTGTCTCAGCGACCCTCTTCAGGCTGCCCAAGCGATCATTCAGGTCTCTCGTCACCCCGAGGAGGAGGCAAGTACGAGCCTTCATAGAGGCCGCCCCGCACGTCAACATCACGAGCACCAGCAGCAGCAGCAGCGCCGCGGAGAGGAGCCGCGACGAGCAGCAGCAGTCTGCCGAGAGTCCGCGCAGGGAAGCCAGACGAGCAAGCTACCCGGCCCCGCCCAGAGCGCCAGCCATCATGATCCCCCTCGGCGAGGCGCCCGGCTCGCTCGTGTACGCACTCGCCCTACGCGCCCTCGACATCGCCGCACGCCAGACGCTCATGTACGCAGACCAGATGCTGTATTACAGCAGCAGCAGCAGCAGCCCTGGTGGTCCCGACCAGCAGGGGCGGCCGTCGCCCCCGTGGAACAATGTCGAGCTGCGGGGCCTGGCGCAGGACTTCCTCACGACCGACAGCGGGTGGGAGGTGCGGTACCGGTGCGAGGGCAGGCCGGGGCTTGTGTTTCGGCTCGAGACAGAAAACGAACAGGCGGGCTTCTGGAGGTGGCTGGACCAGGAGTGGCACAAGGCCACAGAGTGTTCGCAGTCTGGGAAGGGGCCTGGGAGAAGCGATTTTCATAGCCTGCACAAGGAAATGAATTTGGGATCAAGGAGAAGTCGCAACAAGAAGAAGATTATGATGATCAGGGGGCAAGGGAAAGCATCAGAACAGAGACAAGAGCAAAGATGATGACCATCTCGGGCATGAGGCGCGGAGGGTAGCGGCAGGGGCCGAGAGGGGAGGAAGAGGAGGAGAGAGCACGGCGCGCCAGTGAGGACGCCGACCTCGACTGGGTCTGTCTCTCAAAGAAGAAGGGCGTAATGAGGGTCGACTTGACGGTTCACTTCACCTATCGGGCCACAATTCCTGTAGAGGAAGGACGTGTTGAACCATAATAAATTTGGACGAAGAGGAATTCTCTGTACGGGTGTGTTCATGACATTGAATGTAAGGGGACTCTTCAAGACGCCCTCTTGGTCTTTTCACTGCAACGATGGCCAGTTTATACTTGGGAGACTTGCCAGTGACCTCAACATACAAGGTGTGCCAGTGTGCTATGACTGAAATGAGAGAGCCTCAGGGGGCTGGGGTGTCAATTCGTCATAAATGCTATACTATTTGCCCTTTTCACCATCATTCAAAAAAAAAAAAAAAAAAAAAAAAAAGCCCAGGTATCATTTTCCCATGGTCATAAAAAAAAAAAAAAACGAAGTATAATGAAGTGAAAATGAACTCCACTGATCCCAAGAACAAGTTAAATTTTTCAGTCAAGGTTCGGGAACAACATCATCATAGGTGAGATTTCCGAGCTCCGAACGTGAAACAAGGCTTTGTGGAAAGTCGTCAAATCCTCTTCCCCTTCGTCGGTGATGCCGAGCCGAGTGAACGCCAATAAACAAAAAGAAGGGGAAAAAAATCAAATATTTCCTCCACCCAAGTCGTAAGCGTCAAAAGCATAACGAGGTTGCCTCCCAGATACTTTTGTTCATACTTCGTAACCCAAGACGTGAGTCGTTGATAGCGTCGCATAATTTTCTCAAACCGTCTCGCCCCCCCCCCAAAAGATCGGAACCGATCAGAACCCCCCATACTGACATCTCGTAGAGACAAAGAAAACGTGAATCGTTGCTTTCGAACTTCTCAAAACCCTAGTTCCCTCGTTGCTGAGAGATTGTTTGTGTGTGAGTGTAGCATGACGGGAACTGCCGAGACAAGCTCTTCTCACTCGACCGTGCGGACCGACCTCTCCGCTCGGGCCTTCATGTGGTTTGCGTGTGTCTCAAGACACTGGGTCATCAGTCGTGTGACTGGCCACACGTCAGATCTCCCCAGCATGTGGCCTGTAGTTCTCAGGATCTTGACAGCATAGCCGCCCTGCAGACCCGAGACAAAGTCCATCTCTAGCTTTCTCCCCCAGCCGTCCAGAACCTCCTGGACCTTGTGCAGCAGTCGGGTGTCTTCTTCCGCCAGGAGCATGATCGCCGGAACCTGGACGAGGTCGACTTGGTCCTGGCCGAGAATGCCGAGATACTGACCGATCCTGTCCTGCAACGTAGCGATCCACTCGGCCAGGACTTGTGCACAATCGAAAGCACACATGGCGAACTGCAAGGGTAGTTCCCGGCTCGTCAGATCGGCAAATGTGACATTGAACTTGTCGGCCGTCAGCAAGGAATCGACTGCGAAGGATGCCGCCTTTCGGAGGAGCTTCTCCCGCCTGGAACTGGCCTGGCCCGACTTTGCTGACTCTGTCGTGTCCGACGTGAGCTGGGCAGCCTGGCACCCCGTGAGACCAAGCCCTGTCGAGATCTTGTCCTGTCCACCCGCAATTCGGTTGAGAATTAGAGGAGCTTGTTCGGCGTGTTGGAAAATGTCATCGCCACGCGCTAGTTCCTCGGCCACTCCCTGCCAATCGCGCTGCCAGAACTTCTCCTTGGACCGGCCGAGATTGAGACAGAGGCGCAGGTACGCCAGGTCCAGCAGCGGCATTGCATCCGCGGAGAGGGAGCCTTCGCTGGAAGGATTAGGCCGCTTCAGAGAGTGCTTCGGATTGCTGCTCCAGGCCGCATACCAAGCCCGCAGGGCAGGCTCAATAGTCCGGTGCATCTTCTCCGTGTCCTCATTCGTCCAGGGCCCGTTGTGATGATTCTGTCGAGTCTCCCAGATGTAGTTGTGCAGGGCGTTGATCAGGACGAAGCACCCAAAGGCGCCCGGCCTAAGGCTGCTCGACGGCAGTTCGCTGGGGTCAAACCCGGACCTAAACGCTTGGCCAGCCTGCAGGGACAGCCTTCTCTGGTTCTCGTTTGTGCGCATCAGCTCAGCAAAGGCATCATGGAATGCGACTCGGTCCCGACGTGCTCTGGTGGCGCCACCGCGGGCCCTGAAGACGGCGCTGCTCTCAGCCTCGAATAACTCCTCGTCGCAGGGCAGGTCCAAACAGATCTCACCGTTGGTCAGGTGAGGAGGCTGGTTGTAGGCAGAAACCAGGAGGCTTGAGAGGATGAAGATGGCATAGAGCGTGCGCTTGCGCTCTTCCTGGACCTTCCAGCCGAGCCACTCTGCGTTTTCGTCGGCCATGTCGACCTTGGCGTCCTGGTCCTTGCGGCCGAGAGGATCCCTGGGGAGGAACATATCCGCGCCGCGGGCAAGGCTGACGAGCGCGGCACAGTGGGTCGCTGCGATCTCGCCGGCCCGCTTGTCCCCACAGTTGTGACCAAAGATGACATTGAGAAGCATCGACTGGACTAGCCATACCGGAGTGTCCATGGAGCCGTCGTGGGAACCCTGGTCGGATGCTGATCCGGAGTGGCCCTTGCGCCAGTTGGAGAGCCTACACTGTTCCAGGTAAGTTTGGATCATCTTCTTAGCCAGCTCGAACAAATCGTGGGCCCTGTCGTGTTCGGCCTCGTACAGAGCCCCGATGCCGGCCATGGACAGCGCCAGACATGCAGGACCGGCGAACCCACTAGAGTGACCACTTGTCGTCGACGTCGCCTTGGCTGTTGGGGTCTCGAAGGACAGCGTCGGGATATGGAGAAACGGAAGATGCGGGTGGAAGTGGGTGATGTAGGCGGCAACAAAACGCTGGAGGTCTCGGGTGTCCGGGAGGCTGCTGGCGGCATCTGCGCTGGGTGATGTGCTCGAGGTGTGCGCCGACAGGGGCGAGGTCTGTAGGGAGGAGGACGGCCTGCGGCTGGCGAGTGTCGTGTTCAGCGGGGCGGTGGAGGAGAGGGCACCTAGGATGGCGTGTCTTGTTGAATCAGTGATTGTCGAGACGGGTGAGGTGCCATAATTACTACCATTTATCGAAGTCGGCGTCTCTGGGCCTGCGCCTGGACCTTGGCTCAGCGCAGGTTTCGCAGTCGCGGTGGTCAAAGCCGGCAGGTCTGCTACGGATGAGGTGCTGGCTGGCAGGTCCACCAGGGAAGTGCCCAGCGAGGGCGGCGGGGTGAAGAAGTCATTGATGATGCTGGACTGCAGAGGGAGCGGTGACGCCGGCGCGCCGCTCATCAGGTCCGGAAACCCACTGCAGGGAGCGCCGAAGTCGACACCAAAGGGGGCCGTCTGCGGCGAGACCATGGCCGGTGCCCACGGCGACGTGGTAGCTGGGATCACCGAGGCCGGGTTGTTGGAGCCATCGATCATCGCGTCGCTCATGCCGCCCGGGCTGGCAGTACTGATGGCTGAGGACGATGAGCCGTCGATGGCGTTGTCGTTGCCATTGCCGCTGGGGAAAAAGTCAGTCCCAGTGAAGGGGCTCATGAGGGACAAGCCCTCGAGGCCCGACTCGAAGACGCCCTGGCCGGCCAGGTCAGGGTGGCCGCTGAAGGGGGCGAGGAGATGGGGTCGATGTGAGGCGAATTGGGGCCGAAGTGCAGTATATTCGGGTTGATGGTGGTCGTAGGATTGCTAAAGATGTTGCCCATCGTGTAGTCGTTCCCGAAGAACGAGTTGGGCGGGGCGGTGCGAAGTCCGCCGCCGAAAGGTAGCCCCTGCGTCTCGACCCTGAGCGGGTGGTTCTGGATGCCGCGGTGGCTCAGGGCGGTAGACATGCCCGAGAACTGGCTGTCGAAGAAGCTGTGAGCGATGCCGCCAAAATCCATCAGGCTGTTGTGGCGGCTGTGGGTGGGCGGCATGCGAGACATGGCAGGCGTAGCAGCAGCAGTCATAAACTGCTGGAGAGAGGCCGGGTCGATAGCACTAAGAGTGTTGGCGCGGGGCCTCATGGATGCCGGGTTGACAGAGACACTGCTGGGGTTCGGGCCGGCGGCGCTGTTCTTGCGAGCACGGCTCTGGCCGGCGGTCGCGCCGCTCGCGCTCTCCCTGCGGCCGCGAGAGCGAGCAGGAGGTGTCGAGGTCTGGTGCAGCTTCTGCTGGTGGCGGAGCAGCAGGTCACGCCTGGCGAAGCATCGCTTGCACTCGGGGCACTCAAAGGGCTTCTCCTTGGTGTGAGAGCGCTCGTGCCTCTTGAGGTGTTCCAGCCGGGCAAAGGCGCGCCCGCAGGTGTTGCAGCCATGTGGGCGGGGCTTGTCAGTCTTGGGCTGGGGGAAGGCGGGCGCGGTGGCTGGAGCTTTGGTGTTCACGGTGATGGTAGAAGCCTCTAGAGGACGAGTCCGTATTAGCCCATGTCTGCGTTGCGATCACCATGGAGAAAGAAGGGATGGTGGGTTCTGGAGCGGGGTCAAAGTTCTTGCGAGGAAGAATAAGGGCCAGCCAGCATGAACGATAGGACGACGTCCCGTGGGCAGAGAGCATACCGGCTTCTTCGGGCTTCTGACCGCCCGAAGGTTTCGTTTCAGAGGGCGGAGAGCTGCGCATAGCAGCAGTATGGTCTGTAGCAGCCATGTGCTCGTGCTTGGGGCCTGCGTCGTTGCCCATGGCCGCAAGAGTAGGCGACAGTTGTTGTTGAGTGCGGTCTGGCTGGTGGTATCCGCGGGGTCGAGAACAGTTCCCTCGACAAGCGCACGGGTTCCCTGATGTATATTCGGCCAGGTGTGTGCACACAATGAGAGGTCCGAGGCACGGTGGCAACGGAGTCCTGACTTGGTGGCAATGGGTTGTCCCGCGCGTCAGAGAAGATGGTGGACAGGAGGGATAGGAGGTGGTGAGGGCCGAGCGAGGGAGCGACAAGAGGTCGGGCCGCCTTTATCTCATGTCTTCTACCAGACGACGACGGTGCACCCAGACAGGCGATTATGTTCGCCGAGCCGGAGTTGTAGGATAGTGAGGCTGGTCGGCTGGCTGGCGAGGGTGTAACTGGCTCAAATCAATACAATATTGAGAGACGACAAGAGGAAGAAGAGGAAGAAAGGGGGGAGGGTAAGGTTTGGAGGGTTGAAGGTGAAGGTGTAAGTCGATGTGTTTCGCGCTGCGGAGGAGGGGACCGTGGAAGGCACAGACGAATTGGAGACTGAGCGGGAGAGCTTGCTCTCTTCAGGACCCTCGCCCCGGGTACGTACCCAGTGCAGGGTGTGTGTACTTTGTACTATCACAGACGCTACCGCACATTTCAACAGTGCTCCTCCAGCAGGACTATGGTACATGCCTACCGTCGTATCCTACTGTACGGAGTCTGGGTCCGGGTACCGCAGCTGTTCCCGGCCCCCTGTCCGCTCAGCGTTCCTAGCGCAGGCAACCCTGACCCCGGTCCCTGAGCTCCGCAAGGTCCAGGCTTTCACATAACCTACACAATGCTGTAGTGAATACTTAGTAGTGCATGCCCAATGAGTATCTCTTCTCAGCCAGCGAGAGAGAGAGAGAGAGAGGCGACCCTTGGTGATCAGTGGTAGCCTAGGTAAGAGAGGACTTGAGATCTTGTGATTTAAAAATCTACTATGTACAAAAGTTTGTTGGCTGTGCGGCAATACTATGGTACTCTGCATGCACTGCACTGCACTGCGCGGCGCCACTGGGCCAGAAATGGCTCAGGCGCTGGGGGACCCACTGAGGACAGTACCATAGGACGTCCGTACATACTATCATAGTACATCAGTACCTAAAGCAGGGCCAGGACTCCACCGAACCTGCGACGGTTGGTTGTGGTTGTGTCCATCTCCAAGGGTAAAAATACTCATACCATAGTACAGACAGACCATGTTACTGCATAATTTAGTATCTACTATGGTGCATGGTAGTATCACTACGACCACCAGAATCTCCATACCACCGTCTTCGATTTGTCATACAATCTCGAACACGACTGTCAGGCTGCTGCTGGCTTGGTGCGATGGAGCCTTGCAAGAACAAACAGACCTGAGACGGAACCACTCGGACACACAGGTTTTATGACATGTGCATGACCCGTGGACCAGCACCAGCACCAGCACCAGCAGCGCACCTCGCACGGTCCTTGCGGCCCTCTGGGTCTCGATTTTAGTTCTAAACCACAGCAGTCGTTTGGCTCGACAGCGCAGTTCCCGTCGTGCAGCACAAGACAAGCAAGCTCCCTTCCCTTTTATGTGACCTGCTCGGCCTATCGAGAACCTCTCAGGACGACATGCCTCACACAAGGCTGTCACGTCCCTCACCGCCCGCCCCCTCACTTAGCCATCGATTTGTTACCCATGGGTGCTGTGGGCTTTCTTTGGGTGACCTGCGCGAAGAAGAAGAAAAGAAGAGAGAAGGAAAAAAAAGGGCCGTTTCCAGACAGCAGACAAGGCTGGTCGAATCCTCTCGAGAAGCATGCTGACGTCAACAGCCCTGAGGTTCCATCAGCCCAACACCGCAGGTGCGTCCTAGGTGCGAGGACCGGAGCCCAACCATCCCCCCTTTTTTTCTCTTTCGCTGCGCCCTTCTCACACCTCTGCTGCATGCTGCACGCTGCGCGCTGCATGCCCGCCACAGCCTGCTCGCCGTCTGATTGCTCAGCTCACCGCTTGTGGGCCTCGTTTGAGACTAGCGCTGCCGGCCATAACTGCGGCCTCTGGCCCAGGGTTACTAGTTAGTGACCTCCCTCACAAGCTTTTTGCTGAACATGATCCCAGTGATTCACCAAGGGGTCTGTTCCCACGCTGCAGCATCCGCCTCTTGAACCGAGCAGTCCTGCGTCCGTCGCCAGGCTCTAGGACAGACATCAGAGGCTCAACCGCGGGCGACACCTCTCTGGCTTGAGAAGAAAACAGTCCAGACAATCGAACGAGTCTTGAAAAGTCCGCGCGACGGCCTGCACGGGCTCGTAGTCCTGGTGGCACAAGGAGCTCTCTCGCCCTCTCGCACGTGAGGCTGGCTAGCCGGTTGGCTGCGGTGGCTGGGCTGTTGGCGGCTGGCTGGTCAGCCTTTCCATCATCTGTATATAGCACATGTACACAACCCAGGAAAGCCCATCGGTCAACCTCGGACGCACTTGATGACCTGCAATCATTGCCGAATCTGGTAACCCGATCAGCAGTCAGTTGTGGCTGGCCGCAAGGCTACTATGTACATGCTGTTGCTAGCATCTAAAGTGCGTCCTAAAACGAAGGCCTTCACGACGGACAAGCTCTCGCCCTGCAGATCGCCAGATAGACGAGCCACGAGTCTCGAGTCTACACATGCCGATATTTCCCAATGCTGAGAGGTAACGACAGCCCCTTCTTGGGGTACAGCACCCGTTGAGAGGGGAGAGAGAGAGAGAGAACGAGCGACTTGACCTAGGAGCTTGGCCCGGATGAATCATGGCTACCATACACTACGACGAGGGATCAGCATAAGAAGCATTGACGCCTCGTCGTGGCTTTCCGCACGCGGTACTGTGTACCGCTTTCTTTTCTCCTCCGCTTGCTTCTGGGCACGAGGTCCCAGCCCAAGCTCTGCGGCCGACAAGCTGATCGCCCGCACACCCGAAGATCGGACAAGTTCTTATAAATAGCCCTATAACAGTCTCACGCGACCTCACAACGGCACGGCCGCCCCTGATGGTATGACAAGATTCGAGAAGATGTGGAATAAAAGCATTTCACCAGAGTCAGCGGCCCCAAAATTGCTCACCCACCAATTCAATAATATCCCACAGCTGAGAGCCACCAACGGCACCAGAGCCGAGTTGGATAGCAACGGCTTAGCGGCCTAGACTCGACGCCTCTGCGGACCCCAGAAGATGCAGCAGGCCTCGCCTCGATGCAAAGAACAATAGTGAAAAGGCGTCATCCACATTTGGGAAAAGGGGGGAGGCGACCCAATGGTTGTCACGCTCTCTGGCATATATTTGCCGTCTCGACTGGCCCAGTGTGCACACACACTCACACACACACACACAAATCTGAGAGTCGAGACTGGCAGTCCGACGCACAACTGCAGCTTCGCGCTGTCGCACCAGCCTTTCCTGGAAGGCTCTCCTTTTACATGCTGCCATGCGACGTTATGCCATGTCATGTAACTCGCGCGGAACAGGAAAGCTCGCTGGTGGAAGGTTCGGAGCCACCCTTGCAGGTAGCATCAATTCCCATTCCGAACAGGCGACAAGGATCGGCAGCAAGCACACCCTCATTACCGTACAAGATCTCGACCTTCTGCTACCTCGATGGATTCACCTCTGTCAGGCATCTTCTTTTTCCCAATGTTGTCGGCGGATCACTTGTGATGCTCTCTTCCTCTCTCCCTCCATAGGCAACAGCACGGCCCAGGACTACCCGGCTGCTTCACTCTTCTTCGGGCCGCTCCTACGATGCATCATATCCAGCTATACCCCACCGTGTGTCACAGATTATTACTCACAGGGCGGCCCCTGATTATGGGCAGCCCCGTCGCATCCCATGGCGACCTTCCATTCGCTTCGTGCTCATAGGCGGGGCGCCTTTGACGGGTGGGCTTGTCGTATAGTGCCACACAGCGGGCGCTTATCGGGGCCTGTCGGGCTCATTATGATGATGAAGCTCGACCTTGCCTCCCAGCCTGCATGACCTGGAACCCCGCCATCCTGGAGGGGAGGAAGAAGAGGAGGGGGGGGGGGCGACCTGCAGGAAGCTCTGGCGTTGGGCGCTGGTGCCACTATGTACTACTACTACTATTATTACTAGACCAATATCGTGTCATGGAGGGGCACCAGAACGAACGAAAGAAAAGAGGGGAGGGAAAAAAAAAAAAAAAAAAAAAAAAAGAAAAAAAGCCTGTACAGACAACAGCTTCTAAAACCCTCAGAGAGACAAGTCGCGAAACACACCAACCAATACAATGAGCAATTGGGAAATGACACACACCGGGTAAACTTCAATCCCAGGCTCGTTAGATGCGACATCTGACCTATTGGGATGATGCGGCAGGGTCGTCCAATCTCAAAAAGCTGGCCTCGGAGCTGCCCCTCCATCTCTATCTGAGGTGTGTGTGGTGTGTGTGGTAAGGTCCGATACGGCATGATAAGCCAGCCAGCCCGCCCGCGAGAGAGCTCCTGTCCCTCGACTCGACCCCTCCTTGCCCCTCCATGAGCGAGGGCGACATGCGAGGAGCTTGATCTGCCTGGTGGTCCGTGCTGGCTGCTTACTGGACAGGGTGGATCTGGGCCAATCAGGCCACCCACTGGGCCCCCTGTTCTGAACCCCCCAGGGTATCTCCGGTCAGGGTCAGGTGCGTGACCGGTTAGCAACGTCTCTCTCCACACAGTGCCCAGGATACGAAGCACACACACAGAGCACCCCTGATCGAGAACCCCTCCACAAGTCACTATCGGCGCCCAGGTGCCAGGATCATGACTAGACCTTCGCAGAAGGCCCCTCCACGCCCTCCTCGCAGCAGCAGCAAGCAGCAAGCAGCAGCGACCTACCGATCCACGAGGGTCTGCCCGTCCTCCAGTGTATTCCCGTTAGCGCAGCCCTTGCCCAAGTACTTAGTATAAGTAGTACATAGTAGCCAGGGTCCAGGCAGGGATCATTCCTGTTGTGAGGAGCTTTTTTCTTGCACAGCCTCAATGCGATGATGTTTCCCAAAGCCGTCAGATCTCCGACGCGTGGGCGGCAATGCAATGTTCATCACCATCAAGTTTCAGAGAGATGGCGTTACCTCGTGACACGAATTCAATGTCAGATTGATATTGGCACAGAAAAGTACTTGCACTCTGGTAAAACAGCGAGCATTTGTCAACCGGCCCGTCTTCCTTGACGTTGTGTCATCGGCCTCGGGGCTTGCACACACACACAGGCCTCGTCGTCGTCCCGTCATCAGGCCACTCCAGGATACCCTACCTTGATCGGCTCAATGAGGCAGCTGGTTATGTAGTTGTCCAAGCTGTGCGACACACCGAGAGAGAGAGAGAGGAGAGAGAGAGGGCAGACCACAACTGGGATTGATGCAACGGGGCATTCGTTCCAGACGGTCAGTCAGTTGTTTATATCCCAGCAGCCCTCAACAATGCGCGCTCTGCAGCGGTTTACATTCATCCGAGTTTAGCACTGCGACGCTGGGTACAGCTAAACATTTCTGGAGGGAGAGCTCGCCAGAGCCAATCTTGTGCCCTCCAGCTAGGCTGCGCGATACCATGGATAGCCGGGGTGTGCTTTAAGCTGCAGGACAGCGCATCAGGAAGCTCCTACGGCTGCGACTGGACCGTTCAAACCACCCCGTCAGACCGACTCTTGTCGTGCATGCTGTGCCGCGCCATGCCGCTAAAAAAAAAAAAAAAAAGAAAGAAAGAAAAAGGCCATAGGAGAGACAGCGTGCTGCTGCTGAGACCATGAACCCGTCCCTAACGGCACAGTAGTGGTCTTACGGCGTTATGCAAGCCACTTTAGCAGATACCGGCCAGAAAATTGGCGAGGTTATCATTCGTCAGGACATTCCGCTCTCGCCTTTCTGTGCATATACGCCACCCTGCATTGGCTTACTCGTTCATCACAGCATCGACACCACCCTCCCTGCCTGCCCGTCGACTTTAGTGTCCGTCCTATTTATGACAGACCACTTTTCCCGTGCGCGGCGGCGTCGTTGAAGAAGGACGTGGAAGACTGCTCCTTCCAGGCAGCTGCAGAGACAGAGAGAAGGGTCCCAGGATTTCGCCCGGAGCAGACAGGTAGATGCTTGTAGGTATGGTAGGTACGGAGTACGCCAGAGGCCCTGAGGCCCCAGACAGACATTCCCACGGCCCACTTCGTTCGCGGCAAGCTTCGGCCCTGAGACCAAGCACCGAGTCCCTATGAGTGACAGCGCCGCAGACAATACTTAGTAGAAACAGACATCCACTGTAAGGACTAAATGATACATATACGGACGTACATCATCCATCTCGCCAGCTCAACGTATCCGAAGAGGTAGGCCATGAAGCGTTGGTTGTGCTGCTGCTGATCGTCGTCGTCGTCGTCGTCGTCGCCATCGAAGTTGATTGACCTACTATGTAAGTATGTACTATCAAATGACATAGGCTTTTTGTCGATATATCACTTTTCATTCTGGGAAGCCCACTTGAAATGCTTCGCCATCGAAAGGTATGTCGTCAGTTATCTGCACGCTCGGTCAAGATATCCTCCAAAAAGCTTGATGTTGCGCAAATCCTGGTGGGCCCAAAAGTCCGGCGCCGCCGCCGCCCGCTCGTACCTGGCGGCGGCTGTCTCTCACTCTCTTTCTCCTGGCGTGTCATTTGCGTGCCTGCGTGCCTGCGTGCCTGGCTGGATGGAAGTGGGCAACAGGGTCCCGTTTAAATCCCATTGTTGGAGGCGGTCCTGCGCCTTTCCTCCCCCAAAGTTCTTCTCCAATCGAGGCCATCATCGCGCTGGGCCATCCCCATTTTTTATCCATCGCCCCCGGCCCTGTTAGGATTGACTCCAACGGCCTCGCTCTCATCTCCAAAACCCGAGGCAAGGAACCATCGTGTGACTCCTCGGATGGAGAATCCCTGCGGAATCTCCCAGGTCGATCTGGGGCAGCAGGGCACCGAGAGACCTTGTTCCCTGTCTTCCCCAGAAACTCGTCCTAATCATAGCGCGTGCCATGGTTTGCTGCTGCCAAGTACAGTTCTATATTGTACAGACTTGCATGCTATCGTCTCCCGAATCCAGGGGGCGGGGAGACATCCCCTAAGTACCAGCTGACATTGTTGGTCACCAGATCTCTCTCGAAACGAACATAATAAGTACTTCCCGCCCTCCTGCGCCATGGTGTCAGATTGAAATTGGGCTGTGGACAGGGAGAGAGAGAAAAAGAGAGCAGAGGCGAATTGAGCTTATTGTACTGCGCAAGGCTGGGAGAGCTCTGTGCACGCGAAGCCTCGTGTTCGGGATGGACGGAACCTGTCGTCATTGTAGGGGGTGTACGGATACTGCTGGGGCGAAAGCATAACGGCTCTCCAGCACTGCAGCACAACACATTGTCAGAAGTCTGGGAACGCATGTCAATGGCCCACACACAAGGTGACGATCCCCCAGCCGTCGCAGACAGCCGTGCCTAAACGGCGGAGGACCCTTATAGAGGGCGTCCGCCATGTGTTGTCTCATTTGTCAGTGATGACACAGCGGGAAGGGAGAGAAAGAAAGAAAAAAGAAGAAGACGTATGGCCGTGACAGGCTCAAGGATGTCACATCAGGTGATGACCAGGACTAGGATTGACTTTTGGTGGCTGAACAGCCTCTGCAGACCAGGATGACAGATCACCAACAGAAACGGTGCCGGACTGCGACACCTCTCCCCTACAGTACTGACTTGGCAAATTCCAATGGCTCCTATCCGTCACATCCGGGCTGCAGTAGCCATGACTACATAGTACCGACCCCAGACAACCCTCCTAGACTATTCATGGTTCAGTACTATGTAAAGAGGTTATACCCTCCATCAGACCTATAGCCTCGGCGGAATCCCACTACAAGGACTATGGCAAGATACGCACACCACGCTGTGTATTTCGACGACCCACCCTTGCCGCGGTCTGTCATAGTATACGTCCGTACTAAGTACGAGGCTGGTCTTCCGCATTGTGTACATAGTATGTCCGCTGCAATTTCGATGCTCCAGGAACAGGCTTCGACAGCAGAGACCTGATGCTTTTGCAAGCTCTGCCCAGCATAATCCTGAAGGATTCGCAATATATATCTGGATACCCACTTGGGAGGCTGGGGCACAAGCAGCGAGCATCTCTTGCCCGAAAACGAAGGTGTCAGCAGCGCAGAGCCGCCTCGGTGCCTGGGTTTTGTTCTTTTGTTCTTTTTTTTTTTTTCCCCTTTCTTTTATTTTTTTTTTTTGGTTTTTTAGGATTGAGTTCACGGGCCTTACTTGATACGGCCGTGATTGTCCCTCTCTTTTGTGTGTGTGTGTGTGTGTGTGTGTGTACGAAAGTAGTGTGGTCCCGATACCGTGTCTGCGGGAGAAGAAAAGCCCGGCTGGATCACTCGAGGTGGACTGCCAGCCGTGTGTGTGTTTTCGGGTGATCTTCGCAGCCTCGTGGCACGCCAAACTGCTTCTGTGTCTTGGTATACGGTCTAGAAGTTCTTCGCGCGGTTCTCGGACAATATCAGATCCTGGCCTTGCTTGCTCTCGTCACGCGCGTGTGCAAGGAGTCAGGTGCAATCTCGTGTTCCGACTTCGCCTTGTTCTGTGGCACCCGAGGGGAGAGCGCCTGAGACATCTGAGCACAACTACTGCTACACTACTACTAGAGTATGTACGTATATAGTAGTGCTCGGTCCATGGTCAACCCAGTTATCTGGTAACTTGAGCCGGGGCGAAACTCACCCTGTTGAGGGAGGCAGATAGCAGCAGCACATTGGCACACAAGGCGGTGAACGAACCGCTGTCATTTTTTTCTTTTTCTTTTTCTTTCCCACCAAGCCAGACGCCCACTTTTGCCACGGCACTTTGGAGAACCTACTCCTATTGGCCGTGCCAATGCCCGATGACCCTTGGAGCTTTACAGGGAATCCGTAGTACTTACCATGTAGTGATCTCTCAGAAAGATGCGCTGCTGCAGAGCCTAATAAAACTGCAAATGGCGCCGCCGCAGCCGCTTCCTGGCAAGCCTGGGTCGGCATCGCGAAAAGGCCCGCCACGTTACGCTATAAGTAACATTTCAGACAATCAACCAAAAATCCCATCAAAAACCCGCTGTTATGGTGCTAAGTCCGCGCCATTCCCAGGGGACGATAGCCGATTAGGGTTGCTTTTTGCCCCTCAAAGAAAAAAGAAGGGAAGAAAGAAGTCTTGGTGCGCTGGACCCAGCTGGGCGGTTCCAAGTCCTGTCTGCAGCTGTGGCAGAGGAAGGGATGGCTGGATAAGGAAAAGGCACCGCCGCCGGCTTCTGGACAAAGAACCAAAGGGAAGACCCTTTTTCTTTTCCCGCACGGGTGATGATCTTCAGCGCCAGCAACGTAACGTTTGCTCGAGGTTGCAGGATAACCGGCGGCAACAAAAATTCTAGTGTTTCTAGGAGGTATTCCAAGATCATCTTCGTCCTGCAGGGCGGGAGAGGGAGAGAGAGAGAGAGAGAGAGAGAGAGAGCGCGCGGGAAAAAGAGTCCACACACTACTGAATGTACACACGGATGGTGGGTTAGTCCCGCCACATCCCATCTCCAATGCGTGCCCTATCCACCACACCATCTTCCCCACGATATTTGGGGCAACCCTGCCAGACCATTTTGCACTTACTGGTATGACCATTTGTGCAACGGTCTGCAGAGGAAGACTATTTGACCCTCCTGCGGTCCTTGTACGTCATTGGCACTGGCCCATTCATCGAGGGCCCCGCCACACGGCCTGTCGGTGGTGGGTGTCGTCGAGCGATGTCACTGACGTGCCGCGAACAAGTGTGAAGTTTGGGAGCATTATGATGGCATTGCTCGCCGCCCATGGTCAATTGATTCTCGCCCTTGATTGTCCTGCCGCTTGGAACAAAGGAGTAGGGGGTAACACCGGGGGTAGGTCAGTGTGGTGTGTGTGTGTGTGTGTGTGTGTGTGTGTGTGTGTGTGTGTGTGTGTGTGTGTGTGTGTGTATGCGTGTGTATGCGTGTGCGTGCACACTCGAGTCTGGTTCCTGGTGATGATAATGGTATGGCAAACCCGCCTAGCCACGTCTGCACACCCATTTCTGCTTTCCTGTGCTGCATAAAGCAGCCAAGGTACAGACATACACACTCTGCATTCGGTGTGGGTGGACTCGGGGGAGTAATGCCCCAGTGCCCGACGCCAATGTCGCCCATTTTCTTTTTACTCAGCCGATCCGGCGGCGAGACTGACCTATATTTACTATGTATGTGTACTAACTATCTAGCCCTTTTTGTTCACACCATCTCTCTCAGCCAACCTGCATGCGCCGGCAGCCGGTCAGGAAGAATCGTGTGTGGTATTGACACACTAAGGCGAGCCCAGTGCCATTGATTGACAAGATGTCGTTATTTCTGCTGATACCTCCAGGGCCCTGCACCGCTCGCTACCACATACACACACACACACACACACACACACGAGGCCCGATCTAGGTCGGTTAGTCCGGCCGGTGAATTGAGTGTGAACAGGTCGAAGCCCGGTATTATTGACACCTTACCCACACCCAGATGACGTTCAATCTGCGGAAACCTCTCTCCCACAATCCGTTCGACCGGGGTGCCTGCTGCAAGGTGATGCATATAAGGATGATGGCCACATCTTGTTGTTGTTGTTGTTGTTTTCCTTGGGCGGGGTGACGTTTTTGGTTGAAGCATCACACATGTGCGGGTTGCACTCACACACCACAAGCCTGCGTCGAGAGAAACGGGCCGTCGTGTAATTGGCTGATCAGCCATTGGCCTCGGACGATCTTCTCGCGACCGGATCCTAGTTCCATTTTTCATTTTTCTAGCATGCATCCTTTGTGCAGTAAGCTACTGTGTGATGATATGTTGTTGTGGTGGGGGCTTTTGGTGTGTTTTTTTTCTCCTTCCTTTTTCTCTTTGCATCCTTCCCTTTCTCTGCAGATACGAAGTGCGTTCTATGACAGCGGTGGTGGCGAGATGCCGTAATTATTGTCTGCAGGGTGGCTTTACCTTTTCTTTCATCTGGACCAGTGGACTATCTCATGTAATATTGCTGTCCAGAATCCTGTACGTCTTTGCCCCAAGTGCACCCGGCACCGCTCGCCAACAACCGATGCTGCAGGACCGGTCAACCACGATCAGTGGTGACATAGAGACAAACACCCATTGCATACCAAAACACTAGTCAATCACTATACATCCCTTCCATTTTTGGGTCTTTTTGCGCCCGCAGAGAAAAAGAGAGTCGGAAGGGGGGAAGGCATGCAAAGAGCAAGCAGAGGAAAAGTAAAAAGGGCATAGAGGTAATATCAATTTGTATACTGGAGCAATTGGAAAGATCACGGACAATAATTGTAGATAGTAAGTAATACACAGACAGAAACAAGAAGGCCACTCTGAACAGAAAGTGGTCGGGAAACAACTCATAACTTATTACTCCTATAGTACAATCAGTCCACCCTGCCCTTCAGTCTTCAGAAGCCGTCAGCCAACACGTAATAACTAAATAAGAGGGACGCTTCGCTGCCTGAGGAGCAAAGTTTAGTCTTTATTGAATCTTTGATTGGATAGATTTGACCCTCGAGCTCTCATCCTGTAGCTATAAAAGGGAAGTTGCTGCAGGCGTTGGAGCAAGACTGAGTGCAAAAGCCTCTTCCACCTCATCGTCTGTTCTACTCTCAACCTCAGGTATGGAATTGCACAGGCGAATGGACAAGTGATGATTCTTCCAAAGTGATATAGAATTGAGTGTCTACGTGGTACTTCTCTCAAGATGCTTAAGATTCTGCAGTCTCTGTAGTTCCAGCAATATTGACATTTGTGTTGAGAGCACCTGTTAATATACTGTAGTGCCTACTAATATAGCTAGCCGCTATCATTTGACTGTCGAGCAACTACTCTCATCAAGTTTTCCAGCCATTTCTCTATGTCAGATGTATGGACTCATGTTCGAAAATGCCCACAGAGTGCCTACTGGGACAGCTGCGGATAAGTTCCCAAAGCATACTTGTTAAAACATCCGCATTTGAAATTTTTTCTACTATGGCAACTACCTAGGTAGCAAGTTTTAAGCAATTCCCATATAGGACAGAGCCTTACCAAGCTTTACTACTTGCTTCTCTCAACAGAGCTTGGTGGTTTCTCAAACCTCTGGATCGCTGCAAAGACCTTGAGTCAGTTTGGTATTGCTAAGAGATGTCTTGCCCATAGTGTGATTGTAATGAAGGGGGCCTGCTAAAGTCTTGGAACTGTTGAATCACAGAATGGCTCCACAATACACTTGGAACCACAGCATGTATTTACATTTTCAACAGGAGCCACCAGTTGTATTCATTCTCTGCCCCTTCAAGACCTGATGAGATTTAATGCAATTATCTTGGGTTATCTTGAGTGCTCGATAAAGCCACATTCAGGTCACAACCTTCTCTATAAATCCACTCTCCTTTACTTCCTTTTGACAGCCAAGAGCTGTTGATTTCAGTCCTTGAATGGCAGTACATGAGGTGCCACCCTGTTTTACACAGGAAGCTATGAAGCTCATTGTTGTTTGACAGATATATTAAATCAAGATTGCATTCCTGGAATTATCAGAAACCTTGATATTGCAGTGAATATGGCGATGATTGTTGCTTTAGGCTTGGCTATGGTTCACAACTCATTCCATAATGAAGAGTATCAATGTTCCATCTGAGCAGCCAGGACCGGCCAGTCATTCTGTGAAGGGAGAATTGTCCTTACCAACAAGTGACATAATGTAAGGCCAGTAAAGGGCCTTGCAATCAAGCTGGTGAAGCCTGGTATGGTGGAGTCTAAGTAATAATTATGCAAAGTCAATGTCAACCCAAATTAACCAACAAGACCCAATAAATAACTTCACTCATGGACAACTAAGGCTACAAGCTGGCCACAGCTCTATGTGAAGCTGTAGATCACGAGACCAACCCTTCCATGTCCCTTTTTTTATCTGCCCAGGTGCCCAAAAAGCACAAAATGTATAAACATGTCGACTCGGAGCACTCAACTTCCTGCAATTTCCTCTGCTCACCACCATCATCCACAGAACCTGCTGAGGACAGCAAGCAAAAGACCCAACTCAGCACCACTTGATTTGATCGACTTCCTAAGTAAGCAGTCTTATTGACTTGGTCTTCCATCCATCCCACTAATACCTTTTCGCAGATCAAACAATCCAAGAAAAACCCACCAAGATGAAGATCATCAACTTCATCACTCTGCTCCTGCTGGGCATTCTTGCCCTTCTGTCTCCCGCCCTGGCCGGCCCTATTGCCACTGGCATTGGTCTTGCCAATGATGATGGTACCATGGACTTGGTCAACAACACTGGTGATCACATCAAGGACAATGTTCACGTCAACACCACCACTGTCAACCTCACCGAATCCGACCAAGGCTTCTCCCCCAACGTCGAGGAGCGTTCCTTCTTTGATCAGGTCCTCATCAAGTACGGCCTCAATTGCAATGCCGGTGAGGCAAGCAGCCCGTCTCCGTTCCCCACCAAAAGCAAAGCCGGCTGGAAGCAGGATAGAATTCTTCGCAAGTGTGGCGATTGGTTCGAGTGTGATAGCCTCCTCGGCGGAGACAAGGTCGCCAAGAAATCCCGGACTTCCACCAGGGGACGGCGCCGGGACGGCTGGGACTGGTGCATGGAGAACTGCTACTGCACCCCCATCGAGTAAGTAATAATCTCTTCCTTCTACACAATTCCGCATGGCACGTCCTTTTTTTCTTCTTCTTTTTTTTTTTTTTTTTTTGGAGAATCTCTAAAGACTGACCATCTGTTTTTGGTGCACAGCGAGCCGCGCCGGCACTACAACTACTTCTACGGCTGCGCCTTGGTGCCGGGATTGATCGGTTACAACAAGGCGGGTATCACCCGCGACGATGACTCGCCCGTCGACATTGGCGAGGGTCTCAACATGTCGGTGTCTCGCGGCCCGCCTCGTGAGTAGTGAGTGGATGCTCACATCAGTCAATGGCATGCCATAGGCAGTGCTATGTTAGGGGGATGAGCTAGGGTTCTAGGTAGATAGCCATGAAGACAGGATGAGATCCTAGGGGGAGAAGAGGGTCTCATGCCTTGCAGTGCTAGTCGACCAGAAAATTCATCACAAATCAAAACACGAAGTGTCTAACGTATTTCTCCCATGTGGACTGATGGAACAAATCAATTGGCCGTGAGCAAGACAAATTTATAGAATTTTCAAGCTCAGGCACTGAGAACGTGTGTTGTTGAGGAGCCAGTGACCTCCCACGCATGATTGACCTCCTTCCAACTGACATGCCCGAGAGAATAAGTGATGATATCTACAAGTCATTGCCACGCTTTGTATATTTGCTGGGCTCATATAGACCATGATAAAGAATAGCTAAGGCAAACGAGATGAGAGGGCAGCCGTCTTGAGAGATCAGTCAAGGGGGAAGGACTCAGCTCAAAAATGGGACAAGATGCCTCAATTTACTGTGTCCTGGGCGAGTACCGCGTCATTTTCACAAGCATCGCACCAGGTACAGACTGTGTCAGTCAATTACAATACCGTACTAGGTCATGCCATTGGTAATATCAGAGATTATCCAACCCTGAAGGCACAATTGTACCTAATAGATAATAGAGGCGTATCGATTATGTAGGCGAACGTTTTCGTATTTCTCGACCAATCAGCAACTAATTGCTTGAGTAGACCTATCTAAAAGGGTAGTAGAGTCAGGGTGCTATGGCTGGAGTGTTTTCATAACTAGGATGAAGAGTGAAAAGACAGGAAGCCGTACAAACGGCTGTCGGCGGTATTGGTGATCATCTGGCAAAGTATGCCAGCCAGTCAACCCCCAAAACCTCCTTGTTTAACGTTTCACCCTTTTCAGTGCTGGCTACATAGACCCTTCGCCAAAAAAACCTTCTCGATGTCAGTGGCACACCTCGAAAGCCGCCCCAGACACTGCCCTGATTACTCGTCCTTCTCATCCTTGGAGGGGATGATGCCAACCCAGGCGACGGACTCGCAGAACTTGGTGTTGTAGTATGTATCGAAACCCCAGGCCATCTGACGCCTGGCGTCGTAGAAGTGGCCGGCGTTGCCGCCGCAAAGAGCAGACACGTTGCTCAGGGCGTTGTACCAGCCCTCAACATCGTCGCAGCGGACATCGAGTCCAGCACTAGTTTGTATTCGGGATGTTAGACAATCGAAAGAGTTTCAACTTTGATGAGCTTGACAAGAAAAGGGATCTTACCTGCAAATCCAGGTGCGAGCAGGGCTGAGAGGATACTTGGGGATCTGATCCTGGTAGACAGACACTGATAGTCGACAACTTGGTCAGCATAATTATTGGACGAGGGCAGACTCAAAACACCCAGATGTTCTTTCTCTTCTCAAACTTACTGCCAGAGTAGTAGTCGATACCGGCGGGGTTGAGGACGTTCTCGCAACCGCACCAATCCATCATCTTGGCCGTGGTAGTGATGAGGCCATCCGGGTCGGGGAGTATGAGAGTCATCGCACTCAGTGAACATGTAGGCAGGCAGGGTGGGCTCAACCGGCCAGCCAGTGCTGGTCTGAGCCTGGCCAAAGCCGAAGATGAGCATGAGGATGCTGATGAGGAAAGCGTAGAGAGCCATGTCGACTGTTTGTTGGTGAGTGTCAAAGTGTGTGTTGATGAGTGTTTGTGGAGGTGTGATGGAGAGAGGTAATAAAAGTCAGAAATCTCGGGGAGCTGGAGTGGTCTGTTTATATATAAAATTCCACTTGGCCACTTGTATGGGTATTCTGATTTACAATGAGGCTATTCTGACAATTCTTGGCAATCATGGTGAAGAAGTGTGGCCCCCTTCAAGGGCTCAGGGACCTCAGGCAAGCAAGTAACCTCATTCACGACCTACTAAAGTTCTTGATTTACCGACCTAAATAACCCTTACATTTCCTCCTTCAATTTGGGAGCCACTGATACATAGAATTCCTGCTTGATTTACATAAGCCAGAAATAAATCACAGAGTGATTATGATGGCTCAGCTGTTGCTTTCAATACCAGTCCATATTCACTAATAAAAGCTGCCACACAGTCCTGAGCTCAGGTATCTATTACAAGAAAAATGGCTTGGCTGCTACCAAATTCAATATTGTCAAGTGAAATGGCTTAATCAGTTCATTGCTAACTGCAAAACTTCAGAGGCCCAAATGATCAGCCTACAGGGACCAAGCAACAGAGTAGCCAGGAGTAATGCCAGTACAGCCCTTTGCTTCAGATGGCTCAGCCCGCTGCTCAACTCCTTTTTTTTTTTTTCTCTTGCTCCCGAAAAAAGGGGCACACAAGGATGGACCTTCGAACAGTAAATAAAGCAGGGTGAACTACCTCATATGACTTTTTCCATCATCTTGTTCAGTCTCAAGCGCTAATTACGGTGGTTCTTGTTTCTTCACAGTACTGGGTGGACGGCGAGATGTTGAGCTGAATTAAGGTTGACGATGAATACTGGTTTTTGTCACAAGCCAAGGGGAATTATGCCTAGTCAGTGGCTGTGCTCGAGCACTTTTGCACCGAGTCGTCTTGCAATTATGTCAAATTTTGCTATGCTCGCTGTAGAGGCGAAGTCTTAACTAATAAATGGAGTATTCCAAGCATTTGCCCAGAAGAAGCAATGAACGCCTGTGACACACCAAGATGAAGGGATCCGCATGCTTTGAGTAAGCTCTCGATGCTATTGGTGAAGAAGTTCGGCCACCAGAATGATTTTCTTTTGGCGCCTCGGCAGGCGCAGCGCTACCCGGAGTGCAGACCACATTGATCTTGCACAGCCTCGCGCTACATGCGTTGGGCGCGGGCGAGCCTGGGCACACTCGAATTTGCGTGCTGCATGGCGCAATACGTCGACCACCTTGATAACGTCGTAAGTAGGCAAAAGTTCTTATACATCGACTAGGCCAAGGCTCCATGATCAAGCACCAAGACACCAGTGAGTGCCACGCCTAGGCAACATGAACTCAGCCTCGCTCGTACGCTCTACTGAGTCCGCCTGCAACTAGTTCTTTTGTCATCGCAGTATATATCTATTCATTCGATCGTCTGGATCCAGCTCATTCTCTGAAGCCTATTCGAATTTCTAGATCGACTATTTATTTTTCTTCTTTTTCTTTGGAACCTGGAACAACTACATTCCACCAGCCGTATGTGACCACATCTACCACATTATTACTCTATCTTGCAGACTTCCACCATAGGATACCAAACATAGCGACTACTCCGAAAGGGGGAGAAGAAAAGAAAAGAAGAAACAATGGAAAACAGCCTCAAAGCCAGCCTAGCGCCACCTACCCTCTCAACCGACACTCGAAGCCGTCAAGGCTCAGACGCCAGCAGATTCACGCTGCCATCACCCGCAGGATCGACTCAATCAAATCCCTTCTTGACGCCAAACCACAGCAGTGCGGGTAGTACTAGGCCTTCGCAAGACTTTGTCTCTGAGAAGGAAGTCGTTGGTTGGGTTTCAGAGAACGAGACGGCATGTGAGGTTGATAACAATCCCTTCGCCTTCGGCCCAGGGCTGCTGAACAAACTCCTGAACCCAAAGTCCCTCTCTGTGTACAAGGCACTGGGCGGCCTCAAAGGGCTAGAGAGGGGCTTGCAGACGGACGTTCTTTCAGGCTTGAGCCTCGATGAGACGAATGCGCGAAAGAGGATCAGTCTCAAGTGTGCGCATGAGGGACACGACAGCGGGACCGATATTCCAGCAAACCCCAGTTGTGAGCCCTATGCAGACAGGAAGAGAGTCTACGGCAGGAATATGCTCCCGGAGAAGAAGGCGACGCCCTTGTGGCTCCTCATGTGGAGGGCTTACAACGACAAAGTCCTCATACTCTTGACCGTGGCGGCCATCATCTCGCTGGCCCTGGGCCTGTACGAGACGCTGGGAGTCGATCACCCTGCTGGATCTCCGCCGCCAGTAGACTGGGTCGAGGGCGTCGCCATCTGTGTGGCCATCATCATTGTCGTTGGTGTTGGGTCCATCAATGACTGGCAAAAGGAAAGGGCATTTGCCCGTCTCAATGCCAAAAAGGATGACCGGGAGATCAAGGTTGTCCGCAGCGGCAAGACTGTCGTCGTTAATGTTCGAGACGTCCTGGCTGGTGATGTGGTGCATCTGGAGCCTGGCGACCTCATTCCGGTGGACGGCATCCTTATCCAAGGCCACGATCTGTACTGCGATGAGTCCTCGGCTACGGGAGAATCTGACGCTATAAAGAAGACATCTGGCGAGCAGGTCGACAAGATGCTCGAATCTGACAAGGAGGCTAGATCCGCCGAGATGGACCCATTCATCATATCGGGCGCCAAGGTGCTGGAGGGGGTGGGCACGTTCCTGTGTACCTCAGTCGGCGTCAACTCTAGCTTTGGCAAGATTATGATGTCGGTCCGGACCCCAGTGGAGGCAACGCCGCTGCAAAAGAAGCTCGAGAATCTTGCCGGGGCTATAGCAAAGCTCGGAGCAAGTGCTGCTCTGCTCCTATTCTTCATCCTGCTCATCCGATTCCTCGCTTCTCTGCCTTCCGACACTCGGGATGCCGCGGCAAAGGCCTCCTCTTTCATGGTAAGATCCTATAATTATCCTAATCAATCATCAGATCTTGCGACCCGGTTCACTAATATCCCAGCAGGACATTCTCATCGTAGCCATTACAATTATTGTCGTTGCTGTAAGTTGGGATTATAGACAGCCAGTCTCAGCCCGGCCTTTCGCTCTCCATCGAAGCGTGGGTCGTAAGGCTATGTTATGTTGCTGACGCTGACCTCCTTTTCAGGTTCCAGAAGGTCTGCCGCTAGCTGTTACTCTGGCTTTGGCTTTCGCGACCACACGAATGCTGAAAGAGAACAATCTCGTGCGGGTTCTTCGAGCATGCGAGACCATGGGCAATGCTACGACTATATGTTCCGACAAGACCGGGACGCTGACAACCAACAAGATGAGTACGTCAAATGCTTGACTTTGAATTCTTCACCAGCTTTGTACATATGTTAATAACCTGTCACTTTTACTAGCCGTTGTTGCTGGCACTTTTGACTCGTCAAGCTTCACCAAAGCGGACGGCCAGGGCTCGGACAAGACCATCTCTCAGTGGGCATCTGAGCTGTCTGCACCGGCAAAGAAAACCATCATCCAGTCTGTGGCCATCAACTCCACAGCTTTCGAGGGCGAAGATGGCGGTCAGTTCGCCTTCATCGGATCAAAGACCGAGACTGCACTTCTCCAGCTGGCTCGGGATCACCTCGGCATGCAGTCTCTTGCACAGGCTCGTGCCAATGAGTCTGTGGTGCAGATGTTTCCTTTCGACAGCAAAAAGAAATGCATGGGTGCCGTGGTTAAGCTCGGCAATGGTCATCACCGGTTGCTGGTAAAGGGTGCTTCGGAGATCCTCCTGGAATATTGCTTCTCCAAGGCAAACATCAACGATCTGTCCGTCAGTGCCATGAGCGAGCACGAGAGGGAGGCCATCTCGACTACAATTGGTGCCTATGCACGCCAGTCTCTTCGCACCATCGCTATTGTGTATCGCGACTTTGCCGAATGGCCTCCCGCCAGCGCCATGGCCAAAGATGGTCAGGTCATCTTCTCATCAGTCCTGCGCGAGATGGTGTTTCTCGGCGTGGTTGGTATCCAGGATCCTGTGCGCCCTGGTGTCCCTGAGTCGGTAAAACAAGCTCGGGAGGCCGGTGTGACGATCAGGATGGTTACGGGTGACAACGCGGTGACTGCCCGGGCTATTGCTGAAGAGTGCGGCATTCTCGATGAGGAAGAAGGCCTGGTGATGGAAGGGCCCGTGTTCAGGGTACTAGACCATGAGGAGATGGATCGCACAATTCCAAAGCTGCGGGTACTTGCTCGCTCGTCACCAGAGGACAAGAAGATCCTGGTGGCTCGACTCAAACATCTCGGCGAGACCGTTGCTGTTACGGGTGATGGCACCAACGATGCTCCAGCCCTCAAGGCGGCTGATGTGGGCTTTTCTATGGGCATCTCAGGAACAGAGGTGGCAAAAGAAGCGTCTGAGATCATCTTGGTAAGTTGACTGTTGACATCCCGTCTAATTCCTCTCCTCGACAATACAACAACACGGGATTTAGGCCCTGCAGACGGATGCTAACAAGGACAATCAATAGATGGACGACAACTTCACTTCTATCATTACGGCTATGAAATGGGGGCGTGCCGTAAACGACGCTGTGCAAAAGTTCCTTCAGGCATGTCATTTGTCGTCTACCCTTCAAAGTGACAAGACTTTATGCTGACCGTTTCTCCCCCCTTCAGTTTCAAATTACTGTCAACATTACTGCTGTTCTGCTTGCATTTGTCTCGGCTGTTTCCGATCCAGAAATGCGCTCGGTGTTGACAGCCGTCCAGCTTCTCTGGGTGAACTTGATCATGGTAAGGCCTCGGCTTCAGGGTTGGCGCTGTGAAATTTATTTTATTATTCAGGTGACTGACCTAACAAAACAAAAACAGGATACCTTCGCTGCCCTTGCGCTTGCAACCGATCCGCCTACAGAGAAGATTCTGAAGCGATCACCGCAGCCTAAGCATGCGCCTCTCATCACGACAAATATGTGGAAAATGATTACCGGACAGAGCATATTCCAGCTGGCCGTCACGTTCGTGCTGTACTTTGCTGGCACTAGGATCTTTCCCAGCTACAGTGATGCGGAGCTGCGTACAATCGTGTTCAACACGTTTGTGTGGATGCAGATTTTCAACGAGTTCAACAACCGGCGGCTGGACAACAACTTCAACATCTTCGAGGGGCTTCAGAGGAACCAATTCTTCATCATGATCAACTGCCTTATGGTGGGTCTGCAGATCACTATCGTGTTTGTGGGCGGCGAGGCCTTTTCTATTGTTTCCGGTGGCATCACAGGCCCTCAGTGGGCCGTCTGCCTTGTGCTGTCCTTTCTCTCTCTCTACCCTGGGCAGTGGCCATTCGATTGTTTCCTGACCACTTGTTTGCACGGGTTGCCAAGTTCGTTGGCCATCCCGTGGTCATTCTTTTCGGCTGCTCTCTAAGTTTCTCCACCGCGCTGGCTCATTGTTCAAAAGACCCAAGAAAGGCAGCGACCAAGATGAAGAAGCTATGGCTGGCAAGAGGGATGCCAACACGGACGCTTCTTTCAGCAACCCACAGATAAGAGTTGAGGACATTGAGTAGAAAGAGGCTACGAGCCAGGCCAAGAGTGGTTGAACTGCCTTACTAGAATACCATCAGAAATATACATCATAATCTCTGCAACCTTTTTTCAACCTTTTCTACCTAAGCATTATTTTACGGCTCTTTCAGTAACTACATCAGTAGAAACCACAACTCAGATCCCCATGGCATACAGAGCTCCAACAGCAACGGCTCCATAAGCAGCGAGATTTGCGACAGCAGTTGGAGCAGCGTTTGACGACTATGACAAGTGATACAAAGTTAGCTAGGCAGCTTGTCTTTTGGGCCATCTGAAGGATTGCCTTGACTCACAGAGGCTGAGCTAGTGCTAGATGCAGAGGCCGAGGCAGAGGCACCGGTGGCTGAGGCGGAGCTGCTCGCCTCCTGGGCAGCAGTACAGGCCGCAGTGGTGTTGCTGGCCGTGATGGCGGTGCCGACGCTGTCCTGTGTTCCATTCAGAGGTGTGACGGAGAAGCCACAGGCTGCTGCGGTGGTGTTCAACTCGGGTCCATAATATTGCCAGATGTCCTCATTATCCGAGCCGGAGCATTGCAGGCAGTTGTCGTAGTCCGTGATAAAGGTCGTGTCATTGCAGACGCTGCCACAGTTCTGGATCTCCTCGATCGCCATGCCTATCTTATATGTGAGAATTCAAACCCAGCGACAAGGAGGAAAAGGAGGGGTTTCAGAGGGAATCCAGGCTGTTATCATGATTAAGAGGGAGGACGTACCGCAGTTATCATGGCAATTGTAGAGGGGAGAGCCGACCGAGAGATTATCGCGCTTCAGAAGGGTGAGATCATTCCGCTCGAGGACACCAGACGGCATCATAGAGTCGAACAGACTGGCTGACGCGGCAGAGGCAGCAGCAGCCATGCCGACTAGCCATCGAAGAGCGATCATCTTGGAAAAAGGATTGTCTGTCTTCTGGCAAAGAAAAGGCTTGAGATGGTGCGGCGAAACTGGTCGATGCCGGCTGTAGAAGTATTATTGACAGGATTCGAGTACAAGAAAGGGAAAAAGGAAGCTTCCTAGGGAGGCAGATACACGACGGTATTTATATATAGGGCTTAGGGCACCGTGGGAAGAGCCCTTCCTCCCCCCTCCCCATCCCCCGGAGCATTTGTTAGTTAATTAGAAAACTTAATTACTTTTATCCTGCCCCACTCGACAAAGAAGATTGGAAGTGGTGTCCTGGCTCTTCAAGCCTTGTCCATGAGCCCTCTTTCCCTGCATCAATCGTCGGGCGCGGAGCCAAGGCAGTCCCGTGGTGGGGATCCGGCGGCGATGTTACATACCTAGGTAGTACGGACGTACAGCAAGGCCAAATTGAACTCAAGCCATCGGAGACAAGGAGTGGGCGGGACTGTTACCACGCACTCTGCATCCACCAATTCCAGAGTGGGCAACAGAATCCCAGCTGGTTTGGGCTGTTTTGGAGGTCGCATTCCTTCATTTTCGACACCCTTACAACACTGGCATACACTGGTACCAAGTAGTACTACAGTAAGTTTTGCTCTAGCCAGGGCCTCCCTGGGCAATGCCTTTTCGCGGCTTCGGCTCTAAACGCAGCGGGGACTTGTGATAACCAAAGTCAAAATCAGAGTCGTCGGATCCGAGGAGGCCTTGCTGAAAAGCATTCCTTCAATAGATCTGGGAGAGAGAATCATGGGCGGCCGAAAGAGGGCCGATTGGACGAGCCAAGGGAGTAGAGTGGCATGATCCGAGATATATCCACTTTAGATGAACCAGCATGATGATCTGATAAGATAATCTGGAGTGAAAACCGAGAACATCCCTGCGACAGAGCCTTTTAGCGCCATCAGATAAGTCCAACCAGAACGTCAAATGCTCCTGTGTGTGTTTTGCCCCGCCTCTTGGTCCACAAACAGGCCTTCTCTAGCCGGCGTTGAACGTTCCATTGTCACGCGACAGGATGGTGACCTTCAACGTGGACCATGTGTCAAACGCATGTCCTCATGAAATTTTCTCGTCTGGACATCCATCAGTATGCAACGGACATCATCAATTCCTCACGGCATTTGTCCCAAGCAGTTTCTAAGGAGTCACCACAGTTCACAGCGTATTCAAGATCAGAATATCAAACAGCCATATGAGAGGAATCTGCAGCATTACTGCCTGCTCTGGAAAAAAAACATTACGAAGTCATGAGGAGGGGTAAAGGCGATCATGCTCACAACAGTGTGCCATCCTTGTCGAGGATCCCGCGGGTCGCGACAAGAGCCCTGGAGTACCCCCAACTTGGCAACCAGAGTTTTTGATAACTATATCGTGATGGTTTACAAATAATCCGGTTCAAGCAGGAAAGAGAAACTTTCGATAGAGAGAGAGAAAAGAATGACATGGCCGGTCAACAAGCGGGTGGAGTAGTAGCCAAGGATGCCCTGTTCCAAGAGCACAGTAAGATGGAGGGTCTTTGAGATTATTTATTTTTTCTCCTTGCTCTGAAGGAACCTATGCCAGTTTTCCAGGTTCAAAAGAAGACCACTGTTCGAAGGCTCGGCTCGGAGGAAGCCAGCGCGAGCGCCCGCTCACTTCTGACTCCCATCACAGCCATTCGACAAAACCTGCCATCGTGGGTCGAGTAGCCCAGACATGCATGTGGAAAAATTCCCTTTCTCACTCCTCTGTCGGCGTCGATGGGGTCCGAAGCTGCAGAAAATCGGTAGAGCATCCCGGATTATCGATTGTGGTGGGTCTCAAACGCCCAAGAGAGTACTATGGTACTATGTGGTGGTATTGTGACTGACCAAGCCCACCATCGGGACGACTTGTTGCCCACCAGGACCTGCGCTGGCCTCGCTTACCTTCTAACGAGCTCTCTCCCTCTCTCTCCACCCCCAAAATTCTGTTATCCACAAAGAGACCACCTTCCTTCTCGGCCTAACCTTGTCTCATCAATTCCACTCCATTCTTCAGTCTTCGGCGCATGTGAACTTCCGGCCGCCCACCCCTCCCGCCCGTCACCAACCGTCGGATACATATCCATGCCTTTCTCTCCCCCTGTGCCTTGGCAAGAACAACTGAGTTCTGATCCTCAGGGTCATTGTAGACTTGTAAATAAAGGGCAATCTCCAAGCCCATCATCAAGGCTGTACTTCTCGTTTTCTTCTGATCAAGTCCTTTTGCTTTCAACCCCTCCGCCCTCCCCCACCCTTCAAGATGCGTTTCACCTCAGCACTTGCTGCTCTGTCGCTCGCCATGGGCACACGAGCTGAGACACATGGTGAGGGGGACGAGGGCACCATCATGGGACCCGTTGCATTCCTCTGGCCCGATGATCGTAACTGGACAGCTGCTTACGACAACACGGGCCCATGTGGCAGCCGTGCTGGTGTCACCAACCGGACACAATTTCCTCTCAGTCAGTTCATCAACACAGTCTCCCCGCTGATCATCACCTAAATTGGAATTTCTGCTCACATCGTCTCTAGGCCAAGGAGAGGTTGCCCTTTCCATCGCCGACGATGCCTGGAGGGTCGCCTTTTACATCTCCTTTGACAACGGTAAGACTACAATCCTGTTTCTGGACAATCCCTTCGTCCTGCCCCTACCATCGGTAATTTCTGCTAATCAACCCCCACGAGCAGACCCAACAAGTCAGAGTGAGTTCACGGAGCAGGTCGTGAACAACGTGACGGAGATCGAGCCTGGCCATCAGTGCTACAAGATCGACGCCATCCCTAGCACCGTTTCTGCGGGTGACAATGCTACCATACAGCTTGAGTACTGGGCCAACTATGAGGACGAGAACAATGGAAACAATGAGACGTTCTATGCGTGTGCAGACGTCGTAAGGCTTCTCCGATTTGCCCCCATCCCAATAACATAACACTATTCCCCAGGGAACATGACTGACTTGGGCCATTCTATCGGGCAGTACTTTGTCGAAGCCGCCGATTTTTCCATTCAGGTCCCATGCTTCAATGGTAAGGATATATAGATCATTTCTCTTTTTTTTTTCCCCTACGTCGTCGTTCTGGAAAGAAAAACTGACGGGCGCCAATTCCAGTGACCGCGGAGGGCTTCGACTCGACCGTGACGGCAACGTCATCTGCCGCCACCGTGACCTCAACCTCGTCCTCTACTAGCAGCAGCTCAGGTGGCCTGAGCAAGGGAGCAATTGCTGGCATTGCTGTCGGCACAATCGTTGGATCCCTAGCCATCGTCGGCGCGGCCGCCTTCATGCTGCTTAAGAAGAGAAGGAGTGGTGCTGCTGCGTCTGATACCCCGATACCGCTGGGCATGACGAAGGGCCCTGACGCTGGCAGTGTTTCTTCAACCCACTAAGGAAGAATGAAGGAGCACCAGCCTCACTCAGCAGGTAGATCAACACTATGTTAGGGGAGTGGAAGCTCATGAGAATTGGACTGTGACAGAGAATCGCGAGGACAAGAACGGGATAGGCATTTGGGAGAGGAAGCTTGACGTGTTCGAAGAAGAAGCAGGGCGGCTTTGTGTTGAGGCCTGATCATGTTCTACTGGGCCTGCTGTGGTGGATAATGTTTTGTCATGTGTTAATGAATTATGTTAGTGATGGTACGGGACCAAGATCAGCCATTTAATTCCTTGCTTTTCAACCCATCCGTACAGGCAAGTCGTCTGTTCATTATTTTTCATTATGAATTCAGGCATCTATCGTCTCCTTTTTCGGCAGGGTTGTCTTGGCTTTTTTTTTTTTTTTTTTTTTTGGCTTCTTTCTTCTCTTGGCTATTATTTCCTCTGGTCTCCTGATCTCGAGTTCGATCGCCACAGCGTCCCAGTCTCAAACTTCAGTCACCTCATGCCGGATCATGTACAGAACTCATAAATAAATCGACAGACTCGGTCCTTGGGTATAGATGTCCAAGTGGACACTTCGAGCATCTGTCTCACAGGGGATGCCACTTTTAGCAGCAGCCTTCTTCTAAGGGTTCTCTGCTATACGATCTGATCATTGTTTCAAGTTTCCGTCTGATGCATCAGCTATTTTTCTCCTTTTAGTTTCCGCTTCAGCCTCCACTGTGGCGGCCCAGAGCGTCGTGCTCTAAACTTAACAAGTTTTCCCTGAGGTCCACTTCTGGAAACGCCTCCGTCGGCTTCTTAACACGGCTATCAGGTCTTTCAAGACGTACTAGGCCCTAGAGCTCAACGCCCGGCCTCGCATTTTAACTGATTCAGGCATGGAGGACAGTGTCTGATGGAGGCTAGAGAATACGAGGACATAATATAAGTCGCCGTGCACCGACACGGTGGACAACATTCGTATTCTGAAGACCCAGCATGTATAAGCTTCGTCCCTGCGCATGAGGTCTTGACTGTGCGCAGTCCATTCACTGCAGGTTCAGAGTGTGCAAACGGCGAGCTCGGATTATTCGAAGATGGGGCTCCTGAGTCGCCTAGAGGTCATTATGTATAATACTGCTCAGTCTCTCTTCGCAAGAGGATGAATGATCGAAGAGCGTGACGTTTTACTCAATACAGTATCTTTCTGCACAATTGTGAGCCAGCGCTCTTCACGATCCTTTCATTTCTGGAAGAACTTCTGCGGATTTTCTCAACATTCTTTTTGCTAGTTGACAGAATTTCATCATCTCTCGTCTTCGATCTTATAATATTATATTATTGTCATTTGCAACCGCAATGAAGGCGATCTTCGCCACCATGTGTACCCTGGCTGCGGCCTTTGCAAGCCCTATGGCTTCTGCTGGCCGCCAACTGGCTCAGCGAGACACTGCGAGTGGCCTGGATGCACTGCTATCGACCGTCAAGACACATACTGCCAACATCAGTAGGTACCACACACTGCCTCCCCCAGGTCACACAAGGATGGCTCCTCAGTAGAATTTTAATTTGATAACCGGTTTATTAGATCACACTCTCGCTGGCCTTCCAGCGAACACGACAATGTCGTCTAGCAACTCCACGAATAATGGCAATATCACTGGAGAATTCAATCTCATTGCCATTGTATTGAACTCATCATCGTCAACTATTGCTGGCAGCACTAAGCGGAGCATGCCGCTGTTTGCCCGCGCCGGCGATTGTGATACGACGTGCCAGCAGGCTGTGTACAACGAGCTCGGCAGCCTATCTGCTGAGATTGCGTATACTATGGAGGCCTGCATCGAGAAGAATGCAGTTGGTAAGTCTGACGAAATTCTGACAAATCCCACCAAGTATTTCCTGGACCGCTGCATCTTTTTTCAATTCCTGCAGCGCGAGCAATATTATCCAGATGGACTGACCGTTCCGGCTCTGTCAAAAAACATAAAATAGACATATCCACATCCTCGAGTGTCCTCATCACTGTCGTGCTGGCTCTCACCAATGTCACCAATGACCTTGGAAATGTGGTCGGAGGAATCGCTGGTGTCGTTGTGCAGACGCTGCAGGCCGCCATGGGCACCGAGATTGGTGGCATTCTGGCGTCTCTGATCACAGTCCCTGTAGTTGTTGATTGAAAAGCCTCATGAAAATTTTCAACAAACAATTATTTTGGATCTAGCTGAACCTTGGCAACCTTAGTTATACTTTCCAATAACACGAGAACGTCTAGTCCCAACCGTGACTGCTTTCATACTCTTGATAATTAACGTGTCCGGTTCAACTAACATCTCACCTCCGAGGCACCAAGGGCGTGTGGCATGAATTAGGGACAGTACAGAGGTTCGGGAGGCTTTCAACAGTGCTTGGTCTCAATATAGGGAGTCGAGGTCCCGCGTGAAGTTTGACTGGCGATGCTACAGAATCTTTCTATCTCGGTTCGCTTTGGCGATCCAATACTGCGTCCGCTCCAAGCATCGTTTTCCCAATGCTGTGCTTCGCCTTTTATCCCTCTCTCTCTTACACACTGCTATTTAGTCTCACTTTGCTCTCCTTCAGACTCGTCAAGTGTTCTCTTGGGACCTTTGAACCAGTGCCGACCCCCTAGGCCGAAGGGAAGGATCCATCCAACCAGACTGACAACAGTGACAATACCAATGCATATTGGAGCGTAGTTGAGAGTTTGCTTGGGGTTGAGTCAGCAGACTTGGAAACAAACAGTGCATAGAAGCGTTTTCTGGGGGGGACGCACCGGAGTAACAGGATACAGCTGAGGCAAGACAAGCACCACCACTTGGAACACAATATACAGACAAGAAATAGTGCCGACGACCACGCTCCACTTTCCGAGATCGAAATGGGCTGGCTTGAAGTCGTGCCTCCCGATGGTGTGTCTTGCCGCAATTGGGAAAAGGTAGGACACATTCGTCGCGATGGTCTTTGCAGGATGAAAAGCACAATTAGTAATGGTTTGATGCTGTGTGTGTGTGTGTGTGTGTGTGTGTGTGTGTGCAAATGCTGCTTGCTTACCGCGGTAGCTGTAATAGCGCTAAAGGCAACAGTCGAGCCAATGACTGCGCAGGTGATGGCCACACTGAGGAATAGCACAAGATAGGCAGCATTCACTGGAACCTTGTTCTTGCTGAGTTTTCGGAAGTAGCTGGAGAACGGGAGGACGCCGTCTCGGGAGATGGCAAAGGTAACTCGCTGTGCAGACATGAAGCAACTGGCGGTTGCGCAGGTCGAGTCGATCCATAAGATGACCAGGACAGCTATCGCTCCGCTCTCGCCCAGGAGCTGGACCATATACTCTGCCCAGTTGTTGGTATACTCGGCAGAAATTATGCCGTCAAAGTCCTGCATACAGAACAGGACCATGATCAAAGTCTAGGGGGAAGGGGTGTTGATAAGGTCTGTTAGCCCTGCTCAAAGCTTTCTGAATACAGAGAAAGGAGGGGGGGAGGACATGATATTGCCTTACCGGGACAGACAAGACCCACGCGCACAGCGTCGCTCCCCACATGCCCTTTGCTACCGTATCAGACGCGTCATGAGTCTCCTCTGCGAGATGAGCTGATGCATCGTATCTGTTCGTTTTTTTTTTTTTTTCCCCCTCAGCAAAAGTGCCCCAAACAAGGTCTCTGCACCGAGAATACTGACCCGTAGAACTCCCATGCGCCAAAGAGAATACCAATAACCCAAGCATACGAGTCAGAGGCTTGCTTCTCCGCGCCCTCGTTGATTCCGTTGTAGAACCTATCAAAGACACCCTCTCGGGACTGGAACTTGCCCGCGGCCTTGATCGGGAACCATAACCAGTAGAAGGCGAAGAGGACGAAGAAGATGAAGACGGCGAAGCGGAAGTACAGCTTCAGGGCGCGCTGGCCCAGGACATTGGGCATCATGGCAAGGATCATGCCGAGGGCCGTCAGCAGCCACGAGAACCAGCCGGTGTACACGACGGCCGAGTCGGGATATTTGATCTCCAGGGCGCTCAGCAGGAAATTGGTCGCGCCCTGCTGCACGCCTGGGACAACACAGATCCATCCAGCCCAGTTCCACCAGGCAGTCATCCAGCTGAGGACACGCCCGTATTTGTGCCCTCCGAGGCGGTAGGACCAAAAGTAGATGCCACCAGCAGTAGGAAAGGCAGCAGCAATCTCGGCCATGGCCAGGGACACGATGAGGGCCAGGCTATCAAGTAGTTCCAAATTAGAGACCCCGTGTCAGCATCACATCACTCTCAGCTTTTTTGAGAGCTGTGCCATGCAAGAGGAATGGACTCTCATCATCGTCCTTTTTTTTGGTCTTTTTCTGTACGTACCCCCGATCATGGTCCAGTTTGCAAAGGCTGCCTGTGGTCCTCCGGTATACATGGCGAATCCAAACAGGACTGGCATACCTGCGTGTCGATTCCAGTCAGTAATTAATATCATTTGTATGCCGATCTCGAAGATGAGGACAGGATGTATTCACAGACCTGAGACGAAGTTCATGGTAATATAAGTGGCAGCAAGGTTCTCAAAGAGACCAAGATGGCGATAGAACTCTGTATCACTTTGTCATTAGATTGTGGATTTTTTTTTTTTTTTTGCTTATGTTGTTTTGGTTCAACGTGACGGTTCAGCGAACATGCCTTGCTTGTATCCGAGCTTTGCGAGATGCTGCTCGTCCGAGGACAAGACAGCTGTCTCGCCGACGGAGACATCGCCACCCACCGCCGACTTCACCTGTGACTCAACCTTGGTTTCTTCCATCTTGTGTCGTTGAGCGAAAGGCCTTCTGGAAAGGGGAGGGAGGGGGGAAACGGAAAAAGGTACTGAAGAAGAGGGTTCAGGACGGCGACATTTGATCACAAGATACCTCAAGGGTTAAATGTGTAAATGGGCATGCATATCTGGACTTGAGCTGCAGGGCTTGTGGTATCTATGTGGCTTAGTCTACCTAATCTCGAAATGACATGCATATCCGACTTATCACTGGTCTGTAGTTACCTCGGCTACCAATCATTACTGCGAGATGCAGTGGGCAAAAGCCATGTCTAGGGTTGCTCGATAAGATACTTAGTATGTGGCGCCTTGCATTGTGTTATGGTAGCATCGTTCCTTTTCTTGTTTCAAGAAAAATCACTCAGCGGCAATGCACTGTAGATCGGGCGTGTGTGAGCGAGGGGCGGGGGAGGGGCTGAGCCTACAGTAGCACTAAATCATACCTTGCAACCTCAGCGCGGGGCGGTGAGGGTGGCTTCTGTAGCACAAGTACTCGACAGCTGAAGACGGATTGATCTCATGACCTTGAGGAAGAACAAGGAGTGAACAGGCTGCGTGTGGTCCATTATCATACCCGTTAGCAGTAAGCACGTGCACATATTCTGATACGTTTGCCACAAAAAGGCCGGTATACTAAGTACTTTGATACGCAGCGGATACCGAGACACAGGCCGGCAGTTATACAAGGCGTGACAGGGTATCTTATCTATTGAATGCCCAAAGTCTATCAAATGCCCAAGAGGAGGGGGGGGGAAGGATTGACAATCATAATGCCTTCACTGTCTTACTATCTTGTCTACCGTGGGACAAGATGGGGCTGTATGGCAGACCAGGGGACCTAGACTGATAGGTTCTGCAATATGTATCCCTTAGATGGCGGCCCCTTATCGTCGTCGTCTTCTTCATCCTCGTCGTCGTCGCTCGAGAGCCGCAGCCTGGCCTCCAGATCGTCGTCGGACGCCATGTCGAACGCATCATCTATCGACGCTCTGGCGACAGCAGTCTGCTCCATGCCCTTGACGGGCTCGTGCTTGTACAGCTGGATATTGATAAACATGACGAAAAGCCCGATATCGTAGGCAAGCCGAAGGGCGCCTCCGACTACGAAAGCGACCCAGAACCTGTCGTTGTTCGCAAGCAGGCCTGTGAAGCTTGGGCCCGTGACGTTGGCGAGGGTGCGCAGGGTGCCGGTGATGCCCATGACAGCCGTGCGCTCCTCCGGCTTCACGATGGCGGCGATGAGTGCAGGCGCGCGGCGCTTGGTCCATGTTGTTGAGCCCCACCCTAAGGAGGAGGAGGGCGAAGGTGAGGAACCTGCTCTGCGGGAGGGGGAAGATCAGGACGGCCAGGGAGGACGGGATGTGCGTGAAGACCATGGTGTTGACGAGGCCAATATGCCTCGCCAGCGGCCCTGCGAAGACGGTGGAGCAGGCGGCGAGAAGGTAGCTAGCTGAGAGCACGTCGCCCAGGGTCGACTTGGGCAGGTGAAACTTCTCGTCCATGTAGTACGTCGTCAGGCTCATGGAGACCATGCCGTCGGCGAGCGAGTCGACCATGAGCAGGAACCACAGAGCGTACATGACATTCCGCGTCTCCTTCGATATCTGGGCAAACCTGCTGGCCTTTCCGGGCGCCAATCGCCCTGTCGCCTCCCGGGCGCCACCAAGCCGGTTGCTGTTGTTATTGGTGCTGTTGTTGTTGTTGTTATCGTGGTCGACAGGGCTGAGCTCAAAGTCCCCTCGCAGCAGGCCCTGGGCCGCCTCGCCGGTCTCGCCCTCCTTGTCGGCGGCGGCGGGGAGGACCTTCAGCTCGCACTTGGGGGACAGGGCAGAGGCGGCCACGAAGGAGATAATGCCCATGAGGGCATAGACCGCAAAGCAGACGTGGTATGCGTCGAGGAGGGTCCAGCCTTCCTGGCCTGGAGCCACGAGACCAGACGCCCTGCTGCAGCGGTGCCCGAGGCGGAACCCAGGGCCGCAGTGGTGATATACCAAGACAGGACGTCGGCACGGGTCTCCGGGACGGTCAGCTCCGACAGCGTGGACTCCTCAATGGCCCTGAAGGGGCCAGTGTCCCCACCCGTCGCGCTGAGCACCCCCACGCAGGCAGCCGGGAGGAGGATCCAGTAGTTTTCGCTCAGTGCAAAGGTCAGGCCGGCGAGAACCATCAGACCGGCGCCGCCCAGCAGGGTGCGGCGGCGGCCCACCCTGTCGGCGAACAGGGAGATGACGAGCGAGAGGATGACATCGCCAACGAGTGTCAGGGTCAGAAACAGGCCGATACGGGCATCTGAGACCTGGAGCTCGTTGAAGAAGAGGGCGAGGATGAGCGAGCTGGCGCCGTAGGCGAACATGCGACAGCAGCGCGCAAAGATGACTAGCCACGCATCTCGGCCCGTGATCCAGAGCGATGCGAGCCCCGACTCTTGGTAGGCATATTTTTGGAGGAGGGCGGCTGTCGAGACCATGACTTGGTGATGGCGTTTTCAAAGTAAAGAGCCCTGGAGAAGAAAGGATGATTTCCAAAGTGATAGTATAGTAGGACAATTGGCGGAGGAAAAATTCTAAATGTAAAGTGGCTCAAGAAAAGCCTATTGAGGGAAGAGGAAACAACAGAAAAGGTCGGTCTTCCTTCACGATGCTGGTGATGATATCTTTGCTTGGATCGCTTGTAGTTTTATTTGTTCCCGCAGCGGGTGCATCGAAGTAGGAAAAGAGTCACACGACACAGATTGAGCACGTCCCAATGCTGATAATGATGCAAAAGGGCCCAAATTAGATCCATTGCGCTTTCCACTGCACCAGCTGTCAGTTGAAAGTTATTGGGTGAGGACCGCTGCGGCACCGGTGTCGGCAAGTGTCCCCCGCTCGGCCGTGAATCGCCATCGCCGTTCGGAGCTGCCGCTGCGGGGGAATCTTGTTTACTGCAGTGCACATTTTTTGGTAAGCGCAAGTAGATTTTGCACACAATCGCCATGTGTGCATCTTCATGTATCTATATATTCAGTATGTCGACATTTCTGGACGTACAGCTCTATATACGTCTAGCCCGTGTCTGAGAACCGCTGAGACATCACAAGAAAGGACGGTTGTCTGCTCCCTTCCTGTGTCACAGTTCAATCACGACCACAGCAATGACGTAACGCCTGTTGAACTGCGCCGGAGACTTCCATCAAATTGAGGTCAGCGCGTCCCTTGCGTGCCTTCCGTCTCTTGCTGCTTAAGTGCACAAAGCCATACGTCATTTCAAGGGGGTGGAAGGGGTCAATTCGTGTTGGGTTTCTTTTACAGCAGTCACGATGACATTGCATTTAATTGCTGCCTTTTAAAATCACAATAACCTCTCAGCTCCATGTGTGTGGATGAGTGACCTGCCTCCTTGCCTGTGTCGACAAATCATCTCCGTCTCTGTGTGATCCATTGCGTGTCCTGTCGTCTCTTTTTGTTGGCCACCTTCACGCAGCGCTACCCTTTCTCTACTCTCAAGATGGCTGAAATCGCCGCTGGAGCCCTCGCGGCTGAGCAGGTTGTATCGACAGGGCTCGAGGTCGGGGCCGCTGCATCGATTGCCAGGCCAACACAGCCTCTCAGGGCTACCTTGAGCCAAATCACCACCTCACCTCCCTCAGATTCCCTGTAAGTGTGTGACCCGGTCGCCTTTGGGCGCGGCCAGAATCGGACGGGAGCGGGCTTTCCCAACGACGACAGCGAACTGACCAGCCCTCTAGGCAAGCCCTGGCACGCTCTCGTCATACCACCACTGTCATCGGCGACAAGGCCTACATCTTTGGCGGCGAGCACGCCGGCGGGAAGCTCTGCAGTGCTGATGTCCACGTCTCCTCTCTCCCCTCCGCAGCGACGCCCGCGGCAGCATATGCCTGCTACCAGGCACTTCCTGTCAAGGATGCCGTCACAGGAGAGCTGATGGTTCCTTCTCCCCGCAAAAACCATGCTGCATGCGCGAGGGGCAAATACCTCCTGGTCCACGGCGGCAGCGATGAGAGCGGGACCCCGATAGACGAGGACGCCTGCATCTGGGCCTGGGATACAGAGACCTTGAGGTGGGCCAAGATCCACGCCGCGACCCAGATCGGGAAGACACTCGCCCCGAGGGAGGGCCACGCCATCTTCGTGGACGAGAAGCAAGACCTCCTGGTCCTGCACGGCGGAAGGACGGCATCAGGGCAGACGGGAGAGACATGGCTCTACGACTTCGACGCCGTCGCGTGGACCCAGCTGCCGTCCTGCCCGGCTCCCTTTCCCGCGGTGTCCACCTTTGTCGACAACACGCTCTACGGCATCAGCACCGACTCTGAGCTCGGCGGTGTCATCCATGTCCTGAGGCTCGGGCCCAATGCCGCGGAGCGTGCCAAGCCGGACGCGCTGAAATGGGACAACGCTGACTTCCCTACCAATCCACTGGCCCCGGGGCCAAAATCACGCATCGGTGCCTCACTGCTGCCCGTGTCGACCGGGTACGGCCGACACTACCTGATCTACCTACTTGGGCGCGAGGCTGTCCAAGACGAGAGCGGTGAGCAGCAGCCGCTGTTCCGCCCTGACGTCTGGTCGTTGCAGGTCCCTTCACGTGGCTTCAGCCCCGCTGCTGTCAAGGACGCCATCCGGGACAAGCTCCCCGGAGGTGTAGAATCGGGAACCTACAGCTGGGCAGAGGTAGAGATCGTGCCGACAGAACAGCTTGAGCACGAGGGAAAAGTCCACCCCTGGGCCGAGGGGTTTCTTTGGGGCGAGCCCCTGCGACGGTGGAAAGGCTGTTGTATTCTGGGGAGGACTGAACGCTAAGGAGGAGCAAGAGGCAGACGGCTGGATATTAAGGATTCTTTGAAGACGCATTGTGTTTGGCAATGCTACATACAATCTAGCTCGTCGGGTCAAATCAGATCAGATCAAGATGCCATTGGCAATTATATAAGGCAATGGAACATGCTTGATTTCGTCCCAGTGAGACCTTGATATGTGGAGAGAGAGAAAAAGGTCTTGTTTTTCAAATCAGGAAAGGGGGTGGACGGGAGTTAGATGTATTGAGGGTTAGGGTATTGGGTAGTCCTAACTAGGTGCTAAAGCCGTGGATGTGTCCCCTATTTTCCCAAACCTTCACACAACTGCTACACCCTCACTTCGCCTCCACCTTAGGAGGGGGTAGAAGATGATGACCAGCATTGTGTGACCACTCTCCATGCCTCAATTAATGGAGCCATACAAAACTTCTGTCATTTGGCTGTTGTCTGGGAGGTTGAGTCTGAAAGAAAGTCGAGGCAGGTGTCCCAAAATAGCCCAAGGCTCTTTGTTTACTTTGTTTCCCTTGTTTACTCCTACACCTTCCACCACGAAAACATCGACAGACACCTGAAAGAGGTATTTGACTCAAGGTCTCCTCCTCGTGCTCTCCCTCTCACTGTTCTCAGGCCTGCATCATCTACCAGTTTCCATCACACACCTTCCTTCGTACCCACCCAGTACCACACACAAACACTTTAACACACACACACACACACACATACACACACACAAAGACCAGCACAATGGCAGATGAACCATCTGTGAGCCTGCGATCTCTGCCTCGAGGGTACTCATTCGTCCGGAAGGGCAACGTCTATGTCACAGGAAACTGCCGTAGGCAGACTCAGGCTGCCAGTCAGACCGTGTACGTTGTTCTCGACGCCAGGAACAAGAAGAAGCAGATAGGCATCGCTGTCCCCACCGCTATCCTACACCGCGTCCGACAACAGGAGTCCGAGACCAGAGCGGACCGGGCTGCCAATGTCCAAAAGCGAGACGCCTCCATCGAGAAGGGCCTCGAGACGATCATTCTGCACGAGTTCCCGCGGATCCCATCGGCATCGCTCCCTAGGGTCTTGGGCACGGCACTGCAGAAGGGAAAGGGCAAGGTTGGTAGGACAGGAACTCTCGACGGCCGCGAAAAGGCTCGTCTGGCTGTGAGGGCCCACATTCGCCATATCGAGACTCCCTACGATCAACTTCTGAAGAGTGGCACGCCCAAAAATAAAGCACGCGGCATAGTTGCGTCCCAGGTCGAGTCCATCGCTCGCTCCTGGGGCAGACGACCCTCAGGTCGTCGGGCTTCGGCACAACCAAAGCCTATACAAGCAAAGGCGGCAGCAGCAGCAGCAGCAGCAGCAGCAGTCAGGCCATCGGCTTCTGTATCAGCGGCGACGGCTCCAGCAAAGTTGTTGTTGGCTGCTGATGCGACAAAAATGGACCAGGAGAACGTCCTCGCGCAGCTCCGTGTAGCTATCCCGCCTCGACCCTTAGCACCAACAACGCACGCCAATCGACAACCCCCGGCTTCGCCAAGTCTCCTCATCAATCTTACAGTCGACGACTACTCTCCAGATCTTGCGCCTTCTCAACGGCAACCCCTGCGAGGCTTCTCGTGCCAGCAAGGGCGCATCACCAGGTCGATGCAGCGTATCGAGCACTCCATTCAGACGCTGGCCCAGAGACTCCCCGACTCCCCTGAGCCCGTGACCACCCTACGGTCTGCAATGCGGGGCCCATAGCAGAAGTAACAATATACGTCTCATAGTCGGGAGACAACGTTAGTTCTGGTGGTGAGACATCCAAAATGGAGGCATTGCTGTATCGCGAAAGTGCAGCCACCCCGCGGCGACTGGTGGAATAGGAGAAATGTTGGCAAAGGAAGCACAGCTGTGACGACACTGATGAGACACATATTGTGCAGCAGGAGAATTACCCTCGTACAGCTGTATGTACTGCGTCACCCTCTTGAAGATTCCGGCCCGAAATACCACTGGTATCATAGACTGCTATTCGTTCTTAGGGTGTCACAGGAAATATCGAGAGGAGGGTAGGAAGCAGCTAGAGAAAAGTGATACCAAATTGCTGAACACAGCTGAACTGTGCCAAATACAAGCAATTATTAATCCTATTCAGCAATTTGGCGTTGGCTACGATCAACCCTTGGTCAACATATCCTGTACACAAGACAACAACGAGTATTTAATCCCAAACAGGTACAGCAGCTACAGGGCTTAGGATTTACCAGGCCGTCCATAGCTTGGAGAACATCTCAGTTCTATGCAGGCCCGTCGGCGATCCTGTTTGCGCAGTTCCCCAACACAACTCCGGAGGTCCGGGCCCGGCGCCCGCAGGCCGGACGAGTTGATGGCCTAGTACAGATAAAAATAAAATCGAATTCGTTAAAATATCATCCTTCATCAGATCTTCTTTTCTCGTTTCTTCTTTTCTCTTCATTCTCTTCGTCTTGACTCTAAAAAGAAACCTGTATAATCAAGTGGACAGCTCCTATCCAATCACCATGGGCGCCATACCAAATACTTCGAATGAGATCACACTTCCCGGTAAGGCGATCCATTTCTTGGTGCTACGAGGGTGTTCAAATCCAAACTTTCTAACATGGTAGCATCTCAGATTATCTGGGGCTGAACGCCGCTCTCTTCGAGTGGGCCGACAGCTACGACGCCAAAGACTGGGGGCGTCTGAGCAAATGTATTGCCCCCACCATCCGAGTGGACTACCGCTCCTTTCTCGACAAGATATGGGAGGCCATGCCCGCCTGCGAATTCCTCGCCATGATCAGCGATGCCTCCGTGCTGGGCAACCCGCTGCTGCGCACGCAGCACTTCATCGGCGGCTCGCGCTGGGAAAAAGTCTCGGACACGGAGGTCATTGGCCACCACCAGCTCCGCGTGCCGCACCAGGTCTACACGGACGTCTCGCTTCAGGAGGTCAGGCTCAAGGGTCATGCGCACAGCTACAACAAGCACTGGTACAGGAAAGTGGACGGCGTGTGGAAGTTTGCCGGCCTGGCGCCCGACATCAGGTGGGGCGAGTATGAGTTTGACAAGATCTTTGAGGGTGGGAGGGCGAATTTTGGCGAGGCGGACAAGGTAGACGAGAAGAAGGAAATGTCGGCCTTGGAGGAGGTCAAGGAGGTGCAGGCTGCGGTCGCCAGTTAGAATAGACATATGATACAGTCTCAAAAACAGAATAGACTTCACGACGTGGTGAGATGTCGAGATCAAGTCCTTGTACGGTTGTGACCTTTTTTTTTTTCATGATGAGTCTGCTTGAATGGATCAACCCCACCGTGTCTTGACGAGATCAGGCCTGTTACGACTCCGTCGCGGTAGCAGCACCTTTCTCCTTGCGCTGCTCTTCCGTCTTGGCCCGCCACGACCCTCCCCATCTGACGGTAGCGCAGAGCCCCAGCGCGCCCAGCACCATCAGAAGCGCCGAGATGGTGCTGAACCAACCCACACCGATCGACTCGATCGCGGGCAACACGGCCGCCGAGCCCACAGCACCAAACAGATAGCGCACCATAAAGTTTCCCGCCACGGCCTCGGCGCTCTTGTTGCGCGCCTGTGCCACATCCAGACAATACGTGTTCAGGCTGGGGAAACTGAAACTCTGCGCGACGCCCTGCAGGAACATGAAGACGACCGGCAGGGGGATCCCGCCTACGGCCTGGTCGACGGACCATCCATAGATCAGCATAGAGGCGGGGATGACGATGCCCATGAACTCGATGCAGCTCCTGAGCCGATCCTCGGCGACGCGCTGGCCGTCTCGTTTTCTGATCCAGCGCTTCACGATGTGGTCTGCCCACCGGCCGCCGCCCAGCGTGCCCACGATGCAGCCCGTCCCAGGCGCGAGGTAGAACAGCCCAGACTGCAGCGGCGACTGGAGGTTGAACCGAGGGTTCAGAACATAGCGGATGGGCGTGAGGAGGCTGTACTGGTTCCACACCAACGTGCCAGAGCCCAGGGCCACCAGGATGAGGTTTGGGGACTTGAGCAGCAGGCCGATGGGTCGCAGGGGGCTGGTCACCCGTAAGAGGTACTTGGCCTTGTCCATCCTCGTAGGGAGACTCGCGAGAATCACCTTCTTGCTGTTCTTATCCGCAACCATCGTCTCGCACAGGAAGAAAAACGGCCCGATAATGCCCACTCCGGCGAGGCCTGTCTGCAGCCAGAAGATGACGCGCCACGAGGTGTAGGTGCAGATGATCCCCTAAGAGCGGGCCGATCGTAGGCCCGATAAGCGCGCCGGTGTAGAACCACGAGAGAGCTGTGGCCCGTTCGGTCGGGTGGAACAGATCGCCTATGATGGCAGGCCCAATGACCAAGAAAGCCGTAGCGAAGAAGGCAGTGAACATCCGGAATACAAAGAAGGCGGCGATATTTGGGGCCAGTGCTGTGGCGATGGAGCAGAGGAGGAATATGGCGCCAGTGGTCAAGCAGGACTTGGACATGTGTCAGCAGGGAAATTTGATGGGACCTCTTTAATCAATCCCAGCGAGCCGAGCACAAAAGAGGGAAGGGAGCAACTACTGACCGTCTTCCGTCCTATCACCTGACACAGAGGTCCCCAGAAGCAGGGGCTCAGTGCCATAAAGATAAGGTACATGGCATTGCTGAGGCTGATCATGGACCCCGTCGTGTCAAACGACGCAGCGACCTCTGGAATGGCGCTGAGAACTGCTGTGGAAGATATAGGCGACAGAAGACCACACCACGCCATGACAGTGACCATGAGCGTCTTGCGGTGCGGTGGGAATCGGTCGTAGGGGCTCGGGAAGGGTTCCGCGCCCTCAACCTCTGAGTCGTCAGATGTCACCACAGCAACAGCAGCCTCGGCCTGGGATCCTATAATTGATGTTGTCTGGGCCAGGTTGGCACCGGTAACATCTTTTGCAAGGCTTGGATCAGTATATCCCTTATTTTATTGTCCTATTCGAGGTTCATTCTAGGAAGAAATGGCGTACCTTTCTCGCCGGGCGCCGCACTCTGGCTCGCGTCCGCCTCTGTTACAACCATCTTTTGGCAGCGACTTCGAGGGTCTAGAACGTCGTGCATAGGATCACGGGCAGAGACGTGTTTGTTTGTCTTGACAAGAGGAAGACGAACCTGAAATATGACAAGTATTTAAATATTTGCGTTTTGAAATGCAGGCACGCAAGTTCCGAGCTCCGGAGCGGGTCTCTCGTATTCATGAGCAGCAAGCAGCGGTCAGAGTCGCGCACGAAGGACAACACATCGCAGGGGAATTTTTCGCTCTCTACTGGCTGCCCAACAGCAGACCCTCTGTAAAGTCGGTCAGCAAATAAAAAGAAGCGAAAGACTCTTCATGCCCTTGAAAAAAAAAAAAAAAAACGGTTGATGAGTCACGGGTGTAGCACGGGAATGCCCAGGCGATTTGCTTCATTGCTCATAATGCAACCGTAGGCTGCCGGGCTGCGGCACCGGCTTGACCGAGTCCTTTGGCCGGCCAACCGCCTTCCACACACGGAATCTGCGCAGATTCTGCCGAAAATTCTGCAGGTGACATGCAGTAGATAGATGGTCCGTGAAGTCGGCTTCCAAGGCTCCATAACGACTCGGATACCGAATACCGAGTCATCGGGTCTAGACCAGTCTGCCGCTTTGGCGACTCGGCAATGGTCGTGAACTTGGCCGGTTCTATGGCACAGGGTCATCTGTATACCAGTCCAAGCAGAGAGAGAGGCTGGCTAGTATGGCGACGGTCAAGAACTTGCTATGTATAGCCGTGTGCAAACGTTTTATGTTGGCTTCCTACAATCCAAACCCCAGCAGCATTAAGCAGCATCAAGATGGGGGCAACAAAGGGATCTGGGATTTACTTCGGCCTTCCAAAATATATGGAGCATTCGAGAGCCATACTAGACAAACTAGCTGAGAAGCTCTTTGATATCCTCGATACGTTGCATCTTCCTCTCTTCGTCGTTCATCATTCCCAAAGACGTGGCACTGCCAAGAGGGCATGTTAGTATTCTCTGAGTTGACCTTGGCTTTGAAAGGGGGTGGGTGCCTGTGGAAGCCAGGCTGAGATAGAGGGACAGTGCGGACTCACATGAACTTCTTTCTTTCCTGCACCTTCAGCATCCTCTCCTCGACACTCTCCTTCACGATGAACCGGTAAACCCTGACCTCAGCTTCCTGTCCCATACGATGCACGCGGTCAATGGCCTGCGCTTCCACCGCGAAACTCCACCACGGATCCATCATGAACACTCGCTTGGCCGCCGTCAAGTTGAGCCCCACCCCGCCGGCTTTGAGAGAAATCAGCAGCACAGTGAACTTGTCTGTGTCGCGGAACTCGTTCAGAACAGCCGCACGAGATCTCTGGGCCAGGGATCCATCAAGGCGCAGGAAACGTATATTGGCTTTTGCCAGGGCAGGTTCGATGAGTGACATGAATGAGGTGAACTGGCTGAAGACGACAGACTTCATTCGTGGGTGTTCTCTGCGCAGGTTCCGTAGGTGCTCCATCAATGCGACCACTTTGGCAGAAGAAGAGTTGACGCCGAGCCGCTGGAGGCTGATGCGCGGAGTCGTCTGCCCAGGTCTCACCTCTGGGTCGTCGTCGTGCCGGACAACCTCGAACAGGTCTCGAGAGTTGATAGGCTGACGACAATTGAAGCACTTTGGGACGATATGGTGATCGGTCTGGTGTTTGATGAAGTCAAGGAGGCACTTCCTGCAAGCCGAGTGCCAACATCCCGTGACGGTCCGCTCCTTCATGGGCTCCTCGCAGCATACAGGGCACTCACTGTCGGCATCGTCTCTGATCTGCTGCAGCACATGGGCCCCAAAGGCATTGGCATCTCTCTCGTCATCGGTATCCGCAGTGAACCGCTCGATCAGCGACGACAAGTCCATATCATCAGCAAAACCAGTCGCTGCGTCGGCATTCGCGGCGGCTTCGTCTTCATCTGCCACGACGTCGCGGTTGCGGACAAGAGTCGGGTGACAACAGCTCTGGCGCAGACGCAGAAGCTGGGCAAAAATGGTAGTGAAGGCCTTCATGACCGTCCCTGCCTTGACATTGTCGTTGAATGTCCTCTTGGCGCGGGTGAAGATGTAGTCATAGATGCTTCGCTCCGTCTCTGAAAGCTCAACAGGGACGATTTCGATGTGCTTTGCAGGCAGGGCGACAAGCGCATCACCGGCCGGGGTCTTCATGTCCTTGGTTCGCCGCATGACCAGCGGTTCCAACACAGTCTGCACGACGTCCAAGGCTTTGACAAACTGGCCAGACTCGAAGGGCACGGTAATGAACGTACGCCAAAACGAGAAATTGTTCCAGGGCTCCACCTTGAGGAACCGGACCAGGCTGAAAAGGTCTTCAAGCTTGTTGACGATGGGAGTGCCGGTGAGCGCCCACCTGTGCTCGGCGGAGAGCTCGTAGCACGCCTTTGCGGTCTTTGACTGCCGGTTCTTGATGCTATGAGCCTCATCGAGGATGATTCTGAAGAAGTTAACCGAAAAAGACCGCGGTGACCATCCTTACGACCACCCTTGGATGCTATCTGGGTGAACTCTGAGAGGACGACACCATAGCTGGTTATGATAATGTCTGGGGCTGTGGCTGCTGGAGCTGAGCAGCAGAGGGTCCGAAGATCGGCTGTCTTGTCGTTTCCGTAATACACCATCGATCTTAGGGTCCCTTCCCTCGAGGCATTCTCGGCCTCGCTTTGCCACTGCGCTGCTCTCAGTGTTAGGAACCTTGTTGCAGCGCTGTAAAACACTGCATGTGGGAAGAAAGGGGCTACTTACCAAGAAGCGACATAGGTGCGACAACCAGAGTGGTACGAGAGTCACTGCCGGTTGCCGCCGAAGGCAGACGTGGAAGATCGTTGACGGTGACGAGGCCAGTGCTCGATATCCTGGCGTCCTCGGGGACTTCAAGCCGATGGGTATGGATCAGGCTAAGCATTTGGATAGTCTTGCCCAGTCCCATCTCATCAGCGAGGATACCGCCAAGGCAGTGTTGCTCCTGCAACGGAAGGTCGAGAGACAAATCTCCAGAGTAAGGATTCATGTAGAAATATGGCTGGTCAGCTACGCTGGGCAGGTCTTTGTCGTCAAAATCTTTGGCCGGCCAGGCGTATTCCTCCCAAAGAGGGTGCATGGATGCTTCTTGGCGCTTCTCCTTCTCGTCCTTTTCCTTGGACAGCATCCAGTGAAGGGCCTGTTTCTGGTAGGGACGGAGGGTCATTGCGAATGTTTCACTCGGTTCTGCCTCTGGGGTCTCAAAGTCAAACGACTGTGCCTTTCTGTAGAGCGAGTCAAGCTGGTCCTGTTGCAATTCTTCACCGTCCTCGTCCTCTGAGGTCGCGGACGACCCGGTATCCCCTCTTCCTGGTTTTGGGCCTTCTTTGTCGCGTTTCTCTGCGAGATCAGCTGCGTCGAGTAGTCCCTGGCGCTGATGTCTGGCGGCGGCGGCATTCATCTTGGAAGGGTTCAGACCGATCTCCTGGAAAAGCCTGACCAAGGCCACCTGGCGCATGCGGAGATCGCGCTCCCCAGATGTCTCCTTCTCCTCAAAAAGCCCCGCGGTTCGATTGTCTGAGAGTTGAAAGCCTCGTTGTTCGAATGCCGACCGCAGCAAGGAGCATCGTAGTTGGAGGAAGACGGTGTCGTTGGTCCTAAGCTTTTCAGGTGCGTAAACGCAGGTTGCCTCGAAGCTGCAAATTCTCTGGTCAATCAATGAGGAAACCCAGTTGGCTGTGTCCTTGGCCAAGCGGCCAATCTCGATGCCCTTGTTGTTGGTAAACCGAACAAGGACATCAACCCTCTTCATAGCCAGCAAGCTGGCTTTCTTGGGAGGCTGGATCTTCTGTCGCTCAATCTTGACAACATCGCCATGATGGAGCAAGTTGGTGCCGCTCCGTGTTGCCCACCCTTCCACACCAAAGGCACCAATGTATCGGGAGGCAGGCATGGATCTGACAGGGACATGTGGGTTTGCATCGGCATCTGGTGGTCTTGTCTCATGGGCTTTTGATTTTGAGAGGGGGCCTGCTGAGCAGGCGCAGTTTTGCCCTTGGTATCTTTCTTCTTGATGTTTTTCCATGTTCCATCAAAGTACATGTTCACAGCTGTCTCGATGTTGTCGCCACAATGGTCTCTGATGAGGTCCAGCACATCAGGCTTGACTTTGTCTCCAATGAAGGCCTCGAAGGTGTGCTGGTCGAAGGCTAGTGGCTTGGAGTGGCTCGATCTTGAAGACTTGGCTCCCGCATCAAGAGGCGATGAGGAGGGGAGGGGCCGACATCGACAGGGGAGGAATCAGGGTGTAAGGGGTCGTCGAGTGACTTGGATGATATGTCGCGGAGCACAGCTGCTGGGCTGGAGGAGCCTGAGAAGCCAGCATCATCCTCAGGGCCAGCGAAAAATCGCCTCTTTTTCGCTGGAGGTCCGTCGTCTTCATGTGGTCCGATTGTGCGAGTCGCCATGGCGAGAGGCCGACGTGGTGTTGAAGGTCGGGCCGCGGCGGTGTTGCACCAGATGCGTTGTCGGGATGTTCTTTGTCGAGGTATTGTCAGGGCAGGACCTGAATTGATTCTGAGCGGCGGGAGACGCGACGAGGGGCGAGACGCGATCCCCTGGCGTCACTACTTTCAGGCCTATCAGCTGACCGCGTTTTGTCAGAGTGCCTGGGCCCTGGGCAATCTCGTACATAGTACTTGTATTTAGTGGGTCGGTGGCCTGTAGAACCGGGTAAGCCCCCGCCAACACACGCTAAAAGGGCCCAAAAACTTCAAGTAGATCAGTGGTCCCTACTTAGTAGGCAGTTGAAAAGTCACGATTTGGCAGCTGCAAGATTCGCAACCGACAGGACACACACACACCCACACCCCCGAAAGGCTGCAGGAATTTGTGGTGGCCAAAGTCTCTACGAGATATCAAAAGGATAGCCTTTGGTGGAAGTGCTTCTCAGCATGCGAGTTGCTACCTCGGCAACCTACAGCAGCAGCAGCAACGGGCTCTTCACTTTAACTTCCTTCATCAACGAGAAGTTAGGAAGGCACATCGCCACTTTATTTCCCAGCTTTGCTACCATATTTCGACCACTCACCACCAATCACGTTCCGCCATCAAAAGCACATCAAGATGGCGCATCACTTATGAGACCCAGCATCCAACAGCCAATGCCGTTCTTCCGGAGCCTGGGGCGGAGCTCAGTCCGGCCAACTGCTCGGCGGGCGGGCAACATTAATGTCGACATCAACCTCAAGCTCGCGTCAAGGAGAGGAATTGTCACAGATGCAGATGTTGAGAGTGCTCGGAAGTATTGCGTCGGCCAGCTGAGGTCTGTTCTTCACTTTATTTCCCCATTCAGGGCCGGTTCCTGATTTAATCCCTCAGACACGGCGACTACGACGCATATCTCATCCGCCAGTTCGTGCCTCGTTCCGCTCAGAATACCTACGATGCTCTGCGCACCCTCAACCTTGAGCTCGCCAGGCTCCCAGAGACTGTGTCAAACCCCACAATACGCCAGCTACGTCTGCAGTTCTGGAGGGACACTGTCAACAAGACTTTTGCCGGCAACCCTCCTCGGGAACCCATCTCCATCCTCCTCCACAGGGACATGACGGATCTCGCCGAGAGGACCGGCTCAAGCACCGCGGCCAAGTCTATCAAGTTCTGGCTGCTGCGTTTTATCAACACGCGGGAGACGTTCATGGACAACAGACCCTTCACCAGCCTGGCTGCTCTCGAGGACTACGCCGAGAACACATACTCCACCCTGATGTACATGACCCTGGCTGCTATGGGCATGCGTTCTGTCCACGTGGACCATCTCGCCAGTCACATTGGCAAGGCCTGTGGTATAGTCGCTGTCCTTCGAGGGGTGCCCATTCTGGCCGCGCCACCGAGGCCTGTCCAGACTCCCAGCGGCGTCATCGAGGCTGGGAATAACAGGAGCCAGGCCCTCCTCCTGCCGCTCGATGTGATGGCCGAAGTGGGTCTGCGTGAGGAGGATGTCTTCCGCCATGGACCCGGTGCGCCAGGCCTCCAGGACGCCATCTTCAAGGTGGCAACGCGCGCCCATGACCATCTCATCACAGCTCGCGAGATGCTGAACAACATCCGCCAGGACATGGACCCTGGCCACGAGTATGAGCATCAGGGGGAATCTGGTCATCTGTACGAGGGCGCCTTTGAGGAGGGCGCAACCAAGGCTGAAGTCAAACGAGGCTTTGGCGTGCTTCTCGAGGCCGTTCCTTCCAGTGACTATCTGGAACGCATCGAGAAGGCCAACTTCGATCCATTTCAGGTCCGCAACAGCTGGAAGCTGCCGTGGCGCATCTGGCGAGCACTTAGACAACATCGTGTGTAGCGACAATTACCAATATGTCGGTGATCCAACACCTTGGGTCACACATTCACACGGCCATGGGCACGTCATGTTTGCAATAGATGACAGTATTGCCGTGCCTGGTCATTGATCAGTTGCATGCGTGTCGTGTGAGTAATTCGCTTTTTTCTGTACAGTGTAACTACCTCTCTGCGCCAATCTAGCGATCCTTTTCTTCAGCTGAGGATTTAAACCTCTACGAGCATCTTTTCGGTATTGTCTCTACACTGCCATCTGCTTACTGTCATCATCGAACTCTAACAACGTATGCGAGGTGGTCTCAGCTAGAAAGCCTGTATTCTTGACCCGTTACGACCTGCTCAGTCTCTTGTCGAAGTCGGCCACGGGCCCTTCGCGGGCACTTGACTTGATAATCGGAAGCTTTCACACGAGATCAGAGGTGAACCAATGGTTCCATAGAGGCCTGGTCTGGTTTCTTGGAAACGACTGTTTTGAACTCCGGAACACTAGGTTATATATCCTAACTTCTAGGCCCGAGTAATTGAGGATCTAGGCATCAAATCGTCAAGCAGGCGAGGTCCTGCACAGTATTCATGTCGGTGGCCCGGCATAGTTCCGATGTCCCCATGCTACATACCATGCAATGGACATCATTGTGAACGCCACAAAGACCACAGAGGCATCTAAAGGTGCGACTTGTCAGTTTCCCCTCTTTCAATCATCCGCGGGGAAAAAAACATAACCGATCTTGACGTACAGTTCATAGTTGCTCCCGTAACGGGGATAACGGTCGGCATGCAGAAGAGCGGGACAGCCAGCAGAGACCATGCTGTTCGAAACAAAGATTGTCGTCGTCAGCAAGAGAAAAATGTGAGGGGCATCAGACTTGCTGCTGGGAGGGCACGACAAGGTGAAAAGTCCACATACCAATAGAGATGTAGTTGCAGACAACGCCGACGACACCAAGGTTGAAGCTCGCGTGTTTGATAGACTCTCTCCGGTCCAACAAGCTGACCGCAATCGGCATAGCATACGAGGTCGTCAAGCAGATGACGCCAACACCAGAGAAGGCGTTGAAGGCTGCGCTGGAGCCAAAATAGATGAAACCGAGGGCGATCTGGACAACCATGGAGAGCATCATGGCGTTGAAGGGCACGCTCAGGCGATCGTCGATCCTCTTCCACAGGTGGCTTGCGGGGATGGCGCCATCGCGCGCGAAGGCCCAGATGCATCGGGACGAGGCCGTCGTGCATCCGATGCCGCAGATGATGGCCAGGACCAGCAGCGGGATGAGGAGGGCGAAGGTACCACCTGATGAGCCGACGGCAGACTTGATGATGGAGGGCACGGGCTGACCCGAGGCGAGGGCGAGGAGACCGTCGATGTCAGGCATCACGAAAACCAGGGGGATGAGGATCAGCAGTCCGGCGCAGGTGTTGAGGACGATGGTGCCAACCATGGCCTTGGGGACCTGGGTGGCAGGCTCCCGCACCTCTTCGCACATGCTACAAGTACACAGATATTGTTGGTTAGCCACATGGTCAAGAGCCCTCTCTCATCCGGGAAAGTCTGGAGGGTTTTGGTGGTCTTTGTTTCCTCTTGTTCTTTTTCACGCAACAAAAACAACAACAACATCGGAAGGTTAGCCCTACGAGATAATCATGCCTGTCGAGGAGGTGGCATATGCAGCCTGCAGGAGACCAACGCAAAAGGACCAGCCGGGGGTCCATCCGGAACGGGGTTCGAATGCAGTGAAGACGTATTCGGCGCTGTGGCGGCCCTCCTTGGCCAGAACGAGCACACATATCACGATCGCTATCACGCCAGCGAAAGTCCAGAAGATTGCTGCAGTCTACAACACATGTGGTTTCATATCAGCAAAAGTGCAATACTCCAGCAAGCAGGGTGTCGTCTTGGGGGTTCTTGGAAGATGATAGTCACGGAGTATTTTTAAAAACCGAAGAAGAAAAAAAGCTCCCACGGGTATGGGAGAGGACCGGCAAAAACGTCTTCGTCTTACATCCAAGAGGGGCAACCAACGGTCACCAAAGGCCGAGACAGCATTGCACAGCAGTGTCAGACCCAGGAAGACCAGGAAGATCTGCCAGGGCTCACCAGGAAATATGCCGGCGCCGGTCTCGTCTTCGAACACGTTGATGCAGGCAGCCAGGAAGAGCGCAGTGCCGAAGTTTACAGCAAGAGTGATGGTCACGTTGCCGATCATGTAGAGCCAGCCGCAGGTCCAGCTGGCGATCTTTCGCCATCTCGGCGGCGAGAGCTGAAAGGTCTGGTAGTAAACTCCTCCGGCTGTAGGGTACAGGCTCGTGATCTCGCCCAGAGATATCGCCACGCACATGATGATGCACGACACACCGAGCCAGCCCCAGATGATATTCGCCGGGCCACCTCCGGCCAGCGGATAGTACATTGTCGTCGAGAGGCCGTAGGGTATGGCAGCCAGGACAAAGGACATGAAGGCCACCTGTAGGGTCGAGCGGTTGCGGGATAACTCCTGGACATAGCCGAGGGACTCAAGAAGCTGGTCTGCGGATTCTTCCCTGGGCGAATCGCCGCTCCCCCTTGCGGGAGCCGCCTATCTCGGCATCGTGTTTTGAAGCAGCAGGATAATCGTGGGGCGTGAAAATGGTCGCCATTGTTGCAAAGAGGCGTCACTGAGACGCGGTTCGAAGAGAATTTTGGGGGGAGAGGGGGAAGGGGGATATTGGAGCGGAATGGTGTCGGACTCGTGAGAGGTCACAAGAATTGTAGAGTCTGCTACTGCGGCATGTCTTCCGGAGAACTCGGGATTTAAAGGAGTCCAAGGACCAGAAGACTTCAAACAGAGCGTCATTTATTTTTCTAATTTTTTTCACCCCTTACCCCTAGGGGACACTTCTCCAGTCCTATCGTAACTACTATGTACGTAAATGAAGGACCCAAGAAATTGGTTATCTTGCTACAAATTCTGCGTCTGGGCAACCCGCAATTGGCAACGAGTCAGATTCAGCAGAGGTAACTTCGCCTCAAACTCCAGAGGGGAGAAGAAAAAAACCATCTTGGCCCCATTAAAAGTGACATCACAGATGCAGTGGACAAAGGGATAGATCCACAAGCCGTTATGCTTGGCCCCAGGGATTTGTATTCTTGGGCTCAAACCTTGACTCTGGTCTCAAAAGTTAGAATCGCTTGCAGTATGCCGCTCCTTTTACTGTATAACATAGTAGGTAGCCGTTCGGCGACTTGATATTGTTATGTGACGTCGGCGATGGGCAAGATGTGCCCTGGTTTCAGATGGCGAGCATGGAGAGCTGAGATTATCGGCGAGGGCGGGTGAGGCATTTGGTAATGGAAACCCCAGATGTTGTCTCATACTCCACACCAAGGGAAACTGTGATTTGCTCTTGGCTCGTGGAAATAGGGACCCAAGGATGGGACCTCGATGTATCGCGCTTGTGTTTGAACGGTCTCAAGCCGGGGTGTCCACCAATCCCTTTTTGAATTCAACGGTCCAGGGCGAAGCCAACGCAGGGCTGGGCACGCAGTCATGGGACTTTACTGTAGGGATCCACTGAGAGTAGATCATCTTGATGGAGAGAGGTGCCACTGGGTATGGAGATGGGAATATCTGGTGAAGGTGACCATCTGGCAATGATATAGTGCTCTTTGTCTAGATAAGCATGCATGGCCTTAGAGCAGGCAATCTAGGCAATGACCAAGTATGTATTTGTAGTTGGTCGATTGTGTGTGGCCCTGATCACTCCTCTGGTTTTCTAATGCCAAAAATGGTATTAGCTGTGAAGATGAAGTGTGAACTATTGCACAACTTATGATAAATCTGGTGAGTTTTGGGTTTGAGATCATTAGGAATTTATTAATAGTTATCAATTTGTTATTATTCTGTGTCGTAAATTAAGATCAGAAATAAGCAGCCTTCAGTACTTGGGCAAGACTAGTTGTTACTTAATTACTGTTCCCTTGTGCGAAATGGCATTAAGTTGTTGCTATTATTCCACACGGACTGTAAGTACTCTTCCTGATTTATGCTGAGCCAACCTTTCTGGGAGATTAAAACTCAAGATGTAGTTATGTTAAATGAACGCAAAGCAGGATAATTCATCAAAAGTGCTCATTTGCCTCATACACTCGATGTCACCCCGCCAAAGCATTGTTATTGTTGTTCTTTGATGCTGAGGTGACGAAGGTGGCACTCGAGAGACAGAGTTGCATTGCGAGCTATGGCCGGCCCTGGACCAACAGACAGCCTGCGGATCTTTTTCACACAAGGACTCTGCCTATTGTGTAAGGTAAGTATATATGGCCGAGACAAGAGCATGTATTAGCAGCTAAACAAAGCTACATGATATGCAAGAGAAAAGCCGTTAGTTCAGATACCAGGTTATTGTGTGGCTGTAATTGGTCATCGCTTACCACACAGAAGGTGCCCAAACAATCTTGTTATTGATTACATATAATTCCAGAGATTACAATTTTGGTTATTCCTCATATATATATAACACTTGTCCTCTTCAATATCAGGTAATAAAGGCTACAAACAAAGTAGGTACCGGTGCTCTGCCGTTGACGTCTGCAACACATCAATAGATATCAGGGGAAAATAACGATCGCCCTAAAACGCCTATTTTGTGACCTCAGGTTTGGCCTAGGGGACGCTTGGAATATCTTTCCTAACAACCAATAGGCAATCAGATCGGTAGTTTGGGAGTATGGAATAATCAGCACAAAACTCCATTATGTGGATATCCACTAAATGTGTCGCAAGCAAGAATACTATTATATAGTATGCCTCGGGATAGAAGATGCAGATGGGTCCTGATGACACGCATATAAGGAGACTATACTATGACTTGATTTTTTTCAGTATATAAACAATAACAAGACATTCTCTTCTTTTTTCAATTTGGAGCCACCTGGGCAGGTCTAGGGCAGGCCCTTCATCCTGATCCTGTGCACCGTTGGCCTTCGTTTGCCGTCTTTCTTCTGACAAGGCACGCTTGGGTCGACGGGGCTCTTGCCCATTGCTCCGGTGCTCGTTCTTTCGTGCGACGGCGCCCGAGTTCTGGTTCAGTACAAGAAGGGCACTTTTGGGGTCACTTTTCCTCCCACCAAGATGCAAAGCATAAACTTGCAATATAATTTCATTTTATTTTTCCTGCTATACAAACTGTTACACACTCTTTGATCACCTGCTTCTCAATCCGAGGGCTCAGGGTGAAGTTTGTTGAGGATTTTCTCGAACTCACTCAAGGCCGCCAAGCGCTCAGTATGCCACATCTTGTAAGTTCGCCCTGCAGGAATCGGGACAGGAGTTGGGGCAGGAGTCGGGGCAGGAGTCGAGACCTGGGCCTGGAGCTTCAAACCCGTCCCTTCAACCGGGACAAGAGTACCGGGAGTCTCATCCTGCGCACCGAACCGACCATCTTCATAGAGACCGAGAGCAACCTTCCATGCCGTGCGCGCTTTATCCATCTCCGGAGTGCTGCCGAGATGCCCATACTCGTCTTTCTCGAGGCCCAGCCGGCGGCGAGTGCTCAGCAGCAACTCTGCAAAGGGCAGAATGCAGCTTGGGACAGGTACACATTTATGGTTTCCATTTGCGCACGACACGCAGCGCTTGGAGCCCTTCTTCGTTGAAGACTGGCAATTCCCAACAGTTTTGCCGCCAGCAGCACTCTTCACGCACTGAATGCAGGGAGCCGAGCGCTCCTCATTCGAAGCCGCAGTCTTTTCAGCCGGCGCAGGCATACTCTTTTTCATCCTTTTGGTCGGTGAACTCGAGGACACGGATATAGAATAGGTCTCCGACGCCGTTGCTCGCTCTCTCTTTCTCGCTCGTTTTTTCAGGTGGGGCTTGTAAGGCTCCTCGTTAGAAGCCATGAGATTCCGTCCTCGGCCTCAATTTTGTAATATGGGTTCTTTGGAGGGTTTGGAGCTTGGGGGTGCTTCTCTGGGGTCTTTTTGCCGGAGACTCGGTACTAAATGAATGCCAACTGGCTCGGACTGACGCCGCTCAAACCCCCGTCCTGAAGGTACTCGAGGGTAGGATCCCAAGACTTCGGTGGTAGCGCTGTGTTTGCCCTCTCACATCGAGAAAGGGCGGCCTTGACCGCGTCGATTCAAGCCTCTGGGCCATGTCAGCCGCGTCAAGCCTGATAATTGGAGCGCTTATCAACTTACCGCGATTCTAAGTTCTTGAGTCTTCTGACCATCGAAGAAGGGCTCGAACCCAGGTTGCGAGGTAGCTTCGGCTAACCCTTAATTATCAGCAGGGTCGTCTGGCTGATCTGTGTTTTGCTCAGCTAGGCGCGAAAAGACCTTGCAAAGGAGCCCCACCTAAGGGAGTCGCGGCGCCTTCCGAAGGAGTGCGCCTGCAAGAATGGACTCAGCGGGCGTGACCTTGACCTGAGGTTGTTGAGGAAAAGGCGTGGGGTTGAATTGGCTGTTTCCCCTGTTAGTTACTACTTAGCAACTGGGGGTGAGCCGACCCTAACCCTAAAATATTCACATCTTTAAATCAATCTTTCTGATCGCACTCTTTTCTTTTGCTCAGTTAGATAGTCAATCCAGTGCATTCTTTCATTGCTCACAGAAAGCCTGATCTTCCTCTCACATCAGGCATCGCCAGCGCCTCAGGACGAGATCAACCTCGTCTTCCACAGTCTAATCGGGGGTTTACAAGACTAAAGGCGGCGGAATGGGGGGAGGGCAGACTCTTCGGTGCATTTGCCGCAATCAGAGAGAACAATTTATGAGACACACGCTCACCGTGTGCTCATGTAATACACATGCGGCTGTTGGTGGGGACATACATTAAGTATTCGTTTAGGCGGCCATGCGTCAAGTGCTGCTCGAAACAGCAGAACGAGCTCATAAGGCCCGACGGAGGCATCCTTGTTCTGCATTCATGCGGCTCAAAATAGACTCTAAGGCTTGCACGTCTACTTGCCCTGGTGAAGCATTGGCTACTTAATCAGGATGACAACCGAGGATAGGGGGTGGGGTGGCTTGAATAATGTTTTTGAGTCTGTGTGGTGAGAAAATAGCTTCATGCGTAGGCTAGCAAAATCGACTCTCAGCGCAGAAAAAATAAAAATAAAAAATAATATGCGATTTGCGCAGTATCAATTGTTGGTATATCCTATGTAGTAGTTTCCAAAAAGATGAGTTCCTCCAGCCGTCCGACCCAACGCCATGCTTATTTATCCCTTCTATGCACAAACAGCAAAACAGCCCGAGAAATGAGCCCAGCACTGTGGGACCAATTTCCTTTACTATTTTTCTCTTGTCAACGAGGGGTTTCTTCCTCATCACCTCAATCAGTATACACGCTCCCACACCGCCCGCATACGATTTTCTGCTGGCCCTGAACCTTCTTCGTCTTGGGCTTCTGGGCGTGGCACTTGCGGCATGTCGTGGCACCATTACCTGCGGTGCCAACATCACTCTCGCTGGTGAGCTCGGAGCTGAGTTTCGATATCACGGAATTGGCCCGCAGAAGATCGTCATCCTGGGTCGTCACAGTGCTGAGATGGGACTGTCCACGAAAGTGACTCGGCCGCCGACCAGTACCGTTGATATCGATGTCGCCTGATTCCGAGGTTGGCGAGGACGTCTGGCCAGACATTACTGATGATCCCAAGCTCTTGCGTCGGAGGCCCTCGGACTCATCCCTTGTCACGCTCGACGCAGCCTCGCTGCTAGTCCGGTTGTGCTTCTTCGACCCGCCGCCAGCTTTGCCATCCGAAGACCGGAGCCCGGCGAGGCCTTTCCAGCGATTCAGGTTCCAGAAGGCGTAACTGGCACCAGCAGCGTCAATATGCAGCGTGGCGTCCTGCGGATCTTCTGCCGCAGGATTGAAGGAGAACGAAGGCACTGGAGGCGACATCAGAAGTGACTGCTTTGACGACGTGTCCTGCTCGCCCTTTTTCGTGATGGGTTGGTTCTTCTCCTCGAGCTGCCCCTTGTTGTTGTTGTCGTCGTTATTGAGAGGTGTCAGCCTCAATGGCGGCGGCGGGTGTTTCCTGCCCTCCACAGCTGACCTGGGACGGCTGCGGCTTGCTACACTGCTCGTAGGACTATCGGGTACGTCGCTCGCAGTTGCTCGTGCGGGAGCTTGCCGAGGGGACGCGAGGGAGTATGGCAGCCTCCTCGCATCTGCTGCAAGGTTGGTGGACGACCCACGGATGTTTTTGGCCGGCGAGATACTCCTCTCGCTTCGGACTGGCGTGGTCATACTCCCCCAGCGATCGACCTTGGCCTGCCGCCTTCGACGTCCTGTCTCCAGCTGAGGATCATGTCCGAAGACACCTTGCCCGGGGCCGCAGTGCTCAGACTTGCCCGCCTCGAATGTGCAGTGCTGCCGATACTGGAGGTCCGCCCTATGCCGATGATCCCGCGAGGTTTCTGTGAGAGGGTGCTTCCGGTCTCCCAGCTCTCGTGGCGGCGCTTGTGTGCGCAGTCCTGCCTGAAGACCTTGATGATCCCCTGGTCGTCCGTCGTGACGACGATGTTGCCCCCTGGATGTGCTGTGCGTGAGATGTAAGCTGGCGACGGCTCCACCTTCTTCTTGAACAGGCCTGGTGCCGAGGGCGTCTGTTCCTGACTGCCGGATTCCGAAGGAGCCGCCTGCGACGCCGACGCGGCCACCTCATCTGCAGACATCAGGACGACTGGTGGTGGGTTGCAGAGGTCGTAGATCGGATCGCCAGATGCAGACAAGAGCTGCCTCGTCTTCTTCGGGGCGAACAGGGCTGTCGTCACGATATCGCCGTGTGCGTCAAAGCTCTCATAGGGGTGCTTGTCCTTGCCCAAGTCCCCGCTAAGCCACGGGCCCGTCTTCCATATAAACGCCTTCCTGTTCTCGCTCCCACTGATGACATACTGGGCGTCGTCACTGAAGCTGGCGCTGATCTGCGTACACGAGTTCTCGTGCCCCTTGAATTTCGTGTCCAGGCTGCCGTCCCTCAGATTATAAACACGGATCCGGGAGTCGTTTGTTGACACCATGATCTTCACCTCGCCGGGTTCTGTGCCCTTGCCCCCGAAGTAAGGGACATTGTCGCGGCAGAGATGCCCGTGATCTTGCTCCCCTTGGAGTTCTTCCCTCTGGAGCTTTTGGCGTGGATCTGGCTGTGAAACTTGAGCCCTTCGGTCTCGTACAGCATGCACAAGCCGTTCAACAGCCCTGCAATTGCCATCTTGCCGTCCGGGGTGAAAGCCACAGCGGTGATTAGATCCGGTAGGTGCACGCTCCAGGCAACTTGCTTGTCTGGGATACTCCAGAGCCTCAGCATCATGTCCAGGCTTCCGGCCAGGAAGAAACGATCATCGGTCGGGTGGAATGCGACCTTGGTCACGACGTCCTTGTGCTTGAACTGGCATAAGCAATCATCCCGGGTAACATGCCAAAGCCTCACCGTCTTGTCCATACTGGTCGACAGGAGGAAGTTGTTCTTGCTCCAGCTGATGTCGATAATCTCGTTGGTGTGACCAGAGAACTCACGCACTGGGCGCTCGACAAACACTGGCGCAGAGAGTCTCTCCCCGACAGGGGCTACTGAAGCCTCCTCCTCCTCCTGCGCACGGCGCTCTTCAGGTGTGGAGATGACGGCCCACACTCTGACCACGCCGTCCTTCCCAGCGGCAGCGAGATACTTGCCATCCTTGGAGAACTCGGTGGCCCAAATCGCTCCGCCTGTCCTCTCCCTCCTCCTGCCGCCCGCGCCCGCCACGGACACGGTCACGATGGGAACCTTGTCGTCCGCCTGCCCAGACTCCGACTCGGCAGGCTTAGGGTGGGTGCCCACAAGCTCCTGGGCCAGGAACATGCGGTTGAACTCTCGTTGGTGGTTCTGCTTGTTCTGTGCCCGGACGCGGATATACCGCGGCGGCTCCTTGTGGATGGGGACGAAGCCGCCCGCATCGACAAAGTTGGAAGAGAAGACACGAGCGTCGGCGCCGTTCATTCGTTGCTCGCTGCCCAGCTCGGAATCGCTGTCGTGTACGGAGTCGATGTCCGCCCTGGCCTTTCTGATACCAAGTCGGCTGAGAAATGAACCGCCCTTCCTATCAAGAGGTCAAAATGGAGAAGAATCAGTTAGTCATGTCCTCTGTATTCTCAGACGATGGGCGGCCGTCTCGTCTCATCTGTGTTACCACCACCTCCTTCAGTCCCAGCTGGGGGTCTAACAAAACAATACATCCTCCCCCTCCTCCTTTGTTCAAAACCAACGCCGACACAGCTTCTTGATATCTGTCTGCAGTCTGTCCCAAGCCACGTGTATGATCCTGAACAAGCAAGCAAAGGATCTGCAACATACTTCTTGTCTCTGGCAGCATCAGTGAAGCTCGCCAACTGCCTGCTATTGATGTCGGAGCTCTGGCGCGGTATGGGATCCAGGCCGGATCTGGGGCTGTCGGGAATTGGTGCAGCAGCAGCATTTCGCGTCCGTGGCTGCTTGACGAGGGAAAAGTCTGTATTTGTGCGCTTGAAGATGTGCTAGAAGACGGAGGCACGCTGTCAGCGGATGCTGCTGCGCCTATGTGGATCTTGCTGTACGGGGCTGAGTAGATCCTACTCCGAAGACCGCCCTGGAGGAAAAGGCACAAGGCTTGTGGGCCTGAGAAAATTGACATACTTGAGAAAGCGGATCGACACCTTGGTTGATTGGTGAGGTTCCTGGCGGGCTCTGGGCAGCCGTGGAAGTAGCCTGGGCCGTATTGAGGCCCAGGCCTTTGGCAGAGTCGCCATCTGAGCTCGCCTTTGCCGCATCTTTCAGGCTGGCTCTCACTGGGCTCTTTCCTGAGGCGATGGTTGAATTATTATTCGTGGGACTCGTGGTGGGCGGTGCGACGGTGGCCAAGATCGCGGAGGTGGGAGGAGTTGGGATCGGCAGGGAGGCTGAGGACTTCTGTCTGCCTGTTCTCGTGGGGCGCCGTCAGCATCCCGGGCCCTCAGGAACCGTGAAGAGAACACGAGCGCGTGGAAGAGGAAGGCAGGAAAGGGGGATTGCTTCGAGGTGAGGGACAGACAGGCTTACCATCCGCGACTGTAGACGGCTCCAAAGGGCTGTCACCGGTGGCCGATTTCTGGCTGGGCATTGGCTGAGGCTGTGAGGGTCGTATGGACATCGAGCCGGGCGCCATCTTCCATGGTGGTTTCTCGCGCCAGCTGGGGCGCGCCGCAGGGGGATCGAGCCGACACTGCTCCTGCGGATGGCAAAGGTATTGACGAAATTGATATCAATGAGGAGGAGGAGGAGCACAAGCTTTGAGCGCCGAGGTATAGAGAGAGAGAGAGAGAGCGAGAGAGAGAGGCACGCAGCGAGCAATGAGGACCCGCAACGGCCACGAGGCGGGCAGGGCTGGACCGAGATGATCAGAGCAGGAGGAGGGGTCGCTAGAGCAAAGGGGAAAGGAGCCCCCGTCCTGTGATTGATGCTGCGGGGCCCTATTTACATTCTCGAAGGAGCTGCTGTAGAGACGCTTTAATTTGAGCAGCGGAGGGGCACGAGAAAAACGGGAAAGGGGTAGATAGAAGAGTGGGTTCGTGAGGTTGCGCTGGTAATTAACTAGCCTTGCACTGCTGGCTCAGGAACTCCCGTCATGTTGCCCAAAAATAAATAACCCCCAAGCGTAGGATGTCGGATGTGAAAAGGGTGGTGAGGCTTGCCTGGCTTGGCAGTGGCCCGTGGATAGAGATGGTGTGTAGATGTCAGCCTTTTGCTCTTGATGGATCGCAGTGGGTGAGCTCCTGTCCCGCATTTGGGTGGATTGATGTCAGAATGATAATGACGCGGGTCAGGCTGTCAGATGCGAAGGCTCCGGCTTGTGACAACTTGACAAGGCAGAACAAACAAGGGAGGATTTCTTGGCCCGTCCAATCCGGACCGGTGTCTGCCCTGTAGATGTACCGACACGTCGTGTGGCTGCGGACGGGTACATTCAGTAAGACTTTGTAGCACAAAAAAGCTTAGTGATGTACACACAACTTTGCCAGATTGGTCTCTCGCAATAAGGTGACGCACATGTCGTGCCTTCCTAGCTTCCTACTAAGAAGTAGGTAGGTCGGGTGGTCGGGAAGGGATGTTCGTCCCGTCCCCGTCTCCGGCGAAACAGACAGGCGATTACCAAAGGTAGCCAGTGCAACTGGCTGAGGGCAGCAGACACTAGCTAGTTCTGGAGCCCTGTCGAGCTAGCCCCTCACAAGCATTTTGATTATTATTCTGTGTAACTTATTTTGTAACTTGTATATTAGATAGATTAGAATAATATGTGATGAAGCAGATTCTTCTTAAGATAGTATTATTGAAAATAAATTATAGTTAGTTGCTACTTCTGTTGGACACTGTATAGTACAAACCTTTTGTGGTGTCCCTTACTGTAGCACTGGTCAGTGGTAGCACTTATAACCCCACATGACATCAGCAGCCCACCAACCTCTCACTGCCCCTCTATCTCTCCTCTACATCTTAGCCCTGCCCATGCCTTATGCCGACAACTTCTCTACTCAACTACCACATTAACCCCCTCCCCCAAAAGAGACAACAGCACAACATGCAGTTGGTGAATGCCAAGAAGATCCCCGGATCGAGGATCTCGGCGAGGGTTCAGTACAGCTGGTCGCCACCGAGCCCGAAGACATGTGGCACGCCAACAACCTGATCGCCGTCGACGATGTGGTTCGCGCGCACGCCATACGGAAGGTAGCCAAGGAGTCCGCGACCGGCACGTCCTCCACCGAGCGTGTGCATACTGACTTGACCATCACCGTCACTTCCACATTCTTCGATCCCTCTGCCTCGGCCCTCCACGTCAGCGGCAAGGTCGTTGCGGCGAACGCCTTCGTCAGCGCCGGCCAGTATCACACACTCGACCTCGAACTGAACCGACCCTTCACCCTGTGGAAGAAGCACGGCTGGGACTCGGTCGCGCTCCAGACGCTGCGGGATGCCTTGAACCAGGACAGGGATGGGGCTATCGCTGCAGTCGTTATGGACGAGCACGTAGCCAACATCTGCCTAATCACCGACTTCCAGACCCTCCTCAGGCAGCGGGTGAGTGGCTCTGGCAGCGGCAAAGGGAACCCTGGCTCATCCAGAGAGGACAAGGCCGTCAGGCGGTACTTTGACAGAACACTCTCGACCCTGCTCCGCGCCATTGATTTTTCCCAACCACGCCCGCTCCTCCTCGCCAGCCCCGCTTACGTCGCGACCAATTTCAAACAATACATCGCCGAGGAAGGCGCAAGACTGGCCGACAAGAAGCTGATCAGCCTGGCCAAGAACGTTACAATCGCCCAGTGCTCCAACGGGTCGGTGCACTCGCTGAACGAGGTGCTCAAGAAGCGCGAGGTCCTGGCCCTGATGAAGCAGAGAAAATCCACATCCGAGACGAAATACCTGGATGAGCTGGCGGAAAGAATAAGGAAGGACGATGGCCGGGCATGGTATGGAGTGAAGCCCGTAGCCAAGGCCGTGGCCGAAGGAGCGGTGGGCCGAGGCGGGGGCGTGCTGCTGGTCAACAACGATCTGTTCAGGAGTCAGGATATCGCCACAAGGAAGCAGTATGTAGCCCTGGTCGACAAGGTCAAGGAGGACGGGGGCGAGGCGAGAGTGCTCAGCAGCGACCACCAGAGTGGCAAGAGGCTGGAGGGCATGGGCGGTATCGCTGTGATCCTGACATACCCGATTTTCGACCTGGACGACACCGACGACGAGGACGGCGGGGCCATGGAAGATACGGAAACTATGATCATATGAGGTCGTTACGGTGGATAGTGCTGACCCTGGGGGAATACGCTCTACCATGGACCCCTCCACCGACAGTCAAGTCTGAGACTTAAAGGTTATTGCTCCGGGCCAAGCCCTACCGGAGGAAAGTCCCGCTCGCCCAGCTCTGTTGGGCATTGCGGCTGGACACGAGCCGCGCTCCAGTACCTCGCCCAGCCGAACTTAAGGAGACTCAGGTCCCAGGGACTTAAACTCCTATTCTCAGCCAGCAATCGGATCAATACTGTAGCAGTTGATCATTTTTCCACGTGCAGAGAATGGCTGGCCGATGGGCAACACTTGCGAAGTCGAGACGCTGACCCGACAGTCAGAAGGAAGACAAGAGCAGCAGTGCATATGCATGCATTGTCTGCAAGAGGAGCGATGGCTGTAGGGTCATCCACACAAGCCGTCAATACCAGCCCGTCAGAAGGGTGTCTCGTCAAAATCAAGCACAATTCTGTCACTACATACATGCGATAATGCCGCGGAACAGTACTATGGTATGTATGTACGTGCATAGTAGGTCCAGCAACACGGCGCCGAGTATCTTAAATGGGCCGCTGCCAAAGCGATGAAATATTTGGCCTGGGTTGCCAACGTATTTATTCTCATTCATGTCTGCACAGTGAAATGGTTCTTCTGCCAGCTTCAAACCCCTAGTACTATACGGTTTACTATGCAGTACAGTTGTAATAAGCACTGCAGTAATCCGAAGATTCCGAAGTACTGATTGGGTTTATGCTAACAAGAGCGGAATCGAAGTGCAAGTTCTTAAATATAGAAATAAACATATTTTTATATATTTAGCTTTTTAGATTAAATTGCAAAAATTGCTTATTAATTTTTATAATTTTAATTAATAAAATTAATATAAAATTTTATTAGTTTCTATACTAATTTTTATTTATATAAGCAATATTTGCTATTTATTTTAATATTATTATTTTAATTTAATATTCTAATTATTATTTCAAATATTTTATTTATAATTTATGTATTAAATAAATTATAATAATAATAAAATAAATATTATAATAATTTAAAAATTCTAATATATTGAACTAGAACTCGAGCGCTATCGCACAAAAGAAAAGAAATAAATAAATAAATAGATGCTATAAGAAATAAGCAAGAGCTCTATCGACCTAAGCGTGCCTAGTTAGAAGAACTATAGTTCTCTTATATATATACTGCTAGAGCTTATCTGTACTCTAGATTCTGAGATAGACTATATTAGCTATTATAATAGTTCTTTTCTAGCAATTCTTTTCTAAAATTGCGATATAAGCAATAATAAGCTAGATTTGATTAGATTTTAATAAACTGCAATAACTAAAAAAATTATTGTAAATAAATAAGCTAATTATATTCTATTCTAATAAACTAAACTTTCTATCTTTTTTAATATTAATAGCGATATTATTATCTCTAAAAATTCTAATTTCTTTAGCTATAATAAGATTACTAATAATTAGCTTATTTAGATATAGTATTATTTTGCTTTTCTTTTTTAATTCTTTTTATATTTCTAGTAAATATCTAATATAAATATAATATAAGCTTTATTATTCTAAATTATTTATTAAATTCTAGTATATTTAGGTTTTTATTTAGCTATTTTAATTTTATATTTAAAGCTTTTCTAGATTGCTTAGTAAAAAAAAATCTAATTAGAATTATATTATAAAGCTTATTTTATAATAGTATTTTAGAATAAAATAAGCTAAAAGAAATTCTAATAATATTATATTACTATTTTTTAAATATTAATATAAAAGCTATTTAGAAGTTTATAAAAGCGCAGATAATAAAATATATAGATTTAGAAGCAATTATATTAGTAATTAATTTAATTTAGAATTAATTATTTTTAATAATTTCTAAAATTTTATAAAATAAGAGAAATTTATAATTAAGATAAATAGATCTGCTTTAGAAATACTAAATATTTATCTATTATTAATATTTATTGCTTAAAATTCTATTAGAAGTTTCAATTCTAAAAATAGCTATTTAGAAAAACAAATATTAGATATTCTGCTAATTTTAAAATTATTTATAGCAAAAATAGAAATATTTTAGGAACATTTATTAAAATTCTTTTGAATATTTAATTCTAATACTATTAAAATATTTTTTCAATAAAATATTTAATTTAGAATATATTATATCTCTATAATTTTATTTCTATAATTAAAATCGATTTTCTGATATTTATTTATTTTTTTATAGAAAATTATAGATTTTTAAAAATATTATAAATTATTATTTTAATCTAATTTATAAATAAAAGCCTAAAAATATATTATTTCTAATATTTTATTATAAATATTTCTTTTATTAACTAATATAATATTTTTATATATAAAAGATAGAGCTTAGATTTAATTTAAATAGCTAGTAAAAGATTTATATAAAAGAATTTAATAATATAATAAAAGCTATTTATATTTTCTAATAGAGATTTAAGCTTAATATTATAAAAAAGAAAGTATTTGAAATATCTAATATTTCTAGATAATTAATTAAAAGCATTTTTTATTATAATCTATCTAATATATAGATTATAAATAAAATATAGAGAATAATAATCGAAATACTAAATTAGAAAAGATTTAATATTAGAATAACTAGCAAGTATTACTTATTTAAGCAGAGATTAGAATTATAAATTAATAGAATTAATAAGCTTAATATTAATCCAGTTAAATCAATAAAATTAATAGGCTTAATATCAATCTAGATAATTTAGAACTAAAAAGCTAGATATATAAGAATATACTTCTTACTTCCAGATAGATTATAGTATATAGCTCTTTAGTTATTAATCTAAATATTGAATCCAAGTATTATATTATAATCAATCTAGTAGCCTATATTAGGCAGTAAATACTTGTATTTAGAGCTTTAGTTACTATTCTATATTCAAGAATAGTCTTAGTACTGCTCTTATTAGCATAAACTCTTTATATATTTAGGAATTTTCGGATTACTATAGTGCTTATTATAATTCTATAAAAGCTTTTAAAAAATTTTCTTTAATAAATTATATATATATATAGCAATTAGGTTAAATTTTTATATTATATTAGATAAGAATATAGAAATTATTAATTATATCTATTAAATAAAAAATTTACAAATATCTTTTCTTTTTTTCTATTTTGAATAGATTTTATTCTATAGTATAATTAATCTTTTATATATATTTTTTTCTAATATAATAAAAAGAATCTCTATTAAATATATATTTACTTAATTATATTAGATATAATAATAAAAGATAGCAATAAAATAATAGAAATATATTTAGTTTTCTCTGCTATAGATTAGCAATCTAATTAGATTATAGAAATTAAAGAAATATCTATTAGTATTAAAGCTAAAAATAAAGCTATTCTTATAAATTAAGCAATATTATAGTTTAAGCTAATATAATTATCGAAGCACTTTTCTACAGAAGAATATTAATAAAATTAATATAATCTAATTAGATATAAAGCAGTATAAATAAATAATATATAAAAAAGTAGATTAAATATTAATAAGAATAGATAAAGAAAATAGAGAAGTTTTCTTAGTAATTTTATTAAAAAAAGTGATAAATACTAAGAAATTGCAGATCTCGAATTTAGAAGATATTATATATATATATATATAAAAGAGAAAAGTATTTAATAATTCGAGATTGGAAAAATAAGATTAGAAAAGAAAGAAAAAAGATAGTATTAGATTAAAGCAGCTTTTTTATTTTAGCAATTATATATTTAAGGTTTTTTATAAATTATCTTATTTTTCTTTTATTAGCAATAAGCATTATATCTATTTATATAGATAATAGCTTAGAAATAATTTATAAAAATAAAGCAAAATAATTTAGATAATATATTAATATTTTTTCTTTTAATTACTAATTCGTTTTATTTTTTTCTTTCTATTTTCTCTTTTTTAATCTTTATAACTAATTTCTTTTCAAACTTTTTAAGCTATCTAGATATATTTCTTTATTAAAATATCTTAAATTATTACTAATATTATCTTTTTTTTTATATTAATTCTGTTTAAAAGAAATTTAGTACTAATTAGATATAGTTTGCTATTTTTATTTTTTTTTATCTTTTTCTAATTTTTTTAGTATTCAAAAATATCTAATTTATCTTCTATAGCTATATTATTTATTCTATTCTATATAATTATATTAATACTATATATATTTTCTAATATATTTATAATAATTCTAAATTTTAGCGCAATTTCTTTGCTAATTCTTAGTTTACTAGATATTTTATTTCTTAGTATAGAAAGAAAAGCTTATTCAGCGCTCTATTATAATATATAAAGCTAGCTAGAAGCTTTTTAGGGAATATCTTAATTATATCTTTTCTTAATCTAAATAAGCAAATTATTTCCTTATATAATCTTTTAATTATTATAATCTTATTTTTTATAACTGCTATATTTATTAATATAGATCGGCTTTTATATATATATTTAGCTAATTAGTTAATATTAATTAGCTTTTCTTAAATATATTTTAATAGAGAGTTTTTTAGCAGAAAATATAGTAATTATATTTATTATATAAAATCTAAATATAATTATATCTGAAACTATTCTTATATAGTAGAATATTAAATAAGAGTAAGTACTATCTGTCTATTATTATCTAAATTTCTATTTTATTAACTTTCTCTTTTTTGCTATAATATTACAAATTTCTTTTGCAGCTTAGCTCTTGCTATTCTTTTAATATAAATAAAACTATCTTTTCTAAAAATAAAACTAAGCAGATTATAATATTTTAGTATAAATTCTCCTAAAATAAAAGAATATTCTATAATAAGATCTAATAAATATTTATAATTAGTACTAATTTATAATCTTCTAAATCTAGCTATTAGCTTTAGAATTAAGCTGCTACTCTTTTCTTTATATAATTAAAAATATCGAATATAGATTCTGCTACTAAAAATAAATTGTAAGAAATTTCTAAGTTTAGATAAATTAGTATATATTTAATTTTATATAAAAATAAGAGCAAAAGCAAAATAGTAACTAGATTATATATTGAGAAATTAGACAGGCTTTTTTTATAAGAATTTTAGAAGATTTTCTTTTTAATAGCTAGCTTTTTAAAAACTAGTTTTTAGCTATTAGCTATTCTTTCTAATATTTAGAATAATAAGTTTCTATAGCTTGCTTTTTAGTAATATAATAAGTTTTGAAACTAAATAATTTATTTTATATTAAAGCTTTTTTTAAAAAAAAGACTTTATAATAGTTATTCTGCTAATATAATTAGTTAGAAATAGATAATAAGTTATTTTTCTTCTTTTAGCAAAATATATAGAAATAAAATAAGAAAAATATATTTTGTGATATAAGAAAAGATATTTAATAAAATATAAGCTATTTTTCTATCTAATAAAAATACTAATTTAATTAGAATAGAGATATATCTTCTATTTCTATCTATTTTTATATATATTCTTTTTTTTAGCTGCTCAAATAAATCTTTTTTTACTATATCTATTATTTTTCTTAATATTATTATTATTACTAATTGCAAAATTAACTAAATCTAGATTAACAGCTAGCTAAATAGATATAATATTCTGCTTAATAATATTAGATATTCAAAATATATTATTATTAGGCTTATTTTGCTAAAATACTTAAAATCATACTAGCTTTTTAGCTAAAAGATATTCTTTCTAAATCTTAGAATTCTTTTTCTAAAAATATAGATATTTTAGATTTTCAAATTTTTTTAATAATCTATATAAACTTTTTAAGATTATTTATAAAATATATATTTTTAAATATAATATTATTAATAGTTTCATGCTAATAAATATATTTATCTAGAATTATAATAATAATATATCAATCTTTTTATTTATAGAAAATCTTAGTATTTCGGAAATAGCTTATTTTTCTAATATAATTATATATAAATATTAAATTTTTTGCTATAAATTAAGCTTTATAAATAAGCTTTTGCAACTATATTCTTAATATAATTTTTTATTTATAGATTTATATCGCTTTAATAGCTTATTAAATACCTATTTATTTAGCTGCAATTATATAGAGTTATATTTTAAATATCTTTTCAAAAAATTAATTTTTACATTATATAAGAACTTTCTAAATAAAAATCTCTATTTCAATAGAAATAATTAGCTTTTTATCTAAAAGCTAAATAGAATAGATTATATCTATATAATTATTGAATAATAGTTCTTTTAATAAATAAAACAATTTTTAAATATTATTTTTATTATTAAAACTATATATTAGCTAGAGATTCAAATAAATAGAATATTTAAAGCTTAAATAGCTTTTACTATTTCTATTTTATTTTTTAATTCTCTATCTATTATAATTTTAAAAGAGTATCTAAAGACTAAGATTATTTTTTGAGAATAAATTTCTATATTGCTATAGCTATAGCTTTTTTAAAGCAATCTAGTAAGAATATATTCGATTAGATTATAATACGCTTTAGCAAGATATTTATAGCTATTATTATTTGCTATATATTAAATATTAATATTAATTCCTATAAAGAGCTAGCTTAATAATATAGAAATAATAATTTTTTCTAAATCTTAAAATCGAATTTAGTATACTTTTTATATCTAGCTATAGTATTAGCTATTTTAATTTATAGCTCTTTCTAGAAATAGAGCTACTAGATTCTTATTATTATTAAATTTTAATCTTAATAGCCAAATTCAATATAATATTCTCAGAAGATATAATAATAAAGATCTAGATTATCTATAATTTGCTAATAAAGAAATTTGGAATTTATATAGCGCTATAAGACCTAATTAAATATCTAGTATTTTATTATTTCTACAATAAAACTTTTGCACTACTATTTAAAAAGGTTAGCAGAAATAATTCTATTATATAAGAACTTAGTATACTGCTTTAATTATTTAATCTACTAGAGATTAGAATTGAATAGTAATATTAGCTTAATATTCTCTATATTAATATTATTAAATTAGATATTATATTAGATCTTTATATTGCTATTTTTATCTTTTTTAGAAAAAGAATACAGCAAGCAAAAAAGAGTATTAGCTATTAGATTTTTTGATCTAGGAATATATTTAATAATAAAATTAAATATCTTAATTATAGCTATCTATTTATTTAGAAAAGATTATATATATTATTTATTCTATTATTAAGCTAATTAACTAATATATAAATATTAGTCTTAAAAATAAAATAGTATTTATAGAAAGAGTAATAAAGAAATTTTAAAATATGTAGAATACTATAATATTTCTGCTTAATAATAATATATTTTTATATAGCTTTAGTCTAAATTCTACTCATAAAATAAACTAATTTATATTTTTTTAAATAATTTATATTAGTATATTATTCTAGCTATATAAATTAATATCTATAATAAAAATAATCTCTTGTATTAAAAGCTATAATTAATAATAATAATTACTAGCTTAGTTATAAAGACTTTAATTAGATTTATAATAGCTTATTTCTATTTATTTTTCTATTTTTAAATTATATTTTTTTAAAAAGATTATAGAGAAATTAAGTAATAATTATAAAATTCTAGATTTAGACTAAATAATAGATAATTATTTTAATAAAAAAGCATATATTTTTATTATTCTTATAAATTAAATTACTAAATTGATTGCTTTTATTAATAAAGTATATATTCTGAATAAATCTAAAGATATTTAAAAAATTATTATATTTCTATTATCAGAATATAATAGAATTTAATTATATTTTAAAAAGAAATTAAAGAAAAATAAAATCTTATATATAGCAAAATCTTTAAAAGATTTATTAGAAGCTAATAGTATAAAGGTATTCTTAATACTATATTAGTTATATTTTTATATATTATTAATTAGATATAAGGTATTTTTTTATAAAAATCTAATTATTTCTATATATTATATAGCTTTTTTTAATAATTCTATAATAGATATATTATTTTAGAATCTTAATTATTTTTAGCTATAAAATATTAAAATTAGAATATACTTTTTTTAAAAAATCTTAATAGTATTATTTTGATTTTCTATAAAAAGCGATTTTCTTAATAATTTTGCTAGTTTTAGTAAAATTCTATATTAAAGCTTTAATTTTATTTCTTCATATATACTTAAATATCTGTAATTCTTTTTCTAAAAGCTGATTATAATTCCTTTTCTAAAAGCTGATTATAATTCTTTTCTTATACTATAGCTTATTATTTAAATATAAAATATTTATTTAAATCTAGCTAATTAAATTATAGCTTAATTTACTTATTATATTTAGTAACCTTTATAAAATATTAAGCTTTTTTATTTTCTTTAGCTTTGCTAGCTTTTATCTAATTTTCTTATTAAATACTAATTTATTTAACTAAGAATTATTAAGAAATTTGACTTTTCTAGCTTCAGACTTATAGAATATATTAATTAGGCCTAAAATATCTTTCTTTTTCTTTTTAAGCTCATATAGCGAATAAAAATATTAAAAATTAGTATATATTTTGTATATATATACTCTCCAGTCTTCTTTCTTCTCTATAATTAAAATATAACTCTCTTTCGATTGTTTATTTATAAACTTATCTGCTAAATTATTAATAATAGCAGCTATAATCTAATTAGATAGCAATATAATTACTTTTTCTTTTTCTTTTAATACTAATTAATTATAAATATCTTTATTACTAATAGCTTTATATTTCTTAAAATAGCTATTAGCTTTTAGTTTTTTAGTATAGATAAAGAAGCTTTCTCTTTTTAAAAGCTTTTTGCTACTAATTATTATTATTAATTATTTTTTTAAAAGCAAAGCTAGCTTATAAAAAGCTAAAAAGATATAGTTGAAAAAAGCTTAATTTGCAGAATAAAAAGCATATTTAGCAATATTAAATAATTTAGAAATATTATATAATTATTAATTATATAGAAAATAATCTATTTAGAGAAGTTTCTATAAAAGACTTTAGCCTTAAATATTCTAATTAATATTATATTTAATCTATTATATATATAAAAGATTATATTCGAAATTAGCTTATATAATAAATAGAGATTAATATAATAAAATAAAGCAATTAAACTTATTTTAGCTTTTATATTAAATATAGCCTATATAAATAGATTTCTTTTATTTCTAAGCTGCAAAATAATATATAATACTAATATAATATTCTAATTTCGAAAACTACTAAATACAATTATAAAAATAGAAATAAATAGCTTTAGAAAGTTATTAAATATTCTAATTATATTAATAGAGACTATAAATTAACTCTGTTTATTAACTAGAAATAAAGCTCAAATTAATAGTACTTGCGCAAATATTATAACCTATCCAATATACAGATCACAAACAAGGGCATATAGAACAATAAACAGAACACCAGATTAAGAAGATCCAATATCAGAACAACTAGTAAAGTATGCTTATATAAGCAAGAGTTAGAATTATAGATCGATAGGATCGATATCGATCTAGTTAAATCGATAGAAATAATATCGATCCAACCGATCTAGTCTAAAAAGCTAGATATATAAGGACGCACTTCTTACTATCAAATAGATTAATAGAATATAGCTTTTTAGTTATTAATCTAAGTACTAGATCTAAATATTAGATTATAATCTAATCTAGTAGCTTATACTAGACAGTGAATACTTGTATTCAGAACTTCAGTTACTATTCTGTATTTAAGGATAGTCTTAGCACTGCTCTTGTTAGTATAAACCCTTTATATATTTTGGAATTCTCGAATTACTATAGTACTTATTATATTTTGATAATTCTTATTTAAGAATAGTTTAGTATATTTCTCTTAAATAATATATAATATAATATCTTTCTAAATTCTTATTTTGTCTACTATTTCTTATTCTAAGATTTGCAATAAGCTTAAATAGAAGATTTAGGCTTTGCAGGCCTATATTAAAAAGCTTTTTTGAAAAGGAAAATTTAGATTAAAGCTTATAAGATAGAGTAGCTAATTATCTATAAGAAAGAAAAGAGCACTTTTTAGGCCTTTATTACTTAATATAAGGCCTATTTTTAGTATTATAGAGCCTAGTTTATAAAGAAATATAAGAAGATTATTTTTGCAGAAATCTATTTTGCTAGTAATATTTTTGCTTAGTTTGAATCTTTACTCTATAATTATTTTAATAATTATAAATATCTTGAAAATCGCAATAAGAAAATCTAGATAATTTTCGATTTCTTCTAAAATTTAAAAACTTTATTAAAAAAGCTTTTAGCAATCCAGATAAAAACTAAATAGCAAAATAAGCTCTTATTAGCCTATAATAATAGAAATTAATATTAGAATATATTTCCAAATTCTATTAGCTTAATAAAAAATTAATTAGAATAATAAAATACTAATATTCAAATTCTATAAAAATTTAAGAATTTTATAAAAAATAAATTCTATAAGCTAGATTAATCTAATAATTTAGCAGATTATATTATTATAGCTTTATATATTAATAATAGAAATTTTAAGCAAAGCTATAAAAATTAATAGAAAAGAATAGCTTAATTATAAAGCTTCTAAATAAAGTCTAATATTAGTAAAAAATATTAGTAGCTTTATATATAATATAATTAGCTTTAATAATAATATTCTAATATAGCTTAAAATAGTAGTATATATATTAGCTTTATAGAATTTAATATAGATAAATAATAATATATTTAGAAAAGAAATAAGAATTGCTTTAATTATAGCAAATCTAGCTATTTTGCTAGAAATTGCTACTAGCTTAAGAAATAAAACTAATAATCTATTTTGAAAAAGTAATAAATAAATATTATATAATAATAGAAATATAATTAGCTAAGGAATAATATCTAGTCTAAATAAGCAATATATTCTATTAATTATAGACTTTTTAATTAGATATTCTGCTATAATAATAATTGCTTATTATATTTTTAGATAAAGAAAGATTTAGAATAATTCTCTAAAATATCTAGAGAAAAGAGATAACTAATAATAAGCAGATTTAGCTTATTTTATAATATAGCTATTAATTCTAGCATTTTAGATTATTTAAATAGCTTTTTTAATAAATTTGCAGAATATAATAGAGAATATTATCATTTATTTACTAGTATAATTATTAGGCTTTAATAGCTATAAAAAGAGAACTCGATATAATCTAGAATAAATAAAGTATTTTAGAAATATTTAAGCAAGAAGATATTTTAAAAATATTTATTTTCTAAGATTATTAGATAGATAATCTACTAGAATCTATTACTCTTAATATAGAAAATAAAGAATTAGAATATTAGAAATTCTCTAGAAAGAAAATAGATATTAAAGCTGAATATATTATTTATAAATTTAATTTATAGAAATTTTTTATTTATATTTTCTTATAAGATATTAAGATAATATAATATAAAGATTTTAGAATTAATCTCTATTATATTAATTATTATAATATTATATAAATCTTCTATATATATTATAGCTATAGAATCTATTTTTATAAAAAATTAGATATAAATAGTTCTCTATTTAGAAATATAAATAGATTTTCTAAGCTATTAAAAAACTAATTCTTAAATATAAAAAGATTTTTAATAAAAAATATTATAATATATATATTAAATAATTAAATAATTGCTTAGAATCTTATATTAATAAATAAATATAATAATAGTAATATATTATTCTAAGCTATATAATCTATATTTATTAAAAAATATAATAATAATATTAGAATAAGAAAAATATAAAATCTATAATTATAAAAAATAAGAAGCTAAGAACTTTTTATAATAAGCAGTTTAAGATTTTTTAAAAAGAAAAATTATTTATAAAAAAATAATAGCTAATTAGAATTATATAATTTCTTTATATAATAAAGATAAATTATTATATATATCTAGAATTTTATATAGAAATTAATAAAATATAATATAATATTATTATTAATAATAATATATAAAGAAATTATAATTTATTATTAATAATAAATAAAAATAAAATATTATAAAAATAGAAAGAAGAATTTATCTAATTATTTATAATTAAAGAGTAATTAGTTATATATAATTAAAGATTAATTAATAAAAAACTAATTATTTATTTATAATAATAAATAAATATAAAAAAATAGATTAATTTAATATTATTAATATAATATATAATAAAATTATATTAGAATTTCTATAGCTTAAAAAATACAATTCTTAATTTAATTAGATTATTAGCTAGATTTTTTAAAAATAAGCTATATTTATAAAAATAGTTATAATTAAAAATAAAAAGCAGAATTTAGTTATTAAAAATAGCTAAAAAAGAAATATTTAAATAGAATTATAAATATCTCTAAATTAATAAAAACTAATAACTTATAAAAAAGAATTATATAAAATATAAACTTTTAAATATAAAATAAAAGCAAATTAGAATAATAAATATATAAAAGCTATAAATAATTTAGCTTAATATAGAATAATAATATAAAATAGCAGAAAATTATAAAATTATAAACTAAATTATTATAAATTAATCTAATTTAGAAAAATAATAATAGATTTTAAAAAAATATATATAATAATTTAATTTAATTTAATAAATAAAAATAAATAATATTAAAATATAATATTAAAAGAAAATTAATAAATTTTAATAAAAATATTTAATAATATCTTCTATTTTTCTAAATAATAAAAATAAAAAAATCTATATTAATATTTACTAAAATTTTATAAAAATATTAAAAATTTACTAATTTATTTTTAAAAAATTTAAAAATAAATTTTTAAAATATAAGCTTTATAATTATAAAATCTTATTTAAAAAAGAAATTTAGCTTAAATTTTTTTTATTTATAAATTTAATAAAATATAATTTAAAATATTCTAAAAATATTTTAATAAAAATCTAAAAAAAATTATATATAATTATTATAATTATTAATAAAATATTTAATTATATTTATATTTAAAAAAATAATAAATTTAAATTATATATTAATTATAAATAATTTAATAATATTATTATTAAAAATTAATATTTTTTATTATTTATTAAAAAATTATAAAATAAATTATAAAAATATAATAATTTATAATATTTAATTTTTAAAAAATCTTATTATATTTATATTAAAAAAATAGCTTTTAAAATTTATTATAAATATTATAAATATTTAATTATATTTTTAAATTAATTAATATATTTATATTTTTAAAAAATAATTAATTATATTTTATATAAATATTTTAATATTTTTATTTATTTTAAAAATCTAAAAATATATTAATAATATATATAATAAATATTATAAATATTTTAAAATATTAAATTATTAATTAAATTAATAAAAAATTATTTTTATATTTTAAAAATTAATTATTTTAAATATAAAATTAAATTAAAATATATTAATATATAAAAAATAAAATTAAAATAATTAAAAATTAGTCTAAATTTTAGAATATTAAAAATATTAAAATATTTTTTAAATATATTAATTTTTATAAATAATTTTTTAAAAATTATAGCAAAATTATAAAATTTTTTATAAATTTTATTAAAATTATAAAAATTTTTATAAATTTTATTAAAAATAAATAATTTTTTAAATAAATAAAAAAATATATATAAAGCTTTTCTTAATATTAAAAATAAATTATATTAGAACTAATTTTTTATAAAATAGATTTATAAAAAACTTTTAAAATTAAAATTAATATATTAGATTTTATATTTAGTAAATAATTTAGATAATAAAAAATTAGAAATATTTCTAAATTATTAATAATTTTTAAAAAGATAAATAAATTAGAAATTAATTATAGAATTTTAGATAAAAAGTTTATAGCTATTATTAAAATATTTAAAAAATAATAATAATATTTAATTAATACTAAATATCTAATTATTATATATTTAGATTATAATAATTTAATAATATTTATAATAATTAAGATCTTAAATAAATAATAGATCTAATAAGCAAAATTTCTCTTATAATTTAATCTTAAAATTATTTATTATAAAGAAATAAAAAATAGCAGAGCAGATATTCTTAGTAGATAAATAAATTACTAGAATAAAAAGCTAGCAGAATTCTAAAATATCTTTTAATAAAATAAGAATAAGAATTTTATAAATAAAGCAAGAGAACTAAATATTGTTTTTAGAATTAGCAACTAGAGCGAGAAACTAAAAGAAATAATAATAGCAGAATAAAATAAGTATATTTGGAATATATATAGCGCATCTGCTATAATAAGCACTACAGCAATCTAGAGATTTCTAAGTATATAAAGAGTTTATACTAATAAAAGCAGTACTAAAACTATCTTTAAATATAGAATAGTAACTAAAGTTCTAAATATAAGTATTTATTGCCTAGTATAAGCTACTAAATTAGATTATAATCTAATATTTAGATTAAGAACTAAAAAGCTATATATTATAATCTATCTAATAGAAATAAGCATATTTTTATATATCTAGCTTTTAGACTAGCTTATCTAGCTTATTAATAATTCTAATAATCTATCTATATAACTCTAATTCTTGCTTATATAAGCCAGTTCTGCTAGCTATTCCGATATTATATTTTTTTAATCTAGCATTCTGACTATTATTCTATATATTCTTATTTATAATCTGCATATTAGATAGATTATAATACCTGCATATAGTTACTAAGAAATCAAAATAAGTTATAAATAAATTAAATAATACTAGAGTCTCTTAGATTTTAGAAAAGAAATCGAAAATATTATCAAGATATATAATAATTATAAGAAGAATAAAATAGAAAAATATAAGCCTTATAAACTACTATAATCTCTATTAATATCTAATACTATATAATTATCTATTAGCTTAGACTTTATTATTAAATTATCTATTTTATAAAAACTCTTAATTAAAATATAATATAATAATATTTTTATAATAATTTATAAATTAAGCAAATAAACTTATTTTCTTCTTTATAAAAAAAATAATATAGCAGAAAATCTTATATATATATTTCTTAGAATAATTATAAGCAATTATGAAATACTATAAGAAATTATTTGAAATAAAAATAGAAAATTTATATTATATATTTAGATATTATTTATAAAGCAATTTAGAATATATTATAAAATATTAATAATATTTTATTTATAAATAAATAGATAAATAGAATAAATTAATTAGATAATAAAATAATATTTATATTATTATATTAATAAATAGCAAAATAATTAGATTAAATTACTATTATTTATATAATTTATATATAATAATATAAATATAAATATAATAAAAATTTACTATTTTATATATTCTATAAATACTATTTAATAATCTATTATAAAATTTTACTAGAAATAAATATAGAATTAGCAGAATAATAAATATAAAGAATTAAAAATATATAAAAAAATTTAATTAGAATTTAAATTTATTTAAAAATAAATAACTATATATATTAATTCTAAAAAAATTAAAAAATTAATTCTCTAAAAAATTCTATTTTATCTAATATAATATTAAAAAAATATACTATTAAATAAACTTAATTATAAAAAAATTAAATTATTTAGAATTTTATAATATATTTTCTTAATTAATTATAAATTCGAACTATTTTATAAAATAAAAATATATCTAATCTTCTATATTTTATTTCTTAATTTAATATTATTAGAAATATTAATAAATAATATTATTAAAATTAAAACTAAATAACTAAAATATAAAATAAAAAAATCTTTTAAAAGCAAAATAATAAAAACTTTTTTCTTATTAAATAAAAAAGCTATCTCTATAGCAAAAATATATAAAAATTTAAATAAAACTTCTATAATTATAAAAAATTACTCAGAAAATAATTAGAAAAATATTCTTAATAACTAAAAAGATTAATAGAAAAATATATACTAAGAAAACTAGAATCAAAATTAAAAACTAAATTCTAAAAATTTTATTCTAATTTAGAATAAGAACTTAAAGTTTCTATAGAAAATATTTCTATTTTAAATATATTTAAATCTATAATAAAATAATTAATTTTATTTAAATCTTATAAAATTAAATTAAAATATTTCTTAAAAAGAGAACTTTTAGATATTAATAGCTTAGTATTTTAATTAGCCTTTTTAATAGCTAAATATTTAGCTTTAGCTTTTTAGCTTTTATATATTTTAATTTCTCTAGATTAGATAAGCTATAATAAATAATATAGAATATTTGCTTCTACTATATCTTTTTTTATTAGTAAAAATATAATAATTCTAATTCTAACTACTTAATCTTATTCTTTAGCTTCTAATATTAAAAAAAAAATAAGCAATAGCTTTATAGAATTAATAAGCTCTAGAATATTATATTTTAAATAATTTTAAGCTATATATTTAGTATAATAGAAAAAATTATAAAATAATATAATATATAAATTAAAGCTCTAATTATTATAATAAGAATATAAATATATAATAAAACTACTAAAAAAATAAATTAGAGAAAAAGCTCTTTTTATTTCTTTTTATTAAAATTAATAGCAGATAAATAAAGCTTTCTAATTCTATTTAATATCTTAATTAGAAAAACATAATAATATACTAGAATAAATAAAAATAGCTTATAAAAGATTATTAAAAATAATAATAGATAAAAAAGAAATAATATTATAATCTATCTAATATATAGATTATAAATAAAAATATATAAAATAATAATCAGAATACTAAATTAAAAAGATATAATATTAGAATAACTAATAAAATATATTTATATCATCTAGAATTAGAATTATAGAAATAGATTGCTAGAATTAATAGCAATTCTTATAAACTATATATTATAGAATACTAAGCTTGCTAGTAAATATAATAATCTAATCTAAAAAGCTAGATATATAAGAATATATTTACTTTTATTAGATAAATTATAATATATAGCTCTTTAGTTATTAATCTAAATATTAGATTATAATCTGATCTAGTAGCCTATACCAGGCAGTAAATACTTGTATTTAGAACTTTAGTTACTGTTCTGTATTCAAGGATAGTCTTGGCACTGCTCTTGTTAGTATAAATCCTTTATATACTTGGAAATCTCTGGATTGCTGCAGTATTTATTATAATATATTACTATTTTATATTATACTAGAATTTTATTATATATAGAATTAATAATATTTCTTGCTAATATTAGATTTTATTTGGAAATTTTATAATTAAGCCATTTCTTTTTATAGCTTTTTATAGCTTTATTTAAAATTTCTATTATTAATATATATAATTCTAATAATATAGCTAGCTAGATTATTATATTAGTTTAGCTTATAGAGTTTATTTTTATAAAATTTAGATATTAGTACTTTATTATTCTAATTAACTTTTCTGCTAAGCTATTAGAATTTAGAAATATATTCTAATACTAATTTCTATTATTATAGGCTTATAAGAGCTTATTTTGCTATTTATTTTTACTTAGATTATTAAATACTTTTTAAATAGAGTTTTCGAATCTCTAAAAGAAATTAAAAATAGCTTAACTTTTCTTATTATAATTATTAAAGCAATTATAATTATTAAGATAATTGCAAAATAAAGATTTAAATTAAGCAAGAATATTATTAGTAAAGCAAATTTTTATAAAAATAATCTTTTTATATTTATTTATAAACTAGGCTTTATATTAAATAATAAAAGTTTAGAGAATATCTTTTTATCTTTTATAGATAATTAGCTGTTCTATTTTATAGATTTTAATCCAAATCTCCTCTTTTTTAAAAAGCTCTGCAATATAAGCTTATAAAGCCTTAATCTTCTGCTTAAATCTATTGAGAGTTTTGCAATAAGAAATAGTAGATAAGATAGAAATCTAAGAAAATATTATATTCTATATTATTTAAAAGAAGTATATTAAACTATTTTTAAATAAGAGTTATTAAAATATAATAAATATTATAATAATTCGAAAATTTCAAAATATATAAAAAGTTTATACTAATAAAAGCAGTACTAAAACTATTTTTAAATATAAAATAATAACTAAAGTTCTAAATATAAATATTTGCTATAGCTTAAAGAATATAATTTTATAATTTGCTTTATTTTATATATTATTATATTTAATAGTAAATATTATTAGAAATATTATGATATTTTTAGCTATTTAATAAAAGCTAAAATTCTATAAAATATTCTAAAATCTATTTATATTAATTGCTTTATAGATCTGCTTAAAGCTTTATATAAATATAATATTGCTTTTATTTTATTAAAAGCAAATACTATTTATATTTAATAGAAGAACTACTATTTATTTATAGTAATTCTAGAAGATATTAATATCATCTTGCTAAAAAAGCTAGCTTTAGAACTAGCTAATTCTTTGCTCTCTAAATTCTAGAAATTTACTAATATATTTTCTCTAAAAAAGCTAATAAATTACTATTCTATTATTTCTATAATTGCTATATTATTCTCTAGAAAAGGAAATTATTCTATTTAGCTTATTATATATTATATTCTGAAATAAGCTTATTATATTTTAAAAATAGCTTAAAAAGAATTTATATGAAATATTTATTTAATCTAGCTTATTATTTATTATTTTTCTTATTCTATTTATTACTAAACTAAATAAAAGCTTATATTTCTATATAAATTACTATATTCTAAATAATATTATTATAAAAATTAATATTTACCATTTTTAATTAAAAATCTCTAAATAATCTTAAAACTTTTTTTTTAAAATCAATATTATCTCTATATTTAATAATCTCTATATCTATAAAAAAATATTTAATAGCTTTCTATATTTATTTTCGCTTATTTAAAATATTTGTTATATTTTTTAGCTTTATAAGCACTTTTACTATTTTTAAAAATTTATTTATAATATTTTAAAAAATATCTTAATATATTATATATTATATATTCAAATAATATTCTAATCTATAGCTATATTTATTCTATTTATAAATAATATATTTATCTAACTATATTTATTCTAAAAAAAAACTAATTTATATATTAGATTAGAAAAATATAAGTTTTTTATATAAAAAATAATCTTTTTAAAATTAATTATTAGTATTAAAAAATATAAATAGATCTAAAAAATCCAAATTATTATTAATTAAAGAATTCTAATCTATATTATAAATATATAAGTCTTTATTAGCTTTAATAATTTCTATTAAAAAATTTATTAAAAACTTTTTTAAAATTATCATTCTATTAATCTATTTAATCTATAAAAATATTCTATTTATATTTAATATAATTTATAAAAAGCTTTTGAAAGCTTAAAAAAGTATTTATTTAAGCTTTAATTCTTATTTTATTCTATTAAAAAAGAAAATTATTTTAGAAATTAATATATCTAATTCTATATTTAAAAAAATAATATTTTTTATTTTATAATTATTTTTTAAAAAAATCATTATTAATTAATTATAAAATTTATAATAAAAAACTTCTAGATATTATCTATTATTTTAAAAATAATATTTAGAATTAAAAGAAATATAATTATTAATTAAGATTATTATAGATTATAAAAATCTAAAATATTTAATAATTATAAAATTACTAAACTAAAAATAAGCTTATTAGATTAAAGTTCTATTTTATTTTAATTTCAAAATAATATATTATTTTAAAAATAAGAAATAAAGCCTAATATTCTAATTAGAAAATTAGAAGATCTATTTAAAAAGAAAGATAAGCAATTATTATATTAGAGCTAAATAATTCTAAAAAAGAGAATTTTAAGAATATTAATCTAGATAATACTAATAGATATAGAAATTTTAGAAATATTAATTAGAATAATATTAATAAATATAAGAAAATAGCTTTAAATTAAAAACTTTTGCTCGCAAGTCTAATTATTTAATTAGAAAAGAAAGAATTAGAAAAAGAATTAGTATCTATAAATACTAATAATAATTAGGCGAGATTAGTATTTAAAGATACTAATAATATTTAGATTTTTCTATTCATATCTAAAAGTGCTAATTTTATCTTAGATTAGAATAAAATATTAAGCTTGCTTATTTTGATTATTTCGAATTCTGCTCTATTTTAGACTAATCTAGAAAAACTATCTATTTTATAATATAGATTAGAATAGCTTAGCTATTAGCTTGCTTGCTTTAGAATAAAGAATTAACTAATCTATTTTCTTATAGCTATAATAAGAATATAATTTATTATTTAGTTTTCTAAGCGCTATATAATAGCGCCTTTTAATATAATCTGTTTATTTTTGCAGTATATAAAAATTATAATAGCTATTTATATATTCCGAATCTATCTAATCTAAAAACCGAACTATTAAAAGCCTATTATATTATTCTAATTACTAAATATTCTAGAATTGCTAAAATCTATAAGATTTTGGACTAAGAATATTACTAGCTCTAAATACTAAGATATATTTGCTATTAAATTAATAACTGCTATTAGTATTGCTATATAAAGCTTAGGTACAAAATCTGCTAAAATCTATTAAAGCTTCTATTTATATTAAAATAGTTTTAGAAGAATATATTAATCGACTTTATTATCTATTTATTTCTAAGCTAGAAATATAATACTATTATAATAATAATAGACTGCTTAACTAAGATATAATATTTTATTACTTATAAAAAGATTAGCAATTTTAAAAAAGCTGCTTATTTATTTATAAAAAATATATAGAAACTATATAATCTGCTTGCTATTATTATATCTAACTAAGAATTCTAATTTATATCTAAATTCTAGAAATATCTAATTTAATATCTATTTATATCTATATTTCTATTTATAGCTTATTATCTAGAAGCTAATAGCTAGATTAAAAGAATAAATATATTGCTAGAATAATATCTATAGCTATATATATTATATCTATAAAAGAATTAATCAAATTAGCTTTTTTTGCTAAATTTTCTACTAATAATACTGCTTTTAAATCTATTACTATAATTCTATTCTTTGCTAATTATAGCTTTTATTCCTGCTTAGAATTTAAGCTAATTATATCTACTAATAAATCTGCTATCTATAATATTAAGAAATTTATATCTCTAATATATAATATTAATAAATATTTATATAATAAGCTATTTATAGCCTGCTTTTACTATAAAAAATAAGCTAATTAGAAATAATACTCTATTTAATAATATTAAATAAGCTAAAAGATTTAGCTAAATATCTATAATATTAAGACTCTATACTCTATTAAAAAGCTAAACTAGAAAAATTATAAGCTATTCTATATTAAGAAAATTATTAGTTTATATATATACTATCTTTATCTATTTAATTCTATAAAAATATATTCTATATTCTATATTAGCCTGCTCTAATCTATTATTACTAATCTGCTATCTAAATAGCAAAATAATCTGCTTTTATCTATAAAGATTAATAGCTTATAAAAATAGAAGATTAATAAATTCTAGATTTCTGCTAGAACTACTATAGGAAAAGCAGCTTATATCTAAAATATACTATTTAATAGACTAGCTATAGTAATCTCGAAAAAGTGCCTGCTTTATACTTTAAGAATATTTAGAAGATTATAAGCAATTATTACTGCTAATATCTATTTAAATCTGGACTTTAGAAAGTTAGCTTGCTAGAGCTCGATTCTAGAGAAGAGAGTAATATTATAGACAGCTTCTCTAGGACTGCTAATATCCTGATCCGAGAAATTAGAGATAATTATATAAATCGCTTATATAATTAATTTATTAGAATAAAACTCTATCTCTGCCTGCAATCTATATTGTAGCTTCTTAAGCTATATCTTATTAATAGAGCCTGTATCTATCTGAGAATAGAGCCTGCCTATCTATAGCTAGAATAGAGAACCGATACTTCGCTTATTGTCCACCTGCTTTTCCCCCGCCAGCTATCGTAACAAGTTCTTAATTATTATAGATTATAATAGAGCTTCTAATTGGAATATTATTAAGAAAAAGCGAATAAATATAAGAAATAAAATTATATAGAAATCTAATTATTACTTTTATAAACTAAGCTACTAAATTAGTTGCTTTTATTAGCAAAGTATATATTCTAGGTAGATTTAAAGATATCGAAAAGATTATTATATCTCTGCTATTGGGATATAATAGAACTTGATTATATTCTAAGAAGAAGTTAAGCAGAAATAAAATCTTATATATAGCAAAATTCTTAAAAATTTATTAAAAGCTAGCAGTATAAAAGCATTTTTAATACTATACCGATTATATTTCTATATATTATTAATTAGGCATAAGCTATTATTCTTTTCTTTATAAAAAACTAGTTATTTCTATATAATATATAGCTTTCTTTAATAATTCTGCAGCAAATATATTATTTTAGAACCTCGATTATTTTTGGCTATAAAGTATTAAGAAGCAATTTTCTTAATAATTTTGCTATATAAAATTAGCTATAATCGAAAACTTAGAAATTTCGACTAATTATCTAAATATTATTTCATTTTTGCAAAAGCAAAAGAATAGCAGATCTTATTTTTAATTAAGATTTAAAGATTTATATATTTATAAATGCTATAAAATATAGAACTATGTCTATAGTAATAATAAATAATTCTATCTCTTTTTAGAATTTTATTAATTTTAGTTTTCTAAGCTTAGATATACTGCTTATTTTTCTTTTTAGTACTAGTATATATACTGCTTATTTAAAAAGAGTTAATATTTTTTAAATTAGTTTTTAAGAAATAATAGCTTATAAATAGTTAAGTAAGTAATAGATCTTGCCTAAAGCTTTATATTAATTATATAAGATTAATTTGATTTAGCTCAAATCTTCTGCTTATTGCTTTAGAGTTTTCTATATATTAATTTAATTAATTCGTAACTTTTATTTTCTCTATTAGATTAGCTATATCTTATTTCTTTTTCTAGATTTCTAGCTTTAGAATTTGTATTATAGATTAAGCAGAAGCCTGCTTGTTATGACCCATCCAATATGCAGATTACAGGTTACCCCACAGAAGAAAACAGACAAGTATCAGATCTAATACCAGACACTAAGAAACGCTTATATAAGCAAGGGTTAGAGTTATAAGACACAATCAATTAGGCAGGATCAGTAGGGAGCAGCTACCAATCCGTACCGATCCGGATCACCAGGATCGGCCAGCCGATCCAACTGATCTAACTGAAGAGCCGGATATATAAGAATAGGATATCTATAGATAGAATAGTTTCTTATAGCTCTTTAGTTATTAATCTAAATATTAGATTATATTCTGATCTAGTAGCTTATATTAAATAGTAAATATTTGTATTTAGAATTTTAGTTACTATTTTATATTTAAAGATAGTTTTAGTACTGCTCTTATTAGTATAAACTCTTTATATATTTTAGAATTTTCAGATTACTATAGTATTTATTATATTTTAATAATTTTTATTCAAGAAAGATTTAGTATATTCTCTTTAAGCAATATAGAATATAATATTTTTCTAGATCTCTATCTTATCTATTATCTCTTGCTATAAGATTTGTAATAAGCTTAAGCTTAAGATTAAAGCTCTATAGGCCTATATTAAAGAATTTTTCTAGAAAAGAAAAACTCAAATCAAGAATTATAAGATAGAATAATTAGCTATCTATAAAAGAGAAAAAGAGACTTTTTAGGCCTTTATTATTTAATATAAGATCTATTTCTAATATTATAAAGCCTAGTTTATAAAGAAATATAAGAAGATTATTTTTATAAAAATCTGCTTTATTAGTAATATTCTTGCTTAATTCGAATTCTTGCTCTATAATTATCTTAATAATTATAAGCGCTTTAATAATTGCAATAAAGAGATAAAGGCTATTTTCAATTCTTTCTAAAGATTCGAAGACTCTATTAAAGGAGTATTTAGCAATCCAGATAAGAAATAAATAGCAGAATAAGCGCTTATAGCTTTATAATAGCAAAAATTAGTATTAGAATATATTTTTAGATTTTACTAGCTTAGTAGAAAAGTTAATTAGAATAATAAAATACTAATATCCAAATTCTATAAAAAACTTAAAAACTTAGTAAAAAATAAACTCTATAAGCTAGATTAATTTAATAATCTAGCTAAATATATTACTATAGCTATATATATTAATAATAGAAATTTTAAATAAGAATAGAAGAAATAATAGAAAAGAATAGCTTAGCTATAGAGCTTCCAGATAAGATCTAATATTAGCAAGAAATATTAATAATTCTATATTTAGTTAATCTATTTTCGCTAATAATATTCTAGTATAGCGCAAAATAGCAATATATATACTAGCTTTATAGAATTTAATATAGCTAGATAATAATATATCTAGAGAAGAAATAAGAATTGCTTTAATTATAGCAAATCTAGATATTTTGCTAGAAATTGCTACTAATTAGAAAGATAAAATTAGCAATTTATTCTAGAAGAATAATAAATAAATATTATATAGCAATAAAAATCTAATTAGCTAAGCAAAAATATCTAGCCTAAGCAAGCAGTAAATTCTATTAATTATAGACTTTTAATTAGATATTCTGCTATAAAAATAATTATTTACTATATTTTTAGGCAAAAGAAAGCTTAGAATAGTTTCTAAAAATATTAAAAAAAATAGATAGCTAGTAATAAATAGATATAGCCTGCTCTATAATATAATTATAAACTCTAGCAACTCAGATTATTTAAATAATCCTTTTAATAGCTCTAGAAAATAAGATAAAGAATATTATCTCTTCTAATACTAGTATAAATACTAGATAATACTAACAATAGAAGATAAGCTTAATATAACTAGCAAATAAAGCATTTCGAAAATACCTAAATAAGAATAAATTTTAAAAAAAAATACTTTAAAATTAATAACCAGATAATCTACCAGAACTTATTATTCTTAATATAGAAGATAAAGAAATATAATATTAGAAATTCTTAAAAGAGAAATAGATACTAGAATTAAGTATATAATATATAGACTTTTCTTATAAGAATTTCTTATATATATTCTATTATAAAATATTAAAGTAATATAATATAAAGATTTATAGATTAATTCTTATTATATCAATTATTATAATATTATATAGATCTCTTATATATATTATAGCTATAGAGTCTATTTTTATAAAAAAATTAGATATAAATAGTTTTTATTAGAAAATATAATCAGATCTTCTAAATAATCGAAAAACTAGCTATTAAGCACAGAGAAATTCTTAATAAAAAATATTACAATATATATATTAAGCTACTAAAAGATTGCCTATAAATATATATTAATAAATAGATATAATAGTAATAATATATTATCCCAAGCTATATAATCTATATCTATTAGAAAATATAGTAATAGTACCAGAATAAGGAAAAGCGCAGAATTTGCGATTACAGAAGACAGCAAGCTAAGAATCTCTTATAGCAGGCAGCTCGAGATTTCCCAAAAGAAAAAGATCGCCTATAAAGAGATAATAGCTAATCAGAACTATATAATCTCTCTGTATAATAATAACAAACTATTATATATATCTAGAATTTTATATAGAAATCTATAGAAAATAATATAATATTATTATTAATAATAATATATAAGAAAACTATATTTTATTATTAATAATTAATAGAGATAAGATATTATAGAAATAGAAGAAAAAATCTATCTAATTATTTATAAATAAAGAAAAACTAATTATATATAATTAAAGATTAATTAATAGAGAAACTAATTACTTATTTATAATAATTAATAGATATAAAATAATAGATTAATTTGATATTATAGATATAATATATAATAAAATAATATTAGAATTTTTATAGCTTAAGAAATATAATTCTCGAATTAATTAGATTACTAGCTAGATCTTCTAGAAATAAGCTATATTTATAGAGATAATTATAATTAAAGGCAAAAATAGAATCTAATTACTAAAAATAGCTAATAAAAAAAAGCGCTTAAATAGATCTATAAATATTTTCAAATTAGTAGAGACTAATAGCTTATAGAAAAGAACTATATAAAATATAAACTCTTAGATATAGAGCAAAAGCAAATTAAGATAATAAATATATAAAAACTATAAGAAATCTAGTCTAATATAAAATAATAATATAAGATAGCAAAAAACTATAAAATTATAAGATAAGCTATTATAAATTAGTCTAGCTAGAAAAAATAGCAATAAATCTTAAAAAGAATATACTATAACTTGATCCAACTTAGTAAATAAGAATAGATAATACTAGAATATAATATTAAAAAAAACTAAAAATTAATAATAAAAATATTTAAAAATATCTCTTATTTCTTTAGATAGCAGAAATAGAAAAAGATTAGAATCTATATTTACTAAAATCTTATAAAAATATTAGAAATTTATTAATCTATTCTTAGGAAAGTTCGAGAATAGATTCCCAGAATATAGGCTCTATAATTATAAAATCCCACTTAAGAAAGAAACTCAGCCCAAATTCTTCTCTATTTACAGACTCGATAAAGCACAACTCAAAATACTTAAAGAGTACCTTAATAAAAATCTAAAAAGAAGCTATATTAAACTCTTGCAATTACTAGCAAGATACCTAATTATATTTATATCTAAGAAAAACAGCAAACTCAGACTATATATTAATTATAGACAATTTAATAATATTACTATTAAAAATCGATATCTCTTATTGCTTATTAAAAAGCTATAAGATTAATTATAAGAAGTATAATAATTTATAGTACTCGATTTTAAAAAAGAATACTATTATATCTATATTAAGAAAGAAGAAGAGTAGAAGATAGCTTTCAGAATTTGCTATAGATATTATAAATATTTAATTATATCTTTTAGACTAACTAATATATCTATATTTTTCTAAAAAATAATTAATTATATTCTATATAAATACTTTAATATTTTCTATATTGCTTATCTAAATAATATTCTTATCTATTCTAAGAATTTCAAGATATATTAATAATATATATAGCAAATATTATAAATATTCTAGAATATTAAGCTACTAATTAAACTAATAAAAAATTACTTTTATATTTAGAAAATTAATTATCTTAAATATATAATTAAACTAGAATATATTAATATATAAAAAATAAAATTAAAATAGTTAGAAACTAGCCTAAATTATAGAATATTAAAAATATTAGATTATTTCTCAAATATACTAACTTTTATAAATAGTTTATTAAAAACTATAGCAAGATCGTAAAACTATTTATAGATCTTATAAAGAATAAATAACTTTTTAAATAAATATAGGAAATATATAAAGTATTTCTCGATATTAAAGAATAAGTTATATCAGAATCTATCTTCTATAAAGCAGATCTATAGAAACTCTTTGAAATTAAAACTAATATATCAGATTTTATATTTAATAGATAATTCAGATAGCAAGATAATTAAAGATATCTCTAGATTATTAGTAACTTTTTAAAAAAACTAAATAGATTAGAAATTAATTATAGAATTCTAAATAAAAAGCTTATAGCTATTATTAAAATATTTAAAAAATAGCAGTACTATTTAATAAGCGCTAAATATCTAATTATTATATATTTAGATTATAAGAATTTAATAATATTTATAATAACTAAGATTCTAAATAAATAATAAATCTAATAAGCAGAATTCTTTTTATAATTTAATCTTAAAATTATCTATTATAAAAAATAGAAAATAGCAGAATAGATATTTTTAGCAGATAAGTAGACTATTATAATAAGAAACTAGTAGAATTCCAAAATATCTTTTAATAGAATAAGAATAAAAATTTTATAAATAAAGCAAGAGAATTAAATATTACTCTTAGAATTAATAACTAAAATAAAAAACTAGAAGAAATAATACTAGCAGAATAAAATAAATATATCCAGAATATATATAGTATACTAGTATATAGCTATTAAGAAATTAAAATAATCTATAAATAAATTAAATAATACTAGAATTTTTTAGATCTTAAAAAGAAAATCGAAAATATTATTAGAATATATAATAATTATAAATAAAATAAGATAAAATAGTATAAATTCTATAAATTACTATAATCTCTATTAATATCTAATATTATTTAATTATCTATTAGCTTAGATTTTATTATTAAGCTATCTATTTTATAAAAATCTTTAACTAAAATATAATATAATAATATTTTAATAATAATTTGTAAACTAAATAAATATACTTACTTCCTCTCTTATAAGAAAAGTAATATAGCTAAAGATCTTATATATATATTTCTTAAAATAATTATAAGCAATTACAGAATACTATAAGAAATTATCTTAGATAAAAATAGAAAATTTATATTATATTTTTAGATATTACTTATAAAGCAGCTCAGAATATATTATAAAATATTAATAATATTCTATTTATAAATAGATAAATAAATAGAATAAATTAACTAGATAATAGAATAATATCTATATTATTATATTAATAAGCAGTAAAATAACTAGATTAAACTGCTATTATTTATACAATTTATATATAATAGTATAGATATAAGTATAATAAAGAAATTATTATTCTATATATTCTACAAATATTATCTAATAGCTTACTATAAAGTATTATCTGGAGCAAATACAGAATTAGCAGAATAATAAGTATAGAAAATCAAGAATATATAAAAAAAATCTAATCAGAACTCAGATTTATCTAGAAATAAATAATCAAATATACTAATTTAAAAAAATTAAAAGACTAATCCTATAAAAGAAAATAAAATCTATCTTATCTAATATAATATCAAAATAATAAGACTATTAAATAAGCTCAACTATAAGAAAATAAAACCTTTTAAAATTATATAATAAATTTCCCTAGTTAATTACAAACTCGAACTATTTTATAGAATAAGAATATATCTAGTTTTTTATATCTTATTTCTCAAATCTATATTACTAGAAATATTAATAGATAATACTATTAAAATCAAAATTAAAGAACTAGAATATAAAATAGAAAAAATTCTCTAGAAATAAAATAATAGAAATCTCTTTCTTATTAAATAAAAAGATTATCTCTATAGCAAAAATATATAAGAACTAAAGAAAAACTTCTATAACTATAGAAAAATATTTAAAGAATAGTCAGAAAAATACCCCTAGTAATCAAAATAATTAATAATAGAATATATATTAAGAAAACTAGAATTAGAGCATAGATTCTAGAAAGCTTGCCTTAGCTCGAAATAAAAATCTAAAGCTTCTGCAGAAGAAGCACCTATCCCGAAAATACTCAGATCTATAATAGACCAATCAATTTTATCTATAACAGAACCAGGGAAGCCTTCAGAGAGTAGCCCCTTAGGAACCAATGCTTCAATACTACAGTTAGCCTTCCCAGCAGCCAGGCGCTCCGCCTCGGCCTTCTCAGCCTTAATACGCTCTAGCTTCTTAATTATATCGAAGCCTCGATGCACCGCGCGCGCTATCTTGAAAGCCTATAGACAATGCTGCAGCCGCAGGCACTGCACCTAGCATTTGCAGCCATCGCCTCCGCCTCAGCACAGTCCAGCTCGGCTTCTATCTTAAAGTATTGCAAGATAATTTTGCGCATCTATACAGGGATCAGACCATATATATCGCAACCTCCTTTTTCGAACAAATATATTCGGCACAACAGAAAGAATCCTCCTTAGAAACTACAAAATTTGGAAACCCTATTCAATATCTCGATTAGGAAAGTACAATAATAAGAAAGAAATATATAGAAAACTTACAGAAGATTATTAGAGATAATAATCTATAGAAAAAAGATAATATTATAACCTATCCAATATGCAAATTACAGATCACCCTATAGAAGAAAACAGACAAATATCAGATCTAATATCAGATACTAAAAACGCTTATATAAGCAAGAATTAGAATTATAAGATATAACTAATCAGGCAGGATCAGTAGAGAGCAGCTACTAATCTGTACTAATCCGGATTACCAGGATTAGCCAGCCGATCTAACTAATCCAACTAAAGAGCCGAATATATAAGAATAGGATATCTATAGATAGAATAGTTTCTTATAGCTCTTTAGTTATCAATCTAAATATTGGATTATATTCTGATCTAGTAGCCTATACTAGGCAGTAAATATTTGTATTCAGAATTTCAGTTACTATTCTGTATTTAAAGATAGTCTTGGCACTGCTCTTGTTAGTATAAACTCTTTATATACTTTAGAATTTTCGAATTACTATAGTGCTTATTATACTGCTATTTACTAGATTATTAGTATAATTAAAGCTAGATAGCCTTATTATTCTAAATTCTTATATAATTCTATAATATATATATAGAATACAGAACTAGAATAAATCAGATCTAATTAAGAACTAGCTAAAGCTATAGCTAAAAGAAATCTTAGCTTTAGATACTTTAATAGAATTAAGAATTTATAATATTAGAAGTAAGTTTATTCTAATTTTCTTCTTAAAAGCTTCTTTATAGACTATAAAAAGCTTTTCTATAAAAAATAGCTAAGCTTTCTAGCTAATAGATTTAGCTATAATATTATAATTAGCACTAAAGCGCTTATTTTAGATTAAAAAAGCTTTATCTAAGCTTTTATAACTAGTTAAATCTCTCTAATTTCTAAGCAAATAAGAGTATTATTATAATTAATAATAAAATTCTATAGACTAGTAGTATTTATAATAAAGCAATTATTAATAACATTGAGATATTTTTATTTAGATATATATATTTGCTAAAATTTTAGAAATTATAAGCAATTTTCAATTGCTTTTTCTATTTATTCTAGATTTTAGCACTTATTATAAATTACTCGATTTTATTAGCAATAATAATATCTATATAATAGCTTTTTATAAAATTAAAGCATTTATATTGCTAATATTCTTAATTTTATATAGCTAATTAAAGCATTTTAGCTATAAAGTAACTTCTATTTGAGCAAATAAAGATATTTTAGCACTAGCTAGCTTACTATAGATAAGAAATCTAAGGCTCTATCTATATTAAATGCTAAGAGAGGCTCTTTTCTAAAATAAATCCGAAATAATATTTGCAGAATATTCTAATACTAAAGCTATTTTATCTTGCTAGCAGTATTTCTAATATTAGTTTCTTATTATTTTAGATCGGAATACCTAAGCAGAAAGAGCTACTATTAATACTTCTTCTATTCTAAATAGAAAAGAGATTTAATTCAAATAAAGATATTCTGCTTATTACTAAAAATCTAGTATTAAGCTAAAATAAAGATAATTTAGAGCTTAAGAGATAATAAGCAGATTAATTAGGTTCTATTATAAAAAGACTGCTTTTATTAGCAATATTTCTATTTGATAAAAATATGCCTATATAAATATAAGATATTTATTATATATCGAGACTTATTATTACTAATTTGCAAATTTATCTTATAAGTATATTTTTCAATCTTTTTTTATTTCTATTATTATATTTCTAGCTATCTTATTATACTATAACTAATAGATTCTTGAACTATAAAAGAAACTTAGTTAAGCTATACTAGCTTAGATAAACTAAATAAATTAGAATAAGAATTGCAAGCTTTATTACTTTTCTTAGTTTATATTATAAAATACTATTTAGTAAAAATATAATATTTTATATTTTAAATAGAAGTTTTTAATTACTAGATTTAGCTTTTATATAGTCTATATAGGCTTATAGAATACTATATTCTATAATAAGGCATTATTTACAATCGGAAATTATAAAAATAGAAATTTATTTCTTTATAATATTAGCTTACAAGCTTAATATCTTATTTATTGCTACTAGACTAAAACTTATATTACTCTTTCTCTGCTTAGCTATTATCTCTTTATAAGAGATCTTAAGCATAACTTAGAGCTTAGATGTATTATATAGTTTATCAAAATAGAAAAATATAAATAAAAAGCTTATAAAGAAGAAATATATCTATTCTTAGGCTGAATTTGCTGCTTTTACTAGTTCTTATAGTCTATAATAAAAGCAATCTTAAATTATAGGCCTAAATAGCTAAGTCTATACTTACTATATTATTAAACTAGAACTTAGATGCTATTATACAAAAGAAATAAATAAATAGATACTATAAGAAATAGACAAGAGCTCTATTAATTTAAGCGTGCTTAGTTAGAAGAATAATAGTATATATAGGCCAATAAGGCGCAAGATTAGAGTAAAAAACCTGTTTTAGACCTGCCTAGATAGCTCAAAATTAGAAAAGAAGAAAAGAATATATATTGATTATCTATCTACTAAAAAAATTAAAGTTGTAGGTTAATTCTCTTATATATATGCTGCTAGAGCCTATCTGCACTCTAGCTCCCGAAGCAGACTATACTAGCTACTATAATAATAATAGTATTTTATAGCTTAAAATATTTTTCTTAAAAAAGCATTTTATTATAAAATATAATTATAAGATAAATAGTAACAAATCTTTAGCAATTATCTACTATTTTGAAAAATAGTATTTTAAGCTTAAACGAATATAGTTTCTAATTAAAATTATTTTAGATTATAAAAATCTAAAATATTTTATAATAATAAAGCTGCTAAATAAAAATCAGCTTATTAAGCTAAATTTCCATTTTATTTTAATTTTAAAATTATATACTATTTCGAAAAATAGAAAATAAGAAAATCTGCTTAAAAAAATAAGCAATTATTATATTAAAGCTAAATAATTCTAAAACAAGAGAATTTTAAGAATAATAATCTAATTAATACTAATAAAGATAAAAAAATTAATCTAAATTAGAAATTATTATTAGCAAATCTAATATATTTAATAGAAATAAAAAGAATCAGAAGAAAAATTAGTATTTATTAATACTAATAATATTTAAATTTCTTTACTAATATTTATAAATACTAGCTTTATTCTAAGCTAAAGCAAAAAATCAAGCTTATTTAATATAATTATTTCTAAATTTTGCTTTATTTTAAATTAATTTAAAAAACTTATTTATTTTATTATATAAATTAGAATTGCTTAGCTATTAATCTGCTTTTATTAAAATATTAAGCTTTTTAATTTAATTATTTATAGCTTTAATTAAAATATAATTTCTTATTTAATTTTCTATATATTTGCAATAAGTACTGCAGCAATTCGAAGATTTCTAAGTATACAAAAGTTTTATACTAACAAGAGCAGTGCCAAGACTGTTCTTGAATACAGAATAATAACTAAGGTTCTAAATGCAAGTATTTACTGCCTGGTATAGGCTACTAGATCAGATTATAATCTAATACTTAGATTAATAATTAAAGAGCTATATACTATAATCTATCTACTAGTAATAAATATATTCTTATATATTCAGCTTTTTAGACTAGACTGCTAGAGTTGATATCAATTGCTATAATCTAAGATTATATTAATAGAACTTTCTTATACTCCTTTTCTGATTAGTTTTTTTCTTATAATTCTAATCTTTGCTTATATAAGCAGATTCTGCTAGTTATTCTGATATTAGATTTTCTTAATCTAGTATTCTGTCTATTATTCTATATATCTTTATTTATAATTTGTATATTAAATAGATTATAATATTATCTTTTTCTATCTATTATTATTCTTAATAATCTTTTATAAGCTATTTCTATTTCTTTCTAATAAATTATTATGCTTTTCTAATGGAGATATTGAATAGAATTATTAAATTTTGTTATAAAAAGACTAAATAAAGTATTTTTTTCTAGATTTTCGTTTTTTTTATTATATTAAAATATTTTTCTATTTTTATTATAAGAGCTAGAAAATTTCTTATATTATTTTTAGATATTTTTTTCTATTATACTAAATATATTTGTAATAAATAAGAGAATTGCAATATATATAGCTTTATATTTATATAAATATATAAGATTGCTATAGAATATATTTATACTAAAGCAAAATTTAATATAGCTAAAAAAAAAGTAATATTAATAAATACTAAAATTCTATATTTATATAAATAGTATTATTTATAAGCTAAAAAGATAATACAAGCTATTTATTATAATTTAAATATAATTAAAAAATTAGATTATATAAAAGCTAAGAAAAATAAGATTAAGTATTTAGCTGCTAAAGAAGCTAATTAAAATATTAAACTATTAATATTTAAAGATCTCTTATTTAATAGATATTCTAATTTAACTTTTGAAAATTTAGATAAAATTAATTAATTTATAATAGATCTAGATATATAATATATAGATATTCTTTCTATAGAGATTTTAGATTTTTATTTTAAGCTAGAATAAAATTCTTAAGATCTAATTTTTAATTTTAGTTCTAGCTTTCTTAGTATATATTCTTCTCTTAATTTTTTTAGTTATTAAAGATATTTTTCTAATTATTTTTTAGATAGTTTTTTATAATTATAGAAATTTTATTTTAGCTTTTATATATTTTTATTATAGAAATAATCTTTCTATTTAATAAGAAAAAAATTTCTATTTTTTTATTTTTAGAAATTTTTTCTAAATAAATTTAAATTTGAACTAGATTTTTTTATATTTTCTTAATTTTTTATATTTATTATTTTACTAATTTTATATTTATTCTAAATAAAATTTTATAATAAGCTATTAAATAATATTTATAAAATATAAAAAATAATAATTTTTTTATTATATTTATATTTATATTATTATATATAAATTATATAAATAATAGTAATTTAATCTAATTATTTTATTATTTAATAATATAATAATATAAATATTATTTTATTATTTAATTATTTTATTTTATTTATTTATTTATTTATAAATAAAATATTATTAATATCTTATAATATATTCTAAGCTATTTTATAAATAATATCTAAAAATATAATATAAATTTTTTATTTCTATTTAAAATAATTTTCTATAATATTTTATAATTGCTTATAATTATTTTAAGAAATATATATATAAGATTTTCTATTATATTATTTTTTTTAAAAAAGAAAATAAATATATTTGCTTAATTTATAAATTATTATTAAAATATTATTATATTATATTTTAATTAAAATTTTTATAAAATAAATAGCTTAATAATAAAATTTAAGCTAATAAATAATTAAATAATATTAGATATTAATAAAGATTATAATAATTTATAAAGCTTATATTTATCTATTTTATTCTATTTATAGTTATTATATATTTTAATAATATTTTTAATTTCTTTTCTAAAATCTAGAGAATTCTAATATTATTTAATATATTTATAAATTATTTTAATTTTTTAGTAATTATATATAGATATCTTATATATATTTTAGATATATTTATCTTATTCTGCTAGTATTATTTTTTCTAATTTCTTATTTTAGTTATTAATTCTGAAAGTAATATTTAGTTTTTTTGCTTTATTTATAATATTTCTATTCTTATTTTATTTAAAAATATTCTAAACCTCTGCTAGCTTTTTTATTCTAGTAATCTGCTTATCTGCTAAGAGTATCTGCTTTATTATTTTCTATTCTTTTATAATAGATAATTTTGAAATTAAATTATAAAAAGAATTCTGCTTATTAGATTTATTATTTATTTAAGATTTTAGTTATTATAAATATTATTAAATTTTTATAATCTAAATATATAATAATTAGATATTTAGCGCTAATTAAATAGTATCGCTATTTTTCAAATATTTTAATAATAGCTATTAATTTCTAGTCTATTTAGTTTTTTTAAAAATTGCTAATAATTTAGAGATATTTTTAATTATTTTGCTGTTTAAATTATCTATTAAAAATAAAATCTAATATATTAGTTTTAATTTTAAAAAATTTCTATAGATCTGCTCTATAGAAAATTAATGCTAATATAATTTATTTGTTTATTTTTTATAAGATCTTTAAAAGATTTTGCGATTTTGCTATAATTTTAAATAAATTATTTATAAAAATTAGTATATTTAAAAAACGCTCTAATATTCTTAATATTCTAAGATTTAAGCTAATTTTTTATTATTTTAATTTTATTTTTCTATATATAAATATATTCTAATTTAATTATATATTCTAAATAGTTAATTTTCTAAATATAGAAGTAATTTTTAATTAATTTAATTAATAGTTTAGTATTTTAAAATATTTATAATACTTATTATATATATTATTAATATATTTCGAAATCTTTCGAATAAATAAGAATATTATCTAAATAAGCAATATAGAAAATATTAAAATACTAATATAAAATATAATTAATTATTTTCTAGAAAGATATATATATATTAATAACTCTAAAAAATATAATAATATATTTATAATATCTATAGTAAATTCTAAAAGCTATTTTCTATTCTTTTTTATCTTAATATAAATATAGTAATATTTTTTCTTAAAATCAAATATAATAAATTAATATATTTTCTATAATCGATCTTATAGCTCTTTAATAAAAGATAGCAGATATCGATTTTTAATAGTAATATGATTAAATTATTTATAATTAATATATAATCTAAACTTTTTTTAAATATAAATATAATTAGATATTTTGCTAATAATTATAATAGTTTAATATAGCTTTTTTAGATTTTTATTAAAATATTCTCTAAATATTTCAAATTATATCTTATTAAGTCTATAAATAGAGAAGAATTTATACTAAATTTCTTTTTTAAATAGAATTTTATAATTATAGAGCTTATATTCTGATAATCTATTCTTAAATTTCTCTGAAAATAAATTTATAAATTTTTAATATTTTTATAATATACTAGTAAATATTAGTATTTATTCTTTCTTTATTTCTATTATCTAGAAAAATAAAAAATATTATTAAATATTTTTATTAAAATTTATTAGTTTTTTCTTAATATTATATTCTAATATTTATTATTCTTATTTGCTAAATTAAGCTAAATTATAATATATTATTTTCTAAAGCTTATTATTATTTTTCTAAGCTAGACTAATCTATAATAGCTTTATTTTCTATTTTATTAGTTTTTATTATTTTATATTATTATTTTATATTAGACTAAATCTTTTTTAATTTCTATATATTTATTATTTTAATTTGCTCCTATTCTATATCTAAAAGTTTATATTTTATATAATTTTTTTCTATAAGCTATTAATTTCTATTAATTTAGAAATATTTATAATTCTATTTGAATACTTTTATTTTTAGCTATTCTTAGTAACTAGTTCTTACTTTTTATTTTTAATTATAATTATCTTTATAAATATAGCTTATTTTTAGAAAATCTAGCTAATAATCTAATTAATATAAAAATTATATTTCTTAAACTATAGAAATTCTAATATAATTTTATTATATATTATATTAATAATATTAAATTAATCTATTATTTTATATTTATTAATTATTATAGATAAATAATTAGTTTTTCCATTAATTAATCTTTAATTATATATAATTAGTTATTTTTAATTATAAGTAATTTAATAAATTCTTTTTTCTATTTTTATAATATTTTATTTCTATTAATTATTAATAATAAAATATAATTTTCTTATATATTGCTATTAATAATAGTATTATATTATATTTTATTAATTTCTATATAAAATTCTAGATATATATAATAATCTATTTTTATTATATAAGAAGATTATATAGTTCTAATTAGCTATTATCTCTGTATAGGCAATTTTTTTTTTAGAGAATCTTAAGCTATCTATTGTAAGAAGTTTTTAGCTTATTATTTTCTATAGTTATAAATTCTATATTTTTTTATTCTAATATTACTATTATATTTTCTAATAAATATAAATTATATAATTGAAAATAATATATTACTATTATTATTTTTATTAATATAAGATTATAAGCAATTATCTAGTAATCTAATATATATATTATAATATTTTTTATTAAGAATCTTTCTATATCTAAAGGCTAATTCTTTAATTGCTTAAAAGATTTATTTATATTTAATTTTTTTATAAAAATAGATTATATAGCTATAATATATATAAAAGATTTATATAATATTATAATAATTAATATAATAAGAGCTAATTCTAAAATCTTTATATTATATTGCTCTAATATTTTATAGAGAAATATAAATAAAGAATTCTTATAGATTAAGTCTATAAATAATATATTTAATTTTAATATCTGCTTTTTTCTAAAGAGCTTCTAATATTATAATTCTTTATTTTTTATATTAAGAGTAATAGATTCTAGTAAATTATTTAGCTAATAATCTTAAGAAATAGATTCTTTTAAAATATTTTCTTATTTAAGTATTTCCGAAATACTTTATTTGCTAGTTATAGATAAAATACTAAAATCTATATTTTTCGAATTATTTTTATATTTATTATAGATTATATTAAATTCTTCTTTTATTATTACTAGAATTTAGTATTTATATTAATAGATAAGAAAATAGTATTTTTTATTATATTCTATAAATTTATTAAAAAAGCTATTTAAATAATCTGAATTACTAGAATTAATAGCTATATTATAAAGTAAGCTAAGCTTGTCTATTACTAGCTATCTTTTCTTAGATACTTTAAAGAATTATTCTAAGTCTTTCTTTATCTAAAAATATAATAAGCAATTATTATTATAGCAGAATATCTAATTAAGAAATTTATAATTAATAAAATCTATTATTTGCTTAAATTAAATATTTTTACTTAGCTAATTAAATTTCTATTATTATATAATATTTATCTATTATCTTTTTAGAATAAATTAGTAATTCTGCTTTTTATATTAGCAATAATCTCTAGCAAAATAGCTAGATTTGCTATAATTAAAGCAATCCTTACTTCTTTTCTAAATATATTATTATCCAGCTATATTAAATTCTATAAAGCTAATATATATACTGCTATTTTAAACTATATTAGAATATTATTATTAAAGCTAATTCTGCTATATACTAGACTTTATTTAAAAACTTTATAATTAAGCTATTTCTTTCTAATATTTCTTCTAGCTTTATTTAAAATTTCTATTATTAATATATATAATTATAGCAATATAGTATATTAGATTATTAGATTAATCTAGTTTATAGAATTTATTTTTTATAAAATTCTTAAATTTTTTATAGAATTTAGATATTAGTACTTTATTATTCTAATTAATCTTTCTACTAGACTAATAGAATTTAAAGATATATTCTAATACTAATTTCTATTATTATAAGCTAATAAGAGCTTATTCTGCTATTTGTTCTTTATCCGGATTACTAAAAGCTCTTTTAATAGAGTTTTTAAATTCTCAGAAAAAGTTAAAGATTGCCTAGATCTCCTTATTATAATTATCAGAATATTTATAATTATTAAGATAATTACAGAATAAAAATTTAAATTAAGCAAGAATATTGCTAGTAAAGCAGATTTCTGCAAAGATAATCTTCTTATATTTCTTTATAAACTAAGCCTTATAATACCAAAAATAGGCTTTATATTAAATAATAAAAGTTTAGAAAATGCTCTTTTCTTCTTTATAAATAACTAGCTGTTCTATTTTATAAGTTTTAATCTAAATCTTCTTTTTCTAGAAAAGTTTTTTAATATAAGCCTATAATATTTTAATTTTCTATTTAAGCTTATTCCAAATCTTATAATAAGAGATAGTAGATAAAGTGGAAATCTGGAAAGATATTATATTCTATATTATTTAAAAGAAATATACTAAACTATTCTTGAATAAAAGTTATTAAAATATAATAAGTATTATAGTAATCCGAAGATTTTTAAATATATAAAGATTTTATACTAATAAAAGCGGTGCAAAGATTATTCTTAAATATAGAATAATAACTAAAGTTCTGAATATAAGCTATTAGATTAAATTATAATTTAATATTTAAATTAATAACTAAAAAGCTATATATTATAATCTATCTACTAGTAATAAATATATTTTTATATATCTAGCTTTTTAGATTAGATTGCTAGAATTGATATTAGTTACTGCAGTCTAAAATTATATTGATAGAACTGCTTGCAGTCTTTGCAGTCTTTTTCTAATTAGTTCTTTTCTTATAATTCTAATTCTTGCTTATATAAGCAGATTTTTGCTAATTATTCTAATATTAGATTTTTTAAATCTAGCATTTTGTTTATTATTTTATATATTTCTATTTATAATCTATATATTAGATAAATTAAAATACTATCATATAAAAATATTTTTTAATATATTTCGCTTATTTTTATAAAATATAAAAATTATAATATTATAAAAGCTATTTATATATTCTAAATTTATTTAATTTAAAAGCTAAGCTATTTGAAATTTACTATATTTCTTTTATTATTAAATATTATAAAATTATTAAAATATATAAAATTCTAAATTAATATTATAAGCTTAATTCTTTAGCTTAAGCAATAACTTGCTATAATAGAACTATATTAGTATCGCCTTAGCATTATATAATTAGAATAATATTTTTATACTATTTTAGCTTACTAGCAGCTTATATATAAGCTGCTAGCTATACTCTTTCATAATATAATAAATCTTACTATTATTTAAGTATTTTTATAAATTAAATTAAAAATTAATCTCTTATAATTAAAAATATTTATTATTAAATTAATAATTATTATTAATATTATTATATAAAATCTAATTATAAAATTTGCTAAAAATTATTTAAATTTTTATTTATATTATAATAATTTTAAAAAATATATTTATAAATTTTATTATTTATTTATTTTTCAATTAGAATTATAATATAATTATAATAATAATAAATTATTTAATTAAAATATAATATTTTATTATTTATAAAAATATTTATTTATTTATTAAAAATATATAAATATTATATAGCTTATTTATTATTATTATATTAAATAAAAAATTCTAATTTATATTTAAATTTTAAAAATATTTAATTTAATATTTATTAATAATTATATTTTTATTAATTATTTATTATTTTAAAATTAATAGCTAAATTAAAAAAATTAAATATTTTATTAAAATAATTAATTAAATTAGTTTTTTTATTAAATTTATTATAAATAATTTTATTTTTTATTAATTATAATTTTTATTTTTATTTAAATTTTAAATTAATTATACTTATTAATAAATTTATTGTTTATATTATAAGCTCAATTTTTTATCTTAAATACTAGATTGCTATAGCAGTACTATATTAGTACTATTTTAGTATTATATAACTAAAATTGTATTTTTATACTATTTTAGCTTGCTAGCAGCTTATATATAAGCTGCTAATAATATTCTTTTTAGTATAGCAAATCTTACTATTATTTAGGCATTCTTATAAATCAAACTCAAAAGATTAATCTTTTATATAGATTTGCTATTTCTAACTAAAAATTATATAGATATAATAAAACGAAAATAGCAGATTAACTCTCTTTTTTTTCTAATATTAGCACAGAGAATTTAGATAGTATATAGAAAAAGCTTAGCAATATTGAAATATAGAGTTATAAAAAAATGCTTAGAGCTTTAAATAAGAGCGCTCTAAGCTATAAATAATTATCTAAAGATATAGTCCAAATATAACTAAACTCTAGCAGGAAATTATAAAATTGAAAAAGCTGCTCCTATTAGATATAATAATAGCTTATCTAAAAAGAAAGCAATTTTTGCTAAGCGCCAAATTCGCTAGTAATTATATAATAGTTCTAGTATAGTATTTAATAATAGAATATATTTTTAAAATTAATATAGAATTTATTAGGAGCTTATAAAATTAATAGATATAGTTTTGAAAGAATCTTAATAAAAAGATCTAGAAATAAATTAATATTTTCTATAAAAAAAGCAGACTAGATACTAATTTCAATATAAGCATATTCTTTTTATATTTAAAAGCTTATTATAGCAATCTATATTACTAAAAAAGTATATTAATTTAATTTAAAAATCTATAAATATAGAATAAGAATTTTATTTTATAATTTCTTATTAAATTCGAATAGCTTTTAATATAGACTAGAAGCTTATATTAGAATAATAAGATATATATTAATATCTTTTATACTAAGCTCTTATTCTAAATCTGCAAAATAGCAATTAGTATAAATATCGATAGATTATTATATTATATAGGAATTAATAGATACTAGAAATTTATATAAGAATTAGAAGCTTAGAATCTTGAATAATAAATATAGTTTAATTATATATTAAATATTATCTTAGAATAGCCTAGGTCTAATAAAAGAATAATAATAAATTAGAATAAATATATTCTAATAACTAATATTATTATTACTAGTATAAATTAGAATAGAAAAGAAAGCAGAAGTAAATAGAGCAATTTGCAAAAATAAAATAGCTACTAATTATATAAAAGCAGTTCGAGCACTAATATAAGCAAACAAGCTATATAAGGCTTATACTAGTATATATAATAGATCTTAGATAATATTTAGAGTAATTGCTAAAATAGAAAAGTCTATTTATAATCTAATTCTATAGAATATCTTATCTGCAATTACTTATTATTTCTTTTATAGATTCTAATATTTCGAATATAATTACTAAAAATTAATAAAAATATTCTAGATAAAAATAAAATATTAGCAGATATTATTAAAGCAGAAAAAATTAAGCTTCTATATAGAATCTCTTATAGAAATAAGCTACTAAATTTTCAAAACTAATTCTATTTTATATTAAATCTATTAGCTAGATATAAAAGCTTATAAAAAAAATTTTCTTAATATATAAATAAATATAAATTATAATTATTATAATATTATAAGCAAATATATAATATAGAAATTTGATTTAAAGCAAATTCGCTTATTTATAGCTTATAATTTAGAAATAGTATTAAGCTTTCTAAAAAGCAAGCATATTATATATATAATCTCTTTTAAGCAGATATTAATAGTTAAATAATATTCCTCTATATTTATATAATCTTAAATTTAGCTTAAAATCTAATTTTTAGCTTTTTTTAAATATAATATTATTAAATCTAGCTTAATACTAAAGAAAGATTATTATAGATAAGAAATATAGATAATATAAGAATAAAAGAATTCTAAGCCTAATTTCAGAAAATATAAACTAAGAGTATTTTTAAAAGTATCTTTTAAGCTTTTTTAAAAAGCAAAAATTATAAAAATAGAAGCAAACTTAATTTCTAAGTATAAGTCTCTATAAGATCAATTCTATTCTAAATATAATAATATTTTATTTTAATAGCAGAGAAAAAGCAGAGAAAAAAAGAAGAATAATCTTCTATATAAACTTTGCGACTTTACTAATCTATTTAATAAAGCAAAGCCTTAGCTCTGCTTTTATATTAAAGCAGATATAATTACTATATTAAGCTAAAAATAGATATATAAGAGAAATCTTCTATATTATTCTAAAGCCTATTATATTTTATATTAAAAAACTAATTCTTAAAACTATATTAATAAATTATAGATTTAATAGATAAAAAATAAATATAAATAAGCTCTTTATTAGCAGTAGTATCTATTCTTTTTATATATAAAAAAATAAAAATAAAACTTTTATATAGATTATTAAGCTCTTAATAAAATTATTACTAAGCAAAATAGATTTCTTCTATTATTTATAAAAAAGATATTAAAATTCTTATTTAAAGCGAAATAATTTATTAAATTAGATATTTATTTAATATTTTACTAAATTCGAACTATATTAAAAAAGAAATATCTAATAATATTTTAAATATAATTTAGCCTATTTATATAGTTAATTATACTTTTCGAATTAGCTAAAATATCTACTATATTCTAATAATATATTAATAATATCTTATATAATATTCTTAATAAGTATATAATAATATATCTAAATAATATATTAGTTTTTTTCTTAAGCTTTTAATAAGATTATATAAAGAAAATTCGAGAAATTCTTTAATAATTATAGAAAGCTAAGTATAATAAGCACTGCAGCAATCCGAACATCCCAAAGTACACAAAGAGTTTATGCTAATAAGAGCGATACCAAAATTATCCTTAAATACAGAATAGCAACTAAAGTTCTGAATATAAATATTTACTGCCTAGTATAAGCTACTAGATCAGAATATAATCCAATACTTAGATTAATAACTAAAAAGCTATATATTATAATCTATCTAATAGTAATAAATATATTCTTATATATCTAATTTCTTTAATTAGCTTATCTAGTTTATTAATAATTTAGATAATTTTAGATTATCTAGCTTATTAATAATTCTAATAATCTATTTTTATAACTCTAATTTTTGCTTATATAAGCAAATTTTATTAATTATTTTAATATTAGATCTTTTTATTTAATATTTTAATTATTATTTTATATATTCTTATTTATAATTTATATATTAGATAGATTATAATATTATTATTTTTTTATTTATTATTATTTTTAATAATCTTTTATAAATTATTTTTTGCTTATTTTAGTATATTATTATACTTTTCTAATTAAGATATTAAATAGAATTAGAAAATTTAAATTTTTTAAATATTTTTATAAAATTAAGAAATATAAAAGGTTTTTATCTGCTATTTTTTAATATTCTATTATTATATTTTTCTATTTATTCTATAAAGATTATAGTATTTCTTTTTGCTAAATATTTTTATAGAATCTTTTTGCTATTTTAAATATATTTGCTTAAATTGCTTATATTATAATATTTAGAGTATTAGTTCTAAAAATTCTAGAAGATTATTTTCTAATACTAAAAATTAGAGAATAAGCTTTAAATAGCTAAAAAGAAAATCTTTTAATTAAGAAAATAGAAATATATATAATATAAGAAAATAATATATATTATCTGCTATAGAATTAATAATATAAAAAATTAAATTATATAGAAGCTAAAGAGGCTGAGACTAAAACTTTAGCTGCTAAAAAGGCTAACTAAAATATTAAGCTACTAGTATCTAAAAATCTTTTATCTAATAAGTACTCTAATTCGATTCTAAAAGATTTAGATAAGATTAATTAATTTATAATAAATCTGAATATATTTAAAATATATACTCTTTCTATAGGGGCTTTAGATTTTTATTCTAAGCTAGAATAAAATTCTTAAAATCTAATTTTTGATTTTAGTTCTAGTTTTTTAAGCATATATTCTTCTATAGATTTTCTTAGTTATTAAGAGTATTTTTCTAATTATTTTCTAAGCAATTCTTTATAATTATAGAGATTTTATTTTATTTTTTATATATTTTTGCTATAGAGATAATCTTTCTATTTAATAAGAAGAAGATTTTTATTATTTTGCTTTTAGAGAATTTTTTCTATTTTATATTCTAGTTTTTTAGTTTTAATTTCGATAATATTATTTATTAGTATTTCTAATAGTATAGATTTAAGAAATAAGATATAAAAAACTAGATATATTTTTATTTTATAAAATAATTTGAATTTATAGTTAATTAGAGAAATTTATTATAAAATTTTAAAAATCTGATTTTTTTATAATTAAGCTTATTTAATAGCTTTATTATTTTAATATTTTATTAGATAAAATAGAATTTTTTTATAAGATTAATTTTTAATTTTTTTAGAATTAATATATTTAGTTATTTATTTCTATATAAATTTAAATTTTATCTAAAAAAAATTTTTTATATATTCTTTATTTTTTATATTTGCTATTTTGCTAATTCTATATTTATTTTAGATAAAGCTTTATAATAAGCTATTAAATAGTATTTATAAAATATATAAAATAATAATTTCTTTATTATATTTATATTTATATTATTATATATAAATTATATAAATAATAGCAATTTAATTTAATTATTTTACTATCTATTAATATAATAATATAAATATTATTCTATTATCTAGTTAATTTATTTTATTTATCTATCTATTTATAAATAAAATATTATTAATATCTTATAATATATTCTAAGCTATTTTATAAGTAATACCTAAAAATATAATATAAATTTTCTATTTTTATCTGAAATAATTTCTTATAGTATTCTATAATTGCTTATAATTATTCTAAGAAATATATATATAAGATCTTTTGCTATACTACTTTTCTTATAGAGAAGAAAGTAAATATATTTGCTTAATTTACAAATTATTACTAAAATGCTATTATATTGTACTTTAATTAAGAGTTTTTATAAAATAAATAGCTTAGTAATAAAGTCTAAGCTAATAGATAATTAGATAATATTAGATATTAATAGAGATTATAATAGTCTATAAAGCTTATATTTTTCTATCTTATTCTATTTATAATTATTATAGATTCTAATAATATTTGCAATTCTTTTTCTAAAGCCTAAATATTATAATCTATCTAATATATAAATTATAAACAAAAATATATAGAATAATAATTAAAATACTAAATAAAAAAGATCTAATATTAAAGCAATTAGCAAAACCTGCTTATATAAATAAAAATAAAAATTATAAAAATAGATTATTAGAATTATTAATAAGCTAAATAATCTAGAATTATCTAAATTATTAATAAACTAGATAAGCTAGTCTAAAAAGCTAAATATATAAAAAATATATTTATTATTATTAGATAGATTATAATATATAGCTCTTTACTTATTAATCTAAGTACTAGATCTAAATATTAGATTATATTCTAATCTAGTAGCTTATATTAGGCGGTAAATACTTGTATTTAGAACTTTAGTTGACTATTCTGTATTTAAGACTGAGTTTTAGCACTATTTTTGTTAGCATAAATCTTTTATATACTTCGGAATCTTCAGATTACTGCAGTGCTTATTACAAGAAATATAAAGAAAGCAGAAAGAAATCTTTATATAGAAAGAATAGAAGCAAGATTATCGCTAATATAGTACTAAATTAATAGCAGAATGCGAAAATAGAAAGCTTTATAAAACTGCTAATTACTTGCTAAAAAAGATTAGCTTAATACTCTAGTGCTAGGCTAGAAAGATTATAATAGCAGCAAATTGCTAGAAACTTACATATAGCAAGCAGAATAGCTTATTTAGCAATAAAAGCAATATATATATAATAGAAAAGTCGATAAATATAATAGAAATCTTAGAAAAAAAAGCTATATTATAAATTCGATTTTTTAGCTTAAGTACTAAATTGCTATAATAGTACTATACTAGTACTATTTTAATATTATATAATTAAAATTATATTTCTATATTATTTTAATTTACTAGTAGCTTATATATAAGCTACTAGCAATACTTTTTTAATATAGCAAATTTTATTATTATTTAAGTATTTTTATAAATTAAATTAAAAAATTATTAATTTATATATTTAATTTTTATTATTATTTAAATATATAAAAATATTTTTTTATATTTTATTAATAAAATTTATATTTATTTAAAAATAATATTTATTTATTATAATTAAATAAAAATTTTAAATTATTTATTTATTTATTTAGTTATTAATTATTATAATAATAAATTTTTATTTTAAATAAATATAAAAATATATATTTATTAATTAAAAAATAATATAATTTTTTTATATATAAATTATAAATAAAAAATATAAAATAATAATAAAAATTTTAATATTAAAATTATTAATAAAATATATAATTAATATAATTAATTATTAATTTTATTAATTAAAGCTAAAAAGCTAAATATATAAAAATATTTTTTAAATTAAATAAATTATAATATATAGCTTTTTAATCATTAATTTAAATATTAAATTATAATATTAATTATAATTTAATTTAATAGCTTATATTAAATAATAAATATTTATATTTAAAAATAATTTCAATATAATAAATATTATAATAATTTAAAAATTTTAAAATATATAAAAAATTTATATTAATAAAAATAATACTAAAATTATTTTTAAATATAAAATAGTAATTAATATTTTTAATATAAATATATATTACTTAATATAAGCTATTAGATTAAATAATAATCTAATATTAAAATTTGATATTTAGATTAATAATTAAAAAGCTATATATTATAGTTTATTTAATAATAAAAATATATTTTTATATATTTAGCTTTTTAGTAATAGTTAATAAAGTTAATAGTTGACTATATCGACTATATATTTTTTATAATTTTAACTTTTGCTTAAATAAATAAAGTTCTACTAGTTTATTATAGAGCTAGACTTTATGTTCTAATTTAGCATTTTGCTTATTATTTTATATTTTTTGCTTATAATCTGCATATTTAATATTAGCGCTCTTAGCTATGCGATATAATACAAATATATTATAAAGGATAATTTTTCCTTTTTTAAAAGTATCTAAGAAAAGAATTGCCAGCCAATATATAGCAATGGGCCAAAGGGAGACAGGAATGCCCGGTGAATTCACTATAAAGTCACCACAATCTCTAGTGGTGAATTCACCGCCGATTCACCACTATGCCTATGGTGAATTCACTATCGATTCACACGGTCAATTCACTATCGATTCACACGGTGAATTCACCACCAATACAGTGCCAGTACATCACTTAATAGGTTATAATACTTACTACCGCTCTTATTAGCATAAACTCTTTATATACTTTAAAATCTTCGAATTACTGCAGTGCTTATTATAATAAGCTATAATAATTATAATATATAGCTTTTTAATTATTAATTTAAATATTAAATTATAATCTAGTTTAATAGCTTATATTAAGCAGTAAATATTTATATTTAGCATTTTATGTATTTGGAGATTTTGGGATTACTGCAGTGCTTATTACAGGAGTATATGTGCTGAAAACCATTCCCTTTGGTACATTCTTCCATTGCATCTGTGAATCGAGTAGCGACAGGCATTCATCCCACTCCTTGCGGATTGTCCGAACATGATGTTCACTGCGAATGGTGATCCGCGCCTGGAACGGTTTTGGAAGCACAAGTAGACCTTCGGTCAGCTTCTCGATGTCTGGCGTGACCTCATCGCCGTTGTGATCAATGGCCTTCTTAAAATTGAATGCCCAAAGCATCCTGGAAATGCCCAAGAACAGTGATCTTTCTGCGATATGCATGCCCTGGCAAACTCGGCGACCTGCACCAAAGACAAAGTGGTCACGCTTGGTTGGATCAGGATTTTTCGCTGCCTCGCTTGCAGTTTGAAGATCATCGGCGTAACGGGATGGGTCAAAGACTCGAGGCTGGGGGTGTCGTTCTGAATCCATATGGATAGTCCTAGTGCGGTGTCTGCGTCAATATTATTCCGTTTTGTGCACTGCTTGAGGAGAGTCATACCAGACATTCCAGACCACACTAGCCCCCTTTGGTATAAAGTAGCCCATATACTCATCGTCCTTGGTCACAGCATGTGGCACACCAAGAATATCTGTGGGCATCCATCTCAGGCTTTCCTTGACACAACCACGGATATATTGAAGGTTCGGCTCGTCTTCCATTGTCGGCATGCGACCTCCACAGACTCGGTCAATTTCTTCCTGTGCCTTCTTCTGTACGTCGGGAAAGACAACCATGGCTTGGACAAACGCAATAAGGGTGGCAGCGGTGGTGTCAGAGCCAGCTTCTAGAAGGGAGCCGCTTGTATATCCGGCGAGGTCGTCTGAGAACCCCTCGTGGTCCTGGGCTTTGACGAGATCGACGCAGAAACATGGCTACACTTCATCAGCAGGTCATTCTACTGGACGGACCGTTAAGAATTACCTTTGCAGTGCCATTTTTGATAGCCTTTTTACATTCATCCAGTGCCCCACGTAGAGTTCCTTCTCCCGCTGGTGCAGCTCCTTTGCATAGCGTCGCAGAGGGAGAATGGCATCTGGCAGCTTTTTCAGCACTGGAAAAATATCAAGGAGTGCTGCCGTGGCTGTCCCTGTGATCTCACTGAACTTTTCAAATCCCTATAGAGGCATTAGCATGGCCTGCAGTTGCTACATGTAAGAGATGAATTTACTTCAAACAGCTGCTTCAGCTTTGGATCATCATTGTCGATAGTGCGGAACCCGAATACCATTTGTGTTGTCAGTGAATTCGTATATCGTCTTATATGATCGACAAAAGCCTCAGGCTTGTCGATCATGCCGCAAAGCATTTGCTTATTTTCCAAATCCTGGTACGGTACGTATGAAATAGCTGCTCTGACGTTGAGGATATTGTGTATCATTTTCCGAATCATCCGCCAGGTGTCGCCATATTCCTGTAGAAGCATCATTTAGAATAACGACGACCACAAGAGTGAATGGGAAATCAGTGATTAATACCATTAGGAGTACTCGGAGGCGACCGCTGACGATCTGACCCATGTACATCTCTGGGCGGGAGGAGTAGATGGTGCTGCGTTTATCCAACAGATCCTTGACTGCCTTGTCGGAAGAGAGAACAATCATGATTTTGGTTCCAAGGATAAGTGAATATATTGGGCTTGAAAGATTAATAATTATCAGCGAATCGTGATAGACGATTTACATAGCCATAGTTGTTGGGGGCTAACCCATATTCTTGTGCCCATTTTTGAAACTGAAGATGTCCGTTCTCGCTGGGCATTTGGTGGAGGTTTCCAATCAAAGGAAGAGTTGGAGGACCTGGGGGATACGATGATAGCCGACGTCCAATAGGGAAACGCTGATACAGAGCGATGAGAAGGAAGCAGGCGATGCCAAGTAGTGTTAATATATCCATAATTATTGTCTCTACTGCTCTCCAAGTCATAGGTCTGGAAATTGCAAACTCAATAGACAAGTTGTGTGTGTTAGACAAAGACGAAGACAATGCCAAAGGTGTCTGCTTTACGGCTTCTTGCTGTCATATAAGTATTGTCAGAAAAGTTATACCGAAAATGCTCCGTTCCCTCTGGACGGTGGACCGGAGGAGGTCGAATGTCTTGAAGTTAGGCCGAAGACTTACCGAGAGATGAGCTGCCCGCATTCTTGTAGTACTAAGTAAGCGATACAAATAAGCGGCGCTATAGTAATCTTTCGAGATATGCCGTAATATCACATGCTTGGTTGGCCGCTGCAGAGAAGTTTGACACGGCAGTTTTGTGTAGGTTTATCCTCGTTTCCGTCGGCAGATACGAAATTGAATACAGATATTTGAATCAGTTCACGCGGCAGATCACAAGTGCTCATCGTTCATAACCACATGTAAGGCTCGTAAAAAAATATGCTAGCTGATAATCAGTTCACCTATAAAGGGGGCCGGGGGGAGGGGGCAATACATGATGAATTGAAGTGGATATTATGCCAAAGTTAGTCCTCCATCTATTCAGAGTAATAGCCGGTCTATCCTCGGCTCCTCACGGCATGTTCAAGAGCAAATTCATAGGTTGACATATTGCGAGAAGTTTGGTAGCACTAGCTCGTCCTGGAGCAAGAATCCCAATCAGAACGTCCCCGATAGCATGTCATGAATATTGCTAGGTGAGTCAAAATTCTTCCATATCTCGTCCATAGGTTCCACACCAGTGATGTCTTGGTTGATGTGATCCGGCACCTCTATGAGATCAAGTATAGATTGATTCAACAGGGCCGACTGATGTTCCTCGTCTGAAGATGATGAGCCCACTCGCTGTTGTCTTGGTGGTCTTGAGTGCGTGCATCCTCCAACGAGGCCTGTGGCTGCCTTGGGTGATGACTGGTCCGAAACTAATTCGAAGGCTGGCCTGTCTTCGAGCAGGCTTGCAGGAGGAGTCTTAGGAAGCATGTTATTAGATGAAAGAGCAATGACCTCGGGACACTGTGTCTGCATTACAGTCTGCTCATCTGTCGTGATTATCTCTGCATCCTCTGCCATCAAGTTAACAGCTGCTGGAGGCCGCGTGAACGCTAGAGCTAAACATGAAAGATCATTACTCACTCTGATTTCCTTGTGGACTATTAGAATGCAGGCCAATTTGATCACTGGAATGCTCAAGGTCTGATGAACCTGGAATGCATCCTCGATTGCGTCGACGCTGTGGCCATGATGCTTGGTTGGCTGGCGGCCGTGCGTTCCCGGCTTTGCAGCCTTCCAGCTGTGCTTCCCACGACTCGAGGTCCTGCTGCATTGCAATTTTAATACCCCAAAAGCTGACGCATTGCTTGTATGTCAGGTAGAGCAGGTCGAAGCGTGTCTTGATGAGGGTGGTTGTTGTCGATGATAGCCCTCCAAGCTGTTTTCGAACCAGTTGCACCGCAGCCGCAAGCCAGATTGTGCTTGACAGGAAGGGGTTGATATATTGAACATGGTTCTCGCAACTGCGGCTCACAATGCCAAGAATATTATCAGTGGCTTCAAGGTATTTTCTGAATGCGGGAGCTTCTTGGTCTTCAAATGCTGCAAAGCTGGAAGCACCAATACCCTGAACCTCTGAGAGCGGGCTTGATGGGAACGACTGCGTTTGACAACCAGAAGGTTCATGGCGATAGATCACGAGGCGGGTCAACTGTGTCATGACGTAGATATTGTAGATGGAGCAGTGTAATTGCCGGTAGGACTCGACCTGACCGGGTAGCCGAGCATGAAAGCTGAGATGTTGTTGCCGATAACGCAGATGGTCTGGCAGAACGCGAATGAAACAGTGAACCGCGTTTGCTAGCATTTCGAGCTGCTGCCGTGATTCCTCCCCAACATCGTCGTATAGGTAGCCTTGAACACTTTCTCGACGCGGACGTATATTGTTGTTGTTGTTGATTGAAGAAAGCACGCCGCGGGGACAAGATATGATTTGGGCATCTCTCATGAGGGAGTTAATTACGATGAACCAGGCCTTGGGAGACTGGTTTCCACTTTCGTGCAGGGTCTTCCAGCGTTGGGCCGGCTCTTGATCCAAAAAACAACTTCTGACGGGCGTACTGCAATGCCAGCATGTATCGGGTGCCGGAAGAAGCACTTCCATCTGCGTCCAGTCGATAGCAGTCGGGGTGCCTCGGATGCTGCTCGCGAACACATCCATCTCCCAAAGGGCCCACCAAGCGCGGCGCTTCTCCTCGTCTTCGCACCACAGTTCGTTACTTTCCAGATCTGGCTTGAGCGTAGCACTCCTCGAGTCTAGCAGGTGGAAGTTGAGTTCATACGCCAACCGTACACACAGCCCCAAGGATCTCCATGCTCTGCCGAGGACTCCCTGGCTTAATTGACAGTGGGTTACCACAATGAGGGCCTGGAGGACGCAGAGTGAGGGAGGGTCATCGCCGCATTCGCACAGAGCCTGGTCGATGAGCTGCAGCGCCATATCCAGGAAGAAACCTGGCGTCTTCCTGGCTTCCAGTTGTCTCTGTTGCATGGTCTTCATTTGGCTGTCGGCCTCATCGAAGGGCAAGAATCTGGTCGCATACCCGGCAACTGATGCCAAGAGCGCGGATGTTTGGACTAGAGACGGGGTGTTCTTCAGCTTTTGATGAAATGAGGGCTCGTGGAAGATATTGATGGCGACCATGTTGTCAAAGTATGCCCGGATCCTGTCGCATTCAACCAACTGTCAGGGTTTCGAGGTTCGATCATAAAAGGGCGGGCGCACATACATATTCTCCATGGCTAGCTCCGAAATTCCCAGAGCGGAGCATCCTTCTTGAAACTTGTTCTCGTTGTCGGGCAAGACGGTATCGATGGCATTGGTGCCTGCTTGGACCCCCTGCTCTGGCGTGGAAGATTGATGAGAGGGCTGAAGAATGAGAGACAGATCGCTGCTGCCCTTGGTCACGGCGGACGTAGTTGGTATGCGATCAAGACCATCAGTCTCACTGTGCGTGCGAGGTCTGTGTCCACCAGCACGAGACGGGTCTTGACGCCGCCTCCTCTGCCGCTGAAGTGACCCTGGAATCCTTCCTGTTAGTAATTTCCCCACCAGAAGCTGGTAATTACTCTGAGTAGTAGGCTTGCTTCTCCTTACCAATTTTTGGCCCTGGTTTCATCGGACCAGCAGGATAGTTGCAAGACTGCCCGGCGCCGATGCAGTTCTGGCAGTGCGGGATCCCGCGATCACTAGAGGCAGAGAGAATCAATGAAGGGCTTCCTTCGCACAACATACACAGACAATGTCGAGGACACTAACCATTTCACCTTACGTCTACAGACCAGGATGTTGTCAGCCATTTACCACAGACTGAACAGCCACACGGCAGCATCATTTCAACCTACCGTCGACAAGCGTGACATGTGATGATGGACTTCTGCCTACCCTGGTCAACAACTTGCTCCTTGTTAGACCACATCGTGGACAATTAGATAGTATAGGATATAGGGGATGGCGTAATCACATTAGAAGTTCCAACTACCGGGATGAGGGAGGAATCACTGGATTTGTTAAATCGTCAGCTTGGTAGTTGAGAAAATGGCAGCAGACTCTATGGAGTGACCAACCCCGCATTCTTGCCTCATGGAGATTATCCCCACACTAGAAAGATCTACCTACCTCCCACACACACACCATTTAGAGGAAAGCACTTGCATGCACCATGATTGGACTCAGAGTTGGACCGGTCGCTCAGGTCTTCATAAGAGATACAGACACCTGCAACGACAGCTGTGCACTGTTATTCATATCAGCCAGTCTTCAATGCTTTCAAGGAGACCAGACTTATCAGTCAACAACAGAAATCTCATGAGAACAGCCAAACAACCTGAGAGATGAGGCTGGGAGAGGAGGCTGGGAAGATGCTGTATCCACACCACACACACACACACACACACACCTGCATCGTCAAGCATCTAAGTAGTCTGTCTGGATCTGGAGTGGTCGGACCATCTTGGGTGTATCTTGCGTCGCAAGGTCGATATCGAATACAGAAACATATATGTATCGGCGCTGCTTCAATTTTATTTTATAGAATTCTGTTTAATCGGCGAAGCCTTTCGATTTATTCATCTCTATGCCTTCTCTAGCATCAACTGGCAGCCCTGAGCAGTCTATGCCACTATGTCTAGGAAATTTCTCCCCTATGGCCGTCAAGGCCATCTCGTACAACCTTTACCGCCCCGACCATCGAGCAGCTTCGCTAGGTCTCGCTAGAAAAGAAACCCAGCCTCGTGTACTGCGGTTATGGTCACAAAAGAACGGACAAGGCGTTGCAGATGCTGCGCGGCAGAAACTTCTTTCAATACAGCAGACTTTGAGATGAGCCACGTCGAGAATACTGAACAACTAACTGGAGGTTCTGATATTCTTTGGACTGTACTGTATGAGTTTCTTTGGACTGTACTGTATGAGTTTTTTTTTTCTTTCTTTCTTTTTCCCCTCTTTGTAATACAAAGTCAGCTTGTACCCCGTACACTGCAGCTGTTAGTGTAGTATGGCCTAGCGCAGTGGGCGGCGGGATGGTTGTGTGGTTGGTGGTTGGTCAATTAACGCGGGATGGGCTGTCTCGCCTTAGCCTGACATGCTTGGGAAGGAACAGAAGGGTTCATTATGAGTCATTCTGAGTATGTCCGCTAAAGGCTTAGCAGAGGGCGCCGCCAAAGTGTTTAGTAGCTGCTCCAGTCAAGCAATTATCACCCATCGCCTAGCGGTGGCCTCGAGTAGGTATATAAATCGTGGTCATGTCGACTCATCCGCCCCCTCAACTCTCTTGCTCTCTTCGCCAAGTCACCTTTCTGGGTTGATGGTTACACAGCAACAACAACAACAACAACCAGTCGTCGTCTAACTCCGTTCATCCTCCCCGTATCAGGAGGAGAACAGCCTACGCCGGCCTCGTCTTCAGAGGCCGCCTTGCAACCCTGTCACAATGGCCGCAGCAGGATCCGCATCCAGCTGCGCGACGCGCCCGACCGCAAGCGCCTTCTTCCGTCCAGCCCAGCAATAGTTCTCTGCAACATTTCTCCTATCTAGAACCTCCGGCAGCACCTCTTGACCTCGACCTCGACTTCTCGCACCCGCCCTTCTTCACCCCGGATCCGTGGCCCCACCATTTAGGTCAACCCCCGGCGGCAGCCGACGACGACTTAGAGATGTCGTTCGGACAGCCCTGGGCGGACCCAGGCGAGGGCTTTCCTGATGCCGCGCCCCCTCTTGACCTCAACTTCTCCTTTGGTCAGTGTACCCGTTGTCGCCGCCGCCGCCGCCGCCGCCCGGATCCAACGAGCTTTCGCAGCCCGTGCTAACAACAGCCAATCTTCACAGACCCTGCCTTGATAGAATCTCTCCCAGACTCTATCCCGGACTTCTTCCTCGTCACCCCGCGCAATATCACCAGCAATCACGACCTGCAGCAGTCTCGGCAGTTCCAGTCCCTCTCGCTCGACCCCTCGCCACCACAACCCTCCAACAACAACAACAACAACAACAACAACAACAACAACCTCCTTGCCAACCCCGAATCCCACTCCCGGCCTTCCTCGCCCTCCGACAGCAGCCCGCGCATTGGTGGGGAAACAGCAGGGCAGGGGCTGGGCGGCAGGCTGGGAGTGCCGCCAGGCGCGAAGAGGACCCCGACGTCGTGCTCAAGAGGCAGCGCAACACAATCGCCGCGAGGAAGTATCGGCAGAAGCGCCTCGACCGCATCAAGGAGCTCGAGGACGCGCTGGATGACATGACCAAGGAGAGGGATGACCTGAGGCTGAAGCTGGCGAGGCAGGAGGCAGAGACGGCCGCGCTCAAAGAGATGATGCGCATGAATACTGGACAGGGTAGTGATAAGAAATAGTGTTTGTTCTCTCACGGATTCCGCCCAAATTGGAGAGCGAGCCTACACTGCGTCAGGCTCAGTAGCCCACTCAAAGCATTTTTACTCGAAAAAGCCCGCCTCCTTCGCAAACCCCTCCCCTTTCTCTGCCTAAGCCCCGAGCAGGCTTGTTGATTGGGGGAGAAGCAAGCTCCCCAGACCGTGCTATCTGGCTGGCGTAGGAAGAATGAGCCAAGACAAGTGATCATAAAGTAATTAGCTTGATTTACGTCGCCGGTCCTTGTCTCCGGTCCTCACCCATGTGCAGAGGAGCACGGATTTAGCGAGGTGTTTGGCGAACTGCCAGCCCTTTCGTAAACAATATAATTTTGTTGTGGCATAAGTTCGCCGTCTGAATGACAGGTTGTACAAAATTTCGATGAGACTCCGTCGCTATGCTGACTCCACGTAACTGTGCGTGCTCCTGACAGGTCCCAAACCTAGACGCCTACCCAACCATTGATCAGCTCCTCTTAAGCCCCCTCCCCTCCCCTCCTGGCGCATTCAAGTCCTCTAACCACACTCCACCTTGAGAAGATGATCAACGACATCCGCATTAAAGTCGCCGTAGTCTGTCTCCTGGGATGAAGCGGGGCTGCCGAAAACGTGAGGATCTGTTGTCTCCTGAGGACTGCGTATCGCTTGGCATGTTGCTCCTGCTGTAACCTCTTCTTTCTTTCGTAGGCCCCGAGTGCCATTCGTCTGCGGGCCATGTCTTCCTCCGAAAACGTCCACATGAACGCCACCCGCGCGTTCGGTCATGTCCCTGTGCAGAAGCTGCTGTTGCTTGTCCTGTCCTCGAAGAATCCTCTCGCGGTTTTTTTGCTCACGCTTATGCTGCACGCGACTCCGCTGCATTGCGACCAGTTCCTCGGCACCAAGTCCGCTCGATCCAAACATTCGCTTCTTTGGAGGAGAAGCTCGAGGCACTGTAGCCTTGTCCTGGGCCCGAGCAGCCGCCTTGTGGCGGTCGGAAGGTTCAAGTCCACACGGGCTTTGACCTTGTTGGTCGGTCTGTGCCTCATGACGGGAACCCTCGTCGGTTTTGATCCGAGATCCAGGTGCAGCAACTTGGCGCCAGGGTTGCTTCGGAAACTCGGAGAGTGTCTGCTCTCTCTCCGCCGGTAAGCCTAGGGCCTCGGCCATAGACGGGCCGCAAGCCATGCCAGAAGTTTTTATCTCTCGAAAGTCCTGGGATGACAGGATGAAGTCCTGCAGTGAGAAATAGGAATCGTCCCAACGAGGCTCTATAGCTGAAGATGGCGGATGCCGGGGCGGTGACATTGGTTGAGCTAGCGCATGTGACGCCTTGGCGGGCCCATCTCCCAGGGGCATCTGTGAAGGACGACCAGCTCCATCTCCGGACAGCTGAGGCTGGCGCTCGGGGAGAATTGGGTCGCCCATCCTCAACAAAGCTGTCCGCCAGCTCCCTTGCCTGCTGGGAGGAGCTAGGGAATAGGTCTTCTGCGTTGTCGAGGAGGAAAGCCTGGGTGCTTGCAGACAGCGAGTAGGCTACAGAGGGATGCGTACGCGCAAGGTCTGACACAGCGGCTGAGCACTCATCAGCAGGACCTTGGTTCTCTGCGTTCGTGGGAGGTGTGAGCACGGTCTCGGTAGCGAGATGCTCAGCAAGCAGTTCCTCGTCCCAGCCAATATCAATGCCGACCTGTATGTCCAGAGGATAGGGGTCGGAGTCGAGCTGTTGTGCTGCCGTTGTCGTGGTACCAGGAGGGTGTTGACTAAGGCGCAGGCCCGGCTCGTTAGTGTTTGGTTCACCTGATTGGCTATACCGCGGTCTCTTGCACCTCCTCCCGGTCTCCAGGTCATCATCCGCCGACTCGTGGCTGCGCTTGTTCAGTGCGTCATGCTCGTGCTCGTGTCCATGTTGCACCTCGGCGGAAGACTCAGCCCCAGAGTTAGTCTCGGGTTGTGGTTCCTCCCTAATGCTGTCGAGCCGGTTTTCCAAGGCTGAAGGGGCCCGCCTCTTCCCAACCTGGATGAATCTGGAAATCGTGTCCTGGCTCGGGTGGACGTCGACCAGGGGCAAGCCCTTTCTCTTTCGCTCGTCCCTTTCTTGTTCCTCCTTGGCTTTCTTCTTCTCCCTGGCCGTCCGAGCTCTCGCCTGGGCCTTTTCCTTCTCGAACTCTTTGCGGATCCGGTCCTGCTCCATGAGCTCTATGCGGCGCTGCTCGGCCTTGGAGAGCTTTGGGCCCTTATTGGCCTGCCTGTGAAGCTTCTTGGCTTGCTTTGTGGTCATAGGGGGTTTTGTGTAGACAGGCTGGGCGTGTGTATGACCCTGTGCAGGGTGCTGTAGGTTGTGCACTGGGGCGCCATAGGGGCCTGCTGGAGTGCTGGGAATCAGCTCGAAAGTCTTCTGTCTTGGAGCCATCTTGAGGACTGGATGGGGAGCATGAGAGACAAGACAGCCAGCCAGGAATGGAGGTGGAGAGATGCAGGTGTTATGCCCTCAGCCAAGCCGAGCCCAGCCCTGTTGAGTCCATTCCAGGAGATGGAAACAGGGGCATCTGGTGTTGAAGGTATCACTGCTTTGCCACGCGACGCGTCAGAGATAAGTTGCAACCACTTGAGCATGGTTAGTTGTGCGATGGATTGGAGTGAAGGTCGAGGGTGAGTGCAGTGCAGTTGTAGACTTAGTGTCAATAATAGCATTGTTGATCGAGGTCAGCCCCACCTAAGCCTGCCAAATCGCGTGAACACGTGACCCCTTTTGTGCTGAGACTTCCGGCCTCTGATGGTCCGAGTGTCCTACTCACTTGGTAGTCAATGAAACAATTGTGAAGTGATGTCGAGTTTACCAATTCCATATTATGTGAATCGAGCACAAACCTGGAAGTTACCATTGCCCCAACCAGGGATCTTTCAGCAGCTTCAATTGCGAAATGTCCATATTGACCACCTCACTGCAGCACTAAAGTGCCAAGACAAGCTCAAGTCTCAACACCAGCAATCGCATCGCCAAGAGCCACAAAGATTCCTACTATTGAGTTTGAAGCAAGCACCAACCATTCACCTCTTCCTTCCCGATAGGATTCACTTACAGTCATGTCGACAATTGATCATTATGTACTTGCGCATCAAAGGACAGGGGGACATTCTTCTACGCAGCAAGGGTGGCCTAAAAGTGTTGGGACCTTTGTTATCTGCTATATACTGACATGTATAGATGACATGCATCCAGGGTGACCATTCTGGATCGGGTCTTATGATCAGTGGCAGTTGAGGAGTTGCAGGCGACACTGGAGACCGACTTTGCACTAAAGCATGACCCCATTGTGGACTTCAATGGCGCAAGAGACGCCTGGACCCACTCTTGCTGCATCTGATCTGGGGTAAGAGGAGGGAGGCATTGCAGCGAGTGGCAGGTGGGAGGGCCATCGCAACTGGGGAGAAATGTCTGCTGGCAAACGCATCCTCGCCACAGGTCGCAAAAGTCATCTTGAAGCCATCCTGAGGGAGCAACCAGGGCAGATCGAATGCTCAGGCACGCTATATACATAGGGATACGGTACCGAGAAAGTTAGGGGACGAACTCTGCTCCAGCAAGAAGAAGTAGGCTGCCAGGGACTACAGCCAAGGACCCCGCAAGAAACCTCTCAGATCCCTCCTCTTCTTGCTCAGGCTCGTCACCTCTTGCATAGATGTCGTCAACACCTCGACGCAAGATTGGCAGCAGGGCGTGCGACGGCTGCAAGATCCGCAAGGTCAGGTGTTCTGGAGCACCTGCCTGCACACGGTGCTCTTCCGTCGGCATCGAGTGCACCTTCAACAAACGGCAGGGCATCCGTGGCCCCCGCACTCTGCGGGCCAAAACGCTGGCTGAGATCCAGACCTTCCAGGAGAGCCAGTGTCAGGGCCAGCAGAGGGAGGGCTCAACCGGCGCCGGCCCTCTGGAGGCATCATCAGCCGCCGGCGGAAGCGACTATTCGGAGCGCGGGAGAACCCCGGTTTCCTCGCTCATCGTCCGGCTCTGCCTCTACAACCACCGACTCTTCCCGGTGTGGCCCGTCCTCAGTGTTGACAATGTGATCAGCAGGCTGCTGCGGGACTCGGCAGATGTGGAAAACCTCGCGCTCGCCAACGCTGTATGTGCCGCCATCATTGCGCAGCTAAAGCTACCCTTCGAGGGCAGGACGGATGATGACGATCCGGCCACAGCCGCGTCCATGGCTGCTGAATGCCAGAGGGCCAAGGCGTCGCTACAGGATGGCGACGGAGGTCCCGCCATGAACCTCAACATGCTCCGCATATCCTTCTTCCAACACATCTATCACGAAAACCTCAGCCCAGGAGGCAGCAAGTCGCTGCTCTTCCTCCGAGAAGCCTTGACGATCGCACAAATCATGGGCCTCCAGCGGCAGTCGACCTACGCATCGCTGCCGGCAGAAGAACAGCAGATGAGAGCTTGTATACTGTGGTTGTTATTTGTCACGGAAAGAGGTGTTGCCATGCTGCATAGGCTGCCCACGATCCTGACGTGGCAGCCCACTTATCCTCCAGTGGGCGGACCAGGCTGCGAACAAGACAAGGCGCACATCCTGCCTGCGTTCAAGAGGCTTGTTGGCCTTTTCTGGACGCTCGATCAGGGCGGAGCATTCGACTTGATATTACACGCTGACGGCGGAGGCGACACACAAGGGAGCAGCAGCCGGCTCAACCATATCCAACGCTGCCTGCAGGAGATGGCGGCCGAGGAGCAAGACAGCAACGACGTCCAGAATGCCGACATATTAGTCACGCGGTCTTGGATGCAGACAGTGCTGTGGCGTGCGTCCACGAGACCCTCGAGGACCTACAAGCAGGGCGGTCATGCGATCCAGACCTGTCGGATTGTCAGCGACTTCCTCAGCAAGATCAGCCGCTATTCGAAGACAGCACTCGAGGCTCACGGGCCGACCATTGAGCTGAAGATCTACGAGATGGCAAATGCCCTGACAGACGCCTTGTCGACGGACCTGGACCTCCTGCGGAGCTCCGTGGGCATAACAGTCAGGCCCGTCGACATGCTCGTCCAGCTCCAGAAGCTTCTTGCGTCCTCGCGCGGCGGCAATAAGACACTCTTGACACTACTATGCGCCCGCATCGCCGAGGTTGAGCGCGACGGATCGCCCGATCTCGTCGTATCCCCACAGCGCCATTTATAGAGGTAGAAGGGGCCCACGGTGACGACGGCGGCGATGATGATGATAATGATAATGATGATGCTGGCATCTCTTCTGGAACGGCTGGTACGGCAAGAGGAAGATTACCATATCCGGCATATCTCGACCCGAGACTGAACTTTCCGACGCAACTGCCGATGTGGCCAGAAGTTCGTCGAGAACCCAGCTACAGCGTGAACATCGACCCCTGTCTGGACCTGGGCATCATGTTCACGCAATTGGCAAATGGATTGTGGAAGGGATAGGTCTATGGAGTTGACTCAAATCTTTCATTATACTGCTCTGGCAAAAATAACGAAACAATTGTGACTAACCTGGGATGTTAGCAGTGAAGGAGGACGATATGCTATCAAGGCTGGTATTAATTACTCAACCCAGAGGGGGCCGAATTTCAAAGTCTCGAAAATTCGAACACCAAATACCCAATCAGAAATGAATACATCAGAGAAAGTCTCTAGGTGGTTGACCGCAAAATATGATACTGCGACCTGATTTTCGAAACACTGCTAGAGATAACTGTGCTGTGTAGGCTTTTTACCTGTTTGACATCCTCGATTTGTAATATCAATGCTGTTCACAAAACAACAACACAGCACTTGGGGTTTCCACTGACCCTTTCGTACGCCTTGATATTTGTTTTAACAGGAGGACTCACGATATAAGCGGAACACAGCAATATTCATCATTTAATATGTAGAAAATCTAGGGTAGCCTAGTACATAGCGCATCGGCAAATGCCATTTTTGACAATTGATCTAGTCCTCAAGAGCAAGGAAAAAGCAACGCACTGCGCTCTGGCCAGTGGAGCAACCATCGCGTCTCCTGCTGAATTCATCTTTCATTCTGCTCTATAGGTCTTAGTACGGGTGGCAGGCTTGTGTCCACAGTTTCTGCGATGCCGAGAATTTCTCCACAGTTTTTGCGATACCGAGAATTTCCCCATGGCTTCATAGTTGCGGACAAAAGGGATCGGAAACCTGGAGAGCTGATTCAAGATAAGATGACCTGTTCTGTTGTCATTGGTGGTTGGCGAGCCATGTCGCTCGGACATACACTCTGTTGCTCGGCGCATGGGACCATCATGAAACGATCTTTCGGAGGCTTGCTAATACTGTTACTCGAGTGAGTCCACGAGCCACTGACTGTCTTATTTGTACGTTGGCATGCGAAGTGCCTCCCAAGAGTGGCATAGCTTACTGCAGGCTTCGTATGACCAGCAAGTGTACCTCACTCAACCTCCACCTGTGCAGTAATTATCCCATGCCAAACATCTTGCCTCAATAGCTCAACCAGTCCTAGGCATCCTATGATCTAGGTATGCTGGGATCACGCAGACACTAATTAATATCATTTCGCCCGGTATTGCTCTGGATAGCTAAATCACCACCCTTCTTCTTGTATTAAAAAGAAAACCAGAAACAGAAAAAGACGTTCCCTTTCTTGAGCTTCCTAGCATCATCAGTCTGGGGCTGTACATAGTAGAAACACGGACGGGACGGTATGTTCAACATTACGAGGCCGTTCAGGAAGAGACCGATTAAGGAAACGCACTCACTGATCACGCAATTGCTGCACCATAGTTTCCCCGTTATCGCGGAGACCTCACACGTTGTCATTCCGTCACTGATCAGGTCTAGAAACAATGGCCAATGTAACCTCGGGCACCCTTGCGGGGTAACTGCCGTATTGCCTCATTCACAACTTAAATAGCGTCAGCCCTGCTCGCATTCCAAGTACTGACATTTTATTCGCCCATGTGCCTGTCCATTCTCGGTTGCACGATCAGATCAGATTAGATCAGATCAGTCCTGTTCGCTGAAACATTATCACCATTTTTTTTTAAAAAAATAAAAACAAGATTCCGTCACCATGCCTTCCGTCGAGACTCCGGCTAGCGAACAGCAAGTTGGGGGCCAATTCTTTGGCGGGAACACCCAGGCGCGTACACGTCTTCTCAAGCCGCTCAAGTATACCGGCAGCCTGGACAATTTCAAGCACCAAGACCTGACGCCTGTGCTCGGCCGTGAATATGAAGGTCTACAAGTGAGGGATCTCTTGGCCAGCGATGACGACGCTATAAGAGATCTCGCCGTCACAAGTCAGTCCACCACCAACTATTACTTGCTCCTCCGGAGCTCTAGGGCTGCGATCCGATCCTGGGCCAGGGCTGACATCTCTCTGCAGTCTCGCAACGGGGAGTGGTTTTTCTTCGGGATCAAGATGTTACGCCTGCTGAGATGAAAGACTTGATGCTGCGGATCACGAAGGTGTCTGGATGTGTAAGTCGGGCCTTCTAAGTAACAGATCTCGCACGGATCGAGGGTCCTTGTAATCTCATGACTTGAATCACTGACCAATTTGGGGGCAGCCTGAATCATCCGGTCTTCACGTTCACCCCCTGACTGAGGAAGGGAGTGAGCTCGGCGACCAGATCTCCGTCATCAGCAGCGAGAAGCAGAAAAAGGGCGGCGGCCTGACGCACCAGCTCTCGGACGTCAGCAGATTCGCATCGGCAGGATGGCACACCGATATCAGCTTTGAGCCTGTGCCGTCAGACTATGCCATGCTGAAGATCCACACCCTACCGCCGACGGGCGGGGACACCCTCTGGGCTTCTGGGTACGAGATCTACGACAGGCTGTCGCCTGCCATGCGGACCATGCTGGAATCCCTGACGGCGACCCATGACGCAACCTTCTTCCGGGACGAGGCCGCGCGCCTTGGGAACCCGCTGAGGAAGGGCATCAGAGGCAACCCGCTGAACCAAGGGGGACAGGCTCACGGCCGTGCACCCTGTGATCAGGACCAACCCCGTGACGGGCTGGAAATCCGTCTACGTTAACAAGGGCTTCACCAAGCGGATTAATGGAGTCACCAAGGACGAGTCCGACCTCCTGCTCGGCTATCTCTTCAACATCGTCACGCAGAACCACGACGCCCAGGTCCGGTTCAAATGGCGAGCCAACGACCTGGCTATATGGGACAACCGCTCCATGTGGCACTGCGCTACGTATGATTATGTGGAAGCTCGCGCCGGTGATAGGGTCTGTAGCCTCGGGGAGGCCCCATATCTGGACTTGGCATCAAAGGGCAGGAGGGAGGACCTTGGCTTCATGTAGTCCCTATGTTCTTGCAAGAGGGCTGTGCCCATGATCATCGAATGAGACTGCCCATGCTGATGTTTCAGAATGTGTGATCACCTCACACTTGTTCCTGTAATATTATATACTGAAGCCAGTGCAACTCGGACTTAGCAGCGTCATAGAATCACAGCCGAAGCCTTCGTACATATTCAGTGGTGTTCTCTGAGCCGTGATGCTCCTCCCACATGCAAATTATTCGGGGGTGGCAATCAAGGCAAGGCAAGGCAGATAGATAATGGAAGTATGCGAACTGATCCTGCGGATGAAGAGCAGGGCTTCTGATTGCTCTTCACACAGAAAATACTAGAGATTCTGTTAGAGCTGGCTGAAGAGGCTGTTCGGCTAGGGAGGCACGTACACGCGCTGACAAGAATTGCAACACCTCAAGGGCTCATCACCCTGCGCACCCGATATGTTGACCCCCAATGTTCCCCTCCCGAAAAGCACAATGAAGAAGCTCCGTCACTAAGCACCTTTCCGTATTGTTCGCTACCAAAGCCTGCAACACCGTCCTTATCCATCTTCATGATGCCGTGCCCAAAGCCCAGAGACATAAGTTAATCCCCCAACGCCATGCAAATGTGCTATCGTTCAGAGCTGGTTGTCTGAGTTGTGAAGGATAAGAAGGCCGGAAGAACGTCTGCGGTGACGCAGCCCAATTACATGAAGATGCCAACCCAGCTGTGATTGGCGCCTACGTCCGAGTCGCAGGTGTCGACCGCACAGAAGACCTTTGGTGTCTTGTGCGAGTTGTCGACCTTGAACCCAAGCTTGTCATAGTCCTTGTTCTTAAACTTCTTGCGATTCTCGTAGCAGCTTCGACAGTAGACCTAAACCCAAACGCACATGTTTAGCAAACAATAAACGTACCTAATGCTTTCGCCTAGACCAGCAGGGTAGGTACTCACGTGACCACAGCTCTTGACGGCCCAGAAGTGGTGCTCCTCGCGGTCCTTCTTGGTCCTGGGACGCTTGGCGGGGCGGGCACCGTCGTCGTCGTCGGCGGCGGCCGAGTACTGCAGCTCATTGTCGCAGCTGGCGCAGACAACGACCATCTCGTTATCCGTATCCCTGTCGGGGCCGGTGTGGCGGGTGAAGCCTGGTCGGGCAGGAGGAGGGGGATCAAAGTCGGGCTTGGGGGTAGGCTGGCGACCAGCTAGACCACCAAACCCGTTTGCCTGGTAGTTGAACTCGGGCTGGTTGCCAGCAAGAGGGTTTGCATCGTTCATTGCAAACTGGCGTGCCTCGATAAACTGGAGATCGGAGTCGTCCTGATCACCGAGATTGCTGAGTAGGTTACTAACAAGACCTCGAAAGTTGGCGATGTTGCCGATTCCCAGACCTGGAAAGCCGTGGAAGTTATGGACCGGGATGGAAAAATTACGGCCGATATCGATGTATTCAACGCTTCGCCGGTGGTTTTGTCGGGCAGGCCGGGGGCAGGCAAGCGGCGGTTGGCTGGAATGGCAACTTCTTCCAGCTCGAGGCCATCAAGCTCGTCAGGACTGTTGGTGAGATCAATGACAGGGTTGTCGTGGTGGCGCTGCCCTCCTAAGAGGCTGCCGTCGCTGCGGGCAAGCGACGGGGTGCGTGCGATCTGTGATGCTTGCCTCCGTGGATTCCGTGTAAGTTCTCGCTGTTCACCGTGCCGTCGATGCCCGATATTTCGGGTGTGATGTTGAACAACGTCTCGACGGAGGTGAATAGGGCGCTGGTGGAGCAGGACGGGGCTGTCTGGCTCCGCGGTGAGATCGATCACGTCGACAGCTCCAGGTCCTGGCTGCTCAGCGCTGTTGTGGTGGAGACGGCCGGACTGTCTGGCCTGTCTAGAACGCCCGTGGTGCATCTCTTGCTGGCCCTGCTGGGGTCGCGCAGGAGGGGCCTCGACCTGGCGGTCCAAAACCACCTCGATCAGCTCATCATCTCCATCCTCGTCCAGCCCCGACTCCGATTCAGAGCCCCAGTCCATGACGGGGGCCGGCCCGACACCATCTTCGTCTCTGTTTGGGTGAGGCATGCTGACCTCCCGATGTGCCCTCGCAGCCTCGTGGGAAACCAGGTTTTGCACTCGCCGTCTATGCCGCTCAAAGATATTCTCGTCCTCCTCTTCTGAGTCCTCGCTGTCGTCAGAAGCCACCAGAATTGGGCTGAATTGACTACTAGAGGAGGCCCGCACGTGCTCGACGGCCCGGCGGTTAGATTCTTGGTCGGTCAAGTCGTCTCCAGAGGAGTGATCGGTGCTCGCTGGAGCCTGCTCTCGGGCCTGTCGTGGTCCTAGCCGAGTAGGAGCGAGGCCCTGCCCGTCGTCTGACGGTGACGAGGAAAGGTTGAGATCAAAGCCGTCGTCGTGGTAATGGTGCGTTGGGCGATTTTGGGGTGAGACGTGGTACTGGGACTGGGGTAGGCGCCGGTTGGGGTGGATGGTTGGCGTGAGGCTGGAGCGCCGTGGCGAGTGGCTGACGCCCACACGCTCAAAAGGGCCGCTGCGGTGTCGCCGGCCGTGTGGGCGTGCAGGTTCTTGGGATATTGCCGAGGCAGCGTCGGAACCAGAAGCTGGATCAGAGTCGACAAGAAGGACGGGAGGAGAGTGGGACCCAGATTCGGAGGCTGAAATTAGGGAGAGAGGGATGGGAGACGAGAAAGGAGGTGCGGCGGTGTTGTTGTCGGCTCCAGACGAGCCTGAATCAGCTGGAGGGGTGGGCACGTCGGCAGTGGAGGCGAGAGAGATGGCCCCAAGGCTGCCCTGTCGCTGTCTATCGTCGGGATGACCGCTGTCGTAGAGGCAGCGAAGTCGGTTCGGGCCAGAGTGGTGTTGGTGTTCCTCGTTGAGGTCGTTTGTCCCATCCGACTCGATCACCAGATCGGCATGCGCAGCAGAGTCACCCTCCTGTAGAGCGTCCTCGTTCCCTAGTCCGTCCGTTCCGTCGAGATGAGGTGGTCCGTTGGGAGGTTGCCAGGGCATATGCAACGCAGAAGCGTTGCGTGGGCGGTTGTAATTGGCGTCGAGGTCGAAACTGTCGCTGGTGGCGTCGATACGGTAAGGGTCAGGGTCAGGGGCGAAGGCGTGGTCGTAGGTGTTGGCAGGGCCAGGGTGCAGGTCGCCGGAATGTGCAGCCCCAATACTCGAAACGAAACCGTGGCAACTCATGGTCTTTGTTCCATCTCCTTTCTATCTCGTCCTGTATTTTTTATTTTATTTTTTTAATTGGTGTTTCCGACACTGTGCTGATTCGAGCCCAAGGTCCGTTCCTCCGCTTCGTCTGTAGTGGTGAGAAGTAGGTGACGCGGTTGGACACAAGTGAGTGATGAGTGTGAAAAGCGCGATAGTAGGCGAGGGCACCAGAAGAAGGGGAAAAAGAAAAAAAGAAAGACAATACAAGAAGGGAATTCACTGCCCAGAGTAATGGTGACGGGACGGGAGGCGACACAGGAGCTGGAGCTAGAGCTTTAGGCACACGCGCACAAACGCATACACGTTACACATGCTCAGGCACAGACACCATGAGGTAAGTGCAGCAGGTTGCTTGGACCGCCCGCGGGATGAAGAGGCTGCAGGGCGGTAATGATCAATCAACCGGCCCTAAAAGGGGGAGAGGAAGAATAAGAAAGAAAAGAAACATCAAAAAAGATTTGTAATCTCTGCCTGTCTGTTGCGGAAGAGTGAGCCTCCACCTGCATGGTGGCTATCCGTCCATTTGCGCGAGGGTGTGTAATGATGAGTGAGCGCAGTGGGATTGGGTCACTGGAGCTTTTCGAATGGTATCGTCATCATCCCATTTGTTTCGATACCAGCGCCTTAGTCGCTCGGGCCGGTCCATGGCACAAGACCCCTCCCCTCTATGATCATTTCAGCCTGGGTCCGGTAGCAACAAGAAGAAAAAAAAAGTTGAAAAAAAAAAAAAAGGAAAGGAAAGGAAAGGAGGGAGTGTATAGAGCCAGACAGGGTCTGGGTTCATAGTCGCAAGGGCGCTGGGGCCTTTGATCAGGTACTATCAAGTACTTATTGACGAGCCATGTCCATCTCAGAGCATTTCCATTCTTGTCCGCACCCACTGGACGTACGCCAATGCCCTCTCTGCCTATCGCAATAAAAAGCTTCCTGAATATCTCATACATGCCCGGTCCTGTTGCTGCCGACCTGGACTTTTCATCTGTAACCCGCCAGGTCGCCCCCGTCCGTGACCTCTAATTAATCATGCATCCAAAATTGTCGCCGGCAGCCCCGTCTGCCACCATTCTCAGGCACCCCAGAGTTTTGCGTGCCGCCCCCTATCATTCTTCTGGAGCAGCCAGCACCGAGATCACGCCGTCCCTGTTCACCGTCACTAGCTTCTTGGCCTCGTCGCCCCACGCGACCGCCACGGCAGGTGTCGCGCTCTGGAGGGCTTCGCTCCATTTCTTGCTGCTCTTGGCGTACTGCTGCACGGTGACGCCCGATGGTCCTCCGGTGGCGAGGAACTGGCCCGTGTAGTCCCATGCTAGGCTCTGCACCGCGCTTCCGATGTCCAAGACCTTGGCCGTGGCCGCATCTCCTTCCTTGCGCAGGTCGAACACCGTCACGGTCGTCTGTCCCTTGGCCGTGGCCGCTATCCAGTAGCCATTCTCGGAAAAGGCGAGCGCCTCGACGGGGGCTCCGAGCGAAAACGCCGCTGCCTCCTCGCCTGTCTTGGTGAGGTACATCTTGATAGCCCCCGCGTTCGTGCCGGCCGCGAAGAGGTGGCCGTCGGGGTGAAATGCGCACGCTGTCAGGGGCGTGTTTGTGTACACCCGCGTGACCCTCTTGAGTGCGTCCAGGTCGTAGAAGACAAAGCTCTTGTCCGCCCCGACTGAAGCTAGGATCGTGCCCCCAGGGTGCATCGACAGGGCTGTGGCCGCTCCCGCGTGCTCCGCAAAGGACGCAACCTCGCTGCCGCCTTCCAAGATCTTGACGGACCCCTTTGACGTGGCGAAGATGACCTTGGATCCGTGCCACAGCGTGTCTGTGATGGGCTCGTTGACCTGCAGGGACCGCTCCGCCTGCCCTGCAGCTATGGAGAAGACGGCCGCGTCCCCCTTGAGACCACCCACGGCCGCGTATCCGGCTTCGGTCCCGATCGAGGAGGCCTGCGGGACAGGCAGAGACTCGGATAACTGCGGCGCAAAGGAGGCGATCTCACCGGCCTTGGCCCAGCCGCTCGGTACCGGGCGCTTCTTCCGGCTCTTAGACAACCTATTTGACGACGGGAACATTGGTTAGTAAAATTGGTGCGAGGTAGGCATGTATTTCGGGCGGGGACGTACTTGGCCTGCGTGTCATCGACATGCTCGGCTAATTCTTCCGACAAGGCCTCGTTGTCTACGGCCATGGCCTCTCCGTTTGCGCTAGCACCGGCGCCGTCGGTGACAGTGACGTTGGAGAGGGCAGCTCTCGCCTCGTCTCGCTCCCTGGTCAGGCGCGCGATGACCCTGACGGCAGCATCGTGTTGGTAGAGGGCGTTGGCCAGCTCATCGCGGGTCTGAGACAGCTGCTGCTTGAGCTTGAAGGTCTCGAGGGCAAGCGCGTCCCATTCGTTCTGGAAGGTCGAGAGCAGGGCGGGGATGGAGGTGAGGGTGGGTGGGCGCGGTCGCACCACGCGGGCAGACTTGATGGGCAGGAGGTCCTCCAGGTCGAGCTCGTCGGCGGTGATGGGGTCCTTGCCGTTCTCCTCGATGTACTTCTCGATCAGCCGCTTCTCGAAAACGGTGCCCGTCTTCTTGGAGACGACTGGCTCCTCGGGAGCCTCGCCTGAGACTGTTGTTGGTGGTGTTCAGCCTTTGGTCAGTGGGCGGTGGTCTCTCAATGCTGACTGGGACTGGGACTGGGTCTGAAGCTGGCTCTGGGTCGAGCTCTGGGGGTTTGCAGGCTATGATGCACTACTCACTGGCACAAAGCATCCTGGACTCTTGTCTTTGGATGGGATTTGGGGGAGGGTGCTGTCGAGGAGGAGGCGTGTGTTCGGTGTGTTGCTGTCTGGTGCGAGCTGAAGCTCTGGGCTCTCGCTCTGTGCTCAGCTTCTTGTTCGCAGTTTGTATTTAGTCGCGGTTTGGAGTTGGAAATTTGGCGGCAGGCTTGCAGACCTGACTAGCTACTGTAGCCCCTGTCCCGGCTGCCGCTGCGCTATAGCACTGCGCTGCATGGGGCTGCCGAGGTACGTACCCCCAAGTATCCTGTACTACCGTCGTATCTTCCTTCGACTTCCCACGTTCCCAACCTGCCGACTTTCACCGTCATCAGGCATACGTCTTATGTCTCTCGCAAGAATGGCTCCTACTCTTCCAGATGTCACGACGCTGGCATCACTCCCCGAATCGAGCCTCACCTCGGTGCTGGACCTCCTGTTCGAGCCCAGCCATGAGCTTCACACCCTCGCCTTACCCACGCTACGCTCCATCACCTTCACCACCTATCCCGAGATGATAGACACTCTACGCGACCAATTGCTCGTCATCGCAAAGACAGTCCATCCAGACCCTTCGGCCCGCACACCTCTTCTCTCCATCTTGGGCTCCCACCCCCGCCTGGGTGAGAAGAAGGTGGAGAGCGCCCAAAGTGCGGCAGAGCAGGCACAGCTGCAGTCTGCTGCTGAGTCTGAGGCCGAGATGCTGGCCTCGCTGAACAGGGAGTACGAGGCCAGATATCCGGGCCTGAGGTATGTCACTTTTGTGAATGGCCGGTCTAGGGACATCATCATGGAGGACATGAGGCGGCGCATCGCCAGGGATGACTTTCCAGCAGAGGAGGCAGAGGCTATCAATGTGAGTGAGGTCTATAGCTCAACCCCGGAGAGGTTACTAACCCTGCTGGTAGGCCATGGCGGATATAGCCAAGGATCGTGCTGGCAAACTGGCAAAGGAATCCGAGGAGTCTACCGTCGGGCGCTCGGCATTGCCAGAAGGCAGCTGAACGGACAGACGGCTCTCCGTACATCTCCGTCCAAGGTTAAGTCGCGAGAGTTTCCCGTCTTGTCGAAGTAGTCTCCCTTCTTCTGGAGGCAAAAGGCGCTTTTCGCTTCACTCTTACGACGACTAGAGAAGATGGGCAGCCGTTCAGCTACATAGCAGACTGGGTGTCTGGCGAAGCAGCTTTGACCCCCGCTCTTCATTGTATGGACTTACACGCTATCCTGGTCAGGTTCCATGCCATGATTTCACTCAAAGGGTACACTGCAAAGTCAATACACGTCTTCAAACGCTTCGGCGCCCCTGTATGTACTCTTCTCTTTTCTGATTGTCCAGGGATGTCAAATCTCGAGCTACAAATCGAGGAAATCAGATCCAAGCGCATATAATAATAAGTTGATGATTTCTGTTACACGAATGGTGCTTGGTTCACAGTCAATTTGCCTCTCAATTTTGCATCACTTCAATTGTACGAAAGAGGAGGCAACAAGAACTTCAGGACCAAGGAATTTCTTGCGGTGGACCAGCTGTGTATAGAGCCTGGTTCATCCTGAAGGCCAGGAAAACCAGCAGCAGCAAATGCTGACTGACGGACGGGGCCGATGCAGCACAAGCAGAGCCTCGTGGGTTGAAAAGCCAAAGCCCTTTCTAGAACCACCCCATAATTAATGTACCACAATATAAAGGACGAGGAAATGCTAATGAGGCAGGGTAATACTATTAGAGAATTGTTGTGGCGTGCTAATCATGAAATCACAGAAGGGAAGGGTGTAAAATAATTGGCATGATGACGGAATGCCACACCAGGCATGAGTTCCATGTGTCTGAGAAGTGATGCTCTCAGACGGGGGTAAGATTGGAGGCAGTGGATGATACAGTGTCAGAGTTGTACTTTGAATTATTAGTCCGGAGGGGATGATGCTCTTGTGATCAACTCCGTAAGCCTTCTGTAACGCGACCAGCGCCACGAGTTTCGAGGAACCGCCTAGAATCCTCAAGATTTTTTTTCTTTCTCTTTCTTTTTGGTTTGTCTGGATGTCAGTAGACGAGCTTGACGCCCTGCCTCTCGCCACTGATCTCTAAAGGGAAGGTTATATTCAAGAAATTTGCCTTCCAGGCTGCTTATGGCATAGAGTTGCAAACACCACATCTAGATGCGCCCATGATGCACAAGTGGGCCTCTCGGCTGTCATTACCGACTACGTTCGAATCCGCGGACCACGAGAAGCCAGGGCTGACAAGCTGACAAGTGCGCTGAGCCCCAGCTCTCCCATGCCACAAGCCAGTCATGTTGCGTCTCCTGTTCCCCGGGAAATCCTGAGGAACCCCACCTGGGGGCAATCCAATGCACCGAGGGACGCGCCGTAACCACACGATGCTTGCATTTGTGCTTCTTTGGGGCGGATGCGGTCACGAGCTCTGACGTTCCTTCTGATATCTCCTGCCTTTCCCCTCTTCCTTTGCTGGCATCTTCTTTCTTGACTTTAGTACGGTTGGACCTGGATTTCCTTCAGGCCTTGTCTCGTTGAGATCTTTCTTTCAGGGGCTTGGATTCGAGGACTCGTAATCATCACTATTTTTTGAAACCGATCATACCAAACTCTTTGACCCCCTGCCCTCAAATTTGGTCCCCTCCCGACCGAAAGCTTCGCCAACCTCCCTTGGACGACAGGTGCTTACCACTGCACTGACAAGTGGGTGTCGTCTCGAAGATGTGTGGTCGCCATCACGAATTATGATAGGGGAGCGGTGGCCTTGTCGAGTAATCGCTGGTGTTGGTCACCGGAGCCGCGGAATATGGCCGTTCCTATTGCCGATCTGAGCGGCGGTGGTGCCGCATGGAGAGTGGCCACACAAAAGAAGAAAACAATGTCGCCCCCTTCGTCACCGACCAAAAGACATGTCGAAGGAACACATCACACGACAACGAGAAAGAGAAGCCGACCAATGCATGACGTTGACGGGCCCTTCACCGGATCACTCAGCTGCAAGAAGCGTCGTCTGCGGCGTGATCTGATCACCTCTCGTCTCTCGGGGCCCTTCTCCCTACCTGCCACACACATCCTCAACCGGGAGACAACGGTCGGGGGCGAGCTTTTTCTGAGACGAGCTGCCGCGGCGGCGTCCAACTGTCGGGGACTGGGTTTGCCTAGTATAGCACTCGAAGCTGGAGGACAACCCGGTAGCATCCCCACAAAGAAAATCCATGGACATGGACCAGCGGACATGATACGCCGAGCGGCGATGCTGAACCGAATGAGGCTGACGGTCTGTCACGAGGTAGGAGGAGGAGGAGGCGGCGGCGGCGAGGCGGTTGTCGTCCGTGCCAAAGATAGTGGTACACCACCAGAACAGGACGTACCATGTGGGAGCGTTGATGTTGTCAGGTTTCCGGCGGCACGGCCAAAACCAGAGCCCAAATCGCCTTTCACAACCGAGCCACCCGTGACAGCTGCGGTTGCTCGCAGTCCTGACCCGCAGCCCACCCATCAGAAACCTCTTCGATCCCCCGAGCTACGCGCGCGTCGGGGTCATGTCTCCAGGCCGACAGAGGAGGACCAAGGAGACGAGGACTCGTTGAGCTTCCCCAGCAGCAGCTACATCGAGGACCTGGCTGACGTGGAAGATGTCTACGCTGACTTCGGCGTCATCTTCGGCGGTGCAGCAGACAAGGACGAGGATGCTGGCGAGAACGGGCTTGTGACGGGTACGCTGCATGCTGCCGAGCACCTCGAGGAGTACATGGATGATCTGGATGGCATCCCCCTGCAGCGAGGTGATGATCTCAGCTTCATGACCAGCTAGCTGCTGCTTGTTCAGCACAACCAGACTAGGCCATAGCCTCCAGCGACACCTGGCGTACAAGACCCAAAGCTTCCCTAAGCCGAACCCGACGCCCGCTCTCACCTACACGCAAATGCCTTCCTCGGCGATATTCTAATCATGCCTGGAGCGTGAGCCGAGGGGAGATCCAGTCTGCCTGGACAGTGAATCGGAGCTCGAGGCAGTCGAGTGAGGGGTACTTTGATGCCTGGCTTTTTCGTGATAACATCGCATGCCTGGGCGATGTGGACACTAGCTGTGGCTGCAACGTGCCCTAATCGATCAGATCCAAATGTCGGGTGGTTCTAGATATCCCAGATACACACCAGTCCGGCGATTGAGGCACAAAGAGTATAGGATCTATTATAGGTTGAGAGAGAATGGTCATAAGATGTGAGGGGCAAGATAGAGATGGGCCATCAGCAATCCATAATCTGAAATAATCTGATACAAAGGAAAAAAGATAAAAATCGCCGTCGATTTACGTGGAGAAAATGACCGAACCGAGTTCGAACAATCAAGACTCGGGCGAGGCAAGAACAGGCTGGGATTCCCGACTAATACAACCAAGAGCACGTTGGTCGCGACTGCCGATACAGGCTCCTTCCTTTTCCAATCCATGATCACCCAACCATCGTGCCTTCTACACGAACCAACCCACAGAATGCCAAAGTCAAAAATGGATCATCACGACACATCAGCCTACTCAGATCAAAACGAGATCAAATTTGAAAGTGCCACGAAAACCGCATCTGAAATCACACTTGTGCAGAAGACATGGACAACCTAACCGACCTAAGTGAGCAAGCCACCCAGATTCTTGAGGGTTTATCTGCCCCTAGTGGTCCCTCTGGCAGAGACGGCAAGCAACTGCAGGGTACGAAGACAGGAAGGGACTCAACTGCCAGGAGCGAGCGACTTCAGCGTCTGGGGACCAAGATCTTCGACCTCAGACAGTCCGTGAACGACCAGGCCGAGGCGATTGCCAGCCTCCAGCGAGCAAACAAGATGCATACCCAGAGCCTTCAACGCCACACAGGAGGTCTCGACCTCATCGAGGCCGAACTGGCTGAGGTGCGACTCGCACTAGCAAACGCCCGTTGCGGAACGTCTTTCGATAGCCCTCAGGGTCCGACCCTTGCCACGAGGCCCACGAACCTGCTCAGCTTCATCTTTTCTACGGACCCAGACGGATGGGAAAGCTCGATCGACCTATCCGGTATCGCACTCAGACTGGCAGCTGCTCCTCGGAACAACCATGACACCAACTCAGTCCAGACAGCTTCAACTCGAAGAGGCACGAGCGAGCGGCGCCGGCCGCGCCAGAAGCGCCCAGTTCGGTAAGTACCGCTAGCTCGTGACACACCATGGCAGATAGAACCGACTGACCAGCGCGTGTCTTTGGTACCTAGGGGAGTGCGAGTGAAGCGCTGCAAGGTCTCTTCCGACAGCTATGGCAGCCACACCTCTGGAACTCCTACACGTGCGGTGACCCGACGTGATAGCCGGACCTTCACGACAGGAGTCGTCCCTTAATCAGCTAGCTTCACCATATGACTGGGAAGGTGATTATTCTGGGGGGTAGGGGTCAAGCTATGTTACCTGCGTGCAGCAGGTTTGGCGAACAGGTAAGCACTTCGGTCTGGGATTACTCGTTGAAAGCATTCAGGCAGAGGTGTGAGCTAAGCAAAGAGCATGTGAATAGCTGCTGAAGAATTTTGGAAGGTGGGGGAGAGAGGGCTATGGTTGGGGACGGTAATCTTTATTGAGCCAGGACAGAAGCGAGATGGTGTTCGTGGGTTCTTCCCCCACAGATGGAGGACTCGTTCGATGATGAAAGATGCTGAGGTCGAGGCGGGAAGTGTTTTGATATCTGTGTGTGTCTGCAGCTTTGGTTCACGGCGATGGCATGACGTTTGAGCCTTTACTATTGCCTACAATCCGTCCTCCAGCTCTGAGAAGAGGAGGGTGGCAGATACCATCAAAAGAACAAGAAAAGTTTGAGCTCTTCGAGCATACAACAGCAGCGGTATGCAGTAGAGGTGGTCATCACGTGGTGGAACGGGGGTGGTCCGTGCACCACCGGAAAAGAAAAACTGGAGCTTTCAGGGAAGCTGTGACGGCGACGGCAAATCATCTGTCAGGCAAATCAGGCCATCGCCAAATCCCTCGACAGCAACTACAACCTCACCTTGACCTGCCCACAACCCGGACCACCACACGCCCAGACCCGACCTCGAGGGACCTCTCCACTCAACCCCCTTTCCAAAAAGACGAGTCCGATTTCGATCTGTGCGATCAATTGACCGATCGCCACCACAGTCATGTTCCTGCAACGCTCCGCCGCCGCCGTCGCCCGACGAGCTGCCGTCGCCCCCGTCGTGCGACGCTCCTTCGCGACCACCATGATCCGCCGTGAGTTTGAAGGGCGCATGCTGCACCGGCAGAGGCTTTTAGGTGACTGGGCACTTGGGCAATTGGCAGCACCTGCGCCGTAGTCTCTCAATTGGCGCAGTCTACTGCTCATTGTCCCGGCCCCATGTCGCCCACAGCTACGGCAGGTCCACACTCGGAATCATCAACACTGACGTCGCCTTTGCAGGAGATGCTACCCCCGCCAAGTCCAAGGAGCAGCCCGTCCAGAAGCTTTCTGGTATGCGATCCCGATCCCAAGCCCGCCTTGTCCCATCCCTAGCCTAGGTCATTTAGCTAGGCCCGCGGCAACCCGAGTACCTCGGAAGGGGGGGAGGAGGAGGAGGAGTCACCCATCGGTTGAGAACACGGGAGGCTGACAGAAAATGCAGACGTCAAGACCATCGACGATCTCGTTGGCCCCGGTGCTAAGGCTGGTAGCGTCCCTACCGATCTCGAGCAGTCTACCGGTATGGAGCGTCTTGAAATCCTCGGAAAGATGGAGGGCGTCGACGTATTCGACATGCGGCCCCTCGACGCCTCGCGGAAAGGCACCATGAAGGAGCCCATCCTCGTCCGCTCCGCCGGCGAGGAGCAGTACGCCGGTTGCACCGGCCACCCCGTCGACTCGCACACTGTCATCTGGCTGACCGTACGTTCCCTCCCAGCGCCACCGAGCAGGCGACACAACAGGAGCTTGCCAACATGATGCTGACGTGGAACTAGATCTCCCGCGACCGGCCCGTCGAGCGATGCCCCGAGTGCGGTAACGTGTACAAGATGGAGTACGTCGGCCCTCAGGGCCACGACGACCACGGACACGGACACGACCACCATGGATACGAGGAGCCCAAGAACTTCAGCAACTTCGTCAAGCCCGAGTACTGGTAAACTATTGGCAGGGTCACGTGGCTTGCGTAACATCACTCTCACGACGAGGTCCATATAGAGATGATGGATATTGTGTGAATTTTTAGGGGGCTCAAGGGACCAGCGGGGGCGGCCGTTGTAGAATAGGTTGGGGCAGGTGCATAGAAGTCTTTTTCCTTCTTCCAATCCCAGGATTGCCCATAATGTCTCATCGTGATGTTTGGCGAGCGCAGTGCTGCCGACCCTGCTGTGACTCAGATGTGCAGAGAATCTAGCAGGGCTGAATCTTGGACAGTGTGGAATGGGAGAACCCTCACACGATCCCTTGAGAGATCATCTCCTTAGCCAAATTTTCCCGGTTGCTGAATCCGAACATAGGTGCACAGAGTCATCTCCTTTCAACCAGCTAGAGCAAAGATTAGGTGAGAGTTTCCCAGCACGGGATGGCATGCGGAATTCTCTGCAGGCCTTGCTTGCTAGGAGACATATTTCAACAGACTTAAATCTGTACTTGGAATATCACTGCCTTTATAATATTTAGTGCATGACTAAACCGCCTATCTAGGTTCGGCATAACTTGAGTGCTTGGGGGGGAATAGAAGGAGTGGGATCTCCTCGAGCTTATACATACTCTAGCTGTCCAGATAATATGGTAGGGAGATGAATACTATGCAGGTCCTCGTCTAAGCTTACCAATGTGTCTGCTTGATGGTCTCAGGAATGGCAATCCTTTCAATCGTAGGGACTGACGGCGATAGATCCCCCTTATTACCTATCGCCGTTTTGACATAGCTCCGACATCGACAACGCGAGATCGTCTGCACCCGCGTGACGCCTGCCTCTTTCCTCACGATTTGGCAAGTAGCGTTTAAATCCGGCAAGACCCCCTCCCCCCGGCCCTTCTCCTCCCCACTCATCAAGATTCCAGCCTATTTAGGAGCCAACAGTATTTAGTATACATGACGTGACGAGACAGAACAAGAAAAGACACACACACTGGGAGAGAATTCCAATCTGCACACCCTAACAAGAAGAAGGTAATCCAAAGAAGAATACAAAGAAAAAAAAGAAAAAGAAACGCCAAAATGCCTCTCGTCGCTGCATCTCCAACCCACCGAGTGATCTTAGGTCTCATGACCTTTGGCCCTGATGAATCCGCAGGTCTGCTTTCCAACCCGAGTTACTGGCCCGGGTACCACTGCTAAGGGTCCCGCCGAGAGAGGAGAGCATCGCTGACTCGCCACACACTCAGGTGCCCGCATCACGTCTCTCGAGGAGTACAGCAAGGTCCTTGACCTCTTGCAGCAGAGGGGTTATAGCGAGGTCGACACTGCTCGCGTCTACATCGACGGCAAGCAGGAAGCCTTTACCCGCGAGGCCGGGTGGAAGGAGAGGGGCCTGACCTTGGCCACCAAGGTCCGCTATCCAGCACAGCCAGGCGAAAATGTTGCCGACAAGGTGGTTGAGAGCGTTGAGACCAGCTTGAAGGAGCTGGGCACCGACTGCGTCGACCTCCTGTACCTCCACGCCGCCGTGAGCTTCCTCTACCCCCTTCCCCCTTTTCTGGGTGCCCTCGTCGATAGTGTAGGAGGAAACGGGGGAAGAATAGAACGGTCCTGACTGCTGCTGCTTTTCTCACAGGATCGAGGCACGCCTTTTGCCGAGACCCTAGGGGCGCTGGACAAGCTCCACAAGGCCGGAAAGTTTGTTCGCCTCGGGATCAGCAACTTCACCTCCTTCGAGGTGGCCGAGATCTGCATGACGTGCAAGTACAACGGCTGGGTAAGGCCGTCAGTATACCAAGGCATGTATAACGTTCTGGCCCGGGGCATCGAGACGGAGCTCATCCCCGTCTGCCGGCGCCACGGGATCTCCATCGTGGTGTACAACCCGATCGCAGGAGGACTGTTCTCTGGCAAGATCAAGAGCAAGGACATGGTTCCTGCCGAAGGACGATTCTCAGATGCTGCAAAGAGCGGTAAGAGATACCGCGGGAGGTGAGTAGCAGGCTGCCTACACATGGCGATAAGCCACTTTTCCTACTCCTACTCCTTCTCCTCCTACCAGAGCTTTCCCTACTCGACAGGTTTTGAACTGACCCGCCCCCTCCCCCTTTTTGCAGGTACTACCGTGACAGCACATTCAACGCTCTCAGCGTGATCGAGGCGGCGGTTGAGAAGCACGGCCTGACCATGATCGAGACGGCGTTGAGGTGGATGGTGCACCATTCCGGGCTTCAGATCAAGGACGGCAACGATGGCATCATCATCGGCGTGAGCTCGAGAGAACAGCTAAACAGCAACCTCGACAACATCGAGAAGGGGCCGCTGCCGGACGATGTCATCAAGAGCCTGGACGAGGCGTGGCGGATCAACAAGGTCGACATGGTCCCCTACTGGCACGGGGTCGTCGAGTACCATTACGACACGAAGCAGGCTCTATATGCTCCTGGTGCCAAGTAGAGGAGAGTCTCAAAGAAGGGGGATAAAGCCGGCCCAGATAGAGTAGGTAGTACGAGGCTAGCCCGCGAAGTTCTGCCGCCGTAACGCAAGTAGTCTTCTGGCGTTCCAGTGATGTTGATTTATCGACAGGATCCTCCTGCTGTTGGAATGTTGCAACCTCGAAGTTGTTGTGCTCCCATGATACAAAGTGCTGCAGTGTAGTGCGGGGGAGAAAGCCGTCGTGATTGGAACACCTCATTCAGACCAAGGTTGGGGTCGTCGCCATGCTGGTCCGAAAGGGGGCAAAGATCTACCCAATATCTGCAATGGTCTTGCAATGGGGGAAGAATACCATACTTGACATGTGAGATTCAGGCGGCCCCAAACGCCCAGCCGTTCTGTCCCATATAATGCAGCACATCAGGAAGCCCTTGCTCTGTTTCTGCCTTGGCCCAGCATCGGCACGGTACCGAACTTAATGGAAAATATCTACTATCTTTCGCAGTAATCCGCCGCGCTTCTTTGTCCGGTCCTCTGGATTATTCGTTGTCAAAGACTTGACCGGCAAGGGCCCGACTCTTCCTTCTACCTTGTCCCGCGGAATCTGCGGGCTCGTCGACGTGTCTGCATGTGCTGTCGATGCTGCGGATATCCCCCAATCTCCCGCAGTCATCCAGGGAGTTGCGGGCTCCGAGGGCGACGGGATCGTGCTGCCGGGCGATTGAGTGCGTAACTCGAGAGCCTGAACGCTCTGACCAAGCCTCCAGGAAAAGCCATCGTTTGGTCGCATCTCGAAGTCGGCATCCTGTACAATGGAATACGGTGAACGCCACCCTGGCGTGACCTCATCGAGTGTATCGGCTGTGGAGCCCGGCAGCCTGTGCTGCACATAGGTCGCCAAGTCGCATTTGGCTGCCAACTGGGTAAAAGTGGAAAAGTTCTCGCCCAGGATGGTCAGCATGCCCTCTGAGAAGTCCCACCTGGCGAATGTCCGTGACACGATCCCCTCGAGCTCATCCAGTCCTTCAGTCACTTGCCTACATGGCTCGGACGAAGTGACCTCGATCTCGTACGCGTAGTACAGACAGGCAAGAATCCATTGTCGGAGGTTGGGTCTGATGTACGAAAGACGGTGCTGTCCCATCAGAGCTCTGCTCTGACCGAGATATGCGTCGAAGAGAAGTTTTCTGGGGTCGAAGTCACCGGCAAGCTGGTGCAAGTACGCCGAGGTCTGCTCCGTGTGGATGTAGTCGACAATGGTTCTATGCAGGAAAGATACCCTCTCTCCAAACAGCAGCGGCGCATTGGAGTCTGGTGCGATATGGATCATGTCCTTGCACTGAGCGATCAGCTGCCGTTTCTTGGTCCACAGTGTATCCAGGGGCGCCGAGTCGACGCGTGGCCAGTCGCCGAGGAATGCGAGCTCCTGTGCCTGGGCTTCTACAGGTTGCTGGTCGAAGTTGAAGAATAGAAACGTGAATACGGGAAACGACCTCCTCGCGTAGGAGAGCGTAAGGAAGAGTCGTGCCGCTCGTTTCCGGTAGATGTTCTCCACTGAGTTGAGAATCCGCTCGAAAAAATTCTCAAGGTCGGACGGGAGGGCATCCAGCCTCTGCCGCAGTGTCGAGAGATTGTCCTCGTTTCGAAGGCCTCGAATCAGAGAGCGAACAACCAAGTATACCCACAGAAAGACTCCTTCGGATCTGCTGATGATACTCTTTATCAGGTCGGATGCTGCGTCTCTGGATCTCAACTGTAGCTTCTTGAATTTTACATTTCCTTCCAGGCTGTCTTGAACAAACTGACGGATGTCAGGGCTCGTAAGCTCGTGCATGCAGATCTTCCACTGGCTGCTGTCGAATGCGTCCGCGAACTCTACCCAGGCCCGGCTTGATGTGCAAATTTTGACGTTGGGTGATCTGGACAGGTGAAACAAAATTTCTATGAGGTCTGTGTGGTCGCCCTCGTACTCATCCAGCCCGTCGATGAAGAGGCAGATTCTGAGAGTCCTGCCAGATCTGGAAGATTTGTCCAGAGTCTTTTGCTGGGATACAGCCATCATGGCTTTTGACAGACGAGCCCAGGTCCAGGGCATGAAGCTCTGGGCATAGTCGGCAGACCAGCGGTCTTCACAGACAGACTCAACAAGGTATGGATGCTGGTTGAGTATCTGGAGAAGCAAGGAGCGGAGCAGGCCCTCCTGGGATTTTTGGATCGTGACTCCCGGGCTCCAGAAGTAATGTTTCGCCACAGCAAGCTTGTAGGCATGAGGATCCGCCCACTCCTTCAGACATCTGCTTGTTGCCCTGTGCTCCGTGATGAACTTCATCAGGGTTGATTTACCGGAGCCAGCCTTTCCGTTGATCCAAAATATTCCGTTCTGGGTGCGAAGCCACTCGAGAAAGCTCCGGCCCTGGTTCATATTCGAGCTGAATATCCACTGGAACGTTCTTCGGTGCGCCTCTGGAATTGCGAGCTCGCGTTCATGAAGCTGGTCGAAGTTGAGCGTCTGTAATATTGATTTCCGTTTTTCTTCGGCTCTCTTCACGATGCTAGTGCTGTAGAACCTCTCAACGTTGCGGACATAGGCATACAACGCGGTCGACTCTGGCCCCTCGTTTACGATGGGCCGCTCATCCTTCCAGTTCAAGATGGCCCTGCCCTCGGCCCACAGGTTGTTGCTATCAGCTGCCAAGGTGTCGAGCTTCCTTTCTATGTTCTCAAGGTAATGCATTGAGCTGTCCATGTGCTGTCCGAACAGCTCACGGTAGATGCCGGTGTCGTCGAAGAACTTTCGCAGGTTCTGTTGTATGTCGCGTTGCTGTTGCCTTGAGGCGCCAAAAGTTCAGCTGGCAAGCCCAATAAGACTCAATGGAAGCCTTTTTGAACATCATTTTCATAAGAGTACTTACTCGATCAGAGTGATCAGGTGAGATGACACCTCTGTTCGTAAGTTGAGGAGACGAGTCGAGAGCTGTTCGAGTTCTTCCCTCTTGTACACAGCCCGCGCCGCTCTGTAGGCCGCTTCCATGAAGCGTAGCTTCCCACTGAGGTGCTTCGTATGGATACTCTTGAGGATCTGGTCGACCTTTCTGCACAACTCCAGGGACCTGTCAACAAGGCTCAGAAGCGTTTTATCTCGCCCGATGTCTCCTGAGACCAGAGACCGAGTCTCCTTGATGTCCTTCAAGGTATCTGACATGTGATTGGTGATGTCTTGGAGTTCACTGATATGCTTTGGTGTGCCATCTGTGTTGCTGATGATCTCCTTGAACAGCCGCAGTCCAGTGATGCCGTGTCCAAGAAACTGAGTCACGTTGCTGGCCAGACCGACAGCAGTGACGGCCTCCATTGTGGGAGAGTAAAGTGCTGCACTTGCTAACACATGGGTGATCGTTTGGAGATGGTGAGTGTCCAGAGGCGTCGCCCCAGAGATTTTAATGAATTACTTGAAGGAGCAAAAGGTTTGAATTTAGAGGCGATAATGAGACACTGGGCAAAAAGGAAAAGAATCAAAACAAAATTAAATAAGGGGGAACCCCAACCGTGAGATCAGATGCCAGCCTTATAAGAACCTAATTCTCTGCTGGAGAAAGGCGGAGTAAGGCATGAACAGAGGACATTCTGCACTGCCACGGCTTACTGAACGCTTACCTACGTGGCATTCTTACTTAAGTACATCAAGGACAGTCGTTTGTGCCCCACTTGCTTACAATCTTTGCGCATAAGTAGTCTGTTTATGTTGGAATTCAAAGGCTTTCTATATTGATGGTATGTGTAAGGCGCATGTTTTGAGTTGAAATATCGGCATCAATGACTACGAAAAGTACCGGGGTCGCCTCACAGTGTTAGGAACACAGACGGCTGTCTTTTTCTTTCTTTTTACTCTTTCTTATCTCTCCCGCCAGACAGTAGACCAATAATAGATATGGGCTCTCTGTCTTTTCCTATTCGAAGTCCTTCGGGCAGCAAAGTGTTCTTGCGCTCTGTTGGGCCTCCTCTTGCCATCCCGAGGTCGTTTATGTACTTAGACGGGGCATGCTTGGAGTGACAGAGCCCCAGGGTACTGTAGTACTGTAAGTAGTGCTCGCCAGTGCCAGTCCTCCACAGTAGTGCGGCTGCGCCCGAGCTCAACGCTCTCTACAGTACTAGGCCTGCTGCACTGTGTACTACAATCACAATTTTTTTTCTTCTTACCCCCTCGTTTCCCTGAATTTAATTGTTTCAGAAAAGAACATTGAGGAGCTGTTGTAAGTTAAAATAATTCAATAATTGAAACTTTATTAAAACTGGACTGGCAGTAGCTTAACAAACCGGTTTGGCAGAAAAGCCGTGCCACTGCAGGCGGATCCAGCCAAATCTATAGCACATAGTAAGCTCGTGCTTGTCGTGGATCATACATAGCACATTACCTTGGCCTCCTCCAGCCTCCAACGCGACCAACCCTCTCGCCAACATTCCTCCCAGCCTCCCGAAAGGCACCACCCCCGGCACAACAGCCTCCAAAGACCACACCCCCCACCCAACCATGTCCCAGAAGATCACCGGCAAGAACCTGCACTACGACCAGTCCCTCCCACCATTCCTCGCCCGTCTCAAGGGCCAGCATGCTGTCGACGCAGACTCGCCCGACCCCATCCTCGCCTCCCGGCGGAGGGCAGCCAAGCCGCGGTCCGCAAGCGAGGAGGCTGAAGATGCGCCTGTGATCGTTGACGACGACGGCAATGTTGTGTCGGGGATGAGGGTCGGCGCTGACGGGACAGTCACCGGGGGCAATGAAGACGGCGGCCCACACGTGGAAGGCGGAGACGATCCGGACGGGCAAACAGACAAGGTCAAGAAGCAAGGTGGAAAGGAGGACGATGATGAGAAGGAGCAGCAGAAAAAGCAGAAAAAGAAGGATGCAGAAGCTGCTGCCATTGGCGGCCTGAAGAAGCGAAAGGCCGGCAGGGTGATTGGTGCCGATGCCGAGGACGGCGACGACGATGATGTCGTCTCATCAAAGGAGAAACGAGCCTCTGCCGAGGACGACTCTGGGGTTGCGGCGAAGAAACGCGACGCAAAGACCAGGGGACTAGAAAAGGGCAGAAAGAGAGCCAAGAAGATCAAGCTGAGTTTCGGCGGCGATGCCGATGCTGATGATGGGGACTGAGGCTGCCACGCGGGGGCTCCTGGTCCAAGCAACACTACTTCTGCGACCGACGCGCCGCAATTTTGCAACGCCGCAAGCTCTACTCCTTATAGATCATGAGGCCGAGACGAGGCACGCAGGAAGTCTCCGCGCCCTATCTGAGAAGCTCAGCTCAGCTCTACCGTGAGAGGGCCACGCCAGCCTGATGGCTCTGGTCGTGTATGCGGCCGATGTGGAGATTGATCAAACCACGAGAAGGGGCAAGAGATGGTACTCATTAGACTCGACTGGACCTGTGGTGTGACTGGGTATATTCAAACGCCTATGGTCTCCCTGGAGGGAGGGTATCATCTATCTATATGTATTCATATATGCATATTTTCCCCTCTTTCCTTTTTTTCTTCTTCACACAGCCAAGATAGCTCCTAAGCGACTCACGGAATTCCGTGAGTGCGCCTGCCTCATCGCACTCGATAGAGGAGCTCGCCCGCTATCAGATCTGACAGCTACTCTCCTCCGCTGCTTCCACCGTCTGTTCGTGCTGCTCTATGCAGTAGCCTCCCCCGGGTGTGGGTGGAGGTGATGGATTTCCTGTTCCGCCACACGCATCTCGATCCCCATGGGCTTGGTGGGCACCTATTGGGGAGAGGCGGGGCGTCTCACTGTCGACGGCGTCGTTGACAGTTGCCATCGTGTATCAGGTGATGATGGCGATTGGTGGTGGTGTTGTTGATATGTAGAGTTATGTGTGGGTGCGTGTGTGTCCGAGGGCGCTCACCCCATTAACCTGGGGTCGATATTGGCATCTCCCCTCGTGGAGATCGTGTCAGGCGTGGCTGGTGCATCTTCAGAACCGTACGAGTCCTCTGTGCCGCTCGAGTCTCCGTCATAGCAGTCCTGCTGCTGGCCTGGGCATGATGCGCAGCCGACGGCAGCCTGCAGAGCCCTCGAGACCATCTCTGTCCGGTCCAGCCCTGCCAGGTCCGGCCTGGCGAGCCTGTGCCCGAGATTCTGACTCTTTTGGGGGCAGGAGGCTCCATGTTTGCGTAGAGTCCCTGCAGGTTGCTGATGGAAGACTTGAGCAGGTCCTCCCACTCTTTCGTCGACCGGTCGCCCTTGATTGGGGTCCTCAGGGCAGCACGCTTCTTCTCGATACGGGCTGGCGGCTGTGCGCCCGGTATATAGAGGATCGAGCGGCGGCCAGTGCTGCTCTGACGAGTCGACCATGCTTTCATATCGAGCGCAGGATGTGTCAGGCGGAGGGGAACTGGCTGTTTTGCTCGGTCCAGGCGGAGCTTCTCGCCGAGAATGTGCTGCCGGGCCCAGTCCTGCCCAGGTCCGGACTGGACGATCATGGGGACGTGTGAGGGTGATATGCACTCCATGGCTAGGTTGTTCTCCAAGAGGAGGGAAGGGAAGGGGGGACGAGATGTTTGTTTCTTTGGTGATATGTGCTTGGGCTGCTGAACGTAACAGTGATTTGCAAGTTGAAGTTGATAATATATAGAGAGAGATTCCAGGAGGGAGAAAGAGAAAGAAGAAGACTGGAACAGGAGAGAGGAAGCAAGGAAGGACCGAGGGTATGTATATTATTATCATTGCCTTAGCACTACTAATGCTACTTTCAAACCCATGAAGCTCCTCCCCGTATCCCAAGACAGGCAGACGCACCATGGGTTTGCTCTGTCACGGCCGTGCGATCACCAAACCCGACACAAAGGAGCAGAGCCTATTACCGAAAGGAGGATATTTTGATGGCGGGTGGGCTTGAGAGTGGGGACCAGGGGGTGAGAACGTGCGGGCGCAGAAACACGGGAGAGGGGGTGAGATGTGAAACATGGGCCACTCTGCTCTCTGCCATCGTATGCACTCCGTACTATGTAGCATTCTGCCCATGAGAAACGGGGCCTGCAGGAGGTGTGTGCCTGGTGCCTTGTTTCGAACAACAACCCTGCGGCCGTAAATTACAGAACGCAGAGTAGACTACTTCTTGTTACAAAAGCTTGGCAGAGCGCAGAAGCGTCATTTTGCTCTGTGTGTGTGTGTGTGTGTGTGTCCCCTCTGGTCTGCCCGTGGCGCAGGTCGGCCGCTCCGCAGAAATCTCACGCGAGAGCCCAATCGTGCCCATCCAGCCAACGAATCTGCATCGAGCCATGGCCACAGGAAGCACGCGCTAGCCAATCGCCTGCAAGATAACCTGACTTGCTGGTGGAACCCCTCTCTGGTTCTTTCTTTTCTTGTGGGATCTCGAATCTGTTTCTAATTTTGGCGCTCTTGTGGGCGGGGATCCACTGACTTGACTGGACCGCTCATGCCCGCCCATTGATCGGCCCGCGAGGGGATCGTGTTCCTGAAGCCTGATTGATGATCGTCGACTTCCTAGATAGTACAATCTGAGTGATGACGAGGATGATGATGATGATGATGATGGAGGATGGATCTCAACATTGAGCGCGCGCCTTGGGTGTCGAGTAGTTATTAATAGGACAGACATCAGCACTGCCCACGACATGTGCGCATGGCCATATTTTAAGCGCTGCTATTTGCCAAATTTCGATCCTCTTTTGTGGCCACACGAAGGCCCCTCCTTCCATATCACATACTAATCCCATAGTATCGTGTAAAGTTGTTATGTAGAACGATGAACCCATAAAGGTGGTTGCCTATAGTCCGCCCGGGAACGCACTCTGAGAGTGGTAACCGCCGAGATGAGCCGGATCCTGCCCACCCAGCCCGGCGGCGGTAACGAGCCCTAGCATTGATCCATTCCTATATTTGGCCACAGCTCTGTTGTTGTCTTGAGAGGGTGCATAAAAAGGACAATGACCTCTTGGAGGACGGCATGGCGGTTGGGCCGGGTCTTGCCTTGCCACGCAGCCTTGCAGAGGTTGTCAAATTTGCGTGGCCGCACCTCTGAGCTCCGCGTGGCGCGCACAACACCCATGCAAAGCTTGTGGCTCGAATTCGATCTAGGCAATGTACGGACGTACTTGGGTATTCTGCATAGATGTATGTTGGCGTAGGAGAGATTTTGCCTGTCGTCGCCTTGACCAAGGAGAGAAATGGGAGATCTCTCTCTGCTCTAATCCCCGTGGAACACAGACCAGCGGCTCTTCCAGAATCTCTCTCATCCCGCTGGTGTTTGTGCGCCAGTCCAATCCCGTACTATGATGCATGGTAAATCATGCATATACACCATGGTAGTGGCGTCAGGAGACGAGGGGGGAAAAGGAAAAAAAAAGGGGGGATGAATTTCTTGGGAAGTAAAATACGCCTTCCTACTACTTACTTAGTACTACTACTGTATTGTGCATGCTAAGTCCAAGGGGGCCTGCAGCATAGGGGGTAGCTTGGGGAGCACGGGGAGGAGGTTTAGCAGCACGGCAGCCAATGATTACCCGCTAGAGAGCCTAGACTTTCAGCATCCACCCACTATACTACCCTACCGTGGTTGCGTAGCTCCGCTGTGTTGAGAAATTCACAGGCGACCGAAGCCCCAGATTGAGGGAGAGAGCCCCTGCCACGCCACTCTCCTATCTCGACTGGTTGGGGTTTGGTTATCTTTTCCGTCCAGTTGTTGTCGACACGAAACGAAACGACACGACACGACACGATATCGACAACCCGACTCCCTTTCCAACGGGGCTCAACCGCCGACTCTCCCCCTCGTGTCCAGGTTGAGGTGGCCCCGTATACATGTGTATCTCTTGGCGCTGTTGTCTATAGCATCAACGTCATCATCAATAATCAGCAATCGGTATCGACGGCGACGTCCACATCGACATCGATTTTGACTTTGTCACTTGTCGATCAAACGTGGCCTGAGTTGCAATTGCGGCTCCCACCAACACATACGAAGCTAAGAAAAAGCAAAGAAATAAAAAATTAAAAAATTGGAGAAAAAGTTTTAAAAAACATAAGACGGAAAGAGGAAACAAGAAAAGCACAACAGAGAAAGAAGGGAGTGTGCCCTTCTCGACCGTTGCGACACCACGACGAGAGCAGGACCGACTCAAGCTGCCTGTCAACCCTCCAGCGCCTTGGCAAAGGGACCGGCTGTCCTTACCACTCACTGTCAATCGTCAGCGCTTGCGCTTGCGCTTCAGCCTGTGCCTTGCTTCTGAAGAGTCTGGTCTTGGCTCGGTCCGTGGCTCGGTCAAGACTGCACCTGCGCCAAGCTCGACTGTCTTTAACGTCCACGCAACGTCCACCTCAACCACAATATCGGGCCCAGCTAGGGACGCTGTCTTCTTCCCTCCTATTACCCACTCAATCGCGATCGCGACTCGCAGTCGGTCCAGGGCGAACCATTGTCGACACTTGATGACTTCGATTTGACCACGAGACAGAAAGGGGAAAAGAGATAAAAATCAGGGGTGACGGGCTGAGGTGGACTGGCTCTCGTCTCGTGTCGATCCTCCACCTCGCGTCAGCAACAGTAGCAGCAGCAGCAGCTACATCAGCAACGCCATCTTCTATCTCTTCTCGAGACGATCGGGGCCGCGCGATCGACCTTCCGCCCTCGACGACACATCCATACTGCACGGCATGGATCTGATCCGTCGGGCGGGTAAAGGCCCTGACGGGGCCTCCGCAACTACCTACGGCAGATGAGAAGATTCACAAGCCAAGGACAAAATCAGGGCGCCTGTGGTCCCGTCTAGCCTTCTTCCGCAGGCCACTGCGCCTCAGGGGGAACTCTACCATCTCCATGCCGCTCGGCGTGGTCATATTGTTTCCCCTCATCGTCGTCATCCTCATCCTCGTCCTCTTCGTGAGGCACCCAAACTCTCCCGGCAGGATACTCATGCCCGCCGGTGCGCCGCCGGCCATAAGGTGAGAGGTCCCAAAATTTTCCCTCGCATGTGTCTGGTGTTGGTGCTGATCTTGAGTCCCCCCCAAACAGGAAAATCAGCGAAAAATACGACAAGACCTTCGTCGAGGGCTGTCTCGAGCCCGATACCTCCAAGCCCCGAGCCAACGGCGCCTTCGTCGTCCTGGCCAGGAACAAGGAACTGGACGGTGTGATCCAATCCATCAAGTCTATCGAGCGCCACTTCAACCGGTGGTACAACTACCCATACGTATTCCTGAACGATGGCGACTTCAACCAGACCTTCAAGGATACCATCAAGAACTACACGTCTGCATCTGTCGAGTTCGGCAAGGTTGGTCCAGACATGTGGGGGTTCCCCGACTGGATCGACCCAAAGGTCGCCAAGGAGGGCATCGCCAAGCAGGGTGATGCCGCTGTCATGTACGGTGGTCTGGAGAGTTACCATGCCATGTGCAGGTTCTATTCCGGGTAAGTCCCAGCTTGATCTGCGCTGCCCTTCCCGGGAGAGGGAGGAGACACCAAACAGCGCCAGCTAAACCAACGGCTATACTGACCTTCTCGGTAGCTTCTTCTACAAGCACCCCCTGCTCGCCAAGTACGAGTGGTACTGGCGTCTCGAGCCCGAGATCAAGTACTTCTGCGACATCACCTAGTATGTTCTTATTCTGGCCCCTTGTCGCTGGTAGCGTGCCCCCTCCCGTATCTGACAAGCTCTCCTCTGCAGTGACCCCTTCCTGGCTATGATCGAGAACAATAAGACGTACGGATTCACGATTGCTGTCAAGGAGCTCCGGGAGACCGTCCCTAACATCTGGCGTTACGCGTCTGCCTACAAGCGCTTGAATAACCTTACGTCCAAGGGCTTGTGGGAGATGTTTACCGAGCCCAAACCCGAGCCTGAACAGAAGGACCCCGCCGCAGACATGGAGGTGCCACCGCTGCCGGAAGAGATCCTGCGCTCCGAGCCTGGGCGCAACGGTCTTCCCGAGATCGACCCCGAGGCCATGGAGGGTGAGAGCTACAACATGTGCCACTTCTGGTCCAACTTCGAGATCGCTCGCCTGAGCTTCTTCAGGAGCAAGGAGTATGAGGACTTCTTCGAGATGATGGACCGGAGCGGTGGTTTCTGGATGGAAAGAGTAATGCTGCCTCCTCTAACCCTCCCCCATCTCGTGACCTTTTTTTCCCCTTCAGTTACTAACTATTTTCTGCCAGTGGGGTGACGCGCCCATCCACTCTCTAGCCGCCGGTGCCCTTCTTTCCCCTCGCGATATTCACTACTTCCGTGACTTCGGATACCGACACACCACCATTCAGCATTGTCCTGCGAACGCGCCTCTGGGGAGACAGCTTCCCCGTGAGCCATACCTCGAGAAGACAACCCTGGACGAGAAGAAGCGGGCTGAAGAGGATGACTATTGGGAGCATTGGGACCCGCCCAAGGAAAACGGTGTGGGATGCCGATGCCGATGTGACACCGATATCGTCGACGTTGAGGGTAAGGAGGGCAGCTGCCTGGCGGAATGGGTCGACGTTGCCGGCGGTTGGGCTAGCCCGTAATGAAGATTCCTGGAAGAGGTCGCCTGCATCCTGCGTCCCAGAACACGACGGCACGGCGCACGAGACAAGGAAGCTCACAGGCTTGACAGGCTGGGGCCGAGCGACAGACGACCAGTCCAGTCAAAGAGCCGGCCCGAAAGAATCCACGCGATTCACGTCGCGTTGTGTCTCTCGGAGTACGCTTGTGTGGCTGAGAGCTGCGGCGCTGCGGCATATCTGCCGACCTGCGCCGTTGTTGTCGGGTTTCACATCGTACGCTCGTCGTCTTGGTGGTGGCATGGTCAACTACCGCATCAGTGTAACAGGCGTTTACGAAATCACAAAAGATCATCCGCATTTCATCTTGCATGGGAGGACCGGTAGAGTAGACCGGGCGTCGGCCAAAGGGATCGCTGCTTGCTGCGCACGACGCCGCAACCTGTCCCTTTTTGTTCTTCTATACGATACCACATATCTAATTGAAATAACAATGTCAAGAGCTAAAGATAGCCTTGGTCTGACTATTAGCAGTGAGACTTCTAGTGACAATGACCTGCAGTTTTTGATACCCAGCTGATGAGACTCTCTGCCTTGTCCACATAGATCCTGACGAAGAATCCGATACAGTCTCTGGGATTCACCACTCGGAGCTTCCTTGGGGCTCGGCCATATCTGTGACCGCCCCATGGCTCGCATCACCAACCAGTCTCGCGTACTTGGCCAGCGTACCCCTGAGCGGTTTTGTCACGGGCGGCTTCCAGTCCTTCTTCCTCTCCCTCAGCTCCTCGATGGTCACGTTCAGCACGTCGATCCTGTTCTCCGTCGCGTCGATGCGCACCTCATCGCCATCCCTCACCATGGCGATGGGGCCTCCCACGGCCGCCTCTGGGCATATATGGCCGACGATGAAGCCGTGGCTGGCACCGCTGTATCGGCCGTCGGTGATGAGCGCGACGTTCTTTAGCCCCGCGCCGATGATGGCGGCGCTGGCCGTCAGCTGCTCTGGCATCCCAGGCCCACCCCGCGGGCCCTCGTACCGCACGATGAGGACCAGGTTCCCGTCCGTCGCCTTGATGTCTCCCCTTTCCAGGGCCGAGTCCAACTCGTGCTCTTTGTCAAATACCCTGGCCTTGCCAGTGAACGATAGGCCCTCCTTGCCTGTGATCTTGGCCACTGCCCCGTGCGGCGCAATATTGCCCCGGAGCACGCGCAGGTGGCCTGTCTTCTTGATGGGGTCGTCCAGCGGCCGGATGATCTTCTGGCCCGGGTCGAGCGAGGGCCACGAGGCGCAGTTCTCGGCGAGCGTCTTGCCCGTGACGGTCATGAGACTCCCGTCGATCAGGCCTGCGGCGATGAGCATCTTGAGCACGCTCGGTGTGCCGCCCACACGGTACAGGTCCTCCATCATGTGCTTCCCGCTGGGCTGTAGGTCCGCGAGGAAGGGGATGCGGTTGCTCGTCCTGTCAATGTCGTCGAGCGTGAGCGGCACGTCGGCGCTGTTGGCCATGGCCAGGAAGTGCAGGACCCCGTTCGTGCTCCCGCCCAGCGCCATGGTCAGCACAAGGGCGTTCTCAAAGGCTGCACGGGTGAGCAGGTCCCGCGGCCGCAAGTCCCTCTCCATAACAACCTTAATGACCTCGGCCGCCCTCTCACACTCTCTGGCCTTCTCGGGAGAGGTGGCAGGGTACGAGCTGCTGCCGGGCAGGCTTAGGCCCATGGCCTCGATGGCGGTGGCCATCGTGTTGGCCGTGTACATGCCGCCGCAGGCACCCGAGGTGGGACACGAGTGCAGCTCCAGGTCCTCGAGCACGTCTGCGGGCGTGGCAGGCTCGCCGTTGGCCTTGGGGCACTTTGCCTGCAGCCTCCCGTAGATGTAGGCGCCGCGCGCCTCGAGACAGGTCGAGATGTTGACATCAGAGTCAAGGAGGGTGCTGTGGCCCTTGCGGATGGCCCCGCCGTAGATCATAATGAAGGGCCGGTTGTGGCGGGCTGCAGCCATGATCACGCCGGGCATATTCTTGTCGCACCCTGGGATCGAGATGTTGGCGTCATGACGCTGCGCGCAGGTCACGGACTCGATGGAGTCGGCTATGATCTCTCGTGACTGTAGGGAGTAGCGCATCGCTAGGGCGTGTGGGTTGCGATGTTTAGCAGAGAAAGATAGGAGAGGGGAGGGGGGCACCGGAGGCCCGGGGGGAAGTGAGCACTCACCGTCACTGCCCATTGTGATGCCGTCACTGACCCCGATGGTATTGAATTGCCAGGCCAGCATGCCCTGCTTCTCTACGGACTTCTTGACAATCTTGCCCAGGTCCATCACTGCTGGTCGTCAGTTCATCGTGTCCCTCTCTCTTTCTCTGTGGTTCTGAGGGTCACCCCCACCCCCAATGGTGTTCATGGCTGGATCAAGATATCGGGCAAAACCCGGGTCTGCTTACGGTGGGTGCTGTCACGGCATGTTAGATGTCATCAGTCCCACGACAAAGGAGCTTCGTTTAGGACGAATTGTACTTGCTTGCATGGATTGCCTTCCCACCAGACCGTCGCGATGCCCACCTGAGGGGCATTCTCCATGGCCTTCTGGCCCGGGACACCGGCGGCATACAGCATAGCCTATTTTTCATGTCAGTTTTGGGTTCAGCTAAGGGGGAGGCGATGGGGTTTTCTCTGCCGCTGAGGCTGACCTTGGCCGCAGGAAAGTCATGTTCCCTTGTGATGGCGTGAGACCACCGATTCAAGGGCCCTCCTGGTGGTAGACAAGGCCACTGGATGTAGTCGTCTTCCCTGGGCAGATTCCTGGTCGCCTCTGCGCCGTCTCCGACTCCAGCACTTCCTGAGGTACTCATATTATCTTTCAGGTCGGCCTGTTCTGCTTGGAAGTCTAAACTTTATGCTGGGAAGAATGGATGGTCTTTCCTTGGACAGGACGAGTCGAATGATGGGGTTCTAGGCTGTGATGATGATGATGGGGGACCCTGTGCAAGATACGAGGGAGGAAGGAAGAGGGAGATCCTTATATATATATATATATATATATATACTATAGTGGTAGATCTTGGGTGAAGTGTAGCAGCAATGAAGCGTTGAAGTCAAGGGAGACAAGACATAGCATATCTACTGATATTACGAACAAGGCAGGATCGTCAACGTCTTGCGAGTGCACTTGTCTCATCACTTGACCAGTGTCGGAGAGTGAAGACGAGGGGAGGAAACGAGAAAGAGCGAGAGGAGAGGAGACAGCCCGCTAGGTGGCCGGTTCTGTGCTAGTCCGCTACTTACAGCCACGAGGGAGAAGGTGCGAACCGCCGACAGTAGACCTTTTTTTTTTTTTTTTTTTTTTTAAAAAAACCAAAAAACCCTAGGCCGACAGCGCAGTAGATTGATTACCGCGGTTCTTTTGCCGAGATGTGTGTTAATTAATTACATGATACTTGCTTGGTAGGACGAGAGAAGCTTAAGCCTGAATAAGGGACAGGTAGGCTCCAAGACAAACCGAGCCGACGAGGAAAGGCGGGGGAGATCAGCAGACGGTTGAGTAGCTGTGCCCACTTTACCACACATCCAGCATTCTTGCCATTGGAAGTGTTAGCCATCACACCTGGTGGTTTTGAGTAGAGGGGAAAAGGGCGAGCAAGGGGCCCGGACGGTACATAGTAAGACGACACGGAAAGAAGGACGACGGGCTTTTGCACCCCCGGGCCGGGGATGGAGACACACACACGCCGGCCTGACGCAATCCTCATGTAGTATCGCACTGCTGCCTCCACTCATGGACGCGGTCTGGCGCCATATGAGGGGTCACGATGCTCCGCACAAACATGGTCAATACAAGTTATGCCGTTACACTATTGATGTGATTCTACCGATCTTGAGGAGGAGAGAAAAAGGCCAAGAGTGGGATGATAGCACGGATGGAGCTCTTTTCCTTTCTTTTTTTTTTTGCTTTGCTATGTAGATCCATGATTTCCCCCTCCTTCTTTTTTCCCCGCGGGTGGAAATATCCACTCTTGTAGAGGACCCAAATGGATCAATCACCTCCCGAGCTTTGGAAATCATCAGCATCCTCTTTTGTCCTACGTGGGAAACACGAGACTAATACTTAAGTACCGACCGATGCAGTATTCCGCACTGCACTCTTGGTACATACTATGTCAGCCACAACCATAACCGAGGAATCATGTATGTGTATCTATTTGTGCCTTAGCCAGTCCAAGTCAAACCTATGTACTTTACAGTACTCACTCTGGTAGTCAATACTTGGCATATTTTCGCTGACACACCGACCAATTAATGTATCTTGTGTGGGTGGTACCCGACGGTGTTGCATGGATACACAGAAAATACATACACCACCATCAAGAGTACTACCCTGATTGTACCTTGCCAGAAGAACCTTAAACAAGTTCCTAAGATGTGAGATGTGAGGAGACGGGGGTAGAGGAGGGAGGAGGGAGGGAGGTCACTTGGCGTGGGTGTTGGCTGGAGCCTCCGGGATACTCTTTTTGGTACACACCTAAGGGGGCTGATAATCCCTTGTACAGATCAAGTATCCTCCTCCTCCTCATGGCAGCACATACGTTTTCTTCCTACTCTGGGTTATAACCATCAAGGGAAAAAAAAAAAAAAAAAAAAAGGCAGTCACCTGCAGCACTGCCATATGAATCTGTGTCAATGCTACTTTGACCCCCACGCCCTGCGCTACTAAACACAGGAGGCTTGCTGAAAGAGAACCCGCCAGGGCTGCAGCGGATAAAATAATAAGCATGCTGTGTGCGGGGTGGCCTCACTACTGTGAAGCGACGGCAAAGGTGCTGCAGTAGGAAACTTACTCACTCCACAGTAGCAATAGGAAGGTGGTGGTGATTGGTTGTTGGCAACTGCAAAGTAAGGGAACACCACCAAAAAAGTGAACTGGGAGATTCGTGATATCGCTCTCTTCCATTTTTGAAGCAAGGCTGTAAAAGTAATATAATATCCAAAAAGCTGACCTGGCACGTTCCTCTTTCTGATGAGCTATCAATGCCGGCCGCCTGCAATCCCACACACATGCCCAGTCCCACCCTGTCTTTCTCTTCTCCCAAACCATTTCCATCCGTTGATTGCCCCCTGAAGATGCGCCATGCATACGTACAATAGAGAAAAAGTCATATCAAAGCACAAGCTAACAAAGCCGCCCCCATCTCTCGCGCGATTTCCTTCGCACGCATTGCACCAAACCACCCCGTCTCTCAAGAAAATCGTACACCGAGAAATGAAGTATCGCACTAGAGAGTCTGAGAGTTTGTATGGGTGTGTGTGTGTGTGTACTGTATTCGAGGGTCGGAAGAGGTTGTTTCATTGTTGGTGTGTGGTTGATTGATAGATTATGATTGACTGAGAGGGCTTCATAGCCAGGGTCCTCCAGTAAGTAGGTAGACAGGTTGGTGATGTTCATGGGTACTGGTTGTGGCCGGTCTCGCATGGCTTCGTGGTGATTCGACAAAGGAAAACGGGGAATTTTTTTTTTTTAAACAAAGGAAATGATTGGTTTATGTCGTCGGTGTGCCCAAAGCTCTAACGCCTGAGGGCAACAAGGTGGATTTGTTGCTTAGGAGCCGAGGGCCCATGCACCCAAAGGGTACATGTTATGTGGTGGCCAACTCTCTCCCTCTTTTTTCCCGGGGGGGGCATGTAGATTTTCTCTTAGGCACCGACACCAACCATTACCCGTTCCTCCTCCATCCTCCTCACAAGCTCCCTCTCCTTAGGACCTCTAGGGCTTGCGTCGATACCCAGGATCGCCGAGATGCGTGTCCTGTTCTGCCTGTTGTTGAAGCAGTCCCGCTCGTCAGGGCTGCCGGTAGGCGTGATAGGGGTGGGCGCGGCATAGGTGCTGCCGTGAGGCCCCGCGACCGAGCCGGTGTTGCCAGTCCGCCAGGCCTGCTCGAGCGTCGAGGGGTGGACCCCGCTGCCATACTCTGCTGCCACCGTCGACCAGAAGTTGGAGCGGTGGTTGCTGTACACAGCCTGCAGCCTGCCCATGTCGATAGGCTGAGACGCGGCGCACGAGGGCGCCGGCAGGGTGGAGCAGTCCAGGCGGAGCGAGGTCATGCTGGCGCTGCGGGATGGGGCCGCCGAGGACGCCTGGGAGTGGCCGGCAGCAGAGAAGCTGGCCGAGGGCAGGAGGGGCCCGCCCTGTTGGGTGTGCTCCTGCAGCGGGCTGTAGCGGGGCCCGCCTGCAGCCATCGTCATGTTGGCGGGCTTGGGCAGGATAGCGGGCAGGCGGGGCGAGCTGTGAGACCCAAGACCATGGTTCATGATGCTGGGGAGCTGGACGGCACCGCCCGTGGCGTAGCTGCCGAGGGAGACAGGGGGGAGACGCTGCGGCTGGGAGACTCATGGATGGGGCTCGGGATGGCGGCATGCATGAGGGGGAGTGGCCGTTGGAGGAGGAGCTGGATGACATGGACGTCGTCCTCTTGCGGCGGTTGCTCCCGTGGCTGAGCTGGTGGTAGTGGAGACGGCATGCCAGCTCTGTCTTCTTCAGGTGGGCGGCGATGTGCTTGTATGGCATCTTCTGCAGGCGTGTCTGGAGCAGGTACATCTCCTATAAAGATGAAAGTCGGAACTTTGTCAGCATTCGATGGCACCTTCACGGGTTGTTTCCATTATAAACAGCCCCACGTACCTCGTCCTCGCTCCAGGCCCTGCCTCCACCAGTCGACGAGGTCTTGCGGTGGTGCTTCGTGATGCCGTACTCGTGGCGCTCCAGGGCGTCGGTCGTAGGCGTGTACATGGCTGGGGACATGGTCATGGCCATCGTAGGCGACATGGTATAGTCGTTGTGTGTTTTGGGGGTCCCAGGTAAAAAGAATTATCTCGTATGTGAGTGAGGAGTAGTCTGCAGACCCAGTCTGCTTTTTGATTCGAATCGAACAAGTGATGGCTGCAAAAACCGCAAGTAGGAGGGGGTGTCTTCTCTCTTTTGGATAGGTCTCCCAGGACGAATCGAAGTCGAATGTGACGCACGAATAGAAAATAAATCGGATTAGACCGTTGACTAAAAGTGTGCGTAATTCGTAAAGAGTGGAAGGGCAGCCAATCCAGTTGGGTCTCCTTCGAGACAAATGAACGTAAGGGTTATATAGCTGCAGCAAAGACTAGCAATTAAAAGAAGGGGGGGACAACACAAACACACGCAACAGCGTCGTTGTAGTAAGGCCGTATATAATAAATATATCAGGATCAACCGTGACAATGAAGAGAAGGAGTAAACAAGAACAAACGGTCTCTGGAGGAGGGAATGGGCCGTGATAATAAAGTCACTCGACCGTGCAAGCTCTCTTGATGGATGTCAGGGGTGCTGGCCCAGGACCAGGACTACTTAGTATCTGATATTGAGACACAGACATCTCGAGTCTTGTGTGTGGGGAGGGGGCAGGGGTCCGACGGGGGAGGATGATAAACCAGGTAGTCCTCTAGCCTCGTTACAGACCGTTTCTTGGGAACCCTGGGCCCCAGAAAAAAAAAAAGAAAGGGTGTGCCGCGACTAGGCTGAGAGGAAACTTGTGTGGCAGGGCTGGAACGAGGAGCATAATACTGTGTGTTGTTTAGACCCACCCAGCCCACTCCCGGCCTGGTGCTGCCTTGTCTTGGCTTGCCCACCATTGTGGCCTCTCTCTCTCTGTTTCCCCACGCCTCAGGTAAGAGCCGCACAGTTAGAGTCTCATCCAGACATGAGTATCCCGGCCAGCTCAGAGACCCATAAAAGAGATAGAGAGAGAGCGGAAGAAAGGGAGATCCCAGTCCACACAAGGATGACGGAGACTTATACTGTCTTGGGAGTACGTGAGACGTGGGGTATGGCGTCAGCACCAGGTCGCCATTCGCAACGAAAGCCGTGGAGGGCGTCGAGGAAGGGGAAAAAAAAAAAAAAAAGAGGATGATTAATTGGGTAAAACGGGACGCGGCCTAGCCGCTGCGCTGCGCCCAAAGAGGAGGAGGGACGGAGGGGAGGAGGGGGACGCCACGAGCCACATGCGCTTCCTGGCGTACAGAGATGCTTCGCATACTATGCATGCTGGCACGCAGCTGCAAAAGAAGGGGCGGGATCCTCATGCGGGAGGGGGAGAACGGATAAGAAGCGACGGAACATCCGAAGTGCAAGAAGGGGGAAGCGAGGCGGTAAACAGAACAGACCTGGGACACTTGCCCTTGACAGGGTCCGGATTTCTGGAATGCGCGTTACATGGATTGTTTTTGTTCTGTTTGACATGATCACGCCTCGCTCTGGCAAGACATCGCAGCCGAGAAAGCCGATCCCAGCCACAGCTTGTTGCAGAGAGCGCAGAGGAAAAGGAAGGGTAAGCGATGACAGTCCTCACTCTGTGATTTGGAAGGAGAGTCAGGAAAGGGGAAATAGACGCACAAGGGAGAAGGGAAGGAAAACCACCCGGAAGTTAGAGAGGCCCACAAAGGAAAGAGAAAGAAAGAAAGAAAAAAAAAAACCCCACCCAAAAAACACCAAAGTGATGGGATGATCTGAGCGCAGCAGAAGCCTGGCAGAGGCAGACAGCCTGCCTTGACCGTGAGTCAGGTCCTTGAACCTCACTGGACCTCTTGTCGACAGCGGTCCTCCCAGGAAATGTTCGTGTTCCAAACACGGGTGGCCAAAACGGGCCTCCTTGCGCTGATGTTGCTGACGGACGGTTCAACAACAACAGCAACAACAACAACACAACAACAAACATTGCGATCCACAGCTGCACACACACACGGCGGCTCCACAGGAACAGGATAGGCTGATTCTCGGCAGCTGCAAGTGCACTGACTGGCTGGCTGCGGAAGGGAAGGGGTTCCAAGAGAAAAACAAAAAGAAAAAAAGGGAGGCAGGCTGCTGCCATGTTTGACGTTGTGAGGAGGACCAGGGTCCTGTGGCCGGCGTCTGCTTCAGATCGTTACAGAGCCGCGCTTGTCCGCGACCTGCTGCAGCCCCTTGATTGGACGACGACTCCGGCTCCTGTCTCGTGGGCCAGACCTGTGCTGGGGCCGCCACCCTCCTTCCTCCACCCACGCCTGCCACGTAAAAGGCCAGGGGTACAGTGTCCATAACAGTACGGACGTACTTACTGTACTATGTCGTACCAGAAGCAGTGGCTCCTCCCCTGGCCAACAATAAGGTTTAGCACATGCTATTGCCAAAAGGCTTGACCAAAACCCTAGTGACTGGGTCCGCATGTTTGGTTTGACCCCGACCCAACCTCCGCAATCGAAACAAGAGCCACATTCTCCCAAGTCTCTTCTTGTTGTCGTCCCCCTTCCCTTCGCCATCAACGTTCTCCCCCTCCCCTGCCGGCAAGGTCAGCTTGCGGTCTCGAGCAGGGTGAAGGGTTACAAGGAATATATTTTTTCTCCTTTTGTCTCCCGCACCCTCAACTTCCCCAGAGTTAGGATCCATGGCCTTGTCGGGCTGCCTTGGGCCCCCACCCCTTGGGCAAAGGTCGTGGTCCTTTCTACCTCAGCAAGCGCCCTGTCGTGTTTCCACGGGCGTTCTTTTTACCTCTTCATTTCTGCCACTCGGATCCTTCTCCCGCCACGGGCTTTTGAGGCCCGTAGGTGGTGAATCAGGGCTTTGTCATGCCTTCGTATTGTGCCAATTTCGCCTGGACGTTCCTGACGCCGACAGACCATGGTACCTCTAGTCAGGGCCCAGAAACGATCTGGGCAATAGCTCGGCTCCTATCGCCCAAGGGTGCAGGTCGCTGGTGGTTTCTACTGCGCACCCTGCATGAAAGCGACCCAGAGAATCTTGGGCATGTGTTGGCTGCCGTGACCAGTTGAGGGTGTGGGTCCTCTATGCGCCGACCGGTCAAGGCATGTCGTCCCTTGAAACTCGCTAGATAGTAACGAGTAGCCACAACATCACAGGTGTGTGTCAGTCTTTATCGTACCCGTCGCTGGATTTTCCTCTCTCAATTCTTGTTTATAGATGGAGGGAACACCACCTATGCCCACAGTACAGTGCGAACCGGTGACTAGAGAGGGGGTGTAGAGGGAGAGAGAGCTCTTCAATGCCTGTACGTACACTATAGTGACAGTAATAGTACCTACTTTACACAGTACGCCATCTCCGCAACTCACTAGTAATGCATGTCAAGATTTAGTGCCGTCCTCTTGTGCTCCCTGGCGCTACGTACGGCGCAAAAGATTAACTTCTGCAAGATAACCTACCTCGTATGCGAGATCTTGGAAATCTTTGTCTATCTTCCTCTCTCTCTCTCTCTCTCTCTCTCTCTCTCTCTTTTCCGTCGTCGGCGCTTACTAGCTGGCCTACCCAGCGGCTGCAGTTTCCTGCCCTGTCTGCATGTCATGAGGTGGGACGAAAATAGCCCAGGCCCTCGACTGGCAGCGTCCAGCGGTTGGAAACACCTGCAGCAAGACCTGTGTGTGTCCCAGTCTAATGCAATCACTCCTCTTGGACGGCTTTGTCTCGTCTCGACTTCTACTGTAGATCAATGGGTCCAACCAGGCAGATCCTTTCCCCCAATGTCGAGTTTCGTCTTGTTTGACGTCTCTACTAGTAGAAAATCTTTGGTTTCGTCGGTGGCAAGACGAGGCGGTCAGGCCACGCCAGTCGTCAACTCAGGTCCATGGCCAAAATTAGGACCTCCCCCTCAGCACATCGTTTCTGAAGTCTGGAGCGGAGCAGCATAAACATCAGGGCTTCGGCAGAGACTTCTCCGGCCTCAGTGGTACCTTTGGGTTCGTCGCAGAGATCCGAGGTTGGGATAGCCTTCTCCGCTCATGGCAGGCTTGGCTTTGGTCTATTCCTCTTTCTCTCTTTGTTTTTCATTTTCCGCACCAGAGGAGACTACTGGGTGATGAAAGGCGATCATACAGGGGAACGTATGATTGGGTCCACCGTCCATTCAATTTCTTGAAACTGTTGTTTTTATTGCTATTGCTGTTTATCAGCGAGTAAGCTTCATGCCGACTTCATAGACACGACGGTAGGCGTTCGCTGCTCAACCGTTCAGCCCTAGACTTAAATTCAACTTATCATAGTAGGCGATCCTGAGGCGAAGTTGCGCTGCCGATCACTCCGTGCTCAACTACCTCCAATTTCGTAGCTGTTTACCCTGAGTACAAACTTCAATCGTCGATCTTTAGCACGAACCCTCTAAGCATCCCCACCTGAGAAATCAGCGGGTGCTTTGGAAGCGATATACGAGCACACGAACCGTTTATAGGGCCGGGGTGTTGATGCTCCGCAAAGAATGAGGTTCCCTTTGGGGTTTCAACAGCCGCTCATAGCGGAGGAGGCATCCTCCTTCTACACTGGTAGACGCCCGTGCTTATCAAGCGAGAATTATTGGTGGCAGACGACTCCGTTCCAAGCCAGTCTTGGAGGCCACTTGTCTGCGGCCCCGGAACAGCCAGGCGAGTCCAGAGAGAAATGTTGTTTTGCGGCGGCTATCGAGGCCATGCACGTCTTGTCTACTTACTCATCCACGCACGCGCTTTGACGTTATACAAGTACGTGCCATTGCCGTTCTGGGCCCTCGACGCGGACGAACACGTCAGCATGCAGCGGTTATTTGCTACTAGGCAAGCGGAAGTTGGGATGAGGGAGGAGATGCCTGTCCGCAAGAACATCACAGACAGCACCGAACGGCCTCTGTGTGTCGCGTGGGATGCCCTAGCTATACTGTACATAGTAGTCATGCCTAGCAGGTGCTCCGCAGACTATACAGAGTACGGACTATACCCTGAATAAGGTTATCTCATCCCCGGTTGGACCCCTGACCTGACCTGGTCTGGGCTACCCTGGTTGAGACCTCAGGGTAAGGTTCCTGCGTTTGTGGCTGTTTCGACGCCATGGGTGTAATGCACCTCGACGGAGTACTGCCCACCCGAGACTGTATTACTATGTACTATGGTATAGTCCGTACTAATATACGCCACCCACTTGGGCTTGGTAGTCACGTTCATAATCTCAGCGAGATTTGCACACAGACCAGAGCGTATAGGGCGGCGTATAGTAAGTATTGATAAGACAACAAGAAATAAAACATAGGAGACCGTACTGGATGCTATTAGGGATAGAGGAAATAAATAAGACCGAAAGTAAAAAAAAAAAAAGAGAGAGAAGAAGGGGGGTGTGTTCCTCTAACACTGCCCGCCAAGAAGAGTTGTAGGCTGCAACAGGCTCGGTTTCAGTTCCAGCGTTCCCGAGGAAGGCCGAAGCCTTGAGACGAAAGCAGTGCTTGACGGATCTTTCCTTGATTCTCTCGGCGTACAAGTTTCGGTTCAAAAGTTGAATCAAAAGAACAAAAAATAAAAACAAAGTGAAAAGTCGGGATGATTAGGAATGATAATTCAAATCATCAGTTCGCGAGTTGCCTTGCAGGGAGGCCGCTACTTACACCATGCCGTACGAGATGAGCATTCGGCAACGACTCGGAAGTGACTCGGTCTCGTGACTGGCAAGCCAAGGCCAGTCACAGCCGCAGCGTGATCGTGCAGTACGACAGGCTCGGCATTCCTATGCCGTCAGGATGATCTCGTCGCAGCGCTGCACGCATAGTATTGCGGACGAGTGGAGTATTGTTTGAAAGGGGGCAGCGTCCAAGAAGCTGCTGTTGAACGTCATCATCGACAGCGTCGTCGTTTCGTCGCTTCATGCGTGCATAGAGGAAGAGACATTGAAGGACCCACTGGCCATCGCGTTGCCACCAGGCAAGAGGGAGAGCCGGCAAGGAAAAGTGTGCATAAGGGGAGCTTGCTGGGAAAGGCCAAGTCCAGGGCAGGGGCTGAGTTGGAAATCATGGAGCCAGAGTTTCGATGCGAGGTTTCGTCCGAGCGTCGCGTTTCGGTCTGGTCAACGAGATGAGCAAGTTTGAGGTTTGCGCAGTGCAGGTTAGTATAGCCAGTGTTAAAGAAAAACAAAAAAAACGTCACGCTGAACTCCATCACCTAACAATAGCATGACCTAGGTCCCCCCCATTTCTCGGCCCGGCAGAAAGTTTCGAGACTTCGTGCAGCTTGTTTGGTGCTTCTCATGCCGGTCAGGCCTCCTTTTTGTGGTTACTGCAGGTCATGAGAGGCGGACGCGGCCTATATGGGATGAAATCTTGCTATCGAGTAGATCAACATGCCCCGGCAAACACAGAAACAAACTCATTCCAGCAACGCAAAACGGCCGAGGGGACCAGAGTTCCAGGAAAAAGAAAAGGAGGGTAGCAATCCAGACCGGGTCACTGCTTGCCCAGATCTCGGCTTATATTGGCGTACAGCTCGCCTGAGTCTGTGGAGGTGTCTCTCCAGGCCTGGGACCGGTCGGCGCGGCACGACCCTGTCGCAGCAAAAAGCTCAGGCTGGTGCCTCTGGCGAGGATGCAGGCTCAGAGCACGGAATGAGAGCATTGATCAAAACTAACTGCTGATGCCTATTGCCTGATAGAGTCCAGAGGCACACAGGCACGTGCAGTCCCTGAGGGGACGTATGGAGAGGCCCTCGCGATGATGGCAGGTTGTTTTCAGCCCAATGATAACAATCGAGGCTCGTCGTCTCGGCATAGGAAACGGCGCCGTCTCGTAGGCTCCCAAGAAGCTCAATCGTCTGGCGGGTATGAAGGTGTCGAACGATGAGATGTTCGTCCTCACAGGTACCAAATATGCTCGCCACTTGGACGAGGAGCGAAGTAGACGAGAAAATCCCCCCTCTTTTCATCGGCAGGTGCTGACCATCGGGCGCTCCAGATGATACCAAGAAAGGCTGCTGAGTAAAAAGACATCAGTCCTCGTCATCAGCAGAGCCCCGCAGGCACGTATGGGGTTTCTGTCGTGTCGATGCCGGCACCATAGGCTGCGCGATGTGAACTGAGGGGTGGCAGATCCACAAAGGAAAGGACAACCGAAGGCTCTCGACATATGATTTTGAGGATGGCTGGTGAATACCCAAGTTTCGGGTCGGCAGGGAGCTCATGGGCGTGGACAGCCTGCGCAGGTCAGCCGACAGTCAAGACGCAAGCGAAGCTGGGGGCCTACCAAGTACGAGGTGTGATCCGAAGCCAAGAGACCGAGGCCGCGGTTGCTGCAGACTGGCGGTCAGTCAGAGAATGCAACGGCGTCCTGCGCTGGGATCTGACAAGCGCCATCTCGAAGCTCTCGTGGGCGGCCTGCGTGCATTGGCGGTGACGATGGCGCAGATCTAGCCTCGAAAGGTATTTGAAGGGCTGTCTGAGGGGGTGACGATGGCCGTGATGTGCTAGCAGCTCGGATGACCGGACGGCGACGAGGTCTGCCATATGCTCCGACGGGCCTGCACGGCTATCGAGGTCTTGAGGCACCTGAGAGGCCTGACCCGCGGGGCCGGAATTGACATGGAGGGTGGCTGGCCCGGGTGAAGCTGGAGCCCTTGAGCCCTTACCGGGTCCGAAGTACAACGTAGTAAGTAGCAGAGTATCGACTACGAGGTACTGCGCTAGGGCATTCGAAAAGTTTAGCAGGTGTACTTAGCATCGGACCGCTACTGTAGCTTCCCGCAGTACTTGCAGGTCGGCCCTACTGCGCACTATGCAGCAGGTAATAAGCTATACAGTTACATACCAGCTTACCTACCACCTACTCCCTGTGGTCTGTGGGCTGGCGCAGCTTAGGTGGGGTGGGACCTGCCAGGCCCCCTAAGCCTCCCCTAAAGAGTCACTCCTCGGCTGCTGGAGGAGCGGCACCCATACTACTAAGTATGTACTGCCTTATACATGGCATTACTACCATAAGATCAGCAGCCCCCATGGCCAAAGTACCAGAGGACTATTTTCATATGCAGTCCAGGGACGGCAAGTACCGAACTAGTAGGCATGGTAGCACGATGCTGACCTCCGAAGCAGGTTTGCAGGTGACAGAAACTTCATGGTGCGACCAGGTCGTGTACATTGAAGAGTTGTGGCGTATGCCAAATTCACAGTCAAATAAAAAAACGGTCAATCCTTCCTTGTGTCTCATCTCACCTCTCAGCTCCGACAGGCAGGGGCATGGAATGGAGAAGCCTCGACTCGAAGATAGCTCAGCTCTTAAAGGGTTTCTCGCCTAGCTGCACCATGCATGACCTGCTTGAACGATCGTGCAGGACAGTTGTGTGTGTGTGTGTGTGTGTGTGTGGGCCATGGCTGAGCTGACAGAGACAAGACTCCAAGGCGTCCGATCAGTCCGCTGTGGGCCGAAAGGGCTGAGAAGCCTGCTGTACATAATATGTTACAGTACAATGTAGCCATGACCACAGCAGGGGCCGCAGAGGCCAAACCAAGACCTGAACGGGGGAGCAAGCTGGTCCGCTCGGTACATTTTCAGTACTATGTATGTCACATCTGCCGTAGTGGTGCTGATGGACACACCTCAACTTCTGTTTGTCTCTGGCTACCAGGCAGGCAGCCAGCCAGGGTATGTGCTCTGCAGAGCTCGAGGGCTGAAACGAAACAATCTGGGGGCCAATGCCCCCAGCCAACCGTGGTACCACCCTGGGCACCTATGCACATCCGAGTGACTTGGCTGGCATGTACCCCCTTCTCCTGTGCCCCTCAATGTTGCCTCTGTAGCTACTGCCCCCTTGGCTTCTCATGACGATAGCGTCCTGGATACAAGCTGGGGTTGAGAGTGTATACATAGTAGCTACTATGTACTTTCTTACTTATACATCACTGTATGTAAAGATCCAATTGTTACTTAATATGTACTCCAGTCCATCTGACTGATCTGTCGGGTTTAACGTTCCTGCCGCGCCCAATAAGGTTCCCGCCCCAGAGCTTGTCTGCGCAGACCAACTGTAGCATTGGAAGGGAAACGGTCTCGGGGCGCAGTCGGTCCTGTCGTCAGGGCGGCCAAGTTGAGAAACCTGAGGCCGCGTGTTACTTTCTCCTGGCGGTCGGCTGACAGGAGGCTTTTGTTCTTGTGCTACTATGTACATGAGTAATTAATTACTGTACTACATACTACTATAGTACTGTGTGTACATATTGTATTGAGTAGAGTGATCGCCTCCCTCCTCCCCCACCAAAGGAAGGGTCTGCGCAAGGCATGGAAAGGAGAGGGGGGTGGGGCTGACGCCAACCCGTTTGCACAAGTACTAAGTAGTACTATAGTAGCACGCTGCGGTACCAAGCCGTGGCCAGCCACCCCGCCTTCGCTGATACTGGAAATAACACCCTGATCCTGCTGCCTTCTGGCTCGCTCGATCGAGATCAGAAACGCAGCGCCTCATGCCGGGAGCTTGGAAGTAGGTTGGTTGTTGTGCTTGTTAGGTCAGACTTCATGTTTGTCTATTCGATACAATTGTCTTTTCATCATGTCGGATGCTGAGGAACTCTGTTCCTGACCGTGCTGACGTGCTCAGGAAGAGGACGGAAGCTTGTACTATGTAATGGTGGTGGTGATGACGAGGGAGAAGATGAAAAAGTGAAAGTGCCCACTGCTCATCAGGCTAGCTCCAGCTGTGCGCTAAGCTAGAGCTTGCCGCTAGCGGGTAGCCCGGGCCACACTGCTCACCTCTCACTGCGTGACTTGTGTGACTACCTCCAAGATACGAGGTGTTTGTCTGGCGCTCGGGCGGACCAGGTGGGTCCTGGCATGGTGGCTGGGGGCCTGGTGGTGGCCCCCGTCCCCTGCCACCTTCCCTGGGGAGACCTTTTCCCTCCCAAGTTCTCTCCTGGCCTCCCAGAAGTCGAAGTCACTCGCTCCGTCCCAAGGTGACTCCGCGGTACCTCTCCCCTCACCACCCATCGTCCCTCGTCAAGTCAACGTCAATCAACACACGCTGCACACCACCCGCCTCCCATCGTACCACCCACCCACACCCACACCCACCACGTCTGGTTCACGACCACACATCTGGGCAGGCTACAAGGCTACGTACAGTACCTGCGACAGACGTCTTCTGCTGCCGGTCGTCCGAGGCTTTTGTGTCCTTCACGATCAATTTGCGACGTCGCGTCTCGACTTTTTTTTTTTCAGCGTCCTCACCACCGTCTATCATCGTCTAGGCCCCGGCCCTAACGCCAAGTTGTGTTCTTCGAGAGTGACTGGGAAATACATGACCGTAAGTACAACAACATCTTGAAGCGCCGTGTCTCTTTGTCTCCCCCCCCCCCTTCCAAGCCTATCCTGTGGCCCATTCCCCATCCCCGGTCCCGTCACCATTGCGGCCTATGCCCCGGCATCTGCAGAGCCTCATCGCGACAATGTACTCTCGGGTACCTTGGGGGCATCAAAACACGACCCCCTGGCAGCGGGCTAGAGGTCGTCCGCGGTCACACATCGCACAGCACACAGCACACAGCACACAGGACGGCGACAGCATCAGCATCACTATCAGCAGCATCCTCAGCAACACCAGCAGCAGCACCAGCAGCAGCACCAGCAGCAGTGTCATCCGCATCACCATTTGCATCAGCACCAGTCCCCGCATCCGCGTCAGCATCAGCACCACCACCAATATCCGCATCAGCAACAGCGGCGGCGCCGGCATCAGCAACATCAGTCAGCAGCAGAAGCAGAAACAGCAACATAAGCAGCAGCCGCAGCAGCCGCCGCCGCCGCCGCCGATGCAAAAGCAGCAGCAGCAGCAGCAGCAGCAGCAGAACGATCAGCATCCCCCACGCGAGCAGAGTTTTCATCCTCGTCGCTGCTGGCAGAGAGTCGTGTCCAGATTGTGTGTGTGTACATGCCCTCCCTACCTCTTGCCGAGCACAACACCCCACGACACCTCGGCGTCGCGCCACACCGGGCCAGACGACCTGGAGCTCTAGGCCACATGGCATTCGACTCGATTTTCCCTGATGCTCGAGGCTGCCATCCATTCCTTAGGGCGGCGGTGGCTTCGACGTGCGACAGGACGTGACTATGATCAGCCAAGCGCCAGAGGCTGCTATGCTCTACCCGCGTCAACCCCCACTACTGAGTCGCCAAAGACCGGGGGGGGGGATGTTTGGCCCGCGCTCGACGTTGAACATCTCTCTGCACCTCTTTCCAAACTGAGAGCGCGAGAGCACATGCGAGGCGTCATCAGCCTTCTCGCGTCGCAACCGACCGTCCCCCAGTCTACCAGCTTCTCGAGCTTCCTGAGCAAGCCTTTTTGTCTGGTCTACACACCAGTAGACCGTTCACCTGCGACAACAACACCCAGGTCTTCGACACGCTGGACTGCTGGGCCAGGCCAAACTTTGGCGTCGCCGCTTTTCTGGTTGTCTCGCAACTATGCTATTATTTTTTTCCTTCTCTTTTTTTTTTTCTGCCAGTCCTCCAATACACTGAACCCTGTCCCGACGGCCGACACCCCACCAAGGCATTCGCGCTTCGATCCCGTCATCCACCCGCCCATGACCCTGGCCCTGGCCTCTGGAAGGTTGGAGCTCCCTGGCTACCTGCAACCAAAATCGAACCAGTCCTGTTATGGACTATCTGCAGCCCGCGTCCAGCTCAATCGGGCACCCAGTCTCTCGCTGTTGAGACCCAGGTTCACCACAATTGGGATTCATCAGAGCATGGTGACACTCTGCAGCTGTTTCGCCAGCGACCTCGAATGCCTGTGGCCCAGCACAACAAGCTTAGCAACAGCTGTCTGGTCAAGATCGCGGAGTACCTTGGGGGACTGATGCCATTCATGATGCCGCTGTCCGCCGGGATGCGAACGCAATCAGCTCTTGCTGCCGTTATCCTCATGCATTCCCTCCTGCCTGTCAGCTTGACAAAGGAAACCTGACCACCTCTTCTATTGTTACTTACACATGCGCACACCTGCCTTCTTTTTTAAATCTACAAAAAAAGAAAAAGATGACGAAAAGAAAACAGCAAGGCCAAAAAGTGTACAAATCGAGCTAACGCGATGTTACTACCCCTCCAGACCATGCAGCAGTGGACTATGACCCCGTTGGGGGCTACGAATGAGTACATACAGCAGTACCAGCAGCCTCAGCCCGGCGCGACCCACCACCCTCACCCAAACCCAAACGACTACCCGTGAGTAGCTACCCGTTTTCCTTGTACCTCTCTCGTATCGACCAAATCCCACCCTCTCCCCAAAATCCCGCTACCCTTCCTCCCGGGGGCCCTCGTCACCCCTCCTCCCGCTACTCTGCTTCAGCACGCTACGCTGCCGACACAGTACCTCCTCATATCCTTTTTTTTTTGTTTTTTTTTTTTTTTTTTTGCCCCTCCCACGTCAAGCAGTGTTCCAAGGTCTCTCTGGATTCAACATGGCGCTCCATTCAAATTTCTATCGTGCGAGACTCGGGTCTGTCCAAGCAGTTCTGGCAATGGTGATTGAAGAGAGCGCCTAGTGGATTGCTTGTCCCCCCGTTACCTTCGCACGTCACTGCGCCTGACAGTACGCAAGTGCCGTCCCTTTTCTTCTTCTAGTGCTATTCCAGAACCTGGGATTGTGTGAGGGTACATGCCACACACTATAGTACCTCATCTGCACCTACCCAGGTCTGGTCGGTTTTTCGCCCGCCAGTCCTACCACAACGCCTGCGCTACCAGGCTTGTACCATCGCTTACCGCCTACCGACCTCTGCCTAGTGGGCTGGGGGCCAGGCAAGGTTGGTCTTGTCTCTCTCCCGTCCCTCGCCCACGGTCCAAGCAAGGCCCACGATCGCTCCCGTCTTATATGTATCCCTTGTACCCCGTCGCATATCTGCTTGTCCCCTGGTCCTCTCCCTCTCGTTCTCCCAGTCCGACACACGCGCGCACACACACACACACACACACACACCTCCCTCCACCTACACCCTCCGCTCCGCATCCTCCGACGAACATGGGCAAGACTTCAAACCAAGGGCTACGCTGGATTTCAATCACCACCAGCAGATAAGTCCCTCACCCTTAAAAATAAAAGAGGACGTCTTCTTGTCTGGTCGTCTCCACCTGTCGCCATCGGGGTGTCGAAGTCAAAGCAAACACACACACACACACACACACACACACACACAACATCAAGCGGCAGTACTTTTTCAGAGCAGATCTCGAACCCTAGAGCGACCTCTCTGGTGGCTCCGAAGTACCATCCCATCCTGAAAAAGATACAGCTGCCTTTTCACACACCTTAGAGGTGGGGCAGGCGGCGCGATCCCTCTCGATCGAGTGCCGAGCTTTGACCCCGACCCAACTGGACCAAGCCCGAACGCAAGCGAGCGAGCGCGTCTTCGCCTTCAGCTGTGCTTATCCCTCGCCCACTGGACGATTGACAAGTGCACAGTCAGCGGGGGCCCCCTTGTTTTTCACCAAGTCTACCTGCTACCTGACCTGTTTCCCCCTTCCCTCTTCCCTCCCGCCCCGCTACCTCGTTACTTCTGTCCCGTTACCTCTCTACATCCTCTCTACTTCTACGTCTACTTCTCCCTCTATCCATCCCCACCCGCACTCCACCGCTGCCAGATACTTTCGACGGGGCCCTTGAACCTGTTCAATTCGCGTCATCCACGCCTTCGCGTCCCTCTTGTTCCCCACTACCACGAACACGCCCGTCACTCCTGCCCACAACTACCTTTTTTTTTTTTTTTTTTTTTTCGGCTGGTCTCGGCGTCACTCTCTCTCCTTGTCGTCCTCGCGTGTATTCCGCACGACGCCATCACCTCGCCGGTCCCTCCCTGTCTTCGCATAGGTCCTTTCCACCTGTCTTCTCGATGAAGAAACAGCGGGGAGACCTTGTGCAGCAGCCGTCATGGCCCCCTCAGCCCCAAGCCGCGATGCCGATGCAGACCCAAAACCAGTCGCCGTTTGCCGCTAACACGCCCTGGTACAGCCATCAGCAATATGGCCACCCTCAGGCTCAAGCCGACATGAGAAGCCGCACCGATCTTGATTATCGCCAGTACACCCAAGCTCCGACGCCCCAACATCATCCGCAACACCCGAGCGCGATCCAGCCACCCATGCCCGTGTCGCAGCACGCCTCTCAGCAGCAGCAACACCAACACGCGCAACACCACCCCCAGCACCCCCAACACCCACAGCAGCATGCGCAGCAACACGTACAGCAGCACCAGCATGTTGCTCAGCAATCCCAGCAGCAGCCGCAGCCCGTACCTCAGCAGCAGCAGCATGTGCAGCAGCACCAGCAGCAGCCCACGGCTGTCCAGCCTCAGCAGATTCAGCACCAGCCCCAGCAGCAGCCGACCCCACAGCCTGCCCCGGCCTCGACGCCCGGCCCAACTCAAGCTTCTGCACCCAAGCGAAAGCGAGGCGGTGCTGCCGCCGCCGCTGCTGCTGCCGCCGCTGCCGCGGCGTCGGCCCCTCAGGCCCCGGTCGTTACCGGCCCGCCCCAGCCGGCCCAGATCCCAGCCCAACAAACAACCGTATCCCAGACCCCGATCCCCGTTCCTACTCCCCCGGCGCCTGTGTCTGCGCCGGCGCAGCCTGCTCCCCCGATGGACAGCCAGGCCGCCGCATCAGGGCCTCCGGCAGCAAAGAAGAGCCGTACCAACACTCCCTGGACGCCTGCGGAAGAGTTGCGCCTGAAGCAGATGCGCGACGCCGGACAGAGCTGGGCAGAGATAGCAAAGGTACGGCCCAATCATCGTGAAATACCATCTTTTGTCCCCATTATTGGGCGTCCCAAGTTGCTGACGGTTCCGTGACAGACCTTTCCTACCCGGACCGAAGGTAGCGTCAAGAAGCATTGGTACAAGGACATGCACTACGCGGAATTCGCAGAGGATGAGGTATGGAACGCTCGAGGATCATCAGATACCAACCAAAATCCCTCATCCCTATTCACGCACTCACCCCAGCGCCCGCAGAGCCAAGCCTTGATGAGCGCCATAAAGGACTACGAGAACAACAAATGGAAGGTTATTGGCCAGAAGGTTGGAAAGCCAGCAAAGGTGTGTTTCTGCCAAGATCTCCCGCTTGTGACTTGAAAACCAAAGGAGAGACGCGGAGAGCTGACTAGCTGCCAAAAAGGCATGCGAACAATACGCCAAGGAGCACTTCCCAGGTAAGTACGAACCACAAGCAGGCCGTGTCTTGAGACACACACCGCGGTTCATCCAAGTGAATCATGACATGGACGAGGCGGCTAACGTGATGCGTACAGACCTCTTCGCCAACCAGGCCAAGCGCACCTAGCATCTCTTAGCGGCAGTTCGGTGTGAAGATTGCATCTGCTGAAGTACTCGAAAAAAAACATCTTCTCTCGGAAGTCTGGAAACATGAAGGTGTTACTTGCCCCACTCCTGGCTACCACACATGATCACCTACTACAACACTTTATTGTATGACGACTTCGACTTCTCTATCCGCCTCCTCCCCTCTCCCTCTCTCCGTCGTGTTAGACGGAAGGAGATGTGGGGCCGGATGCGGTACTTTCCTGCTAGCCGCGCTGCGGCGATGCCCTCTGACTGAAGGAGGGGAGATTTGGGGGGAACCCAGTTTTATGTTTTCTTGTTCGTTTTGCGTGCGTCTGGGATAGTTTCCTGTCTACCATGAATATGATACCACGGAGATGACGAAGGCGGGACAGCGCTCTGACACGGTTGTTATCTGGATCGGCTGCAGCAAGCTTGCAGAGCAGGGACAGCCTGCAGGGTCGTGTGTGCTATTTGGCCCGTGGAAGGGACGGAGGGGTAGGGGATAATGGTGAGGAGTCAGTAATGGATATGCAAGGCTACATGTGTTTTTTCTTTTCTCTATTGTTTGGGGGGAAAGAGAGGGGGATGCGAATTAGGGATGTGTCCTTCAGATGGGAAGCCGAGAGTTGGCAAGATTCGCCCGAGCGTTTCTTTGAAGATGACAGCGGGTATTAAGACGGAAAAGGAGGAGGCTTGTATGCTAATAAGAACGTTTATTCCCCCAAACACGCCTTGCAGAGAGAGGAAACAACAACAGCAGCAACAAAGACAACACCATGATCCACACCCATGCTGGTGTTCACCGCTTAGACGCGAGATATCTGGGGATGATGGCACGTATCGTCGTTCTAGCAACTGTCTGGCGGCGCGCTGAGGCACGTGCCTTGACCTACATTCGGCGGGGCCGCCCGAGCGTTTGGGTACATATGTAGTAGTATGCCACTATGCCTATTGTTTTGATAGATCTGGGGTTGGAGGGCCCACGGGTGATCCTTGCAGCGCGAGAAAAAGGTGGATGCGCCGCTGAGCTGTGAACCGAGGCTGGGTGCAGCAATCATCGTGCATCGGATCTGGTATGTGTCGGTCTATTCAATGCTGCAATTCTGCCGCGCCGTGCTACTTACTATGTAGTGTCTTGGAATACCGCGGTCTGGGACATCAAGTACAATACTAATAATAGTACGGGGTTCAAGGTAGAGGCGGTACGGAAACCCGTCCCGTATTGATTACTTAGTACCAGGCCATGTTTGAATGAAAAAGAAGAAAAAAAAAGAGTTTGTACATAGTATGTGGTAGGGCTGCGTTGTGCTATCTACTACTACGGTATAGTGGCAGTACTATTCATCTTGGGGGAGCCTGGGGGAAGGGAAAGGGGGGGGTGGCAAGGGCGGCGGCGGCGGCGGCGGATCTTCGTATTGAATCCACCAGACCACCCCACACCCTCCTCACCTTTTTCTTACCTTTGGGGCCTGGCGTGTCTGGGAAAAACAAGCTGGAGAAAACCTCGACGACCCATGTTCTGCCCATCCATCCCATCAAGTCCCCCTCTCCGCGAGCGAGGGATCTGGTTTAATTGGCGACCCCCTGAGTGTAGGGATCGAGGGTGGAGAAAAGGAAAAAAAGAACACAAGAGGAGAGGTTGGTAGAGGTGCTGCTGACCTCCTGATCCATCATGATATCCACATCCTGCGCGCCGTGCTGCCCATTGTTTCCCTCTGCCTAACCCTCATCCTGATTCCATCCTGACCCTCACCACCCTTCGCCTGTGTCCCTCGTTTTCATAGTGCGTGAGTGAGTGAACGAGTCAGTGAACGGACTAGCAAATCGCATTGAGCTTTTGCCACTTTCACACTGAAGACAAAATTTAGTTGCGCGAGAGAGAGAGAGAGAGAGAGGGCGGGGAGAATAAAAGAAAGACGAAAGAGAGAAGGAAAAAAAAAAAAAAAGAGAAAGGAAAAAAGACTAGCACTTGACTCTTGGTCTGCATATTGACATAGCTTTTCATCTACTTCCTCTGCACAAGTACATATAGTACCAAGAAACATACCCACCCACCGGGGAAACAAAGTACATAGTCGGCTCGTGCTCCCTTGTTCATCCTATATCACGGCCCCCACCCCCTTTTTGTTAACTCGGATTTTACTGTACCTCTCGCTCTACCTCTCTCGCCACACTCGCTTGCATAAACAGTTTTTCTTCTTGTTGTTGTTTCCTTCTCCTTTTTCTTTTGACAAGTATCGCCAGGGACGTGCGGCGGCTTGTCTCGTTCCTTCCGAAAATCAACCCGGTCAAACCAAGCAAATCGTCCTTCGTTCCCAGCTGGTGGAGTCGGGCTCAGCTGAAGTCGACTGACATCCAAGGACCGAACCAACAGCCGCTTAATATCATCCATCGTATTTGTAACAAGGGGTCAACCCTCAGCACAAATAACCCACCCGACAATTTCCCCTCAAGTCCAATTCTCCTCCGAGGTTCACGCTCCCATCTCCTGCGCCGAACCACCACCATCACGACCACCCATCGAGAACCCCGAGTCTGCACCATCAACAGACATGGTCCGCTCAGCCCTTCCCGTCGGCCTTGGAGCCGCCCTCCTCATGGGGGCCTCGTCCGTCCTCGCCGCTCAGTCCACATGCTCTCTCGACAGCAAATGCCCCGAGGATACTCCCTGCTGCTCGCGTGAGTTCAACTAATCCCCCATTCTCCTGCCTCGTGTGTGGTCGTCCCTCGTCGTCACCCGTCCTACGTTACACGCCACGCACGCCAGCTTCGGCTGGCGGTGGCATCCCGCTACTGCACGTTATCATCAACCGCCCCCTAAGAGAGCCAAGCACTGACGTCGGCCGCCTGCAGAATATGGCGAATGTGGCGTTGGTGCATACTGCCTCGGCGGCTGTGACCCCCGCATGTCCTTCTCCCTCGACAGCTGCGCCCCCGAGCCCCAGTGCGCCTCCAAATCTATGACGCTCGACTCGACCGACACGATCGTGAGCGAGGACAAGTATCTCGGCAACTCGTCTGAATACGACTGGGTCTACTCGGACGGCAGCCAGGTCCTGACGTACGACGACAACATCCTCCTGACCATGCCCGCCAACTCGTCCGGCACCGTCCTGGCCTCGACCGTCTACATGTGGTACGGCAACGTCAAGGCCACCCTCAAGACCTCGCGTGGTGCTGGCGTCGTCACCGCCTTCATCCTGCTGTCTGATGTCAAGGACGAGATCGACTTTGAGTTCATCGGTGTCGACCTCGAAACCGCCCAGACAAACTACTACTTCCAGGCCCTGCCCGTCTGTAAGTCTATTCATATGATGACCTACCCCCTTATCGCCAGGATGACTACTGACACTTTCTTTCTTTTTCCCGAAAGATACCAACTCCAAGAACATCACCGACCTCTCCGACACGTACAGCAATTTCCACACGTACGAGATCGACTGGACGCCTGACACTGTCACCTGGCTGGTCGACGGAGTTGCCGGGCGAACCCTGAAGAGGACAGACACCTGGAACGACACCACCCAGAACTGGGACTACCCGCAGTCCCCATCCCGCGTCCAGCTCTCCATCTGGCCTGGTGGCGACTCTGACAACTCCGTATACACCATCGAATGGGCCGGCGGTGCCATCAACTGGGACTCCGCCGACATCCAGCAATACGGCTATGATTTTGTCACCGTCAAGTCCGTCGAGATCTCGTGCTACAATGCCACCTCCGCCCCTGGCACTAACGACGCCGAGTCCTACTACTACACCAGCACCGCCGGCACTAACAACACCGTCGTCAACGGCCAGAACAGCACGGTCCTGGCGAGCTTCGAGGCCACCGGCACCGACATGGACGCCGGCGCCAGCTCCTCGTCCGCCAGCGCCAGCGCCAGCAGCGCGTCCTCGGCCGCGAGCGTCCCGGGCGAGAGCTCTAGCGGTGTCGGCAACTCAGGCTCCCAGGGCAGCAGCGACAGCAGCAGCGGCGGCAGCTCCACGTCCGGCTCCGACTGCTCCAGCTCCACGTCCGACTTTACCCAGAGCTGCACCACCACCGCCTCATCCAAGAGCGGCGCCGTGGGCACCCAGGATAGACTCACCGGGGCCAGCGCGTTTGCTGCCATCGTTGCCTTTGTCTTCCTTGCATGGCTCTGAGGCGCCTGATATGAGAGGCGAAAGACAATGAATGGGTGGGGGCAAACGAGTAATCAACACGACGTCGATGACCACACGCGAAACAACTTTTTCTTTTCGTGTACGTTCCTTTTACGCTCTTCTTTTTTTTTTTAATGATACACTTGTTTTCTTTACTTTTTATTGTAAACTCCGCCACTCCCAGCCGCATGGACCATTCCTCCCCCCAATCTGGAGATTGGGGAGGAAAGAGACGCGGGTGGTCGAGGCGAACATACATGTGCATCAGGCGCACCACAGCAGAGGCATGAGTCGCTCCTCGATTACATAGCAGCGGGGTAAAATTCAAGGTTAAGCTTGGAGGAACATAATGAGGGGCTCGAGACGGTCCGGTCCGTGTGAAGACGATATGGGAAGGGAAGAAACAAGGTTTGAGACGTCGACCCAGGTGGACTCCGCAGGTCGATGCTTTAATCATGTCCGCAGCTTAATCGCAGAGCAGCAGCAACTGAACCCCCACTGAAGTCAGAAACTTTAAAAAGCTCAACCCCACAAGTGATTGTTCGATTGATCGTGTTTGCCTCGTATCGATCCTCCCGGCGGCCCGGCGTAAGAGAGGCAGATCGGTGCCGGTATCGATGGGGCCGGCGCCGGGGCCGGCGTCGTGCCGATGACCCCACCAAACTGACTACTATAGTTTCTACGCAGTACTACGTAGTACTTGCAGTGAGTGTATCACACCACAGGGTTCTGTCAGAAGGATGCAGCAGACCACTAAGACGCTAAGATAGCGCTGATCCTGGCGCCTGTTCACCCCTCCCCTCTGCCCCTTCCCCTATTGCTGCCGGCCCCCGCCCCCATGAACGAACGCCCTAGGCGGGCAGTTTTAGGGGATCGAGGATAAAGCAGATTAAGTCTCGAGATACTACAGGGCAGCGCACCACCCTCTGGCAGGTACATTGGGGTACTTCTTTCAGTAAGTAAATTTGTACTCAAGAAGTACTATCGGCACCTGCAGGCAGGAGGCTACTTGCTTCTTCACTCCCTTCCTCCTCTCTCTTTTCCACCCAATCAATATTTTCCATATTCGATATTTCCTTCAAACCCTACTTGAAGCTTTCGAGAGACACCTCCCTCCTACCACACGCACACACACCTTGAGATCGAGAGAGGCTGATAGTTTTTCTGCTTTCAGGCAGCCAGCAAAACAGGCCACTGGATCTCCTTGCATGATGGCCATCGACTCATTTTCCGCAATGGATCCCAACGGGCAGGAGCAGGAGGGCCATGGCGTCCCGCAGGAAACCAGGGCCAAGAAGAGGGTGAGTGGCTTGACATCTTGACAGCGGTGGCAGCTATATATATATATATATGTGTGTGTGTGTGTGTGTGTGTGTGTGTGTGTGTGTGTGTGTCTTTATTGCATGCAATTCGAACTTCGGCCATACTTCTCTCAGTTCGACATCAGCTTGTTCATGCTCGCCGGTCCGTGGTGATGCTCCCAACGTGCTGCTGAGACGATTACACTATCTGCAGCTCCTGGAATGAAGCGGATTTGGGGGGAAAAATAGGAGAGCTGACTTTGATGGTGGCGCAAAGAAGATTTTGATTGGAGGTGGCCCTACAGGCATGATTGGCGCGGCGGACTTTGACGGCGAGAGCTTCGACATCGTGGCCCAACACACCATCGCCGGCACGTCCGCCAATTGGCTGCTGTTCAAGGAGCCGGATCTGCTGTATGCTGTGGACGAGAACAGCAATAAAACCAGGCTCTTCAGCGTAAGCCCTCTCCCACCTCCCTCATGCCCTGAGAGCCTACCATGTTGAAGTGGATAGCTGACATCCCCAATCCACCCAGTTTGACCCCAACACCAACGCCCTGAAGCTAGTCCAGAATGCCACAGGCTCGTCTGGGGTCGTCTCGTTGCAGTTCAGCAAGGACAGGTCGGTCATAGTTGGGGCTGCATTTGGCGAGGGCCAGATCGACGTGTGGGACCTCGACGACAAGGACGGCACCATGAAGCTCAGAAAACAAATCACCGCCGGCGGCGAGCCGGGCCCCGTGGCCGGCCGACAGGACAGCCCTCACCCCCACCAGGCTCTCCTTGACCCCACTGGGCAGTTCTTTGTCGTCCCCGATCTGGGCACAGACGCGCTGCTCGTGATCGACACCAAGGAGTTTGAGATCCGCAGCCGTGTCCGCATCGAGCCTGCCGGCTCGGGGCCCCGGCACGGTTCCTTTTTCCCCCTCGGCGGGCACGAGAAGGCAACGCACTTCTTCATCGCCTGCGAGATTACCAACCTGATCAAGGTGTTCGAGCTGGAATACACCGGCGACGGCCTCGGCTTCCACGAGGCCCAGTGCCTGAGCACCTTCGGCGACGACTTCCCACCCGCCGACCCCACGACCGCCTCGGCCGGCGAGCTTGTCATCGATGCCGACAACAAGAACCTCTACGTCTCGAACCGGCTCACTGGCGACGCCACGGACAACATATCACACTTCTCGATCGATAGCAGCAGGGAAAAGGGTCCCCTCAGGTTTGTGGACCAGATCAGCTCCGGCGGTGTGCTCCCGCGCATGTTCTCCCTCTCCAGGGATGACGACGTCCTCTTCTCCACGAATCAGGACGGCGAGGACGGGCTGCTGGCCTTTGCCAAGGACAGCGAGACGGGCAGCTTGGCGGAGAAGCCTCTTGCGAGGATCGCGCGAGATTGGTTTGGTAAGCCGAATTTTGGGCCACAGTTTGTGATGGAGATTTGAGGTTGGGTCAGAGGTTGGTCAGAGAGGGCCAGCCACTTCTTGAAGTCTAGATTCTCCTCGGCATGGCACGCACAGTGTTACAGCTTTACATGACTTGAGAGCCTTCGAGCGGTATTGCTTGCTTATAAGAGACTAGCAACTAGGTAGAACAAAGGTAATGCCAAAGGTCCATTTGAGTAAACATGCAGCGTATGTTAACTAATGACCTTATTTCTCTTTATGACAAGCAGAAGAAAGACAAGGAGGAAAGAGAGCCTCTAGAAGCCTTAGCGCCCGGTATCCCGGACAAGGTTTGACGGCGGGATCGTGGGCGGTCCGCACAGAAAGAAGCCGGATCACGACTAATACCGGATATTCAACGTTGAGGGTTCCGCTGCCGGGATTGCTGATTGTAAGCCGATGACGGAGGAATCACTGCCCGCCTTGACTCGTTATATTATATTTTTCTTTCTTCTTCTTCCACTCTTTTTCCAAACTGAATTGCACCTCCTTCGACGACCACATACATGACCTCTGGCTACTGCTCCGTGGAAGTGTGCTAGGAAAAGGATCGACCGACAAAGCAAGCGAACAACCCCCCATTCTAGACAGATCTAGCCCCGCCCCTCGCCAAGATGTACGCCCCCAAGATAGGCGACACCATCGCGTCGCTCGACACGCCGTCTATGATTGTCGACCTGGACCTCATGGAACGCAACATCAACAAGCTCATGTCCCAGCTCCTCCCCACAGGCGTAAACATCAGGCCCCATCTCAAGACCACCAAGTCGGCCACCCTCGCCCGCCGCCTCAACCAGGCCGGCGCCAAGGGCGGCTGCGTCGCCAAGCTCTCCGAGGCCGAGGTCATCTGCGCCAAGGGCTTCGACGACCTGCTCATCACGTGTGTCGTCGTCGGGCCGGCCAAGGTGCGGCGGCTCGTCGAGCTGTTCAGGAGCCACCGGGCGCTGCGGATCGTGGTGGATGACGCCGGTGCGGCGAGCGCCATCGACGAGGCGCTGGGCGAGGCCGGGTTCGACGCTGCCAGGGAGGACGAGCGCCTGACGACGCTGGTGGACCTGGACGTCGGCCTGCACCGCACGGGCGTGCAGCCCGGCGAGCCGGCGAGGGCGCTGGCGAGGCACGTCGCGGGGCTGAAGCACCTGCGGCTCATCGGCGTGCAGGGGTACGAGGGCCACATCCAGCACGTGCACGGCCTGGAGGAGAGGAAGAAGATGTGCCTCGAGTCCATGGCCGTGCTGACGTCCACGGCGGACGACCTGCGGCGCCAGGGACACAGCATCGAGGTGGTCACCACCGGCGGGACCGGCACCGCCGAGTTCTGCGTCACCGTGCCCGGCGTCACCGAGGTGCAGCCCGGCTCCTTCCTGTTCATGGACACAGACTACCGCAACGCCGTGGGCTCCTTCTACGCCAACAGCCTGACCATCCTGTCGACCGTCATCAGCCGGCAGGGGCCCAAGATCGTGACGATCGACGCGGGGCTCAAGTCGCTGACGACGGACAGCGGCCTGGCAGAGCCCAAGGACCCTGGCTATACCTACGGTGTGTTGGGTGATGAGCACGGCTCGCTGGCGTGGGAGGACGACGGCCTCGGGCTCAAAGTGGGCGATCGGGTTGAGATGGTCCCGAGTCACATCGATCCCACCATCAACCTTCATGATGTCTATTATGCGCACCGCAAGGGCGTCATCGAGGAGATCTGGGCTGTGGATGCCAGGGGTAAGGTCCAGTGAGTACTTTGCTACTGCTGGAGAGGGCCACCGACTTGGCGGGAAGACAATGTATGTATGTATGTATTATCAACTCAAAAGTCTATGGAATAATTGTTTGACTCTTGCATCCACATCATTACTGGTATCTGAGCTTTTGTAGATGACTCCCTGTTCCGTGCTTCTGCAAAAGGCTCGTTTAATGGAGCCTGAACCAAGTATGTCAATTGTAGAACTCTTCTCATGTTGTAGTGATCTGGGGCCAGGCTCGCCAAAGTAGGGTTACGGGGGAAAGGAGAGGGGTGGAAAGCGGGAGTTCTAAAAGGAAAGCAGAAGAGAGAGATAGAAGCCTATTGTTACAGACCGGCACCAACGTAATTTTTCAAATAAGCCCTGGTCTCTCCCCTCTCATCTCGGCCCTCCTCCCCTCCTTTTCTTCCCCTCTGTTCCTCTTCTGTCTTTCACCAATTTCTTCTCTGTCCCTACCTTCTTTTCTTAACCACTGGCCATCCAGTTCTAACCTCAGCATCACACTGCCCCCCAGCTTCGTCTACCTACTTGCCCTCACAACGATCACCAGTCTTGCCTTCTCATCACATCACTCTTGTGGTAGAAGCTGAACATCTCAGCTTGATCATCTACAGTTTCAGATCCTTGAGAAGCCACTCTATCAGCTTCTGCAAAGGGAAGGAGCACTGCCAGCCACCGTGACTCCATCACCGTGGCACCAAGCCGTTGGACCTCCTGCTTATCACCACGTCAAAGTGAGTCACTCCTCACATCCATCTCAAATTCAGCCATATGCCTAATACCATGCTCTTCCCAACATCTAGCCTTATTTTGCCATTTTCCAACAAAAGCTCTTTCCTCCTCAAGATAGCCTGAACTTCTTGTCAAGATGTCAACGATCTCTGTGGCCAACAGCACTGCCACCATAGATCAGGTTGATCTTGGTCTCAACGCCCTTCATTTGGCTGTTCTGCAAAAGGATCGAAAGCAGGTCCGGGCTCTGCTTCTTGAGAGAGAAATCGGTGTCGACCAACGTACTTCCAAAGGCCATACCGCGTTGCACCTTTCCTGTCTGCTCGGCTCCTTGGAAAACTTTCTGTTGCTATACTCCAGGGGTGCATCCATTGAAAAGACGGACAACAGAGCCTTCACTGTATTGAATTACCTCAAAGACAGGGCTATTGCGAAGGAAATACTGGCAGAGTACCAAAGCTTTGCCAGAGGACCACCCGACAACTCTGGTAAAAAGTACATCGCTCTCATTCTGAAACGGCACCTGAGAGACCGCAAAAACCACCGATACCAGTACAGGAAGAGCAGGACAAGCCAGTCAGAGAATCTTGTCCAGCAAAGCACACCAGACTCCCGTACAATCTTTCTGAGGAACGGGAAGCAACTCGAAATCTGCCAGGCTAGACCATTGGCCAAGGTGGAATTTGACGTACACCTGCAGAACAAGAGCACTGCGGTATGGAAGAAAGATAAGGAAGGTTTTGAGACGTTGGCTGTTTCTGGGGCAAGTAAACACCCTACTTATATCCTCTCAACTTGCGGATATGTAACGATACTAACTATGATATTTGAATAGTGGGCAGGATCGAAAGCAATACAGGCTGCCAATGTCAAGAAGGTCCTTGACCATCGCATTTCCTCAGACCTGGTTCGCCGCAGCTGCGAAGCTCTCGGAGCCAATCTCCCGGCGTATTTTCTGGACTCGGTAATGATCAAGACTTGTCTGCGCATCTCAGGGATATAACAAGCTAACAAGAATATAGAGATCCAGTGATCCTGAGAATCGCGGGTTCTTTTACTCGGCTCACGCTGAGAAACATGTTGCCTTGTATATACTGCAAGAGGCGGCTTCCTTTTTCGAGATTTCTGAGATCACTTCAGATACTCTTAAGCAGCTCAGAAGCCGAGCGCATGAGCTACCGCCACAGTTACAAGATTGCACCATCGAGATGGATGTAAGGACACCTCTGCTTTTCTTATAAAACCAGCTCGGATGATATGTTAACTAATGATGATCGGCATCATGATTAGCACAAACCATGTTCCAACTGTCTTGTGGTAAGTTGACCCCCTCCCCTAGTTCTCGATGAAAAAAAAATCCTCTTAAATTTCAGCAATTAACCAAATCTTGTCAATTGATAGTTTCTCGATTTGATCTATCAGAAAGCAGGCATTCGTATAGGCTGGCAGTACCGAGAGTGGTATACAGCCGGACAACGAAAGCCTACCAAGCCTTTACTCAATAATATTCACGACAGTAACCACTCAGAGGACGAGGTCGGTATTAGCGAGAAGGATGGCTCAGTACCAGAGTCATTTTCGAGCTTGTCGCTGTCCAAAAACCGAAAAAATCGCATCGAGAACTTGAGTCCTCAAGACATCTCAAAAAGGATCACCACAGCTCGTGGATCCGTCCCTACACAGCAGTACGCAGTTCAGAAGGAGGACAGGGCGAGGGTGGAGGATGCGACATCTGCGATCGAGGGGCCCGAGCCCAGGAAGGATGGCTTTTCGACCTGTTTCCTTCCACATACCCATCAAGTCTTCTAATACCAAGTCGTTGATTGGAAAGGAGTCTTGAAGGTTGTTTAGAGCTGGAATGTCGAGATGGAGCCCTCCATTGGTTTTTCTCTGGGGCAGTTTTGATGGGAGAGTAGGATAAGAAGAGTCAAGGGTTCAGGCCTAATTCTCCAGGTTAGGGGTTTTTTTCTTGTTTTTGCAGGGGCTGTTCAGGGTTCAGGGTTGTCTCGGATGCTGGGGGAGCTTCTCTGGGGGAATTTCACCACCAGGCTCACTAACAGTTGTACCTACTACCACACACACACAATGACATATCAAGTTGTTTCTGTCTTTCTCAGATGAAAGCTTTTCTGATCAAATATGCCTGGCCTGGCCAAATTCTGAGACCTGCCTCAAGTTTGTACTGGGATCTGCACTGAAGAGCTTTCTGCTGCACCTGCCTGCTCCTTCTTTTCCCACCTTGTACCTCTACCTACCTCACCTTCCCATGGCAGGAGAGACACTGAAGGGAACCGTCCACCATGCGTGACTTCATCGACTACCTCCAGGAGGCCTTTATCATATCCAGTGGAGGCAACACATATGACAACAGCGTGAGCCTCTCTCTTCCTCTGTTGTGCTCACCATGGGGTACCTTCCAGGCTGACAGGATTCCCAGTACTCCAATCTAGACCTCACAGCGCGGTCCCTCCTGGGCTTCCAGACCCCCACCGGCTCGCGCATCACCCTCTCCTCCTTTGTGCGCCCCAAGTTCGGCACCAGCTACAGTATCGGCATCAAGGACGGCTGGATCTCCTACCTGTACTCCACCCACCCCCTCAGCCCTGACACCGTCTCCAGCTCCGACAGGATCCCCTCCCCAACCTGCTCAGGTGCTACCGGTCCCTGTCTACCCACGCCATCCGCCATGCCGTCGGGCACAGCCTGGTCTACGGGAGGCTGTACCTGCCGCAGTCCCGCCTGGAGGCCCTGGTCTCCACCAGGGTTTCGCCCGAGGTGAACCTGGCGCTGAGGGCCGTGAGCCAGGAGAGTCTGCGGCACGGCGGAACCCTGCTGGGCCTGGCGTCGTGGGACGACACCGCAGGCCGGTTCGGCATCGAGACGCTCGCCTCCAGCGATGGGGGCGTGCTTGGCTTCCGGGGCCTTTGGAACGTGACGAACCCGGCGTCTTCACAAACAAGTGATACCCCTGAACCACATCAAACTCCCCTCTCATCATCATCATCATCATCGTCGTCGTCGTCTTCATTGCAACCTTTCACCACTCATCAGAGTAACGGCGGGGCCGCGACCGACGCCGCCTCTGGTGGTGACAAGGAGCGTATCAACGGCCGTTTCAGCGCAGGCGGCGAGATCTATTACGGCACCCTGAATAAGAGTGGCGGGCTCAGCCTGGGCGGCCGGTTCCAGACGCTTCCGACGCACCACGGCACACCGCTGACCGCGACGCTGACGTTCAACCTGCTGGGCCACATGAGCGCGACCTATGCGGTGAGGGCGGGCGACTGCACCCTCGCGTCCCAGTTCGGCTTCAATCTGTACAGCTACGAGAGTGACTGGGCGGTGGGCATGGAGCTCTGGAACAAGAAGAGGCCGAGGGCGGCGAGCCCAGAGGGAGGGGCGGTGCCTACCATAATAGGAAAGGACGAGGAGCAGGAGCAGCTGGAGGTGGGAAAAATTACCCATGATGTGCTGACGAGCACGGAGGAGGATGATGACGGTGGTGGCGGGAACGCAAATGCAGCCGTGACGGATACAGCGAACTTAAGAAACGAGTCGCTTGCTTCTGTGACGAGGACAACGCCAACCAAGAGGCCGAGAGAGCGCAGCTTCCAGGCGAAGATGGAGTGGAGGCTGGATGATGATGATGATGCTTCAATCCACGCAGGTGGCCCAGCGGGTGCCGCCGCAGTAGACATGGCCAACCGTCCAAGAGGACACCTCGAGGACGAGTTCCCGGCAGGTGTGCTCAGGTGCCGCTGCAACCAAAACATGAGGATAGGCCTCATGTATGAAGGCCGCTACAAATCGCTGCTCTTCAGCCTGGGGACCGATGTGGACCTGAAAAAGCTGGATGCGCCGTTCAGGGGGCTTGGACTGGCAGTTCAGTTCTCATCTTGAGCCTGGGACAGGGAGAAATTTGGACTGCTTGGCTATTGTTACAATATTACGTGGCTGCGCCTCTTACATAAAAAGGACGGCACAAGCAATGGCAGGACTGCAACGCGTCGGTGTATATCAAGGTTCATTGAGTTCAGGTTGGAGTGGGACCGACCTTGGGTCACTGGTATCCAGCTGCATTGGGGAAAGTGGCGTCTGATCAATAGGACGCGAGGAATGTGTGGAAATAAATTCCTGCCGTGGCATGGATCACCAGCACATAGGAGCAACGGATCATTATCGACGTGGTATCATATTCCCAAACCCGAGAACAAAGCATGATCAGAGATCAGATCCCGAATGAATCCATTTTAGACGCCTATGACCAACCCGTGAAACTTTCCTGCACTACGCCCACCATGATGGGCTTTGTTTACTCGTCATCCTCCTCCTCCTCGTCGGCAGCAGCGGCCTGGGCGGCGATGCCTGTAGACAAGAGAAAGAATGTCAGTTAAGAAATACCAGACAAGACACACAAAAACGTGATTTGAGGTAAAAGTGGGTTTTGTAGCAGAAGAAACGTACGGTCCAGATCACGCTGTCCAGCCTGGGTGATGCGGCGGCCACCCTTCTCCTCGTCCTGCTCGAGGATGCCAATCTTCTCGAGGGACTGCATGACCTTGCGGTCGACGGAGCCGGAGGCATCGACGTGCTTGGAGGGGCGAGCGCCGCGGTTCTTGGCGGTACCGTGAACCTTGCGGAGGCGACCAACACCAACGGTCTTGCGCATGTAGACGTGGCGGGCGACGGAGGCGGCGCGGATGTAGAACCAGTCCTGGTCCTGAGGAGGCATCTCCTTGGCGGGGCCGGTCTTGACAGTGTCGACCCAACCTGATTAAAAAGATTGCAATGTCAGCTTCTCTGTGACGAAGAAGGGGAAAAAAAAAAAAAGAAGGTTTGAGGCAGATGGATAGAAGATATAGAATGGGGTACATACCAGGGATGGGCAGCTTGCCCTGACGCTTCAGGAAAGCAGCGTATGCGTTGATGAACTTGTGCGCCTGAAGTGATGCGAGAACATCATCGAATTAGCAATTATTCCGTCTTCAGAAGTCTTTCGACTCCCTCACGCCTGCTCTCAACGATGATGTGTGTGTATGTGTATGTGTATTCTTTTTTCCCCTGCTGTTGCCAGCAGTTGTCTCGCGATGCCCGACGCCCAACCATTGTGTTCCGTCCGGTCGACCGTGAAGGGTTATAGAATTTCCCGGTCGAGGGGTCGTGGCCGTGGCACAAGGGGGTGCGCGATCGAGCATCGGATTTTCTTCTTTTTGCTTGACGTGTGGAATCGTTGCTGAGGCCGTCGCCAGGTGATCAGTGTGTTGGAAAAGTTGAGGGACCTACATCAACATCGCGAACAGAGACACCGCCACCCATTTTGACTGATTGTGAATAGACTTCCTTGGGGGAAAATGCTGAAGAGATTGAGGCAAGGAGAGTCGGCAGCGGTGCTGGTGCTGGTTGCTGGAGAGAAAGAGAGCAGTGGGTTGGTTGGATGGGAAAAACTGCGAGGGTATTGAGAAATCCTCTCTGGAAGTTGCCAAAGGCTTGTGGGTCCACTTTTCACATTTTACCAAAGGGCTCAATTGTGGGCTGGAGATAGCACTTATCAGGAACACATTGGCATCAACCATGTTACTGTTAGTGCATTCTAGTAGCTCTGACGCAGCTGGCGACGCCTGGTCCCACCTGGCAGCCTGCCCCGCATCTTCCCAGGCAGCACAGTTACTACTTATGCTTTCACTTGCACCAAACCCACAGGACACACTCTGCCAAGAACCCTTGAGTCTTGGTACTACTGTATGAATTCCGGCAGCACTGTACTTATGACAGGCCGGCACATAAATACATGGCAAAATTCCAGGTTCACAGCTCTCAATTTCTCCGAGTGACCTCCTCAGCACCAGAGCATTCACACAACCTCTACAAGGTTCTGTTGTTGCACACAAGTTCGCATGTCGGGATGACAGGCAAGGCCGTCTGTCATAGTAGGATCAGGTGAGGGGGAGAGGTGGTGAGGATGGAATCAAGCCAGCCGAGGTTCACATCACGATTTATATTACTGGTCAGACTGTTCCTCCTTTGTGCTGTTTAGAAGAATATCTGCCACCATGGGAGGCATGTATGTACTTGTGCACCCCATTCACTTCCCCCGGGCCTCCAATTTGGTCCCCTACCTTCTACTTAGTACCTAGGTAATGGCAATCGAACCTCGGTCCTCAACAATTTGAGAGCTGCAGCCTTCATGGACATACTTTGTACAGAAAAGCTGGATCTGCTCTGGATAAATGAAATCATCCGGCAAAGCGTCGCAATCTGTATGCTAATTACATAGTATGGTAGAGGCAGGTGCAGGGGGGTGGTACTCCACCTTTGATTGAACTTGCATAGGGATATGCTTCTGTGCATCTGGTCTATTGCCGACCCGAGAAGTCCAGCAGTGCAGGAGGAGAATGAGGGAGGGCCGTGGCGGAGGGACACTTTAGGATTCATCCAAGGCAGCACATGGCATAACACTATCATGATGGCATCCCAAACCCTCAAATATCATTATCTTTGTTACTGCTTTTCTTAAACTCCACTTTTGAATGGACTCCTGCAGTCTGCTTATCACCCGGAGCAGTGAATCAGTTGGACCCCGATCTGGGCCTTGACTCTGCCAGTGGAGGGGTTTTCTCAAACCCAGGCCTGACTGCCTGGCTGCCTTTGACTGACTTGCTTGCTGACTGCTATTCTGACAAGGATGCAGCAGTGACTGTTGCCTGGTTTGTTTTTCTTTGATGCTCCTTTTCTGTCAAAAGGCCTTGCAGCAAGTTGGGCGAGACCACCTTCAACAACAGGCCTTTGCCTTCTCTATCCACCTGCTCCAGATCTTTGTTCATCGACGAGGCTCAACCACCACAACCAACCATCACGAGTTCCCGGAGCATCCAGCTGAGCCATGTCTGTCTGTAAGCTATTCTCTGCACTTTCCTTGTCAAGTGAAACCCGGGAAACAAAATATTTCTCCTTACTGATGCTGGGTATTCGCCTCAGCCCCTGCCCTTGTAGGATCAGTAGCTGTGGCTATTGCTGGACTCTCCTACCTCGATGCCAAATTCAGTCTCCGGTCGGATATCAACTTCCTCTTGAGCTACAGAACGACTTTCGCGGAATTGGCCAAGGCTGGTAAGAAGTGCTTGAAAAGCAGGCAGTGGAGGAGGGGCAAGGGACTAGAGACATCTTACTGACTTCTCTGATCATCAATAATTACCTAGCCAATGACGGCCGAACTTCCCTATACTACTCCTTCGAGGAGGCTGCCAAGAGAGAAGGAGACGGCGAGGCCCTGTGGTCTCCTGGAGAGTGTCTCTCCTACAACCAGGCCTACACCAGGGTCAACCAATATGCCCAGTGGTTTCTCTCCCAGGACATCAAGCCAGGTGACTATGTTGTCTTCTACATGGCCAACTCCCCCGACTTCATGTGTGCCTGGCTGGGCCTGATGGCTATCGGTGCTTACCCGGCTCTGATCAACACCAACCTTGCCTCCAAGGCACTGTTACACTGCGTGGGGATTACCCAGGCAAGGCTGATCCTCACTGGCGGCGATGACGAGATGCTAGGCCGGATGGAGGGTGTCCGTTCTGAGCTGATGGCCAGTGGCCACCAGATCGTCAAGCTGGATGATGCTCGTGGACAGATTTTGGGCATAGACCCTGTCCGCCCGGCAGATGAGCTTCGCAGAGCGGATCAGACATCCTTGCCTTTGGCTCTGGCCTTTACCAGGTGAGCATCATTCTCTACTGACTTGTTGGAGAAGGGATGTGTCTTTACTTCATCTGGGGATGGGTGGTCACGACTCCACCTCCGGGAGCATCGAGGTCTAGGTTCTAATGATCCCTCCCTTACTACAGTGGTACCACCGGTCTACCCAAGGCCATTACCTTCCCCATGTTAGGCGGCTTCCTAGCTGTGACATTGGTATGTCCAAAAACAAGTTGGGGTGTCTCTTCTCTGGGCTCTACAAAAACGCCTCGTGCTGAAGAATCCAACAGAGAAAAAAGGGCTACAGCCCCATCACCGTGGGCAACCAGCGAGGCTACAACTGCATGCCTTACTATCACTTAACAGGAGGGCTCTCGGCTCTCGTGGCACTTGCGGTTAGTGATCTTCCCCCTCCTTATCAGACGCCGTCTTCATAAGCCTGACAAGACAAACCTTGCTTTGCTCTGACAAAATATATGCCTTTTGATGCAGTGTGGTGACGCGCTCTGCGTGGGCATCAGGTTCAGCGTCAGAAACTTCTGGGCTGATATCCGCGCCTCCCGTGCGACTTACTTCATCTACGTAGGCGAGACGCTGCGCTACCTTATGGCTCAGCCCCCTCGCCCCTCGACAAGGCCCACAACGTCCACACCATCTGGGGCAACGGCCTGCGCGCCGACGTGTGGATCCCCTTCCGCGAGCGCTTCGGCATCGACACCGTCTACGAGTTCTACAACTCCACCGAGATGATGTTTGGGCTGACCAACGCCTCCCGGGGCGACTTCACGGCGAAAGCGTTGGGCCTGCACGGCGCCCTGCTCCGGTGGGTTATGCGCGGCTGGCACGTCGCCATCGCCGTGGACGCCGAGACGGGCGCCCTGATCCGCGACCCAGAGACGGGTTTTGCCAAGACTGTCCCTTTCGAGGAGGGAGGCGAGATCCTGGTCAGGCTGGAGCCAGGCTCCAAGCTGCCCGGCCGGGACTTTCGCGGGTACTGGCACAACGAGGAGGCGACCTCCAAGAAGATTGCGAGGGATGTGTTGAAGAAGGGCGACTGCTACTACCGCACGGGCGACACAATGCGCCGGGACCACGAGGGCCGGTGGTTCTTTTGTGATCGTCTGGGCGACACTTTTCGGTGGAAGGGCGAGAATGTCTCCACGACCGAGGTGGGAGACGCCCTGGGCGATTTCCCCGGCATCGTGGAGGCCAACGTCTACGGTGTTGAGCTGCCTGGCCATGACGGACGGGCTGGTGCGGTAGCGCTGTCCTTGGAAGAGGAAAAGAAGGGCCGGTTTGACTTTGCAGAGTTCCTGCGGTATGTTTATGTTCTTACTTCTTCTCAGCAAGGTTGTCCTACTGACAAATGATTCTTACCTACACACACAGGCACTGCCGATCCAGACTGCCCAGATATGCCATTCCCGTCTTCATCCGCCTCACCGGCTCTGCCTACAGCACGGCGAACCACAAGCAGAACAAGGTTCCGCTCAAGACCGAGGGCGTCGACCCGGACAAGCTGTCAAATGATGATGCCATCTACTGGATTGAGCGCAGCGGCAAGGATGAGACCTATGTCCCCTTTACCCGGTCAGACTGGGAGAGGTTGCAAACACGCAGGGCGATGCTGTGAGCTTTGAGGAATGAAGACGTGTGTGTCCTTCTTTTCCCTCATATATTGGCGACGACGGCTCGGCATGTTTTGTCTTTTAAGCGCGGGAGATGGAAGGACGATGATGACTGGGACACGAACGCAAGCGTTCTGATGGTTGACTTCTTGCTTTATACTCTGGGTGGATCAAGGCGACCCGACAAAATGCGAACCTCGTTGATTTGCCAGGCTGGATTCGAGTCTAAAGAATTTGATACCTTCCTGAAAGTTGAAGGAGTATTCGCACCGTGGCGATGGCGAACAGCATAGGAAAGGGGGAGACGTACATTTGCCAGTTGGACGCTGATTAAGTCCATCGCGACATAATACCAGTCCTTCCCAGATAGTCAAATATGAAAATGTTCTTTGGGAAAAGAGTACACATAGCTCTCCTACAGGGAAGCAAGTGAGTAATGGCCTGCTCCTGTTGGACAGAGCGAGACCGACGTTGGCCTGGCATCTCAGAACCCAAACAGACCAGTCATATTATCCTCTTCATGTAATTATTATAGTACCTTCCAAGTTGGGTGTGTACTTAATACCAAAGTAATCAGCAGTCCAGCCTCTGAGACCTGTCTTACTGTCTTTGCCAAGCGGTGTCCAGCGACCCACGCCCTCGGGTTCTCCAGTGTCTGGATAAGGGTGGGAAGGGTGGGAAGGAGGGGGAAAAAAGGGGGGGAGGTCATTGGGTGGCGAACAACAGGGACGAACGGGTGACTTCGAGGTACAAGAAGCCGGTGTACCCGGGAAGTTCTCAGTACGTGCTGGTCGCTCCAAGTGTACTTCAGTAGTTTCGGAAGTGTCGGGAGGATGTACTTTTTCTCTTATAGTCGGGCTCTTTGGAGATGATACTAAAAGTATTATGCAGTGATGGGTCTAGTTGCTTGCTGCCTCTGCTGGGCACACCACAATGTGATCTTAATTTTGTCCAGCAGGTGACGGAGAGGTAATGTGTGAGATGGGAATAGTATAACTAGGAGATGTTATTACCATCTCTGATAGAACGTTTCTACGGATTTGGATATGTAGATCCCTGGAAGAGATAGTTGACCCTATGAAGACAAACATATGAAACCACCACGATCTTGGGTGATCAGTTTCGTAAGAGCTTGGGGGTCTTAACTTTGTGGCTGATCTCACAAAGACGTATTATTACGCTTCATGAGCCTGGGAGTTTCTACACCACACGTGGACACCTGTCTAGTAATTGTAGCCGCCACAGATTTACGCCACAGAGTACAACCATATACTTCTGGTCGATACATCCTCGCCAAGGTGTTGTCTGTGCCAATAAGGGAAGAGTCCACTCCCTCCTCGTCGTTCGCCCCTCGCCCCTCCCCGCTCGGCACACACACCCCTTTCCAGGCTGACAGCCAGGGTGCACCTGGGCCTCTGGATGGTGACACTCAAGCGGGCGTGTGTCATCGCGTGAGAGATCGCCAGGGGAACTTCCCAGCGCCGTACAGGGCTGTCTGCGTCAATAATTTAAGCTTAAAATTTGGGCGTGTATGCAGCTTGAGCCGCCTTGTGCATGGATCTTTCCAGGACATCAACGACAGGCCGGATATATGTAAAGGAGAAGGGCGGTCCTGGATGCATGGGACGGGGCATATTAGCATGACGATGAAGGGAAAAAAAAAAAAAAAAAAAGCTCGCTGTCGAGGCCGAGAGGTGACCTATCAAAGGAAAGACAGCGACGAGGACGCCCGGGCGTGTAGTAGCAATGACTGATCCGTACTCACCTGAAGACGAATACACTTGGGTATCTGACACGACATCCAGGTCTTCAGCTCAGAGGGTTGAGACGCAAGATAGCCTGACACAGACAATTAGGCCCGCAGCAGAGCTCATCATTACAGCCAGGTGACAGGTCATGAGGCAAAGCAACAGAGGTTGATAGCGACTCACTCTGTCTTGTACTATACTACAAGCAAGAGCACCTAGGAACGGGGAACCGTCGGCCCCGGCTGACACCATGACACCCTTCTGAGGTGCTGAACCGCGCCAAAGATATTAGCTGACGCCAACGGAACAAGTTTTTGGTAATTATTGCGAGTCACACCGACGAGGGATCATCACGCTGAACCCCACGGAGAAACGGCTGGGGCGAGAGAAACAAGACGAGTTGTCACAAGGACGAGGGACGATCAGAAACAACAGCATCCACAGAACTTAGAAGGTTGGAGACGGGATCACAAAAACGACGTGATTATTGTGGAGGGGGCCACTCTAAAAGCCGCGGAAGGCCCGGAAAAGTTTCTCTGCACCCAGCAGTGAGAGGAGAGACCGTAAGATCCTAGATAAACACGTGTGAGTCACCGGGAAGCGTCCTGCTGACCGCTGTCAAAACCGGAAACTATGGGCTCGGAACCATAAAATCCATCAGGAAAGGGCACAGCGAACAATACAACGAGAAGGGAGGGCAAGGGAAGGTGAGGATGTGAGACAAAAAGAAGAGGGGAAGGGCCAGAGTTGGAGAGACCCCAATGTGCCTAAAGGGGGAAAATAAGGAAGAAGAAGAAAAAATAAATAAATAATTAAAAACAAGTGGATGAAAAAAAAAAAAAAAGGTAACAGCACAAAATCCAGGTCTTAGAAGAGGAGAAAGAAAAGGTCGCGATATCGGTCGACAGCGGCGGAGGCGACATAAAAGCGACCTTCCCGGAAAAGTGGAAGTTCATGCAGGAAAGCATGCAACATCCTGCGTTAGAAAAACCTCAACCAGCAGGGACGACGTCAGGGTGCTTAAGAAGCGCGTGGTCTAGGTGCGACACTACTTTATGGTTGTGTGCGTGAGAGTGAGAGTGTGTGAGAAAGTGAGTGCGTGCGTGAGACGGCCCTGAGAGAGGACATGGCGCAATGATGGCAGTATTGTACTGTGTACTTATGGCGGTACTGAGGCACTAAGGTACTGAAAAAGTACCAAGGTACTGCGGTACTTCCTGTAATACATAGTACGTAGTCGACAAGGCGTGAGGACGGGACCGTATTAATAAGCATTGCGGCGGGATTACCCAGATTTACCAACTATGACAAAACAGCGGAGCACGGCGACCAATACAACAACAACACAACAAAAACATCCGAGTCCTCCGGTCGCGTCGTTTTGTCTTCATCCTCTCTCACCTTTGGATGATTCCTTCTCTTCTTTTTCTCCAGGAGCAGGAGCAGGTGCGGGAGACTTATTCGGGTCACAGGACCCAAATCTGCTAACCTAGCATATGGCGCTCTCACCACCACCTCGCGTGTGTGCGGAGTGTAATAGTACAGAGGTAGGTACTTGGGCTGGACGCAATCCTAATTAAGTCCGCATGTCCATCCGGTCATAAGCGTTAGTGCTGCGGCTGCCACAGCCATACTATGATGTACATCGTACTACTACTACTTCCACTACAACAGTACCACTCTGTCGTGCCATTGCAGCAGTATCGGGTGTTGTTTGTTGGGACCTTCCCCTCTCTCAACCCCAACTGCGGGTGAGATTATCAGCTGTGGGATGTATATGGTATGTACTGTGTATGTACTACGTACATCGCGCTCTCCCCCTCCCTGGTCCTTCCCTACAAGTGGAACGCTGGACATCCTAGTATTATGGTACAGTACCTTCCTAGTACCTTCCTCGTGGAGGCTGGCAGAAATGTTGATATCACCTATACTAGCCGATTGCTCTTGCTCTTGCTGTTACTGTTGCTGTTGTTTGTGCCTTCCCCTCCCATGGCTTTGGGCATCAGAAGAATGCAGCGACAAGCCAATTTTCATACCTCCTCCCGCGCATGTCATGAAGCCGACGATGCCTCTGGGCAAGATCAGGTCAGGTCAGGTCAGGTCAGGTGAGGCCAGGTCCAGGCGCATCTCTCCTCTTTTTTTGCCTTGTTGTTTCTGTCATACCTGTTTCTTGGCTGGCCCCTCTCTTTCTCTGTCTCTCCAGATCGGATCTCTCGTTGTAACTTCTCACTTTTCCCTGGGTTTTCTTTCCTTTTTCTTTCTAGTGCCCGTCCAATTTAATTCATATCTTGCACGTTTCTTTTTCGTCACACTCCGCCCCCCCCCCCTCCTCCCCTCCAACCACCCCTCTTCTTCCCCCCCTTCCCACTTCCCACCTCCCTCCCCCCTCCTCGCGTCTTCGATACCTCAACGAGATTCCGCGTATTCCCATCTCCCTGTCCTTGTCCCTCCCTCCCACCTCCCACCTTCGCCCTCCTCCTCCACCGCCACCACCTCTGGTCCAATCGAGGCCTCTGCCCACCCTCCTCTTCGATCTTGCTGCACAGAACCTCTTCTGGCACCTACCACTTTTCCCTCGCAGGGCTTAATGTCCCAACCACCCAGTCTCTTTCTGTCTATCACAAAATAAATACCTTGGCCAAGGTACCTGCCAGGTTTTTGTTTCTCTTCCCCCCCTCTTGTCTCGGTCCGCCCTCTGATCTACAGCCCCTCCCCCCCTCCCGCTCAGCCTGGAATGAAGCTCTGTGTTGTGAGCTTGACCCGTCTTTTCGTCCTCTGCCGCCCTCAGCGATCTGTCATCCTCGCTGGTATCTGATCCACACCCATCACCGAGCCATCCCAAGGCCCAGTCCGAGCCTCGCTGCCGCTGGAGTTCTGGTCTTCCGAGCCAGGACGGTGAAGTGAGACTCCCGTTTCCTCTTCGTCCCTTTTCTTTTCTCTTCGCGTGTCTCCTCCCTCTCCCCTTCTCTTTCTTTCTCTCCCCCTCTCTTCCTCCCTTTATTTATCTTCTGACCATCCCGCTCGTCAGTGGTCTTGCCTGTTCCTGCGTCTCTGGCCTTGCCCGTCACAAGGACTCGCAGACACCGCTGTGTCACTCACCCACCCACACACCACTCCACCAGCCCTTCACCTCCTGTTACACTCAGAGGGGGCTTCTGAACCCTGTTCTGCCTGGCACTCTACACAAAAGGTACTTTCGTGACCTAAGCCTACGCACCTGAAATACTACACGTCACCAAGCTCCGACCACACCACATCGCCTCATTATCGTTGAGCACAACCACTGCACCTGCAGGCCCTCGATCCTCTTGAGCTCAGATCCGACCCGTAGAACCGCAACCCTCTTGCCTTGGACACTACAGCATACCACCCCTGAGAGATCTTGCCGCCTTATTGGACACGAGCATGGCTGCCGCCGTGGTTACGACGTCACCTACACCAGCTACAGGCCCCAGGATGCCTCCCCTCCTCGCCTCTCCTCAGACGACGCCCGAGTCCATAACGCCTACCACCTTGGGGGACCAGTTTGGCGGACAGCGCACGGAGCAGCGTGTCCCTGACTGAGAAGAAGTCAGCCTCCGTGCCATCATCACCTGGCAGGAATTTCACCCAGAAACCCAAGGCTCGTGACCGGAATGCGGTGGCCGATCCTGACCGCTCCGTCTCTACTGGCCGCCTCAAGACCTTTGCTCGGTCTTTTAAGTATCTGTGCGGCCTCACCCCGAAGCAGGTTGACGATTTCATGGCGTCTTATGTCATCTACAACCTTGACTGGGCCGATGAGCCCAAAATGATCGAGACGCTCGGGCCTGATTACCGACAGAAGGTCGGCGACTGCCTCAAGTCCTACTATGGCGTGCTCAACCACCTCTGCGCCCTGGGCGATGTCGAAAAGATGTACATCCCCCGGCCATGGATATGAAGGTCTCAGTGCGGGATAACCAGCTGCTGTACGAGGAGTCTGTAGCTCGGGACATCGGCCTGGCAAAGGGCCAGAGGGTCCTCGACTTGGGCTGTGGAAGGGGCCGTGTGGCTGCACACATGGCCAAGTACTCTGGTGCCCGTGTGACGGGGCTCAACATCGACCCGAACTCGATAGCGCAGGCCCGCGCCTTCAACAAGGAGCTGGGCCTCGACAATGACTTCGTTGTCAAGGACTTTAACGACCTGCCTCTGCCCTTCGAGGACGAGTCCTTCGACGCCTTCTACAACATCCAGGCCTTCAGCCTCGTCAGAGACCACAAGGCTCTACTAAAGGAGGTCTTCCGGGTCCTCAAGCCGGGCGCGCGCTTCTCCTCCTTGGACTGGGTCAAATATCCTGCCTACGACGAGCACAACCCGGAGCATGCCGAGCTCATGAGGCGCGTCAAGCCGCTGATCGGGGCTGTCGGGACGCCGACCCCTGCGTCCCTCGAGGAGGCACTTATGGAGGCCGGTTTCCGCGTCACCAGGTCTGACAACGCGAGCGTGGCAACGGACGGGCTCCAGTCGCCGCTCATCGACAAGGTCGACATCTACTTCCGATCCGTCCGCAGGGCCATTCTGACCTTGTGCAAGCTGCGTATCCTGCCGCCCCACTTCAAGGTCCTGATCAACAGGCTCTGTCTGGACGGGCAGGCCTTCGTCAAGATGGATGAGATGAGACTCATCACCACTAGTTATCGAATCATCGCCGAGAAGCCACTGCCGACCACAGCTGAGAAGCCCACAGAGCACTAGCACCAGCCTGGTGCCAATGCACGAGTGCCAGCTGTTCAGGAACCGGTTGGGGATGAGCTGAATGAGGCCTGGTTGACCGCACTACGGCTTTGAAGCATTGAAAGCGCTGAAGAAATATTAATGTGTATTGTTTAGACTTGGAGCATCAGCAAATCACTACATCTAGAGGTTCTGCCTCCCCTCTTCTCATCCCTCCTTTTCATTCGTCACAAACGTGTGGGTGGGGAGTCACATGAGATGCCGCTCCGGCGCAGTTCTCGCTGTGGCTCCCGTCTCGCATGTTCATATCCGAGGCTGGACCCTTTGGACTTGGACGATCACGTGTACTCTGGCGAGGGAGGCGGGGGAGCACTGTGATGGCAGAGTGATTGGCATTTCCCCCGAGTGTTCATAGGCTGGGTGTCAAGGTGGTAGGAGAGTCAAGCCTGCATCCGACTCGAGTCTTCTCTGAGGATTTTTGTGTGTGTGTGTGTGTGTGTGTGTGTTTGTGTGCCCAGAGTGCAGTGACCATTACAAACAATCTCAAACTTCTCACGCAGTTTTACATTCTAATCACTCTACCTATTATCGATGCTTCATCTCCCTTTCCTCGTGAGCGTCTGGATAGACCTCATCTGTTGACGTCGCGTTTGACCCATGTGCATGTCTGAACTCAATGGGCCTTGTTCGATATGTATTGTGTAAGTCGATGAGTCCCCTCAGATAGGAGGAACATATATCGGCTGTTCTTTCTCTCGTGACCGGTTTTCCCCTGAATGCGTCTACTGATCTTGAAAAAGGATAAGGATCACAAGCATATTTGTAAAGTTAGACCATGGCTTCTTTGTAGGATTATTTAATTAGGTATTCTGGTATGCATGTATGTGTGTTGTCCAAACTAGGTTTCCGTCCTTCCGAGGAGTGGATCCAGCCAACATGTACGACATTGTAATCATGACTAGATCAACTTACCTTGGCACCTGAGATACTATTACCTACCTACCACCGATACCACCCGTCAAGGTTTGGGGGAGGAGTCAGGTTTCGCACCTTGTTTCGACTGTACCAAGGATTATCGAAATGCCGCACCCTGACGTTCTGGATGGGCGGAGGGCCAGGATGCCATTAGTAACTGTTCCAGCAAAGGGAACCACCCTTTTCGTCATGAGGCTCCATACTTTCAACAGAGAAGGGTGGGGTTGGGGATCTGCTGCGTTGCCCCCTCAGCGTCGTTGTTTGTTGTAGTATGCGTATTTATAACAGACCCGGGTCAGGTGACGTTGCCTTCTCCCCCCCCCTCCCCTCTTCCCCTTTGAACTATAATCATTCACGTCGAATGGTCTGATGAAAATCCCCATACTAAAAAGAACCTCACAACTACTAAGGGGAAAAATAAAAGAGTCGTACTACTCGCCAACACGCCACTTACTACCGACACTCCCGGAACGCCGGCCACGATTTAAGAGAGATCATGAAGGAAATTGGCATCTTCCCAGCTTCAGGTGGCCTCGGCGGGAGCACATATCGGCACCTGCTCAAGCTGGTGCCCAACGACCACGTCACTCTTATCTGTCGGCACCCGGAAAAGGTCCAGGAAGAATACAGGCAGGCGAGCGTGAGTATGCGCCGGGCGTCGTATGAGTCCACGCCACAGGAGCTCGAGGTGGCCTTTAGCGGTCTTGACGTGCTGTTCCTCATCTCCTATCCGAGCCACGTCCATGAGTACCGAGTGAAGGTGAGGCTGAGTGTCTTTTGAGAGAGAAAGAAAGAAGTGGAGACAGAATGAATAATAGGACCTTTCGCCGGAGTAGAGAAAAAGCTGACTCGCACACGAGGTTCAAATCCCCGCGATCAACGCCGCGCGCCGGGCTGGAGTCAAGCACATTTTCTACAGCAGTCTGGCCTTCGCCGGCGGTGATGCTCCCTCGGGCTCGCTGAACGCCAAGTCCCGGGCGGTTGTGATGCAGGCGCACCTCGACAGCGAGAAGCACCTAGGGTCGCTTGCGCAATCCGATCCAGGTTTCACGTACACATCGATACGAGAGGGCCTGTACTCGGAGTCTTATCCCATCTACACGGCCTTCCTGGACCCCAAGAATGCGCCGGATGGGGCGGAGGTGACCATTCCTCACGACGGCGGAGGTCCTGGGGTGACCTGGGTCAAGCGAGACGAGCTCGGAGAGGCCTCCGCCAGGCTCATCGCGGCGTACTGTGGTGTGAGTGGGCAGTTCCCGCAGCAGCTCGTGAACGGGACGGTGCTGCTGTCCGGGACGACAGAGATCAGCCTTGCCGAGACGGTACAGGTCCTGGGGCGGGCCGTGGGCAAGTCGTTCAGGATCCGAGAGATCTCTGTCGACGAGTATGTCAGGCTGCCGCAGGTGCTGGACAAGTTTGGGGGGGAGGACAAGGCGAGGACGTGGGCAACCGCGTGGGAGGCGATCCGGGCTGGAGAGACAGCCCTGGCGACCAAGGACCTGGAACAGCTTCTGGGCAGGAAGCCGGAGGAGTACGAGAAGACGATCCGGACCATGTTGGTGGCGTGAATGTTCATCAAAGCTTGTATCCTTGCTGCCAGAAGTATAGATAGGCTCCGACCAGGCTCAGGACAGACAGGACAAGATCCATCTCCAACACAGACCAGATCCACAGACATCCGATGGGCGGGGCCTGTTTGAGGACAGCCATGTATGTGTACTTGTTTGTGATGAGGATCAAGTAGCAGCCGGATGCTAGGCTGGTGGCGAAGAAGATGGCCTGGCGCACGGCGTGGTGATACCTCGCTGGGAGGCCTGGGATGAAGGTGGTGTTGGCAGCGTGCGGATGGAGAGCGTGGACGATGGCAGCGAAGACTGCACCAAATGGCCAGGTCAGCAAGAGCCGATAGCTGGGCAGCAGAGGGTTGGAAAATGACCTACCAAGCAGAGCCTGAAGGGCCCTTGTTATGATCTTGTGCATCTCAATCTCCATGGCATACTGGTGTTGGACGAGGTAGTCGAGGGTGAAGTGCAGCATGGCCAGACACACGGCGTAGAGGATAGTCTCCATGAGGCGGTCTGCCGAGGGAGAGAGTACATCGCTGTCGTCGTCGTCGTCGTCGTCCTCTTTTACTTTGCGTCCTTGTTTCTTTTCATCAAAAGCTTCCTTGCCTTTATTGTTATTGAGCTGCTGTTGGTCTGCCATGTTGAACAAGTTCCTCTCCTCGGCGATCTGCAGGAGCGTCTTGTCGGTAGGGCCTGACCGGTCGGGCTGGCGGAGTTTGATGTCCTTGGCCTTTTTCTCTTTCCGTTGACGAGCCATACTGAAAGTGCAGAATCTTTGTGGAGGTGGTGTGGTGTGGCGGAAATCTTCCTTTTCTCTTGGTGGCGGTGGTCGTGGTGGTAGCTGTTGTAGTCGTGGTTCTGCCAGAGGCTTCCAGGATATCAAGCTTCTGGAGGCTCTGTGATGTTCTGACAGCAGGAACCCCTGTCCAGCCCTGGACCCCCTGTTCTTCAGCCCCCCCAGTAGTCAGGTACCCCTGCGTCATCCTAGACGGCTTTAACATAGCGCAGTACTGCAGTGGAACATAGTAGCAGCACAGAGCCCACTAACACGAAACTACCATGCTCCTCCTAGTATGCTGCACAGTAACAAAGCATCGTGGACGCGCCTCTCTCTCTCTCTCCTTTTGACGACGTCCCTCTTCCTCGCGGTTACACACACTGCATGGCGACCCGATCCTGCACCTCCCCCTCGTCATGGAACCCTCTCTCCTCTCCATCTCGCTGCTCGTGCTGCTCATACCCACCCTGTACCTCTACACCGTAGGCGTCGTGTCGACCAGATTTCCGGTCCTGCGCAACAAGCGCATCTGCCTGCTCATCGCCCACCCGGACGATGAGGCCATGTTCTTTGCGCCCACCGTCCTGGCCCTGACACGGCCAGAGCTTGGGAACCACGTCAAGATCCTGTGTCTCAGCAGCGGTGACGCCGAGGGCCTGGGCGACACGCGCAAGAAGGAGTTGGTCAAGAGCGGGCTCGTCCTGGGCCTGAGGAAGCCTGAGGACGTCTACGTTGTCGATAACCCTGCGTATGTTGACTTCTGCCGTGCTCTCCTCCTTTTCGTGAGCACGCATAGCCATTTAGGCTGACGGTGGATCTGATTCGAGATATATGCAGTGACTTCCCAGATTCCATGACAACAACCTGGCCCGCCGAGACCATCTCCTCCCTCCTCCGCGACGCCTTCGCACCGCGCCAAAAGAAACCTTCCGACCAGCAGCCCACCGCGACCATCGACGTCCTTATCACCTTTGACGGGCGCGGCGTCTCCTCCCATCCCAACCACATCTCCCTCTACCACGGCGCCCGCGCCTTCGTCGCCTCCCTCACCGCCCACAAGCCCGGCTGGTCCTCCCCATCGACCTGTACACCCTGACCACCGTCGGTGTGTTCCGCAAGTACGCAGGTGTCCTGGACACGCTGCCCACTCTCGTCCCAACGGCTCTAGCTGCGTGGCGCGGTGCTGCTGGCAAGGACCACCCGGCCGCGCTCGTCTTTATGCACGGCCTGGGTAAGGGAGGATGGCTGACGGCGAGAGAGGCGATGACGAGGGCCCATCTCAGCCAGATGGTGTGGTTCCGCTATGGATGGATCACACTCAGCCGGTACATGTTTATGAATGATTTGAGGTTGGAAAAGGTGTAAGAATATAAAGTTAAGAATATATGAAATTATATATATATGTTTCCTTTCTTCTTCTCTATATACAAAAGAATAGTCTGGTAGTCCTTGCGGATAGAATTTTTAAAATAAAAAGAACAATGATATGGCGAGGGAAATGTCTTCACTGCTCTGGACCCGGGTGTAGAGCTCGATCAAGATTTGTAATTTTTTTTTCATGCGAGGCTTTTCTATGTAGATATTCCTACGGTCTAGTCGTCCAGCTGCCAACCTGGCCAAAACTGATGAATCGATGAACAGGCCATTTGGTTCAGGTTTGTCTACTTCATCATCATCACCGTCATTTCCTCTAGCACGTCACTTCTGCATCCACACAAGGTGCTTGACCCGTGTCTGCCCTGTCGCCTCACCACTCAAGTCCACCGGCACGGCTGGCGCGCGCACCGTCGTCCGGAGCACCCTATGTGCGGCATTGTGCTTCTTCTCCTGGTGGTCGTGAAAACCCGTGAAAAGTTTCCCTTCCTCCCGCAGCCAGGTCAGCGAGACTTGTCCTGGAGGCGCTGTGAGCGGCGGCCGGTGCATGAAAGCCGGCCGTTCGATGATCTGTGTGACCGGTGACAAGTCCGGCGCGGGGTGCTGGAGCAATGTGCCAACACCGTCATCCTCCATCTCATCTTCATTGTGCATGCCCTCTTCCTCGCTGATCTTGTCGAGCCCGTTGTCCTCTTCCGAAACTGCCCTGTTCGAGTCCTGGACTGCCGTCCGTGGCCTCTCCGGGATTGGCTGCGGCTCGTCCACAAGCTGTGTCGTCAGTACGGACTGCCGCATTGACACGTGGTCGTTTCGAAGCTCTACGATGCCCGTCGCGATGTGGTACTTGATAGTTCTGGGCATAAAAGGCCCGAGCTCGCGCACGACTTCGGGGATCACTCTGACGCCGTTGTGGTCGTCGATCCGGCCGGGCTTTGTCTTCTTGAGCAGCTGCAGCGCTGTGTGGTGGAAGCAGTACCACATGTAGTTTTTCCTCGACTGCAGCACACGGTAGCGGCGGTAGGCGGCATGGTTCGGCACGCCCTGTCGGGTCGTCAGGACAAGCTCCTCCCATGCCTCGCGCATGTCCCGGACGGCGTCGCGGTACAGGGGTATGATCTGTCGGGTAGCCTGGAAGGGCCTTGACTTGGATGCTGTTCCGAAGATCAGGGCCCTGGTGAGGTTGTAGTAGTCCTTCATGCCCGGCCTGAAGTTGTGAGGGTACTGGGTGCAGACCTCCCAGATGTCGAGCAGCATGTCGGGCTTGATCAGCCGACCTGGGAAGCCGGCAATCATCCACTCGGTGCAGGCAGGCTTCGTCTGCTGGATCCGTGCATAATCTATAAGGTCGGACCAGACCTTGTCAGGCACCACGAGACCGTACCGCGCCGAGAGGAACTCTACCAGCCTGAGAGCCACGACGACCTGGCCCTGGTTCCCAAAGCAGTGGACGACGGCATCAAGCAGGGCCTCGGTGGGCGCCTTGGCGGAGCCCGGGGGAGGTCAGCACCGCCGCTGACCTTGACAGTGCCAGCTTCCGAGTTTATGACGACGTTGATACCCCAGCAGTCCCTGAGCAGATCGCGGCTGTCCCTGGTGCGGCCGCTGCGGCCATTGGCCTTCAGAAAGGCACAGGCGAGCAGCTCGTCGTTGGGCAGAAACCCGCGCCTGAGAGCCGAGCCCTCCAGCCTGGCCAGGGGTAATCTCCTCCGCAGGATCCTCGTCAAGGGCTCGGCCCAGTAGAGCTCGGCCTGGTTCTGCCCAAAGCGGTGCGGCTGCCGGTTCCTGATGTTGGCAGCGAGGTGCTTCAGCCTCCTTACCGTCGCTTTCGGCAGCCAGATGCTCGTGCGATATAGATCCAGAGGCCGCAGGCGGAGCCTGGCCAGGTCGTTGTTCGCGTAGAGAGACTCTGTCAGGTAGCGGACCTTGATGAACTCGGTGTACAGCTGGGCGTTGATCCAGTGCTGGTAGCCATCTGTCCTGACCTCAGCCCAGATCTCCTTGGCGGCCTGGATGTTAGAGGTTGCACCGGCGCACCTCAGCAGGACGGCATAGTCGTTCAGGAGGGGCCGGATCCGCGAGGACCGGCGGGCCCACTGGATCAGGCGCAGGCGGTTGAAGATGCTCACGTAGAGGGTCTTGACACCCCACTTGTTGACGAGCTCGCCGAGGGGCGTCTGGACCGAGGCACCGTAAGAGATGCAGATCTCAGGGGCCGAGTCGACATTCTTCTGGACGTTGACCGGGTCGAAGACGCGCAGGATCTCGGAGAAGGTGGTGGCGGGGATGGCCTCGACGGCCTGACAGAAGGCATTGTCGAGCTCTGTAGCGCCGCGGGTGAGGTCGAGCAGGCAGAAATAGAGTTTGACGTGGTCGTCTTGTCGCAGTGCATCGAGTAGAGACCGGAGGGAGAGCTGGTATCGGTTCAGAGGATGGGTGGTGGTCCGGTCGCGCCCGGCTGAGGAAGCTGTCGAGGACCTCCCCAGGTCACCAGGCAAAGTTGCAGAAGGTGCAGAAGCTGCGTCAGACGCGTCATGTAGGGGTCTGCTGGACGAGCCCGCGTTCAGGACGAGGCCAGCGACTCTACCGGCAGAGCGGCATTGAAGCTGATATCGAGGTTGAGGGCCAGTGTAAAGGCGATCAGGACGAAAGCGGTTGTGGAGGGTCGACCCGGTTCCGGGTGGGCCAAGTAGCGGCCGTCGGACCTCCACCGACCTAGAACTGAATCTCATCCGGGGCGGGTCGTTGGCGACTCATTACTCTCTCTCGCTCGCTCGCTCTCATTCTCAAGAAGAAGACGAGGCAGGGCTGTCGAGGGGGGACGAGGTCAGTTTTGTGGCGGGTCTTTTTGTATAACCCTGCAGAATTGTGCCCCATGTCTCAGAGAGAAAGAGGAGGAACCTCACTTGGGAACATTGCTACCGTATACGTGCATATTTGGAGAAGCAGCCCCTGCTGCGAGCCTGCCACTGCAGCTTTTTGGGGTTGCTTCTCCTCACTCAGAAGGGCTTCAGAAGGGTGGTGCGGAGTGAGACTCGTATGACCGCACCGCTGGGGTCGCCAGTTGCTTGCCCCACCCCAGGCTACCAGGGCCCCTCTGGACCTCCGTACCCACCCCCTGTCACAGTCACAGCAGAGCCAGGCTGCCAGGGTGTGCACGGGCTCTCAACTTTTCCGCTGTTAGCGTACAGAGAAACAAACGCAGCATCAAACCGACCTCGCACAGTTCACCACTACCACTTTCCACAGCAGTCGCTCCATCCAGATCCCACACGAGTTGCCACCTCTCCTTCCTGGCCTTCACCTCGACATACAGTTCTAGGGCTCAACATGGCTGACGCTGGGGACGAACCTACCACCGCCTCTGAGCCTCTGGACCTCGTGCGCCTGCTGCTCGATGAGGTCGTCTTTGTCAAGCTTAGGGGCGACCGCGAGCTCAAGGGCAGACTTCATGTGAGAAGCTCATGCCCCTCCTTCTTCCCTTTTGCTTGAATGAATACTGACGCGGTGGACTATACAGGCTTATGACAGCCACTGCAACCTGGTGATGGGCGAGGTGGAGGAGACCGTCTACGTGGTGGATGATGACGCAGGAGACGACGACGATGTCAAGACCGTCAGCAAGAAGTCCGAGATGCTCTTCGTCCGAGGTCTGTTCGACCACTACTTCCCCAGAAGGAGCATCCTGCTGACTCCTTCCAACAGGCGATAGTGTCGTCTTGATCTCTCCCCTGTCTCAGTCATGATCTGTGACCTAGCCCCAGGCCTGCATCGAGTGACGGTCAGCTGAGGGGGCATTTAGACCGTTGCTGCAGCCCAAGCATGTCGAGATATTCCAGCTTCCCCACTGGGAACCGATATTGAACAAGGCGAATTGATGGCGGGTGAAAAAGATCCCGAGACGGGGCTACGGCAAACTCGACCCTTGAGAGCAAGGTTTTTGTTACTTATTTATGGTGGAGTTGGCAGTGTGGGTGTCTATCTCCGGGAAGCATTTGAATGCCTTGTGCCGGGAATCATACCCTAGACCAAATAACACAGTTCAGTTTGGAAGGGAAGGACGCAGTCGAGCAGCAGAGGAATGCCTTTGCTTTCGTGCATCAAGATGCGCGACTTGGCAGAAGGCTGGATGAGTCAGAAGCAGATCAAGAGCTCAGCACCCACGAGTGCCGTCAGCCTGGTGAGAGGGGGGAAGGAAAGAAAAAAAAAAGAAGAGAAAAAAAACACAAGATAGACGGTAGCTTTTATTCGAGACATAATTGCTTCGAGAGTCTCCTATACCCCAGAGTCCCCAAGGTTTACCTATTCTCAATATCATCTTATGGCCTTGTGGGAAGAACCGGACGATTACAACACAAACACGGCTGGACAAAGGGTAAATTCGCCCAAAATGAAAAGTTACTAGATCTCAGACATGATTCTGAATAGAATCTCCAAGGGCCAACGACCTCAACGAGAGCAGACTACGGCGTCGGACGGACAAGACGACCTCATGAGACGGATCAATTACCAATTAAAAGAAAGGGGGGTCCACTGGAGGGTACATTTTTACCCTTTCGCCGACCTGAATACTGTTATACCTATCAATGAATAAATGATTTTGAACACAATGTGTAAACAATGAACAAAGGCGATGCTCAAAAACGGAATTTTAACAATGGATACATGATTTCCATCCTGGAACCATGGGATTTGGGAAAGGTAGACCGCAGTACCTGTAGTCGAGCTGCATCAGGCCTGGCAGCATTAAAGTACAGGGCTATGGACTATAGCAGCTTTAGGGGTTGGTTGGTGGCAGGTGACTGATAAGAAGTTCCAGTGTGGGGGATTAGGGGATAAGCCCCCAGCACAGTAGTGCCCAGGTGGGGGAGAGAGCCTCGACTCAACTCCGCAGCGCGGCCTCGATGACTCGTACTTAGTTGACAGCTTCCACACATGTCATCAGCAACCCTCTCCCACATTGGTCATTCGGCGACAACCACAGGAGGCAGCCTCCAATTGTGTCTACTTATTCCTTGGGAGTGCCCAGATCACATCATCCAGAGCAGCTGTTCACCCTCAAGCCCATGACCACTGAGGAATTCTCTGCAATGATCACTCGAATACATTGCCACTTTTGAAAAAGTACAACAGCACATGTCAAGGTACGGTGTTACTGCCACTGCCACTGCCACTACTGCTGCTTAGGTGGCCAAGATGACCCATCTACTTGTATATGGCGATTTTCCTTTCTTCTCTAAAGTCACACAGGCTCACACACTCTCCCTCCTATGCAGTGCTGTCGCGTAACCCCAAAGTCATGATGGCGTCAAAATCAGCAAAGTTACCTCATGAACGGCGAAAAGGAGAGGCTGCCCTCAGTGACTTTGCTGAGTTTGTCGAGCAGCAGCAGGCAATCCGATTTCCCAGCACCAGACAGTCCACTGCTGCTGCCTCTACCTCGAGCTCAGTACCAAACACAACATCAACAACAAACACAACCCCTGCCACCTCTACTGCCCCCTCTGTCCGCACTGACTTCGATGCTGAGCTGGACAGCATCCTCGACTCTCTGGACCTGTCCGACAAGCAGCCCCAGGCAGCCCTCTCCACACTACTGCTAGGTGATGATGATGATGATGATGATGATGATGATGATGATGATGACTCACTACAGAAGCTGGTAGACCTCATCGCACTGCGGCTGGAGGATGGCCATGGAGAGACATTGTTTGACCTAGGCTTCGAGCACAATGGCGACTCTATGCACCTCGACAAGGCTGGCTTCGACAAGGCATGGAATCGGCTCCAGGAGGCTGCACACAAGATCAAGGCTGACTGCCAGCTGCTGCTGACCAAGAACGTTGGGGGCGATGTGGAAAGCCGCGCCGCCGCCAGCGAGAAGGACAAGGACTGCAGCGCCAAGGTGTTGATCCGCCAGAACCCGGCCACCGTCGAGAACGTGATCGAGACGAGGATCGCGGTGGTAGGCAATGTCGACGCGGGCAAAAGTTCCATGCTGGGCGTTCTGGTCAAGGGCGACCTGGACGATGGCCGCGGTAGGGCCCGCGTCAATCTCTTCCGCCACAAGCACGAGATCGAGACCGGCCGGACCAGCTCCGTCGGGATGGAGATCATGGGCTTTGACGCCCACGGCCAGGTCATCACCTCAGACACGCCCGGCCGCAAGCTGTCCTGGGAGGAGATCGGCCGCCGCAGCGCCAAGGTCATCACCTTCACCGACCTGGCAGGCCACGAGCGGTACCTGCGCACCACCGTCTTCGGCCTGCTCTCGAGCAGCCCCAACTACTGCCTGCTCATGGTCGCCGCGAACAACGGTCTCATTGGTATGAGCAAGGAGCACCTGGGTATCGCGCTGGCCCTGAACGTCCCCGTCATGGTGGTCATCACCAAGATCGACATCTGCCCGCCTCAGATCCTCGAGCAGACCATCACGCAGATCACCAAGATCCTGAAGTCTCCCGGCGCCAGAAAAATCCCCATCTTTATCAACAACCGGGACGAGTGCATCAACACCGCCACCCAGTTCGTCTCGCAGCGCATCACCCCCATCTTCCAGGTCTCCAACGTCACCGGTCAGAACTTGGACCTTGTGCGGACGTTCCTGAACATCCTGCCGCACCACGGAAGGTAAGCAGTTCGGACTGGTTTTGGTTTCTTTCTATCATGTCCATTCCAGTACGCCGATCTTGTTTGCCACAAAAAGTGTTGACACCATTGCCAGATACGATGCCGATGCACCGTTTGAGTTTCACGTCAACGACACCTTCTCTGTCCCCTTCGTGGGCACAGTCGTCTCTGGTATCATCAAATCCGGTGTCATCCACGCTGGTGATAACGTCATCATCGGGCCCGACTCGCTCGGCCAGTTCACGCAGACCTCGATCCGGTCCATCGAGCGCAAGAGGATCAGCGTGCCCGCCGCGTCGGCAGGACAGTCTGCGTCCTTTGCGCTCAAGAAGATCCGGCGCAAGGAGGTCCGCAAGGGCATGGTCGTGCTGCCCAAGCCCGCCGACGGCGCCCCCAGCCCAGGGTGTACAGCGAGTTCGTGGCCGACGTCCTGATCCTGAACCACGTCACCACCATCAAGAAGAAGTACCAGGCCATGCTGCACGTGGGGCCCGTGTCGCAGACCTGCAGCATCATCGACGTCGACCGCCCCTTCATCCGCACGGGCGACCGCGCCACCGTGGCCTTCCGCTTCGTCCAGAGGCCCGAGTACCTAGCACCTGGCGACAGGCTGCTGTTCCGTGAGGGCAGGACAAAGGGCCTCGGGATCGTCAAGGCTGTTGGCTACGACCCTTCCTTGTTTCCGAAGAGTGTGGAGGGGGGAGGAGGACGAGGGACAGGGAGAGGGACAGGATGGTTCCAACGGTGATGCAACCAAGGGCAATGGAAAGGCTACAGGCTCCAAGGCCGAGGCGGCTCCTTCTTCTTAACACGAGGGCGTTTTTTCTGGGGGAGGGGGCTGGGGGCTACTGGTGCTTGTCTCTGACGGCGAAAATGGAGACAACAGAACATCTGGTTTGGCTTGGCGTTTATGGGGTAGGAGGTGCCTCTAGGGTTCAAACTACATACATCTGTTACTCTGTACTCTGAACGTTTTATGTTGTGTGCGATCTTGCGTGGTTTCTCGAAATAATATCTGCTTTCCCTCCTCTCGTCTGTGCCCATGTGGGAGCCGTTTAGAACAGTGTAATCATCATATCACACACATGCACACACACACAGGCACGACAGGGGGACAAGATGTGAGACAAAATGTTTGTCATCGTGTCGTATTGGACTACTCAATTGAGTTACCAATGCAGCTAGTAGCTAGCCGTCTAATTAAGTAATCTTGGATGTGCTTCTGATGCACATGAGGGTATCAACCTAAACAAGTAATGAAACAGACAGGTGATGTCGTCAAAACGGGGCCTGGTACCCCGTGGGCCGCGCCCAGAAACGGATCATGGGAGTGCTAATCGCCCAGAAAGACAAAGTAAGAGATGAAAAGTACAAGTGAAAATAAGAAAGCGATCACATCATGCAGTGGCTCATATGATATAAACAAATCACCGCTGCCCTTCTGGCGTATTCCTGCCACTGGTTCTCCCGCTGACGCACCCACTGCCCGTGCCGCTCGGACCAGGTGCGGCGTCTAGGCTCTCCATAACGTCTGGGACGCCCTCGAGGCCACCAGACACCATATCCTCGCAGTAGGCGGGCGGGCTGGCCGGGACGTCCTGGTAGATGGGGGAGCCTCGTTGTCCCACGAGATGCCGATGCCTCCGCGCTCGGTGAGGATGGTGCCAAAGTGCATCCTGAGGATCCTGCCCACGCCCGTCTGGGTGACGAGGCCCGGCTTGCCGGCGGGCGCGCACTCCTGGGAGACGACCATCTCTAGCATCAGCTGGTGCGACACCTCGGTGCCGTCGCGGGCCTTGAGATCGCAGCTGTACTTGGCGTGCTTGTTGAGGGCGTACTCGAGCTCCAGGTCGACGCTGGAGTCCGTGGGGCCGGCGTAGCTCGACTTCCAGCCGCTGAACAGCGTCTTCTCGCCGATGACGCGCGTCTCCGCCCTCGCCACGCCACGCTTCTGCTGGTCGGCAGCGGCGTCTGCTGCTGCTGCTGCTGCTGCTGAGGGCTTGTGCCTGTCGCAGGCGGGGGCGACGGTCTTGAGGGTCTCCTCGAGGCGCCAGGTCAGCTTCTTAAGCTTCCAGTACTCGACGGTGTTGGTGCCCGTGTTGTTCCTGGCGATGCCGTCCAGGCGCATGGTCAGGGTGTTGGTGCCGATGGGGTGGATGACCTGCTGGTAGTGGACGGACGCCTTGACGTTGGTGGGCGGGAAGACGCGCACTGAGTGGTGGGGCAGCTCCGCGGGCGGCAGGGAGCGCTTCACGTCGAAGAGCTTCTCGAGCTTGATGGGCGGCGAGCCGGCGCGGGCGGGGACGGCCTCGGCCTTGAACTCGTAGACGATGCTGACGAGGGGCGACTCGAGGGTGGCGGGCAGGTGGCCGTCCAGCAAGACGGAGAAGGGAAAAGGGTGCACGCCCCTGTGCAGCGTGCGGCCTGGGGACGGCAGGAACTTCCACTCCTTGAGGAGGGTGTACTGGTTGACGCAGTCGCTGCAGTGCACGGTGAAGGGCTTCTTCTGGGTCACGTGGATGCTGAGGGTGGCCCTGAAGGAGTCGATGTCGTACGACTCATCCCTGACGTCGAGGAACAGCTGTCCCGACACCAGGGCGCCGGTGCTGTTCTCCTCGTCGCCGTGGAAGATGATGGGCGGGGACTCGATGCTCCAGGAGAGCTGTGCGTGCGGGTTGGTGTGTGGTTCCTTGTGTGAGCGGCCCAGGTGGATGCCCGGGAACGAGAGGCGGTGGTGGTGGTGATCCTTCTCCCTGTCCTTGTCCTTGCTGTCCTTGTCCTTGTTGCTGTGGTCATGACCACTGCTGCCATCTCTCGGCCGCAGCCGTGGCGAGTCTGTGGTCCTCCCTACTGCTGCTCCTCCTCCTCCTACGACCGGCGCAGGCGACTGTGGCTGGCTGGTGGGGGTGGTGGTGGTGGAGTGAGTGTTGGTGCGGGTGTCAGACGACAGGGGCGATGGCTCGTCCATGCTGCTTATATCCTCTTCGATAGATGTTGCATATGAAGGTACCCTCTCGGCGCAGGGCCTCTCTGGTGGATTTGGGCCAGCCGTAATTCTGTTTGGCGATTTGGTCCTGCTCCGGATGGTGGATTTCTTGAGATGTATGACCTGGTTCTCAAAAGAACTGGTGGGGTTGCGGAAGAAACTGGCGACCCTGTGTGGCATCTCTTTGTGCCTTCCCCCAGTGGGGGTTGCGACTTCCAGACTTGTCAGGCTTTTTATAAATGGCGCCGTCCGGGATTGGCGCCAACTTTTTTTTTCTTTTCCTTTTTATCTTTTCTTCCTCTCTCTTGTTCGTCGCTCCTGGTTGGTGGCTCGGATCAAGTCTGCCGAAGTTTCGCCTCGCCTCGCCTCAGTATGCCTGCTGCTACTGACTTGATTTTCCAAGGTAGAAATTGTGACAAGTGATTTTTTTTTTACTGCCGAGTATCGGAGGAACCGTGTGAATTGTGAATCTCCGCGGAGATCGTCGTCCACTGTTGGGGGGTGGTGAGGAAAGGTTAGAGGCGACAGACACAATTGTGTATCTGCTAAAAATTGAAGAAGAGAAAGGTAATCGACCCCGTCCAAGATCAAGCAGAATTGATTCCGTGTTCTTGGGATATATAACTTGGACAGGTAGGTATGTGTTGGTTGGGTGGCTGAAGAGGGTAGGTAAGTCTGCAGGGGGCGGGGTTCAGATGTTTCCGTGTAAGTCGTCCAGGTAAGGCGCTGAAGACGCTCAAGAGGGAAAATGGGGGAATGCAGAGAAGGGCTGGGCTATGGTGAAAACAAAAAAAAAAAAAAAAGAGGAGGTCGTGATTTTGTTTGCAGGATGGAAATAAAGGTGTATGTATGTCAAGGCCAATGGCTTTTCCAAAGGACCCTGGAGTTATTATAGATCGTGGCCATGACGGTCCTTATGAAAGCAGCGTCAGGCATGGAGTCGTGCTCCAGGCCGTTTCCATCAGGTAATTCATGACACATAGTATGGTTGGTCCTTGGGAGGGTGGACACCCCTGTTTTTTTTTCTTTTCTTGTTCTTTTTTTCTTTCTCTTTCCCCCCTTTGAACCTGTCCTTTTTCTTTCTTCTTCCCCCTACCCACACACCCCCGTCCCACCTCGTGCCATCTTCTCCCTCCCGCCCCAGCCTGTTGTACCCGTCCAGCCGGACAACTCAGCACCCCTCTCACCATATGGGGTGGATACAGAAAATGAGCACTCTGGTACGTACCTACCTGCAAGTAAAGCACTGATGTACAAGTACGTCTGTATATACTGTACGTATTTTTATGCGCCCTGAGGCTATCACATCAGGCCATCACCAGTCCGGATGACTCGTACCGTAACACATAAGTACTGTGCAGTATGTAAAAGAATCCTACCGCCCATGTGCCATAGGCGAGACCCAACGTTACACAGCACAGTTCTCTACTCGTATCGCTTTGTGTGGATCCAACCAGCAAGGACACAAAAAGACAATCTCACGATGGCTTCATCTCGTCAAAGAAGGAAAAAAAAAAAGGAGTTGAGGGCTAGTTGCAAGCTGTCGTAGGTGGGGGCCCTGCCTCAGTACTACATGTACGGACGTACAACCATACACATTCCAGTTGCTCGCCCGGAAGCGGCTGTTGGAGCCAGAACACTTAATGATTTGCCGTTGCCCAGGCGCCCGCCCAACCCCCAATGATTGTTTGCCCAGCACCTGTGTTGCATAGTACCGAAAGCATGAGATGGTTGTAGCGGTCACATACGATAGGATTCACCTCAAACAAGGCATCACTACGGACGTAGACGTACTGTACTCCGTAGATGCAACCAAGTACCGTACCTAGGGTGACAGCCTCCGCGAAGAGGATCTGATCCCACCCCACCAGCCATACTATTGTATATATTTTTTCTTTCTTTCTTCCATGGCACGGGTACTATGTCACCATGGCAGCCGCCACGGCCCACGGCCCACGGCCCAGAGCCCAGCCCAGTGAGCACACGGGCTGAAACGAGAGGAGCGGCTCTGTCCCGTTAGCATCTGCGCGCGCAGGGTCCCTCAGCCCCAGTATGGGGTCCATCGTGTGTGGGCGTAAGCCAAGAACAACCAGAGCCTATGACTTGGGCACGCAAAACTCATCTTTTCTACTGCAAGTTACAGTATGAAATAATGGAGTCATGACTCTCTCTCTCTCTTTTTGCAAGGCTGTCCCAGGTTGAAGCAGCATTGACACCGGCACGACTTTCCGGTACGGGCAAGCCTGAAGTCATACCGGCGAAGTATTCCTCTCTCTTTTTGTTCCTTCTTCTGGAGTTACAGAATTTTTTTTCTTTTCCAAGGATGGGGGACCAGAAAAACTGAGGCTGTTGCTCACTCACACACCATCTTTTCCTCCGCTGCCCGGTATGAATGATCTACAGATTTACCCCTCCTCGACCACGTAGTGCCAAGTAAGGTACATACTTACATCATATAGTACATACATAGTAGTACTTCTCGGATGTGGCTGCAGCCCTTACATGTGCCAGAGCATGTGCTAATGCCGGTCAGCTGCCCATCCGAAAAGCTTGGTTTTGTTTGTGAAGCCGGAAGGGCTCTCGCATCAAGGTACTTCTAGTCTACAGCAGGTGCCGTACTGTAATACTGTGTCAGAAGAGGTACTGAAATTTTTGAGTGGGCGCAGCTATGTACCAAGGACCGGCCCGGGACTTTCTCTCGGTCTTTTTTTTTTTCCCTCCTGACTTGCACTGTCATTCCTTACTGTGTCGCCTTTTTTTTTTTTTTTTGCCCCTGCTTTTTCTTTTATAAAGCGCAGTAGTACCAGGTAACGTAACTTGCAGGCTGCTGGGAACATCAGTCAATTGGCCAGCGGTCAGAATGCAAAAGAATTTTCTTGACAATAGGGCTGTCCTGCGCCTAACAACGAGCTCCCTGGCAGCCCTCGCATCTTCATCTTCGGCATGTACGGACGTACTTATTGTAAGCGTACTCTGGTACTTGTGCTACTTGAATAAACTATGTCGCCAATTCGTTTCGATGTTCAGAAAGAAAGGAAAAAAAACTCCGGGGGAAAGACGCCACAAGTCTGTCACGGGGTGCTGACTTTCCACACCACTGTCCACCGAGAAGGCGTAGACAAGTCTTCACCCCTGCTTCCCCCCCCCCAAGACCCTAAGACAGATCTCGTGGACGCTATTTTACCAGGTGGACGGTACGGCTCTCAACCCGTTTGCGGGAAAAGCATCTAACGTCCTCGGTTCGCGGGGCGAGCAAGCCGATTTTCGGCGGATGGGATAAGGCAGCGCAGGGCGTGCCCGACGACAAGATAGTAGTGGCATGGTATGTAGAAACGATAGTAGTTGTTGTGTCAGACGTGATCGCTACTCACCGACAGTCATGAATCCCCCCTTTCCCCCGCCTCTTATACCTTATCACAAAAAATCCGGGGAATATGGGGTCACCTCACAATGTGCATCATGCCACAGGCCTCAATGGGATGTTATCATCATTCATGACCGGCAGGTTGTCCATCCCCTGGGGTAGAAAAGGGGAAAACAGAGGGAAGATAGGAGAGACAGGGAGAAAAGTGATACGATGTGCCGGCACTCAGCAGCCGCTCTGTGCTCCGAGGAGACGCACGATCCAATATGCAATGCAGTTACAGTACTGTACCACACTGCATGCGCCGCAAATAATTCCGTCCATCATCTACATAGTACCATGTACTACGATCTTCCACTGCATCAGCGTGCACACTGCATATGTGCTACAACCCAATGAGGTGATGGTGCTCGGCCATTTTATTGGATGAGCTGTACCTGGATCGCACCATTTTCTGCTCCCCAATCATCACCTCTGATGCAATCACGCTTCCCCAGGGCCTAATGTACGACAGCCCTGCCCCCAATTCCTGGAGCAGCTTCTACTGTACGATGTCACAGGCTCTTACTATCTGACCGGGCGGATTGTCGCCCGTAACTGTTGCCATCTACCAAGTACCATATTTACACATCACATGGCACATTGTACTCGTAATGGCTGATGTACTGTGTACGCGACACCATGCTATCGTCTGTTCCAGCCCATCGCCTAAGCGCCAGAGCCAGAATCCCATGTACTTTCAAAAGGATTTTCCGATCTTGTTTTTACTCGATTATTACCCCATAACTTTCTCATTGTGCCTTTTTAGCCTTGGAAACGTGTTGATTGAGGCTTGGCCTCGCCCAGGTGGATCTCTGGCTACTACATATACCCTTTTTTTTTTTTTTTTTTTCCTCCTTCCCCTCTGCCTGCCCTCCCTGTGGCTTTGTTTTCCTTGATTCGTAGGGTCAGGTTTTGAAAATTTTCGTCTGCACTGCGGTGCTATTACGTATTTCATTCCGCTTGCAGATTCCCGAAACAGCAGAACCCCGCCAAGAAAATACTGAGCAGCACTATGTAGCAAGCTTCTCTCTCTCTCCCAGCACTGCGCGCACAGCTTGCGCGGGTCGTCCCTTGCGACCCATAATTCTTCTCATCGATCGCCAGGAACCTCCGTGGTGTTCCAGATTCCAGCACAAAGACCATAGTACAGTATGTAATAGGGAGGCCCGAGTTGAAGAACACATACACACACACACACCATCTTCCTGCTCGGAACCCGACGGCGGCGACGGCTTCTCCTCTTGGGAAGCGCCAAAGGACACACCTGCGGGGACCGATGATCAAAGCCATGTTGGAGGCGGCCGGCGGAGCCACGATGCACGCACATACACCCACACCCACACCCACACAGGACACTATTACATATTAATGATGCATTAATATAAAAATACACATGTTACCATAGTACATAGTGGCAGGCCGCAGCATCCATCATCTGGTGGACCACGAAGACAAATCGATCAGGCAACCTTTTCTCTTAAGTCTTGACCGCCCCTCAAAACTCTCCCGGCAAGGGCCCTAGCATCAATCACCTGCCCCTCCAGAAACTGACGAGAGCATGTGTCACCACGCTCCTTCGAAATGAGCCCACCGGCGTGTGTGGGGATAAAAAGGAGAGAGCGACAATGTTCTGGAACCCCCAACCTTGCGAGACCCTGCAGGCCTTGTCATTTTGTTTCCTATTGCGTATTTGGCGTGCATCCACTTACTAAGTACTGTACTATGTATTCTCTTTCTCTCTCTCTCTCTCTCTCTGTGTGTTTTTGTCTTATGCGTGTCTCGGCCCGGTGCACCTGAGGCCGTAACGCGCAAAAGGTTGACTCCGGCCCAAAGCGTGGTCCACCGTGAAATCCACCCGAGTGGGGCCCGCCCTGAGAGAGAGCCAGAAAGAGCCTTTCACAAGCTGGGTTTCTGGATTTTGCCCAGAGGCTTTGCGGCTACAGGCGGCTTGCATGTTTTTCTTACAAAATACCTCGCCTTGATCGCGATGTAGCCGTGGTTGGGGTTTCAGCTTTTTGTGTGCTCTCCTGCCTCGCAAAGAGTGTCGGGGGCCTCCAATGAAGACTAAAAGTAGTAACAATTACGCACTCATTACTTGATTACGGCGTGGTTCTGTCACAACTGTCTTGTATCACAACAAGCTTCCATTCAGGAAAATTGAGCAAGCCTCTCCTATGAGCTCAGCGGAAAGCAGTGAGAAAGGAATTGTGGTTGAGCCCGTTCTGACCAATCCGTGATGAGCGTACAGACCGTTGTCTTTCATCATATAATTGATTGTGATCTAGCAAGACCACAGAACATGCAGGATATGGAGCATACTGTTATTATTGTAGTCTTACGTGTGGCCAGGAGTGAGCTACTGTTGATCAACTTGGCCAAGAATCCAGCACAGTCACGGCATTCATACTGAGTACCCCGTCTTGTCCAGTAACTTTTATTTCTTTTCCTTTTTCTTTTTGTTTTCTTCTCTCCCCCTTATTGAGCCCTCGATAGCTCACTGATGCAGCTTACCGAATCGTGCTTTCTGCTCTTGCAGGTACCCTTTCAGTTTGTCCCTGCCGTCCACAGACAGGACATCATGCAGATGGCTCTTGGAAAGTCCCGTAGCCTGTATGCACTTCTTCAGAAGGTGACTCCGGTCTTCACATCCGGCGCCTTTAACGTAGCAGCTGGCACAGAGATCATAATATCCGCCGCTACCACTACCACCACACTGACTACAGCCTGTAAAAGTTGCATCCATCATCATCATCATCATCATCAATCAGCTTTCTGAGCCAGACATGTCCCAACTGTGGAGAGATCCTGAGCGTGCACTCACAGTAGAATGGGTCCTCGCTGAGCTTTTCCTTGCAATGTCGGCACACGTCCTTTTCGGTGAGCTGCCTCTTGATATGCTTCTCACCCTTGTAGACGACCTGACGAGATAATACGTGGCTGGTGTCTCCACAGGCCTTGTCCATCTCGTAGCACCGGTCGCAGATGCTCAGGTCATGAGTTTTGCAGGCTGAAATTGTCAGCAAGTGTACTCCATTCCTATGTGACTACTTTGTATGTACTCACAAAACACTGGACCTTGCATGATCTTTTTCTTGCAGGTACCGCAAACAGTCGTGTCCGAGTCCAGGTCCGGGTGACTTCGGTCAAAGTTTGCTCTGACATAAACAAAAAGTCGATGTTCATCTGGGAAGGCGCAAGTCTGCCCCTGGTAATAGCATTCTTGGCAAAGGTCGAACGGTCCTGCCTTTTCGTCACACTCAGGGCAGACTTTGTTTTTATTTTTGGCAAGCACGCCCCAAAGAAAGTCAGCTCTCTTGGAAATGCAGTCTTAACTCCATCGGCACTTTTCCCTTTGGAGAAACACTCACAGTAATACCGTCCCTGTGTCAATTCTTTCTCGCAGGCCTTGCATTGTATCTCGGCAACCGTCGCCAGCCTCCTTCTTGCGTCTCCTCTCTCCGAGTTCAGCGCGCCACCAGAGACGCATTTCTGTAAAGTCAGCATTGGCTGGTCGGGACAGGCGCATTTACTTCCAGTGTCACGGCACTCCTTGCAGAGATCGAAGTCGTCAGTGTCCTTGCAGCAATCTGTTTCAACAGTTCAGTCAGATATTTAAGGGCCCCAATTCAATCACCTGCGAGGCTGAAGAAAATGCTCCTTCCTCTCTTCAGATGGTGTCACTCACGTGCAAAGGTGCCATGTCTAATGGAGCGCTTGCAGCCCTGACAATATTGACCCAGCGGTCCCTGCAGGCGGCTGCACTTCCCCTTCAGCTTCAGCTCGAGCTTGATCTCCGGGTCCAGCAGCTTCTCCATGGCGTACACAAACACAGCCTCCCCGACACACTCGCCCAGAAACTCCTCCATCTTCTTGGCAGCAACGAGGCCTGCGGCATAGCCGACGGCATGGCCACTGCCAGCCTCCGAAGAAGCCGACGTGACCAGCTGCTCTGCGCCGTGGTTCAGCACCGCGCCGTGGATCGTCTGCCCCACAGCATTCGCCTGGTCCGACAGGCCCTGCACAAACCCATGCGCCGCGTCCTCGGGGTTCGCGTTGACGAGATGGAGCGCAGCAGAAGCTCCACCGCCGCCGCCACCGTGCGTTCCAGGCAGGGGGCACGTCGGGCGCCGCCACGACATCGCCCACGAGATGACCGACGCCTGCGCCTAGGCCCATGCCCACCAACGAGGCGCCGAGGGGAATGCCCGCGTCGCGCTTGGTCATGTCGTGTAGGGTGACCCCGCGCCGCGTGAGCTCCTCGCGGATGATGGCGAGCTTCTGTTTGGCGATCCAGTAGCGGCGGAGGCCAAAGGCAGACACGCCCATCGTGAGGCCTGCTGTCTGCACCGCATGCGACACGCCCAGCGCGATCGACGCGCTAGTCGCAAAGTGCTGTCGGAGCTTCCTGATCTCCTCCTCCTGCAGCTTGGGCGTCGAGCGCTCAGCGCATTTGACCCGGTAGGCGGGCTCGTCAAAGTCGAAGATGTCGTGAAGGCCCATCTTCCTTATTGTCTTTCCTTCTTTCTTCCTCGAACGGGCAGCAAGACACCGTTGGGATGTCGTCACAGCCTTCGATATGCACCATGTAATTTGATAAGGCCTGTGTGGCTGGCCCAGCGCCCACAAGCAGCGTTGCACTGCATGCTTGCTCACTTGTCTCCACTGCTGAGCGCCCCACACAGCCAGGGACAACATCAGACTTGCACAGCAGAGATTATGTAGGGCGGTTGTCTCTAGGCTTGACGACTCAAAATACTGAGAAAAGCGATATATACTACAGTGCTCTTTTATTAATTACGAAGCGTTTCCTCGGGGGGTTTTTTTTAAAAAAATCTTTTTTAAAAAATTGTTGAAAAGTTATATCGTGGCCAAGTGATAGTAATACTACTATAGATATAACACATTTAACCTGGTCTCTGGCCTACGGAAAAATCGAAGCCTCGAAATAATACCCCTTTATTGATTTAATCATAAAATTAAATATTTTTTCGATATTATCATCTCTCGGGTTCTTTGCGCCTCAGCTGACTCGGCATCAATAATGGACAGATTATCGAGATGCTTCCTTGCCCAAACCCCGGCAGCCGTACTGTTGCGGGCTTGGATGGCATATTGAAGGGCCAAACGACTCGTCTTCACGAGATAATCACTAAAACCTTGTGCCTCAAAGAAAGAATCGAGATCTTGCGCTTTGTTGAGCAGTCTTCCGGCATCATGGTCACTGAGATCTGGCATTTTCAGGGTCTGTTCCAGCTCGGACAGGTTGTTCCCTGCCTGGATGCGCTGGTGATCGGATGATGCTGCCTTCTGGCAGGCACTGCAGGTGCAGGCGAATCCATACTGTTGGAGTCGAGCTTGGCGGTTCGGCGTGTCCATCAACAAGGGAATATACGTGGTGGAGATCTATAATGAAGTATATTCTCGTGTGAGTATCTTTTTCCCATGATCAGTCACTCGGCCCAGGCGAGTGTTCCCAAGTCACTCGCTGCCTCGAGGCCCCGACAAAGCTTTCCAGATTGGCTTACCTCTTCTCCCGGGATGATGTCCTGCATGGCAACGATCTTTCGAGTCCCGGATGCATCGCCGTTGAGGATGTTCGGCTGACACGAGTGGTTGATCAGGGCGACCTTAGGGTAGAGGGCCACCTTTCCCCCTGCCCTTGGCGTCCTCCATCGTATACCCATTGCTTCTCAGGATGGCCATGAGACGTCCTTGCTCATCCTGCCTGTCATTCTCGAACCGGTGCTGGTGGCACGCGTCGAATTCCACCTGCCCCTGCGGAGAGAGATCCGAGTACTGTCGCATCACGGCTGTGGTCATGGCGGCCAGATCATAGCCCTTGCCAGGCACGAGCGTGGGCAGTTCCACCTCCACAAGGGGTTCCTCAGCTAGCAGTAGGGTTCCTTTTCTGATGTGCTGTGATGCAAACATGCCTCGGCCTTTTCCTGGTGATAGTCTGACTTCCCATAATGGCGGTCTTTCTTGGTTTGTCTCATCCTCAAGCCAGATGTTTAACCCTGGCGATAGTGAACACTTTACATATTAAAACCAGGTCAGAAAATGTCTCCTTCCCATGCTATACAAGCAGTATTTTTTTCTTTATCGCTTATAGCAGCAGAAACAGTACTCACAGTAGAATCAAGAGGGTTGAAACCTGAATCCGCGGGGCACACAGTCCTTGCATTGTGATTTGAAGCCGATGCTACTCGAGCAGAGATGAAAATGAAAGCCGCGATAGCCCGCGAGATTGATGACGATACCAGCCAGGATCGGTCTGGCATTTTATTAGGCCGTGAAGTGTAGTCCTTGCTTGTGATTTTTGATGAAGGCTTGGCTGAGTGAGTTTTGTTTAATTATTGAATGGGTAGATGAGACATGGCTATGTGAAGAAGCGATTGCATGTGTTTGCCGAGAATCATTTGTGAGGGTAGTGGGAAGCTCAACTCTCAAACAACCCCCTGATCATGGTGAGACGAACGCCATCCTGAAGTCCGAAACGCGTGCCCAACTGGACCATGGCACTGACTAGACCCAGGGAAATGATCATGAAACATCTGCCGGTCCCCTGTTCATGTAATTAGGTGGCTCACGGCAATTAAGCTGGATGTTCAGATATTCTATGCATTGACATGTTTTCATCTCGGATTCTGATAAAGTGCTTGCATCAATTATATAGCTCCGTTCCTCATCATTCTTTTATTTTGATTTTGATCTTTTTCTTTTTGCTTGTCTCGAGAACCTCTGGAGCCAAGTGTACATTTCATGGACGAGTATGCCCAGAAACAAGGACACGCCAACTTGGAAAGTGTATTTTCTTATTTCGCCAATCTCAAGTGTTGCAATTTCAAGTTGAAACCTACGTATCAAGTCGAGAAATGACCAGCATTAATAGGATCAAGTGCCTAACCAAAATTGACTAGAAGCTTGTATCTTGCCTAAGTTTCAGTACAGACCGAGCCATTCATTCTGATATCAGGTAGCAGGCATGACTTGGATCTCAAGGCCGAGGAGAGCTCGCGTTTTGGGATACCTTCGTCGTCAGATCTCGGATGGCAAAGGTCATTGCTACATATTAAAGAACAACACCTATGAAGCTTGATCATATAGGCAAGCACTCGTTTGGGTACTGCTGCGCCAGGATCATCCAGTTCCACTCTCTCCCCTCGTCCCTCGCAGGCCAGACCCGGTTCAGAACAAACGCCCTCGACCTCTGCGCCGTGGCCGTTTTCCTCTGCGACATGATGGCGTCGAACACGTCCAGGACGGCCTGCCTGTCCTCCTCCTCCGACAGCTCGCAGGCGGCCAGGAACACGGGCCACAGGAGCATCTTGACCTCATCAGGGCTGTGCGAGGCGGCGGTGGTCGACATGAGGATCTCGTGTGCCTTAGAAGTAGCTTCTTGGTCTACGATGGACGGAGACGATGGCGATGACGACGGCTGCTCGCTGGTGCTGGTGATGCTGTTGTGACTATTGTTGTACGGGTGGGGAGGGTTGAGCAGCCTAAACAGGTAGAGCAGGGCGCCGGCTCGGTAGCAGGCTGCCTGGGAGAGGAAGCGCCTGGACCTGCGGAAGGACAGGCCGCGTGCGAGGGTGGGTTTCAGAGTTCGATCCGCCTGCGCAGGTCGCCTGCCCTCTGCATGTACTCTGCGAAATCTAGCAGGCGGTAAGGGTGGTCACAGGGAGAAGAATAATCTGAATCCCCTGAGGGGGCCTCGTGGTGTGATGGCTCCAGGAGGAGGAGGCCGTTATAGTCTTCGTCATAAAATGCATCGTGATGGTCAACTATTATGGACCTTGGCATTGTATGCTCGTGGGTTGTGATATGTTCCTGGTGGGTCTCGTAGTCTTTTCTGCTCGAGGCTGGGTCACTGCTCATGATGTTTATCTGTAGTAGCATGCCTCGCATGTCCTCAGCCAGCTCGCAGAGCTCCCCAGGAGCGGCATGAGCGTGGTCGTGTATCCCATCAGCCGATCGGCCGTCGTCCTGGCCGCCTCGTCAAGCCAGACCTCAGTGGGGATCGAGAATCGGCGGAGGTGAAAGAGGGAGATGATCATGTCCTGACGGGCTAGGGCGCGGATGAAATAACGTGCCAAGGAGGAGACCTCACGATGGTCCGTCGAGATCCAGTGGGAGATGAGAGCCGCCGAATTTGCGACGATGGCTGGGATGGTCGTCTCGGGGCTGTTGGGCTTGCAGTCCACCAGCTCGACCGCGCAGAGGCCCAGTAATAACAACAAAATCTCCTCGAGACTGTACTTTGAGAACTCCATGGATCGCAGTGTGGACAGGATCCGTGCTCGGTAGTTGAGGACAGCCAGAGGAGAGTAGTCGGCAGCCATGTACGAGTGCCCGATGGCCGAGAGCGAGTCAACGGTAGCCTGGGGGTTCTGCTGCAGCACGGCCAGCACGTTGGCGTTCATCTCGCTGACGAACTCGGCGCTCATGACCAGCTCCCAGGGGTGTCGGCTGAAGTAGAGTTCCACAGTCGCCCGGTCGCTCGGATCGACAACACCTGCGGGAATGAGGCTGACGGCTCGAGGGGTCATCAGGCTCGGGTCCATAACGAGCGGATGGCCTGCCTTGGGGACGGCGAGGGTAGAGAATCCCGTCGTCACGTCGTCAAATCGTGAAAACGGCTGTTTCAGGAGCGCGTGTTGTGCGCTGATCCGAGGTGCTGGTGTCGTCTCCTCGTTCATGGCGGTGGTGTTGTTGACGGGGCCTTGTATGCCACCTTCATGGGACCCCTCGACAACAGCACAATTCGGACGGCTCGTGTTGGAGGAGGAGGAGGTGAGATTTGAGGAAGAGGCTGACGTCGGTGCATAGCCTTGACAGACATGTCTCCGCCGCCGACAAGTGCCACAGAATGGCTTGAGTTCTTGATGGGGTTCATTAGCACGAGTCAGATAGCCATGTATGTGTGCGAAAAGGCTTTACTCGGGTGGGCTGAGGAAAGAAAAGCAAGGATTTAAAAGAGAGTAGAAGTCAGGCCTGGTTGAGGTCATCTACAGAAACGGCCGGGCAGGTGCCTCCCAGCCACGCACGAGCCAGTGAGTCACTGGCTCCTGCACAATGCAAATAGCTCGAAAAGAATTTTGACCGTGTCTAGAAACCGACGAAAAAAAAGGTTATAGACCACAGTGGAGGATATCTTTTCACAAGATGACGAGAGTTGATACCACCTGGGCACAAACCGAATACTCACCGTCACATTTGATCTTGGACTTTTTACAGTCAAGACAACCCGTCCTGGACCTCCGATTCATCGCCGATGAAGCGAGGTGTGCAGTTTCCCGCGTTCGGCAAATTTGTACCTGTACGACAAAAGTACCTGAGGTGACACTGGTCGGCTCGTGTGCAAGCCTTTCCTGCGCAAGAGAGATTAATTGATTCGGCAGTGTTATTATATTCGTCGACGGACCAAGTCTTGCTCGAATCGTGTCTGCAAGTCTGAAAGTGAGATCCTCTTGTCGGCAATGATTAGGAGAAGAAGGGGCAAGGGGAAGGGTGGGAAAAAAAAAATTACAGCCAAATCTGGTACTGTACAGAAGAAGAAAAAGAGTAAACGAACTTCGGGAACAACACATGTGGGTTTTACGGACGAACTCCTCCAGCCAAATTATTATCAGATTGATTAGATCAAGACCGGGGCTCGCGGAAGGCTAAGACGAGGAGGATTCTCCTTCTCGCCAAAGGTGGAGTGCTCTATTCCGTATGCGAAGGCAAAGACCGGCCCTCGCGGACCTCGCTCGGCGCTCGGCTCCACGGCGAGCCACTACAGCATGGGGCGATGTAGGGGCAGGGTTTTCACGGGAGCAAATGAAAAAATCAGTAGGGAATTAGTTTCTTTGGTGATGAGGAGAACGCTCCTAATTTTCATGGGTTATTTATTTATTCATTACATATGTTCTCGTAAGACACTAAACGCTTCAGGGTTGTCATTGGCTGGATCAGATTCCATACATGGGCAACTTTATACTGTAACTCTCTCTTCTTGACTATTAAATTGTATATCATCGTGTTTGTTTGCATACCCTTGTCTGCTGGTGACCGCACGAGAAGCAGTGAAGTGGTGATTTTAACAGCAGTCCAGCAATCTTCATCTCAGTGTGAAGCTCGCTCAAAACTTCGCTATGCATCCTCTTTAAGTAGACTCGGCTAGAACAGATATGAACAAGAAAAAGTAAGATTCCAGTCCACCGTCTAATCATTATCCTGACACACAGTATGTGTCAATCATTTCTATTAATTACCGTCCAGCCTGCGCCATACGCTGCCTAACCATCTCCCCAGCCTCCGACGTCTCGTCCCTCGACTGTTTCAGGAACGGCAGCAGAGCCGTCCCTCCCGTGCCCGTCAGCTCCTTGTCGGCCGACTCCCTGCCAGCAACCTTCCTCTCGCTCTGCTGCCTGGACGACGCGGTGGCCAGGTTCATCACCGCCGCCGCCCTCTTGTTGTCGCCGCCGGCTTCCCCTCGCCACGGCTTCTTGGACGGTATGACAATGTAGCTCGTGATGATCCCCAGGTGCTTGTTCCGAAAGTCAGTCAGCGTCCCGACGGCAGCCGTATACGCCTCCTGCATCCTCGCGTGTTCAGGCCCGCTGGTCGGCAGCATAGCCAGGGCCCGCAGGCTCCCGCAGCGCCCGACATGCTCCAGCAGCCGCCTGTGCCCGCCGGGCATGTACTCGCGCACCTCCTCGTGAAAGCTCTTCTCCTCTGGCCTGTCCGCCCTGGCGTGAGGGTTGTTGCTGCCGCCGCCTCCCGAACTGTGCGTCACACCCAGCACCACGTCCCAGAACTGGATCAGTGACGACTGGCCGTTGCTTCCGCCGCGCCACTGCTGCCAGGATCCGCGGCTGTCGCCCTCGTCGTAGAAGACACCCCTGGGCAGGCCCGCGCCGCTCATGTTCTTGGAGCCTGCCAGGAAGGGCCGGATGCGGTGGTAGAAGACCATGGGGTCGCACTGCTCGCGCATGCGGTCCAGGAGGGCGCCTACCTTCCTGATACTGCCTGCTAGCTGCTCCAGGGCGGCGGTGATGGTGGTCAGGTCCCTCGAGGGGATGGCGCTGAAGGCCTTGAGCATCAGGGGGATGACGCGGGCGCCCTGGGCCTCCATGGCCACGGACACGCAGAGGAACCAGGACTCGTCCCTGGTGCCGGTGAAGGTGTGTGGCGAGTGGAGGCTGTCGAGGTCGGTGAAGTCACCTGTGGAGGAGGAGAAGTTCCACAGGTTGAGGGCGGCATATGTTGCCACGGGAGGCACCTCGAGATGCGAGGATACAGAAAGGAGAGGGACAGTTATCGCTGGTGGAAGGACCTAGACCGTCTTGAGTGTCAGCTTAGAAGTAATACCAGGAGAACTATCCAGGCTTGTTGTATACCAACAAAAGGAGAAATACAAGAAGAGAACAGTAAGAAAAAGAAAAGAAAGAAAGAGGCATCTAGTCCCACTCACCTCTGCTGCCTTTCCACCTCCCCCAGACATATGCATGAGTCAAAAAGGTGAGAATCACGTATGCCCTCCTCCATTCTGCCTCAGTCCGTAGCTTCTCCGTGGACAGTACCGGGGAGACGTTCGACCCTCAGTCGTAGGCTGCCGTCTGACAACAGACTTGTGAGGTTGTGGATCAAAAGCTCCCACGGCTCGTAGTAGGGGTTTGCGATGCGTGCGAGGGGCTCTTCTGCTGGCAAGAAGCCGTTCCGGGTGATGTTGAAGGAGGCGAAGAGCTCATCGTAGCCATCTTGCTGGAGGACGGCGTGAGGGGACATGGTGAGTTTAGATTATAGGAGCAAAATAATTGTGACAGTGTCGTCTTCATGAAAGATCCGTGGGACAGTGAGAGCACGAATTGCAAGAACAGCAGTGGGAACCTATTTTGTGAGGAATATTGAAGGATAATGAATTATGGGAACAAAGTCGTTCCTTTCAGTGACAGCTGGGAATGGAGCACGTAAATACAAACCTGGAGTACCCTGGAATACCGTATCCCAAGAAGAAGAAGAAGAGGAGGAGGAGGAGGAGGAGGAGGAGGAAGGACGGAATTCATGGAAGAAGACCTACGGATGCCAGCCAAGCATGGATGGAGAGGATGGCAGTACCCACCAACAATGTGAAATGCTCAATTTCTCATCACCAAGACGATGTTGACGTCCCCCTCGTTCCATGAGAGGATCCGGATGGGGCCATCCATCTCTTCTCTGGCCCTTCAGCTTCCGCGCGTGCGAGTTGTTGCCAACTTCCGCCGCAGCCAGGGGCTGAGGGAGGAAGACAGGGCTCAGCGAACATGTCTCCAGCCCATCCCAGGGAGCCTTGCGAATTGGCCGTTGAGGCGGGTGGATATTTCTTAGCTCATTTGTGTAGGTATGGAGCAAGGAGAAAGAAGTCTGAAGAAGAGAAGTCGTCGGTTCCGCGGCTGACGACGGAATGGCGGCGGAAGGGCGGAAGTTCGGATGAGGACCTGGGATCCAGAGCAGGCGCTGTGCTGTGTGTGTCAAGATCCCGCCTAACACTAAGGGTGGCAGGGGTTTCCTCAGGGCAGGAACTTCCCGAGGGCCCAGCTACAGTAGACACTGGGCAACTGAGCGCCCTAGCGTACAACAAGCAACGGCTTCGGGGGAGCAGCCATGGCCGACTACGGCAGCGGCACTTTCCTGAGGGCGAGTCAACGAAGTTAGGGCCGTAGTAAGCACTGAACCTGCAAGTACAAAGTGATCCGAGTGACCCCCTCCTGTGATTGATGCCCTGCTTGAGCAGCATGAGAAATACAAGAGGCTTCCAAAGTCTTTCTTCCTTCCTTGTGAGCAGCTCCTTCAGGATATAGAAGGGCTTGGTCCGTCGGCTCATCGCCCCTCTCTTTTGAGCATTTCTCGTCGTCATCATCATGGATATCGCCGTCACTGCAGACAAGATCCGTGCCGGCCAGGCGCCCGCATTTCAAGACTCTTTGGAGTATGCACGATCGCTCGACGCCTCAGACTCTCTCAGGCACCTTCGTGATGACTACCTGTTCCCCACCAAGGCCTCCCTCAAGAGCAAGTCGCTCCAGTGTAAGTTTTTTTATCCCCGCGTTCCTCAGGCGGAAAGAAAGTAAGGCATGACATGCTAACGTCAAGATTCTCAGCTACGTCAGCCTCCTCGGCGCTGGCGACAGCAGCCGGCAACGATGGCGATGCAGTGGCTAAGGCAGGCCAAGGGGAGGAGGAGCAGTGCATATACTTTTGTGGAAACTCGCTGGGCCTGCAGTCCAGGACAACCCGTCGGTACATCAACGCACAGCTCGACACGTGGGCTGCCATCGGCGTCGGTGGCCACTTCACGGACCTGGAGAAGTCGCCCCTGGTGAACTGGCAGGACATGTCTGCCGACTGCGCGCGCAAATCTGCCGACGTCATGGGCGCCCTCCCCAGCGAGATCGTCTACATGAACACCCTCACCGTCAACATCCACATGCTGCTGGCCTCCTTCTACCGCCCCACCGAAAAGCGCCACAAGATCATCCTCGAGTGGAAGCCTTTTCCCAGCGACTACTACGCCATCTCGTCGCACATACGCTGGCACAACCTTGACCCGGCCAAGTCTATGGTCGAGGTCTGGCCTGGGAAGGAGAGTCTGTACATCTCAACGGCCCAGATCCTCGCCACCATCGATGAGCACGCCGACGAGACCGCCGTCATCCTGCTGCCGGGTATCCAGTACTACAGCGGCCAGCTCTTTGATATCCCCACCATCACGAAATACGCACAGGACCGCGGCATCGTTGTCGGTTGGGACCTTGCCCACGCCGCCGGCAACGTCGACCTCAGGCTGCACGAGTGGAACGTCGACTTTGCCATGTGGTGCACCTACAAATACATCAACGCCGGGCCGGGCTCCATCGCCGGCGCCTTCGTTCACGACCGCCACGGCAAGGTCGAGTGGACTTCTGGGGCCGAGAGCGAGGACGGGCAGCCAAAACCAACCTTCCGCCCCCGCCTGAGCGGCTGGTACGGCGGCGACAAGAGCGTGCGCTTCCAGATGGCTAAGCAATTTCAGCCGACGCCGGGCGCAGGCGGGTTTCAGGCCGGGAACCCGTCTGCCCTGGACCTTGCAGCTCTGAGCGGGTCCCTGAGCAAGTTCGAGGAGGCTGGGTTCCAGAACCTCCGCAGCAAGAGCCTCGTGCTGACCGCGTATGCCGAGTACATGCTGCAACGCATCCTGGCCGATGAGGAGGACAAGAGGAACAGCAGCAAAAATGGTGGTGGTGGTGCTGCCGTGAACGACAAGCCGGCCTTTATGATCGTCACGCCGTCCAGCCCGGCCGAGCGCGGCGCGCAGCTCAGCGTACTGCTGCGGGACGGTCTCCTGGACAAGATCCAGGCCGACTTCCAGGAGAAGGCCATTATCTGTGACAAGCGCAAGCCGGATGTCATCCGTGTGGCCCCCGTGCCCATGTACAACAGCTTTGAGGATGTGTGGAGGTTCATGGAGGCCCTGAGATCGGCCCTTGGTGTCAGCAAAAGGTAGAAGAGGGAAGAAAGGGGCAAGTGATGAGATTTTATATACATATACATATATAACTTACATACCACCCATCTTTCTTCTTCTTTGCCTACACCATACATACGCACCAATTATGCTATGCCACGGAGGGCGGCACATCCGAAACTCTGGCGGTAGCTAGACCAGCCGCAGCGTGCTTACACTGAACACAGCGGCTAAGCAGTACTTACTTAGATACTTGATTGATTCCGAGAATAAGCTCAGCCCCGCACCTGTATACAAATCTTATTCAATCATCAATGATGTTATTGTGTGGACACTGACCTCATTTCATCGCCCAGATATCGTCGAGGACTGTCTGTAAACCCTTCAACTTTCGGAGCGATACAATTCGCACAATACCTCTTTAGCTCTTTTGTGGCCCACATCCTCTACATTTCCCAACCCTGCTTGTGCTCTGCATAATACGTAAAGCAAACATCCTCGACATCCATCATCATGGCCTCTCCTCCTTCGCAGATCCGGTTCTGTTCAGATTGTTTCACCGGCACAATCTACACCTCCCAGCCCGTCGGCCACATCGAGGTGCTCCATGGCGTGCCTACCTACATAACCCGCGGCTCGTCGTCATCGGCTCCGTCCTCGTCCAACTCCACCATCGTCTTCCTCACCGACGGCTTCGGCTTCAAGCTGGTCAACAACAAGCTCCTTGCCGACCAGTACGCCGCCAAGACGGGGCTCCGCGTCCTCGTGCCGGATCTCCTGCCGGGAGGAGGCGTGCCTCTGGTCATGCTCTCGCTCTTTACCATCACGGCCAGGCCTGTTCCCTGGTACGACCTCCTCGGCCAGGCGCGACGTGTCTGGGCCACTGTCAGGCTCATGTCCATCCTGCTGCCCTTCAGCTTCAAGGTGCGCCGCATGTATCCTGCCGTCCTGGGCTATACGCGCGCCGTGAGGGCCTCGCTGCCTCTCGGGGCCAAGCTGGGCATCGCAGGGTTCTGCCTCGGCGGTCACTGGTCCTCGCGCATCTGCAGCGAGGCAGCGGTCGACGACAACGGTGACGGCGACGACGCAAAGCACCGCTTGATTGATGCGCACTTCACTGCTCACCCGTCGAGCGTCACGCCCGACGAGTTTGCCGCCTTCGCCGGCAGGTTCCGCGTCCCCTTCAGCCTGGCCCTGGGCGACAAGGATATGGCGATGTCTGTCGAGCAGGCGCACGAGGTCGAGGCGAGCCTGCGTGGGGTCTTCCAGGACGAGCCTGAGAGGCTCCAGGTCTGTATTTACGAGAAGTGCGGGCATGGCTTTGCCTTGCGCGCTGACCCGAATGAGACGGATGAGAATGAAGGCGCTGAGAGGGCGCTTGATCAGGCGGTGAATTGGTTTCGAAAATTTTTGATCTGAAGGACCTTTTTTTTCCCTTTGGGTCTCTAAAAGAAAGAAGGAAAGGAAAAAGAAGAAGGATTCAATTCTTGATCAGGATGGTTCTCAAAGTTTGGTTTGGGAAGGTCAAAACTGAACAACAGGTAGAATGGTGATTCATAGGAAAATCCACAAATGAGTTGATCATAAAATGATATCTTTGACCAGGAATATCTCAACCAACTGAGTCTCTAAGGTCGTTATAATAACATCTGGACTAGTTATGGCAGGGAGAGTCTCAACAAGGCAACCCAAGTGGCTACATACACTGTTGAATTGAGCAGCAGGAAACAGACCGAGAGGTAAAGAAACTAGCAAATTATATCGTTGTCTCCATTCCGTCTCCTGGCTACTAATTGTTTTTATACACTTGAAGAAAAACTTGTACACACTCTCGCTTCCCAGATGAATAGAAAATGGCGATGAGCCACTCCCTTCTACTCAGGCATTCCATAATCGCATTCAGCAGAGAGTAATTATGCCCTCACATCGACCTCAAGTCAGAAGCCCTTCGACCTGTCTCTTTCTCCTTGCCCGTGTGCCTATATCATATCGTCCTGTAATTATGCGAGTAAGAATCTTCCCTCCTTATTGGATCCCATATAATAAAGGAACACATAACACAAATTAGAACTCCCTGTCCCACTGGATCTCAAAGTCCCTCTCCGGCTGGGGCTTGGTCTTCCAACCACTCATCTTGGCGTTATTCCACCCCATCTGCTCGCTGGTCATGGTGCCCTGAAAGCGCTTGCAGTCGTTGCCAGAGAAGACCAGGTATCCAGACCCATGCACGCTGGCCCTGTTGACCGAGGTCTCGTCGTCGCCGTCGTCATCGTCGATCGTGTCGAGAGGCACGCCGTTGGCGGCCACGGCTCCCTGCCAGCGGAACCAGAACTTGGGCTGACGGAACGAGTTCTTCTCAAAGGTGGCCACACGTTGTCGCCGGCGGCCTTCACCTCTGAGCTGGGAGGTAGCATCTTCGTCGTCGTCAACCTCCTCCTCCTCCTCCTCACCATCGATCTCTTCCCCTGAAGACGACGCGTCAGGGTCCTCCTCTGCCTCACCGTTAACGCCTCTTCCTCTGCTCTCACGGGGCCCGCGCCGGCGGTTCACCTCTCTGGTGACCCCACCATTGTGCGTCGGGTCAGCGGCTCCTCCCAGCTCGTGGGTGATCTTGGCAAGCGTCTTCCTGCTGCCCGCAAACGCGACCGTGGCCTCCAAGACCCTGCCGCACCTCAGGGAGCCCAGCAGGCCGTCCTCGTCGTCGGTGAGGCGGTAGATCTCCAGGACCACATCGCCAGCGCTGCTGCTGTCGGCCGCTCCCTTTTTCTTGTTCTTCTTGGAGGAAGAGGAGGAAGACAGTGACAGAGACCCTGCTGGACCTGCAGTTGCACCAGCCTTCGCACCGCCCGCCTTCCCCTTCCGCCCTCCTCCCGTCTCGGCACGGTCGCCGCCCGCCTTCTTGTTCTGCTGTTGTTGCTGCAGCTGCTGCTGAAGGCGATCGAGGGCGGTACATTTGATGAGGTGAGTGCCCATCGTGCTGCGGACCTGGAACTCATGGCGCACGTTGCCAGGGCGGCCGCCTCGGTCGTTGTGGTTGTGGAGGTGGCGCGTGTTGAAGGCTGCGTCTTCCCAGTCTCGATCGTCCTCCATATTTCTTTCTTTTTCCCACCTGTTGAAAAGTGTGTGTGTGTGTGTGACTCTCCCTCCCTCTCCCCCTCTTATATAGACGCACCAAAAAGAAGGAAAAAAAAAAAGAAAGGCGGTTACGATGCTGAAACAAACGGGTTGTGAAGATGAAGAAGAAACAAACAAACATACATGGATTGTGAAGGAGAGGAACGAGGAAAGGGACCACGCAAGCAGAGCAGACGTGGCATGACGCTGCGCGCTAGACTCCTCCCGAGTTCCCCTCACCTTCTCCGCCTGAGCCAGGGACTTGCACATGTTGCATTACATCGTGTTCCATGAATGAGTGGTACATAGGCAAAATTGATGTATTGCTATGAGCTATGAAGATGTCTCTTGAGAAAGAAATATAAAAGCAGCCGAACTCAGAGGAGTCTGTAGGTAATTATTGTGAAGCAGGAAATGAATCTCATTCGCCAGAGTCTTTTGAGTCTCTCACTATCACTCTTTTTCTCTCTCTCTCACACACATGTACCTTATATTCTTGTGTACCTATATACTCATCTGAATCAAGGAGGTGACATCGTGTTCTGTTTGGTCAGATTGGGGAGGGAAGGCGCATAATCACAATATAAGACACGCTCAACCATCCACCATAAATAGCAGAACAGCACATGCTCTGTCCTCAGGGCTCTCAGGGCTCGCCAAAAAGCCAGACGCCCGTCCTCTCAATCAGAGCATCCCTCTTCAGCATTCCGTCCTCCTCCGCCTCCTTGTCGGCACCCATGCCTCCTACCATATCAAACCCATGCCCGGCGTCAGGCACGCATAGCCACTTGATCTCGCCGTGCTGGTCCTTGACCTCCCAGGCGAATCTCTCGTCGCCCTCTGTGATGAGCGTCCCCTGGGCACCCCCGGCTGCCGGCTCCTCCTGGCCGATGCGCTGGTCCATCCCGGGCTCAGGCCTGCCGGCGAGGCGGCAGGCCGTCCTCAAGCCCTCGTGGCCTAGCATGTCGAGCTCGCACCCTATGACCCAGATCCGGCGGGGCAGGCTGGCGCGTTCTGCGTACAAAGGGGACAGCAGCGGGTCACATAGATCTTGCCCGACAGGAATATCTAGGCACAGAAACGGGTGTCAGGTCAGCGAGAGCCAGCAGCAGAGGTGGTGGTAGAGGAGGAGGAGAGACAAGAGGTTTTTGACAAGCACAAAAAAAAAAAAAAACTCACAAGCCCAGTCAAATAAGGAAGCGAACCCGACCAGAGGGTCCTTCTCGTTGCCCCTTGAGCCCATCAGCTTGGGCTTGTACCTCCTCGTGGCTGCCTTTGTCTCGGGAGGAGGAGCAAAATCGGTGACGGGATAAACGGGAACGACACCCGCAGTGATCCTGTCCCGGACGGTAGGCGCCTCGCTGACGGTCAGGGCGAGGTTGCCACCGGCCGAGAAGCCCGTGATGCCGACCTTGTTGGGGTCGATATGGGCAGCGAGCTCCTCGTCGGCAAAGACGGCGGCTATGAGGGCCTCCACATCAAGGCGGGGTCCAGGGTAGGGGTTCGCTGGGGCTTTGGCGTAGTGGAGGGCGATGACGAGGGCCGAGTGCTTCTCAGAGAAGATGGAGTTCCATGCATCATTGTCGGAGGGCTCACCGAACAGGAAGCCTCCGCCGTGGATGGTGAACAGGAGCGGGAGACGTCGAGGAGGAGGAGTAGGCGAGCTCCTATCGTAAGATTTGGGGAAGAAGATCCTGACGGGCAGATGCGGCCGGACCGGATACGTCTTGATCAGCGTCGGGTTCGTCTCACCGGGAAACAGACGCTGGCGCAGGTGTCGTATGGCCGTGGCTGGGGTGACGACCAGATACTGTAACGAGAAGACGGCTATGGCCAAGAGGGCACGCTTGTGTAGAGCCAGTGCGGGTCGCCGGGGGTGAGCGTCGCTGCTGCCATCGTCGCCGCCACCGCTGCTGCCAGCCACGATGCTGTCCCCAGCAGATCCTAGTGTGGCTGCGGCGTTCTTACCAGTCCGTGCCCGTAGTGCCATGGTTGCACGTCGATGCACATATGATGTCTCGGGAATGTGAGTGAGTGAGTGTGGGTGTGTGTCGGTTGGTGATGGTTTGTGGTTTGAGGCATCCGGTGCCGCGCCCTGCAGAGGAGTGAACGGTTATGTATACTATTTTCAACACCGAGGTTGAGGTAGCTTTAGCCGATCTTAAATAACATATGCAGCGCTGGTGCCTTTTTGAGGTCGAGTATCCGAGCTTCCCCCAGCCTTTCCAGGTAGGTAGAGTCAAGGCAGTTGACGGAAATGAAAGTCTCTGGCGGCGACAGCATGTAATCTGCAGTGGCAGGTACTACTGAGGTCGTCGGTACAAATAGTAATGCAGTAGTTACCGATGCCAGCATGTTAATATTTATTGGAAGAGTGCGCAGCGGTTAGGCGTTGTCACATGCACGGCAGCAGCGAGCTGCTTGTACAGTGCTATCTATGTAGCTCCGTAGCGCAGCGCTAAGTGCGGGGCTCATGCCCTGTGGCTGCTGAGGGGGTAGAGGGGTACTGAGCACGTTACGTAGCACTGGCAAACACTCGAACGGTACTCCGTACAGGGGCGCGTCATAGTGGCTACAAGTGGTGCCTCTCCCTTCAGTGCCTTCCAGCGCGTTACAGTCCAGCACCCGGCTTTAATTACTAAGTAAACAGTGATTCCAGGTCTAGTGACTACCAAAGGGCGTGTCGACTTATTAAGACTCAAGAGAAAATACAACTAATTGACCCATCCACCTGTTCGTCCATTCGCCCCTTCATCCCTGGTCAGCAACACACCACACCACCATCAGACAACTACCGACATGGCCCCCAACCAAAAGATCATCCTGTTCGACCTCGCCAGCAAGGGTGACGGCGAACAGTGCTGGTCCCTGAACCCGTGGAAGACACGTTTTGCCCTCAACTTCAAGGGCCTGGACTACGAGACGGTCTGGCTCGACTACCCTGAGCTCAAGACACGCCTCGAGCCACACCTCCCCGGCGCCAGCGCCTACACCAGCCCCACCATCGCCTACACGGACGGCAGCTACGTGGCCGACTCCAAGGTCATCGCGGGCCTCCTCGAGAGGGACCACCCCAGCCCGTCCCTGCACCTCGACGACCCGGCGCTCAAGAGGCTGGAGGACCTCATGCCCGACATCATGGGCGCCCTGCGCGGGAACTACATCCCTGTGGTCCCCAAGCGGCTGCTCAGGGAGGCCAGCCTGGACCACTGGTACAAGACCCGCGAGGAGAAGGTCGGCATGGCCCTGGACGAGCTCGAGAGGGCCGAGGGCGGGGAGGCGGGCTTCGCCAAGGCGGCGCCGCTGCTGCAGACGGTCACAGGGGTGGCTCAAGGAGAAGGACGACGGCCCCTTCTTCCTGGGCAAGACGGTCAGCTATGCCGACTTTGTGTGGGCCGGCTTCTTGATCTTTTTCCGGCGCATCGGGGATGACAAGTTCAGCTCGGTCCTGGCAAACTCGGGTGATGCTCAAGCCCACGAGGCCCTTCTTGCCGCTGTCGAGCCTTGGTCTAAGCGTAATGATCACTGAGAGGTTATAGAGAGGGCGGCTGTCCTTGGAGAGCCAGGAGAACGGCTCTATATTGTTGTTAGTAGTAGTAGAGAGGGAGAATGCTGAATTGTTTATATGCAGGGAGAGGTTCTATGGAAAATGTTGTTTTGTTCACGGGTCATTCTTGTCCCCAGTGGAAACAATGCCCCTCGGTACAGGTGAGATCGAAGAACTCAACCACGAGGTCCTCCTGCACGGGGATGTTGTGGGTGACATTCCACGCACTGTACGCCTCAAACCAGTCCCTGTGGCCGTATTCCCACTTGGTCCAGCTGGCCAGCGGCGTGTTCAGCGAGGTGCTGGTGGGCTGTCCGCTCAGCCCAAACACGCCCGTCCACTCCTTGATCTCCTCGCCCAGGTTGGTGTAGTTGAGCGTCTCGTCGGCCGTCCCGTGGAACACCTGCATCTTGGGCCGCCAGCCGTCTCCGTACCCGGGGTAGGCAGCCCGCACAATGGCCGCCCACTGCTCAGGCGAGTGCCGCACAAGGCCGCCGGCGCAATCGGAGTTCCAGTAGTCGACTGCCGACTCGTTGGCCGGTATGTCCGCGCCAAAACAGCCAAATGCCACGCCTGCAAACGCCGACCCGGCCGCGAAGACGTCCGGGTACGCGCCCGCCAGGACGTTGGTCATCATGGCGCCCGAGCTGACGCCGGTGACGAAGACGCGGGAGGCGTCCGCCTGGTAGTGGTCCAGGGTCCACCGCACCATGCTGACGATGCCGAGGCTGTCGCCGCCGCCGCCGTGGGTGAGGGTCGCCGGGGAGGAGACGTCCCAGCACTTGTCGGCGAGGTTGGGGCTGTCCGGGTAGATGACGATGAAGCCGTGCTCCGAGGACAGGTTGGCAAAGGTGGAGTCGGCGTAGGCGGCCGGGGCGTCTCCGTGGCACCAGTGCGGGTTGACGAGGACTGGCGGGTGGGAGGGCAGGTTGTCTGGGACGTAGATGTAGAAGCCTACGTTGGTCGGGTTGCTGGCGAGGGTCACGTTGAGCTGCTGCAGGGCTGCTGCTCTGGCCGTCGTCGTCGAGGCGGCCAGCAACACGGCGGAGAGGAACGTCCAAGTAGACATGTTTGTTTGGGAAGATTTCAATGCCAATGTTGGAGAATAGGACCACTATTGCTCTTATGGCTGGTGGTGATGATTGTACTTTTTCCCCCTCGAGAAGATTCGAATGGAGGGCTGATTGTTACCTACTTGTGTGTACTCAGTAATGTAACACGGACAAGAAAAATGTTGGATTATCTTGTTCAAAATGTATCTTGCCCGCAGCAGAAAACAGTTGTGTGTGCCCCTTGGAGAAACTCCTGCATGCTACCACAATTACCTCTCGGGCTATCAAGATCAGTGGTGGCGGAGCGAATATGTCCGCATTGACTAGTACAGTATGGCCTAAATGCACCACTGCCTTTTTTTCTCTTCTTTTCTTTTTTGGAGCTATTCTTTTCATGGATTATGAGTCCGCCAATCATCGTTAATGCTATTTCCCCAATGCTTGTTGTGGTTTGCATATAATTAAGCGAGGAGCTGCTCCCGTCTGGCCCGACGCTGTTGATAACGTTACTCCGTAAGTACTTATTCAAAGCAGTTTAGGCCTGTCACTATTCGGTTGTTGCAACTTGGGCAAGAATGTCAGGCCTAGATCGATCTTGTTTGACTCGACCAGACAATTTGCTGCCTCTTGACAGAGGGAAAAGTGAGGAACTTTTTCAGTTATCAGACAATAGAAACAGGACAGCGATATGTAGCATAGCATAAATCGAAATGATGATATAAGAGGAACAGTTGTGCATTGTGATCTTGCCTATGGCATCCAAAAAACACATGGACCTCAAGGAATATATATATAGTTCAAGGGGGGTCGCTAGCTTATATTGGCTTACCGGAGGTGACTCAGCAACTTACCTTAGACCTCGAGGAGAAATCAGGCCTTAGAATGTTAGCCCAGGGTCCTGGTTCCTAGTAATTGGCATAACTGAGCTTGATAGCATCCACCACATTTCTACCCATAATTCCGCTGCCTAACCTGGCCAAGACATGCCCCCCAAGAACATTTGTACACTGTAGATAGCATCCAGAAGAAAGCAGCACATGTAGGTGTAGAAAAAGTTGACTAATTATTGCTTAGAACACAGGAACCTTGTAGGCTGGTGCACAGACCGGCAATGGGCCCTGTTACAGAGGTGTCCCACTCCGATGCCTCTCCTAGTCCTTTCACCTTGACAGCAATTATTACCACAACCTTTCTCATTCTGTGTCTGTTTTTTTGAAAGTGAACCTGCCTTCAACCTCAACTTCCTCAAGGGATAACCGCAGTCAGAGCGAGGATCTACTGATGCATATCGGGCTAGCGTTGGTGACTCAGCAAATTACCCTAGACCTCAAGAATAAATCAGGCCTCTCTGGTAGTCAGCCAAGGGTCTTTGCCCTTAGTGAATGGCACCTTTCCAAGGCATCTGCTACATTTATACTCATAATGGAGTTGATTCGGTGGTGAAGATGTGTCCTTAGTACATTTGGACATCTTCGAAGGAGTAGATCAACTAAGGACACCGACATTGTCAAAATATTTCTGGGGCTGCTTTGTAGATTGTGACCAATATTGGGTGAGAATTTATTACTCAGCTCGGCTTGCCAGTGAGGACGCTCAGTGTTCAGGCGAAACAGAGTACTGTGAACGTGGAAGCGGCAGGACAGTGTTGAGGTTGAAATTAATTATCTAAAAACAAAAGGAATATCTCCTCTGGCTACCTCGGGCTCGAAGGTGATTTACATGAGGGCGACATCCTGAGGGATAGGGTATGTTTCATGCATTTTTCCAACCAGTTTCTACTAATGTGGTCTGCTGTGAGGCTCCTATTAATTTATCCAAGGTCTTTTCACTGCATTTTCAATCTTTGGTGTTCATCTTTCTTATTTTTCAAGGTACTAACCAACACGTTTTTGTTTTTACTTTTGGTTTGAAGGCAAAAAGGTAACCAAGTAATGCTCAGATGAACCACACTCCCAAAGAGGCAGAGAGAGAGAGAGAGAGACATGCAAATGCCCTCTAAACAGCAACTTCATGACTCAATCCTCAGGCTCGTAAAAGACCAGACACCTGACCTCGATGCTCTGCCTCATCTTTGCATCCTTGGGCGTGGCAGGATCAATAAAAGCAGTGTGGGGTGTCAGTGCTGCGATGCCCTCCCGACCCGCGGGCTGGCCCTGACCCCAGGAATCAAAGCACTTGATGAACATGGCCTCGTCCGGGGTCATGTCCTTCTGGTAGTACAGCTTGTGCCGTGGACTAGGTCCGACAGAGTACGTCTCGCCTGGTACGAGAGATAAGATGCACACACTCCTGGTCAGCACATGTTACACGGTCCAAAAAGGGGTTGGCTGGTGCGTCCGTAAGTGAGAGCGCCTAGGGGGCTAGGTGCCGTCACACACACACACACACACACTCCCATTCTCACAGAGACCTACCTTTTACTTCATAACCCGTGGTATCCTTTGCCCTGTCTGGATCAGGGAGGATCTCCTTGCCCCGATCATCATCATCATCATCAGTCCCAGCGCCAACGCCCCTGTTGCGCGTAGGATATAACAAGTCGACCTTGAACAGATCCTCGGGCGCCGTGGTGCGCCAGTCGATGACGGCCAGGGGAAAGTCGCTCGCGGCATGCTCAATGGGCCGCCAGACATTAATCAGCTGAAACCGGCCCCGCAGCAAGTCGTCGGCCTCGTCGGCGGCGGGCACATGCCTGCGCACCCTGGCCTCGGCGGCCCTTGGGGTCTGGTCGACGTGCACCTGCTGGACGGGCTGGCGCGGCGCGGCCGGGTCGTGGCGGCGAACGGTGTGGTCGAAGATGACGACCTTTCTCACCTTGTTGTTGCTACCACCACCGCCACTCAGCTTGTCGCGCAGCAGGCGCTCGACCTCGGGGTAGTATGTCCTGCGCAGCTCCTTGTCGTCCTGGGCGAAGAAGACGGCTGGGTCGGTGGTGGCGGAGGGGGCGTGGTAGACGGCGAAGCCCGAGATGTCGACGCCAAAGTCGGGCCCTGCGTCGCGGAGGTTGGCCACGGAACGCTTTCTCTCGACTCGCCCAAAGGATGTGACGTCTGTGTCGACCTTGGCCCAAGGGTTGACGGCAGTGGGGTCGATGTAGCGGAAGACCCCGGTTGTCATCGTGAGTGATTATGTACACTGTAACTTGGAAGTAGGTAATACTGATTAGGGGCCTGTCTGAACTGACAGTGAGAATGAATAATTCTAGCTTGCAGAGCTGAGCATTGGCAACAAGACTACCCCCTAAGCCCGACGTCAGGATTACAATAATACTGGGCTGGGCTGTCGGATGTAATTATACGATGAAAGAAAAGAAAGAGAAGAGGCGTTAGGTATTATTAATCACGAAACAGCTGAGCAAGTATTTATTGTGTTGTCGTTGATAGCCAAGTGTTAGTTACTGCGTTATCGCCGAAAAAGGCGTTAGTACTATGGGCCTTAGGGCGCGAATACTGCAGAAATCCAAGTACCATTATGCATCTCTCTACTTCCCAAATAAGAGCTCTGGACCCCTTCTGCCCTCCACCTCGGCAGTTCACTTCTTTGACGTCAGAGATCATTGATAAGTAGGTAGAATATTTAGCCTATAAATTGCGTGATCCTTAGAAAGATGCTGAAGCGGAAAGAAAAGGGCCAACAACCCTTCAGGGTTTGAAATTCTTCCATTCTAGCACCTCATGGAAAGGAAACCAGCCAGACTACTTACTTGATGCCACTGTGATGATGATGAATCGTGGCTCAGATTGCGACTCGCGCCTTCGCGTCCTCCCATGTTGTGGACACCTTTTCCCCCCTTCTTTTTCTGGACGCAGCGGCCCCATGAGAAGATAAGACGTGTTCTGACTGTATTGCGACTCTGGTTACTAATTCATGGATTTCAAAGCCGCCCACAATAATCTTGCAGAGCAGCCTGGGTCTTCCCTACAGTACCAGATTACCATGGTAGAATGGTTCAGAACAATGCCCACAACGGCAAGGAGTTGAATACTTAATGACAACATAAATACGTACCGTACATACTTCAGAGCATGAATCCCCATGCACTCACTTAATTCGCTCACTGGTATAATTAACTCGGCAACCAACGTCCCCTGCCCTACAAAGTTATCAATTAATACTGCACTGAAACAACATCAAATAACTGCCAAATTATTCTACCGCCTGACTGTGGGCCGGCATAATTTCAACCTTGAAATATAAATCATACACGCACACACTTGAAATGGCCATCTCCAGCAACCTCTTCAAGCCCTTACGGCTGGGCCGGGCCGAGCTCTCCAACCGCCTGGCGCTGGCCCCCTGACCCGCTTCCGCGCCGACAAGGACCACGTCCCCCTCCAGCCCATGGTCTCGGAACACTACGCCCAGCGGGCCTGCGTCCCAGGCACCCTCCTCATCACCGAGGCGGCCCTGATCGCGGCCCAGGCGGGAGGCTACCCCAACGTCCCCGGCATCTGGTCCAGCGCCCAGATCGAGAGCTGGCGCAAGGTCACCGACGCCGTCCACGCGAGCAAGGGCGTCATCTACTTGCAGCTCTGGGCCCTGGGCCGCATCGCGCGCCCAGAGGTGCTGCGGGAGGAGCTCGGCGGGGCCGCAAAGGTCGTCAGCGCCAGCAACCTCGCCTTTGAGGGCGGCGCAGAGCCCACGCCGCTGACCGAGGACGAGATCTTGGAGTACATCGGCCTGTACGCCCAGGCGGCCAGGAACGCGGTGGCCGCCGGCTTCGACGGCGTCGAGATCCACGCCGCCAACGGCTACCTGGTCGACCAGTTCCTGCAGGACGTGAGCAACAACCGCACCGACCGCTGGGGCGGCTCCCTCGAGAACAGGGCGCGCTTCGCCGTCGAGGTGACCAGGGCCGTGGCTGCGGCCATCGGCGGCGACAGGACCGCCATCCGCCTCAGCCCGTACTCGGACTTCCAGGGCATGCGCATGGCCGACCCCGTGCCGCAGTTCTCGCACCTCGTCCGGGAGCTCAGGCAGTTCGGCCTGGCCTACCTCCACCTGGTCGAGTCGAGGATCTCGGGCAACGCCGACGTCGAGGCCACCAACAAGATCAACTTCCTCGTCGACATCTGGGACAACCAGAGCCCTGTGCTGATCGCCGGTGGCTTCACGCCCGAGTCGGCCCGCAGGGCTGCCGACGACGAGTTCCCGCAAAGGACGTCGTGATTGTCTTTGGGCGGTACTTTATCTCCAACCCAGACCTGGTCTTCAGGGTCGACAAGGGTATTCCTCTGGAGAAGTACAACCGTGATACGTTTTACGTCCCGGAAAAGCCAGAGGGTTACATTGATTATCCATTTAGCAAGGAGTTTTTGAAGGCCAAGGCTTAATTGTTCTTACATAGACAATCAGATTAGACATGCGTGCATTTGCATGAGAGAATGACAGCAACTCTGATTTGATAAGTGTTTTCGTCTATATCTGGTTCCATCTTGGTGTAACATCTTCTTGTGTGGCGTTACATGTGCACTAATTCTGGTAATACCAATACTTTTGGGCAACCCACACTGACAGCAATTGGCAATTCCTATGTATTTCAAAAATGTTCCAATTGTGAGCATCAGATCTACAGCTGTATGCATCTGACTTGTTGTAAAGAGGTTTTTTGGGGGGGATGTTAATTTACAAAGCATTGTCGAGGCCAGGAGGGAAGAAATAAAAAGAGACCAGACTATGGCTGGCATGTGTGTGTGTGTGTGTGTGTGTTAAATATATGTTAAATGGTATCTTTCATATCCTAATTCACGCCATTTTTCCTCCCTTCGATCTGGCTTGAAATTTCCCTTTCTAGACTTCCCCCTCTAACCTGATCAGAGAGCATAGAATAGCAATATAACTTTTCTCTCCCCCCTCTTGACGCCTCGTGTGATTTCATACCTCGTGTGCTAAAACCATACCTAGACGCTGATGGTCTTGAAGATGCTAAACTCCTGGCCGGTGGCTACCAGGGTGCCGGGGATCTGAGGGTGCCAGTGGACCTCCTTGGCCTGCTCGTGGTAGTGTACAAACAGCAGCTGGGGTGGGACGTCCTGCACGCCGGCGGTGTCCTTGCTCTCCTCGTCGTCCAGCTCGACGGCCAGGTCCCAGAGGGTGACGGTGTTGTCGCCGGCGGCCACGGCGACGATGCTGTCGTCGGTCGGGTGCCACTCGACGCTCGTGATCTGCTCCTTGTGGTAGTCGAAGCTCGCCACCGGGGTGGGCTTCTCGGCGGCGGCGCTGGGCTTCCACTGGCGCAGGTCCCACACGCCCCAGACGCCGTCGTCGTCGCCAGAGGCCAGCAGGTTGGACCTCTGCTTGCTCCAGCTCATGACGTTGACGTCCGCCTGGCTGACCTGCATGGTGATCATGGGCTTGCGGCTCTTGCTCCGTATGTCCCAGATGCGGATCGTGCCGTCGGACGAGGCGGACGAGAACACCTTGTCCTCGCTGGGGCTCCACTGGATCTCCTCGACGCTGCCCGTATGGCCCGTCAGGGGGCCTGGTGTCCGTGACCCAGCCGCCGCCGTCGGTTCGGGTCGTGATGTAGATGAGGCCATCGTTGTCACCGGTGGCGAGCCTGCCGGCAGGGGACAGGGGCGACCAGTCCACGGCATAGCCCTCCGACTTGTGCGCGCGGATGGTGGACAGCGGTCTGTTCTGCTTGTCGGAGACGATAGCGCCGGGGGTGTCGAAGCTGGCCAGGTGCGGGGTGATGTCGTGGATGTAGACGTGAGAGGACTCGGTCATGGTCGCGACGAGCGTGGTCGGGGCCCCAGCAGGGGAGGCTGAGGCCGAGGCGGGCGACTGGTGGGCGCGGATGCGGTTGGTGGTGGACGCCAGCGGGATGGACTTGGACTCGAGGATGGGCTCTGCGTCCTCGTCGTCGTCGTCGTCGTCCTCCTCCTCGTCGTCGCTGCCGTCGTCTCCGCGGTCCATCTTGCTCAGGCCGGCAAACTTCATGACCATGAGGGCGTTCTCCTGTGCCCGCTGGCCCTCGGCCTGGGTGCCAGAGACGGTATACATGGTGGCCGGGTAGACCTTGCGGTTGTCGCCGAGGGCGTCGGGTATTATGTCGAAGGACAGGCAGGGCCACGGGGTCGACAGGTTGTGGAGCATGTGGTAGGTGGACGGGTCGGGGGCGAGGGTCTGGCCCGGCTCGAGCTTGGACCTGCCGACGATGAAGGCGGACGGCCCAGCACCAGACGCGCCCGGGGGGTTGTCGACGTCCATCTCGGCCTGTTCCCTCTCCCTCTCGGCATCTGGCCTGCCGTCGACGCCGGCCTCGAGAACCTCGTCCTCGCTCTCGAACTCATCCTCGAACTCGTCCTCAAACTCGCCCATCTCCTTGTCGTTGTTGTTGGCGTTGTCGGTGTCAATGTCCATCGCCATGGCGTCTGGGCGATGGCCGGCCTTGAGGGGGCCATCCTCGTGCTCACCCGCGCGCTTCGACATGGTGGAAAACAGTACTGAAATGAAAGGTGTAGAGGAAGGCGGGACGAGGATAAAGGTTGCAATGAATTGGGAGAAGAGGGGAGGGAAGCAGAGAGATGAACAATTGAGAAACAATTCCTCGCTTGCAAAAGCTCGGAATCGCGCTCAGCCTTCTAAGTCTGGTTGTATGCTGATTGGAGTTGAAGAAGCGAATTTGAGGTGAGGAATTGTTTGGAGGGGTCAAAAGGCGACGCCGTCCAGGGCCGTCCTCAGTGGTTCAGGCACCTCTGCTCCTGGAAATTTTTACAGGGACGATAAGATAAGCGCTGCTTATCGATAATATCCACTACAGTACGCCTGCCTTCTAGCCCAACTCCACTCATGAGTACCAATTGTCTTGATACTTACTATAAGTACCATTCCATTTCTGTTTCACGATCGGTCGAAAGCAGAAAGCAGCAAGAAAACATCAAAACTCCTCTGTAGGTATAGGCAGATAACGTGTCATGGATGCACTACTCTGCACAAGGTGAAGGAAGAAAAGGAAGAAAAATGCATTCATGGCCACAGAGAGTCGTACATAAACAACCAGTCATCCCAGTACCCGTCAAATCTACCCACAAGCCAGCTCCTCCCATCACCTTCCTCGACACCAACCCTCCAGGGCCTCGTATACAGTCCCTCCTGCTTCAGATGCCTCTTCAGCGCGACATTCATGCTGAAGGAGCTGGGGCTCACGCCCAGAAAGTACTCAGCCTGCAGCAGCACCACAAAGTCCACCAGCGCCTGCTGGTCCCAGCTCAGCGCCTCCAGCCGCTCCAGCAGGTCCCGGCTCTCCTGCTCCTTCTGGCCGGCCAGGAGCTCGTGCTTGGTCAGCACGCGCAGGCCGCGTCCGTTCAGCGCGAGTGAGGTGAGCCGGCCTGCCTCGGTCGCGTTCCCCGTGGCCAGGTACGCGAACCTGGGCGGCGGGGAGCCCAGCGTGGACACCTTGGTCAGGTAGGCGGTGGTCTGGTCGTCGAAGGACGGCCAGCTGCTCAGGGCGTCGCTCTCGGTGCGCAGGTGGATGCCGATGAAGGAAGAAGAAGAAGAAGAAGAAGAAGAAGAAGAAGAAGAAGAAGAAGAAGAAGAAGAAGAAGAAGAAGAAGAAGAAGAAGAAGAAGAAGAAGAAGAAGAAGAAGAAGAAGAAGAAGAAGAAGATGATGATGATGATGATGACGATGCATTACTCGCTTGTTCTTCTTCTTCCTCTTCTCCTGATGTCGTCGTCGGACTGGACGCGGACACGGCGGCGGCGGCGACTGATCTCATTGCCGCAGCAGTCTTCCAGCCAAGCTCTAAAATATCAGAGCGGAACCTGAGCAGGCTGCCGAACGTGGCGACGAACTCGGGCCCGTCTCGATATACGGGAAATGTCCACTGCACGCCCCAGTTGAAGCGGATCAACTTCGGGTTGGACGGGCTGACGCGGTCCTGGCCGAGTCTCTCCTGCTTCTCGCCCAGCCAGGCGTGGAACTGGCGCCCAAAGAGGTCGGCGTGGCGGTTCAGGTCGCGCTGGTCACAGCCCCCTCAGCCCGAGGCGGTTCGGCGTGATCATGTCGGGCCTCACACCCCCACCGCTGCTGCCCATGTCCAGGCCCGGTATGTCCTCGGGCGCATCGTAGATAATGATCTGGGGACAGGCCGCGCGCAGGCTCCGGCGGAAGTGCTCCTCGTCGAAAAAGTAGGAAAAGGGCAGCTTCTTGCCGATGAAGAGGTCGTCCAGCCTGTTGGGCGACCTCGTCTGGATCGTCGGCATGGTGATCCCCGTGGCCCCGGCCTCGATGGCATACCGTAGGCACGTGAGTATAAAGTTTCTTATATTGCCGATGCCGCCAGAGTTGTTGTCACAGAGGAACACCAGACCCGGCGTCCACCTCGTCGTCTCGGTACAGACGCGGGCCAGCGGCCACGAGATGAAGGGTGCATCCGGAGCAGAGAGATCGATGGCCTGGGACGACGACCCTGAGAGTGAGTTGGCAGTACTGTTGCTGCTGAGGAACAAACCCCCTGGTGATCTTGGGGGCATTGGTCAAAGATGCAGAGGTGCGGGAGGCGGCAGCTCCAGAGCAATGCGAGGCTGGCGAGGCTGACGCAGAAGATCAGCCTGCCGCTCCTCCCCACTGTTGGGATCATGGCCGGCCCTGCGTCTGCTGCGTCCGCTGCGTCCGCTGCTGCTGCTTTCCAGAAAGCGACGTAATGCTTGTGTGGCAATACACCCTACCTACATGGTTCTCATACGCCCCCAAACGTGTACTTGCCGCTGCTTTGCTCTCCTTTCTTGTTGTGTGGGTCAAGCAGTATTTAGATAGTTTTAGGAACCAAGAATGCTGATCGAACGACTTTTTTTTTTTTTTTTTTTTTTTTTCCCAGAGGAGGGCTTGGGTAAGGACAGCTTTCACACCAGAGAAGGGAGATTTCAAAACTTCTGCTGGAGTCACTCGAGTCTCCATCTTCTCCTTTTCTCCCCTCCTCCCTCCTCCACAACCATATGACTGAAGCAGACTCAAGAACCCCTGTTTAATCTCCGCCGGAGCAGGCAAAATGTGTCTGCGGAGAAGGTCGCTCCGTCCACTCAACCTGATTCCCTGCACACCACTGCAAGTCAATTGAGCCGGCCACTCCAGTCGTTTTTCCCCCTTCTTTTTCCCTTGACCAGATACGGCTCCGATGCATATCTGATGATAAGAAAAAAAGAAAAAAGGAAAAGGAAAAGAACCTGCTTCATGGTTGTGAGGAGAAAAACGAGAAAAATAAAACCTTACATGAATTTTCATTGAATCGCTATGTCTATCAGGATAAAATGTACCCAATGCTGTGTAGTGTGTATAGTAAGTAGTAGTATACACGAGGATATGTATGAGTAGTTATTTCACAGAAAACCACCAAAACCACTGAGAGAGGCTCATCCCACCATGCAATGCAGCAATGCAGGGCGCGTAATATAAGTTCAGAATCACGTCGCACCGATAGCCTTGTCCGTGGCAAAGTCGTACTTGACAGGATGCATCAGAGCACCCCTCAGGCACATGCGACCCGTATCCTGTTCGAATTCTGGACCGCCCAGGCCGGCGTCCTCCTGGCCGAGCCACCGGTGCCACAGCTGTGGACCAAACTCGGTGTTGTAGTAGTATGTCGAGGTGAAGAAGTTGTGCTCCGAGGTGCCCGGGGTAAAGGGCCAGTAGTAGACGCTCAGCTCGGGGGTCTCGGCGTGGTTGAAGACGGAGTCGAGCCTGTCGAGGGGCCAGCGGCGGTCGAAAAAGATAGGATGGGGTATGTAGACAGCCTTGAGGCCGTGGTGCAGCGCGATGGAGCCCGGAAACATCTCGGGAAACATGGTGTGCTTGTTGCGCGAGACTTCCTCGTGCATGGCCTGGAGCAGGCGGCGCGAGAAACGGCCGACGGTGATGATGGAGGTGCGGCGGGGAGGGACGGTATCGTTGTAGCCGGTGATGTCGTAGCGCAGAGACCAGGCGTTCTTGGCCGGGTCGAAGAGGGGGCTGAAGGAGACGAGATCAGCGGCCTCGCCGACACCCCACTCGTAGTTGTCACGCTCGATGGTGGTGGGCGGGTAGGTGGCAGTGTCGACGATGCCCTCGTTGAAGAGGGGGCCCCAGGGGCTGGGCTCCCTGCTCGCGATAGTCTCCCTCTCGACGAGGTCAACAAAATCCTGCCAGCGGCCGTGGAGGCCCGGGATCCAGAAGCGCTCGTTGCGCTCCCAGAGGTACTTGCGGGGCTGCTTGTCGGCCCACCTGGCGGCGTTGTCGAAGAACTCGTAGTAGTGGCCGGTGTAGCGCAGATCGAGCTCCCAGTTCCAGAAGTACTCGTACTCGGGGTGGCGCTGGGCGAACCACTGGAGGGCAAAGTGAGGGACGCGGTAGACGCTGTAGAGAGGCTTGTGGCTGTCGTTCTCGAGGGTCATGTCGTCGCGGAATCCTGGGTAGTAGGCAGCCATGTCTGGGACCGACCACGGCGTGGTAATGTCCCAAAACTCCTCGGGAACGTTGTCGCGGACCATCTTCTTGGCGGTGGCCGGGTTGGAGATGTCAATGGAGTCGTCGACGATGTGCATCAGGATGTGCACGTCAAACTGGCCGCCGGACTTGAGAGACATCTCGGTGATGAGGGCCCGGGTGTTGATGATGCGCATGGGCGTCCACTCGATGCCGGTCCAGGCGCGCAGGATCAGCACATTGCGGGCCAGAGGTTTCTTGGTGTCCTTGCCTGCCTGCGCCCACAGGCGCCCGAGACCACCTTCAGCCTTGGCAGCGTCCTTGCCGGTGACGAACCGGTCGCGGTTCTTGTCGAGACACCTCTTCTGGACCTTGTCCCAGTTGATATCGGAGTAGTCGAACTTCTTGATCATGCGGTCGAGGATGGGCTCGTCGGCGGGCGGCGTCTCGAGGCCGAAGCCGCCTTTGGACTTGGGATACGAGTATCCATAGGGGCCGAGGCGACCGAAGCGCTCCCAGCACTGATTGGGCGCCATGCCGAGGTTCTCATAGGCACCAAAGTAAGGAGCAGGCATATAGGCGGGAATGGCAGGATAGGAGAAGACATCGGGGGCCGGGACGGTGTCGTGGGCGTCGAGGTAGCAGGTCTGAACGTCCTCTAGGTGGGTGTAAGGATTGGCGGGGACAGGATCGAAGGGGACCTCGTCGAGGACCCTGACATCGCCAGAGTCCTTGCTCTGCTCAGGAATCCAGCTCGAGTAATCGACGAGGGTGCGGATACCATGATAGAAGGCGTCGAGGCTGATTTTTGGGGGTTTAGCCGCAAATCACAATGACGATGAGAGGACGCAGAGGAGTGAAGAGGGGGGAAGAAATGGAGTGGGTCGTACCTTGCGTAGTCGTTCCAGTGCCATGGCACCTGCTGCAGGGGGTCTGGTGCTGCTCTCCACCCGAGGATGCTTGATTTTGTTGTTCTGGAGGTGACGATGGTGGCTGTGGTTGCGGGGGCGGAGGAGGTGGTCTTGCCCACTCGTCGTGGACGCCTGTCGTGTGTGTGGACCACAGTCGTCTGCCGTAGAGGAAGAGGCAGAAGCAGAGGACGGTGGAGGCAACGAGGAGCTGCCTGAAGGACGGTGGGTGCATTGTCCGAAGGGAAAGAGGGCGTGTAGGCACGGAAGGAGGTGGAGGACGAGGAGGAAGAGGTCGCCGAGCCGGAATGAGACGGCAGGGGAGAGGTTGTTGAGGCCAGATGAAGATTTCCTCCTGGAGCGAAGACGGTGATCTTTCCACGAGCGGTCGTCGTTGTTGTCCGCGTCTCTCATCGTAAGCCTGCGGACTGTCCGTGGTGAGGCGGTGGCATGAGTCGGACCGCGAGGACTCCTGGAGACCTGAGGAGCGCCCAGATCGGTTTGTACCCCAGATGTGTGTGGGTGTGTGCGTGTGCGTGTGTGCGCACTTGTACACGGCCCTATCTCTTATGCCGTGTTGCGAATCTGGCGGTGGGAGTGGCAGGTGTCACGTCTGTGTATCGCGACAACCATGTGGTGATGGAGGAGAGGAGAGGAGGAGGAGGGAGGAGGAACAGGTTGGACGATGTCGTCGGTGATGTCGACGTCGCTGATAACGGAGTCTGCGAGAGACCCGGTGGTTCCTCGTCTGTCTCCCCGCTATTACTGCTGTCCGGTTCTCCTGGCCGAGGGGTCGATCAGGAGGAGGACAGGATGAAGAAGAGAGGCGCTGCAGCGAAGAAAGAATGAAGGCAGTTGGCGTGATTTTTGGGAGGTTGAGCTGGTTTCGATCAAGGTCTGGAGACTTTCCCAGCTGGGGCGGATGACAGAATGTCAAAGTTTGTAAATTAGGTGGTCTGGGTCCCTTCCTGCCTCCCCAGCGCCGCCTTGGTTTCAGAGAGTTGCTGGACTCGCTAGCAGGCATTGGCACTGAAGGCGATCTCCACTGGGCCTTGGTCGAGCCCCCGCCCAGGGCATGGATGCTTTAATTGGCTGATCCAGCGGCCTGCAACCTGCAACCAAAGCCTAATTCCTTACCCCTGGGTCCTGGTCAGGGGTCCCCACGCCCAGGGGGCACACCTTTCTCGAAATGGGTTTTGCTTCTGATAAAGAATTGGCGTGCGATACGATCTTAGCTGTCCACCCTGGTGATAGAAGACCCCCACAACAGCAGACCAGACCAGCAGCAACTCGAGGCCACGTTTTGCTTGGCCGTTGCAGCAGCGAACCCATTGTTTTTTTGTTTTTTTTTTTTCCGGGGGGTCAGGAAAGAGAAATTGAAAGGAGGGGAGGAGGGAATAAGAGGAAGAAGGAGAAATAGTAATTGAGATAAGACTACTTAGTGTCACTGTTTTTTTTTTTTTTCCCTCTCCAAAAAAGGAAAAAGGAAAAGAAAAGAGGATTGCCACAGGCAGAGGGGGAAGGGTGGGGGGGATGAAGGAGGAGAGGAGGAGAGAAAAAGAACGAAGGACAGAGGAAAGAGAGGAGGAAAATAAAATACAAACCAAGTCTCCCCCCAAAGCTGGGAAGAGAAATAGATCTGCAAGGCCAACTCCAACGCATGGCCATTACCACATGTCTCTTATTCCCACAGACTCGACATTCATGAATGGCACAATGTGTCAGGAGACAAACAATCCCATTGATTCAATTTTTGGCAGATGTCAATGACATCATCAGACAATGGATAAAGATCTTCGGGTGGGAGCCGAAGAGTGACGACTTGTACAGAGTAGAGATGCGCAACCAATTTATATGTAGTAACAGTAGTACTGTGGTAGTAAAATGATAGTCTCGACCTCCATGTCAGATTGTTTCCTTGTAGTTTCCAGTAATTGGCAGGTCACCCTCGGCCCGTAGACCTGAACGAGATCCGGCAAGCAGTGTGCCACAGTAACTCCGTACCATTGAGGCGGTGCGTCTTTCCAGGCTTCCGGGTGCTGTTTCCGGCGGGGCTTGGGGACCTGGAGCGGCCAGATTCCAGGGGCGTCTACCATACCCCATACCCCATATTCAGTGCATGTAAGGTTCTGGATCAGGCCCCCAAAAAGAGGAGACGGCCTTTACATCATTACATGCACCTGCATGAGTAGAAATAGCCTCAAGTCTCTGAAACTCTAAATATATCTACCTGTACATACAATCAAGAATGCAGTACTGTGTGATAATAAGATTATTCTGTGGTCAAGTAGCTGTTCTACTCGGATAACGTGCAACACGGCGCATTGTCTAAAGTAACATCCATTCAACGCCTTGACATTTTGTAGTAGTGACGGGTTAGCCGATGGTGTCTCGGTTGTGATGTGTGCCCTGCCGATGACTTCGGGTCTCTTTCCGCAACATCATGTCAATCAAATTTTAGATGATGACGATGATGCTCATGCTGATGATAGGAGGCGATATGTTTCTCCCCCTTTCCCGTTCTATATTACAAAATTATGAATGACATCGGAAATGGCATCCGGGAGGAGGTTCTGGATACTGTAGAGGGTTTCGCCACAATGCACGCACCTCAAATCGACCCTTTTCCTGGTACGGCTTCCGTCCTGGAGAACGACTTGCCCTTCAGTCACCGCCGGCGTCTTGTCAAGTATATATAAAAGCGTGCTTGGCCTCGCCAAGACCGTCGAAAATTAGAGAGAAAAGTATCAGCATCCGCAATAATAATTAGACAGCTACAAATAACCCCTTACTGAGACCACCCCTTCTCTAACACATCCTTCATCTGCCCTTCACCTGCATAAAAACCCCCAATCTTAAATTGTCACGACTACATTCGAGACACAAGAAGATGTCAAGCATCACAGTCGAAGGCACCCACATCCCATCCATCGCCATTGTCGGTGGTGGCATTGCCGGGCTCACCTTGGCGCTGAACCTGATCAACCTGTCCAAGGTCTCAACCTCGACAACGCCCAAGTACACTGTCACAGTCTACGAATCAGCCCAGTCAGCCTCTCCTTTCCATCCTTAGGGTTGACCCACACACACACAGCGCCCAAATTTTTACTGACCAGTGATTTCAAGTGCCTTTGGGGAGATCGGAGCAGGAGTGTCCTTTGGGCCCAACGCCAGCCATGCGATGAAGTGCATCGGCCCGGAGGTGTACGCAGCCTTTGAGAAGACGGAGACAACGAACCAGTGCGGCTCGAAGCTGGACGTCTGGTTTGATTTCCGCTTTGGCGAGAGCGTTGACGGCCGGTATAAAGTGGAGGGCGAGGAGGCCCGGACCAGCCCGGAGGACCGCACCGGAGAGCTCATCGCGACCGTGCGGTGCAAGAACGGCCAGCGCGGCGTCAAGAGGAGTGACTTTCTCGACGAGCTGATCAAGCACGTGCCCGAGGGCGTCGCTCAGTTCGGCAGACGTGTCACCCACTACACGACAGACCCGTCGTCGGACTCGTCGTCGCCATCGGTGCTGCTCCACTTCAAGGACGGCTCGTCTGCGGCGCATGACGCGGTGATTGGTTGTGACGGCATCAAGTCCAACATCCGCAAGACGCTGCTGGCCTCGACGCCCAGGCCTGAGGCGGCCAATGCGGTGTTCAGCGGCAAGTACTGCTACCGTGGGCTGATTCCCATGGACGAGGCGGTGGCTGCGCTGGGTGAGGAATCGGCCAAGAATGCGCAGATGTACCTGGGGAGGCACGCCCACATCTTGACCTTTGCCATCGAAGGCGGGGAATTAATGAATGGCAAGTTGCTGTGTTACCCAGAATCTCCTCCTCTCGATATATTTATACCAGCCAAAAAAATCCCCCAAAAATCATACTTCTTGGCTTCAGCTAACAACAATTTCCTTTCAAGTCGTTGCGTTCAACTCGTCCAAGGAATGGACCGACCCGGACTGGGTGGTCAAGGCCGACCACGAGACCCTCAAGGCCTCCTTCTCGGGTTGGTCCTCGACCGCCATCAAGATCATCAGCATGATGCGCCGGAACGACATCTGGGCCCTCTTCAACCACCCGCCCGCCTCGACCTACGTGTCCGACGACGGCCTTGTCTGCGTGATCGGCGACGCCGCGCATGCCACCACCCCGCACAAGGGCTCGGGCGCCGGTATGGCCATCGAGGATGCTTACATCCTAGGCAACCTGGTCGCGGAGGCGGTGACGAGAGGAGGAGGAGGAGGAGGAGGAGGAGGAGGAGGAGGAGGAGGAGGAGGAGCTGGTCAGGATGTGAGCAGGGCCATCTCGGCCGCGTTCCGGACGTACGACGCCACTAGGAGGGACAGGACCCAGCGGCTGGTCGAGGACTCTCGCGAGACGGGAACGGTCTATGAGATGGAGCATCCTGAGTTTGGCTGCGACAAGGAGAAACTCAGGGCGTCGCTTCTTACGCGGATGGAGTGGGTGTGGGAGCATGATGTTGAGCATGAACTGGCTCAGTTCTTGGACCAGTTGCGCAGCCTGATGAGTCAGTAGTGGTAGTAGTAATAACCCTTGGGAGGATGAAATTGTTCTTATTTCTAGAATTTCTCTAATGGATCTCATGTTGAAAGCGGCTGGATTGGCTACGCTCGCCTTGATAGTAAGGCCTCTACTTAGACACTGAATACTGATGTAAGTGCTTACCATGGTCAAGACGAGTAGATAAATAAAAACAGTAGATACCAGGAATTGCCCAAGTAACAGCAGAGCCATAGGTTTGGACGATGTTATGCGATACTGTAAGTACAGTAACGGAGACCCGATTCAGCGTGTTATCATTGCGCATCCAGCCACAGCAATCAGCCAATATCTCTGTTGGTGCAAGTCCAGTAAACCAGTCTGCCTCCGTCTGAATAAAGAACCCAAGAAACAAATTTTTAATAATACGACCACCCTAACAAGCTTGTCAAGTCCAATTAACAGAACCACTGATTAAATTGAATCTCATGAGACGCGGCTAGGTCACGCCAGTGAATATAAGCCCGCAGCCGGCGACACGCTGCGCTCCGCAGCCCCTAGACATAGACAGCAATTGTCACCCACAATCAGCTGATAACAACAGGAAAGGAGTGATGGATACCGAACTGTTAAGTAGAGAACTCGAGAAAAATGCGGTAAACTACTTACTGCTGTTTACCGGCACTACTTTCTGCCGACTTGCCCTTCCAGGATCATCACATCAAAACCGCAAAGTCGGAAGCGGATCGGGACGCGGAACAAGGCTTCGGATCTTTTACCTGTGCTTGCTGTACGGAGCCACGGAGTACGGGTTTGCGTCGGCCTTAAATGTAACCGACTTGAATATGTGTTTGGAAATGGCAGATTCACAATTAACAACTTATACGGTCTTATGGCATTTGTGTGCATAGCCAGGCTATCTAATGAAGTATTTACCGCCCATTCTCTCCTTGTCATCATCCCCCAGGTTAATAGCAGCAATACTTTTAGCGGTGCGAATAATTCAACCCTTCTTATCAATCTGCCAATAATTCCCCTGCCCAACTGAAGCAAGAGAAAGGAGAGAGCTTCGGAACCCGGCGGGGTGTTCAAAATAATCCCCTGAGACCAAGGCCACACCCACCACTCAGCAACTCTCCTACTATTATACACACGGACGAGCGAAGTCCCTTTTTATTTTATTTTATTTTTTAAGCAATGTCTTCTCTAGTCTCGGCCACACAACTCCGTCTACGCTTCGCCAGGGCTTTGTCGTGGATGTACCAGCAAGAGGTGCCACAGTATGCGGTCCTGCAAAAGTTAGTCGACCGGGTCCACACGGAGAACCATGCGACGCTTCCCCTGGCAGACATTCCACGCCATGGCGCCGTCCGGCTGGCCTCTGCCGCCGAGCTGCACATGGCTGCGAGATTCTTTAATATACTGTATGTCTTGTATAAATCTTTATCTGTCCCTCGCCGCTTATCTTTGAACGCTGGGTGTTTCTAGTTTGACATATCACCGTCGTGACCGCAGGACTCTCGAGTCTTGTATGAACTCCCTCGCCTACTTTGGGCTTTCATGACTTTTAATTTTTTTTTCTTTCTTAAAAAGTCTACTAGAAAAGGTGTTTGACTAACGATGAGATTGAGAATAGGGGCATGAAAGCGGTCGGGCATTACAATCTCTCCGCCGCACACCTACCAATACACGCAACCGCCTTCCGGCCAGTGACCCACGAAGGGCTGTCTGCAGCGCCTTTCCGGTTATTCACATCAGTACTCAGGACAGAGCTTCTCCCCCGGCCCTGCAGCCGCTCGCAGAGAGTCTCCTCGCTCAGAGGTCGCCCGTCTTCAGCCAGAGGACAGTCGAGCTGGTCGAGACAGCCGAGTCGCGAGAGGGCGGCTGCCTCACCGCTGCCGAGTCCGAAGAGTTCATCCAGGGCGGGTGCGAGACGCTCGCCTGGCGCAACCAGGTGTCCATCACGAGGCGCGAGTACGACGCCCTCAAGGCAGACAGCAATGGGGACCTGCTGATCGACATCATGGCTTTTCGCAACCCGCACCTCAACCATCTGACGCCTGCCACGGTGGCGATCGATGCCGTGCAGCAGAGGATGCGGAATATGGGGCTGGTCCCCAAGGACCGCATCGAGGGACCGCCGGAGAGGAGGTGCAACATCCTGCTGAGACAGACAAGCTTCTTGGCCGTCGACGAGGGCATCGTCTTCAGCGGAGCAGACGGCAGTGAGCTGATGAGGGGAAGCCATTCCGCCCGGTTCGGTGAGATCGAGCAGAGGGGTGCTGCACTGACGCCCAAGGGCCGGAAGATGTACGACGAGATGATCGCCAGAGCTACTCGTCTGGGTCTGCTTCAGGCAGGGAAGGAGTCAGAGTACAAGGCGGTATTCGACGACGCTTTCCCAGATGACTGGGAGTCTCTGAGGGCCGAGGGGCTTATCTGGGCAGAATACAGCCTCACAGAGACAGGGAAAAACAGGGCGGCGGCAGCAGCAGCAGCAGCAGCAGCACCGAGGACGCTTCAGCAGGCTCTTGACTGCGGACTCGTCTCATGGGTACCTGTTCAATACGAGGATTTCCTTCCCCTCTCGGCGGCTGGGATCTTTCAGAGCAACCTGCATCAGAGCTCAGGCAGCACAGAGGTTACCGACGCGGCGGACGTCACAGCCGAGTCGAAATGCCGGCTGCAGCAGATCCTCGGCGAGGAAGGGATCTTGGATGAGATGCAGCTCTACCGGGCGCAGGAGACTCAGAGCATAGGAGAGGTCTGCGCTGCTCTTGATCTGACTGCACATTAGCTGACCACTTTCCATATACATGAGTTGGAGCCAGTACGGGGAAATTGAGTACTTAAAGAGAGAATATCTCAGTATATTTCACGGGTTTGCAGATGGCTGTATGCGAGGGTTAGGGTAGAATCGACTAACCTTTCCACCTACTCGTCTGCAATCGCACATTGACTACTCCTGCTAAGTGCTACATACTCCTTTTGAGACCTTTGCCCTTGGGCATCTCGTCCCATTTGACATCTCACGAGGACACAAACCTCAATGAGCTAGGCCCGAAGCAGTGGCTCAGTATTCTCGATTCTTGCTGCATATCACGCCTAGATTTGAAATGCGCCATCATCGATTTGTCGACGTCTTCCACCCACTCATCCCAGTCACCCGCTGAGTCAGCCCCCACCGGAGCTAAGTCTCCTCGTCCATCCTGGAAAATGAAGCGGGCGAGGCCGCTACCTCGTCACTTGCCCACCTGTTGCGTCACGATTTTCTTGGGATTTTTTCCCTCTCTCGCTGTAAGCCGCCCCCGCTCCCCAAAGGAAGAAAATAGAGAAGGGGGAAGAAAAAAAAAAAAAAAAGAGGACCCGGCGCCAGAGAGATTTGGACTCCTCCATCGCGGGGCACGTCACGATTCAGCCCACATGGTCATGGACCCGCCGAGGAGCAGGCAGAATCTAGATCATCTTGGTCCTCCTATCTTTGTTACTTTTATATTGCTACTGTCTGCCGTCGTCTGAGGGTACGTCTGGAGACGCAAAGATTCTGCTGCACGTGTTTCACCAACATATATCGTGAAGGAGAAAAAAAAGAGAGAGGTAGAGAGAGAGAGAGAGAGAGAGAGAGAGAGAGAGAGAGAGTATGAACTGCCCAGGGCTGTTTAGTATCTCTTGTTGCTGACCTTCGTCGTCAACATGCCTCGGGCAGCCCCAGCGCCAGTGGGCTCGGCAGCCTCCTCTTCCACGCCAGCCTCAGGCCCCAATACTGCCTCTTCGTCGTCATCCTTCTCCTCCTCACGTCCAGGCCTCACCCGCCCCGTACGGCTGACCTCCTCCGGTTCGTTCCATGCCGGCGCCCCCATCCCAACCTTTCCGACCTCGTACGGCCTGCGCGCAGATCCCTCGAGCCGGCGACGAAGTACCATCGCGGGCATCCGCCGCCAGTCCACCCACAAGTACCATACCTTTCCCACGCAGCCGCCCAAGACCCCCAGCGACGCTCCCGACTCCTCTGCCACCCTCTCTCCGACATCCTATTCCGATGGCGACGGCGGTGGTGGTTACGATGCGGGCAAGGGCAGCCGCTGGGGCCGCCACCACCACCACCATGGGCACAGGCACACGGGCAGCCGGGACAGCAACGGCCATGCCACCCCCTTGCCCGTGAGGCAATTGGCCCTCCTGGCCCTCCTGAGCATCTGCGAGCAGACTGCCCTCAACTCCATCGGCCCATATCTACCCACCATGGTCGCCTCCTTCCCCGAGATACCAGACGGGCAGGTTGGCCTCTACGTGGGCCTGCTTGCATCCTCCTTCGCCCTCGCCCAGCTCCTGACAAACTTCCTGTGGGGCTACTTCTCCGACAGGGTCGGTCGGAAGCCCGTCATGCTGGTCGGGACCGCCCTGCTGATGGTCTGCTTCGCCTTCTTCGGCTTCTGCCAGCGGTACTGGCAGGTCATGGTCGTCCACGTCGCCATGGGCCTGCTGAATGGCAACGCCGCCGTAGTCCCGACCGTCCTGGGCGAGCTGACCGACAGGAGCAACCAGAGCAGGGCTTTCACCTGGCTGCCGGTCATGTACTCCCTGGGCGGTATCACCGGCCCCGCGCTGGGCGGCTTGCTTGTTGGGGAGATTGATGGCCAGAAATACCCATTCCTGGGCCCCAATGCCATGTCGGCTGCCGCATTGTTCCTGGCCGTCGTGGTCCTGGGTATATGGTTCGAGGAGACGCTCGAAGACGTCGAACGGACGCGCGCCCTGGCCGGGCTGGGCTGGGCCGAGAATCTCTGTCTCTGCACATGTTTTGGCCGGAACAAGGGGAAAAAAGGTGGCTCTTCATCCTCCTGGACACCTCACCGGTCCAACCAAGGTGCTGCAGACGACGAAGAAACGGACACGGACGAGGAACAGGCACTCCTGTATGCCTCTACCCAACCAGACATCGAGGCTCGGGATTACGCCAACACTGGCGACGGCGCCGAGTACAGCAAGGACAGCAGCAGCGGTCCTTCTTCTCACCGGTCGGCCCTGCGTCAGCTTCTGAACTGGACCACCCTGAGTATCCTCTTCACATATCTCATCTTCCAGGTCGCCAACATCTCCTTCAACAGCCTGTATCCCATCTTTGCGAGCGGGGCACCCCCGACCGGGCGTGATCTGGGCCCAGGGACGATCGGCGTGAGCATGAGCCTAGCCGGCCTGGTCACCATCGTCTTCCAGATATCCTTGTTCGAGCGTATCAAGGCGCGCCTGGGCAACCTGGGCACCTTTAGGCTGAGCCTGCTGGGCCTGGCCCTCTGCATGATCCTGATCCCCTGGGTTGGGTATCAGGATCAGCGGGGCTTGTTCGGGTGGGCAGACGGCAGGTCATCGCTGCTAGCTGAGCTTGGCGTCATCCTTGTCCTCAAAAATCTGAGTGCCGTGGGTGGCTTGAGCTGTGCCCTCTTGCTGGTAAGCTGTAGCCTGTGGCTCCCGCACCCCCTCCCACTTCTTCAGGTCGCTCCTCTCCGGGCCGAGGTTCGCTTTACAGCAAATACTGACTTATGTGCCATGTTGCTCTCTCATTGTATAGATTACAAATTCTGCGCCGTCTCACGAGACCCTGGGTACTCTCAACGGCATTGCTCAGACCCTGTCCGCCGCCGGCCGCAGCTTCGGGCCCTTCACCTCTGGCGCCCTGTTCACGCTCTCCACGCGTATCCGTCCCAAAGGAGAGCTTCTCGCCTGGGGCCTGTTCGGCGGCGTGGCTTTCTTGGGGTGGCTGTGGACTCTGGCTATTCAAGGCGGCAACCTGGAGAGTGCCGACTTTGTCGGTGAGGATGACGGCAATGACACTGATGGTAGCGAGGTCGACAACGACGACTACGTGTTTGGACATACGGCAGGCTCTGAAGAAGGGCTCGACGAGCATGAGAGATAATTGTAGAAACAGCTAGAAGCCCCCTCTCAGGGCTCCCCTCTTTTGGGCTGACAGGAGAGAGCAGAAATGGAAAAGGCCACAGTGTCTGAACATTGCAGAAGAGTCAAGCGACCTCCCCACCCCACGCTATCATATGATCAAGATTTGCCTCCACATCTGCATGTGCCGCAATGTTTTTTTTTTTTTTTTTTTTTTTTTTTGGGACAGGTCCCTCCGTTGGGGCTATCCTGTGACGACAAAAGCCCAGGTAGCAGTGGCCTACGTACCCGCCCAACCCGGATCCTCGGTTCTACAAAAGAGTCACTCTCACTTACACGAGAGAGCCTAAAATCTCATTTGTGCCGAGCGGTTTTCCCATTAGATTATGTGTGTATCTGTGTGTGTATAGCTTATCTGTATTCGTAACGAGTGTGTGTGGAAACGGTAATGCCGAGACAGCAAGAGTGAAGGGCCGTCAGAGACCAATCGCAGACGGCACAGCTAACCCGCGGAGTCTCACGGCAGATCCGCAGCGATCCTGGCTGGCCCTACTGGGGGATCCGCCGTATTATGCACGGAGACCGACAGAAAGAAAAAGAGAGCTCTCTTGTAGCTCCATATTGGGTGAGAAAAAAAAAAAAGAAGGAAGGAAGGAAAGAAAGAAGGATGACGCGCATGCATGTTGTGGCGTGTGCCCGATGGCAGGCAGACAGAAAAGAGGGGAGAAGAGAGGGGGGAGGGTGTGGCAGAGCTTGCTGCAGCCCTACAAGGCTGAGCCGCTTCCGAACTCTCTTTCTTACCCACACACACCCTTTTTGTGTTTGGCCGCCGCCAGAGCAAGCAGAAAACTTATACCGCCATTTCATTAGTCAAACACATCCCAAAATATATCCCTTAACGTAATCAAACATACTGACCAGTGAGAAGCTCTTGTTTTATTGCTCCCATAGAAAATAGAAAAAAAGCCGAGGTTGTTATTATCAATGTGGGATTTCGTGCTTCTTGCCTACCACACATACACACACTCTCTCTCTCTGTTTTTCTCTTACTTACTCACACCACTCCTGTGGATCTTTTTTCGAGCCATAGGGAGATAAAGTGAGCGCCGAGTCGCTTTTCGACTGGCTGGCTTTGCGGTGGAATAGGGTATTCTAAAAGAGAAGAGGGGGCTATGCAGATCATGATGGAAGCACTGGAAGGCTTTTCCTTTGCCCCATTCCGTGGGTGCCCTGGGAGGGGGGTGGTCTGTTGACCTTCCTCCTTGGAAAAATGTCCTGGTCTTGTCCCTCTGCAGGCTGCAGTAGCCTGGCGCGTGACCCTTCCGTCGCAAGTAAGAATGGACCGACGACGGTCCGGAAACCGAGCCTTCTAGAGCGAAATGCGGCCTTTCCCCTCTCACTCTTCCTCTCTCCTTCCCCTCCGTCTTTCTGTCTGGTCCTTCCGCCCTTCTTGATAGGCTTTATCCCAACTTGCTTGAGCAGCACGTCATTTTACTCTTCCCTCTTAGTGCGCTCGCTTCTCTGTACGCAGGTTCTAAGCAGCGGTCCCTAGTGGTGTAGTCAACCTAACCTAGGCTCTGTTGGTCTGCATCATCTGCGTATGAATCCCTGTGCCGCCTCCCCGCCCCCCCTTCTCTGTATGACTGCTAGAACATTTTTCTGCCTCCCTGAGGTCTTCGAGGAACGGTGGCTTCTCACAGGGCGAAGGCCGAGGACCATATCATTGTGCAGCCGACGATCTGCTTCTGATCTGTAAAAGGCCCGGCTCGCTCGGGTCCTCATGACCCTTCTTCAGCTGGGAGTTGTGCCGAAAGGCACGCCATCAACACACACCCCACCACACCCACCACATCCACACGCGCATATACGCACACATCCACACGAGAGAGAAAGAGAGAGAACCTCTGTAGTCTCCACCTCGAGTTTCAGCATCAGCCGCACGCCTCTGACAGCGCTACTGTACCTATCCCACGTGGAAGATGAGCATTCCAGCCCCGTCAATGGAGGGAAGCGGAATATCCACTGGTAGGACTTGCTGCTGCTGTCTGTCGTCAGCCCCCATCCCCCCCCCCCTGGCTTCTGCCCTATGGCGTCTGTCATCTGCGGCTCTGCCCTATCCGATCCGATCCTTCGGAAACTCCTGGATTGTGCGCACTGGTATAGCGAGACAGGGGGCCTTTTGTCTTCTCTCTTAGCGTCATGTATGACTTTCCTTCCTCGTTGGGCAATCCATTATTTGATTCGCTGGTTGACGGTGGCTGGAATTTCCAATTTGGGAGCAAAATGAGGCAGTGGCAGGACACGAACGTTGCGTATAGGCACCGACCCATGCCCTTAGCCCACCTCATCTCATAGCTTGCTCTTCCAGTGTGAGCTCTCGGATCTGCCATTGGAAGCCTTCCATTCCCGCTTTGCCCTGGCCCCCAGCTTGACAGGGACCCGTAAAATCCCAGTCCCTTCGTGCCCTCGTTCCTCTGGCGGTTGCAGAACGATCGTAAGGGGGCTCGGATGTTCTGCGGGGCTCATGGCAAGTATTTGCGGCGGTGCTAGTAGCTGGCATCCGGTTCTCCATGCTATACTTCGTAAGTAACATGCAATAGGTATAAATAACATATAAAGGGGAGGACTTCTCACAGCTTTTCTTAGTGAAAAATATTGGCATCAAGCACAAATTAACTCTTGTGGCGATTCTCATTTCTTTGGAAAGACCAGGCTCTCGCGATTCAGGCTCGGCCGCACTTATATATTAAGCTCAAAACGCTCCAAGAATTCTGGAATCTTGTTGGCACAATGTCCTCTTCTCGATCGAGCCGTGGGTCCCATGGGCACGGGTCCAAGAAAGACAAGGGAGCTCAGGTACGACTTTGTCTTCCCGGCAACCGGGCCCTGGTGTAGTAGACATGAACGACTGACAATATATTGGTCTTTGCGCAGCGATCTCTCCGTCGGATGATCGAGTCTCTGCAGTCGCACTCCGTGAACACGTTGACGGAGCTTGTCAGGATCGAGCGTGTCGCCGCCTCATGTGAGGACGAGAACGACGCAGTGGCCTTCCAGGGCCCCATGACAGAGGCGTGGAGCTACTATGTCGGCAGCAACCAGTTCCTCACAGAGCTGAGGGGCCTCACGAGGAGCTATCCCTTCTGCGGCGACATCCTGGTGGACGCGCAGGCCCGTGTCCGGAACGACCCGGAGAGCAATCGCAGCTGGAATATGGCCTGGCTCTGCCTTCGCAAGATCGTTGACGAGTACGTGAAACCACTCTTTATTTTCTCTCTTCTATCCCCTCCCAGGTCGAGGACCGACCCGCCGCCGCCGCCGCTTGTCCAGTGGTCGACCGGATGAGAGAGTCTGTGATGATCACGAGAGTCTTTGCCTTTCAACAGACAAGAGACGGATGGATGGCTGATGACAGGTGGGAACAGCAACCTAGTATCAACATACTCTGTGCTGGAGGCGTCGAGACCTGAGATGTGGGGAGGACGGGCACCCACGGCTGAAGAGGTAGATCAGCTGGCTCGCTGCTTCGAGTACGAGTGGAACTCTGCCGTCTCGACAATGCTACGCCACTGGTCTGTCACGCCGACGTGGTACTGAGATATGTGTAAGCTCATAGGTTTTGTGGGGGATCCAAGAAATGCATGTGTGATATGTGTAATACATACACCGCCTCAGCACAGGTCTGAGATTCGGATGGCGGGCACATCCGACAAGGAGGAGCAGGAGAAGGTAGTGGTGGACAAGAGGTGGTGACCAGTGTGTTGTCTCTTCAGCCTATTGTTTTCGAGTACAGGAGTCTTCGAGTCTGATTATGTCTTTTGAAAGGAGAATTGGGATTTTAGAGGACAAAATTCAATGGCGGGGCCATATAGAATATGCAATCAAGCTCCAGAGCCTTTTTCTTCGGATATTTTCTTTTTTCCCTTTCCTTTCCTTTCCTTTTTCTTTTTTGTTCTTCGGAAGGATCAAACAGACACACAGTTTAGGCTCTAGTTAATGGTCGCGCCTGTCTTTTTGAAGTGACGTTGGCAGGGTTAGGGTCTTGGTGTGCTGTGGCTGGTCTGTAGTGCAAGTGGGTGGGGAGGAAGGCGCAATCCTGATTCCTGGCACACACAAGCCCCAGGCTGCAACGTCACCCTGCCTCCTGCCTCTGCGCCCACCTTCACCTTCACGCTTCACTCTCTTGATTGTGGGTGTGTGTGTGTGTGTGCACATTCCCTCCTCAGCACCCCATGGCCAGTGGTATGCATGGTCTTCTCGGTTCCAGCCTATTTAGCAACTCCAGGTGATGATCTTCTTGATGGATCAGCAGCCCCTTTTGCCTCCTGCCGCCGGCGGCTGGAAGGTCGACGCCCATGTTAACACTCTGTTGTCGATGTCGTCGGCCTCGAAGAACGCCACAGCCAACAAAGACGTAAGTGAAACTGGACTGTTGTTGGCGATTTCTCCAGATACCACATATTGTCAACAAGAACTTGAACACTCACACGAGAGACTTCCAGTCAGAAACGTCAGCCTCTCTTCCTGCCATCTTGGCCGCTCTGGTGCCCTCCCCTGACAAGCGCTGTCCTGCTCCTGCTGGTCTTTGTCATCATCAAGAGGCCCTTTCGCAGGATCTACTCGCCGAGGACCTACATCGATGTAATACCTGAAAAGTGAGTCTTGCGTGTGCTGCTGCTGAGGAGGATATAGGCATGCCCTTTCCTGAAGCGTTCATGCTGACCCATGCGAATCAGGGACCGGACGCCGATATCTAGCCTGAAGCGCTTCGAATGGTTTCGGACCGTTAGGCAGCTGGATGACAAGTTTGTGCTTGAGCACTCCTCCCTCGACGCCTACCTGTATCTCCGGTTCCTGAGGACCACCATCTTCACCTGTTTTGTCGGCGTCTGCATCACTTGGCCAATCTTGTTCCCCGTCAACGCCACGGGTGGTGGTGATGCTTCCCAGCTTGACAGGCTGGGTCTCGGCAATGTACACGACAAGAACCGACTCTACGCCCATGCCGTGGTCGCCTGGCTGTACTTTGGCTTTGTCCTGTTTGTGATAGCCAGGGAGCGCATCTGGCTGGTCGGGCTCCGCCAGGCCTGGTATCTGTCCCGGGCCAATTCGTCTCGCCTCTCCTCGCGCACTGTTCTCCATCTCGACCCTCCCAAGGCGGCTGCTTCATCAGAGGTCGATGCACAGTCCACATTCGGCGACGATGCGAGGTTTCAGTGGATCATCACTAAGACAAAAACTCTTGATGATGCAGTGACGTCCCGAGACGACAAGGCAGCGAAGCTGGAGTATGCAGAGGTGTCATTTGTCAGGCATGCAACCAAGAAGATTACGGAGTCGGGGCAGTCCACTTCTTCCAGAAACGACGAGCCTCCGCCAGATGCCGATGTTGAAAGTGCTCGTCCGCTCCAGAGGCCTTATTATATCGCTGGGGCCGCGTCTGACCTGATCAACCACCTGCGAGGCGGTGTCAAGGAAGCAGTCCAAAAGGTCAAGGACAAGAGAGACACATACACAAGCCAGGAGGCAGAGGGTCATACTCGCTGTGCCGTTTTTGTCGAATACACTGACCAGTCAGCAGCCCAGCGGGCATACCGCGGCGAGTCCAAGCTCCGGCTTCCCGTTCCGCCCAACCTCACTATCCGGTCCAGACTCATTGGCGTCGTCCCGGGTGAGGTCATCTGGACCAATCTGGCCATGCCACAAGCCGAACGTCTTTCCAAGAAGTCAGTCGCCAACATTTTCATCGCTCTCTTGATCATCTTCTGGTCCATCCCGATCGCGATCGTGGGCACCATCTCGAACGTCAATTACCTCGCCAGCTTCGAATTGCTTCACTGGATCAAGGACCTTCCCGAACCAGTACTTGGCCTCCTGACTGGATTCCTCCCCCGTTTCTCACCAGTCTGCTCGCCTCGTATGTGCCGATTATCATGAGAAGTGAGTAGTAGCATCCCGAGCATCCTGGGCCGCTTCTGTTTCAACAACGTCTTGCTCACGCAATCTTGCTGCAGAGGTCGCCAAGGCGTCTGGGGAGCCGACAACAGTCTCTGCCGAGCTCCAGGTCCAGGCATGGTATTTTACCTTCCAGATCATACAGGTCTTCCTGGTGACTGCCCTGAGTTCTTCGGCCACCGCGTTCATCCCAAAGATCATCAACGAGCCGCATCACATCCCCCAGCTGCTCGCAGACAACATCCCCAAGTCGTCCAACTTCTACCTCACGTACTTTATCCTGCAAGGGCTCGCATCCTCCACCAAGAACATTATGAACTGGTCAGATCTCTTCGAGTACATCTTGTTCGAAATGTTCATCTACAAGACGCCGCGGGATAAATACAAGCAGTACACCAGTCTCAAGGGTATTGGCTGGGGTAAGGTCTATCCCAAGTTCACCAACTTCATCATCATCGCCCTAGTGTACAGCTGCATCTCACCGCTCGTCCTCGGCTTCGCGACCGTGGGACTCTTCTTGTTCTACTGCAGCTACAAGGTACGTCGCCCCCTCGAGACGAATTAAAGACATTCCCATATTGCCCAACACTAACATCCGAGATTGCATAGTATAACCTTCTTTTCGTCATCCAGCCAAAGATTGAATCCAAAGGCAAGTGTTATACACGTGCACTGCAACAAATCCTCACAGGCGTGTATATCGGCGAGCTGTGTCTCATTGGGCTCTTTGGGCTTCGCAAGGCCACGGGGCCTTCGATCATGACGTTGATCCTTTTTTTGGCACCATCGCATACAACGTCCTCACCAACCGCTATCTCAAACCCCTGGAGGACCATTTCCCCGACGAGTTGGTCTCGGAGGATGCAGGTGGAAGAGACCCTCAACAAGAGCCTCTATTGGCAGCCATAGAGGAGGGCAGGACACAAGACGAGGCTGAACTGCACGACAGCTCCCGCATCCAGCAGATTGGACGTGGGGCCCACATCCCTCACAAGGTCTTGGATCCTGTGGCCCGGCTCTTTGAGCCACATGTTTATGCATCCCAGAAGGCTATGAGGGCGTTCTTGCGACACACAGCTGCCGAGACCGACCCGCCGCCGCAATATACGGACGACCAAATCCAGGGTGCATACAAGAACCCGAGCCTGAAGTCGAGCACCCCCATCGTCTGGCTGCCGAAGGATCAGTATGGCCTCAGCACACAGGAAATTGATTCCCTGGCTGCGGATAGCATCGAGGCCACCGACGAGGGAGCCTGGGTCGACGGCAAGGGCAAGGTGGATTTCGACAGACAAAACTTGCGCTCCTTGCCTGTCTGGAAACAGACACCTGCCTACTAAAGGGAGGTGGTGACAATTCTCTCGGTCTCAAGAATATCCGCATCAAAGTCGGCCATATAAACCATGACTTCGATGCTCTGTTGGTTTCTCGCCCTAAATATATATGGTGCGCCTATGCCCCCTCAAAAATGTGCCATTCTTCTGTCAACCTATACCTTTCTGCCGTGCTTCAAGGCTCCGCTCCACACATCATACTAGATTCTTGAAGAGGTCATTTTGCAAGCCGCCGGACTTGTTCCTCGGCCCATGGTGCCTCTGTTTCCAAAATAGCCCGTGATCTACAGAAACCGTCGAAGGAATTCAACTAAAGCCATGATGGCCATGGCTTGTCCATACGGCATACTTGTGACAGGAATGTCTTTGTAATGCTGCAGGGTGTTGCTACAGACAACTATTAGCTCGAGGATTTGGTTTAGAGGGAGAGAGGGAGTATGGGTGTTGTTTTTCTTCACTTACCCCATTGCTGTGCCAAAAGATGTGTTCAACAGCTCGCCGCTTTCGTCCACATTCTGCAGGATCCCCTCGATGGCCTTCAGCGCCACCTCATCGTACGGGCTCTGCCTCAAGGCCCCAGGCCTCTGGCCGTCAGCAGCCTCAGGCGGGGGAATACGATGTCGTCGGGTCCAGATAGCGCTTCCGCCGCCCCTTAAGGAGCCCAAAGGCAAAGCCTGCCGTGGCACTCGCCTCGAGATACGAGCCCTCGCTCTCGGGGACATCCAGGAGCGTCCGCCAGAGACCAGATGGGGCCTGGAGCGAGGACAGGGCGGAGCACTGGGCCTCGAGGACACTGCGCAGGTGCATGCCGATGGGGTCAGCGTCGACGTCGAGGTCGAGGAGCTCGAGGAACTCGGGGGAGGACGATGGTCAGCCAGCTGTTGCCGCGGGCCCACCTCGCGTCGGCAAAGTTGTGGCCCTGCTGTCCAGCAGCAGGAGCAGCAGCACCACCATCACCACTGCCTCCTGGCTTGTGGAACTCCCAGCCGTGGTAGAACAGGCCCGTCTTGGGGTCAAAGAGGTACTGCACGTGCAGGAGGAACTGCCTCTTGGCCTCGGCGATGTAGTGCGGCCTGCCCAGGACCAGGCCGATCTTGGCGAGCGGGAGGACGGTCATCATGAGAGTGTCGTCCCACAGCTGCTCCTCGTTCAGCGAGACGTAGGTGATGTGCTGCATGCCGCCGAAGCGGGTGCGCTTGAGGTCCCGGTACGCCCACTCGGCCCAGCTGTCGAGCCAGGGCAGGTAGGCCTGGTTCCTGGTGCGCTCGTAGACGTAGGCGAGGGTCAGGAACACGGCCATCGTGTTGATGTTCTTTGTGGTCCCGCCCGCGGCGAACCGCGCCGCGAACCAGGCCTCGATGATCTCGAGGTAGGCGGCCTCGCCCGTGAGCTCGTAGTACTGCCATATCCCGTACAGGCCCACGCCCTGTGTCCACTCCCAGTCGTTCCAGCCCTTTGTGTCGATGACGCGGCCGTCCTCGAGCTTGAGCATGAACTTGCCCGTCTTGTCCTCGATCTTGACCATGCCGTTGATCAGGAGCCGGATCTTGGCGTGGATGTCCTGGGACTTGATCCCTTGTATTTCTGCCGGCATGATGGAAGTTTTGATAGGTGAGAACGAGGCAGAGTGAGTCCTGCTTAGAAAGAAACCCAGCAAACTTCTTGTACCACAGCAACTACAAGATCAATCCAGAGTATGTGTAAGTAATTGTCATGTGAGAAATCAGGATTGGCGTTTAAGCGGCTCACACACACACTCACGCACTCACATGCCACAACTTTTTTTTTTCTTCTCAAGAACAAAACAGTAGAGGTAAATATTACTTACTACCTTGGACCTGGAAGACACAGCATCTCCGGGTCATGTAGGATTGTAAACCGAAGGTTGGACCACTTCGGTCCGAAGCTATGCCGAACAAGAAGAGAGGAAAAAAGAAAGAAAGCAAAAGAGACCGGCAGCAGCATTCAACCATCCCAACCACCTCCAGATTTCTGGGGGATGGAGAAAGTCTTCCCCAGACTCGGTCAGAAATTCTCCACAGACAAGTCTTTTCCCCCTCCCCGCTCTTTTGTGAGAGAGTCAGTCGAACAGGTTTCCCCGCGGGGAACTGGACGTGGGTCTGCTGATGTGGAGACTTGACGGAATTGTGGAGGAAGGGGAGGGGGCTTGGGAGAGAGAACATCAGGTGAGCGTGTCTCCAAAGGTCGAGAGGATTGGAAAAGTGACTCTTCGTATACAGTTTGGAAACAAGACGGATTGTTGGCTAGCACGAGATCTGAACCCTCACCACGATCTATCAAAAGCCAGGCTGTAAATAAGTCCTGAAATGTATACTTATATCATTAGAGATACTATAGTGTGGACTTTTTGAAGTTTACCTGTGATGACTACTCAGCACGGACACAATGTACGGAATACATATGAAGAATACAATTATTGCCGAGGGACGACGCCTCTCTTGCAACGTAGGATGCCATGTACTATGACATTACTGGTAGATCCTCTTCAAGGGTTTGACCGCCCCAATCAAACACATCCCCCTCTCCTCCCTTGAACCATCCCGTATCTCCGCCCTTTTTCCTTGTCATTGGCTGTCGCCCCAATGAAGCCATATGGCCCGGGTCAGACACGCTCGCTCTCCACGCAATACATAGTAGGAACCCAGCGGAGTATTTGCCAGGTTCTGTTGGGATCAGTGGAAGACCCTTGCACGGGCGGAAGAATGCCTGGATTCGGTCCTTTGCGCCCTGGAGACTTCATGTGTGGTGGTGGCGCTTGCTGGTGCTGCTCTTTTGGTTTATAGGACTTTTATCTTGATTGAAGTAAGCTTGCCTTTTCTTTTTCTCTCTCTCTCTCTCTCTCTCTCTGTCTGTGCACATTCCTCGTGCCGGCCCGCTTACTTCTTTACTCCTTCTTCTCCCTCTGGTGTGTGGCTGAGAGTCGCTTCATTTTTTCTGTGCAGTAAAAAATCTTTTATTTACTTGTGCACAGAAGTGGGTGAGCCGAGATTCGTCAGTCCTTGGTCGCTCTATATCCATCTCAGAAATCGACCGACAATGACGACTCCCGGCTCGACTGAAGGCGCCGTGTCGGTTGACACGTCCTCCAAGCAGGCCACCCGCCACGACAACGGCGACGGCATCGACAAGGCCGAGCGGGTGCTGTCGGCGGACGAGATCGAGTTCTCCAAGAGCCACCAGGACTACGACGAGGTCGACAAGGAGCTCGCGCAGTACGTGTCTGAGGCGCGCATCGAGATCGCGCCCGAGAAGAACGACGAGCTGCGGCGAAAGATCGACAGGCGGATCCTGGTCGTCATGGTGGCCACGTACTTTCTGCAGGCCATCGACAAGGGCACCCTCAGCTTTGCCTCCATCATGGGCATCGTCGACGACACGGGCCTGGTGGGGCAGCAGTACTCGTGGCTTACCACTTGTATTTATATTACTATCCTCATCGTGGAATATCCTCAGAACTGGATTATTGCGAGGCAAGTAATCAATTATTCAAGAATTGTGCCGCTCGAGGGCAACAAGTACATATCATCAGGACAGCAGGCGTGCTAATCTTCGAGTGTCCTTGAACAGGTTTCCTCTTGGCAAGTATCTCAGCTTCTGCATTGTCTGCTGGGGCACCGTCCTCGCATGCACCGCGGCCTGCACCAACTTCGCCGGCCTGGTCACGGTGCGCACCCTGTTGGGTCTCTTTGAGTCCGCCTGCCAGCCCTCCTTTGTCCTGCTGTCGTCCATCTGGTACAGGAGAGAGGAACAGGCCGCCAGGGTCATCTACTGGTACATGATGAACGGGATGCAGCAGATCGTCGGAGGGCTCTTGGCCTACTGCTTTACCCTGATCACCACAGGGCCCCTCAAGTCCTGGCAGTGGATCTTCCTCGTCTATGGGATCATCTCGGTCGTCTTTGGGCTTTTTGTAGGCTGGTGGATGCCTGACAGTCCTATGCGAGCAAAGGTATGTTTGCTAGTCCAAGTGCTTGCGAATGAAAAAGAAGAAGACAAAAACACAAAAAAAAAAAAAATAGTAGCACGCTGACTTTACACAGTGCTTCTCTGAAGAGGATAAACACCTCATGATCGAACGGGTACGAGACAACCAGACGGGCGTGCAGAACCGGACCTTCAAAAAGGACCAGCTCATCGAGGGCCTCCGCGACCCGCAGATCTGGGGCTACGCCATCATCGCCCTCTGCACCACGCTGCCCACATCTGGCCTGGGTTCCTTTGAGAACATCATCATCGAGAGCCTGGGCTTCACCACGCTGCAGACACAGCTGCTGGCCATGGTTCTGGGCGCCTATATCATTATTGTCCTTCTCTCGTCGCTGTGGCTGGTTAAGAAGACACATCAGAACCTTCTCGTCATGGTTACCTTTATTATTCCGTCAGTCACCCAAACCTGAGCTTTTTTTTTTTTTTTTTTGAGCAACTCATCTTCTTTGAGCCCGTCCCCCAGCTAAGAAAAACATTCTTGTCTCTCTCACCACAACAGATCCTTCATCGGCACCATCTGTCTCATGACCGTCCCCCTCGAGACGCGCTCCCAGCACGTCGGCCTGCTGATCAGCTACTACATCACGTTTTCCTTCTGGAGCGCGCAGACGCTGGCCCTGTCCCTCATCTCGAGAAACGTCGCGGGCCAGACAAAGAAGGCAGTCGCCATCTCGGTCAACTTCATCATCTGGTCTACCGGCAATGCCATCGGCCCCCAGGTCTTTCTCAGCTGGGACGCGCCGCGCTACTTTACCGCCTTTGCCACCCACCTCGGCTGTTACTCGCTGCTCGTCATCGATATACTGCTGCTCCGGTGGTATCTGACGTGGCAGAACAAGAAACGTGACCAGATGGCTGCCCAGGGCGTGCGGGAGGCCCGTGATGAAGCATACCTGCATGCCTTTGAGGACAAGACGGACAAGCAGAACCCTAACTTTAGGTATGTCTATTAAGAGGGGGAGGATAGGGAACATGGGTGCTGGGTGTGCGTGATTGATAGGTTTTTGAATATATGTACTGGCTTCTGAGTCAGGAACTGGTTCTCATCATTGAAATCATATTCATTGTGCCTTGTGTTATGATCCTCACAGCCCATGTCAAATCATAATAACAAACACGAGCTCAAACAAGACTGATAATGAACATGGCTGTCTCAAGGCCATCGAGCCCCGCAGCGATTCCAACAGTCCCATTCCCAACTTGCCAGGTCGAGCCACCCCAGACATTTCCATAGACACCCGACGCGCTGATGCCGGAGGGGAGGCTCACCGTGACCGAGCCCGTGACGGCGTAGTAGTTCAGGTTGGCCACAGAGACCAGAGCTTTGCTCCCCGTCTCGTCCACCCAGATGGCAGCGTCAATGTTGGCCCCGCCCACAGCCACCAGGTCCTGCGTCCTCGGCGTGCCGATGAGGAACCTGGTCACCTCTGTATTGCTGAACAGCGCAGCCAGGTCGCTGGTGATGGCGGACAGCTCCGAGGTGGTGGGGAAATCCCAGTTGACGACCGCCTTGGCCCCGTGGTTGACGGCCAGCAGGGTCATGACCCCCAGCTCCGGGGCGGTGGGGTACCGCGTCCAGAAGGTCTCGTTGCCAAAGGCCTGCGGGGCGAACCACTGGGTCTTGGCCCAGCCGATGAGGCTGTCGCGGCGGCGGAACTCGTCGAGCCGTTGCGAGATGTCGGAGAAGACGGTGGGGCCTGCTCCGCAGTCGTCGCAGCCGCAGCAGCCATAGGTCGCGTTGCAGACTGTGTCGTAGACTGTCGAGTAGGTGAGGTTTGTGGAGATGGGATACACGTCTGGGTGGGTTTGTTCTCATTAGTATTTATACAGTGCTCAGGAAATTTGACTGAAAAAAAAAAAGAAAAAAAAAGGCGTACCTGGGGTGATAATGTCTGCTCCTGCTGCATAGTCCTCATAGTAGAAGTCGTAACAACTGTGGGAGAAAAATAAATGTGGGTCAGCATACTCTCTCAAGGTTTCGAAAGTGAATCGATGATAATGAAAATAAGAGTGAGCTTGAATATGACGGAAGACTGACTTGAGGGCCAGGCTGATTGGATGGTACGGATCCAAACTCTTAATGACATTGTAGGCTATGCCGGTCGAGTTGAGAGGGTTGCTTTTGCCGTCGGGCTCATCGGACTGACTGAAGACTAGGGTGAGCTGGTTGCTTCTAGAGAAGAGAGAGACACACACAGAGAGAGAGAGGGCGTAGACCCGCCGGATAAAACTCACTACCAGGACAGGATGCTTGGGTGTGTACGCAGTGTAGAGACCTGCTCGATCATGGACGTAATGTTGTCTGGCGTCCAGAGGACATCATACTGCAGCCAGATGCCCAGCTCCGCCGCACGGTCGAGATATGGCTGGAACTGATCCCAGGGAAAAGGCTCATCCTGGAGAGTGCCCGTGGGTACGATATGGATCATGTTGTACGTGGAAGAGAAGTCGTCCAGCGTGCTCACGTTGGCGTCCCAGTACAAACTCCACTGCACGTAATACGTGTAGGGATAAATCTCGACCCACGAGCTGTTCTTGCCCCTCTGCGCCTGGGTTCCGCCGTAGAGGTTGTCCAGCCTGGCCACGCTCCCATACGAGTCCGGGTAGGGGAGGTAAGAGAAGTTGGTGCTCGTCTGGTAGATAGTGGTCGAGTTGGCCAGCGTTGTCGCCTGGACATCGAGGCTGTAGGGGTCCATCCTCGGAGAGAGAGCAGAGAGGTCGACGGCCACCTCATTGTCGACGGATCCAGCGCCCAGGACAGCCGAGCCGAGACTCACGCCCCCGGAGGAGATGGTCACCTGCAGCTGCTGCCCGTCCGCAGCATACTGGGAACCCGTCTCGGCGTCGACGAGCAGGGCGGCAGTGGGGTCTGTCTCGAGGTAGATGCTCATGCGAGGCTTGGCCTTGAGCCTCAGCAGTGAGCTGCTGTTGGTCTCTGGGTCGACGAACCAGCCACCAGGGTTAAAAGATGCATTCCTATTTCGATTAGAAATTTCGATCACTCGTATACTGGAGGCGGCACTGGAGGTATCGCGTACTCTGGTCGGTAGGCCTTGCCACACCATATGTCGACTCCTGCAGGGTTGTTGAACTGCGCAGCCGCGTGGTCAGCGCGTGATGCAACGAGGAGCAACTCCAGGAGGAGGGCCGTCCATGTCGACAGTGACCGCATGGTGTGCATCATTCTAAGATGGCGGGCGCTTCAGGGCGAAAGACAGATTGGCTCAAGCCTGAGGGCAACCCGAATTTCCTCAAGCCTCTGAGGGCGAGAGACGAGGCTTATTATTGTGGTGCTGCATGTCCCACTGCTGAGCCACGCACTCTACCCAAAAGGCGTTCATAGCCATCGGTTATTAAGAGAGGAAAAAGAGGGCGGCATGTCAACGTTACATTGAAGCCTGCCATATGGGCTCTGGTAATTTCACCGCTTCACGGGTTCACAGCAGCAAGCAAGAGATAACATAGTAGTGACATACGCAGTAAGTAGTACTTATTTAGCAGACAGGGACCGCGTTGCAATGGATGTCGTATCGAGCCACTGCGTCCGGCAATCTGCCTTCCCCACTCTTCCAAGTCCGCATGTTACTTGTTGGTATCCGTTCACCTTTTGAGTGAACGTAACTTTGAACAAGGTTCGAGGACACAGGAAGACATGGAAAGGAAATTGAAAATCAAAGAAAAATATCAATCAAATGCAGAAAGGGAGGGCTTGGCAGAAGATGAAAGAAGAAGAAGAAAAAAAAAGAAGAAACACGAGAGGTATTCACGACAGGGCGTTACGTAGATAGCGCCAGGCATTTTTTCTCTCTTCTGTCCTTCTCTTGTCTTTCACCCTTCTTTTTCTTCTTCCTTTTCCGTCATTTAAAAATTTGAAAGGAAAAGGACGACCTAAGTAAAAGTAACGAGCCTTTATATGCATGTGCAATGTGTTTTGTATTGATCAGTCTGGTAAACGACAGCCAGAGATGTCCCGAGGCCAAGGAATATACACCAGACGACGTTGGAATCGGGTGGCGGGTTTAGGTGTTTCGTCTTGTATTGGTTGGCTCCAGGTCCCTGAACAACGCCCTGAAAGCCCCTGTAGATCAGCCACTGTACCTGCGTCGCCACTAATGAACCGCCATAGCTTCTAAAGTTTGTCTGTGCATGGGAAAGCCAAGCGCCGCCCAGTGCGATTCCTGTTTCAAGCTCGCATCGTCGAAACACTGGACCAGACGACAACGCATTAATAGCCAGCAGAGAGGCCAAGATGCTCTGGCGGTGACTTGATCGTCTTCCTGCTACAATGTGACTTTTTTTTTTCTTATACAGATCTGGCTCTTCCTCTGGAGACGTCAACAGAACAACAACAACCACAACAACAACAACGTCCTCACCACCCCAAGATTGGGTCGTCTGTCCGTCAGTCGTGACCAGAGGAACGACTTCGAACCCCTACCATTGAACTACCAGGCCACGGCAGGACACACCTGGCGCAGCAAGCTTGGGTCCTCGGCTGGTCGCCTCGCGATGATGGACGAGAGCAAGGAGGGGCTGCTCAGCCCTTCCCAGCGTTATGACCAACACGACCACTCCTCTGTCGACCCCGAAGCCCGCCGTTCCCTCTCCTCTGACGGCGGCTCTGATCTCGATGCCACCGACTTCCTGACCACCGACCCTCTCGCTGGTGGCCATGTCGACCACGAGCGCAAGCCTGCCTTCCTCTCCGGCCACAGGAGGACGAGGTTCAGCCTCGCCACCCTGCAGCGCCCCTTCCGAAACCGCTCGCGCTGCTGCATGATCACCTGCGCAGCCGTGCTCATAATATGGCTGATCCTCGGGGCTGGGGGGCCACCATCTACACCAAGTTCAGGCAGGCACCAGCCTACGGGCAGTCCCCGCCGTGGTACCCGACGCCCAGGGGCGGCAGTGCCTCTGGCTGGGCCGAGAGCTACAGGAAGGCCGCCGCCATGGTGCAGAACATGACCCTGGCCGAGAAGGTGAACGTGACCACGGGCACGGGCTGGATGATGGGCCTCGCAGTCGGGACCAACGGGCCTGCCGTGCACGTTGGCTTCCCGCAGCTGCAGCTCCAGGACGGACCCCTCGGCCTACGCTTTGCTGACAACGCCTCAGCCTTCCCCGCCGGCGTGACGGTCGGCGCCACCTGGAACAAGGAGCTGATGTACTCCCGGGGCAAGGCGCACGGGAACGAGGCCCGCGGCAAGGGCATCAACGTCCTCCTCGGGCCCTGTGTCGGCCCTCTCGGCCGCATGCCCGCTGGTGGCCGGAACTGGGAGGGTTTTGGGTCCGACCCATACCTCCAGGGGATTGCGGCGGCCGAGACGATCAGGGGGATCCAGTCCGAGGGCGTCATGGCCACCATCAAGCACTTTGTGGGCAATGAGCAGGAGCACTTCCGACAGCCCTGGGAATGGGCCCTGCCGAATGCCATCTCGTCCAACATCGACGACCGCACGCTGCATGAGCTCTACGCCTGGCCGTTTGGCGACTCTGTCAAGGCAGGCGTTGCGTCGGTCATGTGTTCGTACAACCAGGCCAACAACTCGTACGTGTGCCAGAACTCGAAGCTCCTCAACGGCATCCTCGAGGACGAGCTCGGCTTCCAGGGGTTCATCATGTCAGACTGGGGCGCGCAGCAGTCGGGCGTGGCCAGCGCCCTCGCCGGCCTCGACATGACCATGCCCGGAGACGGGCAGCGCTTCTCAGACGGCCTGTCCTACTGGGGTCCCGAGCTGACCCGATCCGTCATGAACGGATCTGTACCCCTGGAGCGCCTGAACGACATGGTGTCCCGCATCGTGGCCGCGTGGTACCAGCTGGGCCAAGACGACAAGACCAAGTTTGATGGCCAAGGGCCCAATTTCTCCTCCTGGACAAACGACCGCCTTGGCACCATGGCCCCTGGGTCCGCGACACCGCAGGAGTCTGTGGAGGTGAACAAGTACGTCAACGTGCAGGGCGACCACAAGGACGTTGCCCGTGCTGTCGCGAGGGAAGGCATTGTTCTGCTCAAGAACGAGGACCTGCTGCCGATCGACCGCATGGGCTTCACCGACGCCAAGAAGCGTGATCTACGTAAGAGACACATGGGCAAGCTCAAGATCGGCATCTTTGGCGAGGATGCCGGGCCGGGAAAGGGTCCTAACGCGTGCATGGACCGAGCATGCAATGATGGGACCCTGGGCTCTGGATGGGGCAGCGGTGCTGTCGAGTTTCCATACCTCGTGGCTCCAGTCCAGCCCCTGCGGGATGGCTTCAACATGTCCAAGGTCCACTGGTCAGAGTATCTCACCAACACCCCCTCGTTCGACTCGGACCCGAGCATCCTCGACCAAGACGTATGCATTGTCTTTGGCAACGCAGATGCCGGAGAGGGCTATGTGCGCTGGTCAGATGTGGCCGGAGACCGACCTGATCTCTCCCTGCAAAGGGTGCTGACGACCTGATCGTCAAGGTTGCTGCGGGCTGCGGCGGCGGCACCGGCGAGGTCCTCGTCGTAGTTCATGCCGTCGGCCCGGTCGTGATGGAGAAGTGGGTGGACCTGCCCAACGTGAAGGCTGTGCTCCTCGCCAACCTCCCCGGCCAGGAGAGCGGCAACGCCCTCGCAGACATCATCTTTGGAGACGAGAGCCCCTCTGGCCATCTCCCCTACACGATCGGCAAATCTCTCGAGGACTACGGCGCCGGCGGACAGATCATGTACCTCCCCAACGGTGTCGTGCCACAGCAGGACTTCACCGAAGGCCTCTACATTGACTATCGCTACTTTGACAAGAAGGACATCGCGCCGCGGTTCGAGTTCGGCTTTGGGCTGAGCTACACCACTTTTGCCCTGTCAGACCTGCAGATCACCCAGGTCAGGGACAAGACCGCCCTGCCTGCCGCCCGGCCGCAGCCCGGGACCGCGCCCCCAGGGTACAGCAGCGAGCTGCCTGACGCGAGCGAGGTGCTCTGGCCTGCCGAGATCAGGAAGCTGGACAAGTACATCTACCCTTATGTCGATGCCGTCGAAGATCTCGTCGCAGATCCTTACCCTTATCCCGATGGGTACAAGACGGAGGAGCATGCGCTGTCCCCTGCAGGAGGCGATGAAGGAGGGAACCCGGACCTGTGGGAGACGTACGTGTCCGTCCGTGTCAATATCACCAACACGGGCGCCAGGGCCGGCAAGGCAGTGGCACAGCTGTACCTGTCGTACCCTCCCGCCCTGCAGAACGGGAAGAAGGAGGTCGATTTTCCCGTGAGGGTGCTCCGCGGCTTTGAGAAGGTGCACCTCGAGCAGAAGGAGGTCAGGACGGTCGAGTTCAACCTCACGCGGCGGGACCTGAGCTACTGGGACGCGGAGGAGCAGAACTGGGTGATGGTCACCACCGGCCAGTACACATTTACCGTAGGCGAGAGTTCGAGGGATCCCAAGGCTACTACCGGAAAGTGGTAAGATGGATAGATGGAGGAGATTTTTTGTTTGGTTAATACATGGTCTTGGATGACGGTTTAGCAGATCAACCAGGACTACTACTCGTCATCATATCGATCGTCACCACTACCGTCATCATCCCCTGTGGAAGTTGTCCTTGGCGGTCTCAAAATAATGTGACATCTCCGTGCCCGAGTTGTGGTAGCCGCACTTGGCGTAGAAGGGCTCGTTCTGCGGTCCGCAGTTGAGTATGTTCTTGTAACACCCGACGTTCCTGCCAACAGAGTCGATGGCCTGGATCATCCTCAACCCGAGGCCCTTGCCCTGGTGTTCCTTGGCGACGGCAATCTCCTCTACGTGGCCAACCAGCCCGCGATTGTGGATGCTACAAACGGGGGGGAAGACGGAAGAAGAAAAGTAATGTGAGCTGCTGCTGCTGCTGTTGCTGCCACAAACTCGGGGACCCGAACACCTCCTCCAGCAGCATAGAAACATTGATTCAAACAGGGCGTTTAGAGGTAGGTGGTGCGTGCACTCACAATTTTCTCTCCACGACCAAGGAGCCCGTCCCGACGATACGGTCCTGGTGTTCGATGACGAGCAGGTAGTAGGTGCCCTGGGCCCTCTCCATCTCGGCATAGCGCTCGTCCCATTCAGCCTCGGTGGGGGGCCGACCCAGGTGAGGACCTCGAGGCAGGTCAGGTAGCCCTTCTGGAAGTCTTGTCTCTGGAGGGGGCGGATGGTGAAGTCTCTGGGGAGGGTGGCTCCGACGTCGGGGGAGATGAGGGTGGGGGAGAAGAGAGGGCGGGAGGGGGATTCGGGTTGGGACATGGTTATTGTTGTTGTTTTCTCTGGTTATCTGTCAATCAAGTATAGTGTGCAGAGAGATTAAAGTTGAGTTTTGTGGCTTTGTGAGAAATGATGAGAGAGAGAGAGAAGAGTGACGATGTTTCTACTGCTCTCTGAAAGATTTTATGTACTATGTAGTAAGGAAAGGGCGATGATGGTCTGCTGTGTGTTACGTAGTACTAAGTACTCCCCACAGTAGTACCATCGTAGCAAGAGGGGAAGCCTTGCTAGTGTGCCGGCACTGGCTTGGACCTGCCGATATCTGGGCAACCTTATTTTTCTTGTCCTCCTAGAGCATGTGGAGCCTACTACTACTGTATATTACAGAATCAAGTGTAGTGAATTCACAAGCAAAAACACCAAACAATTGATAAGCCTAATTATGTTATTGTGGTGAATCAACAGTGGTACTAATTTATCTTGCTCTGCCAAGGGACGAACCATGATCCCTCCTCCTAACTTACTTAGTAAGTACTGAGGTGTCACTGGGCGTGGGGGCGCCTAAGCTGCAGGCTAAACAAGCCCCCTGAGGCCCGAAAGAGTGCGAGATTGGCAGCACAGGCTAAATATGCGGCCGTTATCTTTTGTTTTCCGGCCTGAGGAGACACTATGCTGACGCTAGGGCTTTGATATCAGAGGAAATCCGACTTTTTGATTTGCTACTTGTACAACCTGCCTCTCCATTAAGTCATCTTGGCTACGTTTTCTTATCTCTGACGGCGCGATACGTTCATAGTTGGTACAAGTATTCCCCCTCTCCCATGCGCGGCCAAGGTACCTAGTGGCACATGTCAGGGTTATAGTCGCTGGATACTAAGTAGTTTCATTACCTAGTAGCTTTTTCAGAAAATATGAAGCTCGCACTCATTTCTACATAAGCCCAGAGGTCGAGCTGTCAGCTGGTGACGATTATGATTTGAGTGTATGTGTGATGATCCTATTGTTGTTGTGACAGCCGAATAGTAATAACCCTCTGTGCTGCTGCGACTTCCGGGGAAGGGACAAAACAAGAAAGAATCCAGGCTCCTCAGGTTGCCGTTGAGTCTATTATATACTTACCTTGGGCTTACAAGGAGGAGGGTGCGAGGCAAACAAACCACTTGGTCATCATCCAAAAAAAAACAAACCACCACCACGCTTCCCGTCATCGCCACCACCTCACAGCCAAGATGGTGCACGTAGCACTGGACCAATCCTATGGCTATGGCATTGTCCTGGGCCTGGGGGCTCTTTTCGCCCTGGGTATGTTTCTTTTCTCCCTATGATCTGTGTGAACGTCAGCTCTGACATGGCGGTTGAATTGGCCAGGAATGATCCTCGTCACCTTTGTCCTGAAAAGGTACAACAGCGAGCTTCAGACGTCCGAGATGTTCAACACAGCCGGGCGTACCGTCAAGTCAGGCCTCGTCGGGAGTGCCGTAGTTTCATCATGGACCTGGGCAGCCACGTAGGTTTTGGGGGGTTCCCCCTCCCCCGTTCCAGTAGTACACCATGCTTATACAGTTAAAACCCGCAGTCTTCTCCAGTCCACAGGCGTCTGCTACCGATATGGTGTCTCTGGCCCCTTCTGGTACGCCTCGGGCGCCACGGTGCAGATCCTCCTGTTCGCGACGCTGGCCATCGAGCTCAAGCGCAGGGCCCCCAACGCGCACACGTTCCTCGAGGTCATCAAGGCGCGCTTCGGCACCCTGCCCCACCTCGTGTTTATGGTCTTTGGCCTCGTGACCAATATTCTGGTGTCCCTGATGTTGATCGTCGGCGGTTCTGCGACTGTCAATGCCCTGACGGGGATGCACGAGATTGCTGCGATTTACCTGTTGCCAGTGGGTGTTGTGGGTAAGTCAAATCGCTGGTGCATTATTTTCTGGATATCATTATTGCTAAAAAAAAAAAAAAAAAAAAGGCCACCTCAAGCTGACAATTAATCGCACATCACAGCCTATACCATGGTCGGTGGTCTCAAGGCGACCATCCTGACGGACTGGATCCACACCTTCATCCTCTTGATCATCATCATCATCTTTTCCCTGACAGCCTACGCATCCTCGGACGTCCTGGGCTCCCCCGGCGCCGTCTACGACCTCCTGGTCACCGCCGCGCTCAAGCACCCCGTCGACGGCAACAAGGACGGCAGCTACCTGACGATGCGTTCCAAGGAGGGAGCCATCTTCTTTGTCATCAACATTGTTGGTAACTTTGGCACCGTGTTCCTCGACAGTAAGCAAAAGACACTATTTTTTTAAAAAAAAGACCATAGAAAAATATTAATTACATACTAACCTCATAATTACAGATGGATACTACAACAAGGCGATCGCAGCATCACCGGTACACGCCCTCCCAGGTTACATCCTCGGTGGTCTGTCATGGTTTGCCATCCCATGGCTGACAGCTACGTGAGTGAAGTGCCAGCCACGCTCAACCATGATAATGATATTCTATGCTGACACAAAGTGTGTGTGACACTGGCAGGACAATGGGCTTGTCCGCACTGGCTCTCGAGTCGAACCCGCGGTTCCCAACGTATCCAGACCGCATGTCCGATGCGGATGTGTCTGCCGGCCTCGTCCTCCCTTATGCAGCCGTTGCTCTTCTCGGCAAAGGCGGCGCCATCGCGACCCTGCTCATCATCTTCATGGCCGTCACCTCGGCTACGTCTTCGGAACTGATTGCTGTGTCGTCCATCTTTACTTATGATCTGTCCGTTGTCCCCCCCAAATTCATTTTCCTTTTCCAAGACGTCTCACTAACACGTTGAGTCCTCAAAAAGGTACCGCACATATTTCAAGCCGGATGCGTCGGGCAATCGTCTGATCTGGATGAGCCACTGCATTGTCGTCGGCTATGCTGTGTTCATAGCCAGCTTCTCGGTCGGTCTGTACTACGCCGGTATCTCGATGGGCTACCTCTACCTCATGATGGGCGTCATCATCTCGTCGGCCGTGTTACCTGCTACGCTGACCCTCACCTGGGCTGGTCTCAACAAGTGGGCTGTAAGTTCTGAGAAAATCCCTTTTTAGATGCTAAGTACCAGGAGAAAATCATCATGTGTTCTTATATGTATCTGTCTAGGCCGCCCTCTCGCCCATCTTTGGTCTGGCTTTCGCCCTGATCGCCTGGCTCGTCACCGCCAAAAAGACCTGCGGCAGCCTCGACGTGGCCTGCACCGGCTCCAACGACCCCATGCTGGCCGGCAACGTCGTCGCCCTGCTGTCCCCGCTCGTCCTGATCCCCATCTTCACCCTCCTCTTCGGCCTCGACCGCTACGACTGGAAGTCCATGATGAGCATCCGCCAGGGCGACGACCACGAGCTGGCCGCCGCTGCAGACCTGGACCTGGAGGAGGTCAACAGCGGGCACGCGCGCGCCCCTGATGACTTTGAGGCGGAGCAGAAGAAGCTGCTGCGGGCGGGGAGGATCAGCAAGAGCATGACGGTGGTCATGACGTGAGTTTGCGGCGCCCAATATTCTTCTTGGATACCTGATTCTGACATGCTTGTTTCTGTTGCAGCCTCGCTTTCCTGGTGCTCTGGCCTATGCGTAAGTGATTATTCTGTTTCTCCTCTGATTCGCTCGAGATTTAGTTGGTATTCAGAAGGAACCTTGGTTAACGTGAAATAAATCCCCCAAAAATACAGCAATGTACGGCAGCGGCTATATCTTCAGCAAGAAGTTCTTCACTGGTAAGCAAGCTTCTTCCCCTTCTCTCTCTCCCTTTGTGTGACAAGTTTGACACGCCTTTGATCTATCTAACACAATACAACCACCCCCCGAAAATCAGGCTGGGTCGTCGTCGGCATCATCTGGATCTTCTGCTCCCTCTTCGCAGTCGGCCTGTTCCCCGTGTTCGAAGGACGCAAGACCCTCGCCAACACCGCCAAGCTGATCTTCCTCGACGTGACCGGCAAGAGACATCCTGGGAAGCACAACCGGGATCTGCACATCGAGGGCGAGGCTGGGGAGACGACCGAGGAGGGGAGCGCAGGACAAGGGTATGACAGGGAGGTACAGGAGGTCAAGCAGGCTGGTGGAGATGAGATTAGTCCGGTGGAGAAGTGAGAGAGGAAACAGCTGGACAGGTTGAAGCTAGGGAGGCGGAGAAGAAGGGGACGGAAAGGCAGGAGAGGAAGCAAGAATGGGAGACGGCATCATGGATACCACGTAATTATGGTCCGTGAAGGGGGAAAGAATTAAGGCCAGGAGAAACAAAGCTCCTGGCAATGAATGTAGTTGTTGTGGAAATCGGATGTTTGAATAAGCAGTAGTAGTAGTAGTCTTGCAACTTGTGCAGCAAATCGTCGAGCATTCCGGTCGATGGATTTGCCTAGAGACTCCAGCCAGGTCTGATTTCATTTACCCACTCTGGTGCGCACTGGACATACGTAAATAGTGAGGCTTGAAGCAAAAGACAAGACGGTAGAGCGAGTCAGTGAGGCAAGCCAAACGGTGGGCCCCAAAGCAATCTGCTCGACCACAGCATAAAAAGTGTGAAAATTTCTCTACGACAAGGCAAATTATCTATCTTGCAGTAAAACAATCGCGTGTTTTTTGTTTTTGTTTTGTCTAAAATTCATTCCTCTTGGGGTGTCATTCATTTTTCTATTCATTTTCCCGTTCCGGCGTTTGAGGCGAAAGTGGTGGTGGTTGGTTAGGGATTGGCTGGGTCATCAGGAACTCCCGACCTGGTCCAAGATGCCCTGCAGGTTGATGCTCTTGGGCCGCTCAATGGGCAGGCCCAGGGCCCGGTCCCAGATCAGCTGGGCCAGCGGGCCCAGGCCTCTCGACACGCCAAAGGTGGCGGTGTAGTAGAGGGTCTCGGTGAAGCCGTAGTGGTGGAAGAGGACACCGCTGCTGGAGTCGACGTTGGGGTACGGGTTCTTTGTCTTGCCGTGCTTCTTGAGCACCTCGGGGGCGATCTCGCTGTTCTTCTTGACGAGCTGGAACACAGGGTCCTGGGCGATCTCGGGCCGGCCGGCTGCGTAGTCCATGAGGGCTTCGAACCGCGGGTCGGGTTTCCGGAGCACGGCGTGGCCGTAGCCGGGCACGACGCGGCCGGAGTTGAGGGTGGACCAGAGATAGTCGTGCACATCTTGGTCGCTGTACGAGGCGGGTATGGCGTCCTTCATCTGGATGATCCAGCGCAGCACTTCCTGTGCCGCAAGACTGCAGAGACACTTTTGTTTTAGCATGGACCAATTGGCCCGCGGGGCCAGAGAGATGGAAGCAGGCAGACTTACCCGTGGAGAGGACCTGCGAGGCCCTGCAGGCCGGCGCTGTAGCTCAGGAAGGGGTCGCTCAGGGCGCTACCGACGAGATGGGTCGCGTGGGCCGAGACGTTGCCGCCCTCGTGGTCGCCATGCAGGGCAAGGTACAGGCGCAGCAGGTCCTGGAAGCTCTCGTTCTCCCTGCCGCCCTTGCCCAGCATGGCGGCAAAGTTATACGACCAGTCCTGCTCGAGGTCGACCTCGGCGGGGGAGGGCGCCGCCGCCCCTGTACGAGTTCTGGTAGATCTTGGCGGCGATGGTGGGCAGCTTGGCGAGCAGGCTGATGGAGTCGTCAAAGGTGGGCTCCCAGTAGTCTGCCTTGTTGAGGCCCTTCTCGTAGGCCTTTGCGAACTTGGAGGTGTGGTTGAGGGCGGCGACGGCGATGGCGAACTGCGTCATGGGGTGCAGGTCCGTGGGGAAGTCGTCGAGCATCTTGCCGACAAAAGCCGGCAGCTGTGCCTGCTCGGCGAGCTGGCGGGACAGGACGCGGACCTGGCCGGTGGAAGGGACCTGGCCGGTCAGGAGGAGCCAGAACATGGCCTCGGGGAGCATCTCGGTGCCCGTCTTGCCCTTGGGCAGCTCCTGCTGGCAGTCCTTGATGGTGCGGCCGTGGAAGCGGATGCCCTCGTTGGGGTCCAGCACGGAGCCCTCCCAGACCATGGCCTTGAGACCGCGCATGCCGCCGAGGGCATTCTCGACCTTGACCTCGCCGAGGACGGCAGAGCTGTGCCCCTTGACCTTCTTCAGGAGTTCCCTCTTGGCGGGGATGACCTCTCTGAGGGTGGCCTTGAGGTCTGGCTCGGACGAGGAAGAGTATGCTCTTGTGGTGGGCGAGGCGGCTGCGAGCTTCGCTGTAGCTGTGGCTGTGGCTGCTGATCGAGGAGAGGAACGGACGGCCAGGAGCTGTAACGATTGGGGGGTGAGAACGAGGGCCGTATCATCAGCAGGCTGGTCTATGGACGAGAGGAGAAGCCCGGGTCTCACTTTACCTCTTGCCTGAGGGAGCGGATGGCCCTGGAGGAGCCATATAACCTGGTGGCCATGATGTGCACTTGTCTGTTGGCAACTGCCTCGTTCCCGGGAGTCTTGTCGTCTGTTTCTGCGACCCTACAAGTCTCAATTGTAGAGAGTATCCCGATCAGGGCTTCTCGGGAATTGTAGATAAGGGCGACGTCGACACGATCCGGAGAAGGTGTGGGATACAGAAGGGGAGAGGACGGTTGGTGGCGGCAGTGGTAGTGGATGAATCTACGTACAGGCAGGTCCACCTTGGGAACAACAAGTATCCTCGGGCCAACTATTGTGCCTGTGATGCTGAAAGTGAGTACTACGGAGGTACTGTACCAGCGTGCCACAAGTACACACCACTACCACCATTACCGATGGACCGAGGGAACCCGTCCAGTGTATCACCCACCCACAAGCGTGAAGCCTACTTAGTATGGTACAAGTACGGAGTACTCTCTCCTCCTGCCAGGGGGTGGCCTGTCTTACCCCGCACCTTAACTGAACCACGCACCCACACACCCTCTCCACCCCCAATTCCCGCCCCCAAGGTGCCATCATTCCCTTTAGCCCGGAGGCACTACTCACTACGGACGCAGAGGCGCTGGGCCGGTACCGAATCGGCGACGGTAGCTTCGGCCCTGGGTCCTGAAGTCGGCATGAATTGGGGTTCCCCCTCGGCTCTCTGCGGTCTATCATTGCCTTCAACAATCTCCAGCTTTACTATTCCCCTCGTTTTCCTCTTCCACAATAACACAGATTTGTTGTAACACTACATCAGACTATTACACTACATCAATCACCTCTGCGCCTCGCTTTGTACTACATACTATTTAGAAGATGCTGCGGAGGATACCGGCATCGCTGTCGGTCCCACGGTCCGTCTGTAGCAGAGCACATTCGAGGCTGTTGATACCATCGTCAACCGGGAGATGCCAGGCGCCCTCGCTGCTATCTCTTCGTCAGCTCTCCACCACGCCGACTCACAGAATGCCCTCGTCGTCGTCGTCGTCCTCCCTCCCTGAGGTCTCGCCTCCGCTGGCTGCCTCCTTGCCCTCCGACTCCTTCCAGCTCCTACCAGAGTCGAGTAAGCCGGGCTCATACGAAGACTCGCTATACGAACAGCAGATCAAGGATGTCGAGGCGTGGTGGGCTACTCCGAGATATGCTGGCATCAAGAGGCCCTACACCGCCGCAGACATTGTCTCCAAGAGGGGCTCCCTCCAGCAGTCCTATCCCAGCTCTGTCATGGCGAGGAAACTGTGGAATCTGATCCAGGACAGGCTGAGCAGGGGCGAGCCTCTACACACAAGTATGAGCTTCTATCTTCTCTTCCCTTTCTTATAATGTTCCAAAGCTTCATGCACACACCTCTTGAGGATACTGACCGCGGCTCTGCTCTCTGTCCCTCTCCCTCCTGGCAGTGGGCGCCATTGATCCCGTCCAGATGACCCAGCAGGCACCTCACCAGGAAGTCCTCTATCTGTCCGGCTGGGCCTGCTCCTCCACCCTCACCCCCACCAACGAGGTCTCTCCAGACTTTGGCGACTACCCGTACAACACCGTGCCCAACCAGGTCCAGCGCATGTTCAAGGCGCAGTCCATGCACGACCGCAAGCAGTGGGACCTGCGCAGGCAGCTGTCCCCTGCCGACCGCGCCAGAACACCATACGTCGACTACTTCAGGCCCATCGTGGCCGACGGCGACACGGGCCACGGCGGCCTGACCGCCGTCCTCAAGCTGGCCAAGCTCTTTGCCGAGAACGGCGCGGCGGCCGTCCACTTCGAGGACCAGCTGCACGGCGGCAAGAAGTGTGGCCACCTGGCCGGCAAGGTCCTCGTCCCCATCGGCGAGCACATCAACCGCCTGGTCGCCGCCCGCTTCCAGTGGGACCTCATGGGCGTCGAGACCCTCGTCATCGCCCGCTCCGACTCCGAGAGCGGCAGGCTGCTGAGCAGCTCCATCGACGTGCGCGACCACGAGTTCATCCTGGGCGTCACCGACCCAAACATCAAGCCGCTCGCCGAGACGCTGCAGGAGATGGACATGCATGGGGCCTCGGGCCCTGAGATCGACGTCTTCGAGGCAGAGTGGGTCAAGCAGACGAAGCTGGTGACGTTTGACGAGGCCGCGGTGGCCCACCTGCAGGCCGAGGGCGCACCGGATGCCGACGTCGAGGCGTACAAGAGACAGGTGGCGGAGGACCGCGACATGGGCCTGGCCAGCCGGAGGGCGCTGGCCGCCAGCCTCACGCCCCCGGCGGCAAGGAGGTGTTCTTCAACTGGGACATCCCGCGCACCCGAGAGGGCTTCTACCACTACAAGGCCGGCATGGAGGCGGCCACCAAGCGGTCCATCGCCTTCGCACCATACGCCGACCTGCTGTGGGTCGAGACGGGCGACCCCAACGTCGACATCTGCACCAAACTCGGCCGCGCCGTCCGGTCTGCCCACCCGGGCAAGGGCCTGGTCTACAACCTCAGCCCCTCCTTCAACTGGATGTCCCACGGCTTCACCGAGGACTCCCTCCGGTCGTTCATCTGGGACATCGCAAGGGAAGGCTTTGTGATCCAGCTGATCTCGCTGGCCGGCCTGCACAGCACCGCCGCCATCACGAACCAGCTGTCCAGGGAGTTCAAAGAGGACGGCATGCTGGCCTATGTCAACCTGGTGCAGAGGAGGGAGAAGGAGCTCGGGGTCGAGGTGCTGACGCACCAAAAGTGGAGCGGCGCGAGCTACATGGACGGCATCGTCGGTGCCATCCAGAGCGGGAGCTCGGGGAGCAAGAGCATGGGCGAGGGCAACACCGAAGGCCAGTTCTAAAATCTTTTCGTTTTTTTTTGGGGGGATACAGAGAACGAAAATGATACCGATCATGTCACCACACCTCAGATATCCGTTCGTTTTTTGAACGTAATACGACCGACAACACGATTCCAAAGTTGTGAAGATTCACCTAGACGAGCAAGCTGATGATGGAAGGGGGAAGCCTTATCGAGCATATATTGCATCTTGTGCTTCTGTGAGGTGGAGAGAGAGATGAGAGACGAGATACGTGAATGGTTTCGCCCATGGTGTGTTTTAGAGTCTGCCATCAAAAATCAAATGCGCATAAAAACCCATCGAACACCATATACCAGATCATCGTTCCTGACAGATCCAGCCAGAACACCAAATTGACCACACCTTTTTCTTCCAAGAAAATCGTTATCTATAGTGCCCGGGCAAAGGGGATTCTATAGATCCGCCAGACACACAAAAGTCTCTCCATATTCGCTACGACTTAAACTCCGTCCTCTCTCAAATCACCACCGTCTAAGCGTCCAGCGAGTCCTTGAGGGCGTTGTTCACAGGAGCCTGGGGCGCGGGGCCCTCAGGGGTCACGTAAGCCTTGGTCATACCACCGTCGACCACCATGTCCTGTCGCATCATTCACAGGTCAGCTTGCATACCACGACAAAAAGACACACCATAACGCCCGGGGCAGGCTTCAACTCACATGACCGTTGACAAAGCTGCTCTCGTCGCTGGCAAGGAAAACGACGGCGTGGGCCTGCTCGACGGCCTCGCCAAACCGACCAGAGGGGAAGTGGATCTCGCGGCGGAGCCTCTTGGGCTGGTCGTCGCCGAGCCAGTCCTGCAGCAGCGGGGTGTTGAGGGGTGCGGGGCACAGGCTGTTGAAGCGGAAGCCCTCGCGGGCGTGGACCATGGCCAGCTCGCGGGTGAGGGCGAGGACGGCGCCCTTGGAGGCGGTGTAGGCCAGCTGCGGGGGTGGCGCTGCCGACGAGGGCGACGACGGAGGCGGTGTTGATGATGGAGCCCTTGGTCTTGTTGTGGCGGCGCAGGGACAGGATGGCGTGCTTGGAGCCGAACCAGACGCCCTTGACGTTGATGTCCATGGTCAAGTCCCAGATGTTCTCGGGCGTGCCGACGGCGTCGTCGTCCTTGGCGTGCATGATGCCTGCGTTGTTGAAGATGACGTCCAGGCCGCCCGCGGGGTCGAGCGACTCGATCATGGCCTGCACCTGGGCCTCCTTGGAGACGTCGCACAGGGTGGTGTTCACCTTGGCGCTGGGGACGAGCTGCAGGAGCTTGGCCTTGGCCTTCTCGAGGGCGGGGGCGGAGATGTCAGCCATCAGGAGGTTGGCGCCCTCCTTGGCGAAGAGGATCGAGGTCTCGAGACCGATGCCACTGTGGTGGAGAGATTGTTGTCGTGAGCAGGGTGGTCGTCCCAAGCTGGCAAGGGAGGGGAAAGAGAGGAAGAGGAGCTCGACTCACCCAGCAGCACCGGTAACGATGGCATTCTTGCCAGCCAGACGTCCCGCAGAGCCCATTGTGTAGATGTATCGTATGTTGTAGAAGTGCTGCTAGGTTCCGTGTGTCCCACGGTATATATTGGGGTGGGTTGGTTTGCTGTGGAGAAGAAATCAAGAGTGAAGATAAGGAACAAGAGAAAAAGAGAGGACGGGTATCAAGTGGTTGAGAGGGTTGGTTTACGACAGAGCAATCGGTACTTGTCGAGCTGTGTCAGGACTGGAGAGGTTGTTTATACAATCAGTACAGGGCACGACAAGGCTTAGTGACAGATGGAGGGGCAGTGGAAGAAAATAGTAGATGGTTTTGACCACACTTAGTCATGGAGCTGGGAACGGTTGCAGCGATCCAGCCTGCACATGGTCACTGCTCAGGCGGTTGATCATGAAACCTTCCTCCGAGAATCGGCGGGCTGGTGGTGCTCCCGTTACTAAGGCCGGTTACTATGACAGGACTTGGCTGTAGTACCTACCCGAGATTATGTCCATGGAATTACAAAGGTACAGTGTCAAAGATCCTGATAGGCAGGCTATTATACTATGTGCGCAGCGAGTCAATGCATCGTGTTTGCTAGTCAGATTCCTGCTGTTGTGTCCTTTCGGTGGCTTGTTCAGATCCATAACTGCTGGCCAGTGACCACCGACGTATTTTTTTTTTTTTTTTTTTTTTCCTTATCAGTGCAGAGCGCAGAGACCCTGCATACATAGTACAGAGTACTAAAGTACACGTACGGTTGGGGAGCGAGGTATTAATCGGACCCGGAACTTGACTCGCTGGTGATAAACAAGGATCGATCTACAGCACAGGTATAGAGTAGTCATGGAATTTGGTGTCATGAAAAGATATCATCCGAGGGAAGACGACCCCCTTTTTTTTTTTCTTTTGACTTTTCTACTGCTTCAATTTTTTTTTTTCTTCTTTCCTGGTTTTATCTATTCTCAATTTCTGCTTCAGAGTACATAGTGAATAGACTAAGAGAGATAAGCAGATCAGGGCCCCTGGTTTCCAGCTAGGACCTTTCTGGGCGGCGGGGCATTGGAGAATGAGGGGTAGCTCCGTGGAAAGCTGTGGTGATGCGGTAATGCAGTGATGCTGTGAGGGCTTGCTACTTAGTGCAGGCGTACAGACACAAACCATAGTGGTGACAGGGGGCTACCAAGCCCCAGGGCCAGGCCCAGCCCCGGCATCCCAAGGATGACCTCACAAGATTTGGTTTCCAGGTACCTGAAGTAACTTTTATAGTTGACTTGGCTGCCTATCTCTTGCAAGACCGTCCCCCCGTCGCTTCCCACCTTCCCATCCCCAAAACCCCACCACCTCTCTCCCTGCAAGGTTCCTACACCGGCAGCCCTACGCAGATCGCGACGACCTCATCCTCCACCTATCGGCTCCCTTACTCGTGTACTTATCTACTTGCTCCCTGCTCTGCTCTACTTTCCTGTTCCTTAGACAGCAGAACCCCAGGAATCTTGAGCGGCATTATCATTCGTATTTGTCTTTTTTATTCTTTTTCCATCTTTCTTTTCTTTTTTTCTATCCTCCGCTCGCCCAAGCCTCTTCCACCGCCTTTAGAAAAGAGGGAGATCACGAGACGCCGCAAGATAGACAAGACGAAAGACGTGTGATACACCACCCGATACGACGCATCTTCCTTCTCTGCAGCACGTGCCTGTACCTGCCTCGTTCGGATTGATACACCATGGCTTCTTCCAAGAAGCCCTCCCCTCACCCTGAGGACATCACCGTCGAGGCCCTGCCCTCCATCCTCGCCGATGACAACAGCGTCAAGGTCGCCGGCGTCGACGTCGACGGCATCCTGCGCGGCAAGCTCGTGTCCAAGAAGAAGTTCCTCTCCATCGCCAAGGCTGGCTTTGGCTTCTGCTCTGTCATCTTCGGCTGGGATATGCACGACCAGACCTACTTTCGCGAGCTCGGCATCAGCAACAAGGAGAACGGTTACAGGGATCTTATCGCCATCCCTGACCTGGCGACCTTCCGCAGGATACCGTGGGAGGACAACATGCCCTTCTTCCTCGTCTCCTTCTACGACCCAGACACCAACGAGCCCCTGAGCGCGTGCCCCCGCCAGCTGCTCAAGAGACAGGTCGACAAGCTCGAGGCCAACGGCTGGGGGGCCATGGCTGGAGGTATGTGTTCCCATAAATCCCAGGGAGGGCGGCGGCTTTCCCTCGCCACATGTTCACCACAGAAGGGCTAATTCCTGTGCTTCCCCCTCTCCCCTACAGCCGAGTATGAGTTCTACCAGTTCAAGAACCCCGAGGGCAACACCTCCGCCGCCCCTTACCTCAAGGACAACGCCACCCACTCCCTCCCCGCCCTGACAGAGGGCATGTTCGGCTACAGCCTCATCAGGCCCGTGCACAACAAGGACTACTACTACGACATCTTCAACACCTGTGAGGCGTTCAGCTGCAACGTTGAGGGCTGGCACACCGAGAGCGGGCCCGGCGTCTACGAGGCCGCCCTCGAGTTCGGCGAGGTCCGAGGCATGGCCGACCGCGCCAGTCTCTTCAAGTACGTCGTCAAGTCCGTCGCTACAAAGTACGGTATCACCCCCTGCTTCATGGCCAAGCCCAAGCAGGGCCTGCCCGGCAACTCTGGCCACATGCACGTGTCGCTGGTCGACAAGGCAGGCAAGAACCTCCTCTTCCGTGACACACCCGACACCTCTGCCCCGTGGCACGACGTTGCCCACCTCTCTGATGTCGGCCGGCACTTCCTCGCCGGCCTCCTCGAGGGCCTCCCAGACATCATGCCCATGTTTGCCCCCACCATCAACAGCTACAAACGCCTGGTGGAGAACTTCTGGGCGCCCGTCACCGTGTCCTGGGGCCTGGAGCACAGGGCTGCCTCCATCCGCATCATCGCCCCGCCCACCGCCAAGCCGGGGGCCACGCGCTTCGAGGTCCGCGTTCCCGGCGCCGACGCCAACCCTTTCTTCGTCTTCTCCGCCATCCTGGCCCTCGGGATCCGGGGTATCGAGAAGAAGCTGGAGATCCCCTGTCCACCGCTGGGTAAGGGTGAGGACGTCGGTGGCTCGTCTGACCAGGGTCAGAGGCTGGCCAAGAGCCTGCGGGAGGCGGTCGACCGCTTTACCAGGAAGGAGAGCATCGCGAGGGAGGTCTTTGGAGACGAGTTCGTAGACCACTTCGGGGGCACAAGAGATCATGAGATCCGCCAGTGGGACGAGGCCGTGACCGACTGGTGAGTATTATCACCTCCCGCACCTTTTTTTGTTGCCTGCTGCTTCGCTTGCCTTTGCTGACGTTGGGGGTTTCCCCTTTTACCAGGGAGATGAAGAGGTACATCGAGACTGTCTGATGCCCTGCCCAGGTGAGTGGGTGGCAGCATTGTGGGGGGGGGGGGGGGGGAGTCCTCTATTGGACAGGAGGTCGTCCTGCAAGGTATTTGTGGGCAAACATTTTTCTCATTGCAACCTACATACATTCTGTATTTGGACCCGGCGAGAGTATACAAAAGCGAAGGAAGAACGGAAGGTTTCCGCGGTTTGGGCCTCACTCTCCACAGGTTATACCCCCTCTCATACAAGAAACTTTGCAGATCTGCCCCTTGAAGCGGGGTAAGAAAAAGCAAATGCCATGTTGATGTTGGCCATGGCCAGTATGGATAGGCATGACACATGACACCTATGTGACGTATCACTTTCTCCAATAATGCTTGTTCTTTCATGCATGCTGAACTGGCCAATAGGTCGGGTCCCAGAACGTTGCAACGTCAAGAACAAGGAAAAGAACACCCCTCGGGAAGTGTCGAACTCGAAGGCGCGGGGTCCCGTCTGCGGCGTGACGAACAGGCGCACCACAGATCGGGAACCCAGGAGCCTGCCAGATTAGCGAGGGAGGATGATAGGCATCCTCGACTGCTCGTAGGGGAGTAACACAGCAGCGTTACACCGCGATCAGTGAAATCATGTGGGTGGAGTTTTCTTAAGTGGTGGTCAAAACCCGGTGGCGGGACGAGGGTTCTGTCATTGCGCAGTAGTATTACAGTGTTATCCTATATGGGGCAGGATAATCTCACGTTAGACCTGTGCGCGTTCTTTTCTAGCAGAGGAGAGGGGGCGGGGGAGAAGAAAAAGGACGAGTCCAGGCCCATGGCGTCAAGGTTTAAGTTCTGGTCTCTCCGGCTCAAGAATGCCAGGCAGGGTCAGTTGGTCCGGAGCCATCAGAAAATAGCTCCAGGACGGAGCGTCGCCAAAAGATGACCACAGACAAACAATCAACCTTCCATTTGTCTCTGGACGCCTCTTTTTTTTTTTCCCCCCCTCCTTTTCAGATGCGAAAACCGCAAATCGCATGAGATCTCGGGGGTAAGCATGCCGTCGTCACACTGCAGAAGCTCTGGGCACGGGGTTCATTTCTTCTGATCAGGTCTCGTCTCGTCTGATCTTTTCGTTAGCCCCAGCCTGCTGCAGCAGCAGCAGCAACTGTCGTTCGATCCTGCGCAGTCCCGCCCACATACTGAACCTACTACCCCGTATTACAGCGGGCCTCTTTCCGCGCTCGCGGAGGATTTCCGTCACAGCCAGCCAGCTTGGCATAACACAGGGGGCCACCGTTTGACAACCAATAATGGAACATGTTTCGACTGGTTGTATCCATGGACTACTACTAAAGTGTGCACCGATGCCTTTCGGGTGCTCGTGCTTGGGGCGTGCCCCCGTACAGTTGCAGTGCAGTGCAGATAAATCAGACCAGAAGGGGAGAGGGCTGGATGATAACGACAGAACTTCACACACAAGAGGCAGAGAGGTGTGTGTGAGGGTTTTTTCTTTCTTCTTATTTCTTGTTTTTCCCTTTTTTTTTTTTTGAAACCCTGTCACGAGGGCGCCAGAGTACTTCGTAAAGGTCAAGGATCGTGCTTTCTCCCTGGCTTGGAACGTTATCATACCACTTGAATACTTAAGGAAACCACGCCCCGAGCTGGACATGGAAATCTTGGTGCAAAGTTGGGAAAGCACGCTGGGCACGCCACTGACAAAAGGGACCCGTAATATTGTGAAGATGGGGTTGAGCTTGCAGGCTCAGGGCTGTACGCGCCTGGTCCCCGTCTTGTGGGCTAACTTTCAGATATACCTACTTAAGTATATACTAAGTAAGTACATATAAATATCAAACCAATGTCTCATCGCAACGTTGCCTACATAATCGGCAGCCGATTAGACCACGTTCACAGTCATCCATCCACCCATTCATCCGTCCCATCCCATCCATCCCAACAGACAAATAATGCCACCAGTCGATATTACCACCAGCAGTGGCTAATCAGTGGTCGAGCCCAGCCCCCTTTGCCCCCTCCTCTGCCTTATATTAGTACTGTCGTCCCAACAAATCTCGCAGTCAGCGCCCAAGAGTAGTATCCCACAGATTCACCACCTCTCCTATCGAGACGAAGCACCCTGGTTGACGACAAGACGGGGACGCCCAAAGACAAGCAGACCATGGGTAACTACGATCCAGAGCTCCCTCGGACGGCCCTCGAGGATGCACACGAGGTGTCACAGTCTGGAGACGGCACAACGGAGGTCAGGCATCCCTTTGCTTTCAAGAACCTCGACTGGGACGAATACCATCGCTTTCGCCCTCGATACCCACAGTCCATGCTTGAGACGTGGTTGGCTTACCATCGTGAGCACGGCGGCAAGTTTCATTGCCTCCACGACGTCGGTGCTGGTAAGCCTCAAGAAGACCCGTCTTGTTGTTTTTCCTGCAGTTGATTAACTCATTCATGTGTTTTCTCCCTCTCGCAGGTCCTGGTACCCTGTCTATGAGCCTTCATCCTCTCTTCGACCACGTCGTCGTGAGTGATGCCGGGTCAGCCAACATCCAGACGGCCAAGAGAAGCCTCGCCTCGACGACCACCTCACCCAAGTTCGAATTCATCCAGAGCGCAGCCGAGACCGTCTACAACTCGGTCCCCCCGTCCTCGGTCGACCTCGTCACCGTGGGCATGGCCTTCCACTACTTCAACGCCCCACAGGCCGTCCGCTCCATCGCCCACATGCTCAAGCCGGGCGGCACGCTGGCGGTTGCGACGTACAGTTTCAGGCTGCGCTTCCCGGGCCGTCCCGCGCTCGAGCGCCTGTGGTACCAGGTCGCCAGCAAGGAGTCGCTGCGGCTGCTCCGCGAGGGCCGCCTGTTCCCTGCCGCCGTCAAAGGCCTAGCTGCGGCCATGTCGGGGCTCGACTTTGTCCCGCTGCCCCCGGAGCTGTTTGAGCCTGGAGTGCAGCGGATCCTGGCCAACGTGGAGGGCAGCGATGATGGGCGGCCGTTCTGCTTTATCGATGAGGACCCGGCCTGCTGGCAGCCAGCACCGAATCGGGTCGGAGCCACCGATGTGCACAGGTCCGTCCTCGATGAAAACTGGCGGCGCGTGGCAGACGCGGCGTGGCTCAGGGGCTTCCTGGCCAGCTCTCAGATGGGGTTCGGACAGGAGACGTGGGACACAGCCGAGTGGATGCAGCTGGAGGCCATGGTGATGTCGGCTGGGGGTCAAGTCATGGTGGAGTGGCCTATCGCCATCATAATGGCGACGAGAAATGACCGGCCGGTCTCTCATGTCGTGGGGTAATAGGACATGGTACAGTCACACACCTTGTGGTCGGTGCGTGAGCATTGGTCGGTATGCTCCTCTGGTGTTTATAACATTGGTTGGCTGGCTAGCTTCACAACACCAAAGGTGATTGCCTACCCAGCCTCATCAGAGGACACGGCACTTTGTGGAGCAATACACCGTACATAGCGGTGGAGAGCCAGGATACGTACAATCTCTAACGTAACAGTCACCCAATACCTGTGTCTTCAACAACTACAACAATACCAGCAATCAATGACTTCCGATCTGGCCCCTTTCGTTCTCTCGACTGACATTCTCTGTGAACCCTCGTATCTATATTTCTGTCGCTGCCCTTTCCCACCTTGACGACAATTATATTGGCATTCTTGAACACAGGCCGCATCACCTGCTACCCAGCTTCTCTGATGCGTCACGGATGCGTCACGCCAGTTCGAAAATCACGGCCTCTTGTACTGGGCAAAAGGTCGCAGAGTAAGGGTCAGTTCATGATCTGGTTGTGTGCAAAGAATATTTCCATGAGTAAAGGATGCTAAATTGTCCCTCTCGAGTAATTATACTGGCAGATGGCTGGACTTTTGAAGGGGGAGGAGGGTGGTAGTTTATTTAGTATCTGGGTGAGAGGGCTCGTTCCTTAATGCTGACGGTTTTTTGGTCCATACAGGAAGGGAGGGGTGATTGGTTCGACAAGGTTTGGAGAGGATTTTCTTGAGACAAAGGCAGTTTGATCGAAGAATTCCATGTAGATGAGATCGTGGTGGTGATTTGGGCGCATCAATGTCATTTCAACTCGAATACAATTCATGGAGGCAAGGAGAGGCCTTGCCAAAGCCTGCATGCAGAGCCTGTTTGTGCATCTGCATCGGACACATTACCAGGGCAATGAACGTCCGAGGGATGGCCTCCACATGGAAGACTTACTGCTGTTCCAAGTTTTATATTCTCTCTATTTTTTTTTTTTTGGTCATTTCCATTTTCCTTACCTTCGGAGCCACTGCATATCTTCCCTCTCATTACCTACCAATACCACAGCTTACGAGCAGTAAGGACCTCGGGAATACGTTGGTAGCCTGGATGGGCACTGGCTGCAGGCTGGAATGAAAAAGGTGTATTATTATGTACGATGTCTGCATGCGTAGCGCAGCGGGCCCAGCCGAGAATCCGAGTTCTGGGAGCCGAACAACAGAAGGGTAAAAGAAGGAAACACGATTTTTCTTTTCTTTTCTTTTTTTTAAGAAAAAACTTGCTTCCTCTCCTCTCAGAAGAAAGAAAGAAACAAATAAAAAGATGCGAATCACCTCAGGACGTGGGGCGCAGCAGCTGTCAAAAGAGGATGGGCCGTTCTGGCCGCCCGCCCGCCCGTGGAGGGTGCGCGGGGGACTTGTGGGACCTCATGTACCTCAGTGGTGGTTTTTTCTGTGATGGAATTTTTCCTCGAATCGAAACGACAGCTCTCAGAGCTCCGTCAGATGCTTATACCAACGAGTGTCTTGTACCTTTGATCTTGCTGTGGTAATACTGTATTGTATCTCTGTGCACGTTTCTATCGCCTAACCGAATGGGAATAGTTGGTCTCTCTCAACCCACACATACTATTTATTTACTAAGTACATTCTTCTGAAAAGGATTGAACCAATTTATCAATTTCTTATCATATTAATATTATTATTCTCCGCCTTGCCACTTCTCGGCCTTCGGTATTTCCTAATGGGAAAATTATCGAATCACTGCCATGAATTCCAAGCGTGGGAGGGGTCTGGACTGTACACCTAATGCACTCATACCCCTCACTTACGACAGGCTGACATGATTGGGAGGAGCTCAAATCTTGCCAGTTACAGCCCGGGAGGAAGCAGGACGGTTCTCAAGCTGCACCTGTGGAGTCGATGTACCTATACTCTACACAGTACTACTCGAGTGCTTACTATATGTGTTCAATGTCCACAGCATGTGAGTGTCTGTGTGTGTACTGTACATAGATAGTACTTGACGCATGCAGCCCGTCCTCAATACTGTACTGTGTGTGTGCTTGACCTTTTTCCCCACCCCGCCTGGGCTGATCAGGATGCGGGGTGCATGTGGTATTTATCCATTGCCCCCGATTTTAATTACTATGGTACTTGTTGATCGGCGTCTTGCAGGCTGATGATGAATAATTAACTGGGGACCGAGAGACCACAGAAAAGAAACATTCTCTCTGACAGAATCAACAAGATGGTCCACACGATGCCGAACCTCGTGTCTGCTCAAGCTGCTCACGCTCTTATCGCCTATCATAATTCATCCGCAGGTAAAGTATAGCAATGAGAGAGGGGGGCACGAGGGAGGGAGGCGGGAAAGTGAGGGGATCTCACCTGGAAACTCACCTCATCGAGCCACTTGCGCATGGTGGGTTGCGATACCTGCGTCACACCATTGGCCTGTCCTCCTAAGCCCACCCGGGTAAGGTACGGAAATGGCCATCACCAGACAGATACTCACTGACAGCACAATGTGCGTGCCTGCGTGCGTGCCTGCGTGTCTCATTTGATCCTTGGGGGCATCTGAGGAGAAAAGGAGGAGGAGGAGGAGGGTAGTTCTTGTCAATAGTACGCAAGTATAAAGAGCAGTCGCCCTTCCCGCCTCTTGCTACCTTCCTTCCCAAAGCGCCCCCCTCCTTCCTCAGCTTGCACCACACTCTGCTCTGGAAAGTACGATCAACAACAATAACATCACAAGGTGACAAACACGAAGCAAGTTATTTACAAAGACATAATTACTCAATTCCTTGACCACACGTACACATTCCAACGCCCACACTCTCTGCCCACCCGCACACACACACATACACAAATACATCGTCATTACCCCTCTCATACCTCAATCCTCCCCCGCACCTGGATCAAGGAAACAATGTCTTCCACCGAAAACTCAAACACCATCAACGCCGTGCGTTTCCACGGCCAGCGAGACATCCGCCTGGAAAAGGTCCCCGCCCCGACCGTTGTCAAGCCTGGCTGGGTCCGTCTCGCGCCCAAGTTCTGTGGCATCTGCGGCACCGACCTCCACGAGTACATCGGCGGCGCCAACCTCATCCCCACGCCGGGCCACCCGCACCCCATCACGGGTGAGACCCTGCCCCTGACCATAGGCCACGAGTTCTCAGGCGTCATCGAGGAGGTCGGAGAGGGCGTCACCCATGTCAAGCCCGGCGACAAGGTGTGCGTGCAGCCCACGCTCTGGGACGAGGACTGCCGGTCCTGCAAGCGCGGCCTGGTCAACTGCTGCGACGGCAACGGCTTCCTGGGCCTGTCGGGCTGGGGCGGCGGCATGCAGGAGACCACCCTGGCCCCCGCCGTGGCCGTCAAGCCGCTGCCCGACAACATCTCCCTCGAGGTCGGCGCCCTGGTCGAGCCCCTCGCCGTCGGCTGGCACTCGGTCGACATCTCGCCCTACAAGGAGGGCGACTCGGCCCTCGTCCTGGGCGGCGGGCCCATCGGCCTCTCCGTCATCCAGGCCCTCGTCAGCAGGGGCTGCAAGAACATCATCGTCTCCGAGGTGGCCAGGCGCCGCCGCGAGTTCGCCACCCAGTTTGGCGCCCATCATGTCATCGACCCCACCACCATGGACGTCGTGGCCGAGGTCGAGAAGCTGACGGGCGGGCTTGGCGTCGACGTTGGCTTTGACTGCGCCGGCGTGCAGGTTGCCGTCGACTCGGCCTTCAAGGCCATCAAGGCCAGAGGCACGTTGGTCAACGTTGCCGTCTGGGAGAAGAGGGCTACCCTGAACATGAACGACATTGTCTTTCGCGAGCGGGCCTATATGGGAGGTAGGTTATCCCTACCCATACAAAAGGGATAGCAACCCCCAAAAAAAACCGAAAAGAAACCAAATCACTGACCTAGTTATCATCAGTTGCTACTTATGTCCACGGAGATTTCGAGGCAGTCATCGACGCCATCGCGTCTGGAAAGATGAAGCCCGAAGGCATGATCACCAAGAAAGTCGCCATGGACAAGGTCGCAGACGAGGGCTTCAAGACGCTGATTGAGGACAAGGATAACCACGTCAAGATCCTCGTCGACCTGACCCAGCCCATAGCATAAAGGAAGTAAGGCAACCTAAGGGACGACAACCCCGATCGACCACACCGAAACCTGGGATAGGAGAAAACGGAAAAGAAAAAGTTAAGGCGAGCATCTGCAAATCTCTGTTGGTTGCCCTGTGCGCGCGTTGACTTTGAATTGATGCCCGGGTTGGCTTCACATCTTAGTCTTTCTTGTTTTTAATAGTCATAATCACGTTCAAGTCGTTTCGTTTCTTTAAGAACCTTTTGGAAGCTGAAGTGTCTTGCGGTTCAACATTGGTGATATACCTGTGTACATATAAGTCTACCTGTTCGTGTGTATCATTGACTGACGCCAGTTTGGGGTATCTAGGAAATATACTGACGGCGAGGCTGCCTCTTTGAAAAGTTGCCAAGCGGGAAATAGACCATCTGTGGGACAATTGGAGCTTCAAACCTCGTTCCGAAAAGATCTTGCTTGACCAAAACGCCTCGGAGCGGCCACGGGGTAGGAGGACTGCATGATATTTGACCATGTGAACGACACAGTACATGTCACGGATGTACTGTGATGACTCTTAGAATCGCCCATAATACCTACTTGTGTACTGAGCACTGACTCGATGAGGGCTTGGACAATTTGTTCTAAAACTTGTGTTGGTGGCCAAGATGCTATACTTGATTACTCCTCCTCATAACCACTCAGAATATCATCCACCTCCTGTCTTTTCGCAAAGTCGAGGAACCTCTCGTCTAGAGAGAAGGAAAAAAACGTCAGCAACCAAAACACACAACACCTAATAATGTCCTCCTACTCCTCTTCTTCTTTTCCTCATAGCAGACCAGACTATACAGAACTTACAAGTAATTCTTCCCTCTCCGTCCGCAGGATCAATCAGCTCCTCCAGGTCCGCGCCAGTCACGCTCAGCCCCGCCCTCGCGGCGACCGCAGCCAGCTCGTCGGGGGTGATTGATGCCTTGAGGGTGGCATCAGTTGCCGCCCACGCGTCCTTGTAAACCTGGTTAGCAAGCCGTTGACGCTGCAGCCTGGCCGACATGGTGCTGAGACCCCGCATGGCGCCTCCTGCGCTGGTAGGAGACTTCATTGCGGTGGCTGGGAGCGTACCCTCGTCTGTGGTGGTGGTGGTGGTGGTGGTGGCAGTAGTAGTAGGAGTAGCAGCACCAGCCGGCTCGGGAGACTTGTATGGCTGTCCGGTCATCATTGTGATGAACTCTGTTGTTGCTGTTAGTCCATAAAAGCGGGGTTTTTGGTGGTTTTTTTTCGTCATTTCTTTATATCCTCTTCTTACCGTCAAAGTTGATGGTGCCATCGCCGTCGAGGTCGACCTCCTTGATAATCTTGGAGACCTCGTCGTCGGTGATGGACGGGGTTGTCTTGCGCATCACCCGGCCGAACTCCTCGACGGAGATGTTGCCACCTCGATCTTGATCCTGCACATAGAACCATTATCAGCTGTGAGTTCCAGCTACCACCACAGTAGTAGGGACCCGAAGAATAGGAGGGAAACTTACGTATTCATTGAAGCACTCACGGAAGATGGCGATCTCCTCGGGGCTCAGCTGTCTGCCAGTAGCCTGTTGTCGTTGGTTGTAGCGTCGGTCAGCCTCTAGGAAATAAAGATTGAAGGTTGTCAACTCTTACCATTGTAAAGGTCTGTTGAGTGATGAGAGGGGCTCTGAGATGGTGACGATCTCAAAGGTAATAATATCCGGCAAGTTCTGTCTCTCTCTCGCTCTTTCTCCTTTTCCTTGCCTGCTGTTTCTCTTCTTGTGTTCTTCTTTTGTCCTTTTCAGGTCACGTCAAAATCGATATGTTTCGTCTTTTCAAGTCGGTCGTCTGTTCTTTTCCCGGGAGGGGTTTATTTTTATAGTCAAGATGGTATTCAAACCAGTAGCACGAAATAGGACAGACGACAGACCACAAAGATGATGGAACGATGGCGGTGGAGATTGGCGAATGGTATCATGTGGAGATCTCTTTCTCTCTCTACCAAGGGCCCCGCAAAATCAGGGCCCTCCCATGTCGAAATGGTGTCCACCCATGCCGGTATCATCGCCGTAACAGGAGATCAGCTCCGAGGGGGCTCTACCATAGTAAATATCCTCCGGTCGTAAATAAAAATGCACGGGCCCGCCAACCTGAGAAAACGGGGGGAGAAAGGCAAGGGATACTTCCTACAGTTGCTTTGCGAAACCGCAGAACAGACATGGATTTAAGGGGAAATGGTTGTGTTTAATCCAACTGTACTACTACAAGCATGCTCATTGGGCTATGATGTGCCGGTTTTCCAACCAACGACGTGGTGGATAGGACGAGAGAGAGAGAGAGAGAGAGAGAGAGAGAGAGAGAGGAAGGGCCCTCTGCTGTGGGCCAAGTCAGTCAGTGAAGTGCTACTGAGTAAGTGCCATGTCGACAAGGAGGGATGGAGCGCCTGTGCGTGGACAAGGAAACAATCCTGTTCCTGAAGCCTCCTCGTCTGAACTACTACAACACATACACACACTCACATGACTTGGGTGACAAAGTGGCCACCACTTGGGGGAGAAGAGTTTCGGGTCTTTCTCCTCGTCGTGTGTCAAGTCAACATGATCGACTCCAGGGGCAACACAAACGTCCTTGATTCAATCGTCCCGTCCCTGTGTCAGCCAAGCAGCGATCCTGTTGCTTATAGGATGGTTTCTCTCGTCTGTGTGTGCGTGCGTGTGTGTGTCTCCTCGGGAGGTTCCGCTGCTTGCATGAACTACCCTCGGGCCGCTCTCGCCTCCCCCTTCCCAATATCCAGGGAACACAGTCAGTCTGACTCATCAGACCAAGAACCCCCTTTCCCTTTCCCTTTCCCCCAAATACTCGACCACGACATAGAGCAGTTTCCTCCCATATCTCCAAAGTAGACAAGGCTGTTGAACTCAGTCTCCAGCGTCTTCAGCTTCCACTGGCCCCCATCATTATCGTCGTCGTCATCCTCCTCCTCCTTGTCCATTTCCTCACACACAAAAGACAGGACGCTGATGCCCGCAACAGGCAGGTTCTCTGCACCAAAAGTCTGGGTCCAGCGGAGGACGAGCGAGTCACAGCCGACGGCGCTGGTGGAGGTGACGACGAGGGGGACCCTGGGCTGACTCGCCTGGCTGTCCATAAAGGCCTGCTTGGAAGAGAAAGTCACAGATCCGAGGGGCACACCTGCGAGGGCGTTGATGCTGTCCGAGGTGTCGGTGAAGCTGTCTGCAAGGAAGCTCTGGGCGAGCGTCGCGGTATAGTTCCCGATGAGGGCTGCGTACGCCTCGACGAGGGTGTTTACTGTCTGGGAGCCGGCCTCGAGCGGTCTGGAGCAGGTGAGGAGGTTGTTGCTGGACCGATCTCTTGCGGATGCACCGAGGACGGCGAGGGCGGAGAGATAGAGACAGTAGAGACGCATACTGAAAGGGTGGGAGCGAGTGAGGTACCCCTCAATCTTGTCAGATGGGGCATACCAGATCGTGTCTAGAGAGGGGAGGTAGGTTACTTGTTCCAGAGGCAAACAAGCAGAAATCTTGATGCTGCTCCAGAGGGTGCATTGAGCTGGATATTGCTGCCTCAGACCCATGCCAGCCAAGCGAAGTACGAAGCGAAGAGTCCCTTTTATATTCTGAAAATTCTCTGACGATGCCGTGTAGTGTAACCATAACAGTTCTGCAATTTCCTGCTAAATCTTGGCCACAGAGGCTATATCGCAGGGTGCTTCGGCAGCTTAAGTCCAGCCACAGGCAGAATAATGGTGCAGGTTCCCTGAGGGAGGCGGCCCGGCTGTGAGAGGTAAAAAGACAGTTATCCGTGTAGCGTCGAGCAAGCTCCAAAACATGCGTCAAGGTGGCTGTCAATTCTCTACCGAAAGAAGGCCCAGTGAGGGGGCGGTGAAGAAGAGACGAGGAGACTCTCGCTGGAGGAAGGCCGTCTTGCCATCAACCAACGCCGCCACAGGTAGGACCACGGGTTACAAGGACACACAACATCGGTCCATGGCGGCGGGCGCTGGGCTGTGGCAAGGATGTGGAAATAAGGACACTGGCCGGGAATTCTGCCACCAGCCGTCCGTTTCTGTCCGATATTGGAGGTGCGACTACTCCGTCACATATTGCGATCGAGGCTCGGCGCCACAATATCTCCCTCCCTCCCTCCCTCCCTCTCTTTTCGAGGGCACCGCAGTCTCGAATGATCAGGGCAGCTGATGTGGCGTCCTGCATGAGTCCCAGCCCGAAACGATATCGCAGAGAAGATCTAGGGAACCTGTCAAGTCATCTGAGGGATCTGCAGCTGGCAGTTCCTGGACGGGCAGTCAACCTACACAAAACACAGTTGCACAAAGGGGGACTGGACTGAATTAACGTCTTGTGCTGTTTCAGCATCAGGGTGCAGAGAACTGCTGCATGTAAGTATTATTCTCCTAGAACCAGACCATGGGCTCCACGACGGTGGTAAAACAACAATGGGCGCGTGCGTGCTTGGGCCCCTCCTAAAGAGAGAAAAGCAGAGCAGATGAGCAGCCGATCGTGGTGATCCAATCCGCCACCCGTCATCCGTCAGGGCCCGCTCTCTCTCTCTCTCTCGGGAAATGAGGAGAAAGTAAAGATACTCGCCACCCTGGGCCTTCAACGGTCGATGGTCTTTTTTTTTATTTGTCTTTTTGTTCTTTCTGTATGGACAGTCCTGGACTGCACGCACTGTAATTTGGGAAGAGAAGAGAGGAGAGAGACGGAATCCGGCACGGCTGACTCTAAATCGAAAAAGAAGGGGTGGTAAATATCGTGACGATTTATGGCAGCGGAGGAAAGAAGGGGGGGGAGAGAGAGAGAGAGAGAGAATACGAAGAACAAGATAATGAGGGAATTTCAATATCCCATACGGAAAGGGTAATAGTATATTGGTGGATTGTGTGGATGGGTAAATAAATAACAGCCATCGTGTCAATCTCGTGGCCCATACCGACTCCCGCCCGACCTTGGGTCCCGCAGTCTAGCCTCGTCATGGCCTAGCGTCTGGAGACTGTCGGGCTAAAAGACGAGGCTTGGCAGCCGTCATAGCCGCGATCCCTGCTGCAATATAGGCGATAGGGCAAGAGATCTGCAGGGATAGGGTAGGGGTACTTGTATGTACTTAGTAGTGTAAGGGGTGAAGGGGCATTACAGGGGCAAGGAAAAGGCGATAGCGCAGGGGGTAGTACTATGCAGTACTGAGAGACAGGAGGGAGGGCCTGTAAGACGGCCCTGAGGGAGGCACTGAGGGTCCCCCAAGGAACTGGCATCAGCCCTGAAAACTCAGAACGTGGTTCCTGCATTACTGCGTCTCCAGGCTTATTGACATGCTCTCTAGCATGTAACACACTAAATTGGGACCCTTGAAGATTTTCCTACCTCTTTTCTCTTTATCTCTATACACACACACACTCTCTCTCTCTCTCTCTCTATTCCGCCATCCTCCTCCTCATCCCCTCGGTGGCTATCTCCGTCCGAACTTGTGTGTGTCTTGTCAGCTGGTTGGACCTTGGGCTGTGGGGTCCCTCGCTCTCTCCATGGGTTTCAACGAGCGGGTTATGACGGGCCCCCAGGCGTGGATCTAGGCCCAAAGAGGGAGGCCTGTCTGGGCCTGTGAGGCGCCCGAGTCTCTATCAAATCTCGGACACTTTGCTCTGATACGTCGATACGGCTCGACCAGACTTCGTGACACGCCAGAGGCAAATTACTTCTCGGCACAAGGAGGCGAGCAATCAACCCTCTGCCTCTTTCTACCCTCCTCGCTTTTCCCTTGGCCAGCATTCCAGACAAACGAAAAATCCTACACCACACTGCATCTTGTACTATGTATTACGATGACAGGAAAATGACAGGTGAGGTCAAGGTGAGAATCCCCACGGGAGTGGTGTTTGGTCTGCATCTTTTGGGCTTGATTTTACCTTTACTTTAGTATTCACATCATCTGCATGTGCATCAACTATAGTACTATGCATATTTCTATCTTGTACTAGGACTATGTACTATGTAGCTTGCCTGTGCCAGTCCTGTGTGTCTGCTAGGTTGTTTTATGTGCACTTGTGTGTGTGTGTCCTACACCATGTAACCCCCTTTTTTTTTTTTTTTTTTTTCATATTCATTTTCCCTTCTCCCTCCGTCCCTCTCTCTCTTCCCTCTTCCTGCCTGGCCCTTCCTTTTCCCTTCCCCTGGCCCTGCCCATCGGAACCATCGTGGGGTGTGGGTCTTTTTTTCTTTATCATCCTTCTTCTTCTCTCCTTAGTACCGATTTTCCGTTCCCTTTCCCTCGCCCGCCGGCGCTCCCCCTCTTCTGCTCCTCTTTTTCTTGTCGCTCCCTCTCTGGGGTCCTGGTCAAACTCTCTCCTGTCCATCCTCATCACCATTACATTCCCAGACTACACAACTGACTTCTGGTCACCACGCTCCCTAAACCTTACCCATTGGGTATACGCACATTCCTTTTGGTTGGCCTCGCGAGTCAACATTTCGTCACTCCTTCTGTCTTTTCCCTCCCCTCCCCGCACTGTTTCTTTTCTGTCTATCGTGTTCATCATCCCCCGACTGAATTACGGTAGCAGGAACGAGCAGACAAATACACACAGGCACACACCTTGGTGGGGAAATCAGTATTATACAACCGTTCTACTTGCTACCCTTGAGGCTCTCGTAGTCAACCTTGGGATCTTGGGGCCTCCGAGCTCAGCATTGACCCTTTATCCATCTGGTCCTCAGAACATTCTTTATTTTATTTTTCTTCTCTTTCTTTCTAACACCTGTTGGCCCTCAACGACTTGGCATATCTGGGTGCGCCAGCCTGTGCCGGCATCTTGGACAGACAAGAAGAAAAGTCGATCTGCAATTGACTCTCGACTCTGCGCCCTCCTCACCCTCGTTCCTCCTCTTCCACCATGTTGTCCTCTCACGCCCTCCTGCTGCCCGCTGCCCTCCTGCTGGGCGCGGCGCAGCACGTCGCCGCCCAGACGAGCAGCTCGTGTAACCCCGTCACCAACACCACAGGCTGTCCCAGCGACGCGGCCTTCGCGACCGAGCACGAATGGGTCTTCAACACCTCGAGCGCGCCCTCGACGTCCATGTGGGCAATCACCGCCTCGTCAGACGCCATCACCTGGACCGATGACGGTGCCAACTTCACCGTCGCTGAGAAGGGCGACTCCCCGACCATCCGCTCCGAGTTCTACATCTTTGGCGGCCGTGTCGAGATCTGGATGAAGGCGGCGCCCGGCCAGGGTATCATCTCCTCTGTCATGCTCCTGTCCGACGACCTCGACGAGATCGACCTCGAGTTCCTCGGCAGCAACGGCACTGCCGTCCAGACCAACTACTTTGGCAAGGGCATCAACAACGTCTCCTGGGAGACGGACTTTGAGATCGACGGGGGCACCCTCAACGACTTCCACAACTACACCGTCGACTGGACCAACAGCAGCCTCAAGTGGTACATCGACGGCGAGCTCAAGCGCTCCCTGACCCCCGAGGAGGCCAACAACACACACAGCTACCCGCAGACCCCCATGAGGGTGTACGTTGGACCCTGGGCCGGTGGTGACTCGGACAACGCCGAGGGCACTATCGAGTGGGCTGGCGGCGAGACCGACTACGACAACGGGCCCTACACCATGGCTGTCAAGAGCATCAAGGTCACCGACTACGGACGGGGTACTGCTTACAACTATACCGACAATTCTGGCACGTGGGACAGTATCGAGATGCTCAAGTAAGCGTCCCCCCCAAAAGTCTTCCCATCCTTTATCTCTCTTACTGACAACGACTTCCACCCACAGCACCGACAAGAACTCCACAGCCCAAGAGACCCTGACCTCGGAGCCATCCGAGAGCATCTCAGACAAGTTCAACAACCTCTCGACAGGTACCAAGTCGGCCATCTTCGCCTGCAGCGGAGCCGCCGCCCTGGGTCTCGTGGCCTATGCCGCCTTCTACTGCATGCGCCAGCGCAAGAGGGGCAACGCCGAGGCCCAGCTGGCAGCCAAGCAGATGGAGGACGAGCGCCTGGAGATGGAGGGCTACAAGGCCAAGGGCATCAACCCGGACGGCTTCGCCGAGGCCCAGCCCGAGTACAACGCCAAGACGGGCATCGCCACCCGCGAGGTCCAGGTCCCCGACTACAGCGAGCCCAACCACGAGAGGGTCGGGTCCCTCAGCATGGCCGCCGGTGCGGCCGGCATGACCGCCGCTGCGTCGAGACCCTTGCTGCGGAACGGCCCTAGCGCCGCCGCCTCGCCGCCGGGCACCCCCAACGGCTACTCGCACGACCCTTACTCGGACAGCTTCTCCCCCATCGACAACAACGGCTTCGGCGGCATGCACAGCCCACCGCCTGGCATGCCTCCCACCGCCCCCTGCCTGGTGTTCCCAACCGCAGCTTCTCGAACCCCAACTCGCAGATACACGACGGCTTCGAGACCCAGCCGCAGAGGAGCTTCTCCAACCCCAACGGCGGCCAGGGGGAGTACTGGCGGTAATCTGTGCACACACGCTGGGGGCGCGCCAGGGCTGCTGCTGACGTGATGGTCAAATGATGTCGGAAGTTCTGTCTCTCTCTTTCTCTGCCGAGATATCGATATCAAGGGCCGTAGCGTCTGTTGCTGCCGTCGGCGTCGGTCCTGCTGCTACTGCTGTTTGGACATTTTCTCTCAATCCTGGGCTTGGAGTTCAACGGTGTGTTGGGAGTTCTTCCTGTCGTCCGTCCATCTGCCTGCTACACTCCCTCTCCCTCTCCCTCTCTCTCTCTCGCGAGCGTGTGTGTTTATGTATCATCTTGTGTGGTTCATCTTGAGGCTGGGGCTGGGTCTTGGTTGGAGATGGACCTCCATTTTTGTGCGTGTTTGGCCTTCTTGGACAATGTTGATGTCTTTTTTTTTTTTTTTTTCTCTTGTGTTTCCTTTTTGTTAATCTCCTGTCGGCTCAAGAAAGGGTTCAAACAGAGGATACACATAGTAAATGATGCATATATACCCTTCAGTCCCATCATAGACCTTTATTTTCGTGTCAGCATCGGTAGACGGATGCATAATAAACTATATGCAAATTTGGAAGAAAAAAAAAAAAAAAAAGAGAGAGAGACAATGGAGAAATTGGAAGCAAAACAGATGGTGTTTGGGTCTGCCATGATTGCAAGGACTGTGTAAATCTACAGGTAGTTTATTATTTCAATCTCATCCGTCTTCACCCTAACCCTGGCGTCTCCTCCCAAAGAGTTTTCCCACCAACAATCATCATCATCATCATCATCACCTCGGTCTCTATGATTTGAAATTTGAGTTTCATCTCGAATTCTCTCGTCGTCACGCATGCTGTTTCTATCTTCCTTTTGCATGACTTGTACATTGATGCACGGACTGTCGGCCAGCCGTCCTCACAACCAAGACCTTCACATCGCTCCTTTTCGTCGACGCGTCGAATCGAGTCCTTCAGACGGGATATCGGCATCATGGCCGCCTAACACGAGATATACCTGAAAGCATGTCATCCAAAGCACCGCCCAAGAGAGCTGCTCGTGCTGCCGGCAGCAAGCTCTCCCACCTCGCCCAGCGCCGCCTGCGCATGCTGGACATCGACCCGGCCAAACACACGTGGATGACGGCCAACCTGGGGAGGCAGCTGGGCTCTGTGGACGAGACCACCACCGAGCCGTATGCAGGGCGGGTCACGAGCGCCACAGGCTTCGAGCTCGCGTGCAGCTACAACTGGAGGCGGCCAGCACCAACACCACCACCATTGACGAGGCAGAGGCCACAGATCTTTGTCCCGGGCGAGGCGCCAAGGGTCGTTCCTCATAAGCTCCCCTTGTCTGTCAGCCACAAGACCAGGCTGCGCAGCTTTCGGGACTACAACACGGCGTGGATGCCCAGGTCGCCCTTCGAGGCCATGTTCCGTGCCATTCAGGTCATGAGGCCCGGGCTGAAGCTTGATGATGTGGACGTCGTCATCAATCGGAGCAGCCTTTCACACCTGCTGCGAGTGGTCCGAGGATCCTGCCCCATGCCCTACCGTCTGGACCTCTGCATGGTCAACAGCTCCCTCGTGGTCACGCCCAGATGGCCCACCCTCTACGAGCCGCGCTTCAACAACTACGGAAGACTATTCGAGCAAAACTTCACCCGCCCCTCCACAACGATGGACGAGGCCGGCTCCCACCATCGCGCCATCCTCTACCACCTCGGCCCCCTCCGCTGTCTCGTCCTCATGGAGGTCGACGCCGCCTTCACCAGGTTCAAGCCCACCTGGGCGATCCGGAACTGGAAGCTGTTCCAGACGGCGCAGGACCTGACCCCAGCCCAGCGCGAACAGGTGCAGGTCGTGCGAGAGCTGCAGGTTTCCCTGCAGTCTGATGCCGAGAGGCGCCTGTTCCAGTCTCTGAGCGGCAACGACGACCACGGCGATGATGACAGCAGGCTCCAGAAGGCACCCTCGAAAAAGCATCATAATATGCGGCAGCCCTTGAAGGTCCTCCGCAGGGGTGGCGGAACCCTGAGTGCCCATACAGCAGAGCTGCACACGACGAGCAGCTCCGGGGGCAATGACAAGAAGACGCAGCAGATGTGGCTGGGAAGGACACCCTACCTCATCAAGAGCCGCCACAGCCTAAACACATTTACAGACGTCCATGTCTCCAGCTCCTGGCCCCGCCTCGTGAGGTTCGAGGAGGATGCGCAGAAGCAGCTGCAGAAGCTCGTCTCGGCGATCCAGATGCTGAGGGACCTCACGGCCAGCACTGCAGACCGGCAGGCCATCGGGGTCTGCACGCCGCAGACCAAGTCGCTCAAGGTGTTTGAGCCGCGGGAGACGCCGCGGCCGCCTCTGCCTCTTGATATTCAGGATAGGTTCTGGACCGGAAGGTTTGAGACCGGAATTGCACGATTGCATGATGGACGCATTTAGAAGCAATTTTTCCCCTTCAAGACTTGCTCATCAATCGCATATCTCGAAGAGATCGACCTTCGTTCTTACTAGAGACAGAACTTACGTGCACAGCAAACAGGATGGGAAAAGAATGGGGCCGGCCTACCCCAAGGATGACGAGTACATACAGCCATGCCTGGGACGAGGGACAGTCTGAGTAATAGGGACACTGCGATTGGCGTATTCCCGTCCCCGAGAGGCTGGCTCCCAAGTGGTCAGGCACTTGACCGTCACTGTCACACTGGGAATTCGGGCATGATTACTCCACTATTGATATAACCGCAGCAGTGCCCCGCAATCCCTCGACCAGACGTTATTCCCATGTCCGCTGAGATACGGACAACTCTCTCGAGGTTGAGAGGCACGACTTGCAAAAGGTCTCAGACAAGGGATAGAATGCTTTAACAGATGTCCTATCTGCGGCCAGTCAGTTGTCTAGTGAAAAGCGGTAACTTCAGAACGCTATCTCACCCACCAGCCCACGCTATCTCTGCCTGACGCACAAAGCTGCTGTTCTGGTCTTGGTTATCAGTCAGACGAGCTCATTCCACATACGCCGGCTTCCTCTCCTTTCGGTATAGCAAAAGACTTATCAACCATCTATAAGTACCAACACCAATGCAAGGGCGGAGAGGGGGGGGGGGGAACAGTCAGCCATGCCTGCCCTGCAGTCTCGAATAGAAGGTCACTGGCTATCCATTGGCTATCATCCACAAGCCTTAAGTCCTATCTTATGCTGCAGGAGGAATAGAGCGATACACCTAGTGAATGTGATGGGTAAGAAAGAGCTCTGGCCGGCAAACTTGTACTGCATGTGCCGAGTCCCACCAGAACCTTGCTTTGAGATGTCTGCAGGTAACATCTACAACACTACTCTGCAACGTATTATCAGGCAGCCATCCTTTGGGAGGGATGGGGGGGGGGCGGGTTCTCTCATTATCTCCAAGCCTACAGGCTATCAGTCAGTGAGTCTTGTTGTCTTCAATCAGTCCACCAGTCGCAGAGTTGAAAGAGGGGGTTGAGTGTGCAAGAATTTCGAGAGAAAAGCATATTAAACTTTGGCAGCCGACGAGCTTGTTGAGGGGTATATTTCTCCATACGCACTGTCCGCTTTTGAGATCCTATTCGTTGTTTGAGGAGTGAGAGAAGACTCCCTGAAAGATCATACGATCCGGCAGTCAGTCAGTTTAGAACTGGTTCCAGGCGATCATTACCCTACAAAACCCAAGAAACCAACCAGACTATTGCCTCATCATACACCCTATTGTTGAGCGGTCTGATTGTCATGATGTCTTCGGAAGAGAAGACAGCTGGTGATCCAGACACCATGCCCTCTTCCAAAGCCCAAGCCAGCGACCCTCTCTCCATTGAGAGGCAACCCTCGACGATACAACAAGATGCCTCAAGCCTTAAGCAAGGCCTGCCGGATGTTGGGCTCAGCGGGGAGGGAGCCAAGAGAGCTGAGCTCATGGATTCATCGTGGGGCAGACACGGCAGGTTCTGGATATTTTTCGGGTTGGGTTTGTGCATGCTCGCATAGTAAGTTGACCCATCTCAGAGCCATCTATCTATAATAAGCTTGTGGGCGGTCTTGCTCTCCCCCTTTGCTAATATCTCAAGTGGATAATTAGCGAACTCGACAACACCACCTTCGGAACCTACTACACCTACGCCCTCTCCGACTTTGAGAACATCTCTGCGTCCTCGGCCTTCGCCGTCGTCTGCGACCTCGTCTTCGCCCTGATGAAGCCTTTCTGGGCCAAGACGTCCGACATCTACGGCCGCGGCGAGATGTATCCAGTGGCCCTGGTCTTCATCACCACCGGGCTCGTGGTCTCTGCCTCTGCCAGGTCCTTCCCGGCCATCGCGGCGGGGACGTTTATTCGCGTCCTGGGGATGACGGCTATTAATTCCATGAATGATGTGATTATTACCGACTTCACGACGACCCGGCAGAGGGGATTTGGTGTGTCGTTTCAGTTCTGGCCGTATATCATCCTGCCCTGGATCTCTGGTTACATGTGAGTGATCTCTCAATTGATTGTCATGTCTTTTTTTCCTTTTCTTTTTTTTTTTTCTCTCTCGAGCTAACACTGCAAAAGCATCGACTCTGTCATGTCTGCAGGCGGTCTAGGCTGGCACTGGGGCATCGGAATCGATGCCATCTGCTACCCAGTCGGCGTCTCCGCCATCACAATCATCATGCTCGTCTTCCAGCGCCGCGCCAGGAAGCTCGAGTCGCAGCTCACGGACAGCAGCAGCCCCAGACCGAAGCCGACTTTCCTGCAGGTGTGTGCCGCCCTCGACCTGGGCGGCCTGGTGATCGCCGTCGTGTCCCTGGGCTTCATCCTCGTGCCTCTATCCCTGGCCTCGCTGCAGCCGAGAGGGTACAGAACGCCGTGGATCATCGCCTTGTTCGTGCTGGGGCCTATCGGTCTGCTGGTGGTTCTCCCTCTGTACGAGTCGCGGGCGGCGTCGAATCCCTTTTTCCCTGGTCGGTACATCAAGCACCGGGTCATCTGTCTTGCTTTTCTCTTGTACTTTCTGGATTTCATGGCAGCTGCGGCATCTCACAGCTATCTCTACAACTGGGCCATCATCGCGCAAAACATGTCCGTCCTGCAGGGCACGTACCTCTCCTACACCAACGCGGTCACCATCGTCTTCGTCGGCATCGCCTTCGGCTTCGTCATGTGGAAGACGCGCCAGTACAAGTGGTGGATCATGCTCGGCTGCGTCGTGCGCATGATCGGCTACGGCGTCATGTTCCACATCCGCACGCAGACCAACCCGCCCTACGCCGAGCTCTACGTCGTCCAGATGATCCAGGGCCTGGGCGACGGCCTGGTCCAGACGGGGGGTTTGTGGCCGCGACCGTCAATGTGCCTCACTCCGAGGCGGCGCAGATGACGGCCCTGACGGTCCTGTTTGGGATCCTGGGCCAGAGCGTCGGCGATGCCATCTCGGGGGCCATCTACACCGGCACGTTCAGGGAGGAGCTGGCCAGGCAGCTTGGGGACAGTGCCACGCCGGAGCTGATCAACACGCTGTTTAACTCCATCACGGGCGTGATACCGGCGTGGGGAACGGCCGAGAGGATCGCCATTGTCAAAGCAGTATGTTCTTTCCAATGCAGACCGTGAGAAAAAGGATAGCGAGACTGACTTTTGTGGTTTTTCCCTACTCGCAGTACAACGCAGTCACCTCGTACTTCTTCGTGGCAGCCATGGTCATTGTCAGTTCAAACTTTCCGTTTTTCTCTTGTCTGGGGCTTGTTCCCCTTTAATATCTAAGTATACCGACGGATTGGGAAAGTTTTGGATGGGAGAGACAAAGGCCCTCTTGCTGACACATGTCTTTTACTTGATTACTAGATCACTCCTGGTTTCATCCTGGTGTATTTCCTCCCGAATCAAAAGCTCGGGGACACCCAGAACCTCGTCGAGGAGCACGGCATGTTCGACAAGCAGGACGACGACCGCAACCAGTTGGGGTAGAGGCCAAGAAAAGGCATCAATATCGACACCAGCTCGTCGTCCTCTACACATCACGAGTCTCATCAAAACATGAGATCAAATCTGGTCTTGCCCGAGATGTTGGGCATCGTGAACCTGATAGACTCTTCCAGTCTGGTATTCATTCACGGTCCTTCCGGATACGGCATGTTCATCGTGTCTTTCCCATAATCTTTCCATAGACTTTCCCGTATCGAGGGAATTTTCCCTCCTAATCTTTCTCATAAAAACATTGAATCATACAAGTGTGGGGTGTGGTATTTGTGCACCCTTGAACTCCACCGATTAAATCAAAAACGCCTGAAGATCCCTTGAAAACCGAACCGAAAAAAGAAAAAGAAAACCTTGCAACAAACACAAAAACAAATACAACTCCTGGGATCACTTCTCTTGTGTCCCATTCTTTCCTTCCTTTCTTCTTATTTTTTTTTTTTTTTTTTTTTCCCCCTTTTCCAAACACCCATCTGGGCCAGTCCTTCCATCAACAACAACCACAACGACCACACAGGCCAGTCATCCAGAGGCTGATGCGATGATGGCAGCGATCGGGTCGTCCTGCGCGGGCATGTCTCGGCCCCAGCCCTTGAAGTCCAGCAGGTACTCTGAGACCTCCGTGTCCAGGTGGTGTCTCAGGCAGTAGTAGTACTGCTGCATGGCCTCCTCGTCGCTGCCGGCGATCTTGTGCAGCTCCGGGCAGACGATCTGGTCGAGCCAGGTGACGAAGAAGGCCTTGAGCTGGTCCGGCCTGGCGAGGTCGTGGGTCCGCCAGTTGGCCACGGTGTGGCCGTGCTTCTGGATCTCCCACCTGTAGCGCACCGCGCCGCACTTCTTGTACCTGCACCTGTCGGCGACCTCGCAGGCCCAGTTCCACACCTTCTTGATGTCCTGGCTGCCGTTCCTGACCGGGGCGAGGCGGGCGGCCCAGAAGAAGAGGCGGGTGCGCACGAACTGGTACAGCGGGGCGGCGTAGGACCGCGAGTACACGCGGTGCTCTGGGCGCTCCGGGGCCGGCAGCGTGAGCTCCCTGGGCGTACCCAGCACCAGGGACCTGTTCACGGGGTCCCAGATCCTCATGGAGAACTCGATGCAGGGGATCAGGCGGCTCTCGAGGAGGTTGAGGATCCCGCAGTTGCTGTTGAGGAAGGGCACGCGGTAGCTCATGTACTCCATGATGAGGGGCCACGCTGTCTGGGACGGACCAGGGCCCGCGCTGCGACGGCCGGTAGCCGCGGTCGCGGAGGAACTTGTGGAAGGTCGTGACGGGGGTTTTGCGCCACTTGCCGCCGCCGACGTAGGTGCAGAGCTGGGCTGGCTGGTCGGGGTCGAGCCAGGACCGGGCCTCCGTCTCGAAGTTGAGGGATCTCTGGTAGGTCAGCGCCTCGCCCCTGTTGCCTCCGCCTGGCAGCATGTCTTCTGTGTGCCAGCGGATCTCGTCCATGATGCTGCCGGTCTGGATCTCGGACTGGAAGTAGTGAAAGGCGCGTAGCAGGATCGCTGCGGTGCAGAAGCCCCTTTCGCTCTGCCCGTGCGGCTCGTTCCACTTCCTCTTCTGGACCATCGGCGCTGGGGGAGGACAGGTGCTGGGGTCGCGGCTTTCAGCTCTGGTGCCGGCGGGGTGACGGACGATCTCGAAGCCGCAGAACTTGTCGCCGTCTAGGGTGAAGATGACGCGCTGGCCGGGTCCGGCGATGGGTTTGACAGGCTTGAGCCAGGTCATCATGGACTGAGGGCGACGAACGGCGAAGGCTGGTGGCTGCTGCTGCTGCTGCTGCTGCTGCATCGTCGGGATGGCATCCATCTGTTCATGAATTTGGACATCTTCCATGTGGTGGTCGTCCGTCAAGAGTTGTTCAGCATGGTGCTCCGTCGAGTGCTGCTGCAGCGTCGGGATGGCATCCATCTGTTCGCGAACTTGGACGATATCTTCCATGCGGTGGTCGTCCGTCATGGTTTGTTCGGCGTGGTGCTCCGTCGAGTACTGCTGCTGCTGATACTGTTGACACTGCTGCTGCTGCTGCTGCTGGTGGTATTGCTGCTGGTATTGCTGCTGCTCATACTGCTGCTGCTGCTCATACTGCTGCTGCTGCTGATGAATTGCGTTAGCTATCATTGACCATCTTGCGCAGACACACTCTCTTCTCCCCTGGTTACGTACCTGGACATCTTCCATGCGTTGCTCGTCGGAGTGTTCGTCGCCGTTCTCGGTCGGGTGGGCAGCAGCAGGAGGAGGAGGAGGAGGAGGGTTGGTCGGCTCGTCAGAATAGGCAATCTCTTTACCTTTTGATGATGATGACGGCTTGGGGTTGACATCCTCTTCGTAGCCCCGCACATCCTGCACGGGCTCGCAGTCGACGGGGTGCTTGGACGAACTACCAACCTTGTTCTCCATGTACTCGATTCTCGCTCGGTAGAGGGCGCTGCAGAAATCGTCGGAGTCGTCGGAGTCGTGGTGGGGTAACATCTTCTCGAGCTCCCACTGGGTTGGGGGGAAGGAGTACGAGGCGACTCCCTTGCCCTTTGGCGACCTGGGAGCGCGGGGGACAGCATCTTCGTCCTCCTCGAGAACCGGGCAGTCGTCCATGGTCTCTTCGCCCGCGTCCGTCATGGTCTCGTCCTCGTCGGGCTCGTCCTCCATGGGCTGGTCTTCCATGGGCTCGTCCTCTGGGAAATCCGCCTCCGAATCCTCCATCATATCCTCCCACAGATCCTGCTGGCTGGGGTCTTCGTCCACGTCCACGTCCATCAGTTCGCACGCCGTGTCATCGTCGATCTGAGCGACCTCGGCGGCTTCTTGCTGCTGCGACTGCTGCTGATGCTGCGACTTTGGCGCCGGACAGACGACGTTCTCGTAATAACGGACGTCGCCGACGTCGCTGTCGACCTCCATCGGCTCCGGCGCATCTATGGCGTCGCCGTCACCGATGAAGGCGCAACGATCGTCGACGGCCGTCTCGTTGACGACCTCGGCGGCGTCCTGGGCGGCCTCAAAAGAAGAGCTAGTCTCTATTCCGATGGGCTCTGGCTCCACATCCACCGTGGTGGACGCATCTTCACCCACTGCCTCCTCGCTGTTCGGGAGGCCAGTGTCGACGTCGGCCGCCTCAGCCTGAGGCGCCAGATGCTCAACAGCCACGCCGAGGATGGCATCCAGCTCTTCCTCCATCGCGCGTACCAAGAGGGGGATATTGTCCTCTTGGGGTGGGGGGCCGGTGCCGGTCCAGGCCGAAGCCTGACCTCTCTCGGAGTCGACCTCGATTCCGACGTCGTCACCACCAATGAGGGCACGGAGGCTGGCAAGGAGGCCGTCGGTGTGCTCCTCGAGACCACGGCAGGGCTGTAAAGGTCCGCCACAGCTGTGTCCTGCTGTGGCGGCCTTGGGGAGAGCCCCTCGGCCGAAACCTGCACACCATCATGCTGCACCTTTTGCGCATCACCAGTCGCGGCGGCGACGATGGGGCTGGCCTGCTCGCTCATGTCCGAACAAGAGGACTCGGTTTCCTAGACCGAGGACCCCTTGTCGGCAAGGCTCACAGGAGGCAGCCCCTTGTGGTAGTCGTTGTCGGCGCCGTCGCTCGTGGTGATGATGGCAGCAGGAGACAGCACTCCGCTGACAGGTCGAGCCGCTTTGGACCGCTTCTGCTTCCGCTGCTGCTCCTTGTCTTGCAGCAGCTTTAGCTTCTGCAGCCTAGACGACTCCAGCTGCTTCCGCCGTGCCTCCTCTTCGGCTTTGGCGAGCTTGTAGAGCTGAGCTCGCCCCGACGGAGAACAGCTGTCGACTTCGGGGTGGGGCAAGATGAGGTCGTAGAGAAGCCAGCCGAGCCTGGCGCTCTTCACCTTGGGGATGTGGGTTGGGATGCACATGATGTCGGCGTCGGTCGACCGGACGGCGTCGGCGTCCGGAGTGGAGGAGGATGATCGAGGGGGTGCAGGGCCAGGCCGAGGGAGAGGGCGAGAGGACGGAGAAGGAGAGGAGGAAGGGGGAGGAAGAGGAGGATGAGGAAGAAGAGGAAGAAGAGGAAGAGGGACCGGGACGAAGGGGGGAGGAGACGAGGTGGGACCACGCCGGCGACGACTGGATGGACCTGGGAGGCCGTAGCGCGCATTCCCAGGAGGGGGAAGCGGCAGGCGCTCCTCAGGCCCGACCCCACACGCCAGATAGAACTCCTCGGGCGTGCGCATCTTCCAGGCGTCGACGACGCGGCCCATCTCCTCCTGCTTGCGACCTCGGTTGAGGTGGCGGGTGGGGAGGACCTGGCCCGCGACGAAGATGGTGGCCGCCATCAGCAGGCCGAGGATCTTGTTGAAGATGGTGAAAGCCATCTTGAAGAGAGAGAGAGAGAGAGAGAAGAAGAGAAAAAGGTTTGTGATGGTGGTGATGATGATGACGAGGATGGTGTTTCCTCGCTGGTGTTGGTCAAAGATCGAAAAGTTTAGAGAGCTTGGTGTTTGCTCTCGAAGGTTGATCTTTGGTTGAGGGTGGAGGAAAAGGAAGAGAGAAAGAGAGAAACAAAGCTGGGGGCAGTTGGGATCGCGTTGAAATAGCTGTTGTTGCTGCTGCTGCTGCTGCGTTGGTACCTACTTTATGTACCCAGGCGGGGGATGCCTAATAAACAACACCAAGGTCAGGAGGCAAAGGTGGGGCAGCCAGCAGGAAAAACGCGTTCAAGGAAAATGCGAATTTATTCATCGTGGGCTCAGAGATCGGATGATATTTGGGTGATCGAGCAGCCGGGCAAAGCTAATACGGTGCGCGGGCAGGCGAGCCACCCTGGAGACCGCAGACTGACTGCCTTGACCTCTCATTGTCTTGACACTCGGCCATAGATTATTTGACAATGGCCAGAAGGCCAAGATATACTATTCAAGGGTTTCTCGGCCATTCCGAGCAACCCCTCCAGCTGTTGTTATCACAGATAGCGACGGAACGAACGTTGGATGTTGTCTTCACTTAGGCCAGTGCTATGCTGTCAACTTACAATCAACAGCTGAGCTAACTGTCTCTCTCTATACCACTCGGGCCAATTTCGGAAGAAGCCTTTCTGTGAATGATGACAGGCATGTGGTGAAATTGACATTGGGTATCTTCAAACCAAAAAGCAATCCCTATCCAAGTCTAAGTACGCCTTTCTAAGTCTATTCCACTAAGCCTCCTACTGGCCACCGTTCGGCCCTCTCACAATCCTCAGACGCTCTTGAAAGGACGCCAGCCTCCTGTCAGCCCTCGACTACAGAGTATTGCCGTGGCACCCAGCGCCAGCGTCGCCCCGCTCCAGGCCCAGCTCGCCTGAAAGCCAAACGTCCTCAACAGCGCACCCGAGGCGGGCGCCCCGATCAAAGCCCAAAGCTCATACACGTCGATGCCATGCCCATCCGCGTCCCGTGGCGGTTCATATCTGCGGTGAGCCGCCAGAAGATTGTGGGCTGCAGAGAGAAATAAGAACCCGTGAAGAACCCATAGAGGCTGACTATGGTCATGAGCCCCGCGAGACCCGGGTCGGCGTTGAGGCACAGCACGAGCATGGCCAAGGACGACACCGAGATGATCATCATGTTGAATGGCCCCAGCCCATGGGTGATTTGTGGAATGTTGGGCAGGATGCGCCCGAGGATGGACGCGGCGTTCAAGACCGTGACGAGATATGTTGCCACGTCTTCCCTCATGATGTCGGTTTCGACCGCGAAGTCTGCAACGTAGAAGAAGGTTGTGTAGAGGCCCAGGAAGGCGAGGACGCAGCCGAGGACGAAGAGGAGATAGGGCGCGTCTGTCAGGACTGTTTGGTCGAGGAAGGCCCTCTTTGGCCGTGAGGACTCGGGCTGGCTCATGACGATGTTTGAGATGCCTAGTGTGACAAACACCACAAGCGCCACGCTCAGACTTGTGTACCTGAAGCCGACGGTGGGGATCAAACACTTGATCATGATCGGATAGACAACCCTAACAAGTAGAGTGGCCGTTATTAATAAGTGAACTATGGGGCCTCACTAGGAATTAGTGGGAGGGAGAACAAACCCCCAAAGCCGCTCGCTGAGACGATGATGCCGTTCGCCAGAGGCATCTTGGTCGTGAACCACGCCGACGGGACAGCTATGCTGGGCACTGCCAGGCATCCCATCCCCACGCCGACACAGACGCCCTGAGACAGCAGCAGCTGCCAGTACCGAGTGGAAAACCCCTGTGTGGTTGTGCCGAGGAGCACGAGCAGAGATCCGCCCCTGATCAGAGGTCTGAAGTACCCCTTGTCGAATATGGGACCGGCGAGGAAGCCCAGAAACACCATGAAGAAGCTCTGGACCGCTCCTATCGCAGACACCTGGAACGAGGTGCTCGTGCTGAGGATCGACTCCTCGTAGTACGCTTGGTAGCTCCCATAGCTCGAGACAATACCTGCAACACAAGATAAGCCAGTTAATAAACCTGGGCCGTCACGCACACACACACACATCTCTCTCTCTCTCTTTCTCTCCTCTTCGGGGATCAAATGTTGCAAATAATTACCCCAAGTGTTGAAGTACATAAAGAAGGCCCCGAGGACCTGCAGCCATGCCCTTAGCCCGCCGTTTGGCGGATCACTCTTGAGCAGAATGACTGCAGAGGAGTCTGAGGAGAGAATGCCATTCGGGTCATTCTCGGCGTTGTCTTTTTCAATCATCTCCTGTGCATCTCTCGTCTCCTCTTTCTCTCTCAACCCACGATGCTGCCTGTAATATGATGATGGGCGTGTGAGTTGTTGTTGAGAAGCATATCTCCTCTTCACAGCGCACACCACACCGCCTGCGCCTCTTTTTCTCGAGGGGGCCCTTCCCCCTCCCCCTTTTAATATCAATTCGTCGTAACGGAAAAGAATTCTATCCTGCCCCCGCCTCCCCCTAAAGCTTAGTCTGTCATGCCACTCCGTGTTCTGGAGGGATCCACTCCGCTGCCGCTCCGGAAGGGCTAATGATTTCCTTGGACTGCAAATCCTATCGCGACTCAGGCGAGGCAACGGATGATAGCAAATCCATCAGGAGTGGGCATTGTTGGGAAGGCTTGGCCCTTTAAGATCTTCAACGGTTCGGCGGTCACCACCGCGGCGTACTATTCCCGTCAAGGAAACAGAGAGGAATCAATGAGGAATCAGTGAGTATTTACTGTTTCTCAAACGAGGCCGGCAGTGCCCACAATCCATCGTCACCACTCTTGTTATCTTTCTTGGCGCCTTGCTGCGGACGGAAGCCTTCCCGAAGACAAACTCCATCAGCAGTTCCACTCTTGAGAGAGAAAGCAAAAAACTCTTCCCTGCTGCGGATGATTCTCGGTAACTCGGCGAATCCTCTTTTTGATAGGCCTGGCAATTCCTCAAAGCACCGCAGGTTTGTCCGCTGAAATGCTTACATAGTGAAATGGTAGTATTTCATTTCGCCTTGTGGAGCCGCGCCACAGCCTCGTAGCCTTCAAAACGTACATTGTACGTAAAAGTACATCCAGAGTTTTGTCCAGATGACACCACTGCAGACATCAGTGAACCACGTTTGAGTAGATTGGTGTATCATACACACTGCTCAAATCGAGGTGAGTTCGCTCATGGCAGAACCTACATAATACTGATCATGCAAAGCTGATACACAAATCAGATTCTGGTCCCATAAACTCTGATCAACGAGGTTGTTTTGCTTTTCTCGTCGAGTGATGTAGTTCAATGACGTAACTGAAGTTTGTTCTGGTGCAAAACGAGATGATCGCTTCGAGAAGACCATGTGAATGTTGATACCAATTTACAATGAATACCTGATGAATACCTACAATAAGTATCGGGGAGAGATCCCACAGATGACGGACCACTTCACTTGATATTCACTTCCGTCACTTTGCCTTGTCTTTTCAAACAAATTGGTGCAATAATTAATCAACTTAATGAAGTGGGAATGATACCGGTCACTCGAGAGAAATTACCATGTGTGAAGAATATTTGTAGAGCATGTGCTTTTGCAAGGACAAGAACGAGATATTGAATGGAGAAACCATGGGTGGTGACGACTCTCCGACATGGCAGACGCAGTGATTAACCAAGAACATCTCGTAGGCATCACTGCACTATTCAATGTCCATCGAAGTCACTTACCCGTCGGCTCCGTCAAAAAGGTTGAAGTTGAATTTGGCAAGAAAACTGCAAAAGCACCTGCATCAGCAGTCACCGCGACGTCGTCTCGACCACAACAGATATTACATGTTATTACATCATGAGGATCCCAATGGACCATATTTCAGACTCGGAAGAGCCGAAAGAATCAGCCCTAGTACTTGGGAGCCAGATCTTGATTTGCTCACAGACGCAGCGGCTAAGCTGCTAGGAGTGAGGCTGTCAGCACGCCCCCGCCTCGCGCCATCGTCGCTGTGGCCAGCTGAAAGTGTCCTAGGCGTCTATTTGAGACATTTGGAATCGAAACAGGGTTTTCATTGCCTAGAAATTCTTACCCCCTTCCCTTGGCACAGATGTGTGTGGGATCCGGAGTATTAATTGTCTTCGGAGTCATAGAAAACATTTATACTTGCTTTGAGTTCGCAGGGGCACTGGAAGTCGGTTCGGCAAGAGATCAGGTGATTATATAAGTACTTACACAGTTTGTGTGGCCCGACCTTGATTCTACTTCGACGGACAAGAAGAAAGACGTTTGGCTTGCCATGCAGAATGTTGGCCTCACTCTTCACGACGTCTTTGTTCCTGGCGGCCACAGCACACTGCCTACCAACGACTAAGCTCACAGGACGCTCAACAACAAACGATACTACCCCAGCGGCTCCTGCATTGGCATATCTCTTCACCCTGTACCTTGAAGACGGCACCCTCACCAGCCTCGGGTCCACGCCGGTGGGCATTCAAATCTTCGAGCCGGTCCAAGGTGGTAGTTTCACAGGGCCTGAGATAGAGGGTGAGTCAGCAGCCACACATGCACACACTCGCTCTCTCTGTGTGTCCTATGTGCTCTTATTGGAGTGACTCAATTCTACTGGAGCCTGATCAAACCAGGCAACAAAGTTTTCCGAGTATCATTGGTTGACATAACAATGCTAATAACAACACACAGGCACGGTCCTTGGCGGTCTCGATACCGGCATGCTAGATACCAACGGCGAGTTCAACCCGAACGTCGTGGCTCTCCTGCAGACATCCGACGGTTGCACTATCCTGGCCAAGGAGACGGGCCACTCGCCAAATGTGTTTTTGATGTTCGAGACGGCGTGCTCTGCGTACAACTACCTGAATTATGTGGTTGCGTATGGATATGTAGCGCGGGTCGACACGGAACAGGTCTCTGTTGATGTCTGGCAGGTGAGTCTGCTGTCTTTTTGTTTTTATTCCCTTTTTTTTTTTTCTTGATTTTCGTATAAGGAAAAATTGGTGGTATAGGCAAGGTTTACTGACTGTTTTTGGGCAAGACTGGTGTATATACGACCTAGTAATACACAACTATATGAATCTAAAGGCCTTTTGAATGGTGGCCGAAGATGTTAGATGGGAGAAAAAATATACTTCAGCTAGGCGAAAAAGATTATGATAAGACTCTTGTTGTGTCAGGGTACTAGCCATCGCGAAGTATAGAATATTGGGAACTTCTTGGTTGATTTGTGTAGTTTGTATACCCCCTTTGATATTGCAGTTCATGGTGCCAACAACTTTGTAAAATGTGCCCCAAAGTTTATAAATTAGGAGAAGGGCTTCCAAACCATTCTTCTTCTTCTTCTCCTTCCTTTCCTTTTTTTTTTTTTAAAAAAAAGAAAAGGATACAGATCTCCTCCAATAATTGTAACGCCCACGCAAAACTCAGCTAGAGCCTCTCTAATTAGTTGCTCCGCTCACCCACCGCGTTGGCATCGATCTTGGACTCACTCCACGTCCACACCTTGCCATCCTCAGAGCTCTCCATGGTCGAACCCGACGCGCCCGTGAAGCAGTTGTAGATGGACGAGCACTACGTTTCTGGGTAGAATATGCCTTGGAAACAGAAAGAAGAAATAAAAAGGTGTTGATCAGCACGAGAGGTGTAGGAGAGAGAGAGAGGGCACATGGACAATGAAGTCAACAAGATGAGATGATGAGAAGGGAAGTTGGGGTTTGTCTTTACCATTTGACATCTGGGATACAACCTCGCTGTTCGGGTAGGCCTTTTGGTAGATAGAATCGTCGTCGAGGAGGACTACTCGAGAGAGATATTGAAATTTTCCTGTTAGCATTACACAGGATCCACCAACCTCCACAACACGAATGAATGTTTCACAGAGAGAAGGAAACAGACCATACTCTCAAAGTCAAGAATTGAGCCAGTAGGGATGGCAACGTAGTCCTCTCCCAGCTGCCCCTCCGGCGTATAAGTGCTGGCGGGACATCCGCAGCTCGTCTGATCGATGCACCAATCTTTGGTAAAGGACTTCGTAGAGTCTGCAAATCATGACCGAAGCCATATTAAATCAATTGTGAGCCTCGTACGTACTCATTAGGGGCGGGACAAAACTCCAGCTGATGCCTTTTCCCCGTCCTAGTGGTTTCGTTTGGGTTTCGAAGTGAAGGCATCGCGCTTGACCCAGCTCGAGGAAATGTTGTGAGAAGGATTCTTTTCGTCAGGTTTCTTTTTTCTCGAGTTATCATCTTCATTATTCTTTTCCCTTCAAGTGGCCAAATGTACCATTACTGTTCCGAACTCGACATCAGCAATCAACGCCATAGTCGTAGCAGTCGAAGCCCCTTCAACCCTATCCTCCCGTCCCACAGGAGACAGACCGGTCATCAGAAAATCCCCGAGCACAAGAACAACGCAACTCAAGACACCTTCGACCAGCTCAGCTGTAAATACAAAACATATCTACCAAAGTCCAGCGATAAAAGGGGCTATAGAAATGTTGCTGCGTAGTACAGGAGGTAATACATGAGTCGATGTGCGGGCCGGGCCAATCATAGGACGGGTGGCTGCCGAAAAAGGCAATATTCGCACATCACACACACACACACACACACACTCGCAGCTGGTTTGCAGGTTAAGAGGAGATGGAACGAGCAAGACCTGTTCTGAACTCCTCCGCTTGCCTCTATCATAGTATGCTCCTCGATAACTTGATCCTTTTGACACCATATTTGCACACACTGTAAAGAGAGCAACATGAGTATATGGATAGAAGGGCTACTCGGAGAGGATATATAAATATGTAGACGGGAAAACCTGGCTACTAAATTCCATAGTCTGAGTCTCTCAAACATGTCACTGAGGGCAACTCCCCCCCGCATTTATCAACCCAAGAAGGTCTTGATGTTGCCTCCAATGTTCTGCAGGTCCAGTAGGAAGGTGTCGTGGCCAAACATGCTCTGCTCCTCGCTGAGCTCGACATGCGTGACCTTCCTGTTGCCGGCATACCTCAGCGTCCCGGCGATCTCGCGCTGCTGCCACGCGGGGAACAGGATGTCGCTGGCCACGCCCATGACGAGGGTCGGGTGGTCGCGCAGGGGGCCAGCCCCGCCACGAGGTCTGCGGGCGGCCTCGCGCTCAGGGCCTGCTTCGGGTCCACCACCTCGCCCTCGCTGGTGCCCGGCTGCTCCTCGTACGGGTTCTCCGGGAGGGTGAGGCTGCAGCTGGCATCGAACCCCACGGCGCCGCCGCCGCCCACCAAGGTGGTGAGCTCCCGCTCCCGCTCCGCCCGCCGGCTCGCCGTGCGCGCCCTGTTCTCGCCGCCCAGGTCGAACAGGTCCATGGCCTTGCTGACGTACAGGAGGCTGTTGGCGTCGTAGGTCAGGTTGAACTTCTCGCCGGCGTGGTCCAGGTACGTCTCGATGAGGAAGTCCGGGCACAGGGCCGGGGGCTTGGCCGGGTCGGCCCTCCTCCTGCCAAAGCGCTGCTCCCACTCGGGGCCGGAGCGGTAGGTGACGGTGGCGATCTCGCGGGCGAGCTTCATGCCGTGGTGGGGAGGGATCCTGCCGTAGTAGAACCCCCTGTTCCAGTTCGGGTCCATCATCAGGACCTGCCTCTGGGTGTGGCGCATGGCGATGCTGTAGGGGTGGCTCCGAGCACACCCGCTGATGGAGACGATCCTGCCCACCCGGTCGGGGAACTGCACGGCCGCCGCCAGGGACAGCATGCCGCCCATGCTGGACCCGACGCTCGCGTACAGCCTGTCGACGCCCAGGTGGTCCAGCAGCCTGAACTGGGCGCGGACCATGTCGTCTATGGTCAGGATGGGAAACCGTGTGGCGTAGTTTTGGCCGTCGGCAGGATCTATGCTGCTGGGGCCCGTCGAGCCATAGCAGCCGCCGAGGACATTGGTGCATATTATAAAGTACTTGTCCGTGTCCAGGGCACAGCCTGGGCCTATAAACTTCTCCCACCACCCAGGCTGCGGGTTCAGCTCAGTGGAGTGTGCGTGGGACGAGGCAGACAGCCCCGTGTGTAGCAGGATGACGTTGGATCTGTCCTTGTTGGGCGTGCCCCAAGTCTCGTAGGCAATATCGAACTCGCGCAGCGTTCCACCCCAGTCCAGCAGGATCGGGGCGTCACAGTGGTACTTGAGGGTGGCACCCGTGGTGTAGGAAGGCTCGGGCCCAGAGGTAGAGGACTTAGCCTCGAGCGTGGCAGACGTGTTCTCGACGGCATCGAGGCAGGGGAAGGACATGGCAGGGTTGGAGGCGCCGCTGGGGCGGGAGGGTGTCGAGTGGAGGCATCTCGAGTACGCCGTCGAGGCGGAAGGCGATCGGGGGAGCTGCCGAGGCCAGGCGGGCAAGCCTATGAGTGGCGGCGGTGGTGGTAGTACTGCTGCTGCTCCTCCCAGTGCCAACACTGGTGAACCGGAGCAGGGCCCCCGCAACTGATCGTTGAGCGCCCATCTTCAGGACAGCCTCATTGGTATGTGCGATATTGAATGGCGAGGATGAAGGAAGAAACAGCAAGGAGATGAGGCATGGGGAATAAAAGAGCCTCCCACCCACGACACACATACGCGCGCCCTGTCGTACGATCAAACGCAGGTGGGAAGGTAGAAGAGGCAAGGCAGGGTTTGTAATCATTTGCGACTTTTGTCATTCCGCGATCGCTCCAGAACCTTGTTACTGCGCTTACTCCCTTGGGGTGTTTAGTAGATAAGGAGATAAGGGGATGACGTAGCCCCGCCTTCCCCACTACACCCCTGGCAACCACTATGCAAGTAGCACTTGCCATGTATACCACCTACCATAGTCGTACCTGCCAACAATCCAAAGTACGGACGTACAGAGTAGGTTGGTTCCTTCTTAGGCATCAGCTTCGATATACAATACAGCACAGATACGTCACATCTCGGCTGCTTTTCATCAGGGATGACTTCAACGCAGCTCTATCTTTTCTTAAGCCCTTCATGCGTTTACACAATCACACCCTATGCTAATTGATCCCCTAGCGTCACAACCACATATGACCCGAGACAGACCACTCTAGACGCACAGCTCATGAGCCTTCTCGGGACTGTCCTCACCCTCCTCCTCCTCCTGCTGCCCATCATGTCTTACCTCCCATCACTCCAGAGCTTCTTCAGCCGCACCGTGAGACCCGGTCCCTCGACCGCCCCGGCCACGTCTCCGTCTGACTCCCACAGCCCCTCCTCGAGTGGCACGAGCATACCTAGCAGACCGCTTCACGAGCCGTCACCCATGGACGTAGTCATCGTCAAGGCGATGCTTCAGGAGGCACTGGGGCTACCTCTCGAAGTCGTGCTGTCCATCATCGACGTCGCCGAATACTGGCCCCACACCACGGCCGTCCTCAATGCCAGTGTCACTGTCAGGTCCGGCAGGGCCACGGAGAACCACTTCCTCGTAAGCCTATCTACTATTTTCTATGTTGCCTCTTATGAGCTACAACGTTTCCCTACTGACCCCATATCACACAGCTGCGCTCACAGCCTCTGGGCCTCATCAGAAAGACTCACTACGACGACCACCACTACACCTTCTCCGGAGCCCCGCTACAACCTCTCTCCCCTGACGGCGAGTACCCGGTGTCCCAGTTTCAGAGCTGGATCCTAAATCCCACCAGCACCCTCGAGCATCCGTGCCGCAGGATCGTTTTCACCATCACCAGTCACGACCAGGGCTGGTCCAGCAACGCTCGACGAGACAGGGGTTCCTACCGGGGCTCCAACACCTTCTTCAACGTCGGCCTGGAGCGGTTCGACAAGAACGCCACCCGTCCTCAGGAGTGCCCAGAGAGGGACCCTCTAGCAGACGAGGCAGCGGAATCTCCTGACGAACCGCCACTTCCCGATCCGTATCTGCCTGTCTACGCCCTGCGCTCTGTCCACCCGGCCCTCCACCCTGACCGCCCCGAGCTATACCACCCTCTTCATCCTTCCCGCCAGCTCACCATCCAGCACAACAAGACCGCCACCCTGCAGCCCACAACCCACGAGGTGGTGTGGTCATGGGACGACGACATAGACCCGCCCACCGCCGAGCAGCTCAAGGTGATAGGCCGCGGCGAGGAGACGGGCGATGGGGCCTTTGTCCGGAACCTAAAGCTGGGTGATGTCGTCACCGTCTGGGCCATGTCCAGATTCGGCAACTGGGTCAACCATGTCGAGTCTGTCAAGCTGGATATCTACTGGGCCTTGTGATGATACTGCAGCAGCCCAGATGGTTGGTTCCTAACTACTTAGTAAATATCCAATTCATTAAACTCGATGCACCTTTGTAAAGTGATAGGGTGCGGGTAGATTTGTCACAGCTCTGCAGGCTGGGCTCAGCATTTTACTCATTCGACACATCTTGTCACCTCCAAAGTGGCAGCACACATTCTAATAGGCAGCTTCTAGGAACTCTTTCAAAGATTTGCAATATTTTCTCTTTTTATTGTGTTTTTTTCTTCTTTTTTTTTTTTTTTTTTTTTGGCGTGTTTTACCTTTTATGGACTTTTTTTATCCGCTTTTTGTTTTTGTCTTCTCACCCCTCCTTGCCTTTGAAAAAAGATGCTCCTAAGTAGTGTTTCGCCCCACACCAAAGTCTATGTTGTATTGACAGCAAACCCAATCCGTGATGCCCGATATGTTCAGTTTCCATGCCTGACGATAAAAAGAAGAAAAAAAGAAACAAAAAATCCAGTGACAAAAGCCAGCCCTCTTTTGCTCCCCCCAATCCCCCATCCCCTCCCCCCTTCTTCTAAACCGGTTGCCACCATCTGACCGGATCCTATGAATGAATCTTCGAGTCCGTCGTCTTTGCCCGCCACAAAGCTTTCTCGTCCCACTGTCTGCCAGTTTGCAATGATTTGAGAATCGATGCGAGCAGATATCCGTATTAGGGATGTTGACACCAAATGTCTTTATCAGGCAATTGGTTACTTTGTCGGAATAGGGCAGACAGATGCATGGCACACCTCCCCCAAGGGGGTCGCGCCCTAAATCAATGCTACAGAGGCAAAAAAAAAAAAAAAAAAAAAAAAAAAAACAGGAAAAACAAGTGAGCCAGATGAGGAACAAACCGAACGACCAGCACGCCATACTCAGATTACATCCACAAGACCAGAAAATCACAGCCCACACCCAACTATGCGATAAACAAACATGTGCTTAGTCTGCGTATCTGCTCGGTGACGCATTTCCCATGATCCGAATCGGTATCAAGTCGATTGGATGTTATACCTGGATGTGTGTGTGTGTGTTGTCGACTCGGGCTCACATTCGTAAAAAAAGAGCACACGTGGACACTTTGCAAATGCCTCATGATCTGCCGAACCGAAAATGCCCACCCTTTCTGGTTTTATTTTTCCTCTTGTTGTTTTCCTTTGCGCTGTCCGCTCAATGTCTGTAGTATATGCTGTCCTCGGAATGATCTTCTATAGTACCAATGATATCGTAGTAAACCCGTGGAAGAGACGCCTGTTTAATAGGTGATGATGCACATAGAACGGAAAACCAAGTATTCTGACCCGGGCCAATCGCAAGAAGAAGAAGAAGAAAAACATAAGAACAAGGACGAATCATCGTCTCGTGGGGAGCACTGCAGCCGGCTATCGAGATCGCTTCGAGATCGTGACCTCTGTTTGGGTGTTTGTTTCTTCGGTCGTGACCGCATCAGCATTCGCCATTGTGAAAGGCAAATCGTACAAGCTGCACCTCAAGAACAACCAGCTCGAGGCGTCTAGATAGCACATCAGACCAAGGGGCAGCGAGATCCTGAACATAAAGTTTGTCCAACATAAGGCAACGCCCCTAGCTGCCCGCGTCTCCTGCGACCAGGCTTGAGGGGTTGGTGGGTGACATGCACTTATCCAAAATGCGACAAGTCGAGCCTGGTCAGGGTGTATAACGTCTTGTAACAAACTCGCCCGCACAGCCCAAGCAATGGGGTTGGCGTTTCGGCCCCAATCTGCCCTCTGCAAAGCCTTGAATCATCCTCCTTTCCTCTCCGACTCGTTCCTGGGCGGCTGCTCGCTCTGCGTAGACGCCCTGCTGGTGATGCGCGTGTCTGCTTGCTTCTTCCGCGTCTTTGTCTTCTGCCAGGCGGACCCGTTGTCCATTTCGCCCCTGTTTGAGCGGGACGGAGTGCTCTCTCGTGTCGCTTGGCTGTTGGCACTGTCCTTGGTGGTCCCGTTCCGCTCAAAAGACTTGTGGGGATGCTCGAGTACGTGAGCCTGCCACGGAAGCTCCAGGGGACCCATGCTTTGTATAGGCAGCATCTTCTCTCGATATGCCGTCGGGGAAGGGGTCCGTGTCTCGTAGACCGGCGACAGATGTTGTGACGACTCCGCGTACGCCGAGGCCGGCATGGCCAAGTCGAGCGGTGCCATATCACGTGGTGCGATGCCGGGCTGATTCCGCGACACGACACGCTGCCACTTGTTGAAGTCCGCGAATTTTGCCTTGTTTTGGAATGCGTCTCCGAGGCCTGGTGCAAAAGAGCCGCTGCTGGTACCATGCGGACCTGCCAGCCGCTGTCCAGACGATGGGACGGCTGCCATAGCTGGCGGCGAGACAGGTAACGGGGCTATATTCCCGTCCACGACTAGCGGACGGTCGGGCGGCCCTGTCGGCCTCGTGTCAGGCGCTGTCACCTGCGGCTGCGCGGCCGTCATCGCTTCAGTCGTGAAGGGGCCGCTGGCCGACTGTATCTGGCTGATGTGGAGCGGATTATCATAAGCGGCATCGTCAGTGGCTGATGTAACCCAGGGCAGATGTGAGGGCTGCACGGGTTGGGTGCCGTTGGCAACCAGCGGCGAGCCCTCTTTGGCAGGTCGATTTATGCCGTGCGGGAGAGGAGGGACAGAGGCAAGCGGCGCCGAATTGGTCCCAGCGGATATGGTCCTACCGTGTCCAAGTGGTGAAGGCGAACGAGATGTCCTCTGTAGGCGCCTGTCGAGGACTGACTGGGGTCCTTCGGTTGATAATCTGCGACGACTCGCACGGCTCAGTCCCATGTCACCAAGGACGGCAAGGTGAGCCGGGATCTTCTGAGGGATGTTGGAGCCTGCCACAAAGTATCCAAGGTAGCCAGCGCTGTCCTCCTCGGGAGGGGAGTCCGGCAGAGTCCTGCTCGAGCTCCCGTCGGCCTCGGAATCCGTCCTGTCGTCTGGGACAAAGGCAGGGGAAAGGCGAGAGGTTGGCCTGGGTGGTCCCGCTGCCTAGCGCACCGTTCACACCTCGGACAGGCTGCGCGATGGGCGCAGATGTCCGAGACGCAGGCTGGGACTGGGACCTCAGCGCGCCGCCGCTGGACGAGCTCCCAGACTCATTCGCCGCATTCGACCTGTGCAGGCTTCTCCTAAACTCGGGGGCCGCGGTAGAGGCGGATGGGGAGCTCGGGTGGGTCCCAAAGCCGGCATGGTGGTGGTGGTGGTGGTGGTGGTGGTGCTGCTGCTGCTGCTGCTGCTGTTGCTGCTGCTGCTGAGGATAGAGGCTCGGCTGCAGGTGAGGGGGCCAGACGTAGTACTCTGGCCGGAGAGGTGCCGTCAGAGGCGGCGGCTGGTCGAAGGAGCTGGTGCGGGATCTCTCGCTCGGGACCGCGGCGCCGGCCTGCAGGCGCTGTGCTTGCTGCACGGCGTGCTGGTGGAGCTGGGCCTGGTGGTGTGCAAACCACTGCCAGCGCTCCTGTTGTGCGAGGAAGGCATTGCTCAGCATTGTCATATCCGCAGGGTAGGAGGCATACTGCTGCGCAAGTTGAGACCACTGCTGCAGGTCCCCAGCCTGCATGGCGGGGTTGATCAGGAGAGGATGAGGTAAGGCGGCGGCGGCGGCGCCGCTTATGCCGGCGGCACTGGCCTGGGAGTTCTCGTAGGCGTTGCTGGACGAGGCCCTCCGGTTACTGTTGCCGTTGCGGAGTTGACTCCTGTTGCCTCGGCCGCCTCCGTTCCGTCCGCCTCGGCCGGGGTGCTGCTGCGAGGAGCTGCGGATGATGGCAGGGCGAGGCGCCGGCTTGACGAAGCCCTTGTTCTCTGAAGGCTCCTCCTTGGGGAAGACGAACTGCTCACAGCACTCGTGCAGCTTGCCCTCGGCGACCAGGTCGAACGCGCGACGCAGCTCCAGGTGGAGGCCCCGGAACGAGAAGTCGTCTGCCGTGTTGCCCAAGTTGCGCTCCTTGTTGAACGGCTCCTCGACGCAGAGCATATTGTTCATGGCATGACTCCACTTCTTCTCTGTCTTGGGAATCATCTTGCCGAGGCGCACTGACAGGGCCATGGTCTCATAATCGAACTCGTGGGCGTAGAACCTAAAGAACTCAAAGAGCAGCTCTCCTATCGACTTCTTGTTATCACGGCCGAACCCTTTCAGTCGGCTCAGGTCGTCTGCAAAGTCGCTCTTGTGGCCGCCCGCTGCGGGCAGTTTCAGGTGTGGGCACTGATGCAGAGCCGGCAGGACAGGTGGTTCGCGAAGCTGAAGGAACGCGATGATCATACATATCCACGTATAGGAGCTGAGCGTGAACCCAAAGGCTGCGAGTCGTGGGGAGATGGGGGGAAAAAGTCCCGCCACTGTCAGTAAACAGAAAGCCATCTTGCACAGGCGCACGGAGGAGGGAAGACAAACTCACCAGCATCATTGACAACACGCCTCTTGGTCCAGTACTTGAGCACCATTGCCAAGGGGCGGACGCGGTCGTCCGTCTCCACATACGTGCGAACCATGCGTGTGTTCTCCAGGGCCAGCGTGTTGTTGACGTTCATGTCACAGGCCAGCTTGAGCTCCGGGTCCCAGATCTTGACGATGGGGACCTTTGCCCTCGATATGCACACAACCTTCTCCATCCCACCTAGCCGAGCAGTAGACATTAGTATACAGTTTTTCTTTTTCTTTCTTCCTTCCTTTACTTATGCACGGTGCTATTTAAGAGAGGAAAGGGCTGCGCCATACGCTTGTTCAGGAGGTCCGCTATTATACAGACGCCTTCCAATTCCTTCCAGTCCGTCGTGATACATATGTCAACTAAGGTTTGTTCGTCTGTAAGCCAATTGTCCAGCACATGTTTGGGGAATGGAAAGGGGTCCCTAGGAGGGGGGAAAGGGGGGTCGACGGACCGTCAGAGTCGTCCGAGCAGAGCAGGTTGCCCGAGGAGCCAAATAGATGGACCTGGATGTCATGACCAGGCCACTCGTCGTTGAAGATCTTCTCCAGCTTCTTGACCAGCCTCTCGCGGTTCTGTTCGACCTCTGGCGACGGCAATAACCTGTCGTAGATCTCGCGCATATCTGTGGACAGCTTCCGCTCCTCGTCCTCCGAAAGCTTGCTCTTGATCCTGGCCGCGCCTATCCTCTCCAGCTTCTCAGCGCCCAAGCTATAGGGCATGCGTCTGCGGAACTTGACAGAGGCGGTCTCGAAGGGGCAGGGCCGCTGCAGCTGAGGCTGGCGGGCGGGGAGGGCGGCAGCTGCTCCGCCGTGGGGCTCTGAGTATGCTGAGCGGGGCGAGTGGCTCTGGATGGCACTGGGCGAGGGCTCGCGGGACTCCTCGAAGAAGTCGCGCGCGCGCTGGTGGGGGTGGACGGGACGGAGCTCGACTGGGCGGAGCTGGCGGCTGACTGCTGGCGAGCCTGGGCGGCGCGGTGAGCAGGGCGGGCAAGTTCAGGCTGTGCCTTGAGCGGCGTCTTCTGAGGTGTTGTGTCCCTGCCCCCTTGGCCGGGGGGCTGTCGACTCCTTGTCCTTCCCCATCGTCATGCCCTCGCGGTCTTGTCTCTCGGTACTTCCCGGAGCTCTTGTCCCATGGCAGCTCTGCACGGCAGGAGACTGCTTGGCGCTGTGACTGTCCTTGTTCGACACCTTGGAGGACCTGGACCCCGGGGCGGCCTGGATGCTCGGCACGGCGGGCGGGCTTCCGCCACCTCCTCGACCGGGCGAGATGAGCTTGTTGTACTGGAGGAGCTGGGCCTGGTGCTGGGAGAACAGCAGCGGGGCCAGCAGGTCCAGGGTTGGAGGGTATGGGCTGGCGGGCAGCGAATCGGCAAAGACGGCGGCGGTAGGCGTGGGTGCACCGGGGGTACGCGGTGTCGAGTGGCCGTCTGGATGTGGGCTCAGACCGGCGCGACTCCAGGAGGCGACGGGCTGGTATGTATGATCTGTCTCAGCGGCGGATGGCCGGCTGTCCATGAATGTAGAGCGGCCCTGCTACCACACACAAGACAGCGCGCAGCGGCAACTGGTAGGAGCAGCGAGAAAAGCAGAGAGAGGCGCAAAGGCAAAAGAAAGACAGCAACCTCGGATGCAGGGGCTGTAGAACCGCAGGCCAAACCCCCTTTCTAGAAACGCGATACCAAAGTCGACGGGGTTTCTGAGAGGACGAGGTCAGGACGGGTAGGGCTGACTAGCGAGGGAGAGCGAACGGGTGTCGACAGGTCGATCGAGGAAAGCGGCAGGAGAACAGGTCGAAGTCGGTAGAGTTTAGGGGGTGGAGGCGCGCGGCGGTGCAGCGGGCCACGAGCAGCGTGCCTGGCCGAGCAGGCAGGACCGTGTTGGATGAAGCAGGAGGCTTAGGCTCCTACTGTGCGGGGGGAGAAAGAGGGTCGACACAGGATGAGACAATGCGATCTCGGACAGCCAGAATCGGCTGGGTCGGGCAGATCAAGATCGGAGATACAGAGGGTGGTGGTCGGAAGGAGTTAAGCAGGCTCGCGGAGTCGGCTGGTGTGTATTTTGGCGAGAGGCGTGTGTGTATGTATTCTTGAGGTTTGGTCGAGCAGAGAGGGAGAGTAGAGGAGGAAAAGGAGAGGGTTCGTTCCTGCCTGGCTGACAGCCACAGATGGGTAAGCAGTCGAGTTCGAGCAAGTGATCCTGTCGTGGGCAAAGGTGCGGAAGGAGACACTGGGTCTGGCGGGGAGCCCAGAGCGGAACGGAGGCGGGTAGCGGTGATGGCAATAGTGACGGGGATTGGAATTTTGAACCACAGAGGCGCGGCGAACACGGCCCTCCCAAAGGGGGTCGATCACCTGGGTTGTAGGACACACAGCCAGCCAGTGCGTAGCCGTGGTTCGAGAACAGGAGGCGGTAAAGTTGTGTAATGTATGTATGTGCGTGTGTATAGGTCTGGAGACGGTGAAGAACGTACGTTGCTGGGTTTTGTCGGAAATGAAGGAGCACTGGGCAAAAACTGTGGCAAACAAGTATATGTGAGCAATCGAGTGGTCCCAACAAGGTAATACGAATAAATGGCTGGTGGTCACAAAGTCCCAGGTCAAACAAGACAGTGGCAGAAGATGAGGGGAGGAGGGAGAAGAGAAGGAGGGGGGCAAAGGGGGCAAAGCAGAGAGAGAAGGAGGAGGTAGTCAGGTGGGTAGGCTGTCTTGTGTGTTTTCGTACTCGAACAGTGTGAAGAGAGATTGCGCTCAGTGAGGCAGTGTTCCAAGAGAAGGACAGAGGGGGGTGTAGAGAAGAATGTCCCAGTGCTGGACTTGATCTGTCGAGGGTACGAGTGAAAGGTCGAGGCCAGGTGAAGCCAAGGGGGGGCAGTAAGGGTGGAAGTGGTAGCCGAACCTCAAATGTCCAGAGGAAGAAAGAAGGGCAAGAGATGGAGAGGAGGGAGGCGAGAGGCGGGGGGGGGGAGAGGAAGAGAGGGATTGACCAGAGGTGTTCAATGTGCGCACAATACAATACATACACACAATAAGAGGCAGGTCCTTGTTTAGGTATGCTGCTTCCCAAAGGTCCCAAAGCTGGGGTGGATTTGTGCCCACAAAGTATGAGGTACAATGTAGTTCTGCACTTGGCTGGCGGGCCCAGGCACTGTGGTCTGTGGTGGGACAACAGGTCGTCCACAACAGATTGTGCAGCAAAGTGCAGTTTGCAAGGAGTGTGTGGGTGTGGGTGTGGGTGGTGGTGGTGGTGGTGGTGGTGGTGCAGTGGTCCGGGTGGTGACGTGCGGCTATGGCAGCAAGACCAAAAAATAAAAATGGCAAGTGGTTGAGGTTGTGTCTCTTCTGCTGGTCCAGGTCAGCTGCGGCAGTGACCGGGTCCTGGAAAGAAAGCAGGCAATACTCGAGAGAGCAACTGGTGGCAGCAGCATGGGCCTCGGTCTGCACACCAACTAGCACCTGTTGGGTGATCAAGTTAGGGGGCAGGGGGTCAGGGTTTTAGTTAGAGGGCCTTGAGGGCCAAGGTACTTTGTGGGTGTCCTGTAATAGTATGCTGTGCTACTACTAGGTCATAGTACAAGACAGAGAGAGAGGTGAGTGGGTTCGGTGGATGGGTTGCATGAAATGACGATTCTGGGGCCCTACAATACTACTATGTGTGTGCTATGGTACCTCAACGACCTGGAAGAAGGCACCGGTCGTTTACATGCTGCATGAATCACATCACTAAAGCGTCCAGATCCTGGAGATGGGTCGGGGGCCCTGGGATGCTGTGCTTTTGTCAGGGGGCACTGGGGGTACATCATCCATACCCGGGGCTGGGCATAGGCAGTAGACAGCCGGGCCAGCCTGCCATACTTGGTAGTGCACAAAGGTTGGATCTTTTCTACCTTGTTGCAGAGGACAATATGTTGGGTCTTCTTCCTCGAGTTGCTTTATGGGGTGAGGAGAGAGGGAGAAAGGAGGAAGAAGAAAAAGAAGAGAAGAAAAAAAGACTTGCGGCCAGGGATGGTCTGTACAGACGTTCCGCAGCGGTGAAAGACGAGGCCTGGGACGCGGGACAGTATTGAGCAGCTTCCTTCTTACTGTATGACTTCGGCTACAAAGGTCTTCTGAGCAGTAATTTACCTCGCCACTTCTGAAACTGCTACCCCCTCCTATTCAAGCCTTGTACATTTCCTTTCTCTATTCAATTTTTCTCTCTCCATCTCTCTCTCCCTGTCTTTTTTTTTTTTCCCCCTCATTCGACAATAGATCTGAGATAAGACCGTCCCCTCTGTTTTTCTTCTTCTTCTTCCCACCTCCCCCACCCCCCCAACGTCACGTCCCCGTCCGGCGAAACTAAAGTACATACCAGCTCCGAGAAAAGAAAGTCGGGATCGAAAGGGAATGCAGAGATGTAGACAATGATCTAGCAGAGCCAACGAAACGGTGATGGTGCACTGCACTCGGTACCCGGCTTTCCCTTGAGGAATTGGGTGGCGGAACCAGACTATGCGAGCTCAATAAAGAGAGACTGGGTCGAGATCTATGAAGACAATAATACATTAAGCACAGTAGTACCGGTGCCAAGGGGCGGGAGGCAGATTGAGGGACGTCTGGATGGGGGGAGGGGGTAGGTAGTCCTGGCCCTAGAAACATTCGAGAGCCCGTTTCTTACGGGAAGCCCCGCAGATGCCCAGGGGAGAGGAGTAGGGGGCCTCGAAGGGGGAGAAGGGGGCCAAAATTGGCTGCGTCTGTCTGTCTCTCTACTTGGTATTCTCTCTACTATGGACTCTCCCTCTATTCTTTCTCTTAGTACAGTACTTGGCAGTGGGCACTGGGGACGGACCATCGATTAGAGAGAGATGCTGCCAAGATCGCCGAGCACGCGTCCACGTCCGCGTCCTCGGGTCACAAAACAAAGATAAAAATACTTCAAGGGAGACCCACGATGATCAATACATATGTTCACTTTTTAGGGGACTTGGTTCTTAAAACACACACACACATCCACACCAATCGGGGATATGATCGGGAAGACAGTGGGCAAAACACCAGACAGAGAGAGATAGCCGTTGCAGATTCTCCATGGACACTCGATCACACCTGCCCCCAATTCTGTGACCTGTACTGTAGTACTTCTTAGTCTGGAATGGCGTTTCTACATGCCACCCCCTCCTTCTTCCTCCTTCTTCCTCCTCCTCCTCCTCCCCTTCGTCCCCTCCGTCTGCCCCTTCCTCCTCCTCCGCCCTTGTCCCATTTCCCTCTTAGCCAATCTCCCCTTCCCCATGTTTTCCCCCTCCACGCAAACCTATTTACCATGTATGTATGTGCTACGTAATACTACCATAGAATGTACACATGCCAACATCACTCATACACACACACACACTGTGGCACGGCCGCCCCCATCTGGAATACCTCCGCCTCCAGCCACGAGGTCATCCTCTGGGCGCGAAGGCGTGTGACCGCTGTCAGTAAGCAGCGCTTGCTCTCCCGGGAGGTGGAGAGGATAGGGAAGAGCAATGGGCAAGCCCGCCTTCTCCTTTACTCTCTCTCGCCAACAAGAGGGAAAGGGGGGCCTGGTTGTACTATAGCAGGTTTGTAGCTGCCTTCCGTGCCGTTCCCCTCCTCTCTCCCTCTTCTTTCTCAGTGTCTCCCTTGGTACTATGTACTGTACTACTGATCTCGGCGCTCTCCGCCCCTTCTGTGCCATCTCCACCACACACATTTTCTTCCTTGTGCGAAGACCCCCTCCGCCTCCGTCTCGTATCCACCAAAGTACGACAGCCTTTCGAGCATCTCTCTTGTTGGCGGCACGTCCATATTTGGAAAACCCATTTTTCTCCATTCCATTTTCCCGGCTGAGGCGGCGTCTTGGCTCCTTTGTCCGCTGCACACACACACACACACACCTACACACAAGGACTCATTCTCTCTCTCTGTGCGTGTCTGGCTCGCTGTCGCATGTGGTCTTTTGCCTCTACGCCACGGTTCTCGGCTAGACCATGGCTCTGCCGCTGCACAGGACCACCTTGATGGGTCGGCTGGACGTGTGCTCATTCAGCCCAACCTGCACGCACGCATGCGTTCGCCCTGGGCTGTGCCACCGTGCCATACCAGAACCTGACTCCACCTGCGAGCGCCCTCAGCGCCATGTCTGAGCCTCTTTTGTCTCTTTCTTGTCTCTTCCTCTCTCTGACACAAACTAGCTCGTCAGGCACAAGGCTGGCTGGGGTGTCTTTCCCCTGTGCCCGTTCTGTCGTAACCTGTCCAGTCCAGAGGGGTCGGATGAGGCTAATGTCTTGTGTGCGCAGGGCCGTCGAGAAGGTTGAATGATCCATGAGCTGTTTGGTAAGCTGTTGCGGGCCTTTCGGTCTGCGCTGCCTGAAGGCTGCACCCCAGCCCACCGACCAGACAAGTGACAAGCAGCCAGCAGCCAGCCAGCATGGTACGGGATTGCATACCATCACCACGACATGGGATGTGGGGTGGGGATGACTGCGGCCTCGCCTGCCCAGCGCCCAGCACCCACCAGCGCCCAGCGCCCAGCGCCGACTTACCTCCCTCCCTCGCCCGAACCGTACGAGCATGACGTCTCTGTGCCCAGCGCCTTGCATGGTGGCTGAAGTCACGTCTGTGGCCTATCACCCAACCCAGGCCAGTTCCTGCGCGAAGAAGGCATGTCTCGGCCGTTCTGGGAACGTGCCGTCACCCAACCTTCGTCGAGCTGCTGACTCTGCCACAACAAGCTAGGCAGACAGGGCCCTTGACACACTCTCCTCACACACTCTCTCTGTGTCTGTCTGTTTGTCTGTCCCAAGCTTTTTTCTTCGCGGATTCTTTCCATCCGTAGACCATTTTCAAGCTGGACCACGATCCTCTGTCGGATTACCAAAGCCCCCACCGGATTGGTCCAGCACGGCCCGATTCAGCCTCAAGCTTGGAAGCATGCAGCTGCGCTGTTGACGAGATGCAGCAGCCTACGGGAGTAACTTCCGGGGGGGGGGCTGCAGGCGGCCGTCTTGGGATCGGTTTCCGCCAGCCCTGGTCGTCCTACCACCTGCCACCCGCCTAGTGCTGCTGACGCCGCTGCTGCGAGAGGGGGTTCACTGCTTAGAGCTCGTGAAGATCTAGAACCACAAATCCGGATTGGGCACCATCCAAACCTGTGGGGGAAGATAGCTTGCTGCATGTTGCATTGCTGCTGCAGGCCACATGCCGCATGCTGCATTGCACTATATGCGGTGTACGTCAGCTCTATGAACAGGCGCCCCGGACTTCCACCAATGTCTATGACGCCTGCCACCCCATGGCAGCCCCGAGATGGATCATGGACTCGACCATTTCTTGGGCCCTTCTTGATCCAATAATCGGCAGGTAGCCAAGACGTTATTTGATGTGTTCCCCCAGGGTAGTATACTTGTACTAACTAAAGTATGTACTCCATGGTGTGTGTTGGGCCATGTCCTCCTGGCCATCTATTTAGTCCACAAGCCATAACCTCGAGTATATTAATTATTGACGAGGCCACAAGGCCGCATCCCCCGTTGCGCCCTGGCATCCTCAATCGGGGCTCGCCGGCCTGTATGTGTCCTGTTCGGATGGTGGAGGCTTGACCGTCATGGTGTCGTCGGGCTGCGTTTTCCCACTGCTGTTCGCCGAGGGCCTGGCCTGACCTGCACCACCACCACCACGGACTGTTCGTCTCAACTTTTCCCTGTATGATCAGCAGGGTTAGGGAGGAGAAAGAGGGGGTGCGGATCTCACCATAAGCGTACCTCCTTGCATGTGTCTACTACTACTTTTGATCGACTTTTGCAAAACGATTTCTCCAACAGGGTTTCCCTATTCAGAACGCGTCGCAAGTGCTGCATTGCTCCCTTCTTCCCTTTTGGGATTGTAGTATTGGTGTCTTCAGCTGGTCACTCTACACCACTTTATATGATGCACCTGTTTATTTGTTGTCTTAGTCTCTCTCTCTCTCTTTTTTTATTTTGCTAACCAAGGACATTTAAATGGGAGAAGGAAAGAAAGGAAAGAAAAAAAAGAACTCAAATTGCGCGCTGAGGTTGTGTGTGCTACCAGGCCGTTCTCGATTTCCACCCAATGTCCGTCGCTCTGCAGTCTCAAAAGAAAAAGCAAAACAAAAGCAGGGTGGCCTTGTCCAAAAACAGTGCAGCCCCAGACAGCGAAAAACTTCGGCTGTGATGCTCCGAGAAAGACCTATCGCATCTTCCCCTCTCCCAAAACAACTCTGGGTGAACATGTTTTGTTTGTTGTTTTCCCCCTTTTCTTTATTGGCAAAAGAAAGGGAAAAAAAAAAAACACCCTCGGCATGCTGGACCCGATAGGTAAAGAGAGATGAGTTGATTAAGATGGGGCAGGTTGGGGTCTGGAGAACCTTTTTTTTTATGGTTATTATTTCGTCCTCTCAAAAAGAAAAGGAAAAAACATCAGGCTGAAATGAACCTGCCTTCATCCACGCCCGCCAATTGCTTCCCAGGAATCCGTTGCTGCTAGCCTCGCCTTGGTCCAGGACTGATCCAAGCTTTTCTATCTACTGATTTTTGGGTGTTTCTGTGCGTGAAAAGCTCCACCTCAGCCTCGTGCGTCTGCGTCTGCGTCTTCGTCTGTGTCTGGCATATGCTATGTATCTTTATAACGTCTATATCCGCGTTTTCGATTATATCAGGGACAAGATCCGAGTCTCGAATGGTGGAGTGAGAGAGTGTCGGCTCTAGAGAGAGGGGATTGGAGGGGAATACGAATCCTCGCTGCGACACGCCTCGTCTCAAGGGTCCTCCCTAGCCTATCTGATCTCGGCCCTCGCGCATGGGGCAGAAACGATGTTTTTGGTGTTTCATACATGTCAAGGCTCCATTACCCCCCTTCCTTTTTGCACCAATCTGTAATGTAAAATGGAAGGGAAAGGGCAAAGAAAAGACGATATCTTGCTCTCTGTCTCTCTCTCTCTCTCTCTGTTCTTCATGATTTTCTATTCATTATTCGGGCTGTGCCTTTTTTTTTTTTTTTTTCTTGTCCCCTCCCACACTGACCAGCGGTTTTCTTTATCCTCCGTGTTGCTGTGTTATATCTTGATAACAACTGTACACAAAAGATTACCGAGATTCTAAGCACCATATTCTGTCCTGCTCATTCACCATGTTCTCCAGCCTCGGAACCAAAATGGCCATGAAGAAACTGGGCATCCCCAAGGACGCCCTCAACTTCACCACATCATCCACCACCGCCGATACCACACCAGCACGGCCTTCAAAGCGCGGCACAGCGGATGCAGACGAGACAGCAGCAGCAGACGGGAAGGAGCAGACATCGTGGCCCCCCAAGTGGATGACGGCAAAGAATCTGCCCATGACCGTCCAGCCTTGGCTGTCCCCTGCCCCGCCTCCCGTTCCCGTCGCTGCTGAACCTCCCAGGGCGGGCGACGTGGCGCCTGTGGATCGAGATGGGAAGCTGGTCCTGGGGGGGGGAGGAGGGTGGTGGTTGTGTTTTTGCGATGTGTAGGGTGTGCTTGTAAGACGAAAAAAAAAAAAAAACAATCTCTCCTCTCTCTCTCTCTCTCTCTCACACACACACACATATATATATATATATATATATATATGTATTTATGTATATGAGACCCCAGCTGACAATACCACCACAAAGTCGCCCAAAAACCTTCCTCGCCCTCCGCGAGCTCTCCAACAAGTCCGCCCACAGCAGCATAACCTGCATAGCCATCTCCCACGCCTCCCCGGCCGCCACCAAGAAGTGGCTCGACTTCATCGGCGGCGCCTGGAAGGTGCAGGTCATCATCGACGAGGAGCGCAGCCTCTACGCGGCCTGGGGGCTCGGCGTCTCGACCGTGTGGTACTACTTCAACCCGACCACGCAGGCGGCTGCCTGGAGGGAGAAAGGGTGGCTCGGGTCGAGGGTGGCGGCTTCTGTGGGCAGGAGAGCGGCGGCGAACCTGACGGGCGGCGGGGAGGGTGGTGGTGAGGAGGTTCCTGGGATGGGGAACAAGTGGCAGCAGGGAGGGGCTTTTGCTGTGGATGAGAGGGGGTTGTGATCTGGGGTGGCAAGGCGAGGAGTGCGGATGATCTGATGGACCTGGAGGCTGGGTTCAAGGCCCTCATTGGTTGAGGGAGTGAGTGAGTAAAGTAGGTGTGGGTGGTGGGTATAGAAGGAAGTGCTAGATGCCCCAATAAGTGAAGAATGGCTATATATCATAATAGTACCTCTGTCAAAGGCTGTAAGACCATGTCGATAGCAGATAGTCTTCAGATGATCTACCTCGATGAGTAACCAAACAAAACCATCATCCTTCTATGCTGGGTCACAGAGTAGCTGCTGGAGGAGGACCAGAGCAGCGAGGTCATGGAGGCTATATTCACAACAACCACCCACAAAAATAGGCCTTACAACCATAGACTTCAGACTATGCTCCTCCAGAACTGCCTTACTTTCACTAAGTGCAAGCCCCTTTTATAGATCAGGAAAAAGAAAAACACCTGTGGTTACACCCCAGAAGAGAAAAACAATTTCTTATTGCCAGATTTTTTGCTTTTTCGCCGTTTCAAGGGAGAGAACAACCTCCCTGTGCTATATAAAACGGATGTCTTTTGTCCTTTTTTTCTGGTTTTTTTAATGCTTTGATGTTGGTGTGTGTGTGTGTGTGTAAAGGGGGAGAGTAATATATATATCCCAAGTGTGTGAAGTTGATTGCGATAACGAGATCCAGGCAAAGTCAGTGCCTACGCGCGCCCCCCATGCCGGGTATTTTTGACCGTGTCGACTCAAGACCCTTTCCCTTTCCGATACCGCCGTCAACATCGCAAACTCATCATCTCAACGCCGCCGACCCCAGGCCCCCAAGAGAGAAGATATTAAAAAGAGGGGTTGGAAGAGGAAAAAAAGCAAAACGCCAACAGCCCACCAGCCAACAAATGAGAGAGAGAGAGAAAGCAAAGAAGCAAGGAAAAAACCGCGCAGAAAGATATTAGGCATGGGTCCCAAGAAACAATCAAGACCCTTCCCCCTCTCCCGCGAGACAGACCACCAGGATAACAAATAATAAAAGACAAGTTGAACTCCGCCCAACGTTCCTCCAGACCAGACAATAGAAGACAAATCCCCACATTGACATGACCTGGCGCCCGACTCGAGTCTCCCTTGCTCCCACCTTTTTGCGCGCTCACCAGAAAATTGACCTCGGGGAGAAAGAAAAAGTAGGAAAAAAAAAAAAAAAGCAATAGAGAAAATAAGCAGAGACCCCCAAAACTCGTCAGGATATAACCCCTTCCGCACCGCCCTCCCTTTCCCTCCTTTTCCTAGTAAGAAACAAAAACCTCCAATCACAGCCAGATATCAAAGGCCCTGCGCCGATGCCCATGCAGCGGGTATTGTGTCTGAGACGCCTTGCCGCAGATGCCGACCACCAACAAGCACAAAAGCAGATAACACCTGGTCGTAACCCACACCGTTTCTCCAGATCAATGCATACACAATACAAGATCATGATACTTTTTCAAGATTCCGTTCCAGTAGTGGTGGTCGCCGCCACCACCACCATCTCCTCCTCTTCCTCTTTTAAGAACCACTCCTGTCTCTCTTTTGTGTGTGTGTGTGTTCCTCTCTCTCTTGTCTCCCTCTTGGACACAAGAGATAGATGCCCACGCGTGTCCTAGGGGTTCCTAACCCCAGACACTCGTCTGGGTCTTGGGACCCCAGGGCCCGCCGCGCTGGCCCCAGTTGCCCAGCGGCGTGGAGCCCTCACCTGAGGTGGTCGTAGACGAAGCGTTGACCGGACCGGTCGAGGTGCTGGTACCAGCGGCATCGTTGGCCCCGGGGGCGCTGAAGCCGTGGGTCAGCGGGGACGAGGCCGACTGTTTGGCGGCAGGGCCCTGGTTCGAAGAGGGACCAGAGGGCCGGGTGCCGATGGGTGCCACAGTCTTGCCGGCAGGAGGTTTGGTGTTCTGAGGAGATCCACTGCCTGGTGACGAGTTGCTGGTGCGGGTTGTCTGCTCCAGCGGGCCCCTGGGGCCTGGGTTGGACTGCGGGCTGGCATTGCTGCTCGTTCGCGAGGGCTGCTGGGCGCCGACCGACGCCGGGTCGGCGGCAGAAGGCTGGGCGGCGACATCTGGGTGGGTTGGCGCGTTGCGGCTGTACTCGTAGGCCAGGGGCGAGGGCCCCCGCAGGCTGGCAGCAGGTCCACCGTGGTGGGCGGTGGGCAGACCCTGTCGCGGCGCGCCCGTCTCGTCAATGTAGCCGCCCGTGTCGCCAAAGGGGCCTTCTCCATACAGGGCGCTCCGCTGGCGGGCAATCAGCTCACGGCGGGCCTCCTCAGACAGGCTGCCGGGGCTAAGGTTTCGATCAGGCCGAGCAGGATTGGCAGGATTGATACTGGTAGTAGCGGTGGCGGCAGGACCGGCTCCGGCACCGGCACCGGCACCGGGCCCGACGTTCATGTCGGCATAGGCAGCTATTTCAAAGCGACAAGTCAGCCCGCTGCGTTTTCATCCAGTGTACACGGTACTTGATGCCAAGGGAGAATGTCTATTCGCAGGGGAGAGAGGATCGGGCTTCGAATCTTGTCAGGCCGCACTTGAGGCAATGATGGGATGGAACCTTCGGTGAAGAAGGACAGCAGACGACAACCACACAATAGAGAGGGAGGGGGAGGGGGCTCTTGTTTCTTTCTTTTTTTTCTTTTCTCTTTTCCCTTGTCTTCTCTTTTTGCTTCTTGGCCCTTGTTCCCTCTCTCTCTCTCTCTCTCTCTCTCTCTCTCTCTCTCTCTCTCTCTCTCTCTCTCTCTCTCTCTCTCTCTCTCTCTTGAGGGTTGGGAGGGAAGCGCGTGTTGCTCGTTGTGGTCTCTTGTTCTTTTTGTGTCTTTTCTTTTTCATATTGCGACAGGAAAATGCTGCTGCTGCTGCTTTCAAAAGATGCTATACAGAAGAGGGCGGCCTACTTCGGTTAAACTGCTGCTCCTGGTGGTAGTTGCGCAGCTCCCGCTCCCGCTGAGCCGCCATCCTCCTCTTGTGCTGCATCATCTGTTCCGCCTCGTTGGAGCCGCGCGAGGACTGGTGTCGCTGGGAGGCGTAAAAGTTCTGGAGGTTGGACGAGGGGTGTCCGGGCCGGCCGTCGAACTCAACCGAGTGTGGTCGCTGGGGGCCGCCAGAGTTGCGAGGGTCTACAAGAGGGTCAGCCTGGGGGCCCTGGTGGCACGAGACCCAGCCAGCAGCACTTGACAAGTCTTTGTATACTCACCAAAGTTGGGGTGGGGCCTGGCAGGGCCGGGAGGGAAAGGCTGTTGAAACTCACGTCTAGCCCCAGGCATACCAAACATCTTGCCGCTCTTGACCAGGTTCTCGATGGCGCGCTCCACCTCTGCGTATTCAAAAAGTCAGCTTTAGTCCCCCTACTGTCGTCTCCACACCATCGCCGTGCAGATTGTTTTTCTTTTTTCCCCTTCCTTCTCCCGCCCCAAGGGGTCCTCGACATCCTCGCTGCGAGCAAAATCACGACGCCACAGCGAATGCGTGCTGTTGCACCAAAGACGACGACGACGATGACAACTGTGGTGACGAAGACGGTGATGTATAGGGCGCATAACGCGGGGCCGGGGCCAAGACGTACCCTCGAACTGGTACCAAAAGGCAGAGGTTTCCTCTCGCGGTATGGCGGAGCTCGCGCCTGGGTCGGCATTGTCAATATATGTCCGGGTCGAGTCTATCGGGGCCTTGTTGGGAGGCAAACCGGATCGTGTCGGCGGCGTCTGGTGGTCCCAAGCGCCGGCAGGCTGGGCGCCGGCGGGCCACTGCGAGTCGCCGTAGTAGGACATAACGATTTCCTCGACAAGTATAGGCAACGACGTATACGATTAACAGGAGATGGAGAATCCGCTTTGGCTTGGGGGACCCAGAAGAGCTGTAGAAAAGACCCGAGTATATATCTGTCAGCACAAGCCGCGGAAGCCAGTCGGAGGAGAAAGAAAAAGAATTTCATAATGATAATAGAAAGAGATAAGAGAAAGGGGGAAGGGAGAAAAACAAAAAAAGATACAAGGCAGGCAAAAGAAAAAAAGAGAAACACAAGATCAACATGGCATGGCAGAGGCCCGGTCGCAGCATCATCATCTTGACCTGTCATCACCAACTCGTCATGACCAGACAATGTTCAACATCTGATCGATCATGATGCACCCCTGGTCACATTGAGGACTGACAACACTGGCCTCAGGCGTTTGGGCCCATGGCAGATGAGGTCCCAGATTGGGGTGCTGGGGGGGCAGACAAGAGCTGGGCAGAAGGGCAGCAGGCATGCAGCGACAAATTTTATCGCGCATTGGCTTTTTGGGCAGTGGAGAGAGAGCACAGCAGCGCGACAGAGAGCGCGTCACAGCACATTGCACAGCAGGGCAGGGGCAGGGCTCTGCCCATGACAAGACAGCTGGGAACTTACAGAGTGTACCCAGACCAAGACCAGAATCGAATCCCAACCTGTTCTTGAGGGGGCCCTATCCTCTTGTGTCTCTGTGTATATGTGAAAAAGGTCTGTCGTGTGGTGTAGACTCTGGAGGCCACACACAGAGTGTCCTGCAGGCAACAGGCACAGGGGAGGAGAGGAGAGGATGTCGACGATGGTGGACTGTCGAGAGAAGAGGGGGGGGAGAGAGCTGACACGACAGGACAGGCAGAGGAGGTCCAAGTCAAGTCGGGGGGAAAATTGACAGGACAAGACCAGGAAAATCCAATGTCCAAATCAAATCAGGTCGACTCTTGAGTCGGGTCGGGTCGGGGCAGATCAGAAGGAGGTAGAGAGGGACCAGAGCCTGCAGAGGGTTCGAAGGGGGCCCACAGCGGGTGCAGCAGAGAAAGGAAAGGTGGGCGGATGGGCTGGGAAAAGAAGTAGCAAGTAGCAGCGGACCAGAAAAGGGGTGGGACACTGGCACTTGGCACGGCGTAGGATTTTCCGAGGCTGTTACAAGCGCTGACACGGAACTGAGGACTTTGCTGCTGGTGACGAGGAAGACGACGTGAGATCTCAGATGGAAAAACGAGGGAAATGGTTGGCCTGGCTAGCTACTTAGTAGTCTAGCTTCCCTGGAAGCTCCAGGCTCCAGGGCCCTGATTCCTCCCTGTCAGCGGCTCTACATAATACCTTCCCTCTGTTTCGTGTCATGAAACCACCTTCATCGATTTGCTTGATTTTCTACAAATACAAGACAGAAGTAGGCTGATATCAGCGTTGGCCTTCTGGGGTTCAAGAATCCAGATGAGGAAGTTGGATAGGTAGAGGGGAAATCAGTTTACTGTGTACAAGGACAAGGGACAAATGACTGCAGGTGAGACAAACCACGCTCGAGTAAATCAAAGAAGTACCCAGTAGAAGAGGGGGGGAATTGGTGGTGGCCCCCAAAAAACTGGAGGGTTGGAGAACAAAAGTTAGACCGTGCGGCGCAACGGTTGGCTCTCTCTCTGCCCAGGCTTGAGCTGGTCAGTTAGTGGCCTGAGGTGAGAGTGGATGTGGACTTGATGTGGACTGGACAAGGTAGGAAAAGTCCCGAGATGGGGAATTGAGATATGTAAGCAGAAAACCAAACGGAAATAAGAAGAAGGAAAAATTGAAGGAATAAAGATCCAATAATTGACATGGATTCATCCAGGCCCCCTCCTGACCTGTTAACAGTGTATACAAAACTCTAGCATCGTCGAAAGTAGTGGCAGTGCCAGCTCTTTCTTGCTGAAGAGGTTCTAGAAAACGGCGGCCACTCGTCACTGCACTACAGCTGTACGTCCGTACTACGGGTAATAGTTTGCGGAGGGGAGTAATGTCGGCGGGCGTTTAGGCGGTGCGAGTAATTAGTAGTAGTGCCCCTACACGCTGGGAACAAAATCTTCAGGGGCCACTGTCACTAAGTAGCTGCTAAGGTGAGGACGGCGGAGAGAGGACCAGAGGACCCCTGGAGAGTCCAGCCAGGTACTTACCTACTGTAGCTCTAGGCCATGCTACGTTGTAGTTCTGGCTGCTGAAGTACTTGGCTAGTGAAGTAATGTATGATAACGTGTGGGGGAGACTTGCAAGGGGCTCGGGCCCTAGAGGGATTCAGAGGGGTCAGAAGATCAGGCCAGGGCCAGGGGCCAGGGGTCAAGGTTCAGTGGACGGCGCCTAGGACCCGCCCGTCTTGTGCTGCTCTCGTCCCAGTTGGTTGAGTGCAGCTCATCACTTCTTCATCACATCACCAAAACGACGATATCTCGGTCTGGTTGCCAAACTTGTACGTGAGAAGGAGGGAGGGAGGGAGATGGTGATGATGATGATGGCCATGATGTGTTATTACCTCTCCTGTCACCTGCATCGGAGGAACCACCGTCTCGTACCACCTAAAGACGACCTGTCGAGACCAAAGACACACGGGACGGTGGATTCAATTACTCGCCCCCTCCCCAACAGTGTCAGACAAGATCGAGATGCCGCCCGTCTCCCCTCAGCAGACACCCAAATTCAGCCAACGCAACAGGATTTCAATATCGATGTCCCGCGTATCGATTCTCATCCATCCAGTCCATCCATCGGACCCCCGCTGTTTCCCTCCTCCTCCTTCTCCTCCCCCGTCCCCCCCTGCAACAGACATGGTCCTGCCCTCCCGCGGGAAGGGCAGGCCCACCGTTCATAATTTTATTTATGTCCCTTTTCTTTCCTACTTCTTTCCCTCTTAATCACTTTCCGAGCCCATCATATGACACGTGCATATTACCACGAGCCCGCTGTCGTACACTTTAGCTGCAGGTGGCTGCAGGTGGCTAAGGAGGGGGCCGGGGGTGGTGTGCCCTGTTGGTCTGGGTTCTGTCTGCTACGCTGGGACGACGCCGGCATGGGTTGAAACCTCGATGCGACGAGCTTCCACGTAAGAAGTCGTCGTGTTCAGTGGCCTCTATTACTATGCTTGAACCAAACTTCAGCCTAGGCTCCCAGCCTCGGCATCCTGCCGTCGAAGGGGAAGAAACAGAGTGGCAAAGCTAGACCTCTCAAGAGAAGCCCGCGAAGCCTATGATCACGCCAACCCCCTTCCTCAAGGTTGGCTTCAGGTCGCATCCAGTCCCACCACACCAACGTGGTGTTGCAGTGGTCTTCTGGAAGCTGGCTTCTATGCCTTAGCACGGGAGGTTTCCGCTGCAAGGGAGGGGGCCACGCCGCGGGCCTGTCAGCCGTGACTGGATGGTGGTGCTGCTACCCGCATGCTCTGGGCAAGGAATCGGGAAAGGCCCCGACCCTCTTCTGTCTGTCTGTCTGTCACACACACACACACACACACACACCTCTCTCTCTCTCTCTCTCTCTCTCTCTCTCTATCGTCGTCATCATCATGAGCAGCTGCTCACCCCTTCTCGGGGAAAACCTTGTTATGCCAAAGAGCACGCTTTTGGCCGGTGTCCACGGGTGCCCGGCTCGGCTTGTCCTGGATGACGAGCACGGCTGCTCATCAATTCAGCAGCTCGAAGGTGACATTGGCGTATGCAACATAGCGCAGAGGGCGAGAGAAAAACGAAAGCCTGGTGACTCGGATCTCGCAGCAGATTTACCCTCCACTCAAAAGCCAGAAAGAAAAAAATCCTGCACAAGCCACGTACATGTCTACTTTTGTGTGTGTGTTTCTATCTCTCTCTTCTTCCCCGCATCATGCGACCACGACGTCCTGCGTTCAGTCACACACTTCCACAAAACTTGCCCCCTCCTCCTGTGCGAGTCCGACCGCTATATAGGCCACCACCGTTTCCAGTCAGCTGGGAGTGGTCACTCCTTTTAGCAGCTGTCGCATACCTCCACAGCATGCTTCTTCCTCACTGGTCGCCCACATCTTTAGCTGCAGACCGAGTCGGTCCGCGACTTGAGGATTTGGACGAGACAGACCACAGACCCCCACACCATCATTCCCCCAAGGACCCGGAAAATGTACTACTGCTTGCGAGCTACCGCTGCAGAGCCGAAAACTTAGGTCGCACAGCTTCCTCTCTTTCTCTTTCTCTTTCTACACCTTAGGACTACAGCAGAGAGAAGAAGAAGAAAAAAACAAAAGAGAGAGAGAGCTCAACACGGCCGCCCTGCTCCATAATGGTGGTGTGGTGTAGTGGGGGGAGCGAGGCTTGGTGGCTTCCCAAGCGGCACTTCCTCCTTCCCATCGTGCCATCCTTTCACCCTACTTATATCGCATCTTTGCGCTCCCCATTTCTCAGCAGCCATGTAGTGGTGTGTAAGACACTCCTCGAGGGATGCCACAGAGGAGAGGCGTGAAGCCGCCGCTCGAGCCGTCTCTCACTTTTTTTTTTTTTTTTTGCCCTGGGCTGGCTGCGAAAGGCCTGGACCATGTTAGCATCTTCTTCAGCTGGAGCGAGAACGAGGAGAAGAAGCAGCAGGAAGAAATCCCATCTTGAAGGGCCCGTCTTTCAGCTGCGCTCGGCAACCCACTGACGACATCGCTTTCTCTCGACAGGAATGGTTTTGAATGGTAGGTGATCTGATGATGTTTGAGCGCAGTTTATCCCGCTCGTGATCACACCCTTGTTGTTTTCCTTTGAAAGCAAGAGGTGCAGGCATTCTGAGAGGCGTAGATAATTTCTAAGCGCATAAAATCAAAGAAACAATACAATTGTAGGGCGATATCGTAAGGTTTCGCTAAAAGGAGGGTATATCAAGTATTGTTATTTCCAGACGCCGTTGGAACACACCACACCAAACCGTAGAAGAGACAAAAAAAAATGAGACATTCCATCGTCATCCATAACCACTTCACATCTTTTATCTACTCTCTTGTGTGCTCCTTTCACGACTCGGGTGCAAAACACCTCCAGCCATTCCCCCCCCCCTCCCCTCACACACACACACACTCTCTCTCCTCACACACACACACACACACACACACACACACACACACACACAAAACCCTTCCCTTAGGCAGGCTGCTCCCGGGCAATTATGCCTTGCCTTCTCGCCTCGTTGAGAGCCTTAAGCTTGGCTGTGCCAAAACCCGCAACGCCGTCCTCCTGGTTAGCCCCCAGCCACGGCTTCTTGGAGTCACCCAGAATGCTCCCGGCGAGGAAGTAGACGATAAGGCCGAGGAGGATGAGGACGAAAGCAACAGGGTACAGGGTGGCGACGGTGTAACCAAAGACATGGATGCCGATGATGACGCCCCAGAAGTTGCCGGTGAGCAGGCTGATGTCGAAGAAGGCGGCGGAGCCCATGCGCAGGATAAAAGGGGCAAAGGTGTAAAAGATGAAGAGGGCGAGGGTGTAGCCGACGATGTAGCCGATGACGGGGCCATTCCAGGTGGCCTGCTGGAAGGTGTGGCGGTCAAAGATGGCGGCGGTGGCGCCGCCCACGAACATGCCGATGAAGCCCATAAAGGACAGGACCTCGTACAGGGGCCGGCGCGAGACGTACCACTCCTCGAAGACGTTGCTGAGGCCGTAGCAGGTGGCGCCGGCGAGGCCGAACAGGTCGCCCTTGACCTTGTTGGGGGCGTCGCCGCCGGTGCCGCTGGTCATGGCGTCGGAGCCCAGCAGCATGCCCATGCCGCCGCAGGCGACGAGGATGCCGAGGATCTGGAAGGGCCGGTAGCGGACGCGGAGGAGCAGGAAGGATACGATGACGACGCAGACGATGGACCAGAAGTTGAGCAGCTGGGCGCTGAGGAGGTTGGTGTAGCGGTAGGCGAGGACGGTGAAGTAGTTGCCCTCGACGTCGAGGAAGGACAGGATGAAGTAGCGCCAGCCGTCCCTGTAGGCGATGCGGAGGACCTTGCGCCAGCCGTAGCGGTAGAACATGTAGGGGACGTAGACGAGGCTGAGCAGGACGTAGTTGAAGAAGGTCTGGAAGGCCGGGACGGAGGTGCCGTAGTCGGCGAGGAGGGTGGTGAAGACGCTGGTGGCTGTGTTGCACAGGCAGAGGAACTGGCCCAGGGCGACAACGAGCCAAAAGTCCCAGGTGGTGAAGTACGAGTACCAGCGGACGCTGCGGGCCTCGATCTTGCTCAGGCCCTCTGCCACGGCCTGGTTCTCATCATGGGCCACCTCCTGCTGCTCGTCCTCGCTCGAGGCGTAGACGTGCGTCTCGATGGGCCCGCCGGTGTTGGTGTTGTCATAAGTCGAGTCCTCCAGCGCCTTGTTGGACGCCGCCTCGGTCGTGACGTTGGCCATGTCGATGAGAGAGAGAGAGTGTGTGTGTGTGTGTTTGAACAATATGTATCCTCACCCAGTTATAAGACGTGATGACAGTACAGTACTACTGGTACAGTAAGTGATGATGATGATGACGATGCTGAGATGATGATGATGGGATGAAATAAATTGCCTGGGTAAGTCTTTCTGTCGTCCCCGTGCAGCAGAGCGCAAAGACTTCAAGTCGCCTGCTGTGGTGTTATGATGATGAAGATACTGATCGGCACATTGAGCGATGTGTGCCTTGTGTTCTCTGAGGGCGGTCGAGAGAGGTTGGACAAGAGAGGAAGAGAGAAAATTCAGGTCATCTTCGTTGGACGTTGAAGAAGAAACCTCGCGAGATATGTACTACTAGGGCCCTGTGGTGCGTACTAACTACACTGGGCTATCTACGCCGCGCTAGTAGTAAGAGCCTGAATTTTTCTTCTTCCGTGTTACTTTTTTTTTTTTTTTTTTTTTTTTTTCCCTTCTCTCCCCCCCCTCTCTTCCCAACCCATCTCGGTTCGTTCCCCCTATCATCAAGAGGGGCCACTACGCATAGTACAGAGTACCCTCTTTCCCTCTCTGTTTTTCTCGCTCCTTGCCACCAAGACTCCAACCCTTGCTCGGCGTCACAATCTCGGTGGGGATGCAGTGGTTATCGTCGGGGCTAGAATCTGGAAGCCCACCCAGAACAGCGGCGCCATCCTCCCGAACTCGGGCTGGCATTATAGTAGTTCCGTTCGCTGGGCCGTGTTCTAGACGATTACTACTTTTCGAACTCTTAGAGATTTTTTTTCTTCTGGAGTCATTTTTTATGTCTGTTATGGGCAGACAAGTTGTTGTTAGGTGTTGTTCAGAGTATGAACATGATTACAATATTGTGTGCGTGTGTGAAGCTGTCTGAAAAAACCTTGATTTGCTGTCTGCTTTTCTCTGCTCAGTTATCTAGAGCAGCTGTGTGTACTATCAAGACATTATCAGACTACCTCCGGGCGGGCACCTGCAGGACCTGACCAGGGAAGATCATGTCCGGGTTGGCAATGTTGTTGTGCCTGGCAATGTCCTCAAAGGAGCAGTGGTCAAAGCGGGCAGCGATGCCGCGGAGGGTATCGCCGGGCTGGACGGTGACCTCGACAGAGTCACCGCCGCCACCACCATGAGGCCCATGCTCAGGCGGCCCGCGGTGGCGGTTCTCCTCGTCGCGCCGGCGGCGATCCTCGTCCTCACGCCGACGGCGGTCCTCGTCCTCACGCCGACGGCGGTCCTCGTCATCCCGGCGGCGGTCCTCGTCCTCGCGGCGGTCCAAATCCCGCTCGCGGCGGTGCAGCTCCTCCTCGCGGTCGTGCTCGCGCCTCTCCTTCTCGCGCTTCTTCTCGTCCCGGTCGTCCTTCCAGTCGTCGATCTTCTCCTCGGCCTCGTGGCCCGCAAAGGCGCCCGCCACGGCACCCAGGAGGCCGCCCGCGACGCCGTGGCCGCCGGCCTTGTTGCCCAGGGCGTGGCCGCCGAGACCACCCGCGATGGCGCCGCCTAGGGTGCCGAGGATCTCGTGGTCGTCGTCCTTCTTCTTCTCGTGGCCGCGGTCGCCTCCTTCGTGCTTGTAGAAGTCGGGCCTGTCGTCATGTTGCTCACGGCGGTCTGGTAAGGGGGGCCACACATGTGTCAGTACGGACAGTATCACACAGTAAGAGACGGAGGGAGATGGGAGGTGGTGGTGGTAGCAGTGGTAGCAGTGGTGGTAATGGGTGGGCGAGGGAAGGGCTCTGCTTACCATCATCCTTGTCGTGGTGGCCAAACATGGTGAGTATAAGTAAGTGATGATGGTGATGTTGTGGTAGTGGTCTTGTAGCCTTGCTGGAAGAAGATGTGATAAATGTCTTGAGAGGAGTCTTGTGTTGGGTTGAGTCTGCAGAAAAGAGGAGAAGAGTGAGGGGATGGACAGGTTGAAGATCTGTCTTTATATATACTTTTGGGTTATGCTTATTCCACAGCACAAGACAGCATCCGTGCATCAAACACAGACACACACATACACAGACACCTGCATGATGATGGAGACAGACTTATTACGTATTGCATCAGATCAGCTCCATCCTCTTCCAATAAAACACCCCAGCAAACAATAACAACTGCACTGCCATCTCATCATCATCCAGTCAATATTCCCAGCTTCCAGCCCCCACCCCCAGACCAAATCTCACTAAAGCACCAGAGAGGCTGTGCAGCATGGGGCCTCTCTTGTGTGTTGTCACCACTGCCCACCAGTAGAGCTCTTGTGGCTGGGGGTCCCCATCCCCACAAAAAGACACGCTGGAGAGCTGCTGTGTTCTTGGCAGGGCGGCTTCTTTGGTCTGTGGAAGCTTGTTGCTTGTCTGGCCCTTGGCCGAAACATTCAGGGGTCCGAGCCCAACACGAGAAAAGATGAGGGGTCCAGCAGCAGCAGCAGCAGCAGCAGCAGCAAGCTCTCAAGCTTTGGGAGGGGGTAGGGGTCATGGTTGGTGGTGGCGGGGGAGGGGCGGCTCTGACCACTTATTGTGCTGTCCCTTATGTTGTGTCATGTCATGTCTGGTACTATCTTGTGCTGTGCTGTGCTTTGTCCATGTCTGCAGTGGCGCGGAAGACCTCTTGATTTCCTTGTTGCGGATTTCCCGGCTGTAAGACAAGGCCGGGACAGGGCTTTTGCAAGGGAGGCCTTCAAGGTCCTCATCTCCCTCTTGCTGCAGTTTGTTGGTTGGTTCCTAGACTGTCCAACAAATGAACCTGAGGAGGTGAATCTACAACCAACCGGTCACTGGTACAAGCAGTACAGGTACAGAACTTAGGCGCCCGGTATTGATTGAGCTGCCCTGCCTTGTCTCAGAGGCTCTGAGAGGTCACACATGTCACACTCATGCACAGCTGAGAATGTGTTGGCTGGTGGCTGTTGTTCTCTTTTCTCTGTTTTTCTGCCCCTCCAATGGACGACAACACGCCTGATGATGATCATCCTTTGCTTTGGCCCCACCATAGCTTCCCAGCTTCTCTCATCCACATATGGAAATGGAACCCTACATCACTGGGTGTTGTCTTTTCCTTTTCTTGCCTTGCTCGGTTCTTGGCTTTGCCACAATGGTTTGATGGGTGCACATACTGCATTTGCTACCCAAACATTCAACCAACCAAAAGTCATGAGGGTTGAGTGAGTGAAGAAGACTCTGGCACTATAGCCTCTGTCCCTTGCTCCTTCCCCCCAAAATACAGACCAGGTTAGACCGTCTTTGACTTAGGCCCGCTCTTTCCTGCCCATCCTCCTCCTTCCCCCAGCGTCAACGTCCGCAGCGCAAAGTCCCGCCACCGGATCCAGAAGCTCCTGAACCAAAACACAAACTGCCAGTCCGGATACATGGCAAAGTTCCGGCCCGTCACCTCATCCACCCCCAGCTCGTGCAGCCCGACGCCCACACCAGCTGCCTAGCCCTCTCCTGCGTCTCCTCGAGATCGCGTCTCTCCGCCTCGAGCGTCACCACTACGACGTCCACCCCGCTGCTGCTGCTGCTGCCGCCCCAAATGGAAGAACCCAAGAGTCGCAACGGTGAGAACCACCAGGATGAGGTCCACCGCTGCTGCTGACGATGGTCTCCTAGCCGCGACAGGATGGGCCTGATCATGCGCAGGGTAAAGTTGATCTGGCACTCGCTGGTATAGACAACAGACAGGTGCCCACTGACCGAGTTAGGACCCATGAGCATGAAAAAATTGGGCGCGGTCGAGACGCATGTGCCAAAGTATGCAGAGGGTACGCCCTCGCTCACTCTGTCCCACTGTTGAAGGTCAGTTGATACGTTCAACAGATAGAAAAAGAAAGAGAGAGACAGAGATCAACGAACATGTTCATCCAGACTGACGCCCCCTCTCCCGACAATCTCCATCGGAAACAACATCTTCTTGGTCTGGAATCCGTTGGCGAGCACCACCGCATCCGCACGCACAAGCCGGCCCGACCTCGTCACCACCCCTTCCCCGACGATCTCCTCGACGGGATCATCATACACCAGCTCGACATTGTCCCGGTGCAGGGCGGCCAGGTACTCGGTATCATTCACCCGCCTCTTGCACCCAATCTCGCTCGTCGGCACAAGAAACTCGCGGTATCTCTCGGGCGCGTTGGCACGGATGTATTCTGCTGCATCTTTTGTCCACCTCCTCTCACGCCAGCACCTCCCCTGCTCATCCGGTAGCCCAGAAAGTCGACCTCCTTCTCGTAGTACAGCCACGCCCTGTAGGCCCGCATGGCAAACGGCACCCAGCGCATGACGAGCTTGAAGAGGGACGAGTACTCGACCTGCTGGCGCGGCGAGAGCCAGTGGGCCTGGCGGCTGAACTGGGTGACCTTGTGCACTGCATGAGCGCCTTCGTCACCTCCGCTGATACTGGGCACAATCTGTGTGGCGCTGCAGCCGTTTCCTACAATGACCACGTCTTTGCCCGCCCAATTGAAGCCATGATCCCACCTTGCAGTGTGGAATAGTCTTCCTTGGAACTGTTCCGAGCCTGGGATCTCACATTCCCGAGGCACGGACAAAGATCCTACCGCGGAGACGAGTACCTTGCACCGTCTCTGGGCTGTCTGACCCGTATCCTGGTCTTGGAGGGTGACGAGCCATGTAGCTGTCTGCTCGTCCCAGATGGCCTTCTGCACGGCGGTGCGCAGGCGGATGTGTCTATCTATGTTATGGCTAGTGGCGAGGTCCTTTAGGTAGGCGTGGATCTCGGGCTGGAGGGCATATTTGCGGGACCAGTCTGGGTTGAGGGCCCACGAGAAGGAGTAAAAGTGCGAGGGGACCTGCCAAAGTGGTGAGCGAGGGGCCTTCATTTTGTTTTGTAGTGTCGGTTCGACAATCACATTCACTCACATCACAGCCGCAGCCTGGGTAGGAATTGGCCCACCAGGTGCCCCCGACCGAGTCTGACTTTTCTATAATCTCATACCTACAGGGGCCGTATGTCCTTTGTAGCTGGATTGCGAAGCCGAGACCTGATAGGCCGGCACCGATGATGAGGACGTCTGTGTCGAGCTGAAGGTCCATGGTTATAAACAGAAGAAGAGAGAGAAGAAAGAGTGAGTCTAGGTAGATGATGAGAAATACAGACAAAGTGCTTTTGAAAGTAACATAATGGTGAGACCTAGTCAGGTTCGATAATCGGATTCATGTATCTTGTGTTCGTACATAGTATGTATATAATAATGTGAGCCCTATCTATGCAATTGCCCAGGTGTGAGAGAGAAAGTATCCACATGGGTAGAGATGGTGAGATCCCGACGCCGATGACGAGCTCACCCAGCGGACTGGCACATGCAAAGCGGCATTTCCCTTATATTGTTATTGTTTTATTGTTACAATCTTGCTGGGTAGGAAGTATATCCTCATGTAAATAAGCATTCAGCTTGCTTGCCCAACACTGAGAAGGCGACCAGAAAAAAACAAGCATCGAAACGGAGGGTTATTGACATATCCGTTCCCTACAAAGCTGATAGTAGCCAAAGCCATACCCGTCCATCCATCCAATGCACCCTCACAAGTTCATGACAATTCTCCATGAAAAAAATTAGAAAGAAAGAAAGACGTACGTGCTGTGATGAAGAAGAAGAAGAAGAAGAAGATGACGATAAGAACTCCATGATTACAAAAGCCTGCCATGAGTGATAATGTAATGTCCCTTCCCTTCCCCTGCCCTTTCCCCCAATTCGGATGTCTCATACATTATATACATGTATACGAATATATACATACATATACACATGCTTGTGTCTGTGTATATGTGTGTGTCATATCTTCCACTCTAACTCCCCCGCGAACCCTCAAATAAACCGAACGCCTTGCTCATCAGCAATCCCAGTGGGGCTCCTCAGCCCATCATTAGGCCTCCGGATCCTCTCCGCCAGCTCCTTCGTCTCCTCCTGCTGTCTCCTATGCTGCTTGGCCCGTGGCGTCTCCTCGACGATCTTCCACGAGGCAGCCCCCTGCTGCTGCTGCTGCTGCTGTTTGGCCCTCCTCTCCCTCTCCCTCCCCCTCTCCCGCCTCTCCACGTCCCGCGCCTGGTCGTACTTGATCGACAGACCCCGCGCCACCCCGATGGCAGAGCTCTTGTCTTCTTGTACTGCTTCTTCCTGCCCCTGCCGCTTTCTAGCGATTACCAGCGGATCCGGCGTCCAGGGCCCATCGTTACCACCACCATCAACATCGGCATACTTGGTCGCGGCAATGTTGAGAGGGGGCAGGTGGTGCGCGCTTGTCTCGCAGTAGGGACCGGCGCGCACTGAACCCAACGCCCTCATTTGCCGTGATTGGCAAGGAGGATGAGAAGGAGGAGGTGGTGGTGTCGTTGCTGGGCGGCGCGGGCAAGGGCCAGTTTGGGTTGCTTGTGCTGATGCTGCTCCTACTCACTTCGGAAGCGATGATCGGTGAGGAGGCCAGCCGCAGTTCTCCTAGTAGCCCTGGCAAGTTTGGTGTTGCTGCTGGCTGCTGCGGCATCAACCCGCCCACCTCAGCTAACGTGTTCATCCTCCGCGCCGCGCTCTTCTCAGGGACCGGAAGAGGTGACGTGGGAGGCGGCACGGGCGCAGGGACCGTAGCCCCATTCCGTTTTGACGGACCGCGGGGTTGGTGCATTGGCTATTGGTCGTTTGTTGACGGCGGCTGGCGGCGGGGAGAAGACGCTGTAGCTGCCCACGAGACTAGGGCTCTCGGCGGGGGATGTGCTGGCGCTGGTCATCGCCAGGTCGTCCGCCATAACCATGGTGGTGGTTTGTGGCTGCTGCTGCTGCTGCTGCTGCTGCCGCCCCTGCCCCTGCCCGAGGAGACATGTCGTCGTTGTCGTCGGGCTCGGCCGTGTAGTGGTAGTGGCTGTGGTGGATATGCTGCTCTTCTTCAGGATGGGGCTGTCGTTAGTTCTCCCGAGCGGGCTGGACGCGCCTCCAAAAGAACCCTGGGCGCTGTGGGTAGGGCTGGTCTCTGTTCGTCGCTCAAGATCCAGGTGGTGGTGGTGCATCATATTGTCGTGCAAGTCTGGCGTTGCATAGCGCGTGTGGTATCCTGCTGCTGTTGCTGCCGCCGCTGTCGTTGTTGTCATGGCTGTCGACGAAGATGGTGAGGAAGAGGAGGCGGCCATCACCATCACAGTACTGCTGGCGGCTTTGTTCGTCACGTCTCCGGGCTGCTCCTCTAGAGACGGTCGGCTGCGTGGGATGGCACCCACCCTGGCCCGCGCCACTGCTGCTCCGCCTCCTCCTGCTCCACCTGCTGCAGCTGCAGCTGCAAAAACAGCAGCAGCAAGACCAGGGCTCTCGGGCCTAGGCTCCGGCGTTGCCAGTCGTGGGAGAATAAAATCAGCAGCCGTCTTCTTCCTCAGCTGCTCCAGGGGACTGTCGGGGTCAGAAAGCGCGAGAGTAGTCGATCGGCCGCCAGGTCCAGGTGGTGCTGCTGCAGGTGCAACATCTATATTCAGCCTGGGCTGACGTCCTGCCAAGGAGGCAGGACTCATAGGCCTGGGGCTCAGGGGGAAAGGTTTTGGCGAGAACAGCGGCTGCTCGATGGTCATGGGCGACTCCGAGAGGTCGCTGTAGTTGCTGCTGGCGTTACTGTTGGCCCGGCTGCGGATGACGAGCCTTGACGACGACGACGAGGTCATGAAATCTGCTGTGCCTGCTCTCATCTCGAGCGCCGACATGGCCTGGGCCTGCTGCAGGGACTTCTCAAACATGTCGATCTGGAGGCCCAGACTCTCGCGCCCATTCAAAGCCCCGTCTCCACCCACTAGGATGGTGTCTCGTTTGGCCTCCACCGTCCGCACCACGAGGGGCTTGTTCCTGTCTTGTCCTCTCCCGCCTTGGTCGCCGCTCGGGTGGTGACGGTGCGAAAGAGGTGGTGATGGGAGGCCGTACGGCGCATTCGTCGTGGTCGCCGCACGGTGGTCGTCCAAGGTTGTTGGGTCTCCTCCCTCTTCTTCTTCTTCTTCCTCCTCCTCTTCACTATGTGTATCAAAAGGGCTCATCTCCTGGAACAGTGGTGATCGTGGTGGTGGTCTGGCTGCCCCCTGGCACTGTGGCCCCTCGTACGGGGGGCTCACGTGGGCTCAGCCTCTGGTGATACCTGTGTGAGAGGTTGTCTTCGGTACGGCTCCGTTTTTTGCACCTGCTGCTGCTGCCGCTTCCGCTGCCGCCCGAAGGCTCGTCTCCTCCTCCTCCTGCTGCTGCTGCTGCTGCTGCTGCTGGTTTCGCATTCAATGGTGATATCATCGTCGAGGGCTCTTCGACGACAACTACCACCTTCACATCCGGAGGACCCGCAGTGACCATGTCGTCGGGATTGTTGTCAGCACCATCGCCACCACCACCACCACCAACAACATCATACCGACGATGCCAGTCCTGCGAGATGGAACTCTGTGGTACGTGGCGATACTTGACGTCCTGCTGTTGCTGCTGCTTTCCCCTGCTCGATGGCCGTAATACATCCCCAAGAGGAGGAGGCGGGACCTGAGGCTGGGGCTGAGGCTTGACAACACTAGCTGCTCTCGAGCCAGGGACCAGTACGGAAGGTACTTCGTGCTGCTGCTGCTGCTGTTGTTCGCCCTCGATGGACGCCGGCGGCGATGGGTATGCTGCTGCTGTTGCCGTTGTTGTCGTTACTGCTGTCGGCTTCTTTTGCACGATTCCTCCTGGTCCTCCTAGTTTCTCTCCTATTCCTCCAATAAACCTGTTCCCAGCCGCAGACCCCTTCCTCATCCTGGCCAGCTGCTGCTTTTCCTCCTCTTCCCGCGTAATCCTGGCTGAGATCTCGTCCGCCACCTTCTCCGGCTCGTCGCCCAGCAGAGACTCCGAGTCGCTCTTGACGGGCGACACCAACTCGTACTGGCCCAGCAGGCTGTGTGGCGAGCCGCAGCCGCCATTGCCGGAGGCTGATGACGAGAAGCTGGTGGTGAAGTTGATATCGAGGGTCGGACGTTGTATACCTGTTGCTGCCCCCACTCCTCCCTTGACCCCAAGCTCACGCATCGAGTGTGCCGTCCCTGGCCTGGCGTCAAGGTCTCCCCAAGTCTCCTTGTCGGCGGCATGGCCAGACTCGTCGACGACAGGTTTCCGGCCCTCAGGCTGCTCAGCTTGAGACTCGCATCAGACGGCGGCGGCAGCGCAAGGCTCGTGGACGACAGGTTGCCCGCGCGAAGGCTGCCCCTCAGCCTCAGGTTGGCCTCGGACCTAAACGACTTCAGGCGATGATGATGACCACCGCCAGCACCGATGGGAGAAGGAGGACTTGGTCCTGCATGGTGGGCGTGGACGGTGTTTGGTGTGGCTCCATCAGCAGCAGCAGCGGGCAGGCTGATGATGCTGCTAGCATAGGAAGGGGAGCCCCCGTGCGCCGTCCTGGGCCGCCCGCCGCTGCTGGCCTTAAGGGCTTCCTCGCGCTGGGCACGCCAGGCCAAGTTGTGTTCGGAGGCGTTTGGGTCGAGGCGCTTCCATTGCTGGATTTCTGGTTCCGGCTCAGCTGGACCGCCCTTTCTACACAAAAGAGGTGTGTTTATGTCAGTTATTTATGATTGGAAATAGAGAGAAGAGAGGAACATTCAAAATGAGGTGAGCAGTGAAGGTCTCCCTCCCCGTCGGTGAGGCGTGCCAGCGTTGGGACATACGTACTTTCGCTTGTCGGCGCCAAACTTGAGCCCAAAGAATGACACCATTTTTTTTTTCTCGTCGCACACTTGCCGTGGCTTGTGTGATGTGATGTGATGGCAATTATCTTATGAGGAATGGAGAGAGAAGAGAGGTCGTTTGGCCGGTGTGGTTAAGTCCTTCTCTCCTTTTTCTTTTAGAGAGCGTGTGGATTAAAAAGTTATCATTAATGAGTGGATGGATGAGTCGGGAATCCGTCGACATGTAAACATGTGTGTGTGTGTGTAGCGTAGCCGGAGGGGGGAAAAGGAGCGACAATGGTGGGAGACAGCAAAAAGCAAAAGCAAATACAACAACGAAGAGCAGTTGCTTTTTTTTTTTTTTGCAATCAGTCCATCTTGATCCGGGAGAGAAGTGAGTGTGTAGGTGTAATTCTCTCAAGCGCGAGAACGAAATATTGTGGTCTCTCTCGATCGACGCAGGCCGCACTCGAAACTTCCGAATAGGGAGTGAATAAAGTTGATAGTAAGTGAGTGATGAGCTGTGCAAGATAGAGAGAGGGGTACGTAGGAAGCCTTTTTTTTTTCACCCAAGGACAAGAGCCACAGAGACAGAGAGAGGGGGGAAAGAAAGAAGAGAAAAAGAGGAACCACCCTAGATGTGTGCGATCCCCCACGTCAAAGAGAGACGAAGCAACACAAACCAACAGGGCAGTTCTAGGGCGTCAGCGACGTGACGATCAGAATCTCTTCTGGTGTCGCAGGGAGAAAGTAAGTTCCCGAGAGTGTGGGTGTGGATGTTTGTGTGTGACTTGCGCAGACTAGAGGGGCATGCATATGAAGAGGGTCGTTGGTCTAGTCTCGCTGCTGCTGCTGGTTGGTAGGAGGAGGAGGAGGAGGAGGAGGAGGAGGAGGAGGACCCTTCGAGGGGCACGGAGGAAGCGTGCAGGTGGAACCCCAGGGGGCCCACAACGGCTTCGAACAAAAACAAACGTGTACGATAGCGCTACAAGGGCAACCTTGGGCAGAATGCAACCTCACCCAGGGGGCCCTCGTCTGTCCCTAGGGGTCCTTGCCTGTCTCTTGTGTTCCCGAGGGACTGGGAGAGACAAGAGTAAAAAGAGTCTGTGTGTGTGCGTGCCCGGGTGCGACTCTTCTTTCTTTGGGTCTTCTTCGGTGAGATCGGTGGTTCGATTGACAAGAAATTACTAGCCCTGTCTGACGGACGGATGTGACGCGGAATGTGACTTGCAGTATGTACAGGATCGGGACGAGAGGGACGAATGAATGCTGTTGTTGTTGTTGCTATTTGGGTTGCAGTCGCAACCCTTCAAGCTCGTGTTTGTGAGAAGAGGCTTGTACTATGTAGGACCTGAGCGTATCGACACTGAACAGAGAGGAAAGAGTTGATAGTCAGTAAAAGTTGAACCCAACAACTTGACTGACTGACTAACTGGCTGACTGACTGTGTATTTGGCACCCCTCGTGGATTTCATTCCCTCTTCATCTTGATCAATGATGATTTGGTTCCTCGCCCGCCCGCCTGTGGACCCCACCCACTGATGTTCACCATCAAATTCGGCCCAAGGGTGATGTGAACCGAAAAAGAAATGCAGTAAGACGCGGTGAGGCGCCAATCTGGTTGGTGTATGCGTGTACATAGTATGCATGTATGTGTGTGTGTGTGTGTGTGTGTGTGCGTGCGTGTGTGTGTATGCGCCCTGGGGCTGATCCATGGGTGTGATCACACCTCGTGTGATCGTGTTAATGAGATGTCCCATTTAGGCCTTTGCCCGGACATGTCGTCAATAATATCCACCAAGCAACTGAGCCAGGGGGATGCCGGGGGGCCACTAGAGAGGGTACATATATTTAGTGGAAGGGGAAAGGAGATTCCCGTCTCTGGGAGTGCCTGTACTTACTTAAAGCGGTCCTCCTGATAGGGTCCATCATTTTTTTTTTGCGGCAGACCGCATAGCAATGCATGCAGGGAGTCGCCATGAATTCGCTTTTTTTTTTCCCTCCTTCGGGAGAGAGAGGATGGTTGGTTGGGCGGCTAACACGGCATCAAGCCATATCCATCAAACCAAGAAAAGCCCTGTCATCCCATCCCGAAGACAGTGCTGACGTTGTCATCCCCGTCTGACTAGCCGAGTGAGTTTGGACAGGAGAAGAAGAAGAAGAAAGAGAAAAATAGGGCCACACACCCAATCTGACATGACACAAATGGCCGTGACCTCTCACAGGTCCCATCCCATAAAAGGGAAAGAGAGGAACCATCCGGGCCATGAGGCGTTCAGCCCTGCGCCGTGTTGAGGGGGTCAACCAATTTTAAAATTCCCCGTCCCGTCGTAGTGGACTTTTTGTGGTCGTCTAAAAAGAAGCAAAAGTGCTTCGTATCGTCCGCCACAGAACAAGCGTCGTCCCTGCAGAAGCTGGAGAGAGAGAGACACAGAGAGAGCGAGAACCGAGTGGGGGATCAATCATCCATTCGTGCAACCCGCTACTTTCGTGCTCGTTCCAGTTTACGGGTCATTTGTTCTGTTTCGTTTTGGCTCACGAACGTGTGGCGCGCCGTCTAGTCGGAAAATTCTCCTGGCGATCTCTCTTTTTTTTTGTCTGGTAAGCTCCACACCCAGATTGGGGCCTTCTCAGGGGCAGAGGAAGCCCAGCTCCCTATCTCGTCTTTCCTCCTGTCGTTTGACTGCTGCTGCTGGTGGTGGTGGTGGTGGTGGTGGTGGTGGTGGTGAACAATGCTCGCATCCTCTTTTTCAGAGTGTTCAGGAAGCTCTTTTCGCTTTTTCATGTCATGACAGATCAAAATATTGAGTGTATGTGCGTTTTGTTCGAGATTGAAGTCACGCTTGCAGGGAGAAGAGGGAGAGAGACACAAGAAAGAGAGAGAGGCAGGAGGGCCACGGTCCGGCTAGCAAGTACGAGGGAGACCTTCCACTAAAATCATGGTAGTCTCAGTGCCCTGACTTCCTTGATCCCTGATCCCTCCCCTCTCTCTTTCCTCTTCCCATTTTCCCTTTTCGTGTCTTTTTCTTTCTTTCTGGAAACGTATTCTTTTTTTTCTCACTTCCTTCATTGCTATGTATTTGTACAGTTGCCATGGAGCCATTTGGCAAGCAATCCGCTTAAAAATATGCATAGATAGCTCCATGTGTCTTCTCTAGTACTAAAACATATATACTTAAGCATGCACACCACACAGCTGTACAAGCCATGGAAACTCCCCTTTCTACTACACATGATCCTCCTCCACAATCTCCCTCTCCACCTCCTGCCCTATCCGATATACGAATATGATCACGGCGGCCACACAGGTGATGCCCGTCCCCACCGCAAAAGGAAGCCCGATCCATCCGCCGCCCAGCTCGATCCCCCTCTGCAGGGCCCTGGAGAACACCGGCGCCGCGATCATGATCCCAAGCGTCTCGAGGAACCCGATCAGCGTGTTGAGCGTCCCGACGTGGTGCGGCTCGACCAGCGCGTTGAGGAGGCTGCGGAGCAGAGGCGGGAGGCCGCACCCGCCCGCGAGGAGGACGAGGCCGAGGCCGTAGAGGACGGGGGTGACGGAGACGGTGATGAGCATGTCGGCTGCGATGAGGAGGAGGACGGACCAGCGGCTGAGCCAGAGGTCTTTGGAGAGCGGGGGCATCCTGAGTTTCTTTTGGCAGTAGGTGCTCAGGTAGGGCAGGATGAAGGTGAGCATGACGACGAAGCTGGCGCTCTTGAGGGTGAGAAAGTAGGACGCTTTTTTTTTTTTTTTTTTTTTTTTTTTGTGTCAGTCGGCCTGCCAGTCAGCCTCTCGCCGTCGATGTTGCACAGAGACAGAGAGAGGGAGGGGGAGGGGTTGTGTGGACTACATACCTTGCTCCAGGACCAGCCATAGCGCTTCGTCGCGTACTGGAGCAGCAGCTCCTGGAGATACTTCCCAAGCGACACAAACACAAAAGGCATGATCAAGACAGCCACCCTCTTGTTCGTGACCACAGTCTCCCACATCTGTATGACCTGCTCCCGAGCCAGGTGCAGGCTTGCCTCTAGCCTGCGCTTGCCGGCAAGTGATGCCTGTGCTGCTGCTGGTCTACTGCTCAGTTTCTTGCCGGCTCGCGCATCGTGCCACTGGCGAACACTCAGGGTCTCCGGTATAAAATAAAGAAGACTCATGGCCGTGAGCATGATCACATTACTCGTCATTAGCGACATCCAGGGGCTCTGGTCGAGCAGAAAGGCCCCGATGGGAGTAGCCACCAGCTCGGCAACGAGGAACAACGAGTTGAACCGGAACAGTACAGAGGCCCTATTTAATGGATATTGTGTTGTAAGTCAGTGGCGAAATCGTTGCGGTAACATTTTCATTACGGACAGTAGGAGAAAAAGGGCTTGCTGTTATTCCTTACATTTCTTCCACGTGGACAACATCAGCCAGCATTGTGTACATCATGGAGGCGGCAACAGGCGGTCCTCCGCCGAGTAGGTACCAGACAGAGCCCCCAAGAAACATCCACATGGGCAGGGAAAAATAGACTGCGCAAAATAAAGGAAAATATAGCCATTAGTGGGGGTCTGAAGAAGAACGGGCCGTCGGTGAGATGTTGTTAGGTGACGGAGACAAACGTACAGATGATCTGGTATGAAAAGATGGCCAGAAGCACACCACACAGAGACAAGCTTCCGATGACCTTGCGTCCCAGCCTGTCTGAGAGTGAACCAAGAGGGATGGAGAGCAGGATCGCTGTGAGCCCATATAGTGTCAGCAGTCTCTCTCTCTCTCTCTCTCTCTCAACACAACCATATGGGAATCAAGAGAGAAGGGGGGGTAGAGAGGGGAATTCACGATCTCTCCCCGAAACGTACTGGGTATAGCATCAAGCGTGAACCCCCATCCTCGATACATAGCCAGCCTGCCCTGGACATCCGGGCCCTTGCACAGTGGGTTCTCGTCGCCAGCGACAAGAGAAGCCGCTTGATCAGGGTGCATCTCGGCGCAGAGCCCGTGCTCGAGAAGGGCTGTCCAGGCAGGCATGGCGATGACCATAGCCATCTCGAACAGGCAGGCCATGGAGAAGACCAGCACGAGGACGCTCCATCTGTACTTGTCTCTGGGGTCCTTCTCGTCCGTGGCCCCGAGGGAGGAGGGGGAGCTTGGGATGAAGGGCGTATCTTCTTGAGAGTTGTTGTTGTACTGCTGTTCGTCCTCCTCTTCCGTATGTAGATGTATCGACGCCATTTTCGATGAGAGAGTGTGTGAGGCCGTCCTCGGCTTCAGCTTCTCTCCCTGTTTCTTTCTGGCTCCCTTTCTGTCCTCTCCCTATCGCTGCTGCATCGCACGAAACGGATTGAATGCTGGATGTAGTCAATGAAGATCTGGCAATGAAATTAGTCAGTCAGAAAGGAGAAAAGAATGAAGTAAGCCAATGGCGTAGTGACAGGTCAATAAAAGATGCACGTCCGCGTTGAAGTGGCCCAAGCTGAACAACCCGAAACAACATAAACACGAGGACGATCCGTTTCCTGGTGGGTACCCCGAAAACGGACTGTTTCCAAGGAAAAGTATAAGTCACCGAGACGATGAGAGGGCAGAGAGAGAGAGATAGAGAAGAGAGGAAGAGAACATAACACAAGACTGCTGCTGCTCGCTGAGCCAAGCATCAGAGATCCATCTATTTTAATCCTTTCGTGGATCCTTCCGACAGACCTCGTCACGGGCTCGCCGTGGACTTGGGTCGATTACACATCTGTTTCACATGGGGAGCAACCTTTGTTCTCTGTCCCCTAGCTCAACTAAATTCGAAGAAGAACAATAGAAATCAAAAGGAATACAATGGTTTCTCTTAACTAGTATTGAATATTGATTACATATCGGAATCCGAAAGTCTCAGCGTAGGGCCGTGGAGATGGAGGAGAATGAATGCGATTTATTACGAGACCGTTCAACGCGACATCCGACGGGTGCTAGAGTGGAGGGCGGTTGTAGCTACGGACGTACAGCTTACAGGAATCCACTGTTACAGTAGAAGCCATTAGTGCTGTGTACTATGGTAGTAGGTACATATACTAAGTACCCGATTCCTCGCTACAAGTTCAGGGACCACACTGGCAGGAGGCACTGGCTGTAGCCCCACCGCGGAGAAAGTGCCTTCTTTTCGAGTCCCGCTATTGAACGTCAAAACAAAACAGCAACTGGCAGCGCGCGCCCAGGGAGTGAAGCAGCAGAGTACAATCATAAAACATCGCAACAACAGACAAAGACGTTCTTTGGGGAAAAGTGTTGCAAGAGAAGAAGATCTAGGGATCTAGAACGTTACAATGTCTTTAGAAAACGCCAAAGTCCTGTCCACTGGCCCACTGGTGAGTTCCCTATCTTTTCAAGACATCCTCATCCGTCTCTCTGACCCGCAACTCATGACCAGGCCGATAACGAGGCCGAATGGACCAGAATGGTCAAGTGAGTTACATCGAATCAAATTCATCGTTCATATGAAGGAGAAAAGAGTGTTGAGCCCACACCGGCTTGGCTTGGAGAGAAGGAATTGAGCGCTGAAGAGAGAGAGATATATACACCCCTAGGATTCAATACAAGGACCCTACTGGCAAGGTCAGGGACTGGGAATCCTGTGAACGAACGACGCGTCCAAAAGGAAGCGATATTGATGGTGTGGGCATTGTCGCCATCCTGGAGAAGTCCACTGGTACGGATGGAAAACGTTCAAATAGCTCGTCGTCTCCAATGCATTTTCCTTTTGTCTCCTCCTCCCTGCGAACCCCTGAGGCTGACGAGTCTAGGCCCCGAAATCGTGCTTCAGAAGCAGTATCGCCCGCCGACAGACAAGGTCACTATCGAGGTGCCCGCGGGCCTTATTGACGAGGGCGAGACAGCGGAGCAGGCAGCGGTTAGGGAGCTCAAGGAAGAAACTGGCTATGTGGGCAAGGTGACGGCGAAGTCGCCCGTTATGTTCAATGGTGCGATTCTCTCTCCAACATCATATTTCCCCTGGGCTGTGACAGCGCAACTACCTAATACTCGCTCACACACACTCACCCACTGCAGATCCTGGATTCTGCAACACCAACGTCGTCATGGTTCATGTCTCGATCGACATGAGCCTTCCCGAGAACCAGAACCTCAAGCCAGAGCTGGAGGAGAGCGAGTTCATCGAGGTCTTCTACGTGCCCCTGGACAAGTTGTGGGACGAGTGCAAGAGGCTCGAGGCCCAAGGGTGTGCCATCGACGCCCGCGTGGGCACGCTGGCCGAGGGACTGGAGCTGGCCAAGCAGTTCAAGCTGTAGTCAGCGCCCCCTCCTTTCTGACAGGCCCGGATCCCGCTCGTCGGGTTATATAGCCAGCAGCCCCCAGACCAACAAGCGCGCTGGGCTTCACTTCTTCCTCTTCTTATGCTCGTCCCTCTCCCATCCCCTGAGCTGCCTGTAGAGAGTCGCCGCGGCCAGGGCCTTGGAGTCCATGCCGCCCTCCAGCCAGAGGTCCTCGAGGGGCACGAGCTTGAGGGTGATCATCTCGCCCTCGTCCCGCAGGCCGCCGTACTTGCCCTCCCATTCCTGCAGCGTGTCCCTTGGCACGCGTCTCTCGAGCGAAAAGATCTTGATGTACTCGTCACAGCCGCCGGCCGAGGGATACATGGCACAGGGGAGCGTCTCGTGCAGGTCCACGGCGCTCGGCCCGCTGCCGCCCATGCCCCTCGCCCTCCTGACCTCGGCCGCCTTGTCGCTGAGGCAGGTCAGCTCCTCCTCCCTGATGACCATGCCGAGCTCTTCTTTGATCTCCTGGGCGGCGACGCCGGCAAAATTGCTCTCGTCGTCGAGCATCCCCGCGGGCAGCTCGACGAACCCCAGGCTGCCGGCGGCGATACGGGGCTGGACGGTGAGGATCACGTATGCCTCGTCGGGCGAGTCCTCGGGCTGGTCGTCGGGGACGAGAACGACCAGCATGGCCACGGCCGGGCCGCGCAAGAAGACGACGCCGGGCAGGCTGGAGGAGCCGCTGGCGTTGGACACGTCTGCCGTCAGCTTGAGGAAGCCGATCCTCTTGCCGAACATGCTGTGGGAGTCGACATCGATGCTCTTGAGCCGGTAGGGGTCTTTGTGGAAGGGGTGGGACGGCTGGGTCTGGAGGGCGAGCGAGCTGTCGAGGGTAGAGATCCAGTTCTAGAACCGCCCAGAGAAGGGATTCGTTAGCAAGATGTGTGTGTGCGAGAACCAAGCAAAGATTTGTTATTGTTCTGTCTGTACCTTGAAAGCAGGCCATTCCTCCAGCTGGGACTTGTCCAGGCCCGGCGCCGTGACTGACACCTTGCCATCATGCCTTTCAAGCACAAACGTGTTCCTGTCGTCGGTCTTTTCCGCCATGTTGCTGCAGGTGAAGAGGCTTGGCCCTGCTGCTGCTCCAAAGGACCGCGAAGGAGGAGGGGTGGTTTGGGCAAGAAATAGTCGCGTAGGACGAGGGCGAGGGCGAGGCAGCCTGCACAGTGGTGGTGGTAGTGCTGACAGTCGTACGTGGCTGAGCAGCGGGCGAGTGCATATGGGCATGCCGTCCTGCCTGGCGCTCCTCTCCCCCCCAATCTCCGTTCAGTCTCTGGGCCTTGCTTGTCTGTCTGGTTGGTTTCTGGGGTTTGTTGTCAACGGGGGCCCTTGTCGAGGCTCTGAGGAAGGCAGACTTGTGTGAGTAGTCGATGCTATATTGAAAACAGGCCCACACTAGCTATACTTGCAGCACCCACACTGCATTACAGTAAGTACAGTACAGCAAGTGCTGAGTGTAAGTGCTAAGAAGTATGATGACAGCACTGGAAATTACCCCGCAGCCCCTCACCACAGCAGCTCCGGCCGGGATCAGCAGCAGCTTAATCGTTAGGCGGAGCATACTTAGGCGCTGTTGTACCTGGGGCCTGGCCTACCGGACCTACTCCACCGTTTATCCACTGTGAGAACATCACAGATCAAATGGATGATGACATCAAATTGACATCTTTGAGAGCATGAAGTCAAAAAGTACTGTAAAAGAGAGAGAGAGATAGAGAGAGAGAGGAAATTTATACATGTATAAGGATAATAAGTAATCCGCCTGGGCGCCTTCTAAACAATGGCCGGGCTTTGCCTTGAGAAACAAGTATAACAATATCTCAACTTCCCCCAAAAGGAAATCAAGCAACAAGGAAAACCAACGACATGGCTGCAACCCTTCCCAACCATCTCTGCACGGATTTCATATCAAAAGTAATAAACAACATCCGACCAACATGAGTCGCCAGGGAGAAGGTCACCTTGCCCACAACGCCGTCGACGCCAACGTCAACCAGGCTGCCCCCGGCGCTGGTAGGGACCTGGTAAGCATTCATCTTATTTCCTCCTCTTCTCTTTCGCAGAAAGCGGCCGTCCAGCAACCCCATTTCACAGAGTCGGACGTACTTGCGCGACTGAACAACTGACCGTCTTTCCCCTCCAAGACAGCCAAATGAGGTCGCTGGTACCAAGAAGGCGGCGCCCATGCCGGAGCCAGAGAAGGGTGCCGCTCTAGAGGGTGTCCCTGCCAGCGGCGGATCGAGCCAGGGTCTCAAGCAGGGCTCTGGTGTTGGTCAGTCATGAGAGTATACTGAGTGGTCCGTCGTGAGGGTTGACTCTTGGGGAGGAGGAGTATGACACGTCCAACCTAGAGGAACCTTTTACGGTGTCAGCTAGGTCGGGCGGGGTCTGGTCATGATGACGATGATTGAGTTCACTCAAGATGCTGGTCGGGCTTTTTATAATGAATGATGAATCAAGACATTCATACTGTTAGGCCTATTCGATAGTGGTTCGAGTTTGGTGGTCACACACGAAAAAGACTTTGGTCTATTGACATGAACATAGAGAAATATCGACTATCCAATTTCCGTCATGTGTGCGCTCTGCAACGCTGCAAAATACCATGGCAACAGAAAGAAAGAAAACAAAACATTGCCGGGCAATCTTGGGCGTGCCTGTCAGCCGGGACAACGCTGCTTCGAGTCAAGGCCCACCCACCAATAACTGCCCAAGCCCGCCACACCTTCACATACACACACACACACACACACACACACATGGGACAGGGTTCAGAAAGATCTCATAGTAGTATCTCCCCCCAAAGAGTCATCAATTACATCCCTGAAAAAAAAAAAAAACCTCCTGAGGAATGCTCTTCCCTGTGCGGACGTAGGAGTAGCCTTGCAACCACACACATCCTTCCCCGGTGCTGATGCTGTTTTGATTGGTGGGCCGTGTTTACTGATTTTGCCCTTTTCGGGGCAGACTTTGCGTTGTTTACTATAATGCGACAATTATATAGATGCGTGTGTGCGTGTGTGGTGCTTTGAACTGTTGTCTTGATACCAAGCGCTTGTGGATGGGTATTTAAATATAAGAACTCTGATGCATGCAGTCCTGCGTATACGTTGTCGGCCCTGGAATTACACCACAGCTTACACAGCCATCATCATTCTTATTCTTTCATTCTCCAACAACAGGAAAATGTCTCGCTACACTATACTCCCCGAGTCCTTCATGCCACCCAACCCTTTCTCCCCTTACCTCTGCGTCACCTTCCGCCGACCCCAAGAGAGCCGTGATCCTATCGTGAGTCCCCCTTCTTCGTTTGTTTGTTTGTTTTCCCCCAATATATATATATATATATATATATATATATATATGTATAGATAGATAGATATGATTTTCAGTTTCTTTATCATCATGTCCCCCATCAAAATACACAACTAAGCAATTTACCAAAATAGTACCCCGCCTCCGGCCTCCAGCTCTCCTTCCGCCGCGCCAGCGACAAACACGACCAGGAAGTCTTCCTCAGCCACCGCATCACCGCCGCCGACGTCCAGCACACCAGCGCGGGCCTGTGTACGGTACTGCTCGGCAGGGATAAAGTTCCCAGGTACCGGGTTCCTAGGCGGGGGCAGCGGGAGCGGCAGGAGGAGGAGAAAGCAGCAGCAGCAGAAGAAGAAGAAGAAGAAGAAGAAGAAGAAGAAGAAGAAGAAGAAGAAGAAGAAGAAGAAGAAGAAGAAGAGGTGCTGGTGAGACTGCATGCTTGGAAAGGGGAGAGGCATTTGGGGGTTTGGGAGGTTGGGAGGCTTCGTGGGGAGGATGTTTATCTGGTTGTTGATAGGGATGAATGAGTAGTGATAGCCAAAGGCTTGGACAGGTTGACGATGGTCTGATCTGGATTGATATTTAGCCCTTCTTTTTTTTTTGGGGGGGTTTGTTCTTTTGTTTATCGGGGGGGGGGGAGGGGGATTTTTTTCCTTCATTTTGTTTCTTCTTTTCCTTTTCCTTTTCTTCATCTTGTTCTTATCCAGGAGTTAGGTGGTAGCAGGCAGCAGAGATCAAAACCGTGCTTATGAATATTCTCCTGTTCAACACATGGCAGATGCACGTCTAGTACTATGTATACTTAGCCCAACACGGTAGTAAAATAGTAAAATCAAACCGTCACAGCGCAAACACCACCAGTCTTAGCGATACGATACTTAAAAAGTAGTTCATTTTGTCATGGATGGTCCCTGGACGTCAAAAGTGCTCGAGAAGACGTTGTACCCAACAGAAAACCCCAAGCAAGGAACCCCCTTTTGAAAGTATCACCAGCAAACCCTCCCCAAAAAACAGACACACTTAGTCCTATTTAAGACAATAAATGGCGTCAACGGTCGCCAGGGATCTATAGCCTGTTCTCCTCCCCCCCCCCGCCTCGTCTCCCAGTCCCCGTCCCCGTCCCCGTCCCAGGTCTCTGGGCCTGGCCCTTGCTGTGCTCAGGTACGGTTGCCATTAGTACAGTACCATGGTAAATAGTAGTAGCTTCTCAAACACTAAGTAGTACTGTACAGTGGGACAAGACGGACGGACAGACAATAAGTACAGAGTCAGTCACTCCAGCATCGACATCTCACGGAATTCAAAGCACCATAGAGTTAAACACGGCGAGTCTTGGGTTTGCTGCTGCATGTAGCCTAGAGAGATCGATCAAGCACAACCACCTCCCTCCTCCCCTCGTTCCACCCCCGGCACCCCCAGTAGTGACAGTACGGAAATCATAAATAAAAACAGAGAAAAATGCTTTTCCTGCACAGCAGAACTCAGCATATCGATATCGATCCGACCTTCAGGGCCAGAGCGAGCGCAGCCCCCCCTTCTCCTTCCCCTTTCCCCTGCTCCCCCTCATCGCAACAAGAGTCAATAAGACACACACACAAATGGCACCCATCTCTCCCAACAACATCCGTCACTACACTCGTGCCAAGTGTAACCACAAAAACCAAAACTAGCATAGAGAAGCAGACCAACTCAGGAATTATTTATTTTTTTTTTCCCTTTTTCCCTTTCCTTTAACCTTCCCCATTTCATGAAGTTCGCCTGAGCGACCAAGCCATCTGGCTTCCTTTTGTGTAAAATTTTTTTGCAATAAATACCCGCCGCCCCTACCAGTTTCATTACCCTACAGTTTTTTTATCCCCTCATTGTTCCAGTTGATTTTCTTTTTCAATTGTTGGTATCTTTTGAAGTCATGGTCTAGGTCGTAAGTTCGTGTGCGTAGTGACTTCGCGAGATAGCACCCAAGGGGGGAAAAGGTAAAAGAAAATTGTCATTGAGGGGGGAAAGGGGGTGGGGGAATTCGGGATATGCTTTGTACAGAGCTTGAACCCAGGCGCCGCGCAACCACTTCTTGTTGATGAAAGGCCCAAGAGGAGACAGACGAAGGAGAAAGAAAAAAAACAACACACAGGCTTGCGCGCACAGTTGCTCTCTCGGATGAAAACGCAGGCAGATCAAGCTCCTCTCAAGAGGTTTCAACACGCCGACGGGTGGGCAAGTTCGTGTTCCCAAGAATCATACGCACAGACATAAAGGGGGAGGGGAAGAAATCTGAATGATTTGACAAAGGACCCCCATACGAAGATCTGGGATGTCAAGTCACATCCCGCTTCTTTTGTCTTCTTCTCCCTTTTAGGACTCGTCATCCTTCTTGTCGCCGCGGCGGCTCTTCTCGGTCCACCTGCGCTTGCCGACACGGGTCTCGTAGTGCGGAGCAACAGTCCTAACATCTTGCATGATAGACTCGATGGCCTGTTTGGTCTTGTTGCGGTAGCAGTCCAGGGCGCGCTGGAGGAAGACGGGGCGGCCGGCAAAAACTCGGCTCTGGAGCCAGGCCATGCGGTAGCCCAGGTCGTTGAGGCGGACCTCCTTGCCGCGGATGGCCTTGCGCATCTTGGGAATGGCCAGCTCGATGTCGGAGCCGTCGCTGCAGGGCACCTTGACCATGGTCTTGCCCCTGCCGCTGATGCCCCTGCCGGCACGGCGGCCGTCCGTGTCGGCGCTGCCGTCGTCCTCGTTGTCGCTCAGGTCTCCCTCGAAGAACCTAGAGCCCGTGGCGCTGGGCGGGGGCTCTGCATCTCCCGAGGGAAGTAGCTCCGAGGGTAGACGGAGGAGCTCTTGCGGAACGAGTCAGGGATCTCGCGGGTGTCGACGCCGTCGAGGGTGACGCGGACCCGGAGCCGGCTCTGCCGGTCGCTATCCTCGACGAGGATGAACTTGCGCTTCTTAGCCTCGGGGATGTCCGGGAAGAGGTCCTCGGGCTCGTCGCCGCCGGGCTGTCGTGATCCTCCGCGGCGGGTGGCGGCGATGGCCTGATGACCATTGCTGAGGGTGTCGTGCAGCGACGGCATGGAGGAGCTGCCGGCGGGGGCATTGCTGCCGTAGCTGCCGTAGCCGCTGTTGAAGACCTGAGCGTGGCGGGCATCATCGGCGCCGGCGCCACCAGCCTGGCCAGCCGGGGCCTGGTGGTGGTGGTGGTGCTGCTCATCCATATAATCACCGTCACCTATAGGGCCGAGGAAGGTTTCATCAGTAAGTATACACACGCACACACACACACACATGCCACACAAGTCAAGTGTTTGAGGATCCTAGGATCTGCGGATACGCTTGCTGCTTTGAGGAAGGGGTGTGGGTGGGAGGACGGAAATAGGATCCAGAGACAGGTAAGCGAGAGCATGGGTGTGTGTGGTGCAGCAACTTGCGCAGCAGGGGGAAGAAGTAGGGAGGGTAAGGGTCCGGAGGGAAGGAGAGAGAGAGAAAAAGAAGAGAGAGAGCGCGCATTGCAAAAAAAAAAATGATAGTTCGCGATATAAACAGGCCCTTTTTTTTTCTTTTCTGGTTTTGTTTTGTTGTTGAGACTTGACTGTAGCCTCTGGACCGAAAAAATGAGCTGAAGTGTGTCTCGTTGTTGCAAAAGCTGATGAGATCGGCAACGCGCGAAACCAGCGCATGCAGCTGCAGGTGAGTGCAGAGCAATGCGACGCCAAGCCTCTCTCTCTCTTTTTCTCTCTCGACAGGGCCAAATGAGCCCCAGGGAAAAAGACCAGCAGAGCAAACTAAACACCAACGCAGCAGCCAACTAGTGTAATGTACAGGTGTTCTCTCTCGCTCTCGCTCTCTCTCTTTTTGAATGATATGCCGAGTACTCTGTCGCCAGACAAGCTTCTGAAGCCTTGTATGTATATGAGTCGGCGGCGCCGTATAGGACAAAGGGAAGAAAAAGGAAAAGATGAGGAAAAAAGGGAAAAAAAATGATAAAAGACAAGAAAAGGAGGAAAATAAACAAGACAAGCTCCCAATATTCCAAGTGCGATCGATACCCATACGCACGCACACACACAATAGACAAGACCAAGCGCGACCACAGATTTAACGGTTTTGTCTGAAGAAAAGAAAAAAGAAAAGGTATCACAAGTAAAATTGCAGCGCGCGCGCATACACGAACACACACAACAACAACAACACAACGCAACACATCACATCTGGTACATACCGACTTCTTCGCCGTGGTGGCCGTCAGGATTGCCGTGACCCATGTGACCGCCCATGTTCATGCCGGGCTTGCCCATAGGTGCGGCGCCCATGGGCCCCGTGGGCATGCCCTGGGGACCGCCTGGACCGCCCATGTGGGCAGGAGTGGCAGGCTGGTTCTTGCGGTGGGTCATCTTGGCCATGCGCCGGACCCTTCTGCTGCGCAGGCGTGGGTCTTGGTTGCTGTTGCGCCAGCTGTCGACCGCCCGCTGGATCAGACCGCGCTTGCCGCGCAGGGGGGTTCAGCTGTGCCAGAGCCCAGCCCACAGTGTTGCACTCCGTCTCGTACTGCAGCCGGTTGCCTCGGTACTGCTCCTTTGGGCAGCAGGCGCGAGGGTACACGCAGTTCTCCGTCTTGAACTCGGTCTTGAGCTGGTCGGTGTCAACGGACTCCACGTCGCACCGAATCGTGTACTCCATCTTGACCCTGTCGCGCGAGTATTCGAACGCGATCCACTGCACGCCGTTGCCGTCTTGCCTAACGACGAGAGGGGTAGTAGCCGGGATCGGGCCGGGCGCGGCATTGGGGTTCACACCAGATGTCGAGCCCGTGGGCGTCGAGAGCTGGCCGCCGTTCTGGGCGCTCGGTGAAGGTCCTCCGATGGGGCCCGAGGCCGACGGTCTCTGGAGCTGAGGGACCTGCTGGTGCGTGTCGATCTTCTGCGGGTGGCGAGGGCTGGCGGCCATCGCAGCCTGGGCGTGCTGGCTGGGGTGCTGGGGGATCTGCTGCTGCTGGTGGGGCTGGTGCGACATCATCATGCTGGGCTGCGGCTGAGGAGTGTGCTGAGCGTAGGGCGAGGCTGCGGCCTGCTGGCCCATAGACCCCTGGGGCATAGATCCATAGTGCTGCTGCTGAGGAGGCTGCGGGTAGTAGGACTGGTGCATCTGCTGCTGCAGCGGCTGCTGCGAGTGCTGACCGTACATTGTCCTCTGGTCATGGCCAGATGGCGAGGCGACAGACGCGGGCGAGTTGGACGTGTGGTAAGACTGCAGATAGGACTGTCGCGGCACTGTTTGGGCCATCATGTCGGTCTGGTCTGAAACAAATCACAAAATGAAAACTGTCAGCACACAAAAAGTTCTTGGCACCTCTGCAACAGGCAATGGGATCTCTCTCTCTCCCTCTCTTCCCCATAATCTATCTTGTCCTGTCCGTTCTCTCTGCCTGCGAGGGTGGAGACGCGACGTACCTGGGGCGGACGTGTATCCGCTCGGCGCGTTGGGGGCACTGTACGAGTTTGGCTGGTAGTAGGGCAGAGCGTCCTGGGGCGTTGCTGGTGGTGCGTTGTTGCCCGAGTTCGGAGGCGGCGGATAACTGCTAGGTTGGTAGCCTTGGGGTGGTGGCGGCGCCTGGTGCTGCTGGACGATGCTTGAAGGTCGGTGCTGCTGAAGATGCGCGGGTGGAGCTTGCTGGTGGTGGGGATGATGCTGCTGCATAGAGGGTGTGGACAACGGTCAGCTCAGTGCCGGCAAGACGTGGGCAAGTCTCTGCGATATGTAGTAGTAGGCTTGGGTAAAGGAAGAGAGAGAAAAACAATGTTTGATCCAGGAAGGTTTGTTGTGAATCTGTTGGAAGACTGTAGGAAAGGAGGGTTGAAAAAGAAAAGAAAATATCAAAAGAAAGTCTCAATAGAGCTCGGCAAAGACGAGGCACGTAACAATTTTTGTTTTTCTTTTTCTGCTCTCCCGGAAGACAACTTAGGTGCACATGGGGCCCAGTCGACGCGAAAGCTCGAGGAAAGCTTATTAGTGCGTCTATTGCGACGGGGATGATGGATCAACAGCGAGGCGACCTAGGCCCCATGCTGGTGTGCGTGCGGGATTGAGACGAGGGGGGCGTGGTGTGTGTGTGTGTGTGCATGTGTGCCCTGTGTGGCCTGTGCCGTGGCATCCTGTGGGATTGCACAAGCGAGGACAGGGGATGCTGTGGCCCAACCACTCAAAGGACGTCCTTCGTCCAAGATAGGAAATCGAAATGACGATGATATGTGATTGAAGGCAGACGCCAGGACAGAGGCGGAAAAGAGAGGTGTGCGTAGGGTGATGGCGAGTGGCAAAAACACAAAAGAAAACACCACCATACACATACACACAAACATACACACTGGTGATGCAACGAGCAACTGCGTGGCCTCGAGAGCTTTGTTCAAGGTGCAGTGGCGTCGTCGAGGTGGGAAGACAGGGTCGGTTGAAGGAGAGCGTGTGCGCGTGCGAGAGAGGGAAGGGATGGGCACGCAGGCAGACCGGGGGTTGGTAACAGGTACTACTGACTGAAAAGGATGATACAGGGTATCTCGAGGATAGGTGGACAAGGCGTGGAGGGTGGGAGAGGAGAATAAAAGAGACAAGGAAGGAATGTTGCGAGGGTGAGCCTCAGCGGGTGGAAAGGGAGGGAGGGGGGGCAGGGTTTGTCAAGATATTTGAGCTGGGAGGAGGTTCGGATTGGGCTTGGGGTAAAAGAGGAACAACCAGATCACCCCTATAGCAAATCAGCTATAAGGGCTACTATGAGGCATCGGTCGTTTCGAAGGCGGTATAATGCCTGGCGACCTGCTCAGCACCAGACACACATCATAGGACACACACACACACGCACACATACGCGCGAGGTGGGGCCCCACTGGGGCGCACGCATACAGGTACATAGCACACCAGAAGTAGCACAGTACCGGGACTGTGGGAGACTCTCTCCTCTTTCTCCTCTCGTCCAGAACGCGCGGGTGGAGACGAGCAAGCGCATGAAGGTTGGGAAATTGAGGTGGGTAGCGCACCAAGTGGGGCTAATGCAACAAGGCGAGTGGACGATGCAGTCGGGTGGGAGGGGTTGGTCAGGATGAGAGCAGCTAGTCCCAAATCTGCAGCGGAGGCCGGGGCTGAGGCAGGATGAATTGGTGAGGCTAGGGAAGGGGGAGAGGTGTGGGAGGGAGGAACAGCGGTGTGGCGAGGGTGTCCTGGTCAGTCTGCCCATGAGCCCTGCACCCTCCCTACGAGACGCACTGCAGCCCGCGATAAGTCGCATGCAGAGCCCTGATCCACCTTGTCTCGAATACAACGGCTCTGCGACGGGGGGCCCGCGGAAGTGTGGGAGCACCTCCCTAGGCTGTAACCGGGGGTCATGGCGGCAAGCTTCCCGGCCAAGCAATTCTCTCTCTGCTTCGACTTCTTCATTCGAGCCCATTCTCTCTGATTGATGAGGTGGGTGGGGGAGGAAGAGATTGGCCCACAGCCTGCCATGTCGAGGACAGCACTTGACTGGACCCGGTCACAAGACGGCGGTGGCGGGAGGAGACCCCAGAGAACAGCTGTGGCGTAGGGAGCCAGACTCTAGTGAAGAAAGGGAGGGTATGTATTTGCGTCGCGGTCAACTCGACGCGGCAAAACGGTTGTTTTCTCTCTCTCTTTTCATTGTCTTTGGTGCTTGTCTGGTCCCGCCAGAGGCGCCAGATCTGCCGAGGCGCTCTGGTCGAGGCGACGGTGAACTGGCGGCCCTCCCTCTTCATGAGTAGTTAAGAAGGGGAGGGGGAGGCTTGGCCGCCGCGCCAGGCCACAGAGCATTCGCAAGCTCTGGAGAGGTCATCTCGGTCTTGTCCCTCCCGCCGAGGTCACGTTCCAGCTCGCCTCTCCCGAGTCTCTTTGGATTTCTAGCAAACCACCCGGGAACGGATGCTTTGTGTTTGTGTGTATGTGTGTGTGTGCAGTGTCGTATCCTAATAATAAAATAACGGCGTCGCGGAAAACGGCAGATCCAGAAACAAGATTGGGGGGTGTGATTCAGGCACGGAACACCAAGTGCATGACGCGTCGAAGCTTTTCTCTGTGCCATGCGCTGGTTGCCCGTACCTCACGGCCAGCTTGGCTCGTGCCCAGTTCCAGAGTACACGGTACCACGCTACAGTGCTAGCAGGGGAGGCCCAAGTCTCGACCGCGACCAAGTTTTTCTTTTTCTTTTTCTTTTTTCCTTCTTTTTTTTTTTTTTTTCTGGGGTCGCACTAGCAGGCCCTTGTCGGATGCAGCCAGCACGCCCCCGGCTGAAACAGGCGTCTCCCCCTGCCACACCCACAGGACGCAGACTGTCCAATTCCGGTCCCGGTCAGGCCTGTCGACCCGCAACCCCGTCTTCTAGAAACAATCCAGATTCCACACGACAGCCAGGCATCGATGACCATCATGCCATGGGTGTCAGGGGTCCTAGGATGTGTGTGGGCACGCAAGTGGAGGCTGGGATGAATCCAGCTACGTGTGTGTGTATGTGTGTGTGTGTGTGTGTACACTTGTGTGCGTGCCTTCAATTTCACGCGCCATTTGAGAGACGATGAATTGAGAAAGACTGGTTCAAGCAGCCTGGGACTACCGGGCTACTCAGGAGCCTCGAGATAGCTTCAGAGGGGAAAAGGCGGGGGAGTGGGGGATCATCATGGGAGAATTATGAAGAGATGGAAGAGAGAGAGGGAGAGGGAGGAAGCTTACCGCATCAGCTGGCGAGTGCTCCTCCTTAAAGGTAGCCTGCCGGTGTTGAGCCATGGCGAATCCCATAGAGAACGACAGGCGACGCTATCGACGGCTGGATTTGAACGTCTGATCTGTCCAGGGAGAGCGCGTGTTAGCCACTGCTACCAACCTCGCAGAGAGGTGACCTCAATCATGACAGGACGGAAGCGGCGCATCTGTGTTGTGACCGCATCGTGTGTGGGCGAGCCGTCCGGTTTCAAGAACAAGCTGCATCGGGTCAAACGTGGCATTTTTGGCCGTCGCAGCCATTTAGCTTGAGCCAGCCACGCCTGATACGGCGTTTTCTGAGCCCACGCGCCCGAGCATAAAGCGCATCACACGGCCGCGAACAATGGACTGAGCGGGAAGTGAAGCCACGGGGGTGTCGAGGCACTAACTTACAGACAGTTGTTTGTGCTGACGGCTTTGAGTGGTGAGGCCGAGAAATACGGCTTCAAAGACTACTCGAGAAGTGTCAGCAGATACACCAGGTCAGTGCACTGGATGGCTCTACGACCTGAACGGCGCACACAAGATAGGCACACACTGAGTGCAGCGAACAAAACACTGCCATCGTACATACCTTGAGACTATTCCGATAAATGATACAAGACGTGCGCAGGGATTCCCAGCACAACGTTGATGGTCGCGAGCGAGGTCTCGCGCTGAACCGAGTAGTCGGGATAGCTGGTCAAAAAAATCAACCCAGCCTGGCGGCCACGTGATGGTAGAGACCTGGACAACCTCGACGACAGACAGGGTGACACCCTAGCGAAGGGGGAACAGCGCAGACAGGAGGTCACGGGACGAGCCGCGCAGGGGCAGAGTAATACAGGTCGAGGTCTCTCTCTCGAGATGTGTGTCGCTGCGGTCTGCTTTGGATGTACTGAGGCGGTCAGGATGATTAATCGTTCTCTGCTGAACGCCGTCAGCGAAGGATACTTGCAGTCAAAGAAAAGATAAAACAGAAATAGAAGGTTTTTTTTATAAAAAAAAACCCCCAAAATTCAAAAGACAGAAGATAGGCCTGACGTAGCAGGTACAGCAGCGTGCAAGAGGGAATATGCGCCTGGAAGGGGGGAGAGCAGGGACTGCAGAGACATGGGTCGCATGCCCGGGGCCAGCAGGACAAGGGCAGGGGGGCAGAACAGACCCTTATACTAGTAGAGGGGGACTGGCATGTGCGGTGCCAGTATGGGGTAGCTGGGCAGATGCTCCAGGTCTGTAAGCTGGTAAAAGGCAGTGGACAGACAGATTCTAGGATGACGCAAGTCCGGGGTGTTAAAGGTTGAAAAGACAAGGAACGTCCGTCGAGCTCTGGACGGGGAAAGGGGGGATGGGAAACGACACTTGAAGTGGTGGGGACGGGGGCTCTCTTGTAGAATCTGGGTGGCAGCCTGAAGGCTGATGCAGGATTCAGGTTGGCCACACTCGGAGGAAGAAAAGTACCGTGTATAGTACTTTGTTGGCAAGGACGGGGACGGGTACTCGGCGTTATGATAGGGGAAACAAGACTTTTGGGCAGACGACCTGCTCCCGGGTGGCTTGCCAGGTGGGCCGCCACGGCGCCCGCTTGGATGCAATGTTATTAAGGAGGGAGGGGAGGGGGGAACTGGGGTCACCGGTGCGTGCGCGCCGTACATAGTACCATGGCCTGTGTGAGAAGCTTGATCTGCATTTTCACTGTGGCGGGCGCTCACATGCGACACCCATGCCAAGAGCTGACAAAAATGATGGAGTGTGACTGGAGAAAGGGTTGATGAACACCCAGCCAGGGTATGCTGACAGGGGTCGGGGAAGGGCGTCGCGTACATACTAAGTAGTACACGTCCCTGTGCGTAAGAGAAAAAGAGTATTGGAGATGACGGACGAGGCAGAGGCGAGAGCCGAACAGCAGCAAGCAGGGGAGGTGGGACATGTGGTGAGAAGGAGGGAAAGAAGCATACCTTATTTGCCCGTGAAGACGTGATTGACAAACAGAAAGTAAAGAGTGACAGGCTCGTCAGTCTTCTTGTTGAGCTGCGCGGGCGGACAAAGTGGCAGAACTCGTACTCGTAATCCGCACCAGATCAGTCAGACACGGAGGAGGAATCAAGGCGAAATATCGCAGATCAAGCCGAGTGGATGTAGTTTTTGTCGTGTAGAAGAGCAGTCTTGTTAGGCACAGTTGAAGAGCCTGCTGGACTCTTGGATGTCGCGTGTGTACGAGGCTTGTGGGACACACCGCCGGGAAGACTGTGGCTTTTTTTGGGGGGTCTTTGGTTCTTCTGCCTTGCGTCTTTGTCTTCCCTGAATTTTTTCTTTTTCCCCTTCTTCACTGTTCTTGTTTCTTCTTGGGTCTGATGTACGACGGATCGAAGACTGAGGGCTAGGTATCGAGCAGTAGCCACAGGTTGTCTCTTTGGCCGGCGCCCTCGTCAATGCAGTGGTGGCACAGAAAGTCGATCTTTGTATTTTTGTTGCTCTTGGCAGAGGCCCCCGGCTCGAATTGTCTGCTCGAGATGCGAGGTGACTATTGGACGGTGAATGACAGAAGGGGGATGTCGATGTCGAGAAAATCTGACGTTCGACAGTGGAAGTACACGATCAATCTCGGGTGACAGGGGTGATCGTGGTCCGGAGCCGTTGCGCTGGTGCTAGAGGGATCCTGGATACGGTCCAACACATGCGAAAAGTCAGTGCAGTCCAGGCTAAAGATTGACAGGTTCAACGGCGGAGCTCCAAGCCCCGATGAATGAGAAAAGGCACGAGGTGTCGGCGAGGATTGGGGGATAGATATCGGCTGGAGAGGTTAAGGGTAGAGCTCGACACGACCATGGGACAGGATAAACCCCCGGCTGCCCAGCTGGTGGTGGTTGTGGTAGTGGTAGTAGTGGCAACGTCCAGATGGCGCACCGCTGAGCTCCTTTTCGAAAGAAGGGGGAGGGGGGTTCGGAGGGCAAGATGGTATGGGCGTTCGCCTTTCTCTCGTCGTCTCCTAAGTCATGTACTGTATGAACTCCTCCAAGATCTGGCCGTGCCGTGCCGCGGCCGCTTGATGGCAGTAAACTGAAGAAGCCGTCGCGATGGTGGTCAAGCCGGCTGAGAGAGACGCGACCGCGACGGGGCCCAGGGCCTCGGGAAGGGACAGACAGGGGACAAGGTACTGGAGCTGGGGCAGGACAGGGCAGGCCAGGGCCAGGTTGGGCCAGGGCCAGGGCACAGGACAGGGACTGCTGCTGGACGGTGAATGGTGCCTGACTAACCTTGCGCGGTCGAAAGCTGGCAACAGTCGACAACCCTGCTCTCGAGCCCTTTTTCGTGCTAATGTCTGCTGTTGATCCTTGTCGATGGCGGTGAGCGGTGAAGAGTCGAAGGGGGAGAACGAGGTCGAAGGAATTCTGGCATGACACCGACGACAGGAGAAGGGGTGGTGGTGTTGGTGGTAGAAATTCCAGATACCAGTTGATGAAATTCTGCAAGATGCAGGTGGGAGGGACCAGGTAGGAACCGGGGGAAGACGGGACTGGGATTTGTGACGACGCTGGGGGTTGTGTGTGGGGGGAGGGAAGGAAGTGGGTGGTGAGCTGAGCTTGGAATTAGGTGTGTGGCCCCCTGGACTTGACTTCTGGTGTGCGCGCGTTTTTTTCTGTCTTGTCACAGGGATACGACAGTGGCGCAGACAGGGGTGGCAAGGGCAAATCTTAGCAGGGTTTTCACCGCCCCATCCACTCAAGTCCGTCACCCAGTCAGTCAGTCAGGGTCAGTGCGCGCTGTCGAGCTACTAAGTACCACAGTAGTGTCACAGTATCAGAGCAGGTACGAACTAAGGAGTACACCTTCTCTTACTAGCTCATCTCCCATGTCGCCTGCCTCAGTATAATACTTCGGTACCATAGTATTATTACATAGTGCTTGCCAAAAAAGAAAAAGGAAAGAAAAAAAAAAAGGGTGGGGGTCCTTCTCTTCCTTCGGAGACTCCACTTGGTTACTGTAGGACCTACACTACGTACTAGGACCTGAAGGTATTTTGGTACCTACTTGTTTTTCCCTTCTTTCAAATCTTGTCTTCTATTTCTTGATTTCCTTTTTGTTTTTTAAACTTCGGTGCTTATTTGGCCCCTTCTTGATCTCCACTGGCTCCATCACAACGATCCGGATGGGTCAACAGCAGGAAGTGGGCTAATGCAGTGCCTGGATGACTGTCCTACAGACTAAAAAGAGGTTGCGCCGCAGGCAGAGTGCGACAGGACGACTGCCATGATGATAGGGTATAGCTGTCGATGGCACTATGGCACCATAATAACTCCGCCAAGAGGGAGATCGCTGGAGCCTGGCCCCAACGACTGAGGTCTCGAACAGCTCCACCGAGGTGGTTCCCTGGTGGAACGAATCTCTGGAATCACAGTATCAGCATCTTGAAAGCGGGACTCCCACAGTCATGCCGTGTTGGCTCGAGGGTCAAAGGGCAGTGAGAGGCTGCTGCTATCTGGATATCCTCCCAGGAGTGGCAAGGTGGACCGCAGGTCGCACTTTGTCATTATGGCCCATCTGGTGCTATGGTGGTAGCACTACTATAGTATGTGGCTACTAGATGTATGTACAGAGTACTGTCATAGTACTACACGGTACAGTACGTGCGTGGGAGGACTGAGGACCGCGTACCCACCCCAGGTCATAGTACTGGAGTACCAATAGCCGCAGCACAGTACCGTCAGCATCTCTTGACTCTCGGAGGGTCGGTCCTTACAACTTTGCACCGAAGTGCCTTGAGGTGAAGGTGTGCCGGCGCTGGACACAAGAATTATGTTACCTACCAGCTCTCTCCCTCTCTATCTCTCCTCTGCTCGGATGGTCGACCTGCAGCTGCTGCACTCGGAACTGGCTGCTGCGGTACAGCGCGGATCGGCGGGACTGCGGGCTCGATCATACGCAGTCCTCTTGGGTACGACGCGGCTGGAGGGGCCCTTGTCGAGGTGCACTACGACAAGCTGCAGGTACCGGTCACAGGGTCGCTGTCGCTTCCACGGTCGCAGCGGGTGGCCTCTTTGCTAGATTGCAGGCTTCTGGAAACCTGCCCTCCTGGATGGGAGGGACGGCTGATCTTCTCACGGATCTACTTTACTACACGACCATCCGGCGCTGTTCCTTTTGTCTTTCGCTCTTTCGGTCTCTGTCTCTTCTCGCCCTCATTGGGCCGCCAGTACTTGGCGGTTTGATTTACATATAGAAGGGTGGCTGGGTGCAGCTTCTCCACCTCCCCCTCATCCTGTCCTGTCAGGCGTGGTGGTCGTTGCAGAGCGATAACCAGCGGACCTCGCACAACCCAAGGCCAGGAGATGGTGTTGGTTTCTGTCACCCACACAAGACCACGCCGTCCTCGTCTCACGAACAACGGTGCCTGTCTGTCAAGGGTCTTGCACCCGCTTCACGATACCGACCGTCTGGGTCGTCGACAGGGAAGCACGGCACGCCAGGGACGCCCGCCCCAGCTGTCAGCCTGTCAAGATCCCCCCCAAGGATGTCTTCCCGCGCACACCCATCATACATAGTACATAGTACACACACACACAGATGCTACGATCGCCGACCGCAGGACAAGGTGGTGGTGCTTCCCTGGCTGGGAGGGGGGAAAGGGAGGGTGAGTCCCCCTGTTCACCCCACACCCTTGTGCCTGTGAGGTTCCTCCTCGCCCTGTCGCTTCAGGGGCCCCTGACTCTCCCACACGGCCTGTTGGGCCACATGAGATGACCTCTAGGGCTATCTATCCATGCATGTAGTGTGTACTGGCACTACTACTACTCAGCAGGTATCGAAAATTGACATGAAATATACCGGCTACGGCTACGGCTACACGCAGATCACTTACAATGCGTGCATACACATTACATATATATATATATATATATATACATCTATATATCTTCACATACATACCAACAAACACATATACTCACTCACTCAAACCTCTCACACAGTACTCGACTGAGACCGCCGTCGGCTTTGGTGTCTTTTTCAGACGATTCGCCGACGAGGCGCCGCCAGCACCTTCAAGCGCCATGATTTGCAACACGCCTGTCAACGCCTGTCTCGCGGTCGGAGGAACCCTCAACCAGCTTGTCTGCTGCTGACCGTCTCTCTGTCCTGAGATCTCGAGCTACATGACCGCCACTCAGATGTAGATCCCCTCCTCGCAAGCCATTTTTGACAGCTTATGTGTGGCTTCGGCCCCCAATTCATCCCCTCATTTCCCTTCATAGTAGTCAAAGTGAGAGAGGTTGTGAGAGAGACCGTGTCACGCTGTCGGACCAGCAAAGAGCTGGTTCGTTCGTCCAGGCCAAAGTATGTTGTCGTCAAGAGGAATGGGCCATGGCCCCCAACCTCCACCCCAGCACGGATCCTAGTGAGCATATGACCAGGCAGGGAGGGTATTTCGCATCCTAGCCTGACTCCACGATAGTTGTTCGCTCCGCAGCAGCAAAGTGCGGGACCTACCACAGATCTCACAGCGGGCCAATGGCTGCAGATTTACAGCACGATCCTGGTTCGATTTACAACACCAGCCTCGATGTGCACCAAGAACAGCCTGCACGTACTATGTACGACAGGAGCACACCACCTCAACGACTACACCATGGGTTTCTCTCCCTCTCCCTCTCTCCCTCTTATCAAACCCAATATGTTGTCGCCAACACGAGGTCTGCAAACTATTCTGGCCCCTCTCTGGTCTTGCATCAAAATCGCGCGTCTGTATCGACCAACGCTGGCAGGTATGCTGGCAAGTTGGGCTTCAGCGCGAGGGCGCCATCGTTGGTTGGGACTATGACTGCCCGACACCACAATTGTACGGTGGAGTTCCCACCTTCGAGCCTCGCCTCCTCCCGTGCTGACGATGCCTGGTCATGCACGGCGGCTGCAGGGTTTGTGTCCCACCCCCAGAACGGCAGTTGACAGCAAGGTCGCAGGGCCGGCCTTGTTGATTCTGCGACCCTGGCACCCCTTGACAGCAGGACCACAGGTCCGCCCTCCTAAACGAAAAAAAAAACCCACTGGCAGATCACCGTGAAACCCACCAGAAGGCTTGGGGTCTTGTTCTCGGAGCAAGAGTCGAGGCGTAGTGCGAACCCCAGGTAGTCCGAACCTGGGTGCGATATCCTGGGGGTCAGCCTGCTGTCATGTGCGCCATATGAAGCGACATCTTGGTTGAAGAACAAAAGACTCGATAGCCTCAGGATGAGGGTTACTATGTACTCCGTACTCCGTACAGACAGAAGATTACCAGGATGACAAGGACGGAAGCATCGCAACGAGTGTCCCAATTTGCGCCGCCACCACTAACACCGCCACCACTAACACCACCACCACCACACTCCTTACACATGTATGCAGCACAGCCTAGCATAGCACATCATCTGCAGGCACGTGCATGCCGCCTACGACGTGCCTTAGCATCATCCATCGCATTAACCCTCCCAGATCTGGGTCCAACGGGCCCATGCCTTTAGGTCGGCCATGCGAAGACTTACCTCGGATGCCCTCGACAATGAATCTGACCTGGAACCCACGGCGGCCTCGAGGTTGTACTTTGTTCCGCCCTACTAGTACGAGCATTGTCTAGCTAGAGCCCGTCCCCCCTTTTGGATCATCAAACGAAAGAGTTGAGGCTACCGTACTCGGGGACTGGTAGCGCAACACGGACGAGTCGCGCGCAGGCCGCCAGGCTTCCGTCCACGCCCAAGCTAAATGCTCTACTCCACAAAGGTTGTCAATTCAAAAGAGCATTCCTTAGTAGTACCACAGTACTAAGTATCTCGTCACCGGCCGAGTCATGGCTGGGCTCTGCTGGCTCCGTCTTTTCTCGAGCTCTTCACAAGCCTCGGGTGCGATCCTCTCGGCTCCCAGTAGCTCAGAGTATAACCTCGAGCGAGAAGAAAAAAAAAAACAGGATATTGGGAAAGGAGAAGGGGGGGGCACGAATTCGGTGGTACTATGGTGTGTACCACACAGCAAGGTGGTGGTAGTGGTGGTGGGAGAAAAAAGTATGGTTACGTCCCTCTTCCGAGTGCTCGGCCCAGCGAGCCAAAGGCGGTGACATGACCCACGGCGCTACGTCAAGGCTCGTTTTCTCGGACAGCGCGGAGTGCATGATGTTGATGACGGATTGCAACTAAAAAGCGTAGAGGTTGCCGACGGAAGGTCCTTGTGCTCATTAAAAAGGAAAGAAGTGCACATCAGAACGCGCCATCAGATATGCAGGACGCCTCGTCTTTTCTCGTTCGGATTGTGGGCGGGAGGAAGGGTGGGTGGGGTCACACACCCTTTGGTCAGGCCTGTCGCCCGCGGAGGACAGCAAGCCGCAGAAAGCCCTCCCCCTTTCTTCCTACGTACTGCTTGCTGGTGCTGCTGCTGCTGGTGCTACCATGATGCATATGCACATCCGTCGTCCCCACGCCTGGGCGGCACCTGCGAGCCAACCAAGCGAGGGTGTTCAGTCCTCTAAGGTCACATCGCATCAGTATGCAAAGCCGCAGCGGAAGTTGGCTATAGTGCAAGTTCCCTGTCGGTTGTGCTCGCTCTGTGGCGGCAGTAGGACCAAAGGCTCTGCGTAGAGATGGAGCCCCCACCCCACCACCCCACCCCTTCTCCAGGACCGCCGGAACCACAGGGCTTGCAAATCAACAAGTGTATCGAGTGATTATTGGCCACACTTTTAGCAGACGCGATGAGGCCACCTTTACGACATATACACACGACAAAACCTGCAAAAGAGTGGCGGTGCGGAGTACCGGGCAGATGAGAAGTATGTACTATTACAAGTACCACAAATACATTACTGGACAGTACGATTGTTCAGTACTTACTCGAGCATCAAAACGTCTAGCGCAGGAGGCTATTCTTGATCAGGAGACTGACTCCGAGGAGGACAGCCAAGGCAAGCCTTTCGTGTGCCCCCCCAATCTCCTCTCCGTCCTTGTCTGTTGATGCCTTGAGGGTTAATATTATGCCACTATGGGTACATACTCTTTGGTAGTACTACAATAATGTACTTTGGCTCCGTACACATACAATTTGGCAAGATGAAGAAGGATCTTCAATCATGGCCGGTGAGAATACTACTTACAGCCCGTTGGGCAGGATTTTTCCATCCTCGTATTTCGTCATTTTCATCTCATCGAGATGACACACAGGTACGTTCTGCTCACAGTGCGGTATTTTGGTACCACAAAATGAAAGGACTTGTGTTTCCTTTTTTTTTTTTTTTTTTTTTTTCCTTCGGAGGGTTGCCACCGGAGGGCTCCTCTCCTCCCTTCCTCCCCCCTCCTTCCCTGTCCCCCCTTCTTCCTCTCGTAATGCAGAACACGAGACAAAGAGAGAGACAAGAAGAAATATAGAGGGGGGAGATTGAAGAAAGGACACGCAGGTCTAGCTAGATACGACTGACTGACGGCATGCTATTGGCGCAATGTTGAGCGCGTTCGTCCAGGGCGTAAGTTTCTTTGAGGAATGGTGGTGCTATGGTACGTACTTCACTCTACGGTAGTACTGATTATATCCCACCGTATCCCGAGTTAATGACACCAGTCAGAACAGCACGGAGAGTTCGCGGCTGTGGCGCTGACCCTCATGTCCGACCAGACCAGTTAACCCAGGTTTAATTCTCAATGCGCCGTGGCGGTGTGTCGGCAAAAGTCTTTTTTGTTTCTGAACTGGCAGCCAACCATTGTCGCCCTCAAAGAGAGAGAGGTTCTCTCACAAAGCTTGGTTGCCCAACCGCCGCCCAGACATGTAACGCGGCTCCTCTGTGTGAAGCCCAACTCCTCCCTCCTCCTCCTCCTCCTCCTCCTCCTCCTCCTCCTCCTCCTCCTCCCCTGTTTCAGCAACCTTTGCGAGACCGTAGGTCTATCGTACGCCCCCCACCCGTCGTCTCTAAATAAAGCTGGAATGATGAACACCAGCAACCCCATCCCACTCGATCAAAAGGCCACACACACCGAGACACACAGCAGTGGATGTAAACACCCCCTGCCCAACCAAACAAACTTAATCAACCCACACACCCCCAGCCTTACCTTTACACAGCAAAACCCCGGCGGTAACGAAAAATCCTCGTACTTACTTGTAGTGATAGCAGCAGCAGCAGCAGCAGCAGCGAAGCAAGCAGGTCTCAGGGGGAGAAACCGGGGGATGGTGCTACGGCTGCCGTGCCAGGGCCAGGGGGAAATGACAGGACATGCTCCCTTCAGGGGTTTTTGGTTTTTTGGTTCTTTTTTTTTTTCCAAAGAAAGATTCCGGCGAAACAGATCCACCTTCTCTCTTGCAAGTTCCTGATAGGGGTTAATTTTGACCCGGCACACACCACACACACAAAGTGTTTTTGTTAGGTTTGGATTCTTTTTTTTTTCTCCCAAATACGCACTGTGTGAGTTCCAAAGTACCTTCCCACACTCACTTACTTTTTCACTGGCTCCTCCCAAAGGAAAAATAAAAAAATAAAAAACACCATACTATGTAGAGGAGGAGGACCCACACAGGACGTGTGTTGCTCCAAAAAGATACTCAGTACTACTGTAACTTCTTATTGCCCACCCATTTTTTTTTTTAAACCCCCTTCCCCCTTGTCCAACTTTATTATCGACAAGGACAAGATGTGTTGCGAAAAAGCAAGGCCTGTTGCCTCGGTTGGCGCCGGGTTCTCCGCGCTCTCGCTCTGCCCTGTCCCCCTTCCTCTCCTCCAGCCCTTCCCCCTCGTCAGCAGGATCTTGGATGCAGTGGATGGGTTTACAAGTAAAGTACTTGTGGTGGGCGGACCACAGGGGTGTGTATTCATTGACGATGTTCCCAGCCCAGCCGGCCCCGGGGGGAGGAGGAGAAGAAGAGAGGGGGGGTGGATTGGGCAATACCCTGGCAATTTGTGAGCCGTTGTTGACGACGGGACGACGACATGCGAAGGTACCAGTACTACATAGTTACCACACATGGATGGGTTGGTCGAGGTTTATCTGTTCACGGGTGTGATTGATGGTAGAGAGAGGGAGCAACAGCATATCATCGTTTGAATTTTTGTGCTCCTTTTGAGGTGACATAGAATAAAGTGTTCTCATCCCTCTCTTCTCTTCGGGTCATCGTTACAAGTTACTATACCTACCTCCCTCCCTGCGGCGAGGAGGGCTGCTGTACTGGCCCGCACTCAAGTCACCGTATGGAGCACTAGAGTTTGAAGTCAGAAATTAGAACGATGCCGGTGAAGAAAGCCCTGGATTTTGGCAGATTCTACTACGTACTTAGCAGCATCATATTGTTACGCAAGAAGGTCCAAGGCAGAAAGCAGAGCCAAGGTGGCTTTTCTCTCTCTGTGTGTGTGTGTGTGTCTTTCCATGTACAGCCTACTTCCGTGCGCACGGAACTCGCTGCACTACTTAATAGGAGGGGGTAAGGGAAGAAAAAGGAAAAAAATTGCGAACAGCATCTACCCGTCTGTACTACCACGGACCATGGCGAGGAGGAACCCGTCCACGTTCCGTTGTGTTCCCCCAGCACACAGGCCACATGGTTCACCTCCTCACACCCTCATCTCCTCTCTGTAATCTGTGTGAGTTGTAGGAAAGGGAGGGACGGAGGGAGGCGGTGGCCCGGGGAAAAGTACATCATGACCCAAGACATAGGCTTCATCAAGGCTGGTCTTTTTCGTTCTCTCTTTTTTTTTCTTGGAGTAGGGGAACACAAAGACATTGCCGCTGGGGGGACACAGAACACAGACACGCACGGGTAACGGGTTGTTAATAATAATTCAGGAAACACACACACACACACACACCTGGGATGCTTTCTTCTTCTTCTTTTTCTTGTTCTTGTGCATCACACCATCGCTGGGTTATCTATCTATCCTCCTATTTGCGGGCAAACGAGGGCAGCAACAATCCCTAGCCCCGAGCCCTGTCTTCTGATGATGACGATGATTGTGATCCCGCGCGGCACCTCGCAGCTTCTCATTTCTCAGAATGATCTTTTTTATATTGTGGCTGCAGTGATCTGGGTTTTTCGGCCGAGAGGAGGAGAGAGCGAGAGAGAGAAAGACGCAGAGAGATGAATCGAAGGAAATACGAGCGAGCAAACGCCACAGGCTGACCGCCTCTCCTGCTGCGGTGTCCATCAGCTGTGCGTGTGTGTGTGTGTGTGATCTGTGATGAACCAACTTACTCTTACTCGCTCATCCTCATGCCTGACTGATCGCTCATCATCATCGTCATCATCATCATCATCATGTCAACACCACCACCAGACCGTAGAGGATGCATGAGTAGTTGGACAGAAGGACACCTCTCTCTACCAAGCCTCATCATCTGCAGACCCTCCACGGAGCCTCCTTCCCCCCCCCCCTCTCTCTACCTTAATCTGTACCAAAAAGAATCCCGACATCACCATCTAGGTGTCACTCACAAAACACCATCATCCGTCGGCCCGCCTCGCCAAAAGTCGGAACCGTGGGCGCATGTATATTGGGTCGAAGCCACAGCGACCGGGGAGGCTTCGCGATAGGCTGGGCGTTCTCTCTCTCTCCTCCGCTCCTCCGCGGTTGCTTTTCCTTGTGTCTCAGGTAGATATCGTGTGGCTTGTCAGCCATCCACGGAGAGAGGGGATTACTTTTTTCCTTCTGCTTCTTAGTTACTGTGCTTCAGCCATTAGAACAGGGCACGTTCTTGTGTATCTCTCTCCCGTGCGCTGTCTGGAGTTTTTCAGCCACTACCACCCGAGAATGATGTACCCGATACACACCAGACAATGCTTTTTTTTTTTTATACCTAGTTTTCCTTTTTGTTCAGCCCTCCTCCTCTTTTCCCTCGTGTCGAACCCCCACGCTCTCTCCTCTCCTAAACCCCTCGAGTCCCGACAGCCCGGGTCCCAGGAGAAAGAAGAAGCACCCATCACTGCGGTCACACGCAGAACCCAAAGCCACCCCGGCAGTGTGTCCCACCATGTCTCACAGACCTGGCTGGCTGACTCTGGCCCTACCTTTGAACCCGCTACACAAGAAGGAGAGGGGGGGAAAGAGGGAGAGAGAGAAAAGGGTACATACAGGTTTACTATGTTTGGAATTCCTTTTTCTTCTTTCTTAGTTGCAAGGGACGGAAGTGACATCCCGCCATCATTCGTTCCTTCCCTCTAAGATAAATAGATAATACAGATGGAAAGTACGAGGCAGGAGAGACGAGGAAGGGGCGCGGTAGCAAGTAAAGTAGCATGGCAAGCGCCTCTCCAACCTCCTCCTCCTCCTCCTCCGAGAACGGAACGAAGGAGAGAAAAGGAAAGAAAGAAAAAAAAAAAAAAGGACGATCCGTCTGTATATTCGCTGGCGGTCGTTGTCGTCGGCGGCGGCGCCACGGCTGCTGTTTCGCCGCCCCTATGCCCCCCGGCTCTCAAGCCCTCTCTTTCCCACAGGCCACCGCCTCATCATCAAATGCGCCACACTGTAAGTGAGAACTGGCTGTCAACCCCTCAATGGCTTATTAAAAAAAAAAAAAAAAAAAAAAAGGGGGAGTTCAGGTTGGTTAGATCAAGCCAAGCCCTAGTGTTTTGTCTCGGCGCATTGTGAGAGGAGGGAGGAGGTGTGAGGGGACGAGGACTTTGCAGGCATACAGGGTGATTTGTCTTTGTTGTAACGTCCGTATGGTATGAAGGGAGAAAAAAATAGAAAAAGAGAAAAACGAGATGGGGGGAACTTGACTGCTACAGCGTTGCGTCTTGGGTTGCACGTAACTTTGTCTGGTCTCTCTCTCTCTCTTTCTCTCTGGGTGTTGCTGGGCTTGGGCAAGAAGGTATCAAAAGCACACAGCCTAGACGATAATCAAAGCCACACATATCAGACACAACCACATCCGTCCGTTCGCCCGTCCATTCATCACCGAAAGGATTCCCCGAGTCAGCCGCCGACGTCTCACACAAATGAAGTGTAGTCTGGTAATTAGGTATCCGTCTCAAAGAGAGGGAGAGGGGTTGTCTTCAGTCTGGCACGAGACTCAGGTCGCGTCACAAGAGGGGACGAGGATGGTTTCCTGTCCCCGTCCTGCTGAGTACTCAGTCAACCGAGAGCCAACCAAGACAGGCTGCCTTGGATAGCACACGCTATAGGGCAAGAGTACAGGTCGGAGGCGGCATAAAGATGATCGTAACATTCATGTCTTGTTCCTTTTTTTTTTTTTTTTTTTTTTTTAATTTTCCCAAAGTCATTTCTCTCCCAACACTCCGACCAGCCCCCTGTACGAAACCCGCGTGCTCATGTACATATGTATACCATGTGATACATCTTGCTGGTCTTCTCTCTCTCTCTCACACACACACACACACACGGCTTGCGGTGAGAGTGCATGGGTACATGTATGTGCCTTGTTGCTAGATGGTGTGCAGTTCATCGAGAATGTCGAAAAAACCCGCCCCCCTTCTTCCAACCTTGCTCATGGTGTGCCAGATATGCTAGAAATTCATTTCTACTTTTTTGTTTAAAAGATTCAAGATTGATAGAACAAAAGATTCATCATCAGTCATTAGTCGTTTCTCACGCTGACAGGATCTCTCTCGCGCTCTCGTTCTCGTTCTCGTTCTCGGTGGCGGTGACTGCGGATTGGCAGGCGGTCACGGTCGTCGGCCGAGTATTCAAGTCGGAGCGGCCCGTCTTCCTCATGTCTGTGTCTCCTTGATGATCGGGGTTCGCGCTCACGTCGCCTTTCGTCCTCCTCCTCGTCTCGCGGGTCTCGCCGGTGTGACCTGTGAGGCTTCCGTCGCTCATCTCCTTCGTCGTCCCGCTCGTCATCCTTCTCGCGGTCCTCATACTCCTGGCGTCTCATATCTGCGCGGGTTGTCAGCCTTTCCCATTCTTCGTAAATGATCTGCAACTGCAGATACAAGAAAGGAGAGAAAGAGCGAGAAACAAAGAGAACGGCCGGAAAGGACAAGACGACGGGCACGGGCAAAGGGCACGGGCGCGAGTCACGGGGGAACGGCAGGGCGGCAAAAGGGACGAGAGCAAAAGGGCGGGCGTGAGCGTGGGCGAGAACGTGGACGAGGACGAGGACAAGGACGAAGACAAGGACGAGAGTACAAGGAATCACGGCGTGGACGACACGGCGAACGGCGACGGGCGGCATACGGCGGACGGCATACGGCGGACGGAGTAGGGAAAAGTGAAAAGAGAGAGAAAAGGAAAAAGAAACGAGAAACAAGAAGACAAGAAAAATGGAAAAAGGGAGCAACCCACCTCTCAGCTGTGCCGTGGCGGCCGTGTAGGCCTCGATCTCCTCCTTGTTCAGGACGCGAAGCACAATCACAAAGTCATCCCGAACCTCGAAGCGCTCCTTGCCGATCGTCAGGGCCTCGGGGTTGACCAGCTTACGGGCGATCTTGGTCCAGCGGGCCCCCGGTGGCACGTTGCCCTTGGTCTTGTCATCCTTGTGCGGGGCGACACCCTCGCGTACGGGGTTGGGCTCCTCGGGGAACTGTGATTTCGGCTGCTTCAGGATGCCCTTGATCGGCTTCTTGTCCTCCTTGTCCCTGGGAGGCGACACCACCCTGACCTGCTTGCTGTCGTCGGCCGCAGACGACGGGGGCGCCGACTCACGACCCCTCGAGTCGTCCTTGGACAATGTCGTGGGCTCCCTCGCGTCTTCGTCTCCTCCTCGAGAGGTCGGGGGCGAGGCACGCCGGTCGGGCGAGGGCGCCTTGCTGGCCCCCTTCTTCTCCTTCTCCTCGTCGGACTCCTCTTGGGCCCTGAGCTGCTCCTTGAGGGCCTGCAGGCCGGCGGTGTCGTTGGGCTTGAAGCCGGACGCGGGTCGGCGGTGGCGTCGTGATGACTTGCCCTCGTCCGAGGAGGAATTGGGATCCCTCGCCGCTGCTGCAGCAGCAGCAGCGGGTTCGCCGTTGAGCCTCGACTCGGCATCGCGCCTGTTGCGGTCCCTCTCGTCGACATCCTCGTGGTCACGGTCCTTTCGCGGCCTCTCTGTGGATCCTGGGGCATCTGCTTCGTCTCGTGGCCGTTCCTCGGCATCCCTCCTGGAGGACGGCTTGAGCCGCTCTCCGTCCTCGTCCCTGCGGGCTTCGTCATCCCCGCGCCGCCTGGGTGAGCCCTTGTCGTCCTTGTCGTCCTTGTGACCCATGGCCCCGCCCAGCCCGATCGCGCCGGCTGCGAGGCTGAGGCCCGTGGCGACCTTGTCGCGGAGCTTGCCCTTGTCGCGGTCATCGTCGCGGAGACCATCGTCTTTGGTGCTCTTCCTGTCTGAGCGGTATGTCTCGTCCCTCCTGCTGCCGTGGTCGCGGCCGTGCTGACGGTCGTAGCGATCGTCTTCCTCGTCCGAGTGACGCCTGGGGGCTCACGCTCCTCGAGGCGTGAGTCGCGCCGGCGCTCACGGGCGGGAGCATAGTCCTCACGGATGGCGGATGTGTCCTTGTCCCGCTTCTTCTCGCCTTCGGCCCTCAGGCCGGGGCCGCGTGCACCAACGTCATCCTCGCGATAGTACTCCCGGGCCCTCGAGTCCCGCGGGGGTAGTCGTCCTGGTAGAGCGATGTGGGCCGGTGGCCATTGCGCGAAGGGCGATTCTCGATGGGGACGGGTGTGACGTCCAGCTGACCTGCCCGGCGGTCAGACGACGACGCTGGTGGTGGTGGTGGTGGTGGTGCAGGGATCGTAGCGACCGTAGCAGGTGGGGGCATGCGCATAGAGGGCCGGTCGTAGAGGCTGCTGCTGGGCGCCATGTCTTCGACGACCCTCCTGTTGACCTTGTCCAGGCCTCGGGTCGTCGGCGGTGGGCCTCTGGCACGGCTGTCGTACGGCCTGCGCTCGACGTCGCCGGCGGTTACGGTAGGACGGTAGTATGTCGGATGATGGCGGTCGTTGTCCAGGTCGTAGCGGAGCAGAGCACCAGGGCCGGTGTACTCATATCCCGAGTCGCCTAGGTCCACCGCTGTGGAGCTGTGCCGGGCCGGGTTGGCGTAGTACGAGGAGGGCCTCTCGCGGCGGGGGGCTCGTTCCAGGAGGGCATGAGCCGCTCGTCGTTGGTCCTCTGCCTCAGGCGGCGGAACTCCTCGTCGTCCAGGGTCGGGGTGATCAGGATGGCCGACGTGCGGCGGCTGTCCCTGTCCATACCGTAGCGGCTGTGGCTGCGGGAGCGCATAGAAGACGCGGGCTGGGAGATCAGGTAGCCGTCGTCCTCCCTGTAGGTATTCCTGCCCCGATCCCTGTCCCGGCCGGGGAGAGGGCTCTGGGGGACATCTCTGGAGGAGGCGTGCGACGTGGACGAGGCAGTCTCCTTGGCCTGGCGGGTGGTCACGATGATGGGCGGCCTCCTGCCCGCCGCGTCGATGGTGGAGCTCCGGGCGCGGCTGTGCTCCCTGACGCTAGAGCTCCTGGTGACGGGGTCTTTCTTCACCGTGTAGGTGGTCGTGGTGACGGGGATGTTGGGGCCGCGCCAGTCGTTGGGGACGGAGTTGGAGTTGCGGCGGCGGTGGTGGTGGCCGGTGGTGTTGGTGGCGGTGGCGGTCGTAGTGATGTTGTGGTGGCGCGGCTGGGCAATGGTTGTCTCATAGCGCGGCACAGGCGTGATGTGGATATCGCCGCCGTAGTAGGTGGTGGGCACGCTGGGCAGGGAGGCACGGCCGTAGTCGTAGATAGGCGACCGCCTCCTGGACGATCGTAGCGGTCCCCCATGGCGACAAGCCCAGACCGAAACGGCGAGCCGGCGAGCGTGGTGGGACGCTATGGAAGCCTGTAGAGGCAAAGTCGACAGGGCGGGGCCGACCCGACCTGAACCGGGCTGGGAACGCAGCAGCGGTGGCAGCGGAAGGGATATGAGGAATGTGTTTTGTTGCTCGAGGGAACGGCGCGGACGGGTCAGGCTAAGCGCATATACACCTTGTTGTTATGTTTCTGTATGGGGGCGCGGCACTGCGGTCGAAGGGGTGGCGAGAGGGCGTTCGATCGAGTATCTCAAGGCTCGCAAGGGAGAGAGGAGAGGAGAGGAGAGGGAGGGGAAGCCGCCGGCGCGGGTGAACTGGGAGATAGATAGCCTTATGCGTGTCAGAGACCAGCGGCCGCCGGGATGTGTGGTAGTATGGCGCGGGCCGCCAACAAGATGCTTTTACTTCTCAAGGGCGGCACGAGAGAGAGCGCAGGACAAGAAGTAGCTGGTGTAGTGGTGACCCTGAGTGCTCGGCTTGTCTGGTGGATGTGGTGGCGTATCTTATATTGTCGGAAGGCAGAAACAAGAAATCGAGGTCGAGGAGAGAAGGGGGGGAAGACGGAGGAGGAGGAGGAGGGGGGAGGACGAGGAGGAATGAGGGAGGGGAGGGGTCTTCCTGGTGTGGCCCGATTCGGCTGGAGACGGAGGAGGGAGTGAGATTCCTGGGGGCAAGAAAGATGCAAGTCGTCCTCCCTGCTTATCCGTCTTGAAGAAGAAGGTGAGGCTCGAGAAGAGGTGGTCGGCGGGACTGACTCCTGGCAGATTGTGTAAGTGAGTGAGGTGTATCGCCAAGGGAGAGGAAGGATTGAATATCATGTCCTGTCCTCCGAGCTCTTTAAAAGAAATGCCCTCTTAGGTTGTGGAAGGGGGCCCGTTGGAAAGGGGGAGGGGACTTGAGAGTCTGGAGGACGAGGACAAGGCAGACAAAGACAAACAAGCGATTGATTGGAAAACGTACCACAACAGCCTGACAAGAGCAGCTCGAGGCAAAAAGCCCAGCAGCAACACCCTCTGATGCTCACAACCAGTGCAAGTCGAGAACAAGGTTTAGAGAGTGAAGAAAAGAAAGGGCGGAAAAAAAAAAAAAGAGTAAAGGCTTCTAGTTGCTGCCGTCGTGGTGAGCAGAAGGGAGGGTATAACAGGAAGGGGGTTCGACAAAAAACAACTGGTGGGGGAGGAAAGAGGGCGGGGGTGGAAGAAAAGTGCGGGTCAGCAGGAGGGCAGAAAATAGGACACTGCCTCGAGTGAGCGAGCGACTGACTGTTCAACGTATGCTATGCAGGTGAGGACTATAGTAGCAGAACGTAACCATAGCAGATTCATTCCACCCATCCAACTCAGCCTTGGGGAAAAAAAAAAAAAAAAAAGAGAGAAAAAAAGGTAGGGTGGGTACCAGAGAGGTTCGAATGGAGACAGACTCGGCAGACGGAGGCAACTGGCAGACAGGGCACTCATGCATGTGCATGCGTCCTCCTCCACCCAGCAGTGGTCTGTACATGTAGCATGGATGGCCCGGGTCATCAGTGAGTGGCCAGGGCCAGCAGGTGGTCCATGGTCAGTGTGGCCAGTTGGGGGCAGTTGGGCAGTGGAATGAGAGGAGGAACCTCAACTTCTCTCCTCCTCCTCCTCCTGTCCTCCAACCCCCCTCCTTTTTCCCTCCCTCCTCCTACGGCCGCCCACCCTCCCCTTCCTCTCTCACCCTCTCTCTCACTGTCACCTTGCAATCTCAAACCTTGGGCCTCCCACCAATATCCCTCTACCATCCAATCCCTGCGACAAACGGCCCATGTCTTGACCTCCTTACCAGGCCCTGCCTGGCACGCTGGGCATCAGTCATACATTGTAGATTAGTAGTACTATGTGCGAGCCGGGGAGTGGGATGAACGCGCCAGGGGGAAGCTCTCATGAGGATGGATAAGGATGTCTGCAAATGTACCTACTGTATCATACTACAGGGCCCATAATCCGGCAGCGGGGACCACCAGGCCACTGAAGGCTTACAGGGGGCCCTGGCCTGGGAGAGGGGGCCCTCGCTGTTCTGGTCCCGCCCCTCCAGCCCCTCAGGCCCTTGCCAGGCCTCTCTAGTAGCTACAAGTAGCTTAGTAGGGCCTGCGCGTTTCCACCCCGCCACCAACCCAAGCATCACTGAGCTGTCAGGGGTCGTCCTCTGACATCACCGCCTGGAATGACGTTGGGCTGTTTTCTGGCTCCTCTCTCTCTGTGCAGGCACTACTATGTGCGGGACCAGGTGCTACCGGTACCATCTACAGTGTTGCATGGTAGGTGCTAAGGCAGGGTCTTTTTTCTTTCCTTGCTTTCTCGCCCACTCTCACCAGAAAAACTGCAGCACCCAACTACAGCCCTCAAACTGTTCCCGACAAGATACGAGGAGCTTAGAAAGCAGCCCACATATACTTACTGCCGTTCCAAGGAACAAAGAACCAAATACAAAAGACGAGCGGTCGAGCGGGCCCTCGAGGAATGGCATATAGTAGGTCAAACAAAAGGTCGCTCGCCCAAACAGACAGACAAGATGCACAAGGCTGGATGGCGATAGCTGAACCCTTTTATTTTTATTTTTATTTTTACTATGGTGTTACTGCTATAGCGACAAAATCATTTCCACGGCCTTCCAACACTCCACTCCACACCACGTTGTCCAGGCCCCTGAAACTCCGGATACGGCGGCCGATCTGTTTCTGTTTTTGGAGGATTGCAGATTGCCACGTCCTTTGCTGATGGTGCATGCGTTGTATGTACTATGTATGGTACACGGACTGAAAACAGCGTGATGCTGGCACCGATCGATGCACACGCTACGTCGCGACACCACACCACACTTCGGATCACGGGTCACAAATGTCCATCTTGTCCGCTCGCGATGCCGGATCTAGGCCTCGGAGACATCCTGCTTTTGATGGTGGTACGTGTTGGTCATTTGTACTATGCACCATCCTACCATCGACCGTCTCCTTTCTCTTTCTCCCTCTCTCGCTCTCTCTGGGGACCTCATTGACACACAACCCCATACCACTCACTCACTGGCCTCTTACACCTCCGAAGCTAGCAATAGCCACGGAGATGACTGAGGGCTGGAGATGGTGTCCCCCCACCCTCTTTTCGTCTTTTTCTTCGCAGCCTGGACTGGAGCTTGTCGAACCACACACCCCCATCCCATCGCCCATCTGCAGGTTTGATTGATTGATTGATGATGAAAAACCTCTCCCTCTCTTACACACACCCACCCAAACTGGTAAGGATCAGCCCCCACCAGCTTATACACGCATACACGTAAACACGTGTTCTACGGCCATTCATAGCTGTCTCTACCACCCTCAGGTTCCGTAGAGAATTATTTTCTGCTCCATTGGTGCCTGACCCTTGGGCATTTCCTGCTTCCATCCTTCAGCTGCAGAGAGGAGGGGGCTGGGGCGTCTATGTGTGTAGTATGTACATACCACACAGTACCGTACCGTACAGTACAGTAGTAGTAATTAGTAAAGAACCTGTTCCGGCCAGGTCGTGGCCTCCACACGAAGAGTCTCGAACTGCCGGCGGGGTCCCGTTTCGTTGGCTCCAGAAGATGAGAAGAAGGTTGGGCGTTAATGCCCGAAAAGAGAGAGAAAGGTCGAGGTGGTGAGAAGGAGGGCTGTACATGGTGACATTGTACATGGTACACATAGTGCATCCTGATGGCCCTCAAGTCAGTCCTCCATTTTTTTTTTTAAAAAAGCGTCAGGCAAGCCGCAACTGGCGCACTGGTGCAACCCCGACCGGCTGGCCCATCATCATCATCATCACCTGCACGCAAAGAACTTGAGTATTTTGAAACACCCCCATGGGTTTTTTTGGGTTGTATCTATTTTTTCTCTTTTTTCTTTCTGGTCCCTTTCCCACAAGGAGTCGAACACGACATGCCAACTCATCCAAAGCTACCCACGCAGGTCCCTTTCCCCATCTTTTTTGTTGGTAGAAAAGACCAGAATCAATCATATCGACTCACCAGCTCTCGACTGGTACAGACAACCAGCCCTGCAGTATGTACTCATGTACTCTTGAGCATGTACGTCTGACTTGGCCTGACAAAATTGAGGGGGCGAGAAGGATGGCAAAGAGCGGTCTGTATGTATGTAACATTGTCTTTTCTTTTTTTTTTTTTTTTATACCTACCGTTTCTCGCCTGCCGTCTCTCATCTCACTTCGTCCCTTTCGTCCCCCATGTAGAGGAGGTCATCTTGACGCGGGCCAGCCCAGGTCCAAAGGTGTGTGTGACAGACAACTGGCTTCTTCTCAGGCCCAGGGCCCCCACCGCAGCTCGCATACATACACATGGCGGCACAATCTGCCGTCTCTGCCGGGCGAGTCGGTTCCCACCGGGCCACCTGAAAGGAGGGGGTGAATGGTTGATTGACCGAAGGAATCTGCGTCCCGATGTTTCCGTTCTTTGACGTAATGCGTATCACGTACTCATGCAAGCCGAGTCATATTATATATATGTATCTATCCAAATATACTTGTGCTGCAGCCTCCTGCGTCATGCATTGGTGTGATCCGTCTTTAATACGAAGACGAACAAATACAAAATGACACCTAAGAAGATAAATGGATGCGGCTGTGTTGCTGGTGCTGCTGTCGCTGCCGCTGCCGAGAGAAAACAGAAATCCCAGTCGGTCTCATCCCGAGGGTGAACCTCTCCCTTATGCAAGAGCGCCCATGGGGTCCCAAAGAGGGAGGACGATGGGGTCCTTCTTGCGCACATCCTTGACCTCTCTGGACAGGAATTTAGGGTCGACGACGGCCTGATAGACGAACTCGTCCATCCTATGAGAAATAATGGGTCAGTCGAGACGCGGAAGAAAAACGAGGGGGGAAAAAGAAAAGAAAAACACTAAACTTGGGCACCAGCGCAAGATAGAGGAAGGGAGGGAGAGAGAGACAAAGACATACCAAGCATCGCTCATGACCCACCACCCTTCCATGCCGCGGTCTGCACCCCAGCTGTTCTGCACCCGCCACCTGACCGTCTTGCCCGTCTTCTCGTCGACGTGCACGGCGGTGAGGACCATGGCATGCGTCATGGCGCTCTCGCCGGTCCGCAGGCGCGCGGCCTTGTCCATGCCCAGCATGCCCACGTTGAAGCCGAGCTCGTAGTCGATGAGGGCCAGGTCCATGACGCCCGACGCGTCGCTGAACTTGCCGACGTCGCTGCCGAAGAAGACGGGCAGGCCGGCCCTGAGCATGCTGACGCAGGCGTCCTTGAGGGTCTGCATGTCCACATTGATGTAGGTGATGCCCCGGCCGCCGACGATGTTGCCCAGCCTGTCGACGGTCAGCAGCGACAGGGGCGGGTTGCGCGGGTCGTGCACCAGCGAGACGAGCCCCGCCAGGACCGACGAGGTCACGCGGAAGTCGGCGCTCCAGATGTCGCTCGCGAAGCCGAGGGGCGTGGCGCGAACCTCTCTGGCCCGGCCGCTCTTGTCGACAAACTGCCAGGTGAACTCGTCGCTGGGGGCGGGGGCGGGCCCAGGGTCAGCGTGAGGATGGTGTGGATCTCCTTGACCATCTTGGCCTTGGCCGCGGCGACGGAGGACGCCGTTGTGGAGGGCGACTTGAGCATGGACCGCAGGACCAGGGCGTCCTCGCGCAGCTTGGTGAAGATGAGGGAGTTTATGGTCGAGCTGGACTTGGCGTTGAAGGAGTCAGGGTATAGAACCTGGGGGACTGTGCAGGGGAGGCGTGAGTGGCTTTTTCATCGGCACAAAGAGAGAGAGAGAGAGAGAGAGATGCTAGACTATAAACACATACCCAGTCCGTACTTGGTCACGAGGTTGTAGACCATATCCCACTGGCCACCATCAGAGAGCGGTGCCTGGACAAGAGTCTGGACAAGCCGAGAGTCCAGGTCCAGGTCAGCCGTATCGATGATCTGCTCGAGGAAGAAGTTTGCCTTCTCCAGCTTATCCCTAGTATTTAGGGGAGAAAGTCAGCGCTTTCTAGGAAGAGAGAGAAGAAGAGGGAAAAAAACTTTGAAAAAAAACTCGATAGGAGGGACGGGGACGAAGGACGACCTACCAGAAGAACAGCCACGCCTGGCTCAGCTCAAACGACTCCAGGTTGTACTTTTGCATGAGGGCGACCCGGAAGACGTTGGTGGCCGCAAACAGCCAGCACCGGCCACTGCTGCGCTGGTTGGTAATGGGTGCGCCCTCGAAGGGGATCTTGATATTGTAGACCTGCTGGTCGGCGATCTTGGTGGAGCGCGAGGTCAGGATATCACGAGGGTTGGCGGCGGACAGGGCTGAGAGGGCGAGCCTATTTCCCATGGAAGCAAAAATATTAGGAAATGACAGTGGAAATTTAGATCATCAGGTCTCAGTCATCACACGATTCCACAGAGAGACAAAGATGTATATCAAATGAGAATTGTACAAGGCAAAACCAAAAAAAAAAAAAAAAAAAAAAAAGACAAGAAAATATAAAAAGAAAAAGAAGTAAGGATTTTACCTGTTCTTGGGATCCTCCAGCAGCCTGGTCTGCCAGTCCTCCAGCTCTCCGACGTCGAGGGTGGAGGGCGAGTGCCTCAGCGCACCGAGGGTCTTCTCGTTGAGCGGGCCGTCGACCTCGACGAAGCCATCCTCGTTGACGGCCTGTTTCTTCTCCAGGTCGAGAGCGCGGAGGCGCTCGGCAACAGCCCCTGCCGGCAGCGGCAGATGATGGTGTGGACTGGTTCGCTCCCATGGTTGCCTATGTTCGCAGCCACTCACTGTGATGGTGCTGTGCTGTATGTTATATGTTGTCGCATATATGAGCAATATAAAGGCGAGGGAGGATTGGGGATGGGAGGGGAGATGTTGTTGGGAGAGGGAAGAGAGGGAAAGACAGAGAAAAAGAGAGAGAGAGAGAGAGGGCTTCCTTCCATATGAAACGAGGAGGGAAGGTGGTGTTGGTGTAGTGGTTGCGGGTGGGAAAAGTGCTTATCAGATGGGAAGGGTGGACCCATGGCCCCCCGCCCTTTAGCTCAAGCCATCCACTCCAGCCACTGCAGGAGCAGCCAGCAAGGTACTTACTGTACTCGGCAGCAGCACCCACCAGCTCTTACAGGCCACCACAGTAAGGACACACACACACACACACACACACCATAATGGCACACAACAGTATATGTATAACCCCAATGCTTCCAATTTCAATTTCATCCTGAGGTTCATGTACACACATAAAGAAAGACTACCTATTTCTATATCATCATCCTGACATGGAAATACCGAGTTGGGAAAGTCCTGGATCTCCAAGACTGCCGCCAGACTCAGCCTTGCCGATTCTTGGCCCCTTTTGTGTCGCAACATTTTCCAGCAGGTCCGAACCACAAGAATGTACATTTTCCCTTTGAACAATGGAGCATTCATTTGTGTCATCATAAAAGCAGAAAAAAAAACCGTCATTACCTCATACCCGACAATCAAAAGAGTAAGAAAAGAAAGAGAAAAGACAAGTGCCCAGTGGCGTCTCCTGCGAGAGATCAGACACCGAGCTCAGAGCCATCCCTTGGGGAAGGAAAAAAGGGACGGCGAGCTGCAGTGGATCACCAGGCGGGAAGAAAGACGCCCCTCAGGTCTTGACACTGCCCAACACCATTGATTCCTCACCATACCTCGTCCTTGCCGCACTCTACAGCGACGAGCCGTGCAGAACCTTCATATCCACCGCCATCTCCTTGCCGTGGTGGTGAACCACCAGCACGCGCAGAGATCCACGGCCCGAGTCGAAGGCCTTGGACAGGCGCTCCCACAGGTTGGACTGTTCGCTGACGGGCAGGCTCTGCTTGACATCTCCCGTCTCGGTCATGGCGACGACTGACATCACACAGCGTTAGCTTCCTTGTTGCACGGCGGATAAAGTTGGAAGGGGGAGAGGGAGGGAGAAGAAAGGGGGGAAAGATCGACAAGGCTTACCGTGGCCGTCCTGAAGGTCAAGAACGCGGTACTGCTTCATGATGGGGCCGCGCATGGTCTGGACGACGACGCTGGGGGCCGGGTTGTGGACCTGGGAGGACTCCTCGTGGAGCTGCTTGGTGAACAGGTCGACACCGAGGTAGCGGTGCTGGCCGGTGGCATTGGAGCTCGAGATGCGGATCACCTGGCACGGGTGACCCTGGAGCATAAGGATATCGCCGATCCGGATGTGGTGGCAGGGGATGGTAACTGTATAGGGGGCAAAGCCTTCAGAGTAAGCAGAGTATTCTTGTCGGGGGCTGCGGCTCTCCCGGACTTCGACCACCTGCCCGGTCTTATGCTGATGATGATGACGGTGATGATGATGATGATGCCCTTCAGGGTGAATGACACGGTCCGCCAGCTTGTGGAGGCCGTGCCGGAAAGAGTGATAATGGCCTACATAACGGGGGAAGCCATTCAGATTGGAGACGAAAAGGAGATTTGAGAGGAAAAAATCGATACATGTACTTTTACAAAAAGGGCCAAGGGGAGGACAACAGGGGGAAAAGAAAGGAAACCAGAATCAACAGTAGAACTAGGGTGTCACAACTTACCATCCTCGTCAAAGTAACCCATGTTGACCTTGTGTTCGTCGTGGCAAAGATGTTGATGGTGATGATGCTTGGAGCGATCAGAGCGGTCCAACTCGACGGTCTCCTCGACACGGACAAAATCCCGCACAGACGGGCGGATTCGGGGTGTCTCGACGGTGGTCTCGTCGACACAGACGGTCTCCTTGATCACGGGTCGGCGGTAGGATCCGTCGACGGTGGTCTCGCTGACGTGGACGCTCTCCTTGACGGCGGGCCGGCCGTGATGGTGGTGACGATGGTGGTGAGAAGAAGATCCGTCGACGATGGTCTCGTCGATGTGGACGGTCTCCTTGACGACAGGCCGGCGGTGGTGATACGATCCGTCGACGGTGGTCTCGTCGATGTGGACGGTCTCCTTGACGACAGGCCGGCGGTGGTGATGTGACCCGTCGACGGTGGTCTCGGTCACGCGGACGTCCTCGCGGTAGCCGGGTTGGTATCGAGCACGGTACTCACGCTCGATCTTGTCGATGGGGCTGTAGTATTGCTCGGACAGGTGCTCGTGGTGGCGATGCTCCTCCTGCTCGTGATGGTGGTGTTGGTGGTGGTGAGGACGGTGAGCGTCGATCTCGATGTGGGTGTCAGAGTAGGTGGATCGAGCAGGCCTGTTCACACAAATAGAAAGCAATCCAGAGTCAGCAGTGGGTTCTTGTAGGGAAGGTTGGTAGAGAGAGTCAGGGGGAGGAGCTTCATCTGGCGACATCAGGGATCACGCAGGGAGGGGGCCACAACAGCGAGAGTGGAAAGCTTTTTTTTTTTTTTTTTTCGCACTCTCTTCATCGTCCTGGTCTCTTTGCTTGCTTCAGGGACACTTGTCAAATGACCGACGCCGAAGCCTTTTTTTTTTTTTTTTTTGACAGAGGGGGAGACTCTGGAGCCGGCTCAAGGAAAAGACTGCAACGAAAAACAGATGGGTATTGGGCAATACCTGGGCTGTTGCTCCTTGAGCTCCTCGCGGTAATACTCCTCACGACGGACGCCGGGGCGGCGGTAACGGTCGTCTTCCCTCTCCCTGATGATGCGGACCTCTTCCTCAGAGTAGCGACGCTGCTGCTGCTGCTGCTCCCCGCGAGGAGGAAGGTGGGTGGCAGAAGCAGCGGAGTGGGAAGAGTACTGACTACCTTCCCGCCCGGGCCTGTGGTGGTGAGGAGGAGGAAGCTCGATCTGCACCTCCTCGTGGGTGGTCGTGACCGACTCCTTCTGCTCGGCGTCGCGGTACGACGAGGGGAAGATGCTGAAGGGGACGGGGACTCTCGCTTCAAAATCCAGGTTGACTGCCTTGTATGGGCGCGCAGAGTCGTCTTCTTCTCAACCTCGTTCTCTCCACAAGACGTTGACTGTTTAAGTCAAGGTCTCAGGAGACAAAGAGGAAGAAAAAAGATCCCTCTGGCTTCTTCCTGGGGGAAAGAAGTCGAAAGAAAAAGAGAGAGAAAGAGAAGGACCCTACCAATTGGATGGAACGGACTCCTTCTGTTTGGACTCTGGATTTTTCGATCGATTTCCGAGGTGGTGGAAGAGGAAGAGGGTCCGAGCTTCGAAAAGAAAGAAACAATTCCCAGGTGAGGTTGTGTGAGAATGTGTGTTTTATTTTTATTTTATTTTTGTTCCTGATATGCTTGATTGAGGAGAGGATGGTTGTGTGCGTGTGTGTGTGTAAGACAGAGAGAGAGAAAGAGAGGGGAAGAGAGAAAAAAAAGGAAGAGAGGAAGAAGGGACTAGAACAGGAACAAGAGGGGGGGAGAAGACGTGGGAAGAGAAGGAGGGCCATTGAAATACTCGTCCAGGGAGCTCCTCTCCTCCCCCCCCCCCCTCCTCCTCCTCTCCTCTCCTCTTACTCGTCTCCTCCTTACTCGTCTCTCGTTGGACCGGACGGTTGCCACGGCGCTTGCTGCTGGCCATGCATGTAGCCCCGGGCCCAAGCTCTCCCCCTCCAAGAGGTGTGTTTACTTTGGGTGGGGACATGTGCCCAGAGCTGCACAGCCGCAGCTTGTCCATGTTTATCCCATGCCCAAACGAGCCTAGGCAGACAGGCTGGACCAGGGGTCAAGCTCCGGGCGGACCCTTGTTCCCTCGTACTTACTATGTACTGAAGTAACCCTAAGTATGTACGGACGCACTTAGTATGCGCGTCTGTGTCTGTGTCTGAGGCCCGACTCTTCCCAGCCCAGATTGGACACCCAAGACACACGCGCGCGCACACACAGAGAGATAAAAGAGGGCGCGAGTGGAAGTTAAGGGCACAGAGAGGCATATGAGCTGCCAGTCCTAGGAGACGTTGCTGCATTGGCACGAAGAGGGCACCACAGACTCCAGAGGAGTACGTAGGTAGTAGCCGTCAGGCCTCGAGGACCGCGCCGGCTCAGGCACCGTCATGCACGCCGCTCGTAAAAGATTGCCCAACCACCCTATTTCTCACGTTGATAGTTCTGTTCCCGTAGAGCCGGGGTTGGTGAGGACTGGCGGCTTAGACCTGGATCTGAATTGTACATACTAAGTAGTAAATGGATCTGCTCCCCCTCTCTCGCATCAGAGATGGCTGGGGAAGTGGAGCAGGCAAGGCTAGACGTGCAATGCAGCGCAATGGCTTTCCAGGATGGGGTTACCCCCAGCCACTCCAGCCCGTCTTTTCTGCGTTCCCAGCCAGCCTGCCAGGATGCCTGCTGCAGCTGGTCGATGTACGTCCGTACTATGTAGTAAGCTACTATGCTGAGTACTTAGTATAGCGAGCGTGCGACCTGAGCTGCACTTGTGGCGACACCGCCGCAAATACCCAGACCGCGACCTGCCTGGTTCGCTCTTCGTCGACGACACCTACACCCCCTATCTGGAGCGGGAAAGACGAAGTCCTCTCTGGGAAAAGGGGGGGGCTGGTTATGCAATGAAAGAGAGAGAGAGAGAAATGAGGGAGGGAGGGATGGATGGATGGATGGATGGGCTGGCCTGGTTTGTTGCCATGGGAACGCTCGCGCCAGCCCGCAGGTCGATGTAACCAACCTCCCTCCCCTGGGCCCAACGTTGAGACCGTCTCTTTCATTTCCGGTCCAGGATTCTCTCACATGTCGTATCATGCAGGTCGAGCAAGAGACCTCATGAGCTGTATTCCGTACTTACTTGTATATTATGTACCAAGACTTTGATCCGATCAGTCTCACACCAGGACGGCCTCTTGAGCTCTGGTGACGACGGAGTCTTTTTGAGTGTTTGTTTGCAGGAGTGCAAGCTGGCCCCACCCCTACTGTGTACCTCAGTCGATTGCTCCTTCCTGCCCACACTGTTCCATGGTTACTTTAGAAGAATAGCGTAACGACCCCTGTCCCCAAACCCCCAACCCCTACCCACACTTTCCTTCCCTCCTGCCTTCGTCCGCGCCTGCCCAAATCTCCTCTTGCTCGGGTCAGACGTTGGAGGGAAATTTCGATGATGCCTTCGTTACGTCGGTACAACTGGTGTAGATGTGATATATTTATATACATATACATATATATATATATATTCCTCTTCTTTTATCTTTCCCCTTCCCCCATATTCTGTCCTATATTCGATATCTACGTATAAGAAAATGTCCAGACAGCAACGATTAGGCTGTTTGCAAGGGATGTTCGACCCGCAAAGCCTGATTTAGTAGACTGGCCTGGGCTGCCACAGCTCACACGGGTTGCGCCACAGACAGATGTACTCCTCTAAAAAGTCCTGGAAGTCCCGGATCACGGCCGTTGATATGGTCAGGTAGAACCTCTGCTCGGTAGGCGCTGACGTGTTGGTGCTCGCCAGCGATGTGGGCTCCCACGTGAACTCTGCTGGGGCATGGCCGTCGCCGCGGGGTTCTAGTTTTCGGAGGCGGTAGACCCGGCCTCCGGCCTCCGACAGAGCAGCCTCCAACCCCCCAGCGGCGGGATTCAGGTCCTGAGTCCACCCTCTGCCGTGTCGCAGGCGCTGGATAAGCCTCTCCTGTTTCAGACCGCGCTTGAGACCCTCGATCACCACGTCCAGCTGCTCGGAGAACATGGGAAGTTCCGATTCCAGGGCGGCAGCGGTGGCTGCGACCAAGGGCAAGGTGCTGGCTGTGTCGGCCCAGGCATTGTCAAAGAGCTCTTCTGTCAACACTTTCCAGCCAAAAAGGCCATAGGACAGCCATCTGTGGAGCTGCCGGGCCCAGAGCCGACTCGGCCCTTCGTCTCCGCTCCAGTACACGCCGCCGGCCTCCGCATGCCAGTCCGTATCCACTATCTCCCGCAGTAGGGGGACCAGCTTGCGCAATACTTTCTCAAACTCTCGGACAGGGATCGCGATCTCCTCGCTGCAGTAGTCGAAAATGCTTCTGTAGTTCATGGTGTCCAGTATGGCCCACGACGATCGGTTTGCCTGTCGGATCGGCTGCCAGCTGGGGCCGAGCGAAAGGTTATGATGCTGGCCACCATCATAGACATCATCGTCATCGAGCTGCTCATCGCTCTGGTTGACGTCGACGAGAGGCGGGTCGCGGTCATCGTCGAGTCTGTAATCCAACTGAATGCCAAGAGTATGAGCCAAGCGTCGCACTCCGCTTTCCAAGTATGTTCCCGGACAGGTCCACCACTCCCCGCCCGGCATCCGTGTAGTGTATCTGAGGTCGGAGGCAGCCAATGAAGCACTCTCGAGTTCTAAGCGAGCGACGGAGCACAGGTGTAAGGCTCGATTGTTAACGGGACTGTTGATGTGGAGTGTTCTGGGTCCGAAGCACTCCAAGTAGTCACACCGGCTTGGATTTGCGACAAGGCTGCTGGCATCAAGCGCCTTGACGAGGCTATTGCAGTGGGTTTGAAACACCTCTATGGCGGGGCGCCAGTCAAAGCCGTGTACAAGACTTGAGTTTCTCACGGTCTTGCCGGCCGAGTATACGACGGCCGCAGTGTCGCGCCAATTTTCAACGATCGGCAGGCGTGTGACGAGGATTTGCGTTGTGGGTTCTTTGTGTAGTAGCAGGCCCACGAAGCAGCTAGCCAAGACAATCAGAGTAGCCAACACATAGTCGAGCCAGCGTCGTCGGGGCCCGACAGGTGCGCTCGTCCTGGTCTGGGGCAGCAGCAGCGCCTCACTACCCTCCCGCTCCCACTCCCCCTCGTGCTCGCGCTGCGCTTGTACGTGGTCCTCGCCACCGCCATGAATGGCGACATCACCGCCCTCGTCGCTGCAGTGCATGTTGCGTTGAGGGAGTATGCACTGGGGAGTGAAACACGCTGCTGTAGGTGCTCTTGAGGTCAGCTATTGCCTACTTGTCATAACTTCTAGACATGCGTAGTGGAGTTGTAACTGACTAACTAACCACCCGGGTCCTGGTGGAACGTGGTGAGAGGGCTGCTGAGTCGTGTCTTGCGATGTTGAAGCTCTTAGGACGATGACGCCGTCCTGGAGAGTCGTGTGTATGAGTGTGTGTGTGTGTGTGTGTGTGTTGCGTGTGTGTAAATGTATGTGTGAACGTATGTGAGAGAGATGGAGAGAGATAGGGAGAGAGGGAGAAACACAGAAGAATCCAGGCAAAAGGGGAGATGGCCAGATTTAAATGGTTGGCTGTGTCTTTGTTCTTACTTCAGAATGTCCAGTATTACTTTCATATCAGGGCCGCCGCCGCTAGGCAGCTGGCTCTTTGTGTGAAGCTTAGGCCTCACAGCCGTGAAATATTGAATCCAGCGGGAGCTGAAGAGCCACCAATAAGGAAGGCCCCTTGTTTTTTTGCTTCTTTCTTCCTCCCCTCTCCTTGCGAGAAATTGACAGGATTCTTGAGAGCCTTCTGCCTTACGGACATACATTCCCGATCTGTGGTAATAATACTTGCTACGGAGTACTAGTCATGGTCATCCTCAGAGGCCTGCAAGCCAGCCCGCCACAATGTAGAGGCCATGTTCCGGCCATGTTCCACTGTTATGCAGTATTTGTGCTGTGACTAGTCCCAAACCACTGATTGGTTGATATCAGCTTCTCATCCTATTGATTGCACAAGCATGCCACCCCCCCCACACACACAAGAGTAAGGATGACATAACAGAAATTGAACAGGCATGCCAGGAGATAGTGCACCTCCCCCTGGCCCCCTTCTTGACAGGCAAATACCGACTTCTCGCCCTCAGGTCCAATGGGTGTCCATCAACCTCTAAAGCTACATGACCGGATACCCTCGACAGATCTCTGCCAACCGAGCCCTCCGCTCATGGCCTTGAGCCAGTGTCGGCCCAAAGCGGCCTCGCACGAGATCACGAAGAGACCACTTGTTTGTTGCGAGTTGTGGGAGAACCTTGTCGCGATAGATTCTCCATGTTTCGGAGTCCGACAAGATGGCGGCCGCGCGGCTCATGAGACTCTCCAGATTTTCGAAATAAGCCCTGGAAAGGCCCTGAAATCTCTTGTAGTAAGCCATGTCAGTCACGGTGTTGCACCTGCGTAGTGTGTTGTCGAGGAGTAGGAGGTCGTTGACGGAGAACATGGGCCCAGAGGCTGAAATAATACGTACCGCTTGTCCTGATGACCGTCCTAAGGCATGCGTCGCGCGCGCCCAGGCCTCTGCCACCCTTGATCTCTGCGGTCGATAGATGTATTCCGAAACCTGGTCGTCCATGCTGTCTGATTCCTTGGCGACGAAGGCCCGGGTGATCGTATAATGATCCAAGCCAAGCACCTCGTGTGGCAGCAGTGCACCAACCTGCTGGCCCCGATCGAAGCCGAGAACATCCAACGCGATGGAGAGATCCAGGGTCTCGAGATCGATCGTGAGGTCGCAGAACCGGGCCAGGTGGGTGTCCGAATCCGAGGCAAAGGTCGACATGATCGACAGTGAACGTTCGGGTTCGAGCTCATGAGCCTGCTGTGGAGCTGACGTCATCATCCTCATACAAATACCCATGATGCTCGTGATGAGCTTGACGATGAATCCTCCTTCCATGGTTGAGGGAGGCAGTGGGTGTTGCAAGTTGATGGACAGAGGTAGTGATGCACAAACGAAGCGAGAAAGCAGTGGCACAGGAGATGAAATCGAGAACGGAAAGGAAGAGACTTGCTCCCCCTCTCCCCCTCCGCCCACCTCCTTCTGTCCTGCAGCAAGAGGGCAGTTTTGTATGGCTGGTGGGCATGAGTGTGTCCACCAGAATGGTAAGTCTCGCAGCACTTGAGATTCAGCTTGGCGTATAGTTGAAACTCACCGCCATGAGCAGTTGGCTGGTGGCCAAGCGCACATGAAAGAAATCATTGGAGAGGGTGAGACATGACTCTGCCTATGATGATATTAAAATAGGAGAGCAAGGATAAAGTCCTGAATAGTGGCAAAGTGAGAAAGTGAGATGTGAGATATCGGTAATTAATCCCTTGCCCATGTTCTAAGTGTAAATGTAGAGAATCCCCCTCCCCCAACGAAAAGAAAGGGCGGGGAGGAATGAGTAGACGAAGAAGACTGACTGTTTTACAAACAGTAGAGAGAAGGAAGAAGAAAGGGGGAAGGATGAGGAGAGGGGAGGAGAGGGGAGGCGGGAGGCGGAGGGAAGAGGAAAGGGAGGGAAGAGAAAAAAACGAGATGGAATGGGACAACAGGGAGGTGAAGACCACGGGGAAGGGGGGGACAAAGAAAGCTGGCTGTTGGCTGCATAGTGAAGAGAGAAAAGGGGGGAGGGGGACGCCGGATGGCAAGGGACGAGGGAGGAAGCAAAGCAAACCTGGCTGAGAGTTGAACGCATACGAGAGAAAGGAGCAAGACAGGACGCTCCTAATGGAAAGATCCAGGCGGGGGCGGGCAAGGTCCAACATCCCATGGTGGCGGTCAGGCGAGATCTGGCATCTCTTGTGAGAGAGGTAGTGGAGGACAATGAAAGATGAAGAAGAGGCTCCGCTGTCTGCCTTTGGCCGTGAACAGATGGCACACAAACTCTCGCCGCCTCTTCCTCCCTCCCTTCTCTGCCCCCCAAAAAAAAAAACAAACCCCCAACCAAAAAACACCCTCAGTTTCTTAATAGCTATACCACCACTTGTTTGCTTTGTTTTCTGGACCACACGCCTCAGCACTCTTTTTCCCAACATGGTACGCCCTGACCTGTCGTCCAGCTCGGCGCTTTTGCGTTGGACCATTGCTGTTTGCGTCTCTCTGGCCATCGTTATATACTTCTTCGAGTGGGCGTTAGCACGAGCTGGAGGAGACGTCGCAGATTTCCTCACATTGCCCGTAACCATCCTACGAGGTGTGCTGCAACGGCTAGGAGTTGCAACACTCTGGGGTCATATTTGTGCGTTTATTAACACACGCACCGCCCCTGCCCCAGTACAGTGCATGTTGGAGGAAGTGGAGAAGGCTCAGCAGTCCATACCCCCAACACACGACATCATGATGGAGCTCATGGATGGGCTGGACCGGGCGGGCCAGGGGACGGAGCGGGGACTGCTTGGGCTGCTCCAAGACGGGCAGGTGAAAGTTGTGGTCCTCGAGGGCCAAGGGGAGGAGCCGGAGGAGGGACGGCAGAAGCCTGACACGCAGGCGCGAGCACCGAGACCCCAACAGCTGCCCGTCGATGGGACGTTATACATCGCGCATCGGGTCGAGGTCCGAACGGGAAAGAACACGGCAACCCCCGATGCTGTAAACGTACAGCACCTCGTCAGCGATGTCCTCCGAGTGGTCGATAACGTCACGAAATCCGATGCCTCAGCTGCACGAGCCTTCAGACCGCACCTCCGCGACGACCCCTGTGGTCGGGATCTCTGCTCCGAAAATGGCAAGGCAGCATGTGGCTGGCTATGCTCAACCTTCGCGAGGTTGTTCACCTGGCCATGGAAAAACCTGTCCCCGCGAGCCAAGCTGGCCCAGCGTGCGAGTCGCCTGTACCGGGAAATGGAACAATGGAGGGACCACCGGATCGCCCTACTGCTCGATCTCGAAAGGGCCCGCCACGAACTTGAAACCATCCGGGCGACATATTGCGGCTCGACGAAAATTGCGACGGAGGACCTGGTTGAGGCGGAGGCAATAGTTGCCCGATCGGAGGAGCACTACCGTGGTATCGAGAGTGCTGCTGGTACTGAAATCCACGAGGCTGAAGACGGCGACGACGATCACAAGTATCAGGACCAACAACGGCCAGAATCCAGGGATCTCGATGTCCTCGCTCGGGGAGACCTTGGCCGCTCCCAAAAAGCCATGCCCTACATGGCTACAAATCACGCATACAATCGGCTGGCCTGCGATCTCGGTGCCGCGGTTGTGTACAAGCTGCGAACCTTGATAGAAAGGCTCAAAGAGCAGTTCGATGGCATGAAAGTACTATTGGAGGACCAGCTTTTGAATAATTTGAGGGACATGGAGGTTGAACATACTGATCAAGAGATGAGCGAGAAGGGGGAGCTGGTTGACACTGTGGAGAAAGAGAAGCATCTGGATAGTATTGCCAGGGAGGTGGAAGCCATGTTCTCGCAGGATCCATGGGAGGAGGAGGAACGAAGGCATCACTGAGTGCCGCAGAGAAGCCGAACGTCAAGATTGGCACGGGGTGGTAGGTGTTTTGAGGAGAGGGGGAAGAACAGAAGAAAGAATCTTGTCACCAAAGAGGGAGGAACAGAGAGTGGGAGGGGTTGTGGTTCCAGCATTGTGCTCTTTCCCTTGTGTTTTCCCTTTCTCTTTTCTTGTCTTCTTGTCCCCATCCCATTCTTTCCTTGTTTGGTCTTGCTTTGTGTTTCCATTCCCTTTTGTACTTATGTGGAGGAGGAGGAGGAGAGGTGTTGTCGCGACTTACATAATCAGCAGTATGTAGCGCGTCCGCACTCCACACACAAACAGTCTTCCGTGTACTGTACCAGAGCTTGTGTGGGCCGAAGATCCCTGCCACCTTGCTGCACCATATGTCATACATAGCATAGGTATTTTCAGGGCTTCTGTTTCCCTAAGCAACGACCGCCGATTCTGCCCAGGACGACCACCCTTTCTCGGTGGTCCTGAAGCATAAAAATCAAAACAAAATCAACCACCAAAAAAAAAAATTGAAGCAACGCTTCTCGTCTCTGGATGTCAAGGTATCTTCCCCAATTCCTGTCTTCTTGATGCTCACAGGCGAGCCACAATGGCTGACCCTTCTCTCTCTCTTCTCCCCCTCTCTGCCTTTGTCTAGGTCACCGCCCACGAATTGTCCCAGGGCCTGGTCGGCCTTCGCCTGGCCAACATCTACGACATCTCGTCCAAGAAATTCCTCCTCAAATTCGCCGCCGCGGGGAGGAGAGAACAGCTCCTCATCGACTCTGGGTTCCGGGCCCACCTGACCGAGTTCACGCGGGCTACTGCTGCTGCCCCCTCCGCCTTCACTGCTCGCCTGAGAAAGTTCCTCAAGACACGGAGATGCTCGTCCATAACACAGGTCGGAACCGACAGGATCATGGAGCTCCAGTTCAGCGACGGCGCCTACCGCCTGTACCTCGAGTTCTTCGCCGCCGGCAATGTCATCCTCACCGACGCCGACCTCAAGATCCTGGCGATCCTGCGCAACGTCTCCGAGGGGCAAGGCCAGGAGCCCCAGAGGACCGGTCTGACATACTCGCTCGAGAACCGCCAGAACTATGGCGGCGTGCCTCCTCTGACTCGGAAGCGGGTCCGCGGCGCGCTCTCGGCGTCGGTCAAGAAGGCGCAGGCAGCTGAAGCAGCCTGCGGCAGGAAGAAACACTCCAGGAGGCCCGGCGACGAGCTGAGGAGGGGCCTGACGACATCACTGGAGGAGCTACCCCCTGTCGTGGTCGATCATGCCTTCGCGGCAGCCGGCTTCGAGCCCGCCGTCATGCCGGGCGAGGTCCTCGAAGACCATGTGCTGTTCGAGGCGCTGTACCACGCCCTGGAGGAGGCCCGCAGGATAGTGGACGAGGTGACCAGGGCGGCCGCCTGCAAGGGTTACATCATCGCTAGGAAGCGTGAGGCCCCGGCGGCCGGCCAGTCCTCGGCGGCGGAGGCCGAGAGGCCGCAGGGGCTCCTATACGAGGACTTCCAGCCGTTCTTGCCCCATAGGTACCAAGACGACCCCGAGTACGCCATCCTGACCTTTGACAGCTTCAACAAGACCCTGGACGAGTTCTTCTCCTCCGTCGAGGGCCAGAAGCTGGAGGCCAGGCTGAACGACCGCGAGGCTACCGCCAAGAGGAAGCTCGAGGCGGTCCGGGCCATACAGGAGCAGAAGGTCGAGGGTCTCAAGACGGCGCAGGTGCTCAACCTGCGCAGAGCGGGCGCCATCGAAGCCAACGCAGACCGCGTGGCGGAGGCGGTCGATGCTGTCAATGGTCTCATCTCCCAGGGCATGGACTGGGTCAACATCGGCAAGCTGATTGCGAGGGAGCAAAAACGACACAACGCGGTCGCGGAGATCATCAAGCTGCCCCTGGACCTGGAGCGCAACATCATCACCCTGCTCCTGGCCGAGGAAGAGGTCGAGGGGGACGAGGCCAGAGCAGAAGAGACGGGCGGAGCAGGCGACACCAGCACTGAGGACTCTGATGAGCACGACGAGGAGGATGTGGGGCAGGGAGACAAGGCTCTGCCGCCTGACAACAGACTCGCCGTCGAAATCAACCTCGGTCTGACGCCCTTTGCAAACGCGCGCGACTACTACGACCAGAAGAAGGTGGCCGCCGTCAAGGAGCAGAGGACGGTGGAGCAGTCTGTATCAGCGCTGAGGAGTGCCGAGAAGAAGATCGTGCAGGACCTCAAGAAAGGCCTGAAGCAGGAGAAACCGACGCTGCAGCCTACGCGCCGTCAGATGTGGTTCGAGAAGTTCCTGTGGTTTGTATCCTCGGATGGATACCTCGTCGTCGGCGGCCGAGACGCCGGCCAGAACGAAATGCTATACAGGAAGCACCTCGGAAAGGGGGATGTCTATGTGCACGCTGACGTGCACGGCGCAGCATCTGTCATCATCAAAAATAACCCCAGGACGCCCGATGCACCCGTGCCGCCGGCGACCCTGGCCCAAGCCGGGAGCCTGTCGGTCTGCTCATCCAACGCCTGGGACTCCAAAGCCGGAATGGGGGCTTGGTGGGTCAGCGCCGAGCAGGTGTCCAAGTCTGCACCGACCGGCGAGTATCTTCCTGCCGGGAGCTTCCTGGTGCGGGGCAACAAGAACATCCTGACACCCCAGCCCCTCATCCTCGGCTTCGGCTTCATGTTCAAGATCAGCGAGGAGAGCAAGGCCAACCACGTCAAGCACAGGCTCGCCGACGTGGACGAGTCTCGCCCTGCTGACGCTGAAGGTTCCGCAGTTCATCCAGATCGCGACGCCATCAAGCGTGAACCTGGCAAGCCCGAACAAGTGAAAGACGGCGCCGAAGAGTCAGAAGAAGAGCAGGACGGAGATGATGATCTCGACAGGCGAAACCCGCTGCAGACCAATGCGGCCCAGAATGAAGAGGATGATGAGGACGAGGTTGATGACGATGATGGTGATGATGATCTGGACAGTGATTCTGTTGTTGATCATGTGAAGGAAGATTTACAAAAGCTGAGCACTGGAGAGCCCGTGGAGGCATTGATGTCTGGTGCCCTGGTATCAGACACCGCAGCTGACGGGGGCGTCGCGAGCGCAGTCGAAAACGAGGCAGACGATCAGGAAGACGACACTGGTACTGGTGAACCTGCCGGAGCCGTCTCCAGCGCTGCCGCTGAAGGACCCGCCACAGAAGAAGCTTCCCTCCCTCTTACTACCCGTACAACTGCTGCTGTTGCTGCTGCTATTCCTACTGAGACGGCTGCGGACGGTTTCACACCAAAAACAGCGGGACGCCAGCAAAGCGCGGCCGGCGTGCCAAGCAAAAGAAGATTGCCGCCAAGTATAAGGATCAGGACGAAGAAGACCGCGCCATGCATGAGCAGCTCATCGGGGCCGCCAAGGGCCGCCAGAAGGCCGAAGCAGAAGCTAGGGCCAGGGCCGAGAAGCAGGCAGAGGAAGAAGCACGGCGCGAGAGGCGCAGGCAGGCCCAGGAGAAGCAGAAACAGAAGACGGCTGAGCACGAGGAGATGCGGCGGCTGATGCTCGACGAGGGCCTCGAGGCTCCGGATGACGGCGAGGAGCAGGAGGCCGCGGCGACGCCGCTGGATGCCCTGGTCGGGACCCCACTGCCTGGCGACGAGATCCTCGAGGCCATACCCGTGTGTGCACCCTGGGCGGCCATGGCAAGATGCAAGTACAAGGTCAAGATCCAGCCCGGCCCGACCAAGAAGGGCAAGGCGATCAAGGAGATGCTCGAGAGGTGGAAGATCGCCGCCGCGAAGAGGGGGAGCGTCGACGAGCAGGCCAGGGACCCGGAGAGGATGTGGCCGCGCGAGGTGGAGCTGATCAAGAGGTTCAAGCCCGAGGAGGGGAACAACGTCGTACCGGTAGGCAAGATGACGGTCATGACCACAGGTGGCAGCGGCGGTGGCAGCAGCAGCAGCAGCAGCAGAGGTGGTGGTGGTGGGGCAAAACAAGGCAAAGGTGGAAGAGGTGGGAAGGGGGGAAAGAAGAAGTGAGAGCGAGCCAAACGGCTGGCCCCGGGGGTCCGTCTACGAGTGTCTAGTAGTAGTCTCGACCATGCAGCAGGTCACAAGTGACTGCTGTCTTGGCAACGTTGGGGAAACCCGGCTGGGCCCTAAAGTCATCATGGCCGCGGCATCATCATCATCATCGTCGTCGTCGTCGTCGTCGTCTTCACCATCATCCGCCTCGTTTCTGGTACTGAAGAAAAAAAGGTCCTCTTCAACCTGGCTGTGTCTATACCCTACTGGCCTATCCGGAATGAAACACGCAGCGTGTGTTCTGGGCGATGCTGTGTGCTGCAGCTATTCTCTCTGCCTGAACTCGAGGATCAGGGTCCGCCCAAGGCAGTGTTTTGTCGAACCCTAACCCTTAGACTTTTTATTTTTATTTTTCATTTAAAAGAAAACCTCCCTACTGCCAATGCAGCTACAGACTACAGTAGTAGCAGGCATCATCTGTACTTGTCTCCCATGAACTAACCCTTCCTCTTCGCTTGTGGCCCAAACACAGGCTCCATCACCAACCAGCCTCTGTTCGCCTTTCCGAATGGAAACCTAGGCAACCAGCCTCAACAAGATCAACATATCTTGACTTCTCCCGGGGTCTCCTGGTGTTTGTATATCCATGGCCGCAAAAGGGATCTCGCGTCTTTTATCACGGGACCTGGCGAGGAGGACCAGCCAGCCCCAACCACGTCCAACAAGCGTGCTCGCAACAGCAGCAGCAGCGCAAACCACCTTCAAGGGAAGAAGACCATACCACATACGAAGCAGCAGCAGCAGCAACAACAAGAGCCCGCTACTGATGTCACCTACGGGCAGCGATGCTGCTTCCCAGGCCTTCACGGGCCGGCCGCACTCGTCGATGAGGACCTGGACTTGGAGGACGATACTGACGCGCTCGACTATCTCAGATCTGTCCGGTAAGCCTTTGTCTCTGTGGCCCCTTCTCCCCCTGCTCCTTATTCCCTCTCGAGAACATACTGCTGGACCCTGGCTGAATCGGTTTCCCCCTCCCCCTCCTCTTCCACTACATGATTCTGCTTTACACACACAAAGATGCTGATATTGGTGAGTTCTCGTTATAAAAATCCACAGTCAACAAGCCAGCGGCATCCCCCACCTCCTCGTGGCACCCAGGTCAGGACCGCAGCTCCCCGGGACCCGCGCTGCTGATGAGCCAGGAGACCCCGCCAGCGGTGCAGACGGACCCGTCGACCGCAGCATCTACTCCAACGGCCGCGGTGACTCTCGCGGCTACTACCAAGACGGCGCATACACGGCCGCGCCAGTAGACGACGACGACGACGACGACGACGAAGACGATGATGATCACACCTTCTTGTTCGATTCATCAGCAGCGGCAGCAGCAGCAGCAGTAGGCGCTGCCTACCTCGACTCCCTCTCCTCGCGCTTCCTTGCCCTCCGCGCCCGCCTGCGCCGACCTCCACCCGCCTCCGCCCTCGCCCTCCTCACGCCCGACCAGTCCTCCAGCGTGGGCCGCTTCGGCCGCGGCTCGCACACCTTTGCCGTGTGGTCGGCCCGCCTGCGCCACGCGGACCCGCACCCGGCCCAGGTCGCCGCCATGGACAAGGCGGCCGTGCTGCGCGTGCTGCGCGTGCTGCTGGGCGGCAAGTTCCTGCGCGCCGGCGCCGAGCTGCGCGAGAGGACGAGCAGGTGGCTCTGGGCGCTGCTGGCCAGGCTCCCGGACGGGGGCGAGATGGACCACACCGAGGTGGGCCACGTGCGCGAGCTGGGGAAGCGGGCGGCGCTGCTCATGCACACGCTGCGGGAGATGGCCATGCTGAGGGAGGAGGTGGAGCTGGGCGGGCACGATGAGGAGAATGCCGATGGCGGGGAGTGGGTTGGTGGCGACGACGATGATGACAACGACGGGGACGACAACGAGGGCGATGAACAAGGTGAGGTTGGAGATCAAGCGCAGCCACAACTACACCCACAACCAGCAGCGGCAGCATCAGCCTCGGATGACAGGGATACAGAAGAAGATGGTGAGATTGCTGATGAACCACCCGTCGCCGTCGCCACCGCCACGGGCCCCGACGACCGCGACGACCACGACCACGACCGGGACGAGGATGAGGATATCGAGAGCGCAAAAGCAAGACTGCTCGAGAGCCTGGATGCCAAGTCCGGCAACAGCCCCCTCCTTCTTCTCCCTCCTCCCCCTAAACCCCAAGAACCCGCCAGCGCGGCTGCCAGGTCTGGTGGTAGTAGTAAAGGCGGCACCACCGCCGCCGCAGCTCTGACACAGCAGCAGCAGCAGGCAGAAGAAAAAGAAGAGGCGTCTCCAGACCCGGCTAGGACACGCATGAACATGCGGGCGACGCTCAACATGATCCTGACGGTTGCGGGTGAGTTCTATGGGCAGAGGGATCTGCTTGAGTTTCGTGACCCGTTCCATGGGATTTGACAGTTAAGGAAGGGGGTGGTGGTGAGCCTGGCTGTGACCACAATCAATCCACATTAGGTGAGAGAGAGAATGAGAGAGGGAGAGAGACTAAATCAAGCGGTATGTCTTGATTCACGAGCACAGCATGCATAACAATACATGCATATGGGACATAATATACTTGTCTGTTTGGAGTAAGTCTAGGGGGAGTCTGGGTAGCATCCTCGTAGTCTCAAGTATTCACAACTCCCTCTGAGCCTGAATAGAATCTACTCTCGATAGGAAGGAAGCAGAGCAATCAAGTACATAAAGTCAGCCTAATTTCATTTTCATGTCTTTTGCTGTCAGCCTAACGAGACAAAAACAGATGCATGCTCAGTAACCTTAGAAAGGGCCCATCCGTTCATCCATCGAAAGGAGGGCGGGCCCCTGACCTTAAAACGCCGCGCTCATGCTGATTGATGGCATGCAAATTCCCAAGAAGAAGACGGTCAAGAACGCCGGTTTCCCCAAGTCTCCCTGCAGCAGCAGACAAGATGCCAACTTCATCCTCAGCCTCTCTTTCTCTCTTTATTCATCCATGCTTGAACGGCCTGCCTTCGCCGTAGTCATCTTTTCTTCTTCTTCTTCTTCTTCTTCTTCTTCTTCTTCTTCTTCTTCTTCTTCTTCTTCTTCTTCTTTTTTTTTCTTCTCAAAGGTTTACTACCATCATCATCATCAACATCGTCATCCTCCTCTTAAATCTCCATGGGATCGTCTGCCAACACCCGATAGTCTAGGAAGTCCGCATCCGGAAAGTCGTCCCCCTCGTCCAGCATCATGTTCTCCTGCCCCAGCCGGCCCAGGGCCTTGTCGTCGTCGTTGTCGTCCAGGCCCGCGATGGTCACGGCAGGGACGGTAACAGCAGCACCAGCCGCCGCCGCCCCACGCAGGCTCCGGCGCAGCTTCTTAGGCACGGCCATTACCCGCATATTGTCCCAGCCCACGGGGACCAGGCTCCGCGGGCTAACCTGGCCGTCCATCCAGTCGCCGCTGGGGACCTGCAGGCAGCCCGACACGGAAGGGGTGTCGCTCTCCTCGCCCTCGTCGTATACGCGCTTCCTATTGGGGGCGGCGAGGCTGTTGCTGGTCGTGCTGCTGGCCACGGAGTCCTGGCTGCTGCTGAGCGCGGGGACATCGTCGAGACCAGGGAGGACATCGTGATAGGAGGGGGAGGAGAAGGAGGAGGAGGAGGAGGAGGAGGGCTGGGAGGCGAGCCCGCCAACCTTGTTGATGCCGCAAAAGGGGAGGAGCTCCCGCTGGGTGGTGGTGTAAGAGGAGGAGTGGCCGCGGGTGGTGACGATGGGCGTGGGGGCAGCGGCGGTCAGGGCAGGTTTTCTGATGCTGTCGAGGTCGTCAAAGAGGGCGGAGGCGCTGTAGGAGGCTGCGCCTGTCTTGTAACCCTCTGGGACGGACTTGCGGATGCGCATGCCTACGTTGATGAGGTTGGACTGGGTCTCTGCGGGCAGCAACGGCCGCGAGGGTATGCCGTCCTCGTAAATGACGCCTGATGAGGTTGTGGTGGTGGTGTTGTCGGCGCCACCGGATGCTGTAGTCTGGAAGAAAGATGTGATCTGGCGCTGGGCAGGATCACTGGCAGCACCGGCGAACTGCCGCTTGGCTCGTGGGGCCGAGGACGACATGATGGCTATCCGAGACCACCCTGTAATGTCTTGGGGGCGGTTGTGGGCGTGTGTTGGTTGGTTGCACAGATCTTGTTGTACGTACCAACAGGCTGGTATCCGAGATTGGTGTCGCCTTTCCGCAGACAGAAGTGAGAAAGATAGAGAGAGGGAGAGGAGGAGGAAGGACAGCTTGTCTGTGTGTCTCGTAGGACCGAGGACGGCAGAGGTACTTAAACGGTAGGGATCCCCCACGAACCCTTGCCTTGAGGAGGGGGGAGGACGGTTGAGTGACGTGGTCAGGATGACTAGAATTACACGAGGTGGGTTTCTTTCTTCCTCTTCCTTCTCCGAGGAGCCTGTAGTAGGTGGGTGGAGCTGCCTCTCTCTCTCTCTCTCTTAGTGTGTGTGTGTGTGTGTGTGTGTCGTGGTGTCGTGGTGTCTCAGGCTGCACGACATATAAAGTATGGCCACCAACCAGGTTTGTTGCTTGGAAAGAGTCAGGTCAAGACAAGACAGAGATGAGCACTGGAGGAGAGGGAAAGCGAAAAAAGGGGGAGGGAGAGGTTCGGATAAAGGAAGTGAGAGTGAGGAAACGAGACAGTGGAGGAGGTTGAGGGTAAATTGAGTGGAGGTGGAGGAGGATGAGGAAAGAGCCAAGCAGTGCCGGTATGGGCCCATCCAAATCCACAAACCCTCACTCACCCACACAAACACACAAGAGAGATGGTATGGTGCTGTGGCAGCAGGTAAAAAAATGACAAGTGACAATCAATAAAGCCTTCTCCTGCCTCTCAGCCAGAAGAGACAGGGACGATGCAAAAGCAGAGCAAAGCAAAGCAGGTGGGGTCGGGAGGGAAACGCGCGATCCTTGGCCCTGATAAAATAGGCAATGGCCCAAAACTGCCGGGGCGCGTTTCTTTGGCGTTGCGGTCGCGTTCTTGGAGAGTAGATATAGCTGGTGTGGTACAGTACAGACGTACATGGCTCGGATTACAGGGGGCTGTAATCCGTAGCGCAGGTGCGTCTTAGTCAGTGGGCAATAGGGGCAGACCCATTGGTCAAACAACGGCCAACCAAGCTCACAGTGGCGAGCAAGTTGAACACGACACTCAAGCAGGAGGGAGGGGGCAGTCAGCCTTGAGTTAGGCGGTCAAGAATTTTTTTCTTTTCGCTCTTTTCTTCTTTTCGTCTTTGCATTTCTTTTCTTGTTCGGTTGTTGAGACCTTTTGTATGTTTTCCTGCCTTCCCTCCTCCTCCTCCTCCTCCTCCTCCTCCTCCTTTTTTTTTTTTACCTTTTTCTTTTTCTCTCTCACCATTACTTTTGGGGGTGCCATATCTCTCCCTCAAGAAGGTGGGGGCCAAACGTCCTCATCATCACTTCTAGAATGGGAATCTCAGCCGAGGGCGATGGATCTAGCCAACATATGTACATATGTACTACTTGAAAGTATGTATGCTGCAGTGTATCAAGTGATGTCAGTCCTCTTGTCACTCCTGTCCGTCCGTGCCGCCCTGCCCGAAAGGGCACAGACAGTATCACATCGTAGCATTAGGACCAAGAAAAATAGTGCTGGGTAGAGACGTGACAGATGGGAGGCTGCAGTACACTTTTGGTAACCATGGAACCAGCCCCCACCTTCTATGCTCCCACTCACCATGATACCAATGTATCGTTCTCCTGATATCTACAAGCCCTCGTCTGGTCTGGTCTGGCCTGAGGCAAAGGGCAAGGTGGAAGAAGAGGTGTAGGACATACAAAACACATCACACATTGGGCGAGCACACAACAAAGTTACAAGGGAGTCCGTCAATCCATTATATCGCAAGTCTTCCAACCAGCTCGGGTGATTCCCCATTTCCCCCACATCCACGGGTGCCCTCCGGATCATACATAAAAAGAATAGCGATCCTCAATCAGCGGTCCACGTCATCACGTCCAGCAGACAACCTGTTGATACCATGCATTGCCATGCCTGAGGGAAACATCGCAGAGAACATGGCAGACAGCTCTCTCAACGCTCGTGTGAGAATGCACAATTTCCGACTATCCTCCCCGTTGCAGAATTGCAGCATATATCCGGGGAAGACGATGATGCGAGCAACAATAACAACAATAGCAAACAACGGCATGTTTTCTTTTCTTTTTTTGTTTTCAAAAACCACAACGACCACCATCGTAGCCACCAGTTATCATCACATTCTCCGCGTACGTGTCGAGTATTTGGGGTGGGAAGGGAAAGATAGGGAGAGGGAAAAAACCCGAAAAAGAAAAAAAACAACTCGATTCGTTGATGCAAGATATCCGGACCCCAAACGCCACCCCCCGTTTTTTGGTTCAATCGAGGTTGAATTTTGGAGGTTCCATCTTCTACCCGCAACACAAGGTGTCGGCCCCAAAGACCACCTGACTTTGTCTAATGTACGCCCATAGATGTCGTCGCCGCCTGTGTCGAGTCCATCATTGCCCTTGCATCTTGAGATGTCCGATGTGTGCCAAACCCCATGGTCGATGATGCCCTTGTCTCGTAAAAGAAGAACAGCCGTCAAGGAGGAAGAGGAAGAGGGGATGCCCGCGGAGAGGCATCTACTTCCTGCGGAAGGAGCAGCCCTCGGTCAGGCGGGCCTTGCCACCGGTGGGTTGGCAGAGGACGGTTGTGCAGCCCTGGCAGATGACGACGGTCTGGGCGTGGGAGAAGACGGTGGTGATGGTGAAGCAGCCGGGGCACTTGACATCCATGAAGAAGGATCGGGGAGCGGGCACAAGGGTCTGTATTGTAGATGGTGATGATGACGATGATTAGCACGTGCGCTGTCACACGAGGCGGCAACAACACAAGTCCAGAAGACGGGCTTGTTCAGAACTGGGCTGGGGTGGTTATCTGGTTCACGTACCTTGAGCTTGTGCTTCTTGGCCTCAGCAGCAGGGCTGGGGTTGAGGAGGTCGACAGCGAGAACCTGTGGTTGGGGGAAAGAAGAAGATCATGTTAGCATCATAGATAGTTTGACGGCAAAATGTAGCACCCGCACATTCTGCGGGGAGGGGGTCAGGTAGCCCTCCCAAGCCGCCATGCTGCCTGCAGTGCAACCGTGCAGAGATGTGTGGCCCAGATATATTGTTTTCTCTGGCCTGCCGCCATCGGTCAAAATATCGTGCGTCCAATTGCCTTGTAGTTCGATAGTTCGATGGAGGCTGGATGAGGTTTATCGCGGGCGCACATTTCCCCCAAGGCAGCTGCAGGCAACGGCGGCACACCAGACGGACGGCAGCAACTGGCCGGTATCGAGAGAAAGAGTCGGCTTACCATCTTGACTGTTGTTGTCGATGACTTGACAAAAGTAGGTAACCGAGAGGTTGAGTTTTTGTTGTGGACGAGATCTTTGACAAGAACAGTGGTTATTGATTCGTTGTCGATGGTTGAGTGTCAACGGACAAGAGAGGAGGTCTCGCGGGGGAGTGGCGGAGGGAAAAAGTTCGTTTGGGGGCTCGAGTTTGCAAAGGTGGAGATTGCACTTTGGGCCAGCTGCAGACCAGACCAAGCCGGGGCCAGAGCAGGTGGCCCAAGTCACAGACCAGCCAGAGCCCACCCCAATTCACCCAGGCCTGGGGGAATGGCGCGTCAGTCTTTAGGGCAGTCTGCACACGTGATGTGGAGCCAATCACTGGTCTTGATGTGGGACCAGCTCTGCTTGCCTGCCTCCAGTGGAAAGCTCGGGCCATGTACCACCTCGCTCCCGGTTCTTCAGGGGTCCCCTCTCCTATGTCTTGTGCTCCGAGTCCGGAAGTATAATTTTATTACTTGGACGCATGTGCAGAACACACTCACTATATACAGACCTCCAGACTGAAATCAGACTTACTTTCATAAATAAGATGTGGAAATCCAAGCATGGTCTTATCATTGGAAAGAAGAATGACATAAAGTGGTAGAGTCAATAACAAAGTCCTTCCATCAATGGTCAAGTGGTAGAATTATTCTACCCTGAGTGCCACAGAAGCACCTGCTCCCCAAAACCCCACTGTGGGGTTCAACATTGCTGCTCAGTGCTGGCATACAAGTGTTAGCAGCTGTGTTGAACAACTGAAGGCATGTCCAGAGAAAGAGACAAGCAAGAGCATCTTCTTGCAGTGCATGCCGACTTCTTTGTGTTCTTCATTTCCTTCTTCTTTGCTCTGGCAGGCAAGCTCAAGCTGGACTAGGCACACCTTATACTAGGCAGCGAGCCTATTTTCCACCAGCAACTACTTGAGCACTTTGTCACCTATCTGTGTCTTCTCCTATTCTATCCCTCCGGCGACGCTCATACAACAGCAACCACCACCTCATCACAGACATGGCCGCTCCAGGAGACCAGAGGATAGCAGTGCCTATCGATGATCCAAACGCTGATACGGAATGGTAAGTAGCCATCTTCCTCCCCTCCCCCAAAACCCTCAATCCGATCCTGCTGCCTTGCCTTGCGCCTCTTAACCTGACCCGTTGAGCATGACAGGAACGATATCCTTCGAAAACACGGCGTCATTCCCGAGAAGCCACCGAGCCCCACCCCCATGATCGAGGAGGCCATCCTGGAGGCACGAAAACTTGCACACGATAACCGGCTCGAGGGCAAGGACCTCGACGAGCTGGACGAGCTCGAGGACGACGAGGACGACGCCTTTCTGGAGCAGTACCGGCAGAAGCGCATGGCCGAGCTGAGCGCGGTGCAGAAGAAGTCGGTCCACGGCAGCGTCTACCCGCTGTCGAAACCGGACTACCAGCGAGAGGTGACGGATGCGTCGAACAACGGACCCGTCCTTGTCAACCTGACCTCGTCTACTATGGGCACAAACGTCGAGTCGAGGGTGCTCTCCGAGCTGTGGAAGCAGGCTGCGAAAGAGTACGGAGACGTCAAGTTCTGCGAGATGAGGGCGTCGCAGGCCATCGAGAACTATCCCGAGAGGAACTGCCCGACCATACTGGTGTACAAGAATGGAGACATTGTCAAGCAGATCATCACGTTGGTCACCATCGGCGGAGTGCGCACCGGCATGTCGGACCTGGACAAGATTCTGGTCGAGGTTGGTGCTGTCTCGGATAACGACATGAGAGTGCTAAAGAGACGGAGGGCGGCCGAGGATGCAGAAGAGGAGAGGCTGTCGGGCAACAAGGGCATCAAGCAGAGCAGCAGACAGATGGCCGACGATTCCGACGATGACTGGGACTGATTATCAACGGCATCCTGGATTTCTTTCTACCAGTGCCTCCTCTCTCTCTCTCTATCTCATCAATGCTTGGAATACATAATTCCCCGACTCCTGCCACCACATACAGTCGAATTGGGTCTCTCTCCACACACGAATCCTACAACACTATTTATGCTCGGTACTTGTCAAGGAATAATGTGTCAACAAAAGGCGCAGTGAAGCTGTGTGAGGGCCAGGGGGGCGGAGGAGGAGGACGAGGACGACGACGACGACTTACCCGAAACTCCAAGTTCTCCCTGTCGGTCAGATCCAGGAATTCGCTGTTCTCCTCGTGCTGGACGGCGAGCTGGTCCCTCCTCTTGTTCTCCCAGGCGTAATACAACATGAGGATTGCAGTCATCACGCATGCAAAGGCACTTGTCACGACAATGCTGATCTTGGCCGGGATGTACTCTGGCGCATCAGCTCCCCTAAAGGTCAAAGGCCCGATGATGTTGCCGAGACCTGGTCTCATGTATATGTCTCTCTCCGCCCAATCAGCCTCCACACGCCATCATGCCAAAAGGGATATAGGGGAACGGGAAACGGGCACACTCACAAAAAGACATGAGAAGGACTGCGTTCATTGTCACCTTCTTGGTATGTCCTGCATAGTTGGCGCCAGCATACGAATACAGCAGCGGCAGGCTGGAGCCGATGACATTTGTTAGGTAGTTCCCGGTCAGCTTGGCCCCCTTGTTGTCATCCGGGGCAAAAGCCAGCAGACAACCACCAAGAACACCGCCGATGAGACAGCACGTGATGATGATGCAGCCTCGCACGTTGTTGTAGCGGCCTGCGAGGCCCGTGGCGGTGAGGACCGAGATGATGGCTATGACGCCGGACGGGATCGACAGGAGCGCCGTCTGCTCTGACGTGTACCCAAACCCCTTGATGATGGTGGCCTGGTACGAGCTCACGGCGCCGTTGGGCACGTTGGACGAGATGGTGATGAGGCTGAGCAGCCATGTCTGCGGGTCGCGGAAGCACTCCCACGCCTGGTACGGCTTGAAGTGCTTGTTCTCGATGCCCGTCTTGTTCTCCCGCAGCCGCTCGATGGCCCAGATCTTCTCGTCGTGCGTCAGGAACTTGCACTTCATGGGGCTGTCCGGCACGATCAGCATGACGAGCACGCCCACGGCGACGGTGACGAGCCCAAACACGAGGAACATGATCTGCCACGACGTGAAGGTCCTGCCGCCGGTGTAGTGCTGGAACCCGTAGCTCGAGATGGCCCCGATGACGCTGCCCGTGCCGGTGCCCACGTACCAGAACCCGACCCGCGGCGGCTGCTCGGCCCTCTTGTACCACATGGTGGTGAGAAGGATGAGCGCGGGCGCCACGGCCGACTCGAAGCAGCCTAGAAGCACGCGCAGCACCACGAGGCCGGCCCAGCTCTTGGCCGTGGACACGAGGGCGGTCATGAGCCCCCAGAGGGCGACGTTGGCGCCCAGGTACTTCGCCGTGGGGAGCCGCTGCATCAGGTATCCCGTAGGCAGTTCAAAGGCCAGGTAGGTGACATAGAAGACCAGCGCAAGCTGGGAGAACTGGTCGGCAGAGACTGGGGCGGAGGTGCCGTCCATGATCATCAGCATATATATAAATATACATCTTGCCTGAAAGAAATGGAGTGAGTGAAGGTGCTGACATACTGTTTGTGTCATCCTCAAGGCCCATCACGTTGGCGTAATTCACTACATTATTGTTGTCGTTGTAAGCCAGGCCCTACAGTGACCGAACAGCCTCGCCCCTTCGAGAAGGATCTCACCAAGTGTCTTGTCGAGGTATTGCAGATTATAGCACGCCCCTGGATATTAGTAGTAGTTAGCAACTGGGTATGGCCCTATGATCCTCGTCAAGCGATTGCATGGCAGAAAAAAAAAAAAAGGATAGGAAAAAAAAAAACAAGGGAAACTTACACATCAGCGGAACAATGCGCCAGTCAATCTTTCGGACCAACGTCTTCTCATCGACCTCGGTCACCGTGGTGTTCCCATCACTGTTCAAGAACTCCAGCGCAGCATCCACCTTGTCGTGGGCGATGGAAGCCTGTTTCTCCGTATCCATGGTGGTGGAGGTCTTGTTGTCTGTTGCCCTTGCACCGTCTTGGTGGTCGCGGAACATCTTTTCTGTGGCCATGTTTATGTGCACCTTTTGGATGTCAAGTGCGAGAACAGACCCTTTGTTTTTTGTATTGCGGAAAAATCGCAGAGGAGGATAATATTTTGTCTCTCTCATTTGTACGTAGAAGAGTGGCACGTTACTTTACCCCCCAAAAGCATCGAGATATGTACCACGCATACAGCATCGCAAGATAGGCAAAATATCTGAGAAAGGGGGCCTACCGGCGACTTGGCTTTCATTATTAGACCTGCGCCGCCTGGTTTTACTGTACATACCAGATTCCACACACACACACTTACACACAGACCCATGAGAGACGCCTGCACACACGGGCATGGTCATCTTCTCGCCCCTCCCTTAGCCATTGTTCCCTTCAAGGTGTCAGCGGCGGTGGGACGGCATGCAATGTCGGCAGAAACGCAACAGGGGTGGGATGAAAAGTCTGGCTGGCCTTTCGGGAATCACATCCCATCTCACTCCATGACGTCGACCGAAAAAGGACGGAGGGGAACGGCCGGGGGGATGGTTGGTGGGCGACCAGAAGGGTTACCAGAGATAAGGGACGACGGACGACAGCCACTGAGAAGGAAGAGAGAGGAGGACCCTGAGAGAACTCAAGGTCCGACTACTCGGTACGCCATGCGGTAAAGTAACTATAAGCGATCGTCGTTGTGGTGTTGCAGTGAGGGACAAATGCACCCCTGGGAGGGAGGGGCTGCATTTTGCCGGAGATACCACTGATCGTCGCTGCAGATGATATCTGACGATAAGTAATTTATTATTTTTTTTCCCCTTTCTGTTTATCGGGATGTTGTCGCGACGAGGCCTTCTCTTCCTTTATCCTTTCATCTGTTCGGAGAGCCTTGCTGAGACGACCTGAAGGAGTGGTTAGCACAGATCGGGGGTGCCTGTCATGCCCACTGGTCGTTGGTTTGCGACACGCTGCGGGATCCCAGCATGTCCGGACGGGGTCCGTCTCCGGCATTCGTCCGAATCCAAGACGGTCCGCTGTGACTAGCCGTACTTTCTTAACTTTGAACGTGGTCAAGAAGTGCAACGGAGTTTCGATACAGTTATCACGGTCCAAGATTTGAAAGTGAGTCGCAATGAAGTCCGTAAAAGCAGACATAAGATGTGTCCGAGGTCGACTGTGCCGGATCAGTGAACATCAAGGCCCAACTGGGCAGAACAGCCACGAGAGCCTGGCTGCCAGTGTTTATGTCCTTCGCCAGGAAATCTCAGAAGTCGCGCACGGCAACTACGTCCTCGCAACAGCCAGCGCTCTCTCCCAAGGTAGGTCCATTCCTGAGGGGTTTACTTCCCTGATGATGTGTTTCTCCCCCTGGTCACGGCAGCTACAATCGAAGAGGACCATTCATTGCACCTGCCGGTGATCTGAGCACATAGGCAGGAACTTGGACTGCAACAATGTTCTAATGTTGGCAGCAACAGTTCCACTCTTTGCTATAAAGAGTGGTGAGTTCTGCTTGCCTAGATTTCTTCAAGACTGAGGAAAGGGAAGGAAAGGCGAAGAAGAAAGAGACAGAGACACAGAGAGGAGGGGAGAAAAGAGAGAAGGGGGTGCATCAGAGAGACCGTCAGCTCATGACTGTCAACAGTATCCAAGGGCTCTGGTTCACAGCTGAACCGAGTATTTATTACTCACTAGCAGAAAAATTCTCTCGGTTGCTACAAAAAGACACGTTCATAACGGACTTGCCGTGTACTTGTGAGAAGTAGGTACGACACCAGCGTCTGCCTTTGTACTACAAAGTGCTGCACTGTGAGGCACTGTGCCGCCGTACTGTCGAACGCGTCTCCAACCTCCCCCGACGCCCGCACAACTCCAACTCTCACGCGACATCAGCCATTTTACTTCACATCGCCAGCTTTCCCTTCACTGCCCGCCGTTCCACCACGTCTGGGTCTCATCCTCCTTGAGACCAGGCTGGAATCGTCTCTACCACTGCTTTCTTTGTCTCCTCGTTTTCTAGTATTTTTTACCCCCAAAAATAAGAAGATTAACGCAGTGTTCGGAACCCAAGCAGTCGTCGGCGTCGTTTACTCGGCATAAACAGTGTGGGCCCCCAGCGGGAGAAGACGCGTTTCTCTTGGGTCCGAGATCGATCTGGGACATGATGGTTCAAGGGAACTGAGTCTCCCTTTCCTATAAAAGTGTTCTATCACAGATACCTCACAAACACGACCTATGCCCTTCAGTCCAGTCCCCCTTCCCGCAGCATGGAACAGCACGGCCAGGACGAGGAGCCCACGCTTCCTCATTACAACACCAACACCGCCAGTACACAACAGACTCTCCCTCCCTGGCCAAGAGAAAGCGGAGCACAGGCTCGCAGCTCTTCTCGGACTCGAGCGAGCTGGCTATCTTCTCTAGCGACGATGACCCGGCCGTCGAGAATTATACGGGACAGAACCGCCGCAAGAAGCAGTACGTCGGCCCCTGGGACAGGCAACGACCAGTAGAAGATCACGACGACGACGACGACGACGACGACGATGACAACAACATTGATGATGATGATTATGATGATGACGACCGTGAATATCATCTTCCCGCCGCCCCTGTTGCCCAAAAAAGCGCTCGCTGAAGCGCAAGTTGAAGCGCCAGCTCGACAGCGGTGTGTTTATGGGCAGCGATGACGCCGCGTCCTCGTCGTGTAGCGACAGCATCCTCCTGAGCGAACCTTCTCCTCTGCCTCCGCCTGCGGGACCCTTCTCGCTCTTGGCCCAGGGCTCCTCCCAGCTCCCGCGCTCCTCTCAGGCTGCTGCCGGCATCTCGCCCGCCGAGGTAGAGGCCCGGAGGAGGATCCAGTTCCATATGGAACATGGGGATGAGTGGTTCGACTTGTCGTAGGTTCCTCACTCACCAAGGTCATGGGATGCCCCTGCTGACGCGCTGTTAGGGCCATTGGACTGGAACACATCTCAGACGACGCCATCTCGGTCCTGTCCGAGTTTGAGCGCATCCCCATCGTCTCCAAGGGCGTGCCCTTCTCGCCCCGGCCCCTCGCCGAGATCAAGCTGTTCCTCTTCCACAACAGCCTGACCCAGATCCCCGGGGCCGTCTTCAACCTGGACTACCTGGTCGTCCTGAGCCTGCGCGGCAACCAGCTGACCGAGCTGCCCCCTGCATCCTCCGGCTCAAGAACCTGCGCGAGCTGAACGTGTCGCAGAACCGCCTGCGCCACCTGCCCTTTGAGCTGCTCGAGCTCATCTACGACTCTCGCAGCCGCCTGGACTGCCTGGGTATCTACCCGAACCCTTTCTATCAGCCTCTCACTACAGATCCCCGCCCTCCTTGGGAGCGGAGCAGCAAGACCCCCACATGCATGCCAGAGGCAACTGGTGGCTGTTCAAGCCCGATCACGCCAGTGGCTACTATGCATGTCTATGGGCGCGCTCCCCGTGCAGTGCACAGATGTGCAGGGCAGGGTGTATTCGAATTTTCGGATAGACCAGGACGACGCCTCCACATACCTGGCCACGGAACCCCTCGGCTCTGCCCCATCCCTTCCCCGCAACAGACAGCAGCTAGGCGGCGGCGGCGGCGGCAGGAGCGGGCTCAAGCACCCGAGGGTGCTGTCGCTCATGGAGCTCGCCCTGCAGACCTGCGAGCGCAACATCCCGCCCAACGGGTGGGGTGAGTACCTGGACCACAGGAGATTCCCCAGGCTGGTCGACCTCCTGGAGGATATGACCTCCAGGCACAAGGCGATGGGCGGGCACAGACAGCAGTGTACCGTCTGCGGGCGGCCTGTGCTCAGGCCCGTCGCGCAGTGGCTGGAGTGGTGGGAGATTTGGTACCACACGCCCCCGTGCACGACGACGGTGTGGTCGGCAGCCTTCAACCCATAGACGGGAGACTGTCGACGGATTCGGATCCACATCTGGTTCCGTTTCTCAGGCGGGCTTGCTCGTGGAACTGTGTCGAGCGGCCGGTTAGGGGTTGAAGCCAGCGCCGAAAGAGGAACAGACAGCCGGCCACCGAAGCGTCTAATGAGAGAGAGATATTGGGGTGTTTTTCTTCTTCTTTCCTTTCCAGAATGAATGATTATGACCTACCAACATCACCACAGGCTTTGTATACTGGTTTGAAATTACTGGGTAGTGGATAGAGCTTGGAAAAGGGGGAAGTAAATGGTCTGTACTTGCTGGCGTATATGGCATATCATCTGTACTTGTATTTTGTCAGTCATCCAGAAAAGAGACAGGCTACTTCTACCACTCATCACCTATGTGACTCAACCAAGCTGGCCTTCGATCATGCATAGAGAAGGCACGCAACACTGGGTATCCGCGCTCTTCAGAAAATGTGTGCAGCTGTGATTATGGGTCAGAAGACAAGGAGTCGTCTTCGAGTGAGTCTCTCTTCTTCATCTATCGAGGGTTTCTGATACCCACCAGCCTTGGCATCCATGGTCAGGGTTGACCTCTTCTCTGGCGCCTCTCTTCTTACCCAAGAATGATAAATTCCTAGAGTAGCCAACTTCCTCTGCTACATCTTCATCCTTCATGACACATTGTTCTGGACAGACGCCAACCTTGCAGCCCTCTCCCCCTCTGGTATACAAACAATGCCTCATCCTTCCCAGCAAAGCTCGGCAGGGGAATCTGCACCACCTTAGTCCACGCAGGCTGCTCCCTCTTCATGTACTCATCCATGGTCTGGTCCCGAAAGCTCGTATACCCATTATGGTTCTGCGTGCCCACGACGGCGAGCGTGTCCCCCTGTACGCGCTAATGAGGTCCCTCGTGAAGCCGCCCTCGACACCGCCGCCGGCCCCGCCGCCCACCACAGGGTACACCATCAGCAGGACGAGGTCCTCCCCCGCGCCTGCCGCCGAGCCACCTCACCCCGTCCATGACGGCCGTGTCGTCCACCCAGGTCGCCCGCCACGCGCTCTGTGCGCTGTCGACGGGCGCCACCTGGACGCCGTACTGCCGCAGCATAAAGGCCCAGTAGCCGTTGCCGCTGCCGAGGTCGGCGACCGTGCGGCCTCCTGCGACGAGGCGGAGCACCTCGAGGCTCTCGTGCGAGGGCACGGCGCAGCCAAAGTGGTGCATCAGCACGGGCAGCAGGTGGTGGCTCTGGGGGCGGGCCTCGGACTCCCGGCAGGGCCCGCACCACTCGAGATTGATGCAGGACCAGGCCCAAAAGTCAAAATAAGGGTTGGACGGCACGTCCCTGGCGGCTGCGGCTGCCTTTGCCTTCTTCTTGGGGATGTTGAGCTGGGGGCAGGCCGGGTGTATGTAGCGTCTGGCGGTCAGGTGGGCGGCGACGCTGGCGCGGATGCTGTCCCTCTTGGCGTTGGCGCCGAGGGCTTTGAGGGCGGACGTGGTCAGGGTGTTGGGCAGGAAGATGGAGATGTAGGCCTCGACGTCCTGTCTCGAGGGAGGAGAAGGAGGAGCAGAGCTGGCTGGGAGCGGCGAGGGAGGAGGTGGGCGCGGCAGCGTACCAGGCGTGCAGGCCGTTGGCGGCGCCGAGGTTGACAATGTGTTGGACCTGGTTGAGGGTCACGGTGCTGATGGCGTGGTAGGCGTAGTGATCATTGGCGGGAAGGCTAAAGTAGGCCTTGATGGCGCCGGCAAAGTCATCTTTCTGGAGGAGAGAGGCGACGCGGGATGTGGTGTCTGGGTCGCTGCCGAGGGCTGCTGGGTCGAAGCCGGACGAGCCCACACAGCTGGGGTGTTTGGCCATCTCCCTCTGGTCTCTCACCCGAGGGTATATACAACCCCTCTGTGATGTGACACGTTTTTTTTTTTTTTCCTCTTCTTATTTTCTTTCGGTTCCCTTTTCCGCTCTAATAAATTCCTAGCGGGCAAGACGGTGTATTGTGCACTACTGTAGTAGCACAAGCATAAATTACAAAGGAGAGGCTTGCTTGCGTCGACTCTGCCATGTTGCACAGTGAGTGAGATTTAAATCTGCCAAGTGACGTCGTGGACTGGCCAAAACCGAGAGTGTATGACGGCCTTCGTGGGTAGGATTTTGCCAGGGACGACCCGTCGTCCTCAGCTCATCTTTTCTCTTCTACCACACACGGTGCTTACGGACTTGGCAGTACAGTGTCTCTCTCTTCTTCTTCCTTTTCTTCCTCTGTCAACCAAGAGAATTAGATCACAGACAGAGAGAGAAAAAAAAAAAGGCTATGAAGCAGACTATAATTAAGCAGTATGGATTATACTCAACAGCATGTTTCTGCTGATACCAGATTTGTCATGATCGTCCGAGCCTACGGCCACAGGTGTCTCCAGAAGGGTTGCATCGCCCACATGCCGTCTCCGTTTCTGTACTTTACCAACCACAGTTAAGGCAGATAGGAAAGTGCAGTCTTGTAGGCTGCTTGGCTGGCTGGGGTGAGATAGAGAGAGGGGCAAGGAGCGTGGGTGGGAGGCAAGGCAAGGAAGGGCTGAGTGCACTCAGTCATTATTCATGTCTTACTTTTTCCTTTCTCTTTTTGCTTTCGGTGCTACTACTTACTGCACTGCAACTCATCGTAAAGCACATGTACGTATGCAAGTTCGTTCACAGTAGCCAGGGTTTTTCTTCTTCTTTCTTTTCTTTCCATTCCTAAGTTACATTTTACTTGTTCCCGTCGTTTCATCGTGTTGGTTGCTTTTTTTTTCTTTCTTTCTTTTTTTTTTCCCTTTTCTTTTCCGCCCAAAACTGCCGCTCTTCTTGAAGGTTTTGGCGAACCCTGTGTCGGTCTTGTCTTGGGCCCATTCTGTGGACTATTTGCTCGTGGCTTTTTCCTTACCGTGGCTTTCCCGGGCCCCGCCCTGTTTTCTCTCCCTCCCCCATCATTCCTTCTCTCCCTCTCCTCTCTCGTCTTTGTCTCACTCGTCTGCTCCTCACTCGCCTCCTCTTCTTACTCTTCTTACTCTTCTCTTACTCTCAACATATCATTTTCTTTTCCCGTCCAAATCTACTTTGTACCTTTTTTCGCCATCCGATCTCTCCACCACCACCACCCCCCACCTCCACTCCCCCTAAACCCCGGCGCCCCGTCTGCCGTCACACTTATCACACTTTCACGCTGTTATTATTATTATTTTTTCCAGTGCGACCTCAACTTTAAACCTCCGCCCTGCATGATTTACCGTCTCTTGTTCGTGTCATTTCTATTCCATTCAACCAATCCGGCCCTCTTGATGCAATCTTAACGTCGAACCTCTCCCCCGTTTCTTCTCTTTACCTTTTTTTTTTTTTTTTTGACCCTCGTCTTTCCTCCCTCTAATTGCTTCCCCTCCTGTCTCGCGGTTCCCTTGTATATGCCAAAAATGGTCCTCCCCTTTTTCCTTCTTCCTTTCTATATATAAGTCGCCCAGATTGTCAGACGACGCAGCATTTGCACGACGACGACGACCATCACGACAACGACACGCCATAGACGCCCCATCATCCAGCCGTCCAACAACAACCCCGATGTCTTCTCGTCTGCAGCTGAGCAGAAGGCTAGCAGCAGCAGGTCCTTGAGAGCCACAGTACCCACCTGCACCCTATTGCTCTCTGCCCCACGGCCTAGGCACAAGACCGCGGGGAGAACTGCTCGCTACTCGTCCTCGTCGTCGTTCTCGCCGTCGCTCCCATCTTCTTCCTCCATCATACCGTACAAGACTCAAGCTATCTATATATCTACCTCATCATCTCGATCGTGCGCCCCATGGGACCTTTCTCCGGCCTGCATCAGTGATGGACCCTCTTCACCAGACCGACTCGGCCATCTCGGTCGCCTCCTCCTCTCCTACCAAGGACGAGGGCAGTAGCGTCCTCCATGATGCTGCCCACCACCCAGGCCTTGGCCTCCCATCATCAACCTCTTCTGCTGGGCACCCACCACCACCACCCGCTGCTCGTGCCTACGCCTCCTCGGATAAGGACAGCCGCTCACAGCAGGCCTCCTCTGTGGAAGCTGGTGCTGCTGACCAAGACTTCTCGGCGCCGGCTGCTAAGGTTGGTCTGCCCCAGGAGGGAAAGGCTGTTGTCCCCAGCAGAAGCCCCGTATCACAAATACGACCTCCGCCATCACCGGCAGCGACCTCACCGGCAGCGACCTCTTCGGCAGCAGCGGACAAAGCTGGCCATCATCATACTCCACAGCAGCAGGGCCCCCATGCTGATGATCAGGAGGCCCCTGCTGCCCTTGGTCCGAGATCAACCTCGCCACCAGCACCAGCACCAGCACCAGCAGACCTCACCTATGCTGCAGGTGGTACGACGTCCGGCGGTGGCCACTTCGAGGACCAGGACCACGAACCGGACCCTGACGCCCTGACCCAGTCGGGAACGGGCGCCATCGCCATCGACCACGAGCAGCTGGAGCTGGAGTCGGACCCGGGCTACGAGTCGGACCGCGCCAGCTTCGCGTCCACCTCGTTGTCCAGCAGCGTGCGGGACTACCTGTTCGAGAACGGGAGGCGCTACCACAGGTTCAGGGAAGGGAGGTACAACTTCCCCAACGACGAGCCCGAGCAGGACCGCGAGGACATGAAGCACGCCTGCGTCAAGATGCTGTGCCAGGATCAGCTGTTTTTTGCGCCCATCCGCGACGGGAACCTGCACAACATCCTGGACATCGGCACGGGCACGGGCATCTGGGCCCTCGAGATGGGCGACCAGTTCCCCTCGGCTAACGTCCTGGGCATCGACCTGAGCCCCATCCAGCCGGACTGGGTGCCCGCCAACGTGCGCTTCGAGGTCGACGACGCCGAGAGCCAGTGGATCCACCCGCTGGACCACTTTGACTACATACACACGAGGCATACCGTGATGGCCATCAAAGACTGGCCAAAACTGTACAGGACAGCCAAGGAGTACGTATACTTTTTCACACACACACACACACACACACACACACACACACACACATCCTCTGCCACGTCCTACGTCCCCTGCCTGCAGAGTGTCGGGCTGCAAGAAGACACGCTCGCTGACTGTCTCTGCCTACACACACATCATAGCCACCTTCGACCTGGCGGCTGGATCGAGTCGCAGGAGATCTACCACTACCCCATCTCCCTCAACAACTCGATGCCCCCGGACCACCCCGTGGCGCAGTACTGGGCCCTGATCCACCAGGGCCTGAACCGGCTGGGCATCGACTTCCAGGCTGCGGCCGGCGGCAAGATCGCGGCCATGATGCGCGACGCCGGCTTCGTCAACGTGCAGGAGCGTATCTTCCACGTGCCGCTGGGCACCTGGCCCAAGCACCCAGAGCTCAAGCTGGTCGGCGAGTACTGGAGGCACATCCTCCTCGTGGGCGCTCAGGCCATCGCCCTGGGGCCCCTGACCCGGGGCTGCGGCTGGTCCAGGGAGGAGGTCGAGGTGTTCCTGATCGAGCTGAGGAAGGCTTATTTCGACAACAGCTGTCTCATGTACATGCCCATGTATGTCACATATGGCCAGAAACCAGAGCACTGAAACAGGCCTGGCTGGACCTGACGACGATGATTTTTTTTTTTGGGGGGTTTCTTTTTTAAAAAAAAAAAACAAAAAACAAAAAACAAAATCTACGCCACCTGATGATGGCCTGGTACTATAGTGTGTGCCTGATGATGACCCGAGCCAATGAGGCCAGAAAGTCATATACATAAGAGATTACCATCTCAAATTATTATTATATATATATCAACATATCAATACGTACATGTACGAATGAATGAATGAATGAACATATATGAATGAGTGTACCGACATCTCGAATAAATGAGAAAGGAAGAAAAGGAAATTCTAGGGAGAAATTGTCAAGCCACCTCTTCTCTCGGCGCTTGACCCGGCCAGCAATACGGTCACGCAGGAGACGACGATCCAAGGCGGTCAGAGAGGCCTTAGCGACAAGCAGCATTACAAATGAGGTATTGCGTCCGTCCTATCTAACCCAAGCCACAAAGAAAAAAGCTCTACCAGCCCCCCTTCCTCCTCCAGACGCTCCTCTGCTAAAATTCCCTAATTGGGAGGACCGTAGTACTATGTAGTAGTAGTCTGACCACCACACCATTTGAACAGTTGGTAAGACCCTGTCCACGCAGTCGATAGGTCGACTTTTGGGGGGTTTAGTTTAGCGGGGAGGATCCGGGATGATGAAAGTGCTACGAAGAGAAAGAGAAAGAAAAAAGGGGGAAAAAAAAGAGACCTTCTTGATAATGGTATTATTAGTGTGCTTGTAGCCCCAAATCGCCCCCCGAAGGGAGGTGGAGGGACGGGAAGAGAGGAGGAGGAGGAAGAGAGTGATTAGAGTGCTGATGGGAATCGGGGGTGGGTGACGTGCAGGTCAGAGAGAGTCACCCTTCAATGGCGCGAACGGAGGGAAGAAGAAGAGGCAGTCTGACAGGTCAGAGATGCCCTCCTCACAAAATATGTTGATTGATTTCTCCAATACGAGGGACTTGAGGTGAGAGATAGAGTTCTACTACTACTGGCTTATTAGGGGCCTGAGCATTCAATGCTGACTGGAAATGGGGGTTTTTTTTTTTAGCTCTCCGTTGAACAAATGGCCTCTGTTGGGGTCCTATGGGCGGGCAAAATAAAATAAAAATAAATAAAACCCCCCTCTTCTCCCCCTCCTTCTCAACTCACTACAGTAGTGCTGTAGTACTGCTTGGTGGTGACTGACGTGGCCAGCGGCACGGCATCTTCTTTCTCATGCAGCAAGACACACGGGCTGCTGCTGCTGATTTTGATTTGGCCTAGCTGAAGAAGTTTCGGTTGATTTTTCGTATTTGTTATTAATATGATTGACAGGTAGAGGGGTTGTTTAACCTCGGCCCAGACTGACTTTCTCTCTGTCTCTCTCGCTCTCGCTCCCTCTCGCTCTCTTTCTCTTATCACACTGCTGCCCACTGTTCAGTACGTACGTAACCTGAGGTAGCATTCTGGGGGAGGCTCCGATGTTACCCAGCTCCAACGGCTGGCGCTGCTGCTTTAGCTGCTGCAGCCAAGGGTTGGGGGCGGTGGCTTGAACCTTGTAGCGTACTTGGCACATACATGCGGGCTTGTACCGTACAGTAAGTACTTGGTAGCAGTACTACTCCGTACTTCTTTACTCTCTCTCTCTCTCTGTCTCCCTTCCCTCTTTTTGCTGTCCCGGGAGTCCGGATTGCTGGGTCTAGTTTAGAGACACACTCCACATCACCACCACCATCAGCTAGCCAGTTGTGTGTGTGTGTGTGCCCACAGTCTCGGATCCCTAGGCTGGCTGAGGGGGAGGGAGCCTCTTGGAGGAGCCCTCTTCTTTTTCCCTTTTTTCCTTTTTTTTTTTCTTCTTCTCTCTCTTCTTCTTTCTGTGGCTTTCTGTTTCCCCCTCCCCTCAGAATGTCCCATCTGAGTCCTTTTGGAACTCAGCCTTCGCTTACACTCTCATTTAGGTCAACCTGGAGAGGAGAAGAGGAGGAGGAAAGGACAATAGCGAGAAGGGACGGGGGAAGGAGAGGGGTCTAGATCGGCCTTAAAGCAGGAGCCTCATCCCTGGTCCGCGGGCCTTTGGGAGCCCAGAGCTTGTCTTCCTACGCTGGTGCATGCTTCCTTCCCAGCTGAGCGGTTACCCCTTTGATTGCTACTACTGCAGGTATTTTGTTCCGTCCTCCTCCACAGTTCCTGATGACGATACTTTCCTTATATTTGTATTATTCTTTCAAGTTTTCTTTTAATTTTTTCTGGTACTACCACACAGCTTAGTACTGCTTTTCCTTACTATTGCTCGCAATCCCCGTTAGCCTTGTTCCCACAGCGCTGCTCTTGTCGATAAACGGGTCGATGCTCCGGGTGTCTGTGTGTGTGTTGGGAGAACAAGGCTCCGCGTGGGGCGGCGAGTCGAGTCCATGGTAGGTCAATATGTAACCATAGTAGTGCTGCAGCACTCGTGTTGCCTGCTGCATTTCTTGCTCCTCAGGAAGGACGAGCAGGACGAGGAGGGGACACGGTGCCTGTGTAGACTGTAGGCACAGTCAACATCGACTCTCTTTTTTTCTTCTTCTCTCTTCCTCTTCCTCTCCTCACATCCTCACATAGCGCAAACTCCTTTCCAGACTTCGTGGAAATCCTGCTGTTGTCTCCATCCTCGCCTAGGTCACAAACCTACATGCTCACTGATTGGATCCACGCATCCAGCCCAAAGCCCGCCGCCACCCACCACTACCACCACCACCACACCACTACGAGGAGGTGGGAGGGAAAGGAGGAAAAGCAATTTTTGACGCGGGTCCAACGTAGGGGGCTGCTTAGCTTTTCCTTCTTAACCTATATTAGCGGCTAACGAACTAGTCAGTAACAGCCTTTTTTTTTTTTTTTTCTTAATTGTCTCTTGGTTTCTCGCACTCTCTCATCGAGATCACACCCCATCCCTGTGTGCGAGGTCAAGGAGGGTAAAAGAAGAGGAGGAGGAAGTTGTCTCGGTTCACAAGCTCTGACGTGCTGCTCTGAATATACTCTCGCTCGGGGAAAAAAACACAATCCTTCAGCATCCTCATATCTTTTTCAACGATACTTACAATACAGTACAACACAAGCCACGGAACTTGGACATCGTCTCAACACACAGCTCATCATCTACATATATAACACATACGCACACACACACACACACACACATCTGTTACTTATACATGTATGTACAATGATATAAATATTATACGTATTCCATGTCAGTCACTGCATCTTTACTTACGTACAACACCAGTTCCAGGCGGTGAACCACCCGGTGGAACACTCCTTGCCCCTGTCACCCCCTCCTCTGGTAAATCCGCACAGCAGCAGCGGCTGAATACCTTCTCGTGGCCCCAACAAGCACCACAAACGCGTATGTACCCATTATTATCTTTTGGTCCTCCTCCTCCTCCTCCTCCTCCTCCTCCTCCACCACCACCACCTCCACTCTTAGGCCCGCATATTTATACCCACCCACTACTTACTATGTACAATGAAGAAGGCCGATCAGCTGCGGGTCTGGGTCTGAATGGTTCCACTGACATACATGACTTGCAGCAGCAGCCCATTCTGGGAACCCGATCCATTATTCAGTTCTACCAGTCTACCCATCGTCCAAGAAGGAGAAGGACGGGAATTCCTCAGGTGGTTTTGTTGTATCTGCAGTCTCGCAGGACCACCACCTCTCAACCAAAACCCACCCAATCACTGCATCAACCAAGGACGACAAACGTTGCCCTGTTGTTGTCACTCTGATTTTATCGCCTGTCCCGCCTTTTTTTTTTTTTTTTTTTTTTAGGTAATCTTTTTCTTGGAGGATCTTGCTTCTTCATCTGTTTCGTCCCAAGGTAAGCCTCTTTGCCCTACCCTGCTTCCCACTCTGTCGGTAACTCTCAGTGGAACCGTCGGCGGAACACTGGATCGCCACATGGCGTCCCTCCGGCTCTTCAGCTCCCTCAGAATCTGCTGCCAGACCCTCACCGATGGCTTGCCTATGCCTCTGGTCTTCCCTTCTCCTGCCAGTCTATCTTCCCACCCACCCTCCTCCTTCATTTTCACCGCAGGTCCTGTTCTGCGTGTGTGAGAGACAGAGAGACGGAGAGAGAGGGGGTGTTGTCGGCAGGCTCACCGTGGCCCCAAGCACGTTCTTGGTGCAGGAGGACAGGATGACGAGGGAGGATGGGAGGACGGGTGGGAAGGGAAAGAGAGGAGGCAGCTGATCCCCCTCCCCTCCCCCTCCCGCCTCCTCCTCTTCTTTCCCAGAAAGGGACCGTGGCTTGCCACAAAGTGTAACCTGCATTTGCCATTTCACCCTTACAGAGACTAACACGTGTGTATCTTGATGAGGAATAGGTAGAAACACCAACGCGCGCTTCTTAGGCTGTCTCAGTCCGTCAAGCCAAGTTCCTCTCCGTCGGGACCGTTTGTGTTTTAAGTAAAAGAAGAAGGAGGGGCGGGAACAAAAAAGAAAAGATAAGGCAAGAAGAAGGGGAAAAAAAGGAAAGAAAGCCAGAGGAAGAAGACGACATCATCCCAGGTCGCAAGGTAAAGAAAGAAGGGAAAAAAAACACGGGGGAAAAAAACAAGGTCAAGAGTTGGGCGTGGCTTACAACTACTTTACATCCTGTGATATTTTTCATGGGGAAGCAGTTGAGGGGATCTACATCTGTTTGGTCCCTTTTCTTTCTCTCTCTCTCACTCTCACCAGTCTCACTCGACTTGCAATTCTTGAGACGTTGGGATAAGAACCAACTCATCGCTTTTCACGTGGCAGATTTCTGGCTACTACTGCTGCCCGTACTCGCTTCAACTTTTGGATTATTTTTTTCTTCTCACCCTCGACAGAAGCAAGTCATCGGATTCGCCCTCGTTTGAAGTGGCTGTCCTTGACGCTGAATCGGTTCACACTCATCACCACCATCACCACCAACCCAGACTCTGCAAAAGAAAAAATTCGTCCTCTCCAGTCTCTCTTACTCCCTAAAGGAAACAAAAGCCGCCAGGATGGTCAAGCTGAGTCCTGTCTCCTGGTTCAGCTCTTCTCCGAGCAACGGCCGCAACGCTGTGGAGAATAAGAAGAAGGGCCAAACAACAACAACAACAAAGTCACCACCACAAATATCGACCAACGGGGCCACAACCACTTCTTCTACCTCCTCCTCCTCCACCACCACCACCACCACCACCTCACCCCCGGCAGCATGACGGCGCTGGCGGAAAAGATCAGCATGGAGACGGCCAAGCTGGAGAGGTACCTGAAGGAGAGCGGGTTGCCGATGCCTGCCTTCGACGTGGACGCCGCAGATGATTTCCCCAAGCTGCCGGCGGAGATCCAAACCTGCAGGCTGGAAATCATCCACGCCACGAAACAGCTCCGAGACCTGACCATCGGCCCACGAGAGAGCGTGAGATGGGGCATCTGGGAGGTGAGACCCTTTTTCCTTCTTCTTTTTTTGCTTTTCTTTCTCCTTTCACAGATTAACACGAGCACTTATATATATGTTTCTTCAACCTCCTTCAACTCGGCCTACTTGTTTACTCGCACATACACACACGATATTTATCAATACTGATACACTGACAAAACTTTCTTTGACAATAGTTTCTCGATGTTCTGGCTGTCCAGATTATCTACAAGTATGATCTTGGTAAGCAGTTTACTCACTTCATTTACGAGCCAAAAAATAAATAAAAAGAAAATCCCTCCTTCCCTACCCTTCCTATAACAAAATAAAATAAAAGGAGGACTGCGGGCTGATCAAGTCCTCTCCCCTTCTTCCAGCCAAGCTTGTCCCCCTCGACAAGCCCATCGCCCTCGCGGACCTCCAGAAGCTCACCCCGCTGGACCCCGTCAACCTCGCCCGCGTCCTGCGCACCGCCATGACCAACCACATCTTCACGGAGCCCACCCCGAACCTCATCGCCCACACCGCCGCCTCGCGCCTGCTGGCCACCGACCAGGAGCTGGCCGCCTGGGTCGGCTTCAACCTCGAGGACATCTACCCGGCCTCCACCGGCGTCCTCCCCGCCCTGCAGGCCCACCCAGAGGCCACCTCGCTGACCCGCGCCGGCTACCAGTTCGCCTTCAACACCGTCGACGTCGAGCCCATGTTTGCCACCTTTGGCAGGGACGCCGACCGCTCCAGGCGCATGGGCCAGGCCATGGCCAGCCTGACGGGCGGCGAGGGCTACGAGGTCTCGTACTTTGTCGACTCGTGCGACCTGGGCGACATCGACGCCCGCGGCGGCACCTTTGTCGACGTCGGCGGCAGCCACGGCTTCGTCTGCGTCAGCCTGGCCCGCAGGTGGAAGGACATGCGGTTCATCGTCCAGGACCTGCCCAAGACCGTCGCCAGCGCGCCGAGCCCCGTCTGCGAGGACGCCCAGGTCGCCGGCCGCGTCCAGTTCAAGGCCCACGACTTCTTCACGCCGCAGGACGTCGCCGCCGACGTCTACTACTTCCGCTGGATCATGCACAACTACTCGACCCCGTATGCCGTCGACATCCTCAAGAACCTCGTCCCCGTGCTGAAGCCCGGCGCCCGCATCATCATCAACGACCACTGCCTGCGTGATGCCGGGCAGGAGAACCCCTGGGACGAGAAGATCATGCGCCGTATGGACATGGTCATGCTGGCCCTGCTCAACTCGCAGGAGCGCACCGAAGAGGAGTTTCGGGAACTGTTCCGCCTGGCGGATGAGGGCTTTGTGTTCAAGGTGAGTTGTTTTTTTATCACTTTTGAAATTTTTTCATCTTGGTGTGTTATTTGTGAGCATGATTTGTACCGATGCTTACAAGTTTGTCTACTCTAGGGAGTCACACGCCCCGAGGGATGTAGGATGAGTATCGTTGAAGCTGTCTGGAACCCTGATGCGGTTGTGTCCAAGGCAGTCACCGAAGATGATGACGAGAACAAAGAGGCGGCTGTACCTGAGTGATTGTTGAGGTGAATATGCCCTCTTAAAGCAGACACCTTGTTGGGTGGTCCAATGGGCAGCGAGTGGAGGGGATGGAACAGGGAAACAATCTGTTGTGGCTGACCAAATTTCGAAACGTCAAAATTCTGTTCAGCTCTGACTCTGGCTCCTAGCTCTCTGTTTCATTTCTATTGCTCTTCTACCAGTGGTGGTGGGTTGGTCTGTTTTTGTGTATGTGTTCTGTGTAATGTTTGTTTGTTTAGTCTTGCTTTTTCTTTTTTTTTTTTCCCCTGAGCTGGTTTGGTGGCCACATTGTATACATATTTTTGTTCATGGTCTTGCATTGACGATGGTAATGATGACTTGGGGGCAATAACGCCTTGCATTATGGTGGTAGTATGCTTGATATCTTCCTGCATGTGTGCGTGTGTTGGGAGGAGCTGGCTGGTGGAGGAGGTCTTGATTGCATCTGCAGGTGGTGGTATAGTTTTTGATATAACTTTGCATCCCACTTCAAAACTCAAGAATAACCAAGTATAGATGTGTTCCACCTCTTGATATCTTAAAAAAGCAACTTGTAGCATGAACACAACTATATTAGTGCCTTGATAAATGAATCTAGAGTTTCTTGAGAGGTTTTTCCCTGTAGTATCTGATCTTATACCTGTCTAGTCACGGTGATAGTGACAGTCTAGATTGAATCCTTATTTTTTCTCTTTCTATTATCCCAACGCCGTTTCTTTGTCTCTTGCACCAATACTCTTTCTGTTGCCATTTAACTCTTATTCCAGTAAATATATAGTTTCTCTTTTCCTACACACACACCGATATATATATAATCAAGCGTGCTATAAGCCCATTGCACAAGATCAATACCAATACCACTCTCAACAGTTTTGATATCTAAGGAGCAAGAAACCACCAGATGAATGAATCATCAAGAAAACTCAGAATAGTACAGTGACAAGTCAATGTAATCAAGAAAAAACATATAGTTCCAGTCTAAAACCATATCGAAGCCTGTCCTTCTGTTGTATCATCCCACCCCCTACTTGATCGAATCTGTTTCAAGATTGTCTTGTTCAAGATGGGCATGAAATAGTAGAAGAATATATCCATGGGATGTTGAGATGGGACTGCCGATCTAGTGCCATGACAATTTTTAAATAGAAGCATAGAGCACCTTGGACGCAGAGCGATCACGCACAAGGGGCCGTGGGAAACGCACTACAACATTTTATAATTACTTCCCAAAGATCGAGACACACAAGCTGACGATGATACGCGCACAACGCCTTTCTCAATATTGTCCACAAGCCGCCACCAAAGTAATGCGTTGGGAAAGGAATAACGGAAAATAAAAGTAACATCTACCATGTTATCGTACATATGTACACACATACATACAAGAAAACCAACCCCCTCCCCCCAGCTACCCACCAAAGAAAAAAACCCTTGCCTTCTTCCCTCTCCCTAAAAGGTCCATTATTTGGTTTTTGGTCTTCAAATCTGAAAATACACATGGGATTTCATGGGTGATCTGTATGTATGAATAAATAACGCGGGGTATGCAACAAACTGAACGGAACAGGCAATCCTGGGTAGAAGAAAAAAAAAAAAATAGAAAAAGAAAAAGAAAGAAAAGAAAAGAAGTGAAAAGCAGTCCAAGCTCTTCTCATGGAAGAGTGATGTGACTCGGCGAATAAGCGAGGATGTCATCGTCGCAGAGATAGAAGGAAGCGATTTGAAGAATGAAGCAGAAAACAAAACCCCCCAAAAAGATCAAAACCAAGAGGTTTGATAGAAGAAACATTACATAAAAATAGGGTGTCTTCCCTAGGAAAGAAGAAAGGAGTAAAAAGGTTCCCAACGCCAAATCATGAAAACCGTCAAGGGACCACCCCGTGCGATTGAGAAGGTCCAAGACCATCCATCCCCCCTTTCTCAACGCAGGCAGAAGGTCGGCACGAGACAGACAAAAACTCTCTCCCAAATTCACCATATTCCTCTCCTTCTTCTTAAGAATCCAACCTCTTTCTCCAGTCAGCCAGGCTCTCACTCAGTCCCAAGCCCTCGTCTGTCTTGTCCTTGCCCTCGTCCTTGGTGCCAGCCGGGTCTGAGGCTGCTGTTGCCGGCGTCGTCTCGAAATCAAACGTGTTGCTCAGGCGATAGTTCTTGTTCGTCGCCTCCCAGTGGGTGCGCAGCGTCTCGAGCTCGTTGGCCAGGTTGTCCAGCGCCGCACTGTTGCGTGCATCACCCATAGGACTATAGACCGACCCTGCCTCCGAGCTCTCCTTGCGCGCGTGGCCGCCACCTCCGTTGGTGGCAGACTCGCTGGCAAGGGCGGCTGCCATCTGATCCGTCGAGCCGATGCTGGGGAGCTGCCGGCTCCTGCGCCGGTAGTTGGTCACAGAGGTCTCGACCTGGTCCAGGAGCATCGACACCTTGTTCTCCGCATCGTGAGCGCGCTGCTCGAGGAGTGCGTTCTCCTGCTGCAGCTGCTCCAGGTCCTTCTTGCTCGCGGTGAGGCGGGCGTTGGCGTTCTCGTTGTCGCGCGCTGCGCGCTGGGCATCTGCCAGCTGCTGGCGCACTGACTGCAGCTGTTGCTCGAGCTGCGAGGAGGACGACGTGATCTCGTTCTGCAGCTCCTCGATCCTGCTGTGCAGCTGCCTGCGCTCCTCCTCCCAGTCCGCCGGCGCATCAGCAGCGGCGGCGGCGGCGGCGTCCTTCCTGTCCAGATTAGATAGCTCCTCCTTGAGCCGCGAGTTCTCCGTCTTGTATCTCGACAGCTGGTCCTTGAGCTGCTTGAGCATCTTCTCGGTGCCCTTGACGTAGTGCACGGCCGACTGGTAGTCGTTTTCGAGCTGGGTAAGCTTCTCGCGGTACTGCGCCTCGGACTCCTGGGACTGGGACGACATCGTCTGCCTCGTCTCCTCGTGGGCGGCGAGGGATGCAGCCAGCTGCTTCTCCAGGTCGCGCACCCTGGACAGTTCTGGAGATCCCTCGCGTGGGCTTGTGATGGACCGAGTCCGGCTGAGAGCACTGGTGGGGCTGATGCCTCGCTCGACGAGGATGTCCTTGAGCGTGTTATGCTGGACGGTGATGGCGTTGGCCTCGAGCTGCTGGCTGGCGAGCTGGTGCTTGAGGTCCGAGTTGGCAGCCTGCAGCGACTGCGTCTCCCTCAGGGTCCCTTGTAACTGCCTCCGAATCGTAACGCCTTCCCTACTGGCTTGTTCCTGGTATGCTTCGAGGCCTGCTATCCGCTCCTCCGCAGCACGCAGTCTGTCCGAGGCCGCGTCGGCCTCTTGCTGATATCTCTTGACCAGAGCATTGGCGGCATCGAGCTGGCTCTGCAGCGCCATGGCCCGGTCAGCATCAACCTGGCCGGCCGACGAGACGTCGCGGGTCGAGATCTTATCCAGGCCAGCCAGAACCACCTGTCGGTGTGTCCGCGCCTCGTTCGCATGACGCTCGGCGAGCTCCTCGGCGTCCCTGAGGCGTTGGGTCGCTGCCACCAGCTCGGCAGTCCGCGCCTCGTGCTCGGCCTTCAGTTTTGTCAGCTTGTTTTCCACTTTCTCCCGGAGCGCTCGTTCCTCGTCCAGCTTCGCTTCCAGGTGGGCCTTGGTCTCAGCTGATGCCAGGATGGCGTCACGGAGGGACTCCATCGTGTCGTTGTGATCCCTGGAGCTGCCGACAGCCTCGTGGTACTGTGTCTCGAAGCGCGTCTTCTCTGCCTGCAGCAACTGCAGGGCGGCTTGGGCCTCGTGAGCAAGAACGGACTGTTCCCTTGCCTCGCGCTGCACCATATGCAGCTCCGCCTTCAGCTGCTCCAGTTCTGATGAGCTCCGCTGCTTGTACGCCTCCAGGGCAGCCATACGCTTCTCAGCGGCAGCTACCGTGTCATCTGCAATCTTGCGGGCGCGCCTCTCGGCATCTACGTCTGTCGACATTCGGTCCAGGGCGTTCTGCAGCTCCCGCTGGGCAGTCAGCGCGGTAGCGAGCTTTCGGCCGAGCTCGCTGGACCGCCCATCTCCCTCGCGGTCGGCATCCGGGTACGTAGAGGCTGCATCGCCGCCACTGAAGGCTGCCAGTTTCGCCTTCGCATGTGCAGCTTCCTGGATAGCAGCATCTCTCTGCCTCTCGGCCTCGGCGATGTGCTTGGAGGCCAGCACGGCCTGCTTGTCGAGCGAAGCCTGCACGTTAGCAACTTCTGTCCGCATAGCCAGCAGGGCCTCGATCAGCGGCTTGTCGTCATCGTCGAACGTCTCTGTACCACGGCCGTCCAGAACAGGGCTCAGCGACGCATTTGCGACATATCCTGACTTCCGAGCCAGCTCCAGTTCCGATGCATACCAAGCATTTCTGTTGCGTGCTGCGTCTAGCTCCTTCAACAGGGCCACGGTCTGGGAGTTGCGCATCGAGGACCGCCGTGATACCGGGTTGCTGGGCTGTCGTGTGGGTGGGGGTGGAGAGGCTGGCCTGGCTGGCGGCGGCCCCGCTGCAGAGCTGGATATTGTCACGGCTGGGCTCGAAGCTGGAGCAGCAGCAGCAGCCGCAGTAGCGGGGGGCGGGCCTGAGCTGGGCCCAGGTGGGGATGCGACAACGCTTCTGGGAGCCGAGTCTGTTGTACTGTCCACCGAGCCCTGTCCTCGTGTCTGACGCGTACCCCTCCCACTTTTGGTCGCTGCCGTCGCCGCTGTTGCTGCCGCCGCCGCCGCCGCCTCGGCAGCCGCGGTCTCGGCCCCAGGGCCTGACCTGGCCGCTTGAGATGTTGGGGTGCGCCGTCCATTTACTCCTGAGCTGTCGGCCTTTTCTTGTTGTACTGGTGGCGAGTGATTCGGCGTAGCGCCTATATAGTCGTTCCTCTCTAGAGATGTGTTTCTTCCGGGTCGTGAGCTCACTCCCGGTCTTGGTGGTTGGCCCTGTGGAGGTGGCCCGCTCGGAGGCGGTCCTGCAGGGCCCCTGGGCCCTCGTGAGCCGGATCCAGGGGGTGACGCCATTTGCGTCGGGCGCATTGATGCCTCGCACACCATTTGGGCTGTTCGCTACACCTCCGTCTCTCGGGATGATCCTCCTCTGGTCTGGAGGACCCTGGGAGCCCTCTCGGGATGGCGCGCTGCGGGCGTACTGCGATGGCGGTTCCGCCATGCTGGGCCGCCGCTGTCCAGGCGTCCTCTGTGACTGTATCTGTGAATCGCTGGGGTATCGAATCTTGGTGGTGTCCAGCATGTAGATCATGGAGAGGTCATTCACCGGCGGAGCTGCCTGGCTCGGCTCACCTCCGACCACGACCACCATCTTGCCGACTGTCGTCATGCTGTGACCTGAGCGCGGCGACGGGGACGGCCCCATGTTCTGGAAAGTATACCAGCGGCGGGAAGTGATGCGGAAAGCTGCCAGATCTCCCAGGTCGGCGCCTTCTTCGGTCCGACCCCCAAAAATGTACATAACATCGTCGACGAGTGCGGCGGCGTGACCCTCACGAGGCACAGGAATATAACCGATACAATCCAGCTGTGTCCATGCGTTTGTTGCCGGATCGTAACACCAGACGTCGTTGAACCATTGGAAGCCGTTTGTACCCCCAAAGCTGCACTTGAAATCAGAAACGGCGGCCACGGGAGGGGGACATGAACCACTCTCGGCCAGATGTCAGACTTACAGATACATCTTATCATTGAAAGAGACCATCGTGTGGTTGGTCCTTGCTGGTGGGACCTTGCCCGTGCCTGCGGCGCCGGAATCATTGTTCAGCATGAGCATCTCCCACCGGTTGTTGGTCATCTGCAGTTGGTTCAGGTCGAATGCCGCCATATCATTCATGAAGATGCCTTCGACCTGGCCACCGAATATATAGATTTTGGATCCCAGGATATTCAAGGTATGGCCGTATCGACCCGAGGGCCGGGGCCCGGCCGGTAGGGCCCTTGACCATTGTCGCGTTGCTTAAGACAGGTTAGCAAAGCAGTAACCGGAAAAAAAAAAAGACACCAAGTGAGGAAAGGAGTGGCGGCGGTAGGGCCTGTTGGACCGGGGAGGTGGGCCTACATGTATTCAAGAGGTAAAGGGTCTCGTCGAGTACGTCGTTGTCTTCAATCTTTGTGTCACCACCGTAGACAATAAATGCGTTGCCGACCAAAAGACTTGCGTGTCCAACTCTTGGACCAGGACCCTCGGCCGTGGTGGGCAACGGATAACACGACAGACTGCCTCCGGCCTCGATCATCCAGAGATCTCCCTTGACGGTGGAGCTATTGATCAGGCCTCCCATGATATACATGTCGCCCTCCTTGGAGGAGGTCGCGTTGGCAGCGGCGCCATAGCGGGGGAAGGGACCTGGGTGGGGGATGTGAAGTTGAGCTTTCGTTGGGACCAAGGGTACAGCGATGAGTTCGGGCTCGTCTGCGAGGGGCCGTTGCGCATCTAATTTGCCAGGACGAGCGAGGAGAGGTCAGTGGGAGTGGCTTCAGACTGCGGCGCGGCAGACAAGGAAGGAGGAAAAGCACAACAAGAGGACAGCGACAAGAAGCATGATTGACATGTTTGGAAGGGGGGAGGGGATACTTGCCTGTTGTTGTGGGCTCTCGCTGGCCATCTGGGGCGTCGGGTCGCCAGGCTGGGCGCGGCGGAGGTTATTGGGGTTGAAGCCCTGATCAGGACTCGCGTTGCTGCCGTCATTGTCGATGGAGTTCAGGCTGCCAGTGGGGGTCGACCTATGTGTGTTGGCCTTCTCGTCCCTGACGACCCTCGCGCGAGCATCAGGGCTCTGCATGGAGCCCTGGGAGCCATTGACGCCCTCACGACCTCCAGCCAGCGCCCTCTCCTGATGTTTCTTCGATTTGAAGAGAAAAGCCATGGCTGATCGCTGTAGCCTGGACGCCGCCGGCTCTGGAGAGAGGTGGGCAGGGGGTTGGTGTGTTGGTGGGAAGGACCCTGCGCCCTCGATGGCGGACGGGATGGGCGAGGCGAGCGCAGCGATCCGGCTTAGACGTGGGCAAGGCGATGATAATGATGATTGATTCGGGACAGGCAACGGATCGAGGCTGAGGCTGAGCGTGAGGTGGGAGAGGCGAGCTGCAGGAAGGAAGCAACAGCAAGAGCAGCCGAGATCGTGGGTGGTGGTGGTGGTGGTGGACAGGAGCGGTGGGACAGGTTGTGGACGGTGCGTTGTCGAGACTGAGAAGGGCTGGAAATAGAGGCGCATCGGAGTTGGTCGCTGGCGATGGTCCCTGACTCCCTCCTAAACGACCCACACACCTCGACCTCGAGGAAACAACAACCCTTCAGGCTTCTGAAGGGGGCCCGACACTACACAGAGAAGACGAGCCTTGGGACGCTGGATCGCTGGATCGACCGAACGGGCGCGGCTCGCGGTGCCCGGTGGAGTCGAGTTGAGCGAGGTGAGGCAAGTTGGAGGCGAGGCGAAGCGAGCCTAAGAGATGCAATCGTCAGGATCTTCGAATCAGCGAGGGAAGGTCGAGGGTTCGAGGCTGAGGGATTTCCCAAACAATAAAGAGCAAGCGGATCAGTCGTCAGAGCCCATTAACATCTCATCATCACCTGTCGAAACACAATCTCAGAGAGTACAGAAGTCAAGGGGGGATAGGAAATAATAAAAAAAAAAAAAGAAGGGCGGCCCAAGTCGGCGAAGGCTTGGATTGGGGGGTGGTAGATGGGAATTGCAGCAGATGGGGACTGGCATGCGAAAGGAGAAAGGCCGAGCTTGGGGGTGGAATCCGCACGCTGGCCGGGCTGGTCACTGGCTGGCTACCTGGGCTGACGGTACAGTTTGGGTGAGAAGCATATTCGTGGTGAGGAGGACACCTCCATGCCTCCACCACCAACCATACTATGTAGTACACCCTTGTCTGTCCTGTCCTGGTCCGCTGATGAGGCGAGGAGAGAGAAGGGGAGGGCCCTGGACGACGCGCCTGAGAGATGTGCTGAGCCAGCAGTCGGCAGGGCTGGCGAGCCAGTAAGAGGGGCAAATGTACGCAGCTATTACAGCGTGCTACAGGGCTCAGAGCCCCCAGTGAGAGGCCGCGCCGGGCTGCCCCAGCACCCAAGCACCCAAGGCATGCATCTTCTTTTTGGGAAGCGCTAGAGCCCTTCCGCACTCCCTGCAGGCTGCAGCTTCAGGTACGAGTGGGGACTGCAACCAGGGCCCTGCGCGTGCGCACATGTGGTACGGAGTACGTCCGTACTGTGTAGTGGGCTTGGTACCCTGGGCGTGCCTAGCCGGGCCTGTACCTGGTCGAGGGAGACGCCCTGATGCCCTGCTACTACTCTGTAGTGTTGCAGACTCGGCTGCCTGAGCGGCGTGCCACAGTACTACTTATGGTAACACAGTAAGTAAGTAGTTAGCGCACCAGTCCTTTTCTCTCTCCTTGTTCGAACCCAAAAATTCAATCGGCCGAGGTTCGCCAGCCTTGTTTCAGTTCCCAGACCTGATTGATCATAATGATGAATGTTTCTTATAGGTACCCGCTGGTTGATCATGTCAAAAGTCTGCAATCGAAAGGCCGCCCCTCCGATTCCTAATGATACTGTGGTGTGCTATAGCCTATCAAATTGGTTTCTTTTTCTTTTTCCCTCCTCTTTTCAAACTAACGATGATCATCTTTTGGCTGCGTCTTGTGTTGCTATAAATAATCCGACTCTCATGTAGGGGCTGTCAGCTATCCTGCTGGTGTGAGTGGTCGATGCATGTTTCTTCCTGACTCCCGTTCCTGACGCATGTGCGATGTGATGTGATTGCACACACACGCCCACCCCTTTTTCATCCGATGCCACCCAACACAAACCATATACTACAGTAGTACATGGTAGGACTAAAGTTTGTATGGGGCAGCACACCACAAGCACGGCCAGGATCCTGTCTTATTACGTCCGTACATACAACTCCGTCCGTACTTTTCTAGGGACTGCGCCAGTGCCCCTGGCGGCCGTCCTTTGGACCCCAAAAGGCGGTGCATTACCTCTTGTCTCATCTCGTCAAGCCACGGTCAGCTCCTCACAAGAAAGGATGGAAAGAGAAAAAGATCTTGCAGCAGAAGCCCCAGCCTGAACTTAGGAGCGAATATGCACTGTATTGAACGTAGGATTGCATTTGCCCTGCAATGTAACACAACGCAACGTGGTTCTGCACGGCACGGCATCGCATATAGCCACAGTCGCGGTTGAAGATGCGATCGACACTCAGCATCGCCGTCGCCTCGTCACAATACACGCACACACACAGACCCCCTCCTGGGACCCGCCTTTTGACCTATAACATTGGTATCTGAGTGCTACATACATCCGTACAATGTTATGAGTAGGAAGAGAGAGACGGGCCTGACAAGGGAAAGGGGAGAAGGGAGGTGGGGGTGGGCGTTCACAAAATTACATGCGCAACTTTGAGCCCTAGGGAAATTTACAGAGTATCAACAGGATGGGTGCTCCTCCGTACAGGATCCTACTTACAGATGTTCCCGTACCCACCCAAGACCCAAACCTGTCCATGCCGAGATTTGTTTTCCCATGAACCCATGCGATCCCTCCATATAATCATCAAGATCTTCGAACGAGACCTCCGTTCTGGGCACCGGCCTCTTGCCAGCGTTTCGCCTTTTTTTTTTCTCTTCTTTTTCTTTCTCTCTTTCTTTCTTCTTTTTCGCTATCTGCACGATCCCCACTACCAGCAGCAACACCATGTCGTGCATGTACCATAGTATGCACACTAAGATAATCCGCATGCCCGGCAGCTTTTAGGCCCCCTTCTTTCTTTAATGAGATAGGAAAGAAAAAAATTGGTTGGACAGTAGTCATGCTACACCTTTCAGCAGAGCCTGGCTTTGTGAGATGAATGATTCCTGCTGCGGAGAGTAAGTATGCTGTAGTCTTGATCATCCTAAGTACACAGTCAGACACAGCTGACAAGACTGCTCCGTCATCCTTACAGTGCATATGATGCAACTCAATTGGAGATGGGCAAGACAGTATGAAGATATTATTGTTATCGATAAACTCAAAGCTGGCATTCTGGCATGCCTTCTCGACACCAGCTGGGTCATGTCTTCCAGAACAAGTGGAACCCCGCCCACACCTTGAGACATGGGGGCATTGGGGTTCTCTTCTGGCATCTCCAACCAGAAGAGAAGGGGAAAGAAGCGAAGAAGACGGGGGCGGCAACGCACGCGCCACAAAGCAGTCACGAATACCCATAGTACAACACAATCCCATATACAGGAGGTATGCGTAGACTGTACTGCACTAGTGCTTGGTAGGCACTTGTGGTGCTCTGCTTGACACTGACCTGCCTGCCGCAGTTGTGGTCAGCGGGAAATATTCCCAGGCCCTGTTTGATTGGTAGGTGCTGATTCGCCTTTTCTTGCCCTGTTATCCTGCGCAGAGCTGGGTTTGCGCAACAATAGTGCACCCTTATTGCTTCACACAATGTACTTTACGTTAGTCTGTAGAACTAAACAGTAGTGCAGGAATAGGGCCTGTAGTGGAAATACATAGGAGATCGTTAATACATATATATATATATATAGACCTCCTACTTCCACCGACAGAGAGGGAAACGGGAATAAAAGAGATGGTAGCTTGTCCTCCTCATCAACCACGCAGCAGCGCCTAGCACAACTCAATTTAGCACCACCGCCTAGGACGGACCTAGTAGCACCAACAGTGGCATACGCACACTGACGCATCTACTACTGCATGCATGCCCCAAAACCAAACAAGCCTTCAGCAACCCCCCTTCCCCCGACAGGCTGTAAGGCTGTCAGTCCGTGCCAAGTACCCAGAAACCCAGCACCACAGCAGCACCCCCAGCCACCCCCCAGCAACCTTTAGCACCCGGGCACCCGGAACTGCTATACCCACCCACCCTATTACGTGATGTTCGCGGCTGGCTCACCCGCTTGACTTCCATCTTGCGGGTCCAGTTCCAACGGCCGGGAACGAACATACAGTGAAGCAGAAGCCGGCTTTACATACACAAACGCCTGCGTCACCAGGCGGCGATTGTTGGCGTTGTTCAACCTTTCAGCCCTGGCTCTCAGTTCCCAACTGCAGCCTTTTGGCGTCCTGCAAGCATTGTCCTAATATCCCCTCCCTCCTTCTTCCACCTCTTCGAGGACAAGCGATCAGGTCCGTGACTTCCCTCAAGGTCTTGTCCGACGAGACGAAACGAGGATGGTCGAGCCGCAGTAGGCCAAGGCGAATATCATCTCCAACATGACCGCCGTCGCAACCGCCTCTTCTGGTACCGAGCTCGCCCTCCAGCAACAGCGCCAGTCCCCGTTCTACACTCACAACCCCGCCCACCCCGCCTCCTCCCCCACCACCGAGCCTCCTCCTCCGCCACAGTCGCGGCACCAACAGCTTCTCACGCCCTCCTCCGACCTTCCCGTCCGCTCCGCCAGACCTGTGTCATCCTCCTCCTCCGCCCACCAGCCCGCGCGCGGCACCCTCGACACCATGCCCTCCGCCGTCAGGTCCTCCTCGGGCGCCGCGCCGCCCCGCTCCGATCCCCAGTCAAAGATGTCCACGGCGGCACGCGTCCAGCAGGCCCAGGCCCAGGCCCAGGCCCAGGCCCAGGCTGCTGATGCTGCCGCCAGGCGCAGCTCGACCAGCAACCATGCGCGGCCCTCGAGCGCCCCAGGCGACAACCATAAAGACCCCGGCCCCCTGGCCACCAACGGCTTCGACCATCACCAGCGGTCCCAGGCCGCCCGCAGGCCCGCGAAACCACTGCTCCTGCGCACCAGGAGCGAGCACCCGTCTCGAGGGCTCGACAGCAGCGCCGAGAACTCCAACGACGAGCAGACTATTGTGGCTGCCGCAGAGGATTTTGGCACGAGACATGGTTTTGATGGACATTACCAGAGCGAGGATATAATATCTCAGCTTGCTAATGTGGGTGCTGCTCCTCTATCCTGGACTTTTAATTGCTCTGTCCTCCCTCTCCCTCTCATCCTTCCCCTCTGTGTTGGTGTGGTAGTGGCCGCTGTCTTGCCTGCTTCTCATATACACGCGACTCGATCCAGGCCTGGACAGCTCCGCTTGTTTTCGCCTACCTGCTGCTTCGTGACGTCTTCACCCATGACTTTTTTATCTGGCAACAGCACAGGCTAACCATCACGCGCAGGGATGGTACATGTATTACACAGACAAGAGACACGACACGACGGGGAGGCCCAGGGCGGAGCCGTTCACCATCCAGGACTGGCGGATGAGGGACCGTCTGAAAACCGTTTCTGCAGCACTCGCCGTCTGTCTTAATATCGGCGTTGAGCCTCCAGACCAGCTGAAGACGAACCCGGGCGCAAAGCTCGAGGCATGGCAGGACCCTTCCGTCCACACGGTGCAGAAAGCTCTCGAGAACATCGGCAAGGCGCTTCAGGCACAGTATGAGACTCTTGCGATAAGAACGCGGTACAAGCAGTACCTGGACCCGTCGGTCGAGGAGACCAAGAAGTTTTGCATCTCACTCCGTCGTAATGCGAAGGAGGAGAGGGTCTTACTCCACTACAACGGTCATGGCGTTCCCAAGCCCACGGCGTCGGGCGAGCTTTGGGTCTTCAACAAAAACTACACCCAGTACATCCCGGTCTCTCTCTACGACCTGCAGTCGTGGCTGGCTGCTCCGACCATCTTTGTGTGGGACTGCTCTGAGGCCGGCAACATTGTCAACAACTTCCATCGGTTCGCCGACAAGCACGACCGCGAGCAGGGCGAGGCTGCAGCCCGCGACCCCAACTACGAGAAGATCAAGTTCACGCCCTATATCCACCTCGCTGCGTGCGCCGCCAAGGAGAACCTGCCGACGAACCCCCAGCTCCCGGCTGACCTCTTCACCTCGTGCCTGACCACGCCCATCGAGATGGCGCTGTGGTTCTTTGCCCTGCAGAACCCGCTCAAGACCGATCTCTCCCCAGAGAGGGCCAAGAAATTGCCGGGTCGCCTTCAGGAGAGGCGCACCCCGCTGGGCGAGCTCAATTGGATCTTCACCGCCATCACCGACACCATCGCCTGGACCACGCTGCCCCGGCACCTGTTCAGGAAGTTCTTCAGGCAGGACCTCATGGTCGCGGCGCTGTTCAGAAATTTCCTGCTGGCGCAGAGGGTCATGTCCGTGTACGGCTGTCACCCGCAGTCGTGGCCCCAGCTGCCAGATACCCGCCAGCACCCCCTGTGGAACAGCTGGGACCTGGCGGTCGACATGGCCCTGGCCCAGCTCCCCATGCTGGAGAGGAAGGACGACGGCATCGAGTATGAGTACCAGAGCTCACACTTCTTCACCGACCAGCTCTCAGCCTTCGACATCTACCTGACGAGGGGCGACGCCATGTCCCAGAAACCGCCCGAGCAGCTCCCCGTGGTCCTGCAGGTGCTGCTGAGCCAGCAGCACAGGGTGAGGGCTCTGATACTCCTCGGCAGGTTCCTGGACCTCGGGCCGTGGGCTGTTCAGCTTTCTCTGAGCATAGGGATATTTCCGTATGTGCTGAAACTGCTCCAGTCGACGCACATGGAGCTCAAGCCCGTCATGGTCTTCATCTGGACACGGGTCCTGGCCGTGGACATCTCGTGCCAGCAGGACCTGATCAAGGACAGCGGCTACAACTACTTTGTCCAGATCCTGAAGCCCTCCGAGATCCTCTGCGTCACTAATAGCGACGAGCACAAGGCCATGTGCGCGTTCATCCTGGCCATGCTCTGCAAGGACTACAAGCCAGGGCAGGTGGTCTGCAACCAGACAGACATCATGTCGTACTGTCTGCTGTACCTGCAGAACAGGGACAACCCGCTCCTGCGGCAGTGGTCCTGCCTGTGCCTGAGCCAGCTGTGGCTGAACATGGCCGAGGCCAAGTGGAAGGGCATCAGGGAGAACGCCCCGACGAAGCTCTCTGCCCTGACCAAGGATCCCTGCTGCGAGGTCCGCGCGGCGATGCTCGTCGCCATGACCACGTTCATCGGCATCCCGGAGCTGACCGCTGAGGTGCAGCGGATCGAAGAGGCGATCGCGTGGACGCTGCTGGACATGTCCAATGACGGGAGCGCGATGGTCCGCCGGGAGCTCCTCGTCTTCCTGTCGCACTTTGTGCTGCGGTACGAGAGCAAGTTCATCGTCGCAGCATACGAGCACCTCCTGGAGGAGAAGGAGTACCTCCTCTTCCCGCCCAAGGATGCCCTGCTCGACAGGCAAAACATGCTGTTGCACTACGCCCGGCCTGCATACCGCACCGAGGACGGCTCCATCCAGCCCCAGGCAGAAGGCCTCTCCAACAACACAGTCATCGCTGCGGCATGGAAACACATCATGATCATGAGTGTGGATCCTCACCCCGAGGTGCAGAGGGATGCGACCGTCGTCACGGACTATGTGCACAACGCACTGCTGCATTCAGCCGTCGGCGCACAGGCGCAGAACCTCATGGAGGAGATCCAGCGACGCACCAAATCAGTATCCCTCCGGGGACAGAACTCGCACCAGCGGACACACACGGGCACCTCGCTGGCCTCTGACGCGTCGGTGCCGCCGTCTCCAGGCCTGCTCAAGAGGACCTTCAGCACCCTGTTCGGTCCGTGGGCCGCCACCGACGGCCTCAACCCCGGCGGCGCGGGCCCTGCGCCTGCACACTCCGCCTCCAGGGCCGGCTCGCTGAGAAACCGGACGGGACTGCCTGACGCGCCGCCGGAGCAGCACGAACAGCTCATGGCGCCTGCGAACTACCACGTCGCGGAGGAGCCGGTCTCGGTCGGACACAAGGAGCGCAACATGCGGGAGGCACCAGTGCTGCCGCTGCCCAGCGGGTTCCTGGACTGGTCGATCGAGTACTTCTGGGAGCCACAGATGAAGGCGAACGAGGCCGAGGAGCCCGGCAGCGAGGAGTACAACGCCCGGCTGTGGAGGCGGTCGAGGAACGAGGGGATCCTGCGGGAGACGCAGCCCCAGAAGTCCCACGCGGGCTCGCACAAGTGGAACCACCAGCTGGCGCTGCTGAACAACGGCGCGCAGCCCGCCAAGATGACGTTTCACCAGTTCGAGGACCACCTCGCCGTCGCGGACGACGCCAACTCCATCTACGTCTGGGACTGGAAGCTGCAGAAGCAGAAGAGCAGGTTCTCGAACGGGAACCCCGAGGGGTCCAAGATCAGCGACATCAAGTTCATCAACGAGGACGACCAGGCCTTCCTGATGAGCGGCTCCTCCGACGGCGTGATCCGCATCTACCGGCACTACGCGCCGGGCGACGACGAGGCGCACCTGACCAAGCCCGAGCTCGCGTCGTCGTGGCGGGCGCTGACGCACATGGTGGCGAGCAACGTCAACTCGGGCATGGTCTTTGACTGGCTGCAGGTGAACGGCACGGTCCTGGTGGCGGGCGACGTGCGCGTGATCCGGGTGTGGAACGCCAGCTCCGAGACGTGCATCATGGACATACCGGCGCGGTCGGGCAGCTGTGTGACGTCGCTGACGTCGGACCAGATGACGGGCAACATCTTCGTGGCGGGCTTCGGGGACGGGGCGGTGCGGGTGTTTGACCCGCGCCTCAAGCCGCAGGAGGCCATGGTCCGCAAGTGGAAGGACGAGCCGGATCGGCAGTGGGTGCGCAGCGTCCACATGCAGCGGGGCGGGCAAAGGGAGCTCGTGTCGGCGTCGAGGAACGGCAAGGTCAAGCTGTGGGACATACGGATGGACCAGCCCCTCAAGGTGTTCCAGACCACCAAGGACGTGCTCAGGACGGCGAGTGTCCACGAGCATCTGCCTGTCTTCTCTGTGTAAGTTTCTCTCTTTCTTTTCTTTTCTTCTTTTAACCCTCACGTCTGCCTACTCCGTGGTGGTGGCGGCGGTGGCGACGACGACAACGATGGCTGCTAACCCAGAGCGAACGAACTACAGGGGCACGTCCGCCCACATAGTGAAGGTGTTCAACTTCCAGGGCAAGGAGCTCTCGCGCGTCGAGCCGTACTCGAGCTTCCTGGGACAGAACCGCGGCTCTCCCATCTCGTCCACGGCATTCCACCCCCACCGCATGATCATGGGCGCCGCAGCGAGGGGCGACCACCACATCAATCTCTTTACCTGCACGAATGAACTCGCGGCGGGTTCGTCATTCTGATCCCAGCGATGAGGAGGAGGAGAAGGAGGAACAATAGGGGCTCATGAGGAAGAAGATGATGATGAAGAGTCGATGAAAACCTCTCAACAGCGACTACTCTGCCAGCGTTACGAGCCGAGAAAGGGGGCACGACGGCAGTTTTCTTTCTTTTGATTGTCTGGTCTGGCATAGCGAAAAGGAAGAATGGGAAAGGGAGGAAGGGATGGAGAGAGAGAGAGAGAGGGAGGGAAGGGTGAGGTCGGGGAACATGCAGGCGCATTATTGGCTTCCTTGACACTCTGGCTTTTGCGCATTACGTCAAATAAAGAAACAGCAAAAGGGAAGAGGAGATGCTTGCAGCTGATCATCTCATCCACGACGTTTAATATCTGCAAGTTTTCTGCTGGCTTACTGGGCTCGTCCCATCGCTTGCTCCTCTCGGGGCTTCTGGGGGTTAATGGAAAGGAACAGGCATTTTATTGTATTGATAATCACGTATCACGTTGATACAGCGTCGTCAACGATGGGACCAAGCATAATCATCAGTTATATTTGGCAAGGCAGAGAGAGAGAGAGAGGAGCAAGCAAGGAGTTGTTTTGTTCTGGCGAAACATGAGGGGCTGCCTTAGGAAGTAGTCCCAATGAGAGAGAGAGAGAGAGAATTGATATGTCTGAGGGCTCCAGATTGAATTACTGTATGCCATGTCACCTGAGAGAGGCTGGCGATGAGAAGCTGCAGCAATGTGGATGGCGTTGTCGAGAGATCGATCAGTGGAGTGAGTTGAGTGAGTGACCTTGCAGGGTCTGCCCACTACTTCAGCGCTAAGTACAGGTGGGAAACCACCCCACCTTCCTTGCGCGCCCTTTCAAAAATCTAAATCGACCCCTCCACAAAAAGAGGGCAGCTTCGAGCAACTGACGTGACTCGTCTCTGCCACCCAAACTACGTACGACCTGCTGCTACTACTAAAGTACTCCTCTTCCTTCTGCTTAAAACCCGACGGCGAGAACGTCACACTGACCGGTTGAGTCACCCCTTTCCCCTCCATCCTGTCTATTCTTCTTCTCCTCCTTGTTTGTCTACTACGAGAGGCAGAGAGGAACAAGTCATATATTGAATCCCTTGTCTTATCCCAAAGAGAGGGGTTGCGACTCATCATCAACTTGTTAGACCTTGACCACGGTCACGGTCACGATCACGATCACGATCAACGAAACTCGACCTCCTCCTGCTCCTCCTACACCTCTAACGCGACCACCACCACCACCACCCACCACCCACCATGGCTGACGAGCAGAAGCCCACCCCTCCCGCCGACGCAGCTCCCGCCGCGGACGCTGGTGCCGAGGGCGAGGCTGGCCCTTCGAAGAAGGCTCTCAAGAAGGCCGAGGCCAAGGCCAAGAAGGAGGCAGAGAAGGCCAAGCGCGCCGCAGAGCGAGAGGCGGCCACGGCGGCAGCCAAGGCCAAGGAGGACTCGGAGGACAAGGCTAAGGACAACTACGGCGACCGCGACATCGTCACCCTGTCCGCGCCCAAGGTCGCCCTCCGGGAGCTCGGCGAGGAGCACGTGGGCAGGCCCGTCAAGCTCCGCGCCTGGGTCCAGAACAGCCGCATGCAGGGCGCCAAGATGTGCTTCGTCGAGCTGCGCGAGATTGGCGACTGGAGCATCCAGGGCATCGTCGCCGCCAGCCCCGACGGCGAGCCTGTCTCCAAGCAGATGGTCAAGTGGGTCGGCGCCGTCAGTCTCGAGAGCTACGTCGCCGTCGAGGCCACCGTCCAGAAGCCCCTCGAGCCCGTCAAGAGCTGCAAGGTCTCGGGCTACGAGCTGCACATCACCAGGATCTACTGTATCGCCCGCGGCCCTGAGATGCTGGGCCTGACCATGAACGCCTCCAACGCCGCCATCAGCAGCTTCGACGTCGACGGCAAGATGCAGGAGCTGAACCTCTCTTCTGCTGCTGCCGGCAGTGATGCCGCCGCCGCCGCCGCCCCAGGCCTGTCCGCCACCCTCGAGACCCACCTCGACAACATCGTCATGCACAAGCGCGCGCCCCTGCAGCAGGCCATCCAGACCGTGCGCGAGAACGTGCGCGACCTGTTCGCCGAGTACCTCAAGAAGAACGACTTCCACTCGTTCGAGCCCCCGTGCCTGATCGGTGCCGCCTCCGAGGGCGGTGCCAACGTCTTCGGCCTGCCCTACTTTGGCAAGAGTGCCTTTCTGGCCCAGTCGCCTCAGTTCTACAAGCAGATGGAGATTGCAGGTGGTAGAAAGAGGGTGTACTGCGTCGGGCCGGTCTTCCGCGCCGAGAACTCAAACACACCAAGACATATGACTGAGGTATGTTCTTTATTCTTCCTCCAGGATGGCGCACAACCCCCTCCCCCTTCCCTTGCCACACTGTGCTGACACAATTCTCTCTCTCTCTTCTTAGTTCACCGGTCTCGATATCGAGATGGAGATCGAGGAGAACTACAACGAGGTCATCTTCATGCTCGAGGGCGTCCTCCTCTACATCTTCCGCAACCTCGAGGAGCGCTGCAAGGACGAGATCGCCCTCGTGCGCACCGTCTACCCCTCGGAGCCCTTCAAGCTGCCCGAGGACGGTAGGGAGGTCCGCCTGACCTTTGCCGAGGGCCAGAAGCTGCTCCGCGAGGAAGGGCCCGAGGAGTTCCGCGGCGTCTCGGACGACGAGGACATGTCCACCCCGCAGGAGAAGGCCCTGGGCGCCATCATCCGCAAGAAGTACGGCACCGACTTCTACGTGCTCGACAAGTTCCCCGAGTCGGCCCGGCCCTTCTACGCCAAGGAGGACCCCGCCAACCCCAACGTCACCAACGCCTACGACTTCTTCATGCGCGGCCAGGAGATCATGTCCGGCGGCCAGCGTATCAACATCCCCGCCGAGCTCGAGGCCCGCATGCGCAAGAAGGGTGTCGACCCCAGCGCCCCCGGCCTCAAGGAGTACGTCAACGTCTTCAGGCAGGGCGGATGTCCGCCCCACGGCGGCGGCGGTATCGGTCTCGACCGTGTTGTCGCCTTTTACCTCAACCTGCCTAATGTTCAGCTGGCTGCTTACTACCCCAGGACGCCGAGCAGGCTGTTCCCTTAGATGAATGGTAGAGAGAGGTTTTGTGTTGCTTTGTCTTGGGCTACAAGAAGGCTTGTTGGTCCTCTAGATTAGACAGGTAATCATGAAAAGTAAAGAAGAAAAGACGTAAAAAAAATATTCTAAAACAATATAAGAGAAGAAAAAAGGACGGGCACGCCATCATCACTGTTCAAATGTTGAGCCCTTCTTGACTCTTTATTTCTGCTCGAGTACGTGATTCATGTGCCTACAAGTGACCGGGAGGCGCACTGAAGTTACCAACGACTTCTGAGAGAGGTTTGAGCCTAGAAGTGTAATGCATTCTTCATGTTTTAATATAGCATTCTTACATACAAGTGATACTACATTCGTCAAAATACAACAATTAAATGCATCTAGCTAAATACTACCACCATCCTCTTATTAATTCCCACCACCAGCACCAGCACTCGCACCTGCGTTGCCTCCATTATGCCCAGCACCCTTCCTTGACAGGGACGCAGGCCGCTTGGCAGACTCTAGACCTTTCAATCTGTTCCCCAGACTCAACCTCGCAGCTGACACGCCCGGGCCCAGAGGTGACGGCTTCGTAGGCACAGCACCGGCGCCGGCGGCGGCAGCAGTAGCGAACGAGCTGGTTGTCGATGGAATAGATGTCACGCTCGCAGAGTCCTCTAGCTCATCCTCAGCCGCCCTTCTTCCTCTGGTGGTGGCGAAGTTGATGCCCTGCTGAAGGCTTTCTCTGTACGACGTCTTTGGGGGTGGTGGTGGTGGTGGTGGTGGTCCTCCGCCGCCGCCGTTACTCTCCTCGTCCGTGTCGTCTACTGACAGCAAGAACGGAGCAGGCGCAGACTTGCGCCTCAGCCGCGTCGCCAGACCCGAGGTCTTACCTGGACCGTTCCTACTACCCGCGGTCGGGGGTGACTTGGTCCCGTGCAGGTGACTGTTGGTGTTTTCGTTGTCTCGTTCATGATGATGATACTGCTGCTGTTGGTGGTGGCCGCCCTTTTCCCCATGCGAGGTTGCCGTCCTCCTCGCCCTGTCCGTGTCCCTGTCCCGGTCCCTGTCCCGTTGTTCTCTCTCCCTCACCGCGAGCGCAGCCCTCATCGCAACCCATGTCTCGACCTGTCCCTTGTCCGCCTCCTCGACGCACGCGCAGTCGTCGCCCGCAGGGCACTCTGTCTCGCCCATGCCGTGCCATTCCGCAAGACATGCGTCGTGAGTTGCGCAGCCGCACCCTAGGCATGCCGAGTACAGTGCGTCCATGGGCTCGTGACAAAAGACGCAGGTGAGCTGGGTCTGTGTGTGCCGGCACCGCTCGCAGATGCCAACGGCGCCGCCGGTCGATTCCGTCTTGGAGTACTGAGAGGCTGGAGCTGGATCTCGTGGGTGCGGCAGATACCCGTGACGTCGAGACCTCGGCCCGAGGCATTGAGGGCCGCAAGCTGGCCGCGCCTGGTGCCGAGGAGAACAGTAGGTGATGTCGTGCCTGTTGCGTTGTGGCTACCGCTGTCGTGGACGTCGGACCCGTGGTAGGCGCTCTCGGCGGGCGTCCCGATCTCCATGCCTGGAGTGGTCCCCTCCAGCCGTCCTTGAGGACGTTGAACTTCATGATCTCGAGACGCGCGAGCGGCAGCTGCCACACCTGGAGCATTTCTGCGTAGGCATACCGGTAGCCTGCATAGTCGGCATCCCGGGTAGGATCCAGCAGAGGTGTAGACAGCCACCCGTCGTCGTCAAAGGCCATCTCGTTCTCTATGGTGACATGTACGCTGATTGGCACCATGGACACCAGCTCATCTCGCCGGAAATCGTCGTCAGATATTGAAGTCCTCGTCGTGTCGGTAGTGTCTGGCTGGGCTCCACCAAAATATGTCGAGCCGCCCCAGGTGATGTTGCTTGGGATATGCGACAGTATCGTCTCGGCCGGGCTGGGACGCTTTCGGCCTGGAGGCGACGAGGATGTCATGGACGTAAATCCACGCGACAGGCCTGATGCGAACGTGGACGTTAAGACGGACGACTGTGAGCGCCGCATGGAGCGGTCGTTGGGGGACGTCGACAGACTCTGGGTCTGGTCGATGTCGCTGAGATAATCCCTAAAGAACCTCTGAGGAGGGGTCTCGCCGGTCGAGTTCGAGTAAGACTGCGATCCGGGCTCGCCTATCCACAGACCGTCGGGACTCTGTGGATCTGACGTGATGAGAGGCGTTTGCGACGTCCGAGGAGTGTGTACCGCCGAGCTGTAACCGCTTCTGGTCTGCACACCCCCATTCCATGGCATCCGTCGGGAAGTACTCCAGAGAGAACGAAGGGGCCTTCATCGGCAGAGGGGTTTCCGGCTGTGGGAGGCGCGATTCGGCATAGGGCACAGGGTCCTCGGTGGACGACTCTCCGAATATGCAAGACAGCATTGCCAGCATCTGGATATCTGCAAGCTGCTCAAAGTACTCAAACAGGTCTCTGACAAACTCCTGGGCAAGGGGATGATGGCCCCACTTGACGCGGCCGGTCAGGAGCTCGGCCCCGTTTGCTGAGCTCCCGCCGTCTCGGTACCTCGAGAGGACGTCCTTGGCGATGACGAGCACCGACCTGTTCTTCTGCCGCGGCTCGCGCATCTCCAGCGGGATATCCGATCTCAGGAGAAGGGCTGCATACTTCCAGATGTTGACCATATCTGGGTAGCCGTATTTCTCTGCAACCTGGGCGTTGTGTGCACACACTTGAGCTCCATCGCCGAATATGGCGTACTCTTGGGCAAACTGCTTCCTGGAAGGGAGCATGTCCCGCAAGTCGAAGAGCTTGACAACATTTTTGGCCGTCCAGCACGGCGCCGACTCGTTCCAGTGCCCGTGCCGGTCCCGGCACCGGTGCCTCCACCACTCGACCGGAGAGACTCATTAGCACTCCACGTCTTGTGCAGGCGGTGCCCAGGACGGTACCAGAGGCTGATCTTGTGCATGGTCGTCAGCTCGGAGTCGCTGGATGACGACGAATCGTCCGAGTCATCCGAGAGAGCTGATACATCATCGGTGGCCGAGGCCTCGCCATCGAGATATCGCTTGCGGGGCGGAGGCGAATCGTGGGCCAGGCGGCCAAAACCAGCAAACGTCGGCTGGTCCTTGGGCTTCTCCTTGAAGGTGTCGCTTGGGCTGAAGAGCAGGGCCTTGGCCTCCTTCGTGGGGAAGAAGGTCACCAGACGGCCATCATTTGAGAATCGTGCACCACATGTTCTATATACTGGAGGTAGCGTGGGACGGGTGATGGGTGCCAGAGTGTTCTCGATCTCGATGCTCGCCGTCAGGTCCTGTGACATTGCTGCCGAGCCACCTGCGGGTATGTCGGTGTCGGAATCCTCGCTTGAGCTCTCGTCCGCGAGCACATCAATGTCGTCGAGATCTCGCACGTTCCTGAAGAAGTTTGTGCTCTCCGCCAGGTTGGTCTCCCCCAGCAGGTAGGAGAAGGCCGCCGCAAGACAGTTCTGTTTCCGTCTCAAGTATTGCTCACCAATCTGACGAACCTCTCTCTCCAGCTTCTCATGGGCGCCCTCTGGCATGAAGGCATTGTTCTCTATGATGAACTTGGGCGCCTTGGTCTTGGGATAGGCGTGAGGGATGTCAACTTTGACCTTGAGGAAGATGTCGTCCTCGTCGACGCCCCAGGGGCCCTTGAGCGAGACGTTGAGTATGAGGGTGTCCATGTCTATGCTGTCCCACTTGACGTTGGGGAGCTGCTCGCTGATGCGCACAAACTCCTCCTGCAGGGTCTCGGGCTCTGCCCAATAGTCCTGCTGCAGGAACGGCCCAAACATGCTCGAGTCCTTTGACGCCGTCCGGTGGGGCGAGTCAGAGCTCGTCTTCCTCTTGGTCATGGTGATGCCTTTCATCCAGTTCATCTGGGCCTGGCTGCGGTCGACCTTCCTGGTGCCTGTGGTCTTGGCCTTCATGGACGGACCCCTCCAGGACGGGCCGGTCCGGTATGATGGGATTTTCATGCCGAGGGTGAGGGCGCTCTGCCGCATGCCGGCCGCGTGGGGATCGCTCATTGTGGCTGCCCTGCGGTGGTGGCTCCCGTCATCGACCGTCCTAAAGGTCTTGTACGTGGCGCCCTGCCTGGTGAGAAAGACGTTCTTCCCGGCCTCCATGCCCTTGACGTAGCCGACCCCCTCCAGGGTCGACGGCTCGGGGCGTGTCAGCCGGAGCTTGTTGTCCTCGCCCCACGAGACGAGCTGGAACTCGCGGCTGTCGACCCCCTCGTCCGAGATCCCACCACGGGTCCTCCACAGGAACTCCTTGGCCTTGTGATCTCCATGGCCCTCAAAGACAGCGACAGGTTCCACCGGCCCATCTCTGGGCGTGTCCTGATCCGTGCGCCGGTCGAACAGGTATAGGTTTCCCGGCTCGTTCTGGGGCATAGCCAGCAGACCCCAGGCAAAGGGGGTGTGCCGGGCACGCCAGACGGGGAAGTCGGTCCTGATGACCCTCTCAGGCACATCGCCCTCCTTCTCGTAGTCCCAGAACTTGATGCTCTTGTCCAGGGAACAGGTCACAATCGCGCTGGCCCTGGTGCGGTTCCAGTCGATGCCGTAGATCTTGGACGTGTGGGCGCTGATGGACCTCAGCGGCTCGGAGCACTTGCGCTCGTCCCAGATATGGAGCCACCTGTCATGAGAGGAGGCGACGATGAAGGGATCCTGGCGGCTGTACTTGACCTGCGTGGCGCCGGCGAACCAGTCGCAGAAGGTGATGGCGGGCTGCCGAGGCCTCCTCAGATCCCAGCAGTGCACATAGCCGTCGACAGAACAGGTCGCAAGGGAGTCGGCGTGGTGGGCGGAGAAGTTGATGTCTGTGATGGCCCTGCTGTGGCCCTGCAGCGAGTGCTCGATGGCCCCAGAGGCCGAGTCGTCTCTCAAGTTCAGGTTCCAGACCAGGCACCGGTGGTTCGCGGTGGACGCAACCCAGTAGTCGCGGGCGGCAAAGGGTGACCACTGCACGTCGACCACCAGCCACGGAGAGCCATGGCTGCTCAGCCGGCGGGGAGGGCTGTAGGGGGAGTCCAGGTCGATGATGGCCAGGCCCTCGGGCGAGGCCAGCGCGACGTCTCGCCCAGAAGGGGAGATGGTGGCCGAGCCGACCAGGCCGTCGACGTGTATGGTCCCATCAGCGTCGAAGCTCTCGCTGTCGTATGCAGAAGTGATGACCTTGGTCTTCTTCTGCGAGGACCTGAGCGACTCGAAGCCTGAAGGCATCTTGGTGGGCATGAGTGGTGCTGCTTTGGGTCGCTGAACAGGAACATAGCCGCTGTTGTCACCTCGGGGACGTTCTCAAGCAACACGACCGGTTGACATGACAATTATTATTCATCGTCTGGTGTGTGGTAGGTGGGCCTGGTGGAGGTGTTCATGTTTACCACCCTCTGAATTTGAGATGAAAGGTGTCAAGGTCGAGGAACGGTTCGTCAATCATGTACGATATACGGCAAGCAAGTACAGCAGGTATACAAACAATGCCATGGCTCAAGTGACAAGGGAAAGCGTTACTGTACCTACAGTACTCACTACTGTAGCGGCTTACTTAGTAGGCAGGCTAGTGGCAGTGCACCCACTGTAAGCATCCTTATCTAATCAGGCACCACTGAGGTGACCCTCCTCCTCCTCCCACCATGCCTGCTTGACCTCAGAATGGCAGCTGGCCTTGTTATCGTCTTGCCTTATTTTTTCCGAAGAGAAGAAGCAAAACATTCAAGGATAGCATCATACCTTCTGACAACCCACTCACTACCTTGCATCACCATCTCAGACATCTTGGCAGACAGAAACTTGTCTTCCCTTCCTTCATCCAGCATTGCCGTACTCTGCACACACAAACGACCCTCTGTGGTTATTCGACCTCGTGTGACTCCCAGTTTCCTGGACTACGTCGTAGACACTAGTCCTCCACATCCGCATCCACCAACGCCAGAGTCAGCCTCAGGGTCTGCTTGACAAGTCTGCGAGGTCCATCTGAGGAGTCACCCACGTTGTCCAAAACTTTATCCTTCTTCTTTCATCGTTTACACACCATGAGCTTGCCCAAGAGGATCCTCAAGGAAACAGAGCGCCTGATGGCCGAGCCGTACGCCGCCCACTCCCTCCGTCTGCTTTGCTCTAGCGGAGGTTCTCCCGCTGCCTGAAGCTCTTCTGGCCTCTGACCACATGTGTGCAACAGCGTGCCCGGCATCAGCGCCGTTCCTCACTCCGACAACCTACGCTACTTCGACGTCACTATCGACGGCCCCGACTCCTCACCATACGAAGGTACATACATACTAGACCCAGTCATGCGCCCAAAGCCTGACCCCCTCCCGCCCTGGGTATCACGCACAGCCCGCTGACCTGACCCTCCTGGTCCTCCTTAGGCGGGAATTTCAAGCTCGAGCTCTTCCTCCCAGACGACTACCCCATGGTCCCTCCCAAGATCCGCTTCCTGACTAAGATCTTCCACCCAAATGTTGACAAGCTGGGCCGCATCTGCCTTGACGTCTTGAAGAGTACGCAATACCTCCTCTCCTTCCGGAGTTCGGGATCCCCCGCCCCCCCTCTCTCTCTCTCTCTCTCTCTGTTTCTCTTGGTCTACGACAACCTGTGTGGCTGACTTTGTGTGCGTGTGCTTCGTATGTGCTCCTCTAGACAACTGGTCTCCCGCTCTTCAGATTCGCACCATCCTTCTCTCCATACAGGCCCTGCTCGGCGCCCCCAACCCCGACGATCCCCTCGCCGCCGAGGTCGCCAGGGCCTGGAAGGAGGACGAGAAGGCCGCCATCGAGACCGCCCGCGAGTGGACTCAGAAGTTCGCCAAGCCTGACGCGCAGTAGGACGGCCTGTCTCGTGTTGCTGAGCCTCCTCGCACGGAGGAGGAGGAGCCCGAGTATTATTCGTCGGATAGAGTTGCAGAGGGCCTGCTGGGCGGCAGCGCTGTCTGGGGCAACACCGTTGCTCAGGTTACCTCCTGGGGAGAAGTTGTTGGAGACGGTCGCGTGGAGGGCCAGATTTTGGACTACGGCCAGCAGCTTGGTGCGGGCCCGGAGAACAGGACGGACGATGGGAGATGTTGACAGCGACTCGGACCGAGAGCGCTTTGGCGGCGTTAGATCGGACGCTTGCTTAGCTCCTGGAGGAAAACAAGGGCCATGGTGGAGGCGAGCAAGAGATCAGCGAGGCTGAGAGGGAGAAGCTGAGACGGGCCCTCTCGCGGAGAAAAGCCCGCATGTACTATGAGACAGAATGAGCAAATGACATTAAAGAATTCCTGGGGGGTTTCCCCCTCTTAAACAGTTCTACAGAGAAATGATCGCAGCGGCGAGTTATCATAAAAAACACGGTGCCGTATTACAGCAGTTTGGTCAACAATGGGTGAGGCGTTGCTCTATGGTGGTAGCATAACACGGCCAACCGGATGGGATTGTGACATATTCATGTAAGGTGATTGTATAATACTCAAGTCTCTATGCACGCTATTTTTCAATCTCCCTTGCATGTCCTCTCCTCCATGTCCAGTCTTCATGAGGCTCCTCTTCTCTCGTCCTTGAGACAGTCTTCCACTATTCTTTCTCCTTCATTCCTCCCCTTCCCTTCCCTCCCTTTCTCCCTTTCATTTTATTTTCTTACGCGCTCAGCTTGTTCTTGAGGATGTCCTTCAGGGTGATGGCATCAGCGGCGAACTTGCTGATGCCCTCGCGCAGCTTCTCGACGGCCATCTGGTCCTCGTTGAAGTCGAAGCGGAAGTCGGCCTCGCTCTGGATGTACGACTTCTTGTCGAGGCTGAGGCTGCTGGCGGTGGCGGCCTCGAGCTTCTTGGGGACGGCCTCCTGGGAGTTCATGAGGTCCTCGAGCAGGCTGGGGGCGATGGTCAGGTAGTCGCAGCCGGCGAGCTCGGTGATCTCGCCGACATTGCGGAAGGAGGCGCCCATGACGATGGTGCTGTAGCCAAACTTCTTGTAGTAGTTGTAGATGCTCTTGACCGAGGCGACGCCGGGGTCCTCCTCCTTGGTGTACTCCTTCTTGGTGGAGGCCTTGAACCAGTCGAGGATGCGGCCCACGAAGGGGGGAGATGAGGAAGGCGCCGGCCTCGGCGGCCGCGATGGCCTGCACCAGGCTGAACATCAGCGTCAGGTTGCAGTTGATGCCGTGGTCGCGCTGCAGGATCTCGGCGGCCTTGATGCCCTCCCAGGTGGAGGCGATCTTGATCAGGATGCGCTCCTTGGGGATGCCCTGCTCCTTGTAGAGCTATATATATTAGGGGAGTAAAACACCCGAATCGTTAGCCTTTCCTCATTTCTTGTGTGCCATACTGGCTGGCTGGCCGCCCTTGGCCTCTATGAAATAAGACAGGGGGGACAAGAAAACTTACCTCGATGATGTGCAGCGCCTTGTCAACGCTGGCCTTGGTGTCAAAGGAGAAGCGGGCGTCAACCTCGGTGGACACCTTGCCGGGGATGATCTTGAGGATCTCCTTGCCGAACTCGACCAGGAGGCGGTCCAGGGCGGCGTCAACCTGTGTGTCGATGTCGGCGCTGCTCTTGTGCTCCTTGGCGTAGGCGACGGCGACGTCCATCAGCTTGGCGTACTCGGCCTTCTTGGAGGCGGCGAGGATCAGCGAAGGGTTGGTGGTGGCATCCTGAGGCTTGTATTTGCCGATGGAGGCAAAGTCACCAGAGTCGGAGACCACAACGGTTCCCGACGCCTTGAGCTGGTCCAGAGATGAACTCATATTGGGTGTATGGTGTGTGTAGCTTGGTGTTGTGGTGGTAGTGGTAATGGTGGGGTGAGGCGAATTGGCGGTGGCGGTGGTGGTTGTTGTTGTTGTTGTTGTTGTTGTTGTTGTTGTTGTTGTTGTTGTTGTTGTTGTTGTTGTTGTTGTGATCTAGGAAAAAAGTCAATATACGAGGGATGACGGAAGAAGAAGGAAGATTAGAGAATGAGGACTGACGTTGTTAGTTTACAGAAATTCTGAGCGCGAAGATTGATCGGCTGAGTCGGGAGATGGGAGGGGGTGGATGGTCCCGTCGAGGCATTTAAGTATCGAACTTGACCCGACCCGGACCTGACATGAGCTCTCTCGCCTTTCTCGGGGGCGAGGGACAATATTTGTTAAAATTATGGAGCCGGTCTACGTCAGAGCTTGTTGAGATACCAACTGGCCTCCAGTCAGGCCCAATAATTTTTTCCTCTCTGCTTTAACTACTCTGGGATCCATCGCCTCCCGTTCAAGAGTCATTGGTCGATCAAGATGTTGTTGTCTACTTTTGTTTTTCCTCGTTATTGTTGTTGTCTTCATTCTGGCCTCAATCCACGCGTGCCTCATTTTTGTAGCGCTGGGGGAGGTGCGGGGTCGGTGCTTCTGCCCCTCTCTTCCTAGAACCTTTCCCCCCTTCCGTCACTTCCCTGTAAGCCCTCTAACCCCCTGACGAACATGGAACTCTACAGGGCTCAGCATACTGCAAGACCCCTGGAAAACAAACCCCGCACCATCCCCTCCCCATTGAGAAAACCAATCCCAAGCCTACGGCGCGCTTGCGGCGCCAAAACCCATCCAAAAAATGCCGGAGAAAAAAGAGAAGAGAAAAGAAAGAAAACAACCAATGCTGCCGACTTTACCCAGAATTCGAAACACTGGACATTAAGATGATATCGCTTTCTCTTTCTCTCTCTCTCTCTCTCTCCCTTTGACACACCTACGTACTGTACACAGTTACGTACCCACGCAGGCCGCGGGACCGGACGTCAGATCTGCGCCCTGCTTTTTCGAGACGCTTGGCGGGCGCACGTTCGGCCCACCTATCCGCCAGCTTGGCCAAGCAGGGTAGAGAAGGGCCATGCACGCCGCCAGATGTAACGACTGACCAACCCAGGTCGAGACACGACCCCCAAGAACGGAGAACACTCACCCTGCCCACCAACTTTGATCTCACTTACCATAGTACACCATCGTCCAAGTCGCTCAGCGGCAGGTACAAACATATATGTACACCGGCAGACATGAGTCACACCACAACACGGCAATCACCTAGAGGAAATCATCGAGACCATCGTACAGCCAATCCGATATCACCTGTACGTTGATTGCCTGTGTGATCATGTTACTTACTAAGTATAGAGTATATACACCTCACGGGACATTCTCGTATGGGTTACTACAGAATAAATGGTCACACGAGCACTACAGCAGAGAAGACGTCCAGGACGCAATAGCAGACTGGTTGTATTTCCAAAGCTTGATAATATCTGCTTGGCTTCAGTCCACCACTCTCTTTATCAGCTGCTTCGTCAGCATGCTCTCATATAGATAGATTTTCGCAACCCTTCGATGCCTTTTTTACCCCCAGCGTCCCAGACTCTTTCTTTTTTGTGTTTCCCCCTTTTTGACCCCCCTCCCCTTCCCCTTTGATGATTGCTATGTGCCGTAGGAAGTTTTTTGGATTTAGTAGTATGAAGGACAAATGGATTCGGATTGGAGAAGGGCAGCCATCATCGGCTACAAATAGCACTTAGTCCTCCGTGAGATCACCGTACTCCCACATGCCTGCGCGGTTCTCCTTGGCCTCGCTCTCCGCCTCCTTGTATGCTTTCAGGATCTCGCCAAAGGCCGGGCTGCGCTCCCAGCCCTTCAGCTTCCGGGGCACCATGCCCAGTCCTTCGAGCAGCACCTCGCGGTTGATCGACTCGTGTGCCTTGGGTCGGGGCTCTTTGTCCTCGTAGACCGTGATGTAGGTGAGGCCCTCCTTGGAGTCGACAAAGTCGTAGCTCACGATCCACTTAGCCTTGCTTGAGAGGACCTCGGTAAGGAACGCCTTGGTCTCGTTGAAGTATTGCGGCGCCGTGGGAAGCTGCAGGAGCGAGAGGGATGCGTCGGCGGCCTGAGGCTTCAGCTTCTGCGTGCCGAACTCGGCCTGGTCCAGAGGCCGCAGCTCGCTCCACGGGAACTTTTCCGTGTTGCCGTAGTCGATGAAGACGACCTCGGCCTGCTGCGCAGTCCGGTCGTTGGAGCGGATCCGTGCTCGGTACCAGCAGCCGTCCTCGGACCACTTGGCGGCCACCAGGTCGCCGGCCTTGGGCGCACCCTTAAGGCGGATATTGTTCTTGGGGTCGAGGTGGAACTTCTGGAACCTCGACGACAGCTGGTCCAGCAGGGCTGTGCCCTGGCCCACCTCCTGGATCTTGATCCTACCGTTGTCATCGATGCTGGTGACCGACACCTCGCGGTATTCACGCTTGACATTCTCCGGAGCATCGTTCGTGGCGGTCTCGACGGGCGCAGCCTCCTCCGCCTCCTCCTGCTGCTCCTGTGATGGATCCCAGTCGTGCCACATGCCCTTGCGGCCCTCCTTTGCCTTCTTCTCCGCCGCGTTGAGCTCCGCCGCGATTCCGGACTTCTCGGCAGAGTACTGGTGGACAGAAGCCAGACCCTCCTCGACCAGCACCTTCGCAAAGCTCTCACGTCCGACAAAGAGGTCACCAATGAAGCCTCCGACCTTGTCGATGTCATGAACATCGATCTCGACGTCTCGCTGGTTGCAGCGCCTGTTTGCCAGCTCCAGAGCCTCATTGCCGAATGGCTCGCCCTTCTCCTCTGGCGACCGACCCGCCCGAGGGGCCCGAATGCCAGCCAGGACAAGGGTCAACTTGACACCCTCGCGGGGAATCAGGATGGTGAAGCGAGATCCGGACTTGCAGAAGTCGACTACACCCGGGACCTTCTTTTGACGCTGAAGAGTGCCCAAGTTCAGCTTGGCCCTCTGCAGGCTCTCTGACGCGTCGACAAGAGTCTTGGACTTGGGGGCCTTTCCAGACCACATTCCCTTCTTCTCCGTCTTGGCAGTCTCCTGTGCGGCAAGCAGCTCGTCATAGTTGGGGGATCGGTCGGTGTCGTCCTTTCGGTGGCGGATGACTGAGGCATAGCCCTCTTGCACCAGAGTCAGGCCGATATTCTTGCCATTTTGGGTGACAGTCGCGACATCGCGGGCCTCAAAACCGTCGGCAGCCGGCTTGGAACCGTCCACGGTGACCTTGACGTGCTTTCCAATGATCTTCTTGCGCAGAAACTCCTTAGCCTCGTCCTTGAAGGGTGCCTCCGATGCCTCGTTGGTCCGTGGTCCACGGACACTGCTGAAGTTGATACGCTTCTCCTCGCCCGTCTTGGTCCTGACGATGATGGTATCCGCGCCGATCACCTTGGTGACAGTCATCTCGGACTCCTTGGCATCTGCCTTGGCGACGTGGTTCTTGTGCAGTCTCAATTTGTTGCCCTGGGCCTTCTTCTCGGCTGCACGCAGAGCGGCCATCTTGTCGCCGAGCATGGTGGAGTGAAAGTCGTTGCACCGGGCTAGACCTTCTTGGAGGAGGAACTCGGCGACGTTTCCGTTGGGGTGCAGGACAGTGGCCACGAGTTGGCCCTGGGGGCTCGCCCCAAGAATGTGCACCTTGACGGGTCGTTGCAGCAGCCTGGTTTCGACAAATGCCCTTGCCTCATTGCCATATTCCTCCGCCGGCTGCGTGCCGCCGGTTGAGACGAGCGGCCGTGCAGTGGCAGGGGTGCGGACACCAGCCAGGAGGGTCATGATCTGGAGATGCTTCTTGTCAGACAAGAAGATTCGCACCAGTAACCGGTCACCGCTGAGGACCCGCTCGACAACACCATCAACAGTCTTGCCCTTCCACTCCTCGAGGAACTGCGGGTGACCAAGGTCGTTCTGAACCTCGATCAGACCACCGGTCGTCGCCCAGAGGCCCAGGCTCTCATTCTTGGCCTTGCTCTCCAGCTCGCGAAGATTGTCAATCCGCTGCAGGATGCCCTCGTCATCCTCCTTCTTGCCTGCGTCCTCGCGAACCTTGACCCAGCCTGCCTTCACGAGCTCGTCGGGCAGGAGGAAGTCGCCTGGCAGCTCTGCTGTTCCGTAGTCCCGCTGAGAGGCGGGCACAGTGTAGTTGACTTTGAATTTGACAAGCTTGCCGACAGTGAGCGCCCTCAGGAATTCTCGAGAGTCGAAAGCGAAACGCTCGTCGCCATCCTTGCTCAGGCGCGGCGCGCTGACATAGGCCAACGAAAGAGTACGCTCCAGAGCCGGATTGTTGGGGTTTGTCAAGACCAAGGTGTCTCCGCTCAGGACGGACTTGACCTTGCCATAACCTCCCGAGACAGTAGGTTGAGCCATGCTGACGGAACGAGGGCAATGGATCAATGATGCAAGGAATGACAATGGCTAAGTTTGTCTAGCAAACACTTCAGCACCAACGCTAGGAACACATCAGCTTTTGAAATGGAGCTTTGTCCAAGGGGGTGGAGTTTGTGCTACGAAGGGGCGCCCGATGAGGAATGGCAAGGGCGTACGGGGCGGGGCATTGGAGGCAAACAAGATGTGTTTGGATATATGATGGGGGAGGTGAGACCAGGAATTTCCCCGGGAAAAATGGTGGATGAGTAGATTCGGAGAGGGTTGCCTAAGAGAGATTCCTCTGGCACAGGACAACAAATTAAGGTGCTCTTGATGGGTTAAGAATATCATGGGTAGATGAGGTCGGCCTCAGAAGAGACGAGGGGCACATACATACCAATATGCGAAAAAGGCAGGGACGGGAGAATGCTTGCCTGTGAGGGATTGTCGACAATTATGAAGAGGCAAGTAAAACGATATCAAGAGAGGGAGAGAGGGAGAGAGAGAAATGGTGGAGGGAGTTTTCTGAGAGCGGCGGAAGTGTTTGAGGCAGGAGGACGCTCTGTCTTTATAAAGGTGTCGCGTGTGTGCCTCACACCTTCTGGCCAGATGTTCAGTGCTGGTAGTGAAAACTTGTGGGCCAGAGCTAGTGTGGAGCCCTGGCCCTCAACACTAGCCCAATCGGGTCGCCCCAGAGTATGAGCACAAATCACAACAAGTATGTCCTACTTACTGTATGTGGGAGCCAGGAGGGTTTGGTGGAATGTGTTGTATCACTGCATGTGAAGCTGGACAGAAGGAAGTTTGACTGCAGAGTACTTTGGATTCTGTACCCAAGGCATAGATTTAGAAAGAGGAAGACACCAGATCCCATAATCTAGGGCTAGGGGAAGAGCACAGGCGCTACAATGCGATACTCTTTTATGGGCAACAATTGACTTGTCTGTATTGCATTCTGGTGCTATAGTTTTTCCAGAAGATGTGCAGAAAAGCACGAAGCATTCGCGAAAGGCTGGTCAACAATCTGCTTGTTCTGATACTGCAACAACTCTTGCATCCGTACTTTTTGGTTCCATTCCTAGGCTACCATCATCCAAGTCTGCAGTGGCAGGACCATTGGATTACGCCGTTTCGACCTGGCGTGCAGAGTCCCCTAGTTGGAGATTCCAATGACACCGCAGGCAGGGCGGCCACCAGCATTGCCAGTCTTGAGGGACTCCTCGTTGTCGCCCTTGCCGAGATCATCAGTACCGGCGTGCACGACGATGGTGCGCTGTGGGTATATGTTAGCATATAATTGTCGCTCGATAGAATGGTCTGTGGGAGAAGAAATGGTTGTGGACATACGCCAATGACAGACTCGGGTCCGATCAGCTTGACATGCTTGTCCTGGACGCTGCCCTTGGAGTTGCCCTGAGCATCGGTCTCGATGTTGCCCAGGTCGCCAACGTGGCGGGCCTCGTCAGAGGGAGCACCGTGAGTCTTGTTGTGCGGGTTGACTGGGAGAGAGAAAGCATGTTAGCTGGCTGGGTATCGAAGCAAGAAGCAGGCAAGGGGAAGGGAGGTGGCCCGGGACTTACAGTGAGGGCCAGCGGAGGTGCAGCCGTTGGTGTTGTCACCAAAGGTGTGGATGTGCATGCCGCGCTTGGCGCTGGCGTCGTGGCCGGTGATGTCCCAGGAGATGGTGGTGGGGTCGGACTCGGAGGACTGCTCGAAGGTCACAGTGCCGCTGATCTTGGCGTCACCACGGACGACGCAAACTAGAGGCCGTCAACAGGGGCAAATGTCAGCTGGCTGACCACACAGTCGGGTAGGGACAAGATTGCACGACAGCACTGGCGACAGGGCTCTTTTTGGCTGGTTTCGACCTGCCCTGACGGTCCAGGCGTCGACAGGCCCACGCGCGAGGGATTGACAGCCCATCGGGCTGGGTGACATGTCCATCAAGGTGCTCATGATGCTCGGCAAGGGAGCCGTCAGGGTGTGGCGGATGGCACGGAACGGGTGCATCCAGGACCCTACGTGCTGCCCCTCCCCAGGCCAGGAGCTGTGGCGGAGCTCTGATGATATAATGAGGGGTAGTAAAAGGAAGCTAGAGTCTTTCTCACCTGCTTTGACCATCTTGACGGTATTTGTGGGTTGATTTGATATTGGTTATGATGGACGGTTGTTCTCAGGCCCTGCAATGACGAGTATGGTGGTTTTGGGAAAACGCAAGGGAAAGTGAGGAGAAGCCCGAAGTTTATGGGGGCGCTGGAATGAGGGTCAAAGTCCGACGCCGCGAGCTTCCAACTCCACATTCGCCATCTGGAACCCCGCTCCACGACGAGACTGACAATTCATTATTAAGCAATGCTGCGGCAGCAGGTGCTACAGATGACTTCATGCTCGCCCATAAATTTTTATCTACCATGGTAAACAAATGACAAGGATGTTCAGGCTCAAAACAGGAGTGGCAGGATCATTGCGACGAGAACTGTTCTTGGGGGATATTTTGACCTTCTTCACCATCATCACAACCGTCTCCGTCACTGTTCCCTATCACAGTACGAGATCTGACAGGCGCCCCTCGAAGGCGGAGGAGAGGGGAGAGAGGCCGGGGGGGGTGATTTGTCGTCGCCTGCCATGGACCCAAGGGAAAAGTACTGTACCTCGGCCGGTGTCGGTGACGCTGGGCGGTGCGCTAGCCGAGTAGACACCCATAGTACTACTAAGTATGCGGCCGCTGAATTGAAGTTGGCTCAGCGCAACAAGAGGTCGCGGAGCCCCGAACCAAAACATGTTTGATACTGCTGTGCTTGTTACAATTTATACAGACAAGGTAATGATGAGATGACATGTTTCATTGGAACTCACAATAGCAATGTCTGCATACTTGGCCAGCCTTATAGCAAGGTGCTGTCAAACACCCATAAGCACCGCATTGCTCGACACCCAACTCCTTAATCACCAGGCATGCTGTACCGAGGTTGGTTTCTCTGCCTCCTCTTTGGATGCAGGGTATGTCACCTGGGCCCTCGGGATTGCTATTAGGAGCAAGTCCTTTGTTAGTATGATGGTTTTCAACTCTTTTAAGTATTTAAATGACAGAATCGAAGGACATCTCGGATAGATTGTGGAAGAATATATGCAGGTGGGTAGAGATGACTACTTGAGGGCTCGCATCCTGCCGGAAGAGGCATGCAGTGCTCCCTTTTAGACCACTCAGAAAGCACGAAGAGGCTGTAATGAGATCAGAAGAAAGAAAGTACGTCCGTATTCCGGAGAACAACATATAACGTACATATACTGTGTACGTGAGAAGCGGAATGTGTCTGTTTAGACGATGAACATTCGTATGTGGGCCAATTGGTTTCATGGTGTGCTGCAAATGCACAATTATCGCCCGAGACCTTAAGGCCTTGCCGATGTCTCTGGTACCTGAGCCTACCGTACCTACGTGCTGGAAACCCTGGACCGTGTGCCATCGCATAGTAACTCTGTGGGGAGCCCTGGAGATTGGAGTATACCCACCAGAACAACGGTCTTGCAGGGGGTAGGTCGTGGCAGGAGCCGCTAAACTGGGCTATGCTTACTACTGCCACAGCGCTCACCCAACAGCGTTCTAGTACCCAACGCTGGCCAGGCCAAGCCAGCCAACTCGCCTCAAGGATTTTGTCCAGGTTCTAGGTCGAGACAGGATGCGCAATCTCTACAACCTGTAGCCATTCTAGCTGAAAATGAATTATCTGTTTCCTTCTTCCCCTCATCATCTTCGACGAGCACATCTTCCGTTCAACCGGTGAGGAGCGAAAGCGAACCATCCCTCATCTGAAAATCGCCATTCGGGCCGGGAACGACTGAATACTTACTGGATTAAACGTACGGACGTACATAGTAATACTACTACACAGGACCAGCCGTGTTCACCGCGTGGTTGAGCCGGGACCCCCTCCTGACGAGACGAGCCAGGACCCTGAACCGATCGATAACCCACGCGTGGCACGGCGACTCACCACACGGCAGCATCTATGCGGTATACCCATGCTTGCTACGCAGGACACTTGCTGGCCGACGACACACCTCACCTCACTCACTCGCTCTCTCTGTGCCTCACTCCTCGACGGCCATCAGCGGATCCGACCAACTGTGACCAATCCTACAGCCCACCTCGCCTCTTTACCCTTTACCTTCTACATTCGCTCGACCGACGGACCGCTACTACGACTCGGGTGCCTGGAATCCTGGGCCTTGGTGGCTGATACGGCACACACATTATCTGAGGGACCCTCGACCTGCGCCTCGCTCCCCACTCCACGCCCTCGACCTCTGCGCTTGGGACCCTAGCGACGTTGCTTCACAGAGAAACACACCTCCACTCTCTCTTTCGGTCCCTACGCGCGTCGACCGACCGACTTTTGCGCAATCTTGGACAGTGCTGCTGCTCGTCTCTGACGTCTGGTCAGCGAGGCCTCTTCTTGACGTTACGAGTCTAGGACACGATCGCCCCGACCTGCTACGACGATCCTCCCCACTATTCTCGTCTTGTTTGCACAGCAAACATGTCGTTCAGAGGCAACAACCCGCGCTACGGCCATCTGCCCCCAGTGCAGTATCCTGTTGCTGGCCGCGGCCAAAATGTCTACCCGCCGCGTAGAGGTAGCTACAACGAGGGCGACGACGCCGCTGCCGACCCGGCTCGCCATCACAGTCCTGCCATGGGAAGGCAGGCCGAGGCGTACATGACGAGCCCGACTGGTTCGGCAGCTGGCTACCAACAACAGTCATATCAGGGCCAGCCTCAACAGCCGCCCCTGTCGCCGACATCATACAACCCACAGGACTTTGCGAGATCGAGCTCGGCCACACTGCCCTACCATCCAGCCGCGCGATATGCTTCGCCGGCAGCATCCCATCCCACGAGCTACACCCCCCAGCCCACGACCTATAACCATGCCGCCTACGACCCGTCGGCCTACGCAGGCGTCAGCCCGACCCAGCAGCGATTCAGCCAGTACGGCCATGCCTACAACAGCTCCATGGCATCTCAGCAGTCGACCGCGACGTACCCTCCTCAGCAGGCGAACCCATCCTACAGCCCAACATATAACCACCACGAAGTTGTGTCGCCGCAGATGCATGCAGCAGCAGCAGCAGGAGGAGGAGGAGGAGGAGGAAGCAACTCGCAGTATGCGCCCAGTCTGCCGAGCCCTCAGTACTCGTCACATTCGACACCATCCATGACGCCTGCGCCCTTTGGGTCTGCCTGGACGGGCGGCATTCACCAGTCCAACGGGACCACCACCTCCCCGCAGGGCCCTCCCTATACTTCCCAGGCGCCGTATGCAGGGTCCTTCCAGATGCCTGTTGGGCCAAACTACTCAGCAGCAGATCCTAATGCGGCGTTTGTGACTTCTCGAGCGCGCCAGGCCTCACATACGTCGCCAGTCCCGTCGCCTCCCGTGTACGATCAGCCTTCGTCCCCAGGCCTTGCGAGGCATCCGACCAACGCTCCCCTGCCAAGCCGACCGACAGACTTTACCCCAGACGAGAGGGCGGGCAATCCGGGTCTGACATACTTTTCTAATGAGCAGTCAGCGCAGGAGAGCCTGATGGAGGACATCTTCAACGACCTTGGTGGAGAAGGTGGTGGTGGTGGTGGTGGTAACACGTCCCGACCCGCGCCGATCAACGGAAACCTATCCGACGACGATCTGGACAGGCTTCGCACCAGCTTTGACTCGCGAGCGTCGACCATGCAGGGGACTGTAAGCACTGGCGTGGGTCGGTACAACTCGAATGCATCTACGCTCAACAGCCGTAGCACGCCGGCCACCTATTTCGAGGACGATGACAGCGATGGGGATGGAGCAGCCGGTCTTGCTATGATGCAGGAGGACGAGATGACAGACCGTCGTTTCAGCGGGAACACGTCATATTCATTATACCCGCCCAGTCACCCCGTAGCAACGTCCTCGCTGCCCGCTCCCCCAGAGGAGCAGCCAAGCGGCAGCGACAGCGAGTACGCCGGTGCACTGGATCTTGCGGCCCTGAGCGGAGGTTACACCCCGAACCTGAACCTGTCGTACGACAACAATGCTGCTTCGCCGCCGGCAAGGTCAACGTCGCTCCAGAGCCGCGAAAGGCCGCTGCCGCCCCTCCAACAGACCAAAGCCTGCCATATCCAGATGACGACAGCGACGATGGAGGTTACTACGGGGTGCTGGCTGTCAATGTGGACTACGGCGATACGGGCGGGCTGCAGGCTCCCACGGCCCAGCGCCGCAGCTTCGACGAGGGTGATGACCGTGCGAGTGGCAGCGACTCCCCGGTCAAGGAGGACCTCCCTGATCTCTTCTTCCACCCAGGCTTGTCCAACCGCCCCCTGCCGGCTCTGCCTGGCGGATCAGACACGAGTCCTTCGTTATCTGTGCAGTCACCAAGCCGCGGAGCAAGCCAACACGGCTATTCGCTCAGTAGCGACTCCAGGGTGCAGCGTGCCGATGGCTTCGATGTCGGCCAGCAGCCGTTGACCCATCAACAACAGGTCGAGAGGTCCATCTCGCTGTCAAGCCATACCACGACACCCGCCGTCCAGGTCCCTGGAAGATCGAGGACAGATGCTGCAGAAGAGCGCAAGAGGGCACTAAGGCAGCAACAACATCTGCACAATGGCTCGCAGCTCGGCACGCCCCTTGAGGGCTACGAGACGGGAACCCCGTCTCCCATGGCGTATGATCTTATCACACTGCCGAGTGGGCGCAAGAAGAAGTTCATCCCCGAAAAGTTGAGCTCTGGCGACTTCGGGCGCTGCGCAGAGCCCTGGGCGCTGAGCAGCATTGCCGCCTGGCTCCGAGAGATGGCGGAAGGCGAGCCGGACCTGAAGCGCAAGACAATCGAGGAGGGCCTTACCAAGCTTTTCACCACCAAGGTGCCAACCATGAACATCGCAGATGCGGAGACGCTCGGCGTCACTGTGGCTGATCGACTGTACGAGGCCGGTATTCTTATCGAGGATGAGGAATGGGCGAAATTCGGCCAAGGTACGCTCTCCGGTGTCCTGTGGCAGCTGACCGGGTCCGGTTGCTATGCGTCCAAGGTGCACGAGACCGAGGTTGGCGGCAGATGCTATTCGTATCACTGCACGCGGACGCTGAAGAAGGCCAACCTGGACGAGCTGCTGGCGGAGGAGTCCGAGCACCACGCCGACTGGGCAACGTTCTACAAGCTCGACAAAGCCGGCGTGGAGGCGAAACCGAAGAAGGAGACTGAGCGACAGAACATTCTCCACGAGATCGTCACTGGCGAGGAAGACTACATGGCCCAGCTGGAGGTCGTCCGGCTCCTGTACCGAGACCAGCTCAGGGCCTGGGCGCCTCCCATCATCCCCCGGCCAAAATCCATGCCTTCGTCGACAAGGTCTTTGGCAAGGTCGACGCGGTCCACCAGGTCAACAAGGAATACCTACTGGCCCAGCTCAAGTACCGCCAGAACGAGCAGGGCCCGTGGATCAATGGGTTCTCGGACATTTTTCGTGATTGGATCCGAAAGGCAGAAGCACCCTACCTGGAATTCTCTGCAGCCTTTCCTCATGCTCAGCTGGCCATCCGCAAAGAGGCCTCGCGCAACGTGCTGTTTGCCCAGTTCCTAGAGCATGTACAACGTCATAAGCGGTCAAACCGGCTGGGGTGGGACACCTTCCTGAAGGCGCCCATCACCCGGCTGCAGCGATACAGTCTGCTGCTCGACGCAAGCCTGAAGAAGATGGTGCAGGACAGCGAGGAGAAGACCAACCTACTGAAGGCGCTCGACGAGATCAGGGCTGTGACGCACAAGTGCGACGAGGCTGTGGCCCGCAGCAAGAGCAAGGTCGATCTCCACATGCTGCAGTCGGCGCTGGTCCTCCGCCCAGGGTTCCAGTCAGTCCTGAACCTGGACCACCTGGGAAGACAGCTGATCCACCAGGGCGACCTCACAAGAATGGGGTCCAAAGGTGTGCGGTGGGTCGATACACACGCCTTGCTGTTTGACCACTACTTCATCCTAGCCAAAGAGTATCCTTCGAAAGACGGGAAGGACAAGAAATACGACGTGTCGAAAGAGGTTCGTGCTGCCGCTGTATTTCAAGCCACAAGGCTCATCTGTATATAAACGCTAACTTTTACAGCCAATTCCTATGCCTTTGCTCTTCCTAGAGAGCATGCGCGATGAGCCCGTCATGAAGCAGGGCGGGTTGAGGGCTCCTCTGACGCGGACAGCGATTGCCAATGCCTCGGGCACCCAGCTGAACAAGGTGATGTCGAATGGAGATCGTCCTGTGCTGTCACACTCCGACACGGGATCGTCGATGGGGTCGCTGAACATGAACGCTGTTACTCGCATCAACACTGCGAGCTCGGCTGATTCTGTCCTGTTCCCCTTCAGGGTGAAGCATCTCGGCCACGAAGTATACACGCTGTACGCGACGTCTTCACAAGACCGCGAGCTCTGGTGCAGCAAGATCATCGAAGCCAAGACCCAGCATGCAAGAGCACTCCATGCCCAGAATGCAGAGCCGTTCAGGCTCCGTATTCTGGCGGACTGTGCTTTTGCGTACGACACGGTCTCCGCCATCGGCAAGACGCCTGGTGTGCCCATCAAAGGAACGCCTCTTGACCGCTCGATTCGCGAGATCGAGGAGATATACGATTCTGGAAGGGGCCCACCAGCCGTGTGCAGGGCTCAAGTGAACTGCGCCACGGCGTTCACGGCATTCAACCAGTCACTGGTGGCAATTGGAACGGATTATGGAGTTTACATCTCCGAGGCTTCAAATCCTCGAGGCTGGACCAGGGTGAGTAACCCCGCCTGTTCTTAGTTTCCAGTGCGCCTGGAGATCATCATCATCAAGCTAACATTGCCCCCCCAAGTCTGTGCAACTTGCCAGGGTAACGCAGATAGCGGTCCTGGAGGAGTTCTCGATCTGTCTTATCACGGCCGATCGATCACTGATCGCGTATCCCCTCGAGGCAGTTGCGCCAACTTCCAACTTCCCGGCCGCAAGCCACGACAGCGTGCGCAAGTCGCCACAGCGGCTTGCCAAGGATGTCACGTTCTTTGCCACAGCCCGCATGAAGGAGCGCATGCTCATCTTCTACAAGCGCAAGGAAGGAATGCACACCACGTTCAAGGTGCTCGAACCAGTCTTCCAACGGTCCTCGGAGAAAAAGCCCCGCATCTTTGGAGGGCGCCGTGGCGGCAACGGCCTGACGGAGTCATTCCGGGACTTTGACGAGTTCTATCTGCCAACGGAGTGCTACTCGCTCAACCTCTTCCAGACGTATATTGCCGTGGCCACCGCAAAGGGGTTCGAGATGCTCACGCTGGACAAGAAGCAGACCATGTCTGTGCCGAGCGGCCTGGGGCAGCCGACCATCGCCAACATTGCTAACCGCATCCGCGACCAGCGGCCGCTCGGCATGTTCAGGCTCAACGAGCAGGAGTTCATCCTGGCCTACGAGGACTGTGCGGTCTACGTCGACAAGCACGGCGAGGTGTCGCGCACGCTGATCATGGAGTACTCGGGCAAGCAGAAGAAGGCCCGCGGGGCGACCATGTTCGGGCAGTACCTCGTCCTGTTCAACGAGGACTACGTCGAGGTGCGCAACGCGGAGAACGGCAGACTGAGGCAGATCGTGGCCGGCCGCGACGTGCGCGTCCTCGACTATGGCGTGCGCGGGCCGACGGGCGCGGGCGGTGTCGGGGCGGGGGCCATCATCGACGGCGGGCAGGACTCCAAGGGCACTGTCAAGATCACCATGACGCATCCCGAGGTTCCTGGCATGCAGATTATCCTCGAGTTGCTGCTTAATGACGGCCACGACAAGGCTGGTTAAAAATAAACAAAGGTGGGGTGGGGGACTAAGCCCGGTGCATTTTTGGAAAGGCAATGCTTTTTATGATGGAAAATTACTCTTGTCTTTCTTGGGGAGGTGGACTTTGCGATGTCTTTTTTTTTCTTTTCTTTTTTCTCCCTCAACGCTTGACGGTGAGATGTTGAGTTTGGTGGGAGAAGTACAACAGATTCACCATCCTGGTTGATTGGGAGATCTGGTCATGAGCAACATGTTGATGCTATGCTCTTCTCATGAGTGATGTTCAAGCACAGTGTTCTATTGTCATTAGGCCCTTGATTCTCCCCTTCCCCCATTTCTTCCTTCCTTCTTCTTTTTCTTCTCTTCTTTTTGCTTTTCTTCCCCAGCCTGCATTAGCTAGATACCACTAGTTGTGGACATTTTCAAGTGTTCTTAGCATTCTTGCATATCATGTGTCAATACAAGCTTCCGTCTTTGAAGGTTTTGTTTTGAATTCTGCAGTTTGATCAATGTGGGAATATGTACTATATGTACCTGGGTATATGGGGTATTTTGCAATGCCTTTCCTCCTCTTCAAACTCCAACGATCATGTTCCCATTTCTATGTAAGCAAATGTTGCGCATTCCAAAGCTCAAAAATAGTTGCCAAGCCTCCTGTTCCAACGGTTGCCGACTTGATTTCAGTAATACCCAATCATTTCTTGTCTTCCCCAAAGTCCCAATTGGGGGGAGAGGGGGTGCGCAATAGACAGATGTGGCGCCTTTTTTTTTTTTTTCTTCCTTCTCCCTTGTTTTCGAGTCGCAATCCTTTATTTGAACAGTTCTGACCGTCGCAATCATGTGGAGAAGTGAGGTGTTCGAATACAAGCAAGTTGCGGGGGAGGTCGCTGACAGGAGTCGGAGCCTTCCGGGGTTGGTGCCTAGTGGGTCTTTTCGGTCAGTAGTGGTGGGGCCGACTCGGCTCCGCGCAGCCGTGGTGGAAAGTCTGGGCGATGGGGGAAAGAACGGGGATTGGCTCGACTTTTGTTACTTCTCAAATCAGGTTGGTTTTACGAAGGCCGCATGGTGAAAAGGACACCAGTGATCAAGGGATAGTTGGCGGAATGCCTCTGCTGGTTGTGGTAGGGAAGAAGGTCACCACCTAGGGATCGAAGTAGTCGGCAGGGCCCTTGTCAGTGAAACAAGATGCCAAGGGGGTTCACAAGCTGGTAGATCTGTATAAGAGAGTCAAGGGAAGTGTAGAGGACAGACCTGGGTGCTGGGGTTTGTAATACTGGTGTACAGCCAAAAGACAGGGTGGAATGGCTAGGAGGATTGCAATGATGGAGAAGATGAATCCAGCGTCGATGGTCATTGTAGCAAAACAAGGCTCGGGCAATGCAAGTAAAGAGCAAAGGGGTTCTGGTAAAAGCAGATAAGCTGAAGACCTTGGAGAGCAAATCCTGGAGGAATGAAGTCCAAAAAATATCTATGTTTTCAGGAGGTGATGGAAAGTCTGTCCAGGGCTTTATAAGTACTTACTTTTCTTAATCAGGAAGTCAAGGGGTGTGGCAAGCCAGCTCACCAAGTGCTATACCCTACTGAGTAAAAAAAAAAAAAAAAGTACTATGTACGTCAATCCGTCAATCGCGTTGAGGCACACCTGCAGCCTGGGCTTGAAGTGGACAATAAATGGAAATATTGAGAATGATCCCAAAGATTACAGGGCCACTCAGCCCCTTTACTCAGCAGTCATCATGATCGCACCGGCAAGCAAGAGCTGTATAGTGTTGCACTTTTTTTCTTCTCTCATGTGGAGCGCATTTGGGCCGGCCTGGTCGAATATTACACTCAGATCAATATCCTTTTGTGAAAAAAGGATCTGAGAAAGACAGAGTATTGGACAAAATAGCCTGGATGGCGGCTTGAGGGACGATGATTACCCTACAGGCGGGTGCTAGACGGATTGATTTAGGATTACGCCCTGCTACCACCGGCTTCCGAATGGGACAGTGTGCATTGAACAAGGGGCGGTGCAGGCGTCAATTACCCCTCCACACCGTCGTCACCCTACAGTCACTGACAAACAGTCCCCCGTCCTGTCAACGGCAAACCCACGGACGAGCGAGCTCCCTGGTTGGTGTTGGGATCCGACAACCCCCATCCTCTGTCTCGCGCAGTCAGGCGGCTGCTTCGCACAGTCTACCGACCAACTAACCAACTAGAGCATCTTGGGACGGCCCGCACTCATAGATCACATGCAGTATACTCACTACAAGCAGGGCCGCACCAAAGGCACTAACTACACTTGACTACAAGTAGAATTGGATCAGAAGCACTATACTTATCAGGAGAATTACATTTCAGAGCATCATACTTGTTACAGACAGAACTGCATCAATAAAACTACACT